>CM070535.1:45805577-48205577 GCA_036346415.1 Raddia guianensis | reverse complement strand
GCCACTAAAATAATTCTATTTTTGTGCCAAATTTGGGTGTCAACAGCCGCAGGCTTTTACAACATACTGCTCCTTGGCCGCTGATTTGCTTTCTTCGAAGTTGGAGCGAGCGGCTTCTTCGGTTTTCCTCGCTTTCTCGGGCCCATTCTAGGACTTAACCTTGAAATCGCCTTGGAGGCGCCGCTTTTGCCGATTCCGCTTTTACTTCATTGGAGGCGCGGTCATTTCGAGCATTGGCGTCTTGGATCAACCCCGTTAACTCGGCCTCCGCATCCTTGAGTGCTTCCCTTTGATGGAGCCGATCCAATGCAGCATCGAAATCGTTTTCTCTTTGGCAAAGGGCAGTACTTTCTGGATGGCCGAAACCACCTGCTCAGGGAGGATTTCTTTGATGGAATCGGCTATCTCCCTCACGGCAGAAGGATTAACTAAGAAAGCCGATTCATCGCCAAATAATTCCCACATCTGTTTCAGCTTGGCGAAGGTCTCCGGGGAAAACCGATTATTCTTGATGGTTTCTGGAGCAGGTGAATCGATGATGATGGCTGGCGGCGAGGAAGTCTTGATCGGGGACGAGAGGAAGTCTAGCTCATCATCGAGCCAGTCCATGCTCGAGGGGTCAAAATTCAGCTCGTCAGTTTTCTTGCCGTCGTATGTGATGACCTGTGTAGACACCACCGTTACTTGAGCCGGGCCTCGGGGTTGAAACATATACTGGACAAGGATATTTAAAAGTTAAAAGAGATCGGGTTTTGAAAATTGCATAAATTAAAGGAAGGGAAATCCGATTGCGTCTTGTGGGTTGAAGGTGTTTGCGATGCTGGTGGAGGAGCTGGAGTGCTATCCTTTTTCTTTTGGATAGGCGAAGCATCCTGAAAATCAAACTTTTGATAAGCTAAAAGTCAAAGGGTTGTTAAGGAAGTTTGGATGAGGAGCAAGTGCTTACTGTGTCACATACCGATTCAGTGGTATCAGGGGTACGCACCTTTTGGGGTCGTGGCTTTTTGGTACTCACTTTCTTCTGTAAGCCGGTTTCCCCTTCAGGTTTCCCTGTTTGATTTGAAGTGGTTAAGTAATCGGGTTTTGTGTAAATTTGAATTATAAATCGATTATACCTCTTTTCTTCGGCTGAGATGAGCCTTGGGTAAAGGCCGATGCTGACTTAGCAGTCGAGTGGAGTCGACCGGCCGCTTCTCCAATGAGCTTGGCGTTGACGCGCTTGTCTCCGCTCTGAAAAGGAAGTAAACAAAAGGTTAGTAATCGGAAAATATTACTATAAGTTAGCAGAAACACGCAAGTTAGTAATCTCGCTGCTAGAAGACGATGTGTGATTCTGGGAGGTTGTTCTTTCATCGTCTGAATCCGATGAGGAAGGCCCAGATTCGGAAGAATTTTCCTCTTTGTCGCTGTCCTCATCGGAATCAACTGAATCGGAATTATCAGAGCTGCTTTGTTCTGATTCCGATTGAAGCTCTATTATGCCAGCAATCTTTGGCCAGTTGGGTCTGCAAGTTTCCTTCTGGCCTGTGATCCGTTCGATTAAGGTTGATGCTCCGCCTTTGGTGGCATAAATATTTTTGACGATAGCTTCCCACCAGCTATCGAACTGTGACGAAGTGTCAGCCCACATATCCAATTCTGATGGCATTTCGAAGTCCAAACGAGCAGCAGACAGGATACCATAAGCTGATTGGGAGTTCAAATCTTCTCTGGCGTTCAGTTGGTGGTATATAAAGAGATCGGAGATTTCCTGGCCGAGGTTGAACTGCCGAGCAATTATAGCTGGGTGGTAAAATTCATAGGATGGTTTTCTGATATGGGTCCTGGTGCTAAAAATGGCGAAGAAGATGCTTGGAGAAATGAATGCCTTATAAGTCGATAAAGCTTCGCCCTTTAGGGTATTGGCCAATCGGAAAAATGACGGAATCGGATATCTTTCCAGATCAGTGTATGGGTTAAATTGCTCTAAACCATATTCCGATTCTGACATGGTATAGAATGCGACCATAGAATGGGAAAGGTCGTAAGGATTCAGGCGTTTTCTGTTGCAGTTTACTGATATCATTTCGCCATACGACCTACAGGGGCGCTCACTGTTATTGGAATCCTTCTCATTCGGAAATTCCAAGCTAAAGTCCAGTTCTCCTAGGGAGTTGTATATTTGGAGCTTGAGTAACATTCCGATGAACCAGAAGGGGCCGCCTAGGTTTCCAACTAAGTAGTCGGCTTTCTTTGAGCAGAGACCTTCTCTGATCTCATGCATCATCCGGTAGGCGGCTCCTAGCAGGTATTTGTCGATTGCTAATTTTTGGCCTGATGCCAGTGCCTCAGATACCCTTTGGTAAACCTTGCTAGGGCTCAGAGATTGCCCACAGAAGAAAAACCGATCGAGCCACATGTTCAGGAAGGCAATGTGTTCTTCATCTTCTACGTCACCGGTTTTCTGATGAGTGCTGATATATCGCTGTCAACCAAAGTTTTTCTCGGGAACTAGCTTCAGCGTGGCAGATAAATCGAAAGCCGATAGCATTTCGCCATCGAGACTTAGACCGGTTAGCATCGCTACATCTAAGAGTGTAGGGCTAATGGGTCCGGTCGGGAAAAGAAAAGCATTTGCAGTATCACATCAAAAATAAGCCGATGCTGTCATGAACGGTTCGTCTGCTGGTGGTGGAGATAAGGAAAGAAGGATCGCATCGGTTATTCCAAATTTGTTATATTGCTCTTGTTTCTGGCTGTGAACCCGAGTGAGCCAATCCTTATATCCCTTGATCGGGCTAGGCCAGGACCTAAATGCTGATTTCCAACTGTTTGTGCTAAATTTATCGGCAAATAAGGGAAGACGCGCTACAGAATAGTGTATGAAATCCGATGGGTCTCGGTCTCCTACTGGCCCCAAAGAGTACAAAGCTTCAGAATCCGAGCATTGGATTAGTACCTGAGACATGATGCCGATTGAGAGTTGGAGGAGAATTGGCTGTGCGCTGACTGCTGAGGGCTCTGGGAATTCCGATGTGAGAGACGTGAGCGAGTAGGAGAGCGCGAAAGTGATGGCGAATGGGCGTCTATTTATAGCCATGGTAAAAATTAGGATTTTACCGCGCGTTTCGGCGTTACAGTTACGGCCCATATCGTTTACTGGGCTGACGTGTGTCCTCAGAATGGGCTGGGAGCGACGAATGACAGGGGTAAAAGTGTGAAATGTTCCAATATAGTAAATCCGATTTTTTTGAAAAGTTCGGCTAATGAGAATACCCATTGCCAAACTTAGGGGCATATGTTGACATCCAAATTTGGCAGAAAATCAGATATTCAGAAAGGGCTAAATATGTTAGAATTATTGGGCCAAATCAGAAATGGGCTTTATTTGTAAAGGAGGAAAACATGTTGAAGAAACCGATGAAGACAAGAATTCGGGAGAAATACGATCGGATCAGAGGCGCGACGCGGTAATAGGTCGTATCGGTATCGAATTTGTAAACACTATAAATAAGACCTTAGGTCTCGATAGATGGGGACATCAATACTCAATACACAAAACACTTTCTCGAATCCGATCGACATCGTCGAAAGGTTTCAACTCGCAGGTAGAGCTATCTCGATGAGATAATCGATTCTCTCCTTGTAACCCGTATGCATGGCTGTATCATCTTGATCTCGTGTATACAAACCATGTTAGACTGTCTCGAGATTTACCGATCTTTGACATATTTTCGCATATTGCACTGTCTCGATCTAATCGATCTGTAATGTGTGTTTATCTTGCAATGCCGATTGTTAAACATATCATATGTGCTTTCCGAATCTGATGTATGCGACTGTCTCGTTGAATTGATCTTGCGTATGACCCTTTTGGGATTTTGCATATGTGCATGTTTACCGATTAGCATTGTATCTATCCTTATTAGTTTTAAACCTTTAAATCGGTTTATTAGTTTATATCTGGATTTAGATCTGAATACTGTCTTGGCCTGACCAATCTATTCAATCTGTGTCTTGATTTAATCTGATGCATTGACAACAACGTTTATTGCTAAGTTTACACCGAAAATACCAAAAAGAAGTGTAAGGTTTGAATTTGAATGCTTATCCATATTTATTTGTTCTATCAGGCACTAGCCGATAGAACCTGTAATCGGTCTCTTTAAAGCCGATTGCAGATAACCTGATCTGGCTATCTCAAAAGCCGATTAGGACTATATTACTGACAATTTTCTCCATATTGATTTACAGGTCAAATCAATTGGCACGCTTGGTTTTAGTTGCGACGCGATCACCGAATCGACGCTTCTGCACGTGTGTTCACGAAAAGTCAACTTTTTGTGTCAACAGGCGGGAGAGCCTCTAGCCTCATACCAATGGCCGACGGTGCCCAGCATTACACTGAAGGATTCACTCATCTTGGCTATCCGATGTCCTTTCAAGTTCATGCCTCTTTTGTGTAATGGCAAGCTATCTCGTGAAGGATGACCAGTGAGAGCTCTCCAAAACTTGAAATTGCATATTTTTGGTTTTTTAATTTACAACAACAAGATTTGGCTAACAAAGATTTCACCAAGTTGCAAAGATGACTGAACGAAGACTGCAATGGCTTCATCAAGCAACAACATTCAGAAAGTGAAAATCTTAAGTGACATCGAAGTTTTGGAAAATAAAAAACAATGCCAATTTTTAGACTAGACGCCAATTGAACGAGCTAGTACAAGCTGAAATGTGAATAGTCTCGGCATCTTGCAAAGCCTAAATTCAAAAGCATAATAAACAAAGCTCCAAAGAGCAAAAGAAATCTATATGCTAATGCAAAGTTTTCCGAAAACTCCCCCTCAACAAGTGAGTCAACAGTGTCATCCCAAAAGAATGTGCAATAAAAACAGCAACAATGAATAAGGAGCCGGCAAAACCAAGGAAATGCACTTGGGCAAAACAAAAAGAATTAGGAAAGAACAGAAACCACTCTAGCTTAGACTCGCTCTCATTTGCCGCCTGCGACTTACAAGGAAAGATAACTCTACACCTCGGTTACTAGAGATATGACACAGACCCTGTCTACTCATGGACCTATAAGACTGTGTGGGATCAACCTAGTCAGAGGAGAGAAGGAAGCCTATTACGCATGATAGCAACCTAAGCACAAGATAAGAGGTCCGTACATCGCACGCCGTAAGTCTATGAAGAGGCCGACAAACCTACACACTATAACCAAGTCCGAATGCAACCCAAATGCAATGCAGGGAAAGCGAAAAGAATATATTACATATAAAACAAGTAGCCCAAGCTCCCCCTGACTATAAGCTAACCAAGCTCACAACCCCGAGCTCTCCCCTGAGAGCCTCAAACCTAGACTTGTCCAATGGTTTGGTGAAGATATCAGCCAACTGACGGTCGGTCTCAACAAACTGCAAGACTATGTCACCCTTCTCCACATGGTCTCTAAGAAAGTGATATCTCAGGTCAATGTGCTTTGTCCTAGAGTGCTGCACCGGGTTTTTGGCAATGTTGATGGCAGATGTGTTGTCACAAAGAAGTGGCACACTTGCTTGAACTAACCCAAAATCCTTCAAGGTAGAGCAGAGCCAAACAACCTGACTGCAACATGCAGCAGTGGCAACATACTCAGCCTCAGCAGTGGACTGCGCAACACTCGACTGCTTCCTAGAGGACCAAGATGTCGACGGTTGAGATATCGATCTCAAGTCGATGAAAGGTTCTTGAGAAGGAGAGATAGGAGACACGCCGAACAACACGAACAGCGATCAGCAAGCAACAGGGAGACAAGGGTTTTTATCCTGGTTCAGGCCTCTCGGGAGAGATAATAGCCCTACGTCCAACCTTTCTTTATATCAAAGAGGATTACAAGATGAACTCGACGAGATGAACAAGTCTCGGCGAGTAGTATGCGAGAGTACAAAAGCGATCTGGCATGCCCCCTAAACGCCATAGGGGCCGGTTTATATAGTGTTGACGATCCGACCTACCGGAGGATAATCGGGCCGGGCTAACTACGAATACGTAACGAACTCGTACCATGCCAAATACATCCCTCGGTAGATAAGGTAAACTCCAATTCTTGGGGATCACTACTCCTAATCCAATCCGGGAAACCAACGTCCGGGTCTTCACGTAGCCGTGCAGAACTCCTGTTCGAGACGGAGTCAAACATGATTTCTTGGCCGTTACGCACCATGCCAGTCAGAAAGCTGTTCGGCAGGGTGTATATGGGCCAGATAGAACCTTCCAGGGAGCTGGCCCTGGCACGCTGTTCAACAAGGCCGTCAGGGAGTGGACCATGGCAATGGGCCATGATTTTATCCCCGACAGCTAGCCCCCGAGACTCAGGTGGAATATCTCACCAGAGTGGGGTCTTCCTCTTGAGACTCAAAGTCACGAAGAAGAAAATTTTGCTGCTACAGAGATATATAACAGGCAACCGAACAAGTTACGATCCAACCGAACAGGTCTTGTCCGGGACCGAACAAACCCGGTCAGTACCAAGCAACTCTGTTGCGTCGAACAGGGAACAACATCTCGTCTGAGCGAGCACCCAACCCTCAAGACTGACATTGAAAAAATAGCCGCTGGCGTAACTCAATAAGAATTATTGTCACAAGAAGTGAAAACAAAGACCATTTTTACATAGCCGTTGCGGTAAAAAACTAGCCGTTCCGTGGCAAAGATCCGTTGCAGAGCTGCTCGTTCGGGTCTATAAAAGCACCCAAGCTGCCCGCGGCTTGCCACTTCTGCTCTCACGCATCTTCTCCCTCCCAAGCCCAAATTCCAACCGCGCACAGCATCAACAGCCACCACTCGCTCCCAAGTCACTCGTCCAAACCTGGGAACCGCCATGGCCAAATTCATAGCCACTAGCTTAACCTGGGAAACTCCAGAGCCGCTCGAGGGGGAGTTTGTCAGCTTCGAACAGTTCGCACTGTTCGGGTTGAGGTCCCCTGAGAGCGACTTTGTAGAAGCTTTCATGAACATCAGCGGGTTGGAGGTCGCAAATCTGAACCCCAACTCGATCCTCCAGATGGCTGTCTTTGCACACCTGTGCGAGGGCTACCTGCGAGTTGATCCACCGGTGGGGCTGTTCCTCCACTATTATACAGTGACGTGGAGCAGCTCCGCCGCTTCGGCGCTCGGGTGCTACTACCTCAAGCTCCGGGCCACCGCCGACGACGCCCCGTACCCCCGCCTACCCCTGCTCGACTCGATGGGCACATGGTGGGCAAGGTGGTTCTACGCCAAGCGGGGTGACGACAGCAAGCTCGTCTTCACTGGACAGGCTCCGGCGAAGGGAACCCCGATGCCCCGGTCGAAGATGTCCAGCGAGGATTGGTACTTGACGTGGAAGATCGCCTCCCTCGTGAGCCTCGGGCTCACAGGCAGGGAGATCATCCGCGACTTTACAGCGAAAAGGATCTGTCCGCTGCGGAGGAGATCCTATCCGTTCTACAAGATAGAAGGATGGGAAGACATCACAAGGGAGAGCATGGGTAAGTGCCTTTAAGACTCAACCTTTTGCTAATGATTTCATCTGAACGAGAACTAAGATGACTTCTTCTGTTCGGGCAGTGCAACCGACAGAAGCATGGGTGACCGAGCGGGTCGACACCACGCTGAAAGCTGCTCGGAAGGACAGCGAGGTCACTGGCGAGGTGGCCTACACTTGTCCGCGGAACGTGCTCGTCCGCACACCAAATGTAAACACTTACACCCCGTTCGGTTTCGCAGGACTTGCACTATTGCAGAATGTTAAATCTCGCTTCTCAAACACACAGGAGGATCAGCTGATCCCGGGGGGATCGTGGAGGAACTCTCCGGGTCGGAGAAGGAAAAAGCGAAGAAGGGCAAGGCCAAGGTGGCCACGAAGCCCAAGGTGGCGGCTGAGCCGACGCGGAGCTCACCGCGCCACGGCGGCCGCTAGCCCTCGAAGAAGCCCCCCGCGGCGACGGAGCGCGCCGAGCAGACTAAGCGAGCGAGTGGTCAGCCAAGCGGGAAGAGGCCAAGCCCCTCCCTCCTCACCGAGCAGTGCGACGAAGAGGTACGGACCAAGACTCTATGGCTTAAGCGTTATGCGCAGGCTCACCCGGGCCGCATGGAACGGCTGCAACAGGTCGCCGAGCAGAGGAGGCTCGAGGAAGAAGTCGCGCGCAAGGAAAAGCTTCTTGCGTTGCGCGAGAAGTGCGCTCAGCTCAGCAAGGAGCTGAGCTTGTCGCCGCCAACATCCGGATGCCAAGGCGGACAAGAGGCCAAGGAGCCCCCGAGGAAAAGGCGGAAAGTGCCAGCAACAAAGAAGAGGATCAAGCCCTCTACGGCAGGTAGGCAGTGTTAAATCTTTCGATTCCATACTTTACCGAATAGCGCAGGACTTAATGCGCTCCTTTCTTTTCATCAGCTGCCAGCAGGAAGTTGCCGTGGACTACGTGCATGCGGCGGTCGAGCGGTCCTCGCTGCCCGAGCACCTTCATGGTGCCTCGCGAGCAACGAGGCTGCTCGCCCTGAAGGACAAGCTGGCTGCGTGGGCTTTGGTCCCAGGCTACTCAAGCGACCGGATCGACGCCTTGAAGGGCGCGATCAGCTGGCTGGAAGGCCAAGAGGCGGAGCACGGTGCCACGAAGGGTGGGGCCGAAGTGACGGCTCCGCCGGCTGCCCAAGGTGGGACCGAGCAGGCGGTCCTACCGGACACTTCGTCACAGGGGCAACCCGTCCCTGAAGCGACGGCAACCTCCAGCGAGCAAGTGGAGATCCCTGCCACCGGGGAGCAAGAAGAGGATCACGGTCAGGGGCCTCAAGCCACCCTGTCCGTCACTCCACCGGCATCTCCTGCCGGAGAGGCACCGGTCCCGCCCGAAGGCGAACGGGCAGAGGAGCAAGAGGAAGGGCTGGAGCGCGAAGGCGACAGCTCGCCCGCAGCAACTGCTCTAAGGGAGATGCGCGTCCGCACGAAGCGGAGAGGTCGACATGCGGGTCTCATCCCTCACAGCCGAAGCTTCGTGACCCACGGCCTCGAAGATCGCCTACGCCAAGGCTTGAAGCGTCGGCTAGGAGAGGTAATCTTTTGAATCCACACCTTGTCAGTTCGAGCTATAGATGCCCAAAGCTTGACTTGGTCTTCTCTCTTTCAGTTCATGAAGGGCACTATGGAGGACCTCGTGGAAGGCGTCACCATCGAGCGGAGCACTGTTCTGTCGTCCCTCCGGGAGCATCTCCGGACGATGGGGTCCGAGGCTGAGCCCTCTGCACCAGCCCAAAGCCGGAGTCGGCTGAAGGCAAAGGCGAAGAGGCTCAAAGCCCATCTGACCGAGGAGAGGCGTTCCTCCGGGGCTCTCCGAGAAGAGGCCGAGGAGCTTCGCGCGCAAGTCGCGGAGGCGAGCGTCGCGGAAGAGAAGCCGGGCCGCACGAAGTGGCTCGAAAAGAAGCTCACCGACGTGTCCCACTGGCGGAACACGCTCGCGGCGGACGTCAAGAAGCTCAAGGCCTAGCTCGCCAAAGAGAAGCTGACTTCCACGGAACTCCAAGAGAAGATCTCGACCCTGTGGGTTTCACAGGAAGAGGCCGAGGAGATGTGCGGGCTGGCGGTGCGGGCGAGCACCGCGGAGAGGAGGGTCAAGGAGCTGGACGAGCGGCTCAAGACCGCCGAGCAGCGAGCTAGCCAGAGCGAGGATCGGACCGAGCAGCTGCGCGCCAAGACCGAAGAGGTCGAGGCCATTCGGGCAGAAGCGACGGCACAAGCCAAGCGAAGCAAGGAGGAAATCGAACGTCTCCGAGCTGAAGCCCGAGAAGGAATCAAGACTCAAGGTGAAGTCGTGCGCCTCAAGCTAGAAATTGAGGAGCTAAAGGAGCAATTTGCTCCTAAGTAGCACCGCGGCTGTAACCCGAAAGGGCCTTGTACCTGAAACTTTTGTTAATGTACAATAAAGAAACTTACCTTTTCCCTGAAAAAAGGAGCAGCAAAAAGACAAGAACGAGCAGAAACTAAGAGAAAGGTGAATAACACTAGGAAGTTTTAAGAAAAACCGGTAGAACGCTTAGCCTAACTCACAGCCCCCGTTATGCATCTGCTCGAAAACCTGAGTTTGCGAACACGAACATGTGCACAAGAAAAAAGAGCGACATCCTAGCCCCCGGTACGGACGATGCTCGAAAACCTGGGTTTGCGAATTCGAGCGCGTGCGTAGAGAGATAGAGTGACACCCACATCCTGATCGACTCGTTCCATAGACTGCTCGTCATCGTAAGTTAGGCTATTTCAAAGGTAACCGAACAAGGAAAGTGCCTCTGCCGCGGAGGGCTTACGAGAGCAGGCTTCGCCAAGTGGTCGTGCCAAGCGATAAGTGCCTCTGCCGCGGAGGGCTTACGAGAGCAGGCTTAGCCGCAAGGTGAAAAAACTGTGTTATGCAACCCTGAGCTCAGGAACTTATTGAAAGTGGATACGGGCAGGGAAAACCTGAGAATGCGGAACCAAGAATTCGCAAGACCGGGCAGCCATCAAGTGTTACTAGAGAGAAAGATAGTCTGAGAAGACAAGAAATGAAAAAGGGCACAGGGGCCGCGAAAATTCACTGTTAATTGGATTGAACTTTACATGGCAGCCCGAGAGACTTGGACGAACTAAGGCGCGAAGTTTTACAAAAGCGCGAAGCTAAGAAAACGACAAAAGACCTACACAAAGAACTTACAAAGTTGGTCGATGTTCCAAATGCTGGTCAGCTCTCTCCCGTCCTCCATGGCCAGGCGAACAGCCCCCGGACGAGCAGTAGAAACGACCGTGAACGGGCCGTTCCAACGGGGGGTTAGCTTGTTGGCATTGGACAAGTTCTGGACACGGCGCAGAACGAGGTCGCCCGCCTTCAATACCCTTGGTCGAACTGATTTGGCGGCGTGCCGGCGAAGAGCTTGCTGGTAGCGCGCCATTCTGACTTGTGCTCGGTCGCGTGTGCCTTCGAGGATATCGAGTTCGAGCTGGCGCTCTTGCTCTGAGTCAACCAAGTTGACCGAGCTCATGCGAGGCAAGCCGAGTACTACTTCGGCGGGCAGGATGGCTTCTGCACCATAGACCAGTTGGAAAGGAGTTTCCCGCTGCTCACCGTCAGAAAGCGAATCGCCCGGAGGACGGAAGGAACTTCGTCAACCCAGGCTTTGTTGTGCTCGCTGAGAGCAGCAAACACCCGTCATTTGATACCCTGGACTAGCTGTCCGTTAGCTCGCTCGACTGCTCCATTACTCTGTGGATGTGCCACAGAGGCGAAGCAGACCTTGGTACCCAGCTGTTCACAATATTATTGGAATAGCTTGCTTCAATCATGGACCGCTATCGGTGATCGCCTTGTGGGAATCCAAGCACGTGATCACGTTGCTCTTGAAGAAGCGTACAGCCGTTTTGGCGTGAAGAGACGACACAGGCTCTGCCTCAATCCACTTTGTAAAAGTGTCAATGGCGACGAGCAAGTGTGTGCAGCCCTTGTACCCTTTAGAGAACGAGCCAAGCAGATCCAGACCCCATGTAGAGAAAGGCCAAGATGGGGGATCGTTTGGAGCTCTTGGGCGGGCTTATGAGCCTTCCGGGCGTGAAACTGACATGCCTTGCACTTAGTCACAACGTCATGAGCATCCTGTAACGCAGTGAGCCAGTAGTACCCCATGCGAAACGGTTTGCCGACCAGACTCCTGAAGGAGGCGTGGTTGCCACAGGCACCTTCGTGTATGTCCCTAAGAAGGAACACACCCTCCTGTTGCGAGATGCACTTGGAGATGACTCCTAGCGCACCTTGGCGGTAAAGGATACCGTCCACAAGCTTGTATGGAGCAGCACGCCTTATAAGCCGGGAACGCTCGGCTTCGTCGTTGGACAGGGTCCCATCTGCAAAATACCGGACAAATGGCGTTGTCCAATCCGCAGCCTGCTCGATAACGGAGACAGCACCACCTGTCTCTATTGCCTCATCCGGAGACGTGATTGAGGGCTTGTAAAGGTGCTCGATGAGCACCCCTGCCGGAGCAGGTTCACGTGAGGATCTATACTTGGATAGCTGGTCGGCCAAGAAGTTGTCCTTCCTGGGCACGAAGGGCACCTCGAAAAATCGAAAGTGCCGCTCCAACTTCCTCACTTCAACCAGGTATCGCGCCATTGAGTCATCGCAGCACTGATACTCCTTGTTTACCCGACACGACCACCGTGAATCTCCCTTCACAGTTAGCCGTTGGACGCCGAGCGACTTGCACGCTCTTAGTCCCGCGAGGAGGGCCTCGTACTCCGCAGCGTTGTTAGTTGCCGCAAAGTGTAGTTGGATGGAATACTGGAGTTGTTCTCCTTGAGGGGAGATGAGAACAAAACCAGCCCCGAAGTTTCAAAGTCGCAAGCCATCAAAAACATGGTCCAAGGGGTTCATCAAAGTTGCTCGGAGCTTCACGAGATTTGTCTTGAGTAAGTCCATTCAATGACAAAGTCGGCTAGGACACGTGATTTAATAGCGATTCGGGCAAAGAAATGTAATATCGAATTCTGCTAATTCCATTGCCCACTTAGCTATACGTCCGTCAGCTTCCTTGTTCCGTAGGATTTCTCCAAGAGGGAACTTGGTCGGGACCAGTATTTGATGCGCCTGGAAGTAATGCCGAAGTTTCTTGGAGTACATGAGCAAGGCATAGAGCAGTTTCTGGACCTCAGGGTAACGCTCCTTTGATCCATGAAGTACCTCGCTTACGTAATAGATTGGCCGCTGGATGCCTTTCCTTTCGACTGTCAAGATCGCGCTCACCGCTTGTGGCGTGAAACCTAGGTACAGCAAAAGCTGCTCGCCATGCCGCGGGGTTGTCAAGACAGGTGGACTGGACAGGTATTGCTTTAGATCCTGAAAGGATCTATTAGCCTCTTCCGTCCACTCGAAACCATTGTGCTTGCGCAGGGCCTTAAAGAAGGGCAGCCCGCGTTCGCCTTGACGGGAAATAAACCTGCTTAGAGCAGCCATCCGCCCAGTGAGGCTTTAAACTTCCTTGACGGTAGTTGGGGCCTGCATGTTTTCAATGGCCTCGATTTTTTTAGGGTTAGCAGAAATTCCATACGAACCAATTACGTAACTGAGCAACATTCCAGATTGAACACCAAAAGTACACTTCTCTGGATTTAACTTTATTCGATGCCTGGTGAGATTACGAAAAGTCTCGCCGTGTCTTTTACATGATCCGAGCATACTTGTTTTACAACTATGTCATCGACATACACCTCCGTGTTTTTTCGTCGGTTGCTCGGGAAAGTCTTTTCCATCAAGTTACCGAACGTGGCACCAAAGATTGCGCAGACCGAAAGACATGGTCGAGCAGCGAAAGTGCGAAGGGGTGATGAAGGTCGTCTTTCTTCATCCTCGGGAGATGCTTATTTGGTGATAACCGGAGTAAGCATCCAAAAAACTCAAGAGCTGGACATCCGTAGTCGCGTCGACCAGGTGGTCTATGCGAGGCAGCGGGAAGTTGTCCTTAGGACAAGCCGCGTTCAGATCTGTATGATCAACACACATCCTCCACTTGCCGTCTTTCTTTTTTACAATGACAGGGTTGGCGAGCCACTCGATATGATCAACCTCGCGGATGAAACCAGAATGAAAGCGGCTTGCTGTCGATCTTTAATGATCCCCGCTGAAGTCCGGCGCGCCAAGCTTCGATTTAACAGGCTTTTTGTTTGGCCGGACGGCCAGTTTGTGCTCGATGACCTCCCTTGGGACTCCGGGCATGTCAGATGGCTCCCAGGCAAACACATCTGCATTAGCTCGGAGGAAGGCAATGAGCTCGCTTTCCTATATTTGGGATCCAAATTGGCCCCCAAATGAACTGTCTTGGAAGAGTCATCAAGAGACAGCGGAACTTCCTTGGTCTCTCCCCCTGGCTGGACAGAAACCTTGGGACGCGCAGACTTGGTCTGCGGTACTTCGGAGACACGCGGTGGAAGCTGGTCGACCAGGGCAAGAGACTGCTCGTCGCAATCCAGAGCAGCTTTGTAGTTGCCCTTTAACCGTAATCACGCCGCTAGGACCCGATATCTTCACGCATTGATATGCATGGTGGGACACAACTATGAACTTGCCAAGAGATGGCCGGCCCAAGATTGCGTTGTACGTAGATGGGAAATCGACCACGTCAAACATGATCAACTCAGTCCGGAAGTTGATAGGGCTACCGAAGGTAACAGGTAGAACGATCTGCCCCAACGGCTTAAAGGCTTCCCCCGGAACAATCCCGTACAAGGGCATGGCGACTTCCTTCAGCTTGGAGGGAGGAATTTGCATCTCGTCCAAGACCTTAGCAGATAGCAAGTCTAGAGCACTCCCGCCGTCGATCAGAACGCGGCCAACTCTAGCGTTGCTGATGGTCGGAGCGACCACCAGTGGGAGCCTCTGAGTCTTGGTCATCCCAGTGGGGCAATCCTCTTTAGAGAAGGAGATAGAAACCTCGGTCCACTCCATCGATACAGGCTGTGGTTTGCCCTTCTCAACGTTGTGGACCTCCCAAGCAGCTTCCTTGAGGCTGCGGCGAGAGGGATAGGCCGAGGAGCCGCCGAAGATGACGGCAATGTGGTTCACGGGCTCCTGATATTCATCATCATCATCCCGATCACCACCATCGGCTTGGCGCTTGTCCTTGCCGGCATCACCTTGTTCGGGCAGGGTGGGCATTGGGCCCTTGCCGTTATAGAAATCCTTGAGCTTTGCAGCCCAGGTCCTGCAGTGGCGTATATCGTGCCCGTAGTGTTGGTGGAACTTGCAAAATCGGTCACTTGGACCTTTCTTGCCTTGTCCGCCTCCCTGAGCAGGCTTTTTGCCCTTAAAATTGTTGTTGGGCTTCCTCTGCCCATCTTTGGGAGGAGGTGCATGATCTATACCTGCGACGGTATTGTTCGCATCACCCTTGTTCTTCTTCTTCTGGGACTTCTTGTCACCAGGAACATTGCTGCTCTTCTTCTTCTCATCCACACCAGGCTGGGCGGGCAGCTCGCCCTTGTCGAACGCCTTCTTGTACTAAACACGCTCTGCCGCGTTGGCATAGCGGTCAGCCACCTTGAACAGATCATTGGCGGTCCAGGTCTCATTGATCTCGAGATCCTGGGTGAGCCGCTCGTCGCGGACTCCGTTTTTAAAGGCGCGGACAACAGATTCGTCTGAGATGTTCGGGATTGTGTTGCGAATCTTGATGAAACGCTTCATAAAGTTGCGGAGGGTCTCCCCTTTCATCTGGATCATCTGGTGCAGATCATCCTCCTTGCCCAGACGCACGTAACAGCTTTGGAAATTAGCAATCAGAGCATCGCAAAGTTGGTCCCACGAAGAGATGGAACCTTCCTGCTGATTGAATAGCCACGTGCTAGCAGCACCCTCAAGGACAGTCGGGAGCTAATTCGCCATGACGAGCTCATCACCTTCGGCCGCCATGATGGGTGTTGTGTAGATGGAAAGGAACTCCTCTGGGTTTTGAGTCCCATTGTACCTCTCCACGTGACCGGGCGTGAACTTAGAAGGCCACCTAACAGCGCGAAGCTCGTCGGAGAAAGCCTTACAGCCCAAAGCATAAGATCGGCCACCTTCTCCCACAGAACCTAGTCTTGAGAAGACGTTGGTCCTGTTGCGCGGAGGAACTCTAGCTGAGCGGGAAGTCTCTGCCTGGAGGAACTCCCTGCGAGATAAACCACCACGCTCCTTCCTCGTGGTCGCTACAATGCGCTCCTCGCGAGGGGATCGTCCGTGATCATCACGCGCACGCTTGCCCCTGTGGTCGCGATGACCACGGGGACTTGGTGAGCATCGGCGATCACGGGTAGCTTGCTCGTGGACAGTGGTCCTTCGACGGTGACGGGGGTCACGCGATCGATCGGAATGCTCACTGCCCGAATCCACCCGGACAGGCTGGCGGCGCTGCCCAGAGGAAGTGTTGATTTCACCCATGGATTTAAGGCCCTCGGCCATCCGCTCTAGGTGAGTAGCAACAGCATCGCCCATGCGGGCAAGCCTGGTTGGTGGATCTTATCACCGAAGCCATGGCTTGGAGTCCTTCACGACTCTGCTCAAGGGGTTCTGGGATCCCTGAGTCATCCGCGTCTTGCCCGACCAGGGTCTGGTTACGCGGGGATTCATCCCAAGCAGGCTGGACTTCCGCCGGGGGACTTGGTGCAGGCACGCAAGGCGAATCGCGTCGCTGACGCTTACGCCGGTCACGAAACTGCGCCAAGGTTCTGTTGATTGAGTCACCCAGACTACGGCGAACACCTCTGCTCGGGCGACTGGGTAGCCTCATCGATCGCCGAGCGTAATCAACGTGTTTCGATCTCTTCGCCGCGCGGCCGCCCGCGCAGATCGGCGTCCTCGCGCCAACCATGTTGATCTTTGCGACGCCGTGCGAAGGCGCGCAGACGGTGTCATCACCGTGTTCCACAGAAGAATCTCATCGACATGGTCTTGGAATCCGAAAGATCTAAACCATCGTATAGATCGTCGGTTCCGTAGTCATCATCAATGACGGGAGTGTGATCTGAGGGCACCTCCGGAGTATAACCAGAAACCGCTCCCCCAGACACCGAAGGCAATCGAGACCGAACAGATCGATCAGATCTGACAGGGGAGGAGACATCCTGTCCTTCTGAGTCATAGTCCTCAGGAAGAGATCCCTGGTCGCTGAAAGAGTTCGACATGCTCGATCTACTAAGTCCCCGCGGTCGGCGCCAACTGTCGACGGTTGAGATATCGATCTCAAGTCGATGAAAGGTTCTTGAGAAGGGGAGATAGGAGACACGCCGAACAACACGAACAGCGATCAGCAAGCAACAGGGAGACAAGGGTTTTTATCCTGGTTCAGGCCTCTCGGGAGAGATAATAGCCCTACGTCCAGCCTTTCTTTATATCAAAGAGGATTACAAGATGAACTCGACGAGATGAACAAGTCTCGGCGAGTAGTATGCGAGAGTACAAAAGCGATCTGGCATGCCCCCTAAATGCCATAGGGGCCGGTTTATATAGTGTTGACGAACCGACCTACCGGAGGATAATCGGGCCGGGCTAACTACGAATACATAACGAACTCGTACCATGCCAAATACATCCCTCGGTAGATAAGGTAAACTCCAATTCTTGGGGATCACGACTCCTAATCCAATCCGGGAAACCAACGTCCGGGTCTTCACGTAGCCGTGCAGAACTCCTGTTCGAGACGGACTCAAACACGATTCCTTGGCCGTTACGCACCATGCCAGTCAGGAAGCTGTTCGGCAGGGTGTATATGGGCTAGATAGAACCTTCCAGGGAGCTGGGCCCTGGAAGGCTGTTCGACAAGGCCGTTAGGGAGTGGACCATGGCAATGGGCCGTGATTTTATCCCCGGCACAAGAGACAAGAGAAGTGCCAAGAAATTGGCAGGTGCCAGAAGTGCTCTTCCTATCTATTCTACAGCCAGCAATGTCTACATCTGAGAAGGCTCTGAGAGATAGACAAGAGGCAGCAGAGAACTAGAGGGCAAGGTCTGTAGTCGCTCGGAGATAGCGAAAGATCCGCTTCACCGCCTGAAGGTGAGACACTCTAGGTGAGGCCTGAAAGCGGGTATAAAGACACACAATGAATCGGATGTCCCACGGAGGAGGTGAGATAAAGCAGGAGCCTATCATGCTACGACATTCTTCGGGTCGACCGCTCACCATTCTCATCGGGTCCTAAGGCAACAAATGGTTGCCATCGAGAGAGACCGCTTGCTATCGACATGGCAAACCGACTCAGCAGGTCTTTTGTGTACTTACTCTGGTGAAGGAAGGTCCCCTCTGGTGTTTGCTTGAACTGAAAGCCGAGAAAGAAGTTGAGCTCCCCCATCATGCTCATCTCAAATTCCGAGCTCATCACCTCTGAGAACTCAGAAACAAAAGCAGAGGAGGAACCACCAAAGATGATGTCATCGACATACACTTGCACCAGAAGGAAATCAGAGCCAACCCTACGGGTAAACAAGGTCTGGTCTACCTTACCCATTAGGAACCCATTGCTCACCAGGTAGGTTTTAAGCCTCTCATACCCGGCCCTGGGTGCTTGTTTTAGCCCATATAGAGCCTTATCAAGCTTATATACATGATTAGCATATCTTGAATTCTCAAACCCAGGAGGTTGCTTCACATACACTTCCTCCTTAATATAGCCATTCAGGAAAGCACTACGGACATCCATTTGATACAGCTTGAACCCATTGGATGCCATAAATGCCGCTAAGATCCTGACGGAATCATGTCTAGCCACAGGAGCGTATGTCTCATCAAAGTCTATCCCATCGATCTGAGTGTAACCTTGAGCAACCAATCTAGCCTTGTTTCTAACCACTACCCCATCCTTACTTTGCTTGTTCTTGAACACCCATTTAGTACCTATTACATTATGTCCTTTTGGGCGTTCAACAAGCTGCCACACTTTGTTCCTCTCAAAGTTCTCTAACTATTCGTGCATCGCATTCACCCAATCAGGATTAGAAAGTGCATGGGTGATGTCCTTCAGTTCAAAGGAAGCAACGAAAGCAGCAGATAATCAAAGGTGAGAAAGCCCAGACTTCGATCGGGTTAGCATCCTCTTGCTCAAACCTCCGATCATCTGTGCAGGGGGATGGTCTTTCTGGATGTGACGAGGCCCTGGAAATGGCCTCTACCTCGGGAGCAGGAGAGGTAGGATCAGAGCCATCGGGCGAATCAGATTCTATAGGTGAGAACCTAGAAGCACAAGGTGAGAGCTGAGTAGAAGCTGAAGGTAAGGGGTGAGACTGAGGAACAACACTTGAAACTGGAGGCGCCACCGGTGGAGTCAAGTCGAGGTCAGGCTCCGTAGAACCGTCATCTCCAATGACTCCCTCCTCAACAAAGATAGGATCAAAGGACAAGTCGGATTCTGAGATATCTGGCCTTGCCCCAGGCATAGCCTCATCAAAGGTAACCTCACAAATCTCAACTACCCTACGCCTCGCACTATCCCAAACGCGGTAATCAACCGCAGAAGCTGTATATCCAAGAAAAATGCCATATGAAGATCGAGATTCAAATTTATCTAAATTTCCAGACTTTAGAATAAAGCAATTGCATCCAAACACCCTGAAATGTGAAACACTTGGCTTACGCCCATATCGAAGTTCATAGGATGTGCGATGCAACTTGGACCTCGTAAACACCTGCTTGAAACATAGCAAGTCTGAGAAACAAATTTCGGCCGTAAATACCTAGGAGTAGAATATTCATTGAGCATAGTCCTAGCCATCACTACCAAAGTGCGATTCTTTCTCTCCACAACGCCATTTTGTTGTGCGACGTGTGGAGAAGAAAATTGATACTCAACACCAGAATCAGAACAAAAGTTCTCAAATTGTGCATTCTTGAACTCAGTGCCATTGTCTGAACGGATTGCGCGAAGCGCTCCTGGGAACTCAACAGAAAGCTTACGAATCAAGGAACGAAAATGGCCAAATGTTTCGTCCTTGTTCACCATGAAATAGACCCAAGAGTATCGAGAATAATCATCAACAACGACGAGCACATACCACTTGCCACCCACAGACTGCACACGGGAGGGACCAACAGTGTCCATGTGAAGCAATTGTGCAGGTGCATCAGTCATCATTAGGGTGACTAGTGGGTGAGCAGCGGCAACCATCTTCCCATGCCGGCAAGGAGAACAAACAATGTCATTAACCATTTTGAGTTTGGGCAAACCACGAATCAGATCCTGCTGCTAACTCTGGTCAAGTGATCAAAACCAATGTGACCCAGTCTCCTATGCCAGAAGGAGGTGTCACGGGACTCTGAAGCAATCAAACAATGAGAAGAACCAACTGTAGATCGAAAATCAACACGAAAAACTCTCCCAAATATGTGAATCCCGCAAACAAAACTCCCAGAAGAATCAAGAATGCAACTTTCATTCTGCTTAAAACGAACCTCAAAACCCTCATCAGTCAGTTGAGAAACCGAAAGCAAATTATAGCGAAGCTTGCTGACAAGGGCCACATCCTTAAGTACAACCTGGTCACTAACCTGAATCGAGCCTCGAGCGAGCACACGACCTGACGAAGCATCCCCAAAGGTGATTTTCTCACTCTGGGGCTCACGGACTAAGGAGGAGAACCACTGAGAGTTTCCGGTCATGTGGCGACAACACCCGAAATCGATGATCCACATGTCCCCTTCCCATCCGACGCTACCGAGTCAACGAGTGAAGAAACGTGGCTCAGCATTGGGAAATACCAGTGCATCTTTTGGCACCCAAAACTGAGTCACACGACCATACCGAACGGACTCTACTCGGACTAGGCCATCCCTTCTAGTAGGGAAACGTCTTGGCGCTGGATTAGGAGCAACCTGCCGTTGAGCTGAGGCGGGTGCATCCTGTCTGCGCTTCCTGCCCTTCTTGCCATTCCTCCACCATGGAGTTGGCACCTCACGTCGTGGACACTCACCTCTGTAACGCACAAGAGGTATGTCCTGAGGACGACGCCGCCACGCCCTGATCGACAACAGATGAACAATGTAAAGGTGTGCTCCAAGTCTGGCCGCCTAACCACCGGTCTACCCCGAAAGGAACGAACCTAGGTGCAGGTTTCTTAGGAGGTCCTTGGATTCTAGCCATTTTTTACGCTCCTCACGTGCTTCCTTAGCACGACGGAAGCAGTTCTGCTCAGTGTGTCCCATCCTATCGCAGAAGGTGCAAACTACTCCTCTGCCATTTCCAGGGATAGGAGTGGTAAGAGGAACGCTCTTCGTAGGTGGACTCTGTGGAGCTTTGTTCAGAGACTGAACAGACTGTGTGGTAGGACTTTCCGTAACAATCCCTGCGGACCTGAAAACAGTAGTCTCAGGAACCCTGTCCCTAAGAACAACTGTCTGCCCATTCTCATCCCTTCCAAGCACTCTAGGTGGGTGTCTCTTGATGTGCTCTAGCCAATTGTAACCTAGACCTCTACCCATTGATATCTTGCTTTTGTCAAGTATCACGTTCAGCTTTTGTTTGCCCCCAACAAACTTCTCAAGAGTGCTCATGAGGTACTCGCACTCCTGATGGAGTTGGGGACAAAACCCGCAAGAAGAGGAAGAATCCAAAGAGTCCTGGCTATCAGTTGTACCCTTTCCTAAGGCTTTTCTACACTTCTCACCTAGGATCGTAACTTCCCTCTTGAAAGCCTGACAGGAAAGACACTCAGCATTTTGAGCTTGGGTCAACCTACCCTCAAATCTATCACTCAAGTCCTGGTAGATCCTATCCATCTCCCCATCAAGCTCAAGACATCGATCACACACAGAGACAATAAGCTCAGAAATTTTTGCTTGCAAGTTCAAATTCTCAAGCTTCAACAGTGTGCAATCATGACATGTAGAATCAAGTGAGTGGAAGCTACAACTCTCATCTGAGCTGACTGGGTCCTTAGGTGGAGCATGATTGCTCTGACCAAGAATCTGGATCGACCGGGTCCTTAGATGAGTGTGCAGAGGGATCTGGACAAAGCATGCTAGGGTTCATTAAGCAGACAGACTCTAGTCAGAAGTGACAAGAAACAAATTCTTCCTAGTATCATCTAGTTCTGCCACAAGCTTAATATTAACTTCCTTGAGTTGTTCATTCAAATCAAGTACCTTATCATGAGTTGTACTTAATTCATTGAAATCAGTCATGACCCTATCAAATTCTTTCCACCCATCGAGTCAATGTGCTCGAACAAATTCCTACATTTTTCATTTTCTAATTGGATAGTGACATTCTTAAAATGCATTTTCAATTCATCCAATTCTAGAGTGAGCTTCCCACAATCAGAACAAGCAGCAGGTTTAACATTTTTTAGTTGAACTTCAAGGGCATTTTTCTTGGCCAAGACCCTATTGTACTTGT
This sequence comes from Raddia guianensis, assembly GCA_036346415.1. Lineage (NCBI taxonomy): Eukaryota > Viridiplantae > Streptophyta > Magnoliopsida > Poales > Poaceae > Raddia > Raddia guianensis. The sequence continues at coordinate 48,183,709 of CM070535.1, read as the reverse complement.
CATGAATTTTAACTAAAGCTTCCATGAGTTCAGAATAGGAGGGACATTGTTCATCAGTTACCTCATCATCGTCGGTGTGGTAGATGTCTGAGTCGCTGCCGCCGCTATCGCCGTGTGCCATGAAGCACATGCCGGTGTAGTCGACGTCGTCGTTCTCTGGCTGCTCATCCTCGCCATCATCCGAGTGTCCATCCTCCTTGTCGAAGATGACGGCTTCTTCCAGAGCAGTCAGCACCTTCTCGACCATGCGGCGTCCCTTCGTCAGCTGCTTAGGTGGCTTCTTCTTGTCACCTCCACCATCGGCCTTGATGTTGCGGTTCTTGTTGATGTAGGCGTTCCGTGCCGGCGCGACGTAGTCGTTCCGCTCCTCTCCTCCAGACTTTGGACAATCACACTTCATGTGGTTGAGACCGCCACAACCAAAGCACCTCATGATGCCTCTCCTCCAATCAGCCACTCGCCTGTATGCAAATGAGAACTTCCTGGCCAACAAGGCAAGCTACTCCTCAGGAATCTTGTCCATCTGATCATTGGACATCTCACAGAGGGCAGAGAAGGAGAAACCGGCAACATCAAAAGAACCACGACCAGAGGGGTCAGCTATCAAGGCAGTGGATGAGGAACTGGGCTCTTTCGGGAGATGCTCAAGTTCGTATGCGCCTTGAGACTAGCATAGAGCGCTTCAAGGTCGGCGTCGAGATCGGTCGCTCGTCGGATTGCGATCACCTTCACATCCCAAACCTTAAGATCCAAAGCAGAGAGAAAATGCCTGGCAATCTCCGAATCGGTATATTTGACTTCAACCGAACGGAGATCAGCAAGAATCTTGGTGAAGCGGGAGAAACATGAGTCAAGCATTTCACCCGGCTTCTGACTAAATCGATTGTAGTCTCTTTTGTATTGGTCTTGTCTCACCACCTTAACCTGAGCCGTCCTGTCGGGGATAGAATTGCGGCCCATTGCCATGGCCCACTCCTCGACGCCCAGCTTGAGCGACCTACCAGGCCCCTCCTGGAAGGTTCTATCATGCCCATGTGCATCCCGCGAACAGTTTCTTGGTCGACACGGCATAATGACCTATGATTCATGTTTGAGTCCGACTCGAACAAGAGTTCTGCACGGCTACGTGAAGACCCGGACGTGGTTTCCCGGATTGGATTAGGAGTCGTGATCCCCAAGATTAGGAGATTAACTTATCTACCGTAGGTTGTATTTGGCATGTATGAGTTCGTTGCGATCTCGTAGTTAGCCCGGCCAGATATTTCTCGGTAGATCGGTTTGTTCAGACTATATAAACAGGCCCTACGGCGCTAGAGGGACCCCGCCAATAGATTTTCGTGATACTACTCACCGAGACCTCGCTGATCTCGCCGAGTTCCACCTTGTAATCCTCTTTGATATAAAGAAAGGCCGGACGAGGGCTATTATCTCTCCCGAGAGGCTCGAACCAGGTAAAACCCTATCTCCTTCGTTCGTTGTTTCGTGATTGTTCGCGCGGTCTCCTATCTCCTCCTTGAAGAACCTTGGTTGACTTGGGTCAATATCCCAACCGTCGACAATTTGGCGTCGATCGTGGGGACACGCAGACGAGCATGTCGAACTCGGTCGGTGATATGTAGATACTTCCCGAGGGCTACGACTCGGCGATGACGCTTTCATCCTCGCCGGTTCAGACGATCCGCTCGGTCTCGAACACTTTCCAGATCTCGACGGAGATCTCGCCTATATGGCGTAGATAGCCGCAGATCGCAGATCCGTCATTGACGATGACTACGAACCGATGATCTTTACGACGGTTTAGATCTATCGGATTCCAAGGCTATGTCGGTAGATTCTACCGTGGAGACACAAATGATGACACCGCCTAGCATACCTTCGCATGGCCCCGTAGCATTAACATGGCCGATGTAGGAACCTCGAGGATCCCTGACGGCCGTGGCGGTTGGTGAGGTCGGGCAGTTAACTCGCCGGCATCAAGACGAGGTCGCTACTGGCCGCCATCGCGAGCAAGTCGCCATTCGCCGCAACCTCGACGATTCCATCAATCAGACCGTGGCACGGTTCCACGATCGGGGCAAGCGACCTCGTCGCGACCCACCTCGCGTGCCCTCGCCAAGTCTCCCGGCCGAAGTTTCTCCTGTCCGGGTTAGTTCTCGCAGAATCGGACTCGGTCCGGCGTAACGCTGATGCCTCGGGGTCCCGTAACCCCTAGAGCGAGTTGGGAACGACTCGCGGCCATGGCTTCGGTGATCAGATCCACCAACCAGGCCGACCTCGCCCGTATGGGCGATGCTGTTGCGTCTAACCTAAAGCGATTGACTGAAGGCCTAAAGTCTTTAGGAGAAGTCAACAACTCCTCCAGGCAGCGTAGCCAAACTGTCCGGAATGATTCGGACAGCTCGATCGATCGCGGACCTCGCCACCATCGGCGATCATCGCCCATGAGCAGGCTACCGTGGTCGCCGCCGCCGCCGAAGTCCTCGTAGTCATCGCGACAACAGGGGCAAGCGCGACGCGATGACCACGGACGGTCCCTCGTGAGGAGCGCGTCGTCGCAACCACAAGGAAGGAGCGTGGTGGGTTGTCTCGAGAGAGTTTCTCCAGTCGAATCATCCTGTTCAGCAGAGTTCCTCCGCCGCACAGACCAACGTCTTCTCAAGACTAGGATCCGCCGGAAGGTGGCGGTCATATGCTTTGGGTCTGCAGGGCTTTTTCTCGACGAGCCGGCCGTCCGGTGGCCCTCAAAGTTCAAGCCCGGTCACATGGAGAGGTACAATGGGACTCGTAACCCAGAGGAATTCCTTTCCATTCACGCCACGGCCATCATGGCGGCGGGGTGACGAGCTCGTTATGGCTAATTACCTCCCGATCAGATTTTGAGGGCGCCGCCGGACGGGTGCTCAATCGCCAGGAGGGTTCCATCACCATGTAACCAGCTTTGTGACGCCTCGATCGCTAATTTCAGAGCTGTTACGTGCGTCGGGCAAGGAGGATGATCTGCACCAGATGATCCAAATGAACGGGAAACCTCCGCAACTTCGTGAAGCGTTTCATTAAGATCCGCAACACGATCCCAACATCTCGGATGAATCATTGTCCGCGCTTTAAAAATGGAGTCCGCGACGAGCGGCTCACCCAGGATCTTGAGATCAACGAGACCTGGACCGCCAACGACCTGTTCAAGGCGGCTGACCGCTATGCCAACGCGGCAGAGCGTGTTCAGTACAAAAAGGCGTTTGACAAGGGCGAGCTGCCCACCCAGCCTGGTGTGGATGAGAAGAAGAAGAGCAGCAGCAACCCTGGTGACAAGAAGTCCCAGAAGAAGAAAAATAAAGGTGATGCGAACAATACCGTCGCTGGTATGGATCGCACACCTCCTCCCAAGGATGGGCAGAAGAAGCCCAACAATAACTACAAGGGCAAAAAGCTTGCTCAGGGAGGCGGACAAGGCAAGAAAGGTCCAAGCGACCGATTTTGCAAGTTCCACCAGCACTACGAGCACGATATACGCCATTGCAGAACTTGGGCCGCAAAGCTCGAAGACATCTACAACGGCAAGGGCCCAATGCCCACCCTGCCCGAACAAGGTGATGCCGGTAAGGCCAAGTGCCAAACCGACGATGGTGATCGGGAAGATGATGATGAATATCAAGAGCTCGTGAACCATATCGCCGTCATTTTCGGCGGCTCCTCGGCTTACACCTCTCGACGTAGCCTCAAGGAAGCTGCTAGGGAGGTCCACAACGTTGAAAAGGCAAAACCTCAGCCTGAATCGATGAAGTGGACCGAGGTCCCCATCTCCTTCTCTCAGGAGGATTGCCCCACTGGGATGACCAAGCCTCAGCGGCTCCCACTGGTGGTCGCCCCGACCATCAGCAACGCAAGAGTTGGCCGTGTTTTAGTAGACGGCGGGAGCGCTTTGGACTTACTTTCTGCTAAGGTCTTGGACGAGATGCAGATTCCTCGTTCTAAGCTGAAGGAGGTCGCAATGCCCTTCTACGGAATCGTTAGGAAAAGTCATCTGCCGCTGGGACAAAGTTGTCCGCCGATTACCTTCGGCAACCCAAGCAACTTCCGGGCAGAGTTGATCACTTTCGACGTGTTTGACTTCCCATCCGCGTATAATGCGATCTTGGGCAGACCATCTCTTGGTAAGTTCATGGCCGTAACCCACCACGCTTACCATTGCGTGAAGATACCGGGCCCTAACGGTGTAATCACAATCAAGGGCAATTACAAAGCTGCTCTGGATCGCGATGAGCGATCCCTCGCCTCGGTCGACTACCTTCCGCCATGTCTCAAGTTCCGCAGACCAAGTCTCAGACGCCTAGGGTCTCCTTCACCAGGGGGAGAAACCAAGGAAGTTCCACTGTCCCTTGATGATAATTCCAAGATAGTTCACTTGGGGCTAACTGACCCCAAATAGGAAAGCGAGCTCATTGCCTTCCTCCGAGCTAATGCAGATGTGTTTGCCTGGGAGCCAGCTGACATGCCGGAGTCCCAAGGGAGGTCATCGAGCACAAACTGGCTATCCGGTCAGACAAAAAGCCTATTCTCCAGAAGCTTCGTCGCTTTTCTGAATTCAAACAGGGGATCATCAAAGATTAGCTTGGCAAACTGCTCGCTGCCGGGTTCATCCGCGAGGTTGATCACACCGAGTGGCTAGCCAACCCTGTCATTGTAAAGAAGAAAGGCGGCAAGTGGAGGATGTGTGTCGATCACACAGATCTGAACGCCGCTTGTCCTAAGGACAATTTCAGCGCGTCAGATTGACCAAATTGGTCGATGCATTGTGGACGCCAACTCTTGAGTTTTTAGATGCTTACTCGGTTATCACCAAATAAGCATCTCCCTGAGGATGAAGAGAAGATCGCCTTCATCACCCCTTCGCACTTTTCGCTATCGACCATGTCTTCGGTCTGCAAGAACGCCGGGCCACGTTCAAATATTGATGGAGAAGACTTTCCCAGAACAGCGTGGCAAAATCTGGAGGTCTATGTTGACGACATAGTTGTAAAGAGCAAGCATGCTCTAGATCATGTAAAAGACCTGGCCGAGACGTTTCGTAACCTCGCCAGGCATCGAATAAAATTAAATCCGGAGAAGTGTACCTTTGGTGTTCGATCTGGAATGTTACTCGGTTATGTTATTGGTTCGCAAGGTATTTCTGCCAACCCTGAAAAAATCGAGGCCATTGAAAATATGCAGGCTCCACCTACCGTAAAGGAGGTACAGAGTCTCACAGGGCGGATGGCTGCTCTAAGCAGATTTATTTCCCGTCAAGGCGAACGCGGGCTGCCCTTCTTTAAGGCCCTGCACAAGCACAATGGTTTCGAGTGGACGGAAGAAGCCGATAGATCCTTCCCGAGCTTCAGCTCGGAGGCGTTCGATCTCCTCCTTGCTCCGCTTGGCTTGCGCCGCAGCCTCTGCCCGGATGGCCTCGACCTCCTCGGTCTTGGCGCCTTGGTGATCGGTCGAGCCTCGCTCTGGCCGACTCATTGCTTTCGGCCGCCTTGAGCTGCTCGCCCAGCTCTTTGACCTTCTTCTGCGGTGATCGCCCTCGCGTCGTCCGCGCATCTCCTCGATCTCTTCTGTGAAGCCCACAGGTTGAGATTTTCGCTTGAGATCCGCTGAAGTCCGCTCTTCCTTGGCGAGCCGGGCCTTGAGTCTCTTGGCTTCCGCCAAGCTGGTCCCGCCGTTGGAACGTCGGCAGAAGCCGCTCTTGAGCCACTTCGTGCGGCGGCTTCTCCTCCTGATGTTTCGCTTTAACGGCTTATGCAAGCTCTTGACCCTCCTAGGAGAGACTCGCAGAACGCCTCTCTTCGCCCGTTTGACTTTGAACTTCTTCACCTTCGCCTTCACCGGTTTCGACTTTGGGTGGTGCAGAGGCCCTCGCCGGACTCCTCGTCCGGAGGTGCTCACGGAGGACGCCAATACAGCGCCCGCCGATGGTGACCCGTCCTCGAAGTTCCTCCATGGTGTCCTTCAAGACCGAGAGAGAAGACTAGTTAGCCGCTTTTGTGAAGCTGCCTAACCGAGCTAGGGCGTGGTCTTGGTGTTTACCTTCCCAAGTCGTTGCCATCCCGGCGCAGCGGTCCTCGAGGCCATCGTCACGAATCCCCTTCGCCAAGGGATGAGACGAGTGCGTTGTTCCGTCGCCGCCTTCTTCGCTCCTTCTTCCCATTGAGCGATTCGCTTTCGGGGAGCAGGAGCGACGGGCGGCGCTTTCATCTCCAAGGCCCTTCCCTTCCTCTTCGCCCGAACTTCTTCGGGCAAGATCGAACCACTCACTGGTGGCGCGGTATTTCTGACAACGCGACTTGCGCGACCGCTCGGTGGCTTTTCTTGCCCTCGGCGACAGGATTTCACCGCCGCCAGAGAATCCTGTCGCCTCGGGGTGAGCCGCCCGCGACGAAGTGCTGGCAGGACCGGCTGCTCGGTCCCACTCGGCAACTCCGAGCCGTCGTCTTGGCTCATTGTCCGTGGCGCCACAAGACCGCCTCTCTCGCCTCCAGCCGCTCCACCGCGCTTTTGAGCGCGTTGAGCTACTCGCTGGAGCCTGGCGGGAGCAGGCTCCACGCCGCCAGCTTGTCCTTGAGGCACGCCAACCTCACCGTCGCGATGGCGCGTGCAGATGTTCGGCAAGCGGCGACCGCCAGCGCCTCCTCGACGTCGTCTGTGGCGATCTCTTCTTGGGCAGCTGATGAAAAAGAGATGATCGTTAAGTCTAATGCGGTCAGTGGGTGAGAGATCTAAAGATCGGTTTCTACATACCTACCGTGAGAGGCTTGATCCTAATCTTCTTCGCTGGAATTTTCCGCCTCTTCCTCGGGGGCTCCTTGGCGGCTTCTCCGCCTTGGCCCTTGGGTGTTCGCGGCGACGAGCTCAGCTCCCTGGTAAGCTGAGCGCTCCTCTCGCGCAGCGCAAGAAGTTTTTCCTTGCGTGCGACTTCTTCTTCGAGCCTCCTTTGCTCGGCGACCTGTTGTAGCCGCGCCAAAGGGCCCGAGTGAGCCTGCGAGTAACGCCTAAGTCAGAGGGTCATGTTCTTTACCTCTTCGTCGCTTTCCTCGGTGAGGAGGGAGGAGCTTGGTCTCTTTCCGTTGGGCTAACCGCGAGTCCGCTTGGTCTGTTCGGCGCCCTCCGTCGCCGCGGGTGGTCTCTTCGATGTCTGGCGGCTGCCGTGTCGCGGCGAGCTCCGCGTAGGCTCGGCCGCCACCTTGGGCTTTGTGGCCGCCTTGGCCTTGCCCTTCTTCGCCTTCTCCTTCTCAGGCTCAGAAAGTTCTTCCACGATCCCGCCGAGGATCAACTCATCTTCCTGTGTGTTTGGGAAGCGAAGGTTAGTGTGAATAAGCGGTGCAAATTCTGCGACGCAGACGAGGGTTCGAGCAACTCACCTCGGCTGTGCGGACGAGCACGTTCCTCGGACAGGTATAGGCTACCTCTCCGGTGACCTCACTGTCCTTCTTCGCCGTCTTCAAAGATAGCGTCGACCGCTTGCTCACCCATGCGTCGGTGGGTTTCTCGCCCAATGTATGGGATCGTCGCCTCTGCTCGGATAGAAGTCATCAAGTAAAGGTTGAGTCTTAAAGGCACTTACCGTGCTCTCCTCGAGATGTCTTCCCATCCTCTATCTTGTAGAAGGATAGGGTTTTCTCCGCAGACGAGACCACTCGTTTGTGTAGTCCCGGATGATCTTCGCCTGCGGAGCCCGAGGCTCACGAGGAGGCTATCTTCCTCGTCAAAACCAGTCCTCGGCGGTCATCTCCGGCCGAGGCATTGACGCCCCTTCGCCGGTGCCTTCCCGGTGAAGACGAGCTTGCTGTCGCTGCTTTGCTTGCTGTAGAACCACCTCACCCACCACGCGCCCATCGAGTCGAGCAGCAGTGGGCGAGGGTACGGCGCGTCATCGGCGGTGGCCCGGAGCTTGAGGTAGTAGCACCCCGGCGAAGGCGGAGCTGCTCCTCATCAGATAATAGTGGAGGAAAATTTCACCGGTGGATCGATGCCCAGATAGCCCTCGCACAGGTGTGCGAAGATGGCCATATGGAGAATGGAGTTCGGATTGAGGTTCGCCACCTCCAATCCGCTGATGTTCAAGAAGGCCTCGACGAAGTCGCTCTCGGGAGATCTCAACCCGAGCAAAGGCGAGCTGCTCGTCGACAAACTCTCACTCGAACGGCTCCGAGTATCCTCCTCTCCAGCAGCCTCCGGCCACCGGGTGTCTCGTGGCCCTCTTCCTCCTGCACCTTGAGTCCTCCTCGTTCGAGCTAGTGCCGATGAATTTGGCCATGGCGCTTCCTGTATCGGACGAACAGTGGAGGGTGGAGTTCGGCTCTTTGATCCGAGCGAGGTTGGAGTCGAGGCTTGAGAGGAAAGGCGCGTGAGCGTAGTGGCTGGCAGCGGACGGCTTGGGTGCTTTATAGTCCCGTATAAGCAGCTCGCAACGGTTTTGTCCCGAAGCGGCTAGTTTTTACCTGGCGGCTAGGTAAAACGGTGCTGCTTTTCTTTCATAGCGATGGGAAGTTACCGTTGGAGTTCCGCATAACGGCTATTTTTCGAGGTTCTGAAGTCTGAGTAATCTGCTCGGGCAGGTGTGATTCCCTGTTCGACGCAACAGAGTTGCTCGGTACTGGTCGGGTCTGTTCGGCTTCGAACAAGTCTTGTTCGGTTGAACCATGACCTGTTCGGTCGTTTGTTACATGTCTTTGTAGCAGCAAAATTTCCCTCTTCGTGACTTGGAGTCTCAAGAGGAAGACCCCACTCTAATGAGTCCTTCCACTTGAGTCTCGGGTGCTAGCTGTCGGGGATAAAATTACGGCCCATTGCCATGGCCCACTCCTTGACGGCCCAGTTGAACAGCCTACCAGGGCCCAGCTCCCTGGAAGGTTCTATCAGGCCCATGTGCATCCTGCCGAACAGTTTCTTGGTCGGCACGGTGCGTAACGGCCTATGATTCATGTTTGAGTCCGACTCGAACAAGAGTTCTGCACGGCTGCGTGAAGACCCGGACGTGGTTTCCGGATTGGATTAGGAGTCGTGATCCCCAAGATTAGGAGATTAACTTATCTACCGTAGGTTGTATTTGGCATGTATGAGTTCGTTGCGATCTCGTAGTTAGCCCGGCCCGATATTTCTCGGTAGATCGGTTTGCTCCGTACTATATAAACAGGGCCCCTACGGCGTTTAGAGGGACCCCTGGCCAATAGATTTTCGCATACTACTCGCTGAGACCTGCTGATCTCGCCGAGTTCCACCTTGTAATCCTCTTTGATATAAAGAAAGGCTGGACGTAGGGCTATTATCTCTCCCGAGAGGCCTGAACCAGGATAAAAACCCCTGTCTCCTGTTCGTTGCTGTTCGTGATTGTTCGGCGTGTCTCCTATCTCCTCCTTGAAGAACCTTGGTTGACTTGGGTCAATATCCCAACCGTCGACACGTCCCCTCATGGTAAGCTTGGAGGGTCGTCCAGATTTTGTGGGCTGTGGTGATGTCCGACACCCGCTCGTACTCCCCTCGGCTAAGCCTTTGAATTAGAAAATTTCGAGCTTTTGCATTAAGCTCCAGATCGGCTTGAATCGCGGCCGTCACCTCCGTGGGAAACTCATATGGTTCCTTGATCTTAAGCCAAACATTGTAGCCCTGAGCCATCACATATGTCTCCATCCTAGCCTTCCAATAGGAAAAATCGGCTCCGGAGAACACGGGGGGTTTGGTGGAATACTTGTCCGCCATAGCTCAAATAGCAATATGGATCGGCTTCAAAAATCGGTCAAGATTTGCAAAGAAGCACCAAACCAAATGCTCTGATACCAGTTGAGGACCCGAGCTAGGCTAGAGGGGGGAGTGAATAGACGCCACAACATTTTTCGACGTTTCCACCAAAAACCAGAACAACATGACAACTATGTGTACCCTTCACTTGGGTGCATGAGAGCCATGAAATATTTGGGATTTTGAAAACACAATCCTGGTTGTCAAGTGTTCAAAAGAGAGGAATCAATTCAAATCTTGCTTTAGGAAAGAAGATGAAGCCAAATGACCAAAGTGGCTTTCAGAAAAGCAAAAGCAGATTCTTTCAGAACTTGTCCTCTAATGGAGCAGGAGGTTGGTGGCTTTCTGGTGCTCTAAAAATCGTGGGAATTTTTATACGTATGTGTAAATGTGTCATGAAGCACTCCACCAAAAATCTCCTCAAAAATCCTTACAGAAAAATCATGAAAAATCAAACAACACAAGCTGCTTTCTGGAAAGCAAAAGCAGATTCTTCAGAGTTTGTTTCTAATTGAAGCAGAGAGATGACGGCTTTCTGTTGCTCCAAAATTATGGGCATTTTTATCCCTATTCAACCATGAGTCGTGAAGCACTCCACCAAAAATCATCTCAAGAATCCATCCACAGAAAAGATGAAAAATAAACACCAAGAGCAGTCAAGAACTTCGTGCAGAAAGTTTCGGGCTCGGTTTTCACTTCATAGCTCCCAAATGGAGAAACTAGTGGACTTCAAATTTTTACCACAGATGGGTATATAAGTCACACATCTTTTAAAACTGGAATCATCCCAAAATGATTTTTCTAAATTGTTCTAAAAATCTTTTACTGACTGTTGCGCGGATGAAAGTTTCTGGACAGATTTGCAACAAGTCAAGAACTTGATCTCTTACCTCTCATATGATTGCAAAGAGTGTGGAAAATAATATTAGCAACCTCAAGGCATCATAGACCATGATGAACCAGTAAGAAATCACCAAGACTCATCTCCAAATAAGAGCTCCAAAAAGGGAAATCAAAAGAAAGAAAAACTTGGAGCAAATCAACACAAGATGATCATGAATATGAGAGATTTCATTGCATAGGAGTTGGGAGATTACAAACCACACTCCACGTGGTCACAAGCACACTAAGTGCCACCCTTACACACACAACTCACCCTCTCTATTTCTGAAATCTCAGCTCTAAGGGAATGAGGAGGAGGTGCTCCCCTCCACCTCTATTTATAGCCCATGGGTGAGATGCCCTAACACCTAGAGCCCATCTCCACCCTTCATTGAGGATGAGTGGTGTACAACACACACACTACAAGACACATTCCCGAGAGAGAATATTCTCCACATATCCCTCTGGGAAATATCTTCGCAAAGATCTTGGTCGCCACCACGCCTGGGCCCACGGTCGAACCAGCCGCCACTGTGTTACCGACGCCATAGCCTCCAAGTGCCTCGGATTCCTGCCATGGCCTCATGTGACCGCCAGTCATCGAACCCGTCGCTTCTGACGCCCGGACGCACTTTGACCTCCATTGTGCCCACCAAGCGTCAGCCACGTACCCGCCGATATCTGCATCACTGAGGTGAACACACACGAAACCGACACACCTTACCTTACCTGCAAGGTTAGACCATCACAAAAATACCAACACAACAATCCCTTCATGACATCACAATTAGGAAGCCCTAACACACCACGTGTCAGCTTAAATTCCACCGGACCACATCCGATCAAAACTATTACCTAGCCCAAGCTCAGCACAATGATCCGGTTCCAATTCCACGGCAAATTCCACAAATGCACCATTTAACATTCTTCAAAACACTTCAAATTCCATCTTGTCACATATATTCATCATCAAACCGGGGTGCCCTCTACATGGGTCTCAACACCTTTCTTTTCCATCTGATCCAATATCGACTTTTTCAAGTTCATCAGCCGATATAAAGCCCTGGCCCATCTTATATTCGATCTCCTCTAGAGTTGTGGTTCCTATAAAAAACCCTCGTGTCCTTAAGCCGTTGACTGTGCTTCTAGCGTCGTCGGCTCAAAGCCTGATTTGCTAAAACTGATGAAATCACAGTCTTTCAAAGGTTTTCCCGATAGTGCTTCCAGATTATCATAAATTCCAGCACAATCGGTTTCTGCAGTCAAAGATTCTCCTCTAACCACTTCTATTTGCTCGCCAACCCACTGGATCAGAATTTGATGCAATGTCGATGGAATGCAGCAATTGGCGTGTATCCAATCTCTTCCCAGCAGCACGTTATAATTTCCCTTTCCTTCAATCACAAAGAAAGCTGTTGGAACTATTTTGCTACCTACTGTGGGTTCCACCACTAGAATTCATTTTGCTTCTGTCGGATTTCCATTGAAATCGCTTAGCACCATATTGGTTTTCACCAAATCTTCTGTAGATTTTCCAATTTTTCGACAAACAGAATACGGCATTAGATTCACAGTGGCTCCACTATCCACCATCATCCTCGAAATCGGTTTTCCGTTCACATAGCCCATAATGAACAATGGCTTCAAGTGTAATCGGGAATTCTCAGGTTTCTTGAATATAGCATCTTCAGCTCCAATCACAAGTTCTGCAGCCGCTTCTTCGTATTCACACATGAATTCCCGAGGCAATATGCAAACCATGTTAGTAGCAATTGACGCTTCATTGGAATCGGTTTTAGTATCAATAACAATAGCCAATTTCAACTTAGGCCTCCACTCCTGTTTGCCCTTAGTCGATTTCATCGGCTTTACTTGCTCCAATAACGCATCCCTGAACTTCTCAGCTTCAGCTTCATTTGCTTCAGTGTTTCTCATCCTTTGTAGGCGACGTTTCTAAGACTTAGTAATTCCACTTGGACACCATCGTGGCAACGGCACCTTAGGAGGACGATGCACATCGGTATTTTTTCCTATCGGAATCTCTCCAGCTTTCATTTCAGGAAATACTAAGCGATCTTTTACCGATGCCCTCTTTACTGGTGGAGCAAACACGTGATTCATAGGGGCAATTCTCAATCGTAGGCAATGACATCCCTTCTTTCCAGCAATATCGAAAAAAAGGACACTTCCAATGTTCCATCTCCCAATCTCGATTCCTTGGACTTTCTTGAAGAAGCGGCTCAGGAATCCTTGGCTTGATGCTCCTACTGGGTGGATTTTTGGCCATTCGATCATACTTTTCTAACAACTGATTAAAAGTTGGTTTTGGCCTTATGATCGGTTTATTATCCTTTCCACGCCTTACTTCGTGCCACCTGTCAGCCTCTTCATCCCCTCACGGCTTGATTGATCGGAATCTCAATTCTGGCTTCTCTTTTACTACAATCCTTTTAGGACCGACAAGCACTTTAAGCCGACTGGAACTTTCTCCAGAATCATCGGCTTTTCTTTTCACAGCGTCAACCATTCCAACAAAGCCGACTAGAAAAGGTTCTGTATCAACTCGTAAAGTTTTGCCTTGATATCGAAGCTGCCCATCTTCAATAGCCTTTTGCACAATTTGTTTGAAAACATTGCACTCATTAGTGGTATGTGAATAGGAATTATGCCACTTGTAATATTTCCGCTTCTTAAGTTCTTTTAGCGGAGGAATCACATGCCCTTGCTTAAGCCGAATCAGCTTTTCTTGTAGTAGGTGATAAAAAATTCGATCACACTTGAAAATATCAAAGGAATATTTACTCTTTTCAGAATTCTTCGCCTTTATCCAACCAAGCTCAAATTCTTTCTTATTGCTCACCAATTCAGCAACATAAGCACCAACTTCTTCGGTATCGGAATCATCAGAATCTTCAACTTTCTCAGTGTTAACAATATTGATAGCTTTGTCTTTACCTTTATTGTTGTGGTTATTCCGATACTCCTTCTGACTTGGATAGAAATTATCAGAGAATCGGCTTCATACAGCGCGATCTTGTGAGCTAAATGAGAAATATCAGCAAACTCTTGATTGCCCACCTTTTTCTGATTAACAGGCAATAATCCCTTGAAAGCCAATTCTGCCAATTCATTGTCAGGCAGTGATAGGCTATAGCATCGGTTTCTTACTTCCCTGAATCGGCGCAGATAATCATTAACCGATTCTCCAAACTTTTGTTTGATCATCATAATATCGGTAATCCTAGCTTCATTCTCCACAGAATAAAAATATTCATGAAACTTCTTCTCAAGATCTATCCAGGAAGTAATGCTGTTTGGAGAGAGTATGGTGAACCAGTTAAATGCCGATCCCGATAGTGAGAGGGAACAATCGGCATTTGAGTGTGTCTTTTGAAGCAGCTTCTCCACACAGTGCAAGGAATCTAGCAACGTGCTCACGGGTGGAGGTGTTATCGCTTCCACTGAACTTAGCATTAGGAAAATCTGGGACTCGGTATTTGTGAGAAACTTCTATCTCATTAAAAGCCGATGGGTACGGCATGGTATAGTGTGGAGCAATCTTCGGAGTGTTGAACCCACACTGTTTCATCATGTTGTATACCAAGTTCTTTGTCATCTCTTTCAAGTTTTCATTCATTCCAGAGTTAATCGGCTGATAGATCGGATTTGGTATTGGGATCATCGCCTGATTATTTGGTATCACTTGAATCGGGTTTGGGTTAAATGCCCCTAGTGCAGGATTTGGATTGAAAACTGGATTTGGGTTAAAAGTCCCCAATAAAGGATTTGCTTGAGGAGCTCCAGCTTGAGAAATTCCTGCCTGGGTATTTCCAACTTGAGTGTGAGGTGGATATCGGTTTCCCAAATTTACCTCTGGTGAGTTATTCCAATTCCTTGAAGGGGTTTGACCAGTCATAAGATTATGTAAAGCAGCACTAGTCCCCTCTTGCACAATTTGTCCCAAAAACGATGATTGATCTAGCATCGATTGGTAAACTGAACTATTAATCTGATCCCTCAAAATTTCAGAAAAATCTCTCGCAATTAAGGGGTCTCCGATTGAAGCTTTGGTGATTTGTCCACTGCGAGTTTTCCGATAGCTAGATAGCATCCTCTTCCTGTTTTCTTCCTGCAACTCAGCAAGCTTGTCTTCAAGTTCCTTTTTCTGTTCAAGGCTCAGCTCGTCATAAGTCACTTCTGTTCCGGCCGCCATCCTAGCGGCTTCCACAGCGGCTTCAGCGTCACTTTGAGTCATAATGCCGATGCCGATGCAGGAGTCGATGTCAAAGTTGTTGTCGTGGTCCCACTGGGCGTGCCAAAAAGTGTGTTGACGTGAAAAGTTGACTGTTCGCGAACACACCACGGAAGCGTCAAATCTGTGTTTGCGTCGCAACCAATGAAAACCCGGCGTGCCAGTCAATTTGACCTGAAAATTGACAAGGAGAAAATTGTTAGCGACTTGGCCCTAATCGGCTTTAGAAATAGCCAGATCAGGTTTTATTGTATCGGCTTTAAGAATCCGATACACAGGAAACCTATCGGTTTAAATTCCGATAGAGCAATGCATATGATAGGATGGTTAAAGCATAAACTTCTTTTGTTTCTTTTTGTTATTTTCTGGATAAAACTAGCTTTAAAACCCTAGATCAATTTATTAGATTAAACCAAGACATAGATCAAATAGATTGGTCAGGCCAAGACAGTATTTAAATCTATATTTAGGGATAAACTCATAAACCGATTAGAGGCTTATCACTAGTGAAGGGTAAATACAATATATGAATCGGTAAATATTCTAAACATGCAAGCTCCTAACACAAACATATGCAAGATCGATCGGGTCGAGACAGTCGCATACATTGGAATTGAGAGAAAACATGCAAAGGTATTTAACAATCGGCATTGCAGGGTAAATACATATTACAGATCGATTTAACGAGACAGTGTAATATCGAACATGCTAAAGATCGGTAAAACCAAGACAGTCTAACATGCTTTGTATACATGAGATCGGAGCGATGCAGCCATGCGTACGGGTATAAGTAAGAGAATTGATTATTTCATCAAGATAGCTCTACCTGCAGTTGAAGTCCTTTCGACAAGGTCGATCGGATTCGAGAAAAGGGTTGTGTTTTGTGTATTGTTGTTGTTTCTACACGACCCTCGGGTCCCCATTTATACTGAAATTACAAACCGATATCGACACGACTAAAACCCGATACCGATCAAACCTAAACCGACACGACTCGTGATACTTTCCAATCAAAGCTTTTTGACTCCTTTCTTCTTCGACGACTAAGCCCATAATCTGATGTGGTCCAATAATCCCGATGATATGGGCCCATTTGTAATATCCGATTTTCTACCAAATTTGGGTGTCAACAGGTACCCGTGGGAAGAGTTAGTTCGGCTCTACCAGAACCAACTATTCTCGCATTGCTACCAGCAATGGTGGTAATATTATCATCCCTCTTGCGAAGGCTATGAAAATATTTTCTCTCCCTCAAGATAGTATTAGTGGTGCCACTATCCACAAAACACAACTCCTCTTCCATCGCAGCCAACCACACAAGCTCTATGTCATAATGAATAAGAATATATCAAGATGCAACCAAGCAAACATATAATCTTAAACATTATAATCGAAATTAAGCAAACATTAACTCGATTCAACAATGTGGCATACACGACACACTGACAGGACATAGAACAATTAACCAATAAGGTTCACATGACCACAAATATTAAGCATAACACTAAAGTATGGACAAACTGGCTCTCATACGCACACAAAATGGGCTATTGCATATCACCATATGCATCCTCAAAAGTGGAGTGACGCTCATCTAACTCCATATACAAGTGATCCCCACTCACACGAGATGGGGTGTTGTCTCTCTTCGGAGATCCCTCCAAGGCAAAGTCGCCGCTGTCATGTTTAGAATCCGTCGTCTCCACATCCATGTGAAGATCATCTTTGACAGGTGTAGCTTCACGCTCAGTGAAGTGTGCCTCGGTCTCCTTCCTTGAGCCATCCTTTCCCATGTGCTTATGGTACAACTCAAACAGATGCTTAGGGACACGGCAGTTACGTGCCCAATGGTCAGCACTGCCACACTTGTGACAAGGCTGTGAGGTACTCGGTGCATAGGAAGACTTCGCCGAGCCTTCACCTTTACCCTTTCCCTTCATCTCATTCGCTTTCCGCACACCCGGACCCTGCCGAGGTCCTTTCTTCCCCTTCCTGAAACGGCGCCTGCCGCCAGAATTACTCTTAGCTGTATGATGCGTTTCCGGCACATCTGCTGCCCCAGTGGAACGAATATTGTGATTCTTCATCAATAGTTCATCATGCTTCTCAGCCTCTAAAAGAGTGAGAATCAGCTCAGAGTGCCGCATAAAACTACGCTGGTGGTATTGCTGCTGCAATACAATCATATTGGGGTGAAAGGTGCCCAAGGTCTTATCAATCATCTCAGCATCAATTACTTCCTTCTGACAGTATTTGAGCTTCGAGACAATCTTGTGCAATGAGGAATTGTACGCTCCAACAGACTTAAAGTCTTGGAAACGTAGCACGGTCCACTCTCTCTGTGCCTCTGGCAAGATGGTGGCCTATTGCTGGTTGAACCTCTCTTTAAGAGAGTTTCACAAAACCAGAGGATTCTTCTCCATGACATACTTAGTTTCAGGTCTGAGTGGAGATGATGCCTTATTGTACCCAATGCGCCAAACTTGGCGATGTTGGGTATCGCCACAACGGGTGCGCCCTCGGCCGAGGGCGTGATGGCAATGTCCCATCCTCTGGCGGACAAACTGATCTCCATATCAGTAGCCCACATGAGGTAGTTGCTCCCATCAAGAGCGAGTTCAGCAAACTCCCACTTGGCGATGTTATCAGCCATCTCTGCATACAATGCACAGTTCCATCAGGAAATATATCAAGTGCATCTGCTTAATATCGAATCAAAGCACGCAATCACGCCGTGAGATGCTTTAGATTCTAATTTACGCGGAGATACGCATCCTACGCGCTACTACCATAGTTCTACTCGGAACTATACCGTGTCGGTCATTAGGTTCAGCCAAACCACCTTTGCCGATACCGGATACCACCGGATATGCCTGAGCTGCCGCATCAAGGCTCATACGTGTCGGAACACCGCCAGACCACGTTTTGGTTCTTATTCACTTCCCGGTACAGCCAGTTTAGCCTGACCGAACTGTATAGCTGCTAGGTTAAGTCGCCACTTGGGCCGAGTTACGTAGACCGAGCCATGCATGGCCGAGCCATGTGGCTGGCTAAGCCAGTCGCCCGAGCTAGGCGCTGAACCGAGCCACATCGGGCTGGCTGAGCCACTGGGCCAAGTCGAAGCCAAGCCTAACCAGAGCCGAGCCAGGGCCAAGCCGAATTGGGGTCGAGCCGATCCGGGGCTGAGCAGGGCCGAGCCAAGCCGGACTCAGCTGGCCGAGCCGAGCCGAGCTCGCGCTCGAGGCCGAGCTGCATCCGGACTCGAGCTCAGGCCGAGCCTAGGCCCCGCCGAGCCAGACTAGTGCAACCAAGGCCGAGTCTCGGTCGGGTACACATCGGTGGGGCCCGCCGCCGAGGCCTCGCCGGGTCGCGGTCGGTCTCGCCTGTGCTGAGCCGTCGTTGACCTCGCCAGGTCACGACGTACTCCTCCTATGCCGGCTTTTCCGAAACGAATCAAGAACGCTTCGTCTAGGGTTAGGGAACCAGTCGTCGCCGTGCATTGAGCTGGTCGAGCCGGCCAAACCGCAACGCCTAGCTGCCGCTCGTGGACGGCGCCATCGGCCTCGGGAACTGTGCCGCCGCCCTGGGTTCCGTGCCATTGGTCTCCCCCTCACAACTAGAACCCTAGAATGTATACGATCTACAACCTGCAAACACACAGTGAAATAGATCGAAAACTAAACAACGTATCGTTCACCAAGGATCAAAGCAGAAGAGCTTCGATCTGCAAGAACGTGATCGGGAAGACGGCGATTGTCGCGTAGGACAAATCGACGGGTCCTAGACACGCCGGCGTGACGATGATCCGATGCCGACCGTACATAGACGAAGTAGACGTACAGCCGATATAGTCGTACCGCCGATGTCGTCGATCGATCCGGCGTCGAAGAGCTTCGTGCTGATAACGTGTTGTGAAACAACCGGTAGAGCGGATCGACTTAGACGAAGAAGATGAAGTCGTACAGCACAACAATTAACCACAATAACAGAGAGACGGAAGTAGAGAGAAAACACACGACGGTGGTAATCTTTATTAACTGAACAGGTATGATTACAAGGGGGTCCTCTCATAAACACAGGCCGGAGACGCCAGTTGGCTGCCTCCAGGAGTCATCGTTCCCCGCCGACGATCTGTGTAGTGGGTCCGCAGCATCACGATCCAGGCTGCCGCCGTGAAGACCTTGAGGTCATCCCTCGATTCCGTCTCCGGCGCGAGCGACGCGATGGCGCACGACGAGCCCACAAGAGCTTGGGCAATGCTACGTAACCAGAGGTGGTCAGGGATGCCGCGCATCTCGAGCAGCACCCGCAAGTACATCGGGCCAGCGGAGGCCTGTGCTTCCCGGCGCCAGGGCTTGAAGATGAGGCGGAACGGCGCTGACGGAGGCCATGGTGAGTGGAGGACACGCGACATGTCACTCAGCTCGCGGAAGACCATGAGGAAATCCTCAGCACGATGAGTGTGGGCTCTGTAGTCTTCCGGCGAGAGTTGGAAGTGCTCAAGCAGGTGTAGGCCGACCTGGTGCGCCGTGACCGTGCCCCGGATCCTCCCCGTGTACCACGAGTACTCCATAGACGTCGTGGCGTGCGGCGCCGCCGCCTACGTGGTCGTCCTCCCGGAGTTCCTCGACACGCCGAGCCTGCGCGTGTGGGAGCACGCGGGCGGCGCGTGGTGGCAGGTAGCCGCGATGCCGGCCGCCCTCCGCGGCACGAAAACCGACGTCAACTGTGTCGACCACGGCGACCGCGTTATGGTCTACGTCTGCTCCGACGACGTCAGGACCAACCGATGGAAGAAGCTCCCGCGGCGCGCCGACGGGGACGGGGAGGCCGCCACAGGCTTCGTGGTCGCCCTCTCGTTCGAGCCAACAAGAATGGAGGCCGCCGTCCGATTCGTTGGAGCCTCAAACCAATTCTCAAACCGAAAAATTCAGACTGAACTCAAACCCATCCAACCAACAATAATTACTGAACCAAATAATTAGTCACTTCAACCCATTGCCCACCGAACCCGACAACCAAGTAAAGAAACCAATCCACCAAACCACTAGCAGCTTTAGTTCTGTCTAACGTTCAAGTGCGTGCTCATGTGCATGTGTCCATGTGTTCGCATGAGTCCATCAGGAGACGTGGCTGACAGCCATTACAGTAGGAGGAGGATTCACTCATTTAACATAAGAAAAGTCGCAAAAGCTTAAGTTAAAAGTTCAGCCGGTGAAGATGTCACGTGAAGTCGCCCGAAGAAGTCCATTCTTAGATGATAACATCAGCGGACAAGAGGGAGCACCTGCTGGACTGTTCTGCCCTAAAAAATGTAACAAAAAGACTAAGTAATCTGTCAGGTATTCAGGTTTAATCTGCTGTTGTTTCTAATATGGCTCAGTGCTCAGCGAGATCTTACCAGGACGGTAAGGCCAACCCACTCTTTCAAAACATCACGAATGGTCTCCACAGAAACAGCATTTAGGGTACCACGACTGCTAGAAATGATCATTCCAATAACTCCCCTTCTCGAGATCACAGGACCACCAGACATACCTCTTGCGCCAACACAGTCACTACGCACATTCGTGTTGGTATGTGCATCACAGCTCATTGGACCAATCCAAACTCTAGCCTCCCTTCAATTTCAATAAAAAATGAATGTCAATGATAACTGCATGAAATTCATACTAGCAAAGAGACCTATTAATTCATAACTCTAGATAACTCTACTGCCTGCACACACATACAAGCTTCATTGATACCTGCAAAGTGTTTACTTACGTGACGCATCCTGGAGATATGCCAGCCATCCTTGCAAAACAGGCCTCGCTAAACAGACTCGGGTTAATATACCCCATCGCTATACAGCTGTCACCAATGGTCACATGGTCTGGATTTGCGAATTCCATTCTCTTCACAGCAGTCAAACCTCGGACTTCAAGGATGGCTACATCCGCAGCTGTGCACAGGTGAGCAACTGTAGCAGGAAGCTCCTCAACTCCGGTAGGAAGCAATCGTCTCAGGGGCGGAGCTAGAACTAAAATAATCGGGGTTCACCACTTCCTCATTAAACATACATATGACTATACCCACCAAATGCATGAACTTTGCTACAGAAAAAAAGATAACCAAATATAATTTTATGTTTTGGCCAGTGCCTCGCTCTGATGCACATTGCATCGCTCATCTCTTCATTGACTCATGTATATATTTATTCATTCATATGTGACAAATACCAATCCAATGAAATTTAAAAGGAGACCATATCAATGGAAAAGAGGAGAATGTAAAGTAGAAGCGAGCGGTTTTATGTAATAAAATATTGTATGTAATTTTAATGGTGTGTAGAAGAGTTTTATAAGATAACACGTGGTATTTAATTTAGTGGTGGTGAGAGGGATTTTACGGGATGTTATACGATAAACAATTTTGGACCTCTTTTTAGGAGTAAAGGTATATAATAAGTTTCTAATTTTTAGAATTAATAAATGTGTACATTGATAAAAAAAAAAAAGTATACAAATGGCAACTGTCACAAGAATATTCACTTAGGAAGCAATTGAGGCCCACTATATTGCAGCTGTAGTATACATTGAACTAGTCCTCAAGCTTGGCTTACAAGTGCTCCTACATGTCCTATTTATAGGCTAAGTTAAACTAACCTTAGCTCAACCCATATATCTAGAACATTCTACATCTAGCTATTAATATTTTAGTCCTAGTAATAACTAGATGTTTCTAGTATCCTTTATGTCGCGGCGAACCCCCAGGTGGTCAGCGCGGTGCTGATGGCGGAAAGAGAAGGAGTTCAGCGCCCCATCTACTACATCAGCAAAGTCCTCCACGACGCCGAAACGAGGTATTCACAACACCCGAAGATGCTCTACGCCGTGCTAACGGCGTTCAGGAGGCTGCGTCACTACTTCCAGGGGCAAGAAATCACAGTGCTGACTAAGTACCCCTTGCGGGAGATCCTCTTCAACCGCGAGGCGACGGGCCGCATCGCCAAGTGGGCCATGGAGCTGGCAGAGTTCGACCTCAAATTCGCTCCCCGAACGGCCATCAAAGGGTAAGCTCTAGCGCCGTTCGTCAGCGAGTGGACTCCGGCGGACGCAGAAGTTGAAGACACCCCAGCACCCTCGCCGTGGACTCTCTTCTTCGACGGTTCGTTCCGGCTGGAGGGGGCTGGGACTGGCGTCGTCCTGGTGTCTCCCACTGGCGACATCGTCCGGCACCTGGTGGTGCTGGAGTTCCGCGCTACCAACAACGTCGCGGAGTACGAAGGACTACTCGCCAGGCTCAGGGTGACTTCGACCCTGGGCATCCGGCGGCTGCAAGTCAAAGGCGACTCTCCTGGTCATCAACTAGGCGAGGAAGGATTTCACCTGTTCGGATCCCACCATGGCGGCCTACCTGGCGGAGGTGCGCCGGTTGGAGCGGCACTTCGAAGGGTTGGGCTTCGCACACATCCCTCGTCGCGACAACTATATGGCGGATGAACTATCTCAGATTGCCTCGTCAAGGGCACCTGTTCCGGCTGGGGTCTTTGAAGAAAGACTCACGCGGCCGTCTGTCGCAGCCCCCAATCCCGGCGGAGACGACATTCTTCCTGACGCAGCTCCCACATTTGGAGGAGACGTCACCATTCCCGCAACAGCTCCCCAGCTGGAGGGAGGATGCGGAAGAACTGCCGAGGCGGTTGAGGCGGAAATGCCAGGCCAGGCAGAGTACGTCGGCGACAATGCTCACGTCGTCACGCTCGTCCGGGAAGGTCAGTGGATGGATCCTATCCTAGCCTACCTGCGGGACGGAGTGATCCCCGACGATGACGTGTCGGCTGAGAAGATAGCGCGCAAGGCCAAGCGCTACATACAGTAGGTGGGGACTGTATTGCTGTGGCGCAAACGGAGTTCTACTAAAGTGCGTCACTCGGGAAGCGGGGAGTGAGATCCTCTCTGAGATCCATGGAGGCATGTGCGGGAGCCATTAAGGGAGCCGGGCGTTGGTCGGAAAGGTCTTCCGCCACGGCTTCTACTGGCCTACTACCCTCCAGGATGCCTTCGAGCTGGTGAGGAGATGCGAAGCGTGCCAATTTCATGCTAAGCAAATCCACCGACCGGCCCAGGCGCTGCAAACCATTCCGCTCTCCTGGCCGTTCGCGGTCTAGGGGTTGGACATCCTGGGCCCGTTCCCGCGGGAGACCGGGGGCTACACGCACCTATTCGTCGCCGTCGACAAGTTCACCAAGTGGGTTGAAGCCTCGCCGGTCCCGGCGATCACATCAGCGGTGGCCATAAAGTTCATGAGAAGCATCTTCGTCCGATTCGGCGTCGCCAGCAGGATCATCACCGACAACGGCGCTCAGTTCAAAAGCGCCGACTTTCAAGATTGGTGTGAAGAGCTGGGCACCAAGTTGTGCTTCGCCTCTGTCGCGCATCCGAAGAGCAATGGGCAGGTGGAGCGGGCGAACGCAGAGGTGCTCAGAGGACTCAAAACGAGGGCGTTCGACCGCCTGGAGAAGCGCTGTAAGTGCTGGGCGGAAGAAGTTCCCACGGTGCTTTGGGCGCTGCGGACAACTCCCAACAGAGCTACTAGCGAGACTCCTTTCTTCCTGGTGTACAGGTCTGAAGCAGTGCTCCCATCAGAGCTCGCCTTCGGATCCCCAAGGGTGGCGGCGTACAGTGAAGGCGGTGACCCTGACCGGCGTCAGGATGAAGTAAATCTCCTGGAGGAGATCAGAGATAGGGCGGCGATCCGGGCCGCCAGATATCAGCAGGCTCTGCGCCGTTATCAAGCAAGGCAGGTGTGTGAGAGAACACTGGCAGTGGGCGATCTCGTTCTGCGCAGAGTTCAGGCGCAGGCAGGCCGCAACAAGCTGCCTCCCCCGTGGGAGGGCCCCTTCAAGGTGGTCTCAGTCTCCCACCCAGGCTCAGTCAGGCTCGCTTTCGAGGATGGTTGCGAATTGGCGAACACTTGGAACGTCGAGCAGCTGAGGAAGTTCTACCCGTAGGTAGCTGTTTCAGGAGCTTTTTGGGCCTTCTTTTGGAGCCGAGCGGCGAGGTTTTCCTCCTTCCCCGCTCGCCTCGGGGGCTGCGATATACAAAGCCATCTACAATATAAAGATAAGTTCTGTCCCTCTGTGGGCACCTGTTCTTTTTCGCCTCAAAAAAGTCTGTTAGAAAACATTCTGTTGAAAGCTGGTAGCGAAAAAGTACTTAAGGCAGATGGCCCCTTAGTTGCAAAAGCAAATGCTTAAGCTTGCGGCTGGGCGAGGCAAGGCGGATAGAAGGAGAGTTCTAGCCTGGTGTGTCTGCTCGGTCTGGGCACTGCGCCAACGACGGCACCAGCGTCTAGACCACTTCCTGAAGCTAAGCTCTCGCCACGTAACGCTTGAGGTCGGTTTGCGAGAGGCCAGAAGGGTTGAAGTAACCAGATGCTTAAGGAAAAAGCGCTCACTTTCAGCAGAACGTTCTGTCTAAAGCTTTTGGCGGTCAGTTGCTCAAGTTCCTCTTTTTCGCAAGTATGAGAGATTGCGCAGAGGATTAACGAGACTCGTGGCAGAAAAAGCAAAAGTTTGCATTGACAGGTTTTTTATACAAGACGAAGTAGACAAAGGAGTTCAGCTACTCCTCATCGTCGTCGTCTTCTGCCGGAGCAGCGCCGCCCATCATGGATACGCGGCTGGCGGCGACCTTGACCGAGATCGCCTTTCGTCCGGCCCGGTGGCGCGAGGTTCCCGGTGGCGGCGTCGAGGTCGAACGCGGCATTTTGGGCAAGGCAGTTGCCCAAGACGAACCGCGCCGCTTCGAAGGTGCCGTGGAGACCATCTTCGATCGCCCGCGCCTGCATCACCATCGGCAGGTCTTTCAGGGCCTCGGCAGCGCGCCCCACTACGTCGGCATATTGCGCAGCCGTCTCCTCCAACGAGGCGTACAAGGTGACGCCCAGTGGGTACAGGATGTCCCGGAAGTCGCGGTAGGCGGTCCGCAGCATGTCGGCAAGGACCCAAAGGCGCTCATAGTTCACCGCGCGAAGGTCTGCAGCGTCTTTGGTGGCCGAGGCGGCAGCGGCTTGTGCCGCCGCAGCCTCGCGGGATGCCGCTTTCCTCGCGGCAACCTCCTGGTCAAGGGTCCGACGCAACTCGCCGGCGGCTCGCTCCATCGAAGCCAGAGCGCTCTCCCGCGCCGCCCAGGTGTGGGAGAGGGCACGAAGCGCTTCGAAGGAGCTCCCGACATCGGCGGCGATGGCAGAGATGGCGTCGGTGTCGGCTGTGGCAGCGGCCGGAAGGTCCTCCAGCCTCGGCGGCGGCGCACTCTCCCCGGCTGGAGGCGCCGTCTCCGTCGAAGGGGCCGCGGGCAAGCTGGGGGCTGGCGGATCGCGCGGGCCAGAACTTGAAGCCCCAGCATTCGCCCTGTCCCACGAAGAAAAATCGAAAAAGGGTTCAGATATGCGAAAAATATCTAGCATGCTAACCCTAACGCAAAATGTACATGAACGCAGAGAAAGTTACCTGAAGCGGCGCCCCCCGAAAGCAAAGGAGGAGGGGGGCAGCGTCAGGCCGCTTGGTCGTGAAGCAGGCGCCGCCGCTGCTCCTCCTCCCGTTGTAGGAGGCAGGCGGCGGTGGAGCCACCGCTGCCGGCGCGGTCGAGGCAAGCGTCGGCACGGGAGGTGCCGGCGCAAGAGAAACCGGCGCGACGGAGGGTGCCGGCACAGGAGGTGCCGGCGCAGAAGAAGCCAGCGCAGGAGGCGCCGGTTCCAGGAGAGTCGCCGCGTTCTCGCCCGGCGGCGGAGCGGCGGCTTCTGCAGCAGGGCCCCCACTGGAGGGGGCCGGAAGAGGCGGCTCAAGACTCGAAGGGCGGAGCCTTTTTGGGCTCGCCTCTCCCTCCTCCTCATCGTCGTCTTGGGAGAGAATGAGGCGGCGCTTTCCAAGAACGCGGTCGGAGTCAGCTGCCACGGCATGTGCAGCGGCGGCCGCAGGAGCTTCGGCGGTCGTTGGCGGAGGGTCGTGGATCTGCAGGGGTCCCCGGGCCACTTGGACCGCCGGACCGGAAACCTCCATGGGAGGCAGCGCGCGCAAGTACGGATTGCGCTCCTGTGGGTCCCAGTTGCAGAGGGGGCGGATGCTCACGGGCAGGGAAATGTCGCCGGCTGGCGCGGTCAGGAGCCCCGCCAGCCACTGCCGGAGCACCTTCTCCGACACGTTCCCCGCGGCTGGGCGCACAAAAAGAAGAAGCCGCGCGTTGGCAAGAAACCAAAAAAGGAAAGGACGTTTCACAAAGTCAGAAGACCCGAAAGAGTGAAAGAACACTTACCTCCGGGGGCAACACGGATTCTATGGTCGTCGCCATAGTACTGCCAGGCGGGGCGCGCCCTCATGCGAAGCGGGCAGAGGTGGCGCCGCAGAAAATCCGCCGCCACGTGGGTTCTAGTGAGCCCGTTGCGGCGGAGCTCAGCAATGCGCGCCACCATCGCCTCCATCTCCGCCGAACCGTCAGGCTGAGACCTCCAGCTGGCGAGGTACTCCGCCGGATCCTCGGGGAAGACAAGATCATCGCAGCCGCTGGAATCCTCCACGTACAGCCACTGTCGGTGCCAGTCCTTCCAGTTGGACTTGAGCGCGACCGGGATGAAGGCGGCGGCTTCGCGAAGCGTGAAGTAGCAGCTTCCAATAGCCCCGCTCGAGCGCGAGCTCACGTGCAGCATGAAGAGCCGGCGCCAGAGCGGGGGGCTTGGCATCACCCGCACAAACATTTCGCAAAGGTGGGCGAAGATGGCCAGCGTCACGACAGAATTGGGGGGAAGGTGCGCCGCCTGGATCTCGTAGAAGGCGAGCACCCCCAGGAAGAACTCAGAGTATGGCGGGACGAGCCCAGCCAGCACCGTCCAGGTGAATGTGACGATCTCCCCGTCGCGGGGGCTTGGCGCCATGGTGCCGGCGCGGAACCGGGCGGAGGATGGCGGCACGAACACTTGAAGCCGCGCCACCGTCTCCTCATCGGCGGCGGAGGCAGGCAAAGCTGAACCAGGTGGCGGCGCGGCTGGAGCGGCGTCCCCACGACGGCCCTTGCTGCGCTTGGGAGCCATGGGAAGTTGGTGGCGGCGTTGGCGAAAAAGCTATGCACCGGCGGCAAGGAAGGTGAATAGCAGTTTGAGGACTTGGCGCGCGAAGGAACTCATCGCGGCGCAAGAAAGTTGACCTTTTATAGACAAGAAGAGCGAGTGCGACGGTTTGGATGCCGTCCCCACTCACGCGTGTGGCGCCATTATGCCCCGCGCGTTTCGATTTTCCGCGAAAAGCGGCGTAGTTCCCCAAGGAAGATCGTGCGCAGGTGGAGAATCGGGCGTACGGCCGCCGCAGGGGGTGGGCCCCCCACGATTCGTCTCCCGCCACGCGAGAAATAGCGAGATATCGGCGCGACGGTTCGCGTATCATGGTGGACTCGGGGGCTACTGTCGGTACAATAAGTACCGGGGTATGAAGAGTCCGAAAGAAGACAAAGCGAGGGTCCCACGCGTCAGGCGGGCGATCAGGCCCTAGCGCGTGGGCGAGCTCCTCAGAAGCCAAGCGAGGGCCCCACGCGTCAGGCGGGTGATCAGGCCCTAGCGCGTGGGCGAGGTCCTCAGAAGCCAAGAGAGGGCCCAGCGTCGGTGGCGATCGACCCCAAGCGTGGGCGGCCCTCGGAGCGCCGGGCGAGGGCCCCGCACGTCAGGCGGGCGACTAGGCCCCAGCGTGTGGGCGAGCCCCTCGGCGCGTGCAGGGCCCCTCACTGTCAGGTGGGGCCCGCGCAGCAGGAAGCGTCCTAAGGGAGTCTTCTGGGCGAAGGCTCTCCTCTGCAGCGAAGGACAGACGCATTAAATGCGACATCACGCGCAGATGGACCGAGATAGAGATGATTACCGCCACAGTGACCTCTGCGGGTCTGATCAACTGTCACTGTGGCGCTGCGGAATTGACCGGCAGAGAGAGTTGGGCGTCATCAGGACGGCTGCCTGCGTCAGGCGGCACAAGCTAGGGCCCACCCGTCCTGTCACCAGCGTGTTCACACGGGTCAGAGGCCACTTGCGAAGCACGTGTGGGCGGCGCCGCCAGCAAGCAAAGACGCGTTTTGTCTCTCTGTCCGTCTCTCATGTCTTATCGATTGTCTTGAAAATCTTCAGTCGCCTACCCTCCTCAGCTCTCTCCGCCAGTTCAAGGCTTGTATAAAAGGGGAGGAGAGAGGAGGGAGAGGGGGTTCGAAACATTCTGTAATCACATTCCACACAACCACAACACGAAAAGAGTTAAGGCTCGGCAGGAGTAGGACTGTTACCCGCGAGGGGGTCCGAACTAGGGTAAACTCTGCGTGTCGCTCCTTGCCGTGCTTGACGCTCGAATCGAACTGAGCTCGAGCTGATCGGCTAGCAACATAGAAATCTGATAGGGGTGTGATCCGCAGTGGTTGAGCGGAGAGCACGCCGTCACATTTATCATAATGATATGTGAATGTTTGGTATAGAAACTAGTTTTGGGTGTAATTCGTAATCCATAGATATGCTTTTAAAAAGTAAGATATTGAAAAAGTTTTCCTTTTCATGTTGATATGAGATATCCTCTTGTTCACTTTATTTCATTGAACTGAACTACAGGTGGCCTGTGCCCATGCCATGTTGGCGCCATCGTGACTATGTGGATGAGGATAAATCTGATGATGATGACGGCTTTGAATACACCTATAAAAATGGAGAGAAATTCATGCTGTTTTAGATGCAGTCACACTCTTATTCGTCTCACAATCTCCATATCGTTGCTGGTTTGAGGTGGCAGGATACATGTGTCGTGATCTGTTTTTTGCCGAAGTCTTGTAATATGTGCTGCGTCTGTATCGTAGAATTATATAGTGCTATGTTGTGTAATAGCATGGACCGGTAGTTTAAGTTAACACTGTCGTACTCTTTGAGGCCCACTAATTAGCTGCCTGAGTGTTGTCTGACGAGTGCTGTTTTGGGCACAAAACAATGTTACGCGTTGGAAGCCTGCCTGATACCATTTTATGCATGTTTTGACTTTACAAGAGATGCAAAGCAAGCTGTTGGGTTCCTTGCCATCTGGGTCATTTCCACTGATGTATCCTCAACATGTTTTAATTTCTGTTTTTTTTTTCTGTCCACGTTGTAATTCCTATTTCGCATTCCCCCTCTACCGCAAGCTCCACTTCTATGAGAATGGATCTGCATGATAACAAACATAACTGTTGTACATCTGATAGTGTGTTGGCGTATAAAATTGATCCGAAACACTCAAAACAAGCAATCAATTTTACAATGAAGCCAACGAATATGCTTATATAGCAGGTCGCCTTGCTGATCACTAACCTCGATGAAGCTTCTATTCTGCACGCCGTGTGCCGCTCTTCTTTCAGCGGAGTGCCTCAATTTCGCTGAGGCGCGCAACTATTTTACGAGGAAACAAGAAGTCAACAACTAGCAAAGGATAGTGTTTCGCTTTTGTGGAAGCTGCTGGCCGATTTTTAGGCAAAATCAGCAAAGAAAACCTACTCTACCCTAACCCTAGGCATGGCACTACTGCGGATCGGGGCTTCCAAAGCGGCCCATCACAGGCGGTTCGCTTTAACCCGCTTGCGACCCGATCGTCACAAGCGGTTTGTGGCCAACGGGTGGGAGGGTGGCGGGAAAGGGCATATGCAAGCGGTTGGTGATACGAACCGCTTGCAGAGATATCACACTCTAAGCGGTTCGTATCACCAACCGCTTGCAATACTCTGTAAGCGGTTCGTAATACGAACCGCTTATAATGTGCTATCTGTGCAAGCGGTTTGTATTACGAACCTGTCGACGGTTGGGATATCGACCTAAGTCAACCAAGGTTCTTCAAAGAGGAGATAGGAGACACGCCGAACAACCACGAACAGCAACGAACAGGAGATAGGGGTTTTTATCCTGGTTCAGGCCTCTCGGGAGAGATAATAACCCTACGTCCAGCCTTTCTTTATATCAAAGAGAATTACAAGGAGGAACTCGACGAGATCAGCAGGTCTCGACGAGTAGTATGCGAAAATCTATCTACTAAGGTCTAAGCTAGACGCTAGGATGTAAAACTCAATGTCAGGGATCCCTCTAAACGCCGTAGGGGCTCTGTTTATATAGTGCGGAGTAAACCGACCTACCAAGGAATATCGGGCCGGGCTAACTACAAGATCGTAACGAACTCAAACATGCCAAATACATCCCGAGGTAGATAAGGTAACCTCCTAATCTTGGGGATCACGACTCCTAATCCAATCCGGGAAACCAACGTCCGGGTCTTCACGTAGTCGTACAGAACTCTTGTTCGAGTAGGACTCGAACACGAATCTTAGACCGTTACGCACCGTGCCAGCCAAGAGGCTGTTCGGCAGGATGCATATGGGCCAGATAGAACCTTCCAGGGAGCTGGGCCCTGGTAGGCTGTTTGATCGGGCCGTCAGGGAGTGGGCCATGGCAATGGGCCGTAATTTAATCCCGACAGCTAGCCCCCGAGACTCAAGTGGAAGGACTCACTAGAGTGGGGTTTTCCTCTTGAGACTCTAAGTCACTGAAGAGGGTATTTTCCTGCTACAAAGACGCGTGCAAAGCAGCGACAACAGGTTATGGTTCAACCGAACAATACTTGTTCGGGACCGAACAAACCCGCCCGGTGCCGAGCAACTCTGTTGCGTCGAACAGGGAACGACATCTGTCCGAGCAGAGTACCCAGCCCTCAGTGCAAACACCGGAAAAAATAGCCGTTGGCAGACTCCAACGGAAACTTCCTGTCGCTGCGCGGTGAAAACAGGCGACCGTTTTACCTAGCCGTTGTAGTAAAAACTAGCCGTTCTGGGACAAAACCGTTGCAGAGCTGCTTATACGGGACTATAAAAGTACCCAAACCGCCCATGCCAGCCATACTGCTCTCGCGCCTTTCCTCTCTAAGCCCTAGCTCCAACCACGCTCAGCATCAAGTACCCAAACTCCATCACCGACCCTGCTCGTCCAGCCCTGGGAATCGCTATGGCCAAATTCACAGGCACTAGCTTGACCGAGGAGGACCTTAGGATCTGGGAGGAGGAGGGCCACATCGACACCGGTAGCTGGAGGTTGCCCGGAGACGAGGATACTCCGGAGCCGCTCGAGGGAGAGTTCGTCAGCTTCGAACAGTTCGCACTGTTCGGGTTGAGGTCTCCTGAGAGCGACTTCGTCGACGCCTTCTTGAACATCAGCGGATTGGAGGTGGCGAACCTCAATCCGAACTCCATCCTCCGGATGGCCGTCTTCGCTTTTGTGCGAGGGCTATCTGGGCATCGATCCGCCGGTGGGGCTGTTCCTCCATTACTACACAGTAACGAGGAGCAGCTCCGCCGCTTCGGCGCTGGGGTGCTACTACCTCAAGCTCCGGGCCACCGCCGATGACGCGCCGTACCCTCGCCCACCTCTGCTCGACTCAATGGGCGCGTGGTGGGTGAGGTGGTTTCTGACAAGCGGAGCGGCGACAAGAACTTCGTCTTCACCGGGAAGGCGCCGGCAAAGGGGACGCCAATGCCTTGGCCGGAGATGTCCGCCGAGGATTGGTACCTGACAAGAAAAATCGCCTCCCTCGTGAGCCTCGGGCTCACGAAAGGTCGGGACTTCGACTTCACAAATAATGTGGTCGCTGCGGAGAAGGTCCTATCCCTTCTACAAGATAGAGGATGGGAAGACATCACAAGGAGAGCACGGGTAAGTGCCTTTAAGACTCAACCTCTAAATACATTGTTTCCTCGAACAGAACTAACAATCCCATACGTTTGGGCGGAGAAGCCAACCGACGCATGGGTGACCCGGCGGGTCGACGCCATGTCAAGGCGGCGAAGAAGGACGGGAGGTCACCGGCAGGTGGCGACACCTGCCGCGCAGCGTGTTTGTCCGCACAGCGAGGTAAATTACTTACCCTCGGCCTATGTTGCTAGACTTGCAACGTTGTTTAAATGTTAACGCCCGCTTCTCAAAACGCGTGGGAGGACCAAGCGATCCTTGGAGGGATCGTTGAGGAACTCTCCGGTCCGAGAAGGAGAAGGCGAAGAAGGGCAAGGCAAAAGCGGCCACAAAGCCCAAGGTGGCGGCCGAGCCTCTGTGAGCTCGCCATGACACGGCGCCACCACCGTCGAAGAGACCAAGCGGGCGACGGAACGCATCCGAAAGCAGACCAAGCGCGCGCGGTCAGCCAATGAGGAAGAGACCAGCCCTCCCTCCTCGCGAAGCAAAGCGACGAAGAGGTAAAGACCATGGCCCTCTGGCTCGGGCGTTACACGCAGCTCACCCGCCGCATGGATCGGCCGCAGCAGTCGCCGAAAGCGGAGGAGGCTCGAAGAAGAAGTCGTGCAAAGAAAAACTTCTTGCGCTTGCGCGAGAGGAGCGCCACTCACCGTGGAGCTGAGCTCGTCGCCCTGAACACCCAAGGGCCAAAGGCGGAGAAGCCGCCAAGGAGCCCCCGAGGAAGAGGCGGAAGGTTCCGCGAAGAAGATCAGACCAAGCCTTCCACGGCGGTATGTAGGAATCGATCTTTAGAGCTTCCAACCTTCTGACCGCGTTAGACTTAACGACGATCGTCCTTTTTTTTTTCATCAGCTGCCCAAGGAGAGATCGCCACGGATGATGTCGAGGAGGCGCTGCTGCGTCGCCGCTGCCCGAAAGCACACGCACGGCCATGCGGCGATGAGGCTAGCGTGCCTCAAGGACAAGCTGGTGGCGTGGAGCCTGCTGCCGCCGGGCTCCAGCGAGCAGATCGACGCGCTCAAAGGCGTGGTGGGGCGGCAGGAGGCAAAAGTAGTGGCAAGCGGCGCCACGGACTTCGGTGCCAAGGCGATGGCTCCGGAAGCTGCCCAGGGCAGGACCGAGCAGCCGGTCCTGCCAGGCACTTCGTCGCAGGGGCGGCTCACCCCGAGGCGACGGATTCTCCGCGGCGGCGAAACCCCACCGCCAGGAACATGAAGAGCCCCGAGCAGGTCGCGCAAGTCGCCCCGCCCATGGAAACAACGGCGCCCGCGGAGTGAGAGCTCCGGCCTCGCCCAAGACGTTCGGGCGAAGAGAGAAAAGGAAGAGGATAAGGAGCGGAGACGAAAGTGCCGCCCGCCGCTCCTGCACCCGAGCAGATGCGCTCCGAAAGAAGAAGGAGCGAACAAAGGCGGCGACAGCAGAAGCGCGCCGCCTCATCCCACACGCGGGGCCGTGGACGATGGCCTCGAGGACCGCTGCGTCGCGGGATCAAGCAACGACTTGGGAAGGTAGGCACCAAGACCAAATCTTGCTCAGCTTAGCTACGTCATCGTAAAGTAGTTAACTTGTTCTTCCCTCTCAGGTCTTTAGGGACACCATGGAGGAGCTCGAGGACGGCGTCACCATCGAGCGGAGCGCCGTACTGGCGTCGCTCCGGGAGCACCTCAGGACGAGGGAGTCCGAAGCGGGGCCCTCTGCACCAGCCCAAAGTCGAAACCGGCTGAAGGCGAAGGTAAAGAAGCTCAAAGCCCACTTGGCCGAAGAGAGGCGTTCCTGCGAGTCTCTCCTAGAAGAGGCCGAGGAGCATCGCGCGCAAGCCATTAAGGCGAGCACCGCGGAGGAGAAGCCGGGCCGCTCGAAGTGGCTCGAAGAGCAGCTTGCTGACGTTTCCCAACGCGGGACCAGCTCATGGCAATGAAGCCAAGAGGCTTAAGGCCCGGCTTCGCCAAGGAAGAACAAACTTCCGCGGGTCTCTGTGCAAAGATCTCGACCCTGGGTTTCACAGAAGCGATCAAGGAGATGCGCGGGATGACGGTGAGGGCGATCACCGCAGAAAAGGGTCAAGGAGCTGGACGAGCAGCTCAAGACGGCCGAAAGCAATGAGGCTGCCAGAGCGAGGCTCGAACGATCACCAAGGCCAAGACCGAGGAGGTCGAGGCCATCCGGCAGAGAGGCTGCGCGCAAGCCAAGCGGAGCAAGGAGGAGATCGAACGCCCGAGCTGAAGCCCGGAAGGAATCAAGGCTCAGGTAAGTCGTGCGCCTCAAGTTAGAAGTTGAGGAGCTGAAGGAGCACTTGCTCCTAAGGAGCACACCTTGTCAGAATCCGAAAGGGCCTTGTACCTGAAACTTTTGAGTAATGTAATAAAGTATTTACCTTTATTCCCGCAAAAAGAGCAGCAAAAGACAAGAACGAACGAAACTAAGAGAAAAGCGAACAGCTAGGAAGTTTAAGAAAACCGATAGAGCGCTCGCTTAACTCCGCCCCGTTGTGCATATCTCGGAAACCGAGTTTGCGAACCCGAACAGTGCACAAGAGAAAGAGCGACACCCTAGCCCCGTGACGGACGATGCTCGAGAACCTAAGCTGCGAACTCGAGCACGGCGTAGGGAGAAAGGGTGACACCCGTATTTTGCTCGATTCGCTCCGTAGTCCGTACGCTCGTTGACGTAAGTTAGGCGCCCGAGAGTAACCGAACAAGGAAAGGCCTCGCGCGGGGGCTTACGAGAGCGAGCTTTACCAAGTGGTCGCGCTAAGCAAGAAGTGCCTTCGCGCGGAGGGCTAACGAGAGCAGACTTAGCCGCAAGGTGGAAAGGCCGTGTTACGCAACCCTGAGTTT
Organism: Raddia guianensis; assembly: GCA_036346415.1. NCBI lineage: Eukaryota > Viridiplantae > Streptophyta > Magnoliopsida > Poales > Poaceae > Raddia > Raddia guianensis. The sequence goes on along the minus strand of CM070535.1, from coordinate 48,149,215 downwards.
AGGAACTTATTGAAACCAGATACGGATAGGGAACAATCCTTAAGATTGCGGAGCCAAGAGTTCGCAAGGCCGGGCAGCCATCAAGTGTTACCAGAGAGAAAGAGGTAGTCTTCAAAAGATAAGAAGTGAAAAAGGCGCAGAGGCCGCGAGAATTCACTTAATTGTTGGATTGGACTTTACATGGTGCCCGAGAGACTTGGACGAACTAAGGCGCGATGTTTTCAAAAAGCGCAGGGCTAAGAAAACAAAAAAGACCAACACAAAGAACTTACCAAGCTGGTCGATGTTCCAAGTGCTGGTCAGCTCTCTCCCGTCGTCCATAGCCAGGCGAACAGCCCCCGGGCGAGCAGAAGAAACGACCGTAAATGGGCCCTCCCAACGAGGAGTTAACTTGTTGGCATTGGACAAGTTCTGGACACGGCGCAGAACGAGGTCGCCCGCCTTCAAAGCCCTTGGTCGAACCGACTTGGCTGCGTTTGGCGAAGATCTTGCCGGTAGCGCCATTCGACTTGTGCCCGGTCGCGTGTGCCTTCGAGGAGATCGAGATCGAGGAGGCGCTCTTGCTCGCCGTCAATTGTTGACCGAGCTCGTCGCGAAGCGAACCGAGTACGATTTCGCGGCAAGATGGCTTCGCACCATAGACCGCTTGAAAGGAGTTTCCCGGTCGCCCGGTGGCCGTCAGAAAGCGAATCGCCTGAGAGGACGGAAGGAACCGTCAACCCGAGCCTTCTTGTGCTCGGCCGAGAGCAGCGAATACCCGCCGCTTAATACCTCGGACTATCTCGTCCGTTAGCTCGCCGATCGCTCCATTGCTCTGTGGATGTGCCACAGAGGCGAAACAGACCTTGGTACCCAGCTGTTCGCAGTATTCCTGGAATAGCTCGCTTCGGAACTGGGTACCGTTATCCGTGATCAGTTTATGGGGAATCCCAAAGCGCGTGACCACGTTGCTTTTGAAAAAGCGAACAACCGTTTTGGCGTGAAGAGACGACACAGGCTCTGCCTCAATCCACTTTGTAAAAGTGTCTATGGCGACGAAAGCGGTGTGTATAGCCCTTGTACCCCTTAGGAATGGGCGAGCAGATCCGCACCCCATGTGGAAAAGGGCCAGGATGGGGGATTGTTTGGAGCTCTTGGGCGGGCTTGTGTGCCTTCCGGCGTGAAATTGGCAAGCCTTGCACTTAGTCACGATGTCCCGGGCATCTTGTAACGATGGGCCAATAATAGCCCATGCGAAATGCTTTGCCGACGAGTTCAAGGAGGCGTGGTTGCCATAGGCACCCTCGTGTATGTCCCTAAGAAGGAACACACCCTCTGCTGCGAGATGCACTTGGAGAGAACTCCCGAGCACCTTGACGGTAAAGGTGCCATCCATAAGCTTGTATGGAGCAAGACGCCTTGTAAGCGGAAACGCTTCGGCCGTCGTCAAGGTGGTCCCATCTGCAAGGTACCGGACAAATGGCGTTGTCTAGTCCGCAGCCTGCTCGATAACGGAGACAGCACCACCTGTCTCTGTCGCCTCGTCCGGAGACGTGATTGAGGGCTTGTAAAGGTGCTCGACGAGCACCCACGGAAAGCAGTTCGCGTGAGGATCCAAACTTGATAGCTGGTCGGCCCGAAGTTGTCCTTCCTTGGCACGAAGAGCACTTCGAAGAATCGAAAATGCCGCTCCAACTTCCTCACTTCAACCAGGTATCGCGCCATTGAGTCATCGCAGCACTGATACTCCTTGTTAACCTGATTGATGACCACCGTGAATCTCCTTCACAGTTAGCCGCTGGACACCAAGCGACTTGCACTCTTAGTCCCGCGAGGAGGCCTCGTTCTCTGCGGCGTTGTTAGTCGCCGCAAAGTGTAGTTGGATAGAATATCGGAGTTGCTCTCCTTGAGGAGATGAGAACAAAACCAGCCCCGAAGTTTCGGGCGCGAGCCATCGAAAAACATGGTCCAAGAGGGTTCATCAAAGTTGCTCGGAGCTTCACTCGATTTGAGCGGCAAGTCCATTCAGCGACAAAGTCAGCTAGGACACGTGACTTAATAGCGGTTCGGGCAGCAAATAATGATCAAACTCGCTAGTTCCATTGCCCACTTAGCTATACGTCCGCTAGATTCCTTGTTCCGTAGGATTTCTCCCTGAGGGAACGCGTGGTGGGACCAGATTTGATGCGCTGGAAGTAGTGGCGAAGCTTTCGGAGGACATGAGCAAGGCGAGAGTAGCTTCGGATCTCGGTAACTCCTTTGATCCGTGAAGTACCTCGCCACGTAATAGATTGGTCGTTGTATGCCTTCCTTTCAACCGTCAAGACCGCGCTCACCGCTTGTGGCGTGCAACCTAGGTACAAGCAGAGCCGCCGCCATGCCGCAGGGGTAGTCAAGACGGAGGATCGGATAGGTATCGCCGGATCTGGAAGGATCTATCGGCTTCTTCCGTCCACTCGAAACCATTGTGCTTGCGCAGGGCCTTAAAGAAGGGCAGCCCGCGTTCGCCTTGACGGGAAATAAACCTGCTTAGAGCAGCCATCCGACCAGTGAGGCTATGTACTTCCTTTATGGTAGTTGGAGCCTGCATATTTTCGATGGCCTCGATTTTTTCAGGGTTGGTAGAAATACCTTGCGAGCCAATAACATAACCGAGCAACATTCCAGATCGAACACCAAAGGTACACTTCTCTGGATTTAATTTTATTCGATGCCTGGTGAGATTATGAAAACTCTCTGCCAGGTCTTTTACATGATCTGGAGCATACTTGCTCTTTACAACTATGTCGCCGACATAGACCTCCGAGTTTTTTCCATATTTGCTCGGGAAGGTCTTCTCCATTAAAGCTATTTGGAACGTGGCACCGACATTACGCAGATCGAAAGACATGGTCGATAGCGAGAAAGTGCGAAAGGGGTGATGAAGGCGATCTTCTCTTCATCCTCGGGGAGATGCTTATTTGGTGGTAACCGAGTAAGCATCTAAAAACTCGAAAGTTAGGCGTCCATGATCGATCGACCAATTTGGTCAATACGAGGCGCGGAAATTGTCCTTAGGACAAGCGGCGTTCAGATCGTGTGATCGACACACATCCTCCACTTGCCGCCTTTCTTCTTTACAATGACGGGGTTGGCTAACCACTCGGTGTGATCAACCTCGCGGATGAACCCAAAGAATGAGCGCTTGCTGTCGATCTTTGATGATCCCCTGCTTGAATTCAAAAGCAGCGAAGCTTGGCGAACAGCTTTTGTCCGCCGGACGACCGCTTTGTGCTCGATTACCTCCTTGGGACTCCGGGCATGTCGAGATGGCTCGGCGAATACATCAGCATTAACTCGGAGGAAGGCAATGAGCTCGCTTTCCTATTTGGGGTCCAGATTGGCCCCCAAGTGAACTGTCTTGGAAGTATCATCAAGTTTACGCCGAACTTCCTTGGTTTCTCCCCTGGTGAAGGGAGACCCTAGGCGTCTGAGACTTGGTCTGCGGAACTTGAGACCGCTGGCGGAAGTTGGTCGACCAGGGCGAGGGACTGCTCGTCGCAATCCAGAGCAGCTTTGTGGTTGCCCTTAACCGTGATCACACCGTTAGGACTCGGTATCTTCACGCAATGGTAAGCGTGGTGGGACACGGCCATAAACTTACCGAGAGATGGCCTGCCTAAGATCGCGTTGTACGTCGATGGGAAGTCGACCACGTCGAAAGTGATCAACTCTGTCCGGAAGTTGCTTGGGTTGCCGAAGGTGACAGGCAGGACAACCTACCCCAACGGCTTGACAGCTTCTCCCGGAACAATTCCGTAGAAGGGCATTGCGACTTCCTTCAGCTTGGAACGAGGAATTTGCATCTCGTCCAAGACTTTAGCAGAAAGCAAGTCCAAAGCGCCTCCGCCGTCCACTAAGACACGGCCAACTCTCGCGTTGTCGATGGTCGGGCGACCACGATGGGAGAGCCGAGGCTTGGTCATCAATGGGCAATCCTCCCGAGAGCTTGGTCATCCCGGTGGGGCAATCCTCCCGAGAGAAGGAGATGGGGACCTCGGTCCACTTCATCGATTCAGCCGAGGTTTTGCCTTTTCGACGCTAGGACCTCCCGAGCAGCTTCCTTGAGGTGCGCCGAGAGGTGTAAGCCGAGGAGCCGCCCGAAAATGACGGCGATATGGTTCACGAGCTCTTGATATTCATCATCATCTTCCCGATCACCATCGTCGGTTTGGCGCTTGGCCTTACCGGCATCACCTTGTTCGGGCAGGGTGGGCATTGGGCCCTTGCCTTTGTAGAAATCTTTGAGCTTTGCAGCCCAAGTTCTAAAGTGGCGTATATCATGCCCGTAGTGCTGGTGGAACTTGCAAAATCGGTCGCTCGGACCTTTCTTGCCTTGTCCGCCTCCAAAGCGTGCTTTTTGCCCTTGTAATTATTGTTGGGCTTTTATGCCCATCCTTGGGAGGAGGTGTGCGATCCATACCGCGACGGTATTGTTCGTGATCACCTTTGTTCTTCTTCTTCCGGGACTTCTTGTCACCGTGAACATTGTCACGCTTCTTCTTCTTCTCATCCACACCAGTCAAGGGCGGCTTCGCCCTTGTCGAACGCTTTTTTTATCTTGAGCGCGCTCTGCCGCGTTAGCATAGCGATCACCGCCTTGAACAGGTCATTGGCGGTCCAGTCTCGTTGATCTCGAGATCTGGGTGAGCGCCGTCATGACTCGCTTTTGAAGGCGCGGACAACAGATTCATCCGAGATGTTGGGATCGTGTTGCGGATCTTAACGAAACGCTTCACGGTTGCGGAGGGTCTCCCGCTCATCTGGATCATCTGGTGCAGATCATCCTCCTTACCAGACGCACGTAACAGCTCTCCGAAATTAGCGATCGAGCATCACAAAGCTGGTTCCATGAGTCGATGGAACCCCCGCCGATTGAATACCACGTCCGAGCAAAGACCCACAAGGACGATCGGAGGTAATTAGCCATAACGAAGCTCGTCACCCCGCCGCCATGATGGCCGTAGCATAGATGGAAAGGAATTCCTTTGGGTTCTGAGTCCCATTGTACCTCTCCATGTGACCGGGCTTGAACTTTGAGGGCCACCGGACAGCTCGAAGCTCGTCAGAGAAAGCCCTGCAGCCCAGAGCATATGACCGACCACCTTCCCCGGCAGAACCTAGTCTTGAGAAGACGTTGGTCTTGTTGCGCGGGGGAACTCCTGCTGAACGGGATGACTCGGCCTGGAGAAACTCTCTCCGGGACAATCCACCACGCTCCTTCCTCGTGGTGGCGACGACGCGCTCCTCACGAGGGGACCGTCCGTGATCATCGCGCGCGCGCTTGCCCCTATGGTCGCGATGACTACGAGGACTTGGCGAGCGACGGCGACCACGGGTAGCCTGCTCATGGACAGTGATCCTTCGATGGTGACGGGGGTCACGCGATCGATCGTAGTGTCCAATCATTCAGCGGTTTGGCTGCTACCGCTGGAGGAGTTGTTGACTTCTCCTAGAGACTTTAGGCCTTCACCGCCGCTCTAGGTTAGACGCAAAAGACGCCTATGCTTGGCGTAGATCGCCTTGATTGGTGGATCTAAGGACCGTTGCTATAGCTTCGAGCCGTTCTGCATTTTGATCTATGGGTCCCGAATTCATGAACCATCCGCGTTACGCCGATCGAGTCCGGTCATGCGGAAATTGACCCGGTCAGGGAAGCTTCGCCGGAGACTTAGCGCCAAGACGCGAGGTGGGTCGCGACGCCGTCGCATACGTGTCGCGAAACCGTGCTAAGGTCGATTGATGGAATCGCCGAGGCTGCGGCGAATGACGCTTTTTCGCGGCGACTCGCGACCTCGTCTTGATGCCGCAGAGTTAATCCGCCCGACCTCGCCGGCCGTCCACAGATCCTCGTGAGGTTCCTACATCGCCATGTTAATGCTGCGGGGCCATGCGAAGGTATGCTAGACGGTGTCATCGTTGTGTTCCACGGTGGAATCTACCGACATAGCCTTGGAATCGACAAATCTAAACCGTCAGAAAGATCATCAGCTCAGAGTCGCTGCCGATGACGGAGTGCGATCTCGAGGCTATCTCGCCATGTAAGCGGAGACATCCGCCTCGGATGCGAAAGCGCTCGAGACCGAACAGATCGATCTGAATCGACAGGATGAGACATCCGCCCTTCCGAGTCGTAGCCCTCGTGAAGTATCTCTCAGATCGCCGACGGAGTTCGACATGCTCGATCTGCGTGTCCTCACGGACGGCGCCATTGCCGACGGTTGGGATATCGACCCAAGTCAACCAAGGTTCTTCAAAGAGGAGATAGGAGACACGCCGAACAACCACTTAACAAAAGAACGAACAGAGATGTGGGTTTTATCTGGTTCAGCCTCTCGAGAGATAATAGCCCTACGCCCACCTTTCTTTATATCAAAGAGAATTACAAGGAGGAACTCGACGAGATCAAGAGGTCTCGACGAGTAGTATGCTGAAAACCTATCTGCTAAGGTCTAAGCTAGACGCTAGGATGTAAAACTCAATGCCGTGGATCCTCTAAACGCCGTAGGGGCCCTGCTTATATAGTCTTGAGTAAACCGACCTACCAAGGAATATCGGGCCGGCTAACTACAAGATCGTGAACGAACTCAAACATGCCAAATACATCCCGAGGTAGATAAGGTAACCTCCTAATCTTGGGGATCACGACTCCTAATCCAATCCGGAAACCAACGTCCGGTCTTCACGTAGTCGTCAGAACTCTTGTTCGAGTAGGACTCAACACTAATCTTAGACCGTTACGCACCGTGCAAACCAAGAGGTCGTTTGGCAGATGCATATGGGCGAGATAGAACCTTCCAGGAGCCGGGCCTGGTAGGTCGTTTGATCGGGCCGTCAGGGAGTGGGCCATGGCAATGGGCCGTAATTTAATCCCCGACAGAACCGCTTGCATATGCTTTTTCCTTCCCGCCCAGTAAGATTTAACCCTTTCTTCCTCCCGAAGCAGAGCTCAGAAGATAATCGACGGCCGAAATGTTCATGCAGGGGAGGTGCTGCCAAAATTTTTAATTGGCTAATAGCTCCAAATTAAGGTTTCCAAGATAAGTAAACATGGTCTCAACATCATTTTCATGTAGACATTGCTTATCTTTTTTGCATTGATGTGGAGAAATATTAAATAATCTTGTTTGAATTGAAGGGTGTTTGTTTTGCTATAGCTCTCTCTCTCTTCATAATTTGAGGCAAGATGTAGATCTATTGGGGGTTTTAAGTCTCATATTAGTTTTGTATCCTTTTTTGATGATGTATAAGATGTTGAAATCAGTTGGTAGGGGTGATTATTTGTTTTAGAGAGCAAGATCTAGCTTGGTGCCTTAGCTAGCTCTCCCTTCTAGATTTTTTGAGACAATGTGGTGATCTATTGGATGGTTTTAGTTTCACATTAGTTTAAAATAGTAGGTAGGGTGATTATTTCAATTGCTATAGAGCTAAATAGATGTAGGTTTTTTGCTAGGTAGGTAATACTTTATGGGAGGTATGAAATGTAATTAAAAATATTTTTGAAAAAAGTTTTTTAATTTGTGAGATTTAGTTGGTTTAGCCATAAAAATCAAGAAAATTTAGAGGTAATTAAAAAATACAGCAATTAGTAATTTCGAGTTAAATATTTCAATTTGAAAAATATAATAAGTGTTCTTATTAATTTAATTGGTGCAGATGAACCGGCAATGGATGTATGCGGATCGTCGGACAAGGAGTTCATCGATGGCGTGAATGCTTTTCTTGAAGTCGATTTGAGACTTGCCTCTGTGATGCTTCAGACGGTGTCCGTGCGTAGATTGCGTGAACGAGAAAGAGCACTCAATGCGAGGACGGATACAGGCCACTTGTTGATGAGAGGTTTCATGCCGAACTATACATGTTGGACTCACCACGACGAAGTAGAGCATACCAAAGATAGAAGACGAAGAAGAAGGCGATGAAGAGGAAGTGACATATGATGGTATGCCGGACGCGATTTACATATGAGGACGTAGAAGATACACAAGGTGATCGGTTTGGTGTGGATGATGACTGGACGATGATCTTTGCGGACGCAGAGGGAGATATCACAGAGGACAAACAATATAAGAAGTACCGAGGATTGTTGAGGACCAGAGAACTCTTTTGTACCCAAATTGTGGTCGGGGCACAAGAAGCTACACACTACATCGGAGCTCATGCAATGGAAGGTCGTGGAATGGTGTGTCGATAAGGGTTTCGATGAGTTGTTGTCGCCATAAAGAAGTTGCTCAAAGATAACACCGCCGTAATCCTCGTATCAAGCCAAACCGGTCCTGTGTCCCTTAGGATTGAAAGTACGGAAGATACATGCATGTCGCGAACGATCGTGGTCCTATATCGCGTGAATATGCCGACTTGGATGCCTGCCCCGGTGTGCAAGGAACCCGGTATAAGACGAAGCGTGGCGATCCTGTGAAATAGGTGGGGTGCGTGTGAAGAAGAGAGCACCGCAAAAGCGTTGTGGTATTTTTCTCGATTCCAAGGCTGGAGCGTATGTTTGCAAACAAAGCGCATGCGAAGATGATGCGCTGGCACAAAGAAGAGCGAAGGTCGACGGAATGCTTAGGCATCCCGATGATGGCTCGCAGATGGAGGATGGTCGATCGGAAGTACAAAGACTTCGCAGACGAGGTGAGAAACATAAGGTTCGGTTTGAGTACCGATAGGATGAATCCTTTCGGAGACATGTGCAGCAGCCATAGCACCTGGCCAGCCATACTATGTGTGTATAATATTCCTCCATGGTTATGCATGAAGAGAAAGTACATAATGATGCCGTTGTTGATCCAAGGGCCCAAGCAACCCGGAAATGATATCGATGTTCACCGAAACCTTTGGTAGAAGATCTTGAAACGTTATGGAACGTGTAAAGATCGACACTTAATACAAAAGGGAGTATTTCAACCTGCGTGCAATGTTATTTGTAACAATCAACTACCGCCGCTGATTGGTAACCGTCGCCTAAGCGGCAAAGGCTTCAATGCGTGTGCGGTGTTTGGATCAAACCGATGGCACGTATATGAAAGGCTCTTGAAAGATGGTGTACATGGGCATCGCGGGTTTCTTGTTCGGAGCAGCGTTGCGGAAGAAACGCAGGAATTTAACGGGAGGAAGAACATCGTTCCCACCGAGGCATCGAAGTGGCAAGGTGTGTTTGTTATGGTGAAGGATCTGAAGGTAGTTTTGGAAAGGGTCCGGGAAGCAAATGTGCGAATGATGAGGATGGCCACGCACCCATATGGAAGAAGAAGTCAATATTTTGGGACTTGCGTTACTGGGAAGATTTGGATGTTCGCCACTCACTAGGCTTCATGCACATCACCAAGAACGTCTGTGTGAGCTTCCTAGGATATATAGATCTGACGGAAATCGAAGATACGGTGAGTGCTCGAACGACCTTGAAGTCTCAGATATCGTGAAGGACCTACACCTCAAAAAAGAGGTACGGAACAAGCTGTACCTCACGGACAAATGAAGTTATACTCCAAGCAAAGAAGAGAAAAAAAGTGTGATAGAGTGTCTTAGCAGTGTGAAGGTCCCTTCCGGATACTCGTCGATCGTAAAGAGATTCGTTAATATGAAAGAGAACAAAATTATACATCTAAAATCCCATGACTGTCTTGTGCTGATGACACAGTTGCTCCCGGTGGTTTTAAGAGGTGTACTGCCCGAGTGGGTAAGGAGGACAATCACAAAGCTGTGTTCGTTTTTCAACGTTGTTTCCCAGAAGGTCATCGATCCAAAAAAACTGGGTGAGTTGCCGGCTGATGTTGTACAAAGTGTGGTTAGCCTCGAGATGATCTTTCCTCCTGCCTTTTTTGATATTATGGTTCATCTCACTGTTCATCTAAGCAAAGAGATAGGTATTCTTAGGCCCGTTTATCTCCACAGCATGTTCCCTTTCGAGAGGTACATGAGCGTACTAAAGAAGTATGTACGTAACCGTTCTCGGTCAGAAGCATGCATTGCCGAGGGTTATGTGACAGAGGAGGTGGTCGAGCTCTGTGTGGACTACATTGATGATCTAGACCCCATCGGTGTCCCTATATCACGCCATGAGGGCAGGCTACGAGGTAAAGGGACACTTGGAAGAAAACTAGTTGCATGCAACGATCTTCAAACATTTAAGCAAGCACATTTCACTGTGTTGAAGCAATCGGCAGTGGCCGCCCCGTATGTCCTCCAACACAAGAATGCTCTACGTCTCCAGTTCCCAGAGAAGACTGATACGTGGATAACACTGAGACACATGGATTCTTTCGACGTATGGTTACAAAACCATATCCTCAAGAGCAAGTCCAACAATGAACAGTTGCAACGCCTGGCTCGGGGACCATCCGTTGAAATAGTGAGATGGCAGGGGTACGAGATAAATGGTTACACATTCTACACGAGATCACAAGATAACAATAGCACAAACCAGAACAGCGGTGTCAGTATAGAAGCCGCCGACAATACAGGTAGGGTGGACACATATTATGTATTCATAGAAGAGATATGGGAGCTCGACTATGGGCCTTTGAAGGTCCCATTGTTTAAGTGCCAATGGGTAAAACTAAACGCAGGCGGCGTGAATGTCGACAAATACGGCATGACTACCGTCGACCTCCAAGAAGTCGGCTACTTGAGAGAACCATTTGTTCTCGCGAACGAGGTGAGACAGGTCTTCTACGTATTGGACATGTCAAGCAGACCAAAGAAGAATCAAATCAAAGACAAGAAGAAGGAACAGCCAAAGCGACACGTGGTTCTCCATGGCAAACGAAGGATTGTCGGAGTAGAGGACGTTATTGACGAGGAAGAGTACGATCAGTTCGATGAGATCCCTCCATTTGCAGTAGATGTTGACTTAAGCATCCTGGATGACATAGGCATGGATGCTCCGCACATACGACGCGATCACGATGAAGGAAGAATTGTAAAGACAAAAAATGTAAATGATTAGGATGACCTATGTGGTTGTATGAACTATGCTATCATGTAATAGCATTTTTAAGAATTTATAAGATGGAAGCAATATTTTTGGAAAGAATAATGGCAACATATTTAGAAATGAAAGTAATGCCAAAAAATATTTTTTAGTATTTTTGAAAAGAATAATGGGCTAATTACATATTAGAAATGAAAGTAATGTAAAAATATATTTTTAGTTTTTGAAAAAAATAATGGGCTAAGTACATACTTAGAAATGAAAGTAATGCCAAAACAAATTTTTTTAGTATTTTGAAAAGAATAATGGCCTAACTACATATTAGAAATGAAAGTAATGTAAAAAAGAATTTTTAGTTTTTGGAAAAAAAAATAATGGGCTAATTAAGTACATATTTAGAAATGAAAGTAATGCAAAAACAAATTTTTTAGTATTTTTGTAAAGAATAATGGGCTCAGTACATATTTATATAAAAAAAAGCAACGAGGCGCAAACCATCTTAAACGTTCTAGACAGAGACCCGCGCCTCGCCACGTGTGCCCCACTTCTACAAGCGGTTCGTTTTACCAACCGCTTGTAAGCGATTTCTACAAGCGGTTTATATCACCAACCGCTTGCGAGTAATTTATTGCTTCATGCGAAATTCAAAATTTAATTTCGCTACCGTGTTCTACAAGCGGTTCTTCCTACAAACCGGTTGTAAAAGATATCTCTAAAAGCGGTTATTACTACGAACCGCTTGTAGAGGTTCTTTTCACAAGCGGTTTGTAATACAAACCGCTTGTAGCGATCTTTACTATATAACTCATCTTCGTCGCCCTCTCCTTTCCACCCAAATTTTTCTAAGTCCCAAGCCATCGCCGCCGTCCTCGCCACCTCGCCGTCCCACTGCGTGCCGTCCTCGCCACCTCGCCGTCCTCGCCACGCGCTGTCGTCCTCGACGCCGTCGCTTACACCTCCGCGCCGCCTCCTCGACGCTCGGCGCACCTCGCCGTCGAGCACCCAAGGCAGCCAGCCTCTCGCCACCCTCCGGCCGAGCCCCTTCGCCGGCGAGCCCCTCGGTCCCGTTCTCCGCTGACATTCTCCCCGCCGATTTGAAGACGAAGGGCGAGGTATCGAGCCCCTCTTTCTCCTCACCCCGCTCTCGTGATGCACACATCTTGTTCGACGGATTGCCCACCGCCTCGCTCCCTCCCTCCTGGATGTTGCTCGTGATCTTTGCTGGTGGATCACTAATGGACTCGTGATGTTGCTCGTGATGTGATTTAGGGTTTGGGGATGCTTTGTTGGATCTTTGCTGTGATATGATTTAGGATTTAGGGTTTGGGAATGTGCATATGAACACCGTGTTGGGCTTTTTTTGGGCTGATTGAGAATATTTTGGGGACCTAGCCTTCGTGCTAGGGGCTATTATCTTGATCCAGGACCACTGCACTTGTCCCTTTAATATTTTGCTCGGTGATGTTTATTAATTTTGAGGCTATGATGATCTGTTAACTAGTGATGCCTTAGGAGTATTTGTGTTGTTGCCTAAATTATTATCCCGAGATACACTTGCGCATCAGGTCTTTTGTTCTTCCTTTGGGATCTTTTCATTGATCTGATTACCATCTGTTTCAATGGAAATGCTCATTCTATTTAATACTGTAATTGGCATCTAGTCTGATCAATTATTTTTAAGTGAAATCCCTGATATATGATTGACATTAGGGCTAAAATTGATCTCTATGTTTCGGAATGAAAGACCAGATGCTTGTTTTGTAGGAAATTGTATAATAACTTTGGGCAAAGACTGATTCTCTTAGGTCTCTCTAGTCACTGATCTTCAAAAGCGTATGATAAATTGTAGATATTGATGTTGGATGGTAATTTTATCTGCAACCCATCAATATATAAATCTGAGAGCAAAATTTGTTTAATTATGGCCCTTGCTTTTATCTATGTTCAGTTGTCCTTGGTTGCTTGGCTTGATTTGCAATGTGCTTGGGATATGGGGTTTTAGCTAGGGTAAGAAATTTGGATGGCCTCGGTTGCAGCTCTAGAAATTGAAATGGCGCCAGGGAGCTAGAGTAGGTTTTCTAGGAGCTCCCGACGGCAACCACCAACCACCCTATCTAAGCTTAGCTAGGGTTCCTAGTTGGGTTTATGCAGCTAAAGAAATTTGCATGTGTATGTGAACTTGGTGGCTAAAAAGGTGCTGTTAAAGATGACATGCACATGCTACATTTGAAACTTGAAAAAATTGAAATGGAGGAGATAGATGGCTTAAGTTTGTTCAGCTTCGATATTCAAGTTCAGATTTATTTGCCAATTTATGTGGAGGGTACAAGGAAATCATCGACCTCGCCGTTGAGCATCTTTCATTTGTGGATGGCATCTAAAGGCTAAAACCTAGTAGTTTAGAGGGTGTCGAGATGGGTACATTGAAAAACTGTACATTCAAATATTGTATTCAAATATTGTACGTTTTGATGGGTGTCGAAATGGGTACATTTAAAAACTGTACATTCAAATATTGTATTCAAATATTGTATGTTTTGATGGGTGTCGAGATGGATGACATCTAAGAGATGTATATGTTGTATTAAAATATTGTATTCAAATGTTGTATTCAAATAAAAAGAGATATATATGTTGTATTAAAATATAGTATTCAAATGTTGTATTCAAATAAAAAGAGATATATATATGTTGTATTAAATGTTCTATTATTTCGCGTGCATGCACAGTGATAGATGGTGCACTCCGGAAACGATAATCTTGATTTCGATGCGGGAAATGATTTTCTACTTAACGAAATCGCGATGGGCACTCTCATAAGCTACGATGAGACCAACCCGATAGATCCAATGGGTGATCAGGCCGCCCCGGCTCAAGCTGGTGATCACGCAATCCATGCTCAAGCCGGTGATCCAACCGGCCAGGCTGAAACCGGTGATCAGTCCATCCAGGCTCTCGCCGATGAAACTAATGTCGACGGCTGTGAGGTATATATAGCCTAGACACTAAAATAACCGTTTCTTATACGTCTCATAGAAATAAGCCTCTGACACCTGTTCCTGTTTTTTTTTAAGCCGAAAACGTCCAACAGCCAATCCAAGCAAATACGAGGGCCTAACAAAAAGCCGTCGACAAAGTACGTCATTACTCAAGTTTCAGCCACTGGGAAGCCAGAAGCCCCTATGTCGGCACTTGCCCCCTTCAACAACGCTTGCGGAGTCATTGTGAGGGATCACGTCCCTATTAGCATCAAGACATGGCCTAACGTTCCTACGGCTACGAAAGAGCTGCTCTGGAAGGATATAAAGGAAAACTTCACGATTCCGACGGCTTACGAAAACACGTGCAAGAAATTTACTCTGAGCAAGATGGCGTTATGCTTTCGATCGTGGAAGAGCGAGCTCGATAAAAGTACGTGGAGACCGGAACAACCCTGGACTTCAATAAGTATCCGGTTAGCGGATCACCGGCAAGCATTTGAGGAGTACAAGTCGTCGGTGAAGGCAAGGCCGCGAGTGAGCGTAACAAGGCCAATGCACGAAGAAAAATACCACCACCATCTCGGTCCGGTGGTTACATCAAGGCTATGCCAAAATGGGAGAAGCGGAAGAAGAGCTTAGAAAAAGGGTATAGTACCAAACAGAAGATCGGGAGCTCCGCCCACGAATCGGACCTTGGGCCACGGAGGAAGGCTGAAGGATGATGGCAAGCTGGAGATGGCACCACAAGTGCAACCCGTGAAAGAAAGGATTGTGGAAGCCATCGAGAAGCAACATGCGGGATCCTTGGTGGTAGACAGGGAGAATGACGAGCTTACGACGACGGGAACGCAGAACATCCAGAAGGACATGAGGACTTGGCAAGGTGTGCCGTGGATGGCTGGCTTCTCAAATGATCAAGCCACATACCGGAGCCGGGAAAGAAGGAAAGTAAGAGAACACAACAGAGTCAGCAAAATCGAACAGGAGCTCAAGGAGCATAAGGAAAACATGGCAGAAATGCTAAAGCGGGAAGTGCATGCTGCAATCTCCAGTCTTCAAAGACCAGGTAGGGTTATCGTTATGCCTCCGGACAACGTGGTTAGTCCCCCGGGCTTCGGTCGGCGAAGCAGCTACGCGTCAAACAACGTGCCGACCGATGAATTGCAGGCCTGGTATCCCGTGGACGACATCACCGTGCCCCGCCAATGTGAGCTACGCGTCCAATTGCACAACCTCACCCTCAAGGTGGCTTACGCTTTGGCCTTCCCAGTGGAGTTGGGCCAGTCATTCCACTGTAACCCTATACCCGCGGGATACTCCAAGGTCACGGTTAACGAGGTGGTGGCTGGATTTGAGGATATGGAGCTCGATATTGCTGGAGGAGACGATGTGACCAAGCTTGGAGAGGCCGTCCATAACATCATCCTCTGGCGGAAGAAGTACATCGTGTTTCCTGATGGTGTGGAGGTGACTTCTATACCGAGGAGAACACTCCACCAAGACGGAGCTCACCTCCTCCACCGAGACAAAGCACGCCACCACGCAACGCCCACGGTGAGAGAAAGCACTCCACCACTCGTTAGCGCTATGCGCAGAAGCTCAACACCGCCGCCACCCCTCAAAGCAAAAGGAAGCAAGACCTCCGAGGGAAACAACGGAGCCGCATCTCCCCAAGAAGAAGCTTGCTAGCAAAAGAGCATTCTTGCGGCTAGAACGACATCAAGCAAAGTAGGCGGCCGGTTTCCCATTCGACAGAGAATGAAGGAACCTGAAAAAACACCTTATGAGATGACGTCTGAGGAGCTGAAGAGCGAGTCGCACAAAGCTGTGGACGCATGGATACAGGGGTATAAAGCTAAAACAAATCCACCGCCAAAGGAACGAATTGATCCAAAGATCGCGGACTTCTTCGCGACAACCGCTCAGCATCGACCGCCTCTGCATCGACTACCAAAGAACTATCGTAAAGCACATCTTCAAGACTAAACAACCTCGTGGCACATACATGAGCAAGAATGAACAGGAGGAGGCAAAACGTATACAGATGGAGTATGACTTCATGAGGGAAGCTGGCCTTGATAACATAGAAGCCGCCGTGGATTAAGCGATGATCTTCCAACGGCACAAGTCGGTGGCCATTTATTTAAGCCGGGCCACCGTTGCTAGACCCTAAAGACATAAGGAAACTATCGGTCAAGATGCGACGCGCATGAATGGTACGAACACAGATCCGCCAGGATATGCTCATTCTTGCGCCTCGCTTCAAGAAGAACATTTACATCGAGGGAATGATCAATTGATAAATCTTGAATTTGAAGACGGTACAATGTGTACCATGCGACGCCGCCAACGTGTCCTTCATGACTGCTTGGCGCTCAGGAGTGTCGACTCCACAAGATGTATATATATCTATACATGCCGCTTGTCGAGAACCCTAATTAATTAATTCAATTAACCCATTTTCAGAGAATGGAGATACAAAGACTTAGAAAGCGAAGTTTAACTCGATTGGCTTCCTTGACCCTTGGTTGGTCAACGAGGAAGTCGGCCAATACCTCGAAAACCAAAGGAAATCCACGACTACGTTGTACATGCACTAGTACAACAACACTACAAGCCATACATACTTTCGCCATTCAACTTTAAAGCACGTCTTGATGTCCTCACTAACATCTCGTTTTACATTGCTTAAGGCACCGATGGCACACTATATATTGTTTAATTACATGTCATAATCTGTTGTAATATATAAATAGGTTCCACTAGATCCTTATAATCATAAAGCTTGACCAAAGCATGATCATCGCCCAAGATTCACGGAGAAAACCGCAAAAGGAATACCGGTGGATAATTAACCTCCTTAACAAAGGCGTTCTCGAAGCTTTCAAGAGATTCGTAAAGGACGTTTAAGAAGGAATTGATGTCAAGCTAAGCGGTGGTACGCAGCTAAAACGACGTAATTGCCCTTTGTCAATTAATATTTCTTGTTATTCTCGATCAGAATTGCCCGCGATCGACCATAGGTAAAACAACAATCATGGAAACAACCTATGTGGCTACTATGTGTTCCACTATATCCAAATGATGTGCCACGCCGAGTTTGAGCCTCAAACTCCTAAAGAGGTTCAGATATATATGCACGCAACCATGCATCTAGCAACAACTTAATAACGTTCTTATGTGCTCCATTAATTTACATTATGGGTGCACGATTTATTTATTTTTCACTTTAATTTAATTGCCCACCGACATGGATAAACACATCAAGAGTTACCACATCATCGGGTGCTCGATTACGAGAACAACTATTCGCTTCATTCTCGATGAGGTCATTAACCCCTGTATGCAGTTCCATTATCGAGATCCATATTCCAACACGGACGAACTAGGGACGACTTCTCGTCGTCAAAGAGCCTCAAGAAGAGTCTCGCAAGAAAACATTGAACTGCTTTTGTCCATTTGCACAATGTATATTAATTATAAACTTTGTAAATTTGGTCGGTGCATATAAAGTGTACATTATTACGTGTATTATCTAATATATTTAAGCTTGTTTGATCGCTAATTATATGCTCATGCTATATGTATTTAAATTTAAACGACAAATAAAAAAAAACTCCTGCTGAAATATATATTTAAATATCTAATATATTTAAGCTTGTTTGATCGCTAATTATATGCTCATCCTATATGTATTTAAATTTAAACGACAAATAAAAAAAACTCCTGCTGAAATATATATTTAAATATCTATTTGCGCCACGCGCCCTGAAATGAACCAGGCGGTAAACGTACTACAAGTCTGCGCAAGCGGTTTTTGAACCGCTTGCGGAGATGCCACTCTACAAGCGGTCCGTGCCTCCAACCGCTTGCACAGAACTCCCACGTGGCCTCCCACCGCCGCGCGCCATCGCGATCGCGAATCGCTTGAGAGAGGGCATCACTAGCGGCTCTGGGAGCCGCTTGTGATGCCCCTCGGACATCAGTTGCGGTTGCCTGCAAGCGGTTCTAAAACCGCTTGCACAGGCCTTACGAGCCGCTTGGGAAGTCCCGATCCGTAGTAGTGTGGAAAGGGAAAAGGAAATAATATATGTGTTTTGTTTACGATTGTTGATTGTATTTTTTCTAAAATCGGCCGTGCGCCCTGTTTTATGGGGCCTGGTCTTACTGTAGGTTAAAGCCTTGACCACCACGTAACCATGCAAACCTGCTAGTTTGACTCTTTTGACTTATAACCTTTCGGTGTATATGCAGCATTTGGAACAAGTGATTAAATCAAGGACACCAGGAATCCAATCTCTTATAACAAAGACAATTGCAGAGCTGGAAACTGAACTTAATCGACTTGGAAAGCCCATTGCTAACGATGCCTGGGGTAAGACAGCCCAGTTTTTCCTACTAATAGGCAAAAGTCGCGTAGATAACTACATGTTGTTCTTTATATTGTGGAGTACCCTCGTCAGCATTTATTTGGCAGTGTTTCTGTTAACATTACTAATTGGGTTACCCTTCAACTATTGCGCATTCCTATTGATCAATCCGCAGAACGGCCTAATCTGCTCCTACATTATACTAGTATTTTTTGGGGGTATTTTTTGCTGCTGGCACAGTAATAATACTTGAGTTGTGATGTTTCCCCTGTGTTGCACTAGCCGTGTTTGGTTGATATTCTTTTTTCTTTGTTGGTACTGTGTAAATTATTTTCCCATGTTACCATCTTGGCCGCGCTGATTCTTTTTATATATACTAGCATGTATCATTATATTCTGTCATAGTTTGAGGCTTTGTCATGTGTCACCTTCCCCTCTCTCAATAAACTCTGCATGTACTGTAATCTTACTACTTACCTTCAATTAGTTGATCACATTTTATTGGTACATGCAGGGGAAGTTGTACACAATTATGGAAATATGCCGTATGTTTGATAGTATCTACAAAGAGCATCTGGATGGAGTGTATGTTCCAAAAATAAGAATATTTTCCATTGCATACTTTCTTTCTTAAGAGCATTTTATTTCCCATACCTACGCCTTTGTGAATCATGAATTGATATTTTTTTAGCTTCCTGTAAATTACAGCCCTCAAATCCTAGTAATATTTATCCTCTGGTGCTGTTACGACTCACACTTGTATATTGCAATGCATGTAGACAGGCTGTTTAAGCCTGTCAGATTTGTCTCAATTTAACTTGTACTGTGTAAGGTTGATGAGGCTAGAGCAATATCCAGTAGATTGCTTCAAGTAGAAACGAACCCTCTAGAAATTAAGCTTGTGGTATAAAAGATGATGCCGGGCAGTGGCGGGCCCAGGACTAGAAGTTAGGTAGGGCCCATGTGAAAGACGCTAAGTTCAGAAATCATCGAGTACTCTAATATAGCATAATATATGTCCACAAAATTACATTGAAACACATATTAAGTATGAATAATAATTCAAGAAAGCAAATAGTAAGGACTAAGAAAGCAATAGTACCATATTGGCAATGGCATATTATCCAAAATGATACACATATATAGAAATTGTCCATCATTAATGCCAACTCCAAGGAAGCAATAGAAATCACTAAAAGTCTAAAACTATTAATCATTTATTCTCTAAATCTATAAATCACTAAAACTATGAATCATTAAATTTCTAAATGTATAAATAACTAAATCTAAAAATATAAAATGAATGGGGCCATGGGGGTTTGGGTTTGGACACCTCACTGAGTCAGTGAGTCACCGTCTCACCGATCGGCTGGGTTGGGCCCCGCCTGCCCGTGCGTCTTGGTGGCCAATGGGTTTGGCTCGGCGCGCCTCGGCTCCGGCCGCCGGTGGCCAGGCCGCCGCCAACAAGAAGCCAAGGCCAAGCTCGCCTGTGCCAGCCCTAACCGGAGCCAGCCGATGGGACGCGGAGCCGAGGAGCCAGGAGGAGGGGAGATCCGGCGTTGCGGCGGGGAGGGTAGAGGACGATGGCCCAGCCGCCGGCGACGGCCGACGGGAACGGGAGGCGGCGGGCGGCGGCTTGGGTGTCGCCTGTCGCCCGTGTCGGGACTGAGAGAGGGAGAGACCGAGAGAGAGGCAGTCGAGTGGGGGGCAGTGGGCCGTGGGAGCCGGGGAAGAGGTGGGAGCCGAGTGGTTCGTGGCTTTGGGCCGGCTGCGCCGCGCAGATGGCCTGGTGGCGGGTGGGGCGGTGGGCCGTGGCCGGTGGGGTGGGCCTGTCCCAGAGATTTGGCCCTAGCAACCTGTATTTTGCTCTCTACTCCTAGGTAATGGTAAGTGGGCCAAAAAATTTTACCTCGGGCCTGGGTCCTAGGTGCTCCAAGGCTGGATCCGCCCCTGATGCCGGGGCTCATACATTTAATATGTTGCTTGCCATTGTATCTTTTTTGTTCACCCTCTTTATTCTCAGTTATATTGTAATGTTGAAAGTAATGATGTCTTGTACACAAGAAGCTTTGTAAATATGTTTTTTTAGATAATGGATATATTTCTGGCTTCAGATATCCTCTTCCGAGGATGCACCAGACCACGATTATTACAGGAAGTAGGCACATGTTCCAAGGAACATGTAGCCAAGACATCAGAAAACACTGATGTACACTGGAAAAACAACAAACAAAAGAAAAAGAAGAAAATCAAAATCTACAATTTGTAGCTTGAGTGGTCCTCCTTTCGTGGCTTGTTTCGTAATGTTGACTCCAAATGAACCAACTTCGCCTCAACTCGGATAAAAGCGGAACCGGAGTATTAGCCAAATCCAACATAGGTGAAAAGAAATTCCATGAGCTGGTTGAAAGCTAGGACCACCAAACCAAACACTAACACAATTACTAGCTTCACGCCCAACCAAAGGGCAGTGTGGATCCGAAAAACACCTGCTGGCTACTGGAGACTCCGAATTGGGGTAAATGCGGCAACATGATGAACACGGACACAAACCAAAGCCACTCACGTAGACGTAGGGGAACTTCAAGATGATGCCTCCAACGAGAGCAGCACATCGAAGATGCCACCGTCATCCGTCCCAAAGTGGAACTAGGTCTTCACTCGAAAAATCCCACAGAGCAGAAGGGAGTAGGACGTCCCTACGACACCCCCAAGAGGGCAAGAGACGCACATGAACGTCTCCCATCGCCGGCCTTGGCAAAGCTTTTGCCCTGTAATGAAACCCAGCCGTGGACATTGGCCCTATGGCAGACGCACGCGTCACACGTGGACCCCACTTTCTAGGGCCGGCCGGTCAGGATATTGTGGACATACCGAATCCTAATTATAGTAGAAATCTTGTTTCTAGGAACTTTCTGTCTCCTATATAAATAGATGAGAGGACCTCTTTGTAGTCATAGCTGAATCAATTAATAAAGATTGCCACCGTCGTGTGTGTTCTCTCTCTACTTCTGTCTCCCTGTGATTGTGATTGATTGTTGTGGCGTGCCGACTCCGTTCGTCTACGTTCGATCTGTTCTTCCGGTTGTTTCACAACACGTTATCAGCACGATGCTCTTCGACGCTGGATCGATTGACGACGTTTACGGTACCGGTACGACTACATCGGCTGTACGTCTACTTCGTCTACATACGGTCGGCATCGGATCATTGTCACGCCGGCGGTTTGACCCGTCGATTTGTCCTACGCGACAATCTCCGTATTCCACATCACGTTCTAGTAGATCAAAGCTTGCCTGCTTTGATCCCTGGTGAATGGTACGTTATTTAGCTTTTCGATCTATTTCGCTGTTGTTTGCAGGTTGTAGATTGTTCTTGTTTTCTATGGTTTCTGGTAGATCGTGATTAGGGGAAGATCGACGTGCTAGGGCACGCGGTCGAGCACGCGGCGCGGCGGCGAGTGGCTCAACGCGGCGGCCTAGCCGAGCGACGACTTGGCAGCACGATGGCCAAGCCGAGTGGCGGCTCGGCGGCGCGCACGGCGCGGCGGGACGGAGCTACGGGCGGAACGCGGCGGCGCGACCCGACGGCGCGGCTCGGTGGCTGGCGTGGCTAGCGCGGTGAGCTAGCGAGGTCTCAGCCTGATGCATCATGTATCAACGCGCGTGGTTGCTAGCTACTAGCTTGCCTTCCTTGCTAGCCGATACGCACACACGTATATACAGTTTGCTAGTTGTTAGTCCTGTGTGCATCTCCTGATGCATCAACGGCGTCCTTGTGGCGCGCATGGAGGAGCGACATGGCGACCCGGCCCGGAGTGGCCGGTGGTGTGAGTGCGTGCACAGGCACGGGCGCGTGGCGACGCGCGCGGCCCGACGTATCGGCGGGACAATGGCGGCGAGGACAAACCCTAACCTTAATCCTAGCCGGCGGCGAAGCACGGTGCGGGCAGCGCGACCCGGCATGGTTAGCGTGGCCGGCACCTGGCGTGACCGGTACCCGGCGCGGCACGTCCCAGCGTGGTCGGCGTCTGGTCCTGGCGAGGACCAACGCGCGGCACGACCGGTGACAACACGACCGGCGGCAGCTCGGCGGAGCTCGTAGTCTTGGACGGCATCATAACCCTAGATGGATTTGCATTTGTAATTCGTTCCCATATACGCGCTAGATTAGATCGATCTCGTCTAGGTCTAGACGGACGATCGACCGGTAGCGCAGGCACGCGGCGGCACGATCGGCGCAACGGTCGGCGCGAGCATTGGCTAGGACGCGCGACGGCGCAACCAGGCCTCGCGACTCGGCGCGGCCTAACTGGCACAGGCACACGCGGCGGCACGGCCCGGCGTGGCTCAGCCTGGCGCGGTCGTCTCGGCTTGGCGCGGCGGCACAGCTGGCTCGGCTCGGCCTGGCGCGGCGGCCGGCTAAGCGCGGCTCGTTTTGATGTGGTGCATGGCTATGCACATACCCGACATCGGTGACCTTTCGGTCAGGGGGAGCGTAGAACGCGACGGCGCTGACTGGCAAGCTAGGCCGGGACGGCTTGTATATGCACTGTTACGGCAGCACAGGTGTGACCGGCGGCGACCGGCAACGGCAGTAACGACTCAGCGAAGTCCACTGATCGACGCGGTATGGTCCAATGCGGATTGGTGTGGTTCAGACAAAGCGGTATGCGTGGTGCGCGGCAGCGCAACATAACCTGGCCCAGCAACCGACCATCCTTGGTATGAAATAGCTCGTAGTCGACTATTCCGACGCGGCTCGCACGGGGTACGACTGGTGCGGGTAGTACGTTGCGGGGCTGGTGCGACCATGGTATAGCCTTGCACGTAGGACGCGCGGCTCTGCGTAAACTAGACTCTATGTTGTAGGACCGGTGGCAACCGGGTAATGGTTTGTGTGGCTTGGCGCAGCCCTAACCAGCACAGTTGAGACTGACATTGACCGGCATGGTAGCAGCCATTGCGGGCGTGCTTGATACGGCAGCTCAGCACAACCTGGTGCTGTAACCGGCCTGGTATAGATTTTCTAGTCCATGGTCGGCGAGTACGGCACGGCGCGTGCGGGGCACGACCGGCGCGAAAAGCCTGGCATGGAGCTAGAGTGGTTAATATGGCTTGTTGCATTTGGTGCACAACCTTGCGCAAACTAGAACCTACGCAATCGAGTATCGACATGGAGGTATAGCTGGCAAGGCCACACATGGACGAGGTTTGGAAACTCCAATGTACGCACAGGTGTTGCCAGAGTGCGGCTCAGCCCCGGCATGGGTGTGGATGGCGCATGGCAACTAGAGCATATGGCATAGCCCTGTCAAGGTCGCTACTAGCGCATAAGGATTATGTGGCCATGGTGCGGTGCATGACTAGCGCGGACAAGGTCCAGCGCGTTGGAGCATCGCATGATGCACGCTTGATATAGCTCATGGCCTAGCGTTGACAAGGTCCAGCATGGGCGTGACTGGCATGAGCCTGTCTTAGCTCGGCGTAGCCGGCGGTGCGCACACACAATGCATTCAAAGGAGGATGCGGCCAGCATGACGCTGCTGCCAGTGCACGCGAACGGAACACTCTCGGTATGAGTGTGGCCCGGAGTGGCCATGACAGTGATCGGTGCAGCCCAGGCGTGGGTGAGCACGCGGTACTGCTTAGCGTTGGCACGATAGGGATGACCCTGGCAGCGGCAGTGGCTCTGGTGGACCGGCGACACCCATCGGCCAAAGGTGGCGCATGGGTGGTACCATGGTGATATTAACTAAGGATTCCGAAATCTTAGTCGTCCTCCTAAGCCTTGGTCATTGAAAGCTTGGAGAGATTTGCATGTTTTCCCATGGAGTTGTAGTACATGGGGATTTTGGGGTTGGTCATGGTGGACCGTCTTCTATCGGGCAAATTCTTGTGTCGAGTTTTCATTTGGACCCTCCAGTTTAAGGGACGTGAGCTTCATTATTTCGGAAAATCTTAGACCTGGTAGCCTATGCAGGTACGTTTATATGGTTGTTTTCTAGCATTGCTCGTTGTGGTTATTTTCTGCATTGATAATTATGTGGCTAGCAAACCAATAATTTACAGGATTTATTAATTGCTAGAATGGTCTAAGTTGTTCTAATTAATGCATTCCCTCCCGTCGTGGAGTTGATGTTTTATGCTTAATAGAACATGGTGCCTGGGTGCACATCTTGCACGGAATAATTGTATGTCTAGACTTGGACAAATAATCAAGCCACTAGTGTACCAATGTGACCGGCCCGGCACGTGTCCTGGCATGGACATGGTCGGCGTGGAACATAGCCGGTGCGGCGTGTCCCGGTGCGGACATGGCCGACACGGCGAGACCTGGCATGGTCTTTTGAAGTGCAGCCAGAGCATGTTTGCCTTTTGATATGTCGATCCCTATAGGATCATTATGGCTTAAGATTATGTATTGTTTCTCCTAACGTTGGTTTCACGCCATCAAAATTACACTCTTACGTAATATGTACCCGGTGTGAGCACACGCGGCACGACCCCGGCGCGGGTGTGGCCGACATTGAGCCTGAAAAAAGGGCACTCAGGGAACGGCCTTGGCATGAGCTTGGCTAGCTCTGCCTGACGGCGTGCAACATATTTTATGATTGGCGTGAAAAGGGGGAGAATTTGGGCTTTAGTGAGAAAGTGGCTGTCAACGGTTGGTACCTTGGGGGTACTTGTCGGCAATGAAATATACGGGGCGCGCAAGATCTAGAGCTTGATGGTAACACAAGACACGAGGGAGCCTTCTTTATATAGGTTCAGGCCCTCGCGGAGGAGGTAATACCCTAGTCCTGTGCTCGTTGGGATTATATGTGGATGTCTCGATTACAAAGGATTGCGTCTCGAGGTGGGAGGATTAGATCCTATGTGTAGATCAATGTGTAGATGTTCGATTAGAGGCCCCGTACCCCCTTTATATAGTGGAGGAAGGTACAAGTTACATTAAAGAGCCCTAGCTGGACATGAGGAGGAGTCCTACTCCGGGTAGAACCCTATCTCTAAGTACCCGCGCGCGTAAAAACGGCAGGGTTTACAATTACAGTGCTCCTTACAAATCGGGAGTATATTCCATATCTAGGGATATTCTTGTCGGGCAAGCCTTGTCTGAGTCCGAGTGGTGCACGTCAGGTGCAGTCCGAGTGGTCCTCTTCTCTCTACAACCGAGCTGGGCCGCCCCCAATGGGTGTTGCTTGGGCCCATCGTGTGCCTATCCGGGGCCCATACTGTCAACAGTAGCCCCCCCCGAGTGCTTTATAGTTGAGTTGAAAGACCTGCCGACTGGTTTCTTATGGAATAACCGTCATCTGCAAGGAGACTGTGAAGGACTCATAAAATCTGTCGACGGTTGAGATATCGATCTCAAGTCGCTAAGGTTCTCTAAGATTGAGATAGGAGACACGCCAAACAATGCGAACAGCAACGAACAGGAGGCAGGGGTTTTTATCCTGGTTCAGGCCTCTCGAGAGAGATAATAGCCCTACGTCCAGCCTTTCTTATATATCAAAGACGAATACAAGAGATGGCTCGGCGAGACGAACAAGTCTCGGCGAGATTATGGTGTCTGTGAAGCAATAATGCGAAGATCAAGTGCCAGGAGCCCCTCTACACGCCGTAGGGGCCTTGTTTATATAGTGCAGAGCAAACCGACCTACCGAGGGAATATCGGGCCGGGCTAACTATGAGATCGCAACGAACTCATACATGCCAAATATATCCCGAGGCAGATAAGGCATACTCCTAGTCTTGAGGATCACGACTTCTAATCCAATCCGGGAAACCAACGTCCGGGTCTTCACGTAGCCGTGCAGAACTCTTGTTCGAGTAAGACTCAAACACGAATCCTAGGCCGTTACGCACCGTGCCGACCAAGAGGCTATTCGGCAGGATGCACACGGGCCTGATAGAACCTTCCAGGGAGCTGGGCCCTAGTAGGCTGTTCGATTGGGCCGTCAGGGAGTAGGCCATGGCAATGGGCCGTAATCTAATCCCCGACAGCTAGCCCCCGAGACTCAAGTGGAAGGACTCACTAGAGTGGGGTCATCCTCTTGAGACTCTAAGTCACGAAGATGGTATTTTTCCTGCTACAAAGACATGTAGCGATCGACCGAACAGGTTAAGTTTCAACCGAACAAGACACGTTCGGGTCCGAACAAACTCGCCAAGATCGAAAGCAACTCTGTAAGCGTCGAGCAGGAACGACATCTGTCCGAAAGCAGAGCACTCACCTTGGTCACGGACATCGAAAAAATAGCCGCTAGCGGAACTCCAACGGTAACTTCCTCGTCATTGCACGGTGAAAAGCAGCGACCGTTTTACCTAGCCGCTGTAGTAAAAACTAGCCGCTTTGGGACTAAACCGTTGCAGAGCTGCTTATACGGGACTATAAAGCACCCAAGCCGCCATGCCAGCCACTGTTCTCACGCCTTTCCTCTCTAAGCCCTAATTCCAACGCAAGGCCAAAGATCAAGCACCCAAACTCCACCACCAACCTTGCTCGCCCAGCCCGGGAAACGCTATGGCTAAGTTCACCGGCACTAGCTCGACCGAGGAGGACTCAAGGTCTGGGAGGAAGAGGGCCACATTGACACCGTAGTGGAGGTCGCCTGGAGAGGAGGATACTCCGAGCCGCCTGGAGGAGAGTTCGTTAACTTCAAGCAGTTCGACTGTCGGGTTGCGATCTCCAAAGCGATTTCGATGAGCCTTCTTAAACATTAGCGGATTGGAGGTGGCGAACCTCAATCCGAATAAAGATCCTCCAGATGGCCGTCTTCGCACACTTTGTGCGAGGGCTATCTGGCATCGATCCACCGGTGGGGCTGTTCCTCCACTATTACACAGTGACGAGGAGCAGCTCCGCCGCTTCGGCGCTGGGGTGCTACTACCTCAAACTCCGGGCCACCGCCGACGACGCGCCGTATCCTCGCCCACCCCTGCTCGATTCGATGGGCGCGTGGTGGGTGAGGTGGTTCTACAGCAAGCGGAGCGGCGACAGCAAACTCATCTTCACCGGGAAGGCGCCGGCGAAAGGAACCTCAATGCCTCGGCCGGAGATGTCCGCCGAGGATTGGTACCTGACAAGGAAGATCGCCTCCCTCGTGAGCCTCGGGCTCACGGGCAGGGAGATCATCCGGGACTTCATAGCGTAATGTAATCTGTCTGGCTGCGGAGAAGGTCCTATCCCTTCTACAAGATAGAGGGATGGGAAGACATCACAAGGGAGAGCACGGGTAAGTGCCTTTAAGACTCAACCTCTTCATTGATCGTTTTCTCCGAACAGGAATTTAACGATTCCATCGCCGGGCGGAGAAGCCAACCGACGCATGGGTGACCGAAGCGGGTCGACGCCATCTTCAAGGCGGCGAAGAAGGACAGCGAGGTCACCGGCGAGGTGGCCTACACTTGTCCGAGGAACGTGCTCGTCCGCACAGACGAGGTAAATTACTTACACCCAGCCTGTGTTGCTAGACTTGCAATGTTGTTTAGTGCTAAAGTTCACTCGACAACGCTGCAGAGGACGGTGATCCTTGAAGGATCGAGAGGACCTCTCCGGTCCGAGAAGGAGAAGGTGAAGAAGGGCAAGACCAAGGCGGTTGCAAAGCCCAAGGTGGCGGCCGAGCCGACGCGGAGCTCGCCGCGACACGGCGGCCGCCAGCCGTCGAAGAGACCAGCTGTGGCGACGGAGCTGCATCGAAAGCAGACCAAGCGGGCGCGCGGTCAGCCCAGCGGGAAGAGACCAAGCCCCTCCCTCCTCGCCGAGCAAAGCGACGAAGAGGTAAAGAACATGACCCTCTGGCTTAGGCGTTACTCGCAGACTCACCCGGGCCATTTGGCGCGGCTCGAACAGGTCGCCGAGCAGAGGAGGCTCGAAGAGGAAGTCGCGCGCAAGGAAAAACTTCTTGCGCTGCGCGAGAGGAGTGCTCAGCTCACCAGGGAGCTGAGCTCATCGCCGCGAACGCCCAAGGGCCAAAGCGGAGAAGCCGCCAAGGAGCCCCCGAGGAAAAGGCGGAAAGTTCCGGCGAGGAAGATCAGGATCAAGCCCTCCACGGCAGGTATGTAGAAATCGATCTTTTGATCTTTCCACCTTCTGACCGTATTAGACTTAATGATCAACTCTCGTTCATCAGCTGCCCAAGAAGAGATCGCCACAGACGACGTTGAGGAGGCGCTCGAGCGGTCGCTGCTGCCCGAGCATCTGCACGGCACGTCACGGGAAGTGAGGCTGGCGAGCCTCAAGGACAAGCGAGCAGATCGACGCGCTCAAAGATGCGGTGGAGCGGCTAGAGGCAAAAGTAGCGGCTGGTGGCGCCACGGACTTCGGGGCCAAGGCGATGGCTCCGGAAGCTGCCCAGGGTGGGACCGAGCAGCCGGTCCTGCCTGGCACTTCGTCGCAGGGCAGCTCACCCCGAGGCGACGGATTCTCCGCGAAAGGTGGTGAAATCCCGCCGCCAGGAGCAAGAAGAAGCCCCGAGCGGTCGAAAGGTGTCGTCCCGCCGGTGGAAACAACGGCGCCACCGAGCGGAGTGGCTCGGCCTCGCCAAGACGTCGGGCGGAAGAGGAAGAGGAAGAGGAGAAGGAGCGCGAGACGAAAGCGCCGCCTGCCGCCCCCGCTCCCGAGCAGATACGCCCCGCAAGAAGAAGGAGCGAACAAGGCGGCGACGGCAAGGACGCGCCGCCTCATCCCGCATGAGCGGGCTTCGTGGACGATGGCCTCGAGGACCGCTGCGTCCACGGATGAAGCGCCGACTTGGCAAGGTAAACACCAAGACCAAATTTTGCTCGGTTTGAATGTGTTGTCGCAAAGTGTTACGAGTAGATCTTCTCCTCGTGTCTTTAGGGATACCATGGCGAACTCGAGGATGGGGTTACCATCGAACGGCGCCAGATCTTGGCGTCCCCGGAGCATCTCCAGACGGGGACTCGGGCAGAGCGCTCTGGCCGCCCAAAGCCGAGCTACCAAGGCGAAGCGAAGAGGCTCAAGGCCAAAGTGACCAAGGAGAGGCATTCTCCGAGGCTCTCCTAAAGAAAGCCGAGGAGCTTCAAGAAGCCGTGAAGGCGAGCACCGCGGAGGAGAAGCTGGGCCGCACGAAGTGGCTTGAAGAACAGCTTGCTAACGCATCCCATCGGCGGAACCAGCTCGCGGAGGAAGCCAAGAAGCTAAAAGCCCAGCTCGCCAAGGAGGAGCAGACATCCGCGGGACTCCAGGCTAAGATCTCAACCCTGTGGGCTTCACAGGAAGAGATCGAGGAGATGCGCGGGATGACGGTGAGGGCGATCTCCGCAGAAAAAAGGGTCAAGGAGCTGGACGAGCAGCTCAAGACGGCCGAGCAGCGAGTCATCCAGAGCGAGGCTCTGAACGATCAGCTGCGCGCCAAGACCGAGGAGGTCGAGGCCATCCGGCAGAGAGGCGCGCGCAAGCCAAGCGGAGCAAGGAGGAGATCGAACGCCCGAGCTGAAGCCCGGAAGGAATCAAGGCTCGTAGGCGAAGTCGTGTGCCTCAAGTTAGAAGTTGAGGAGTGAAGGAGCGACTTGCTCCTAAGTAGCACCGCATGTTGTAACCCGAAAGGGCCTTGTACCTGAGACTTTTGAGTAATGCAATAAAGTACTTTTACCTTTTTTCCTGCAAAAAAGAGCAGCAAAAAGACAAGAACGAACAGAAACTAAGAGAAAAGCGAACAGCGCTAGGAAGTTTAAGAAAACCGATAGAGCGCTTAGCCTAGCTCCCAGCCCCCGTTGTGCATCTGCTCGGAAACCTGAGTTTGCGAACCCGAACAGGTGCACAAGAGAAAGAGCGACACCCTAGCCCCCGGTACGGACGATGCTCGAGAACCTAAGCTTGTAACTCGAGCACGCGAGAGAGAAAGAGCGACACCAACCTTGCTCGACGAAAGCCGCAATCGCTCGTTGACGTAAGTTAGGCGCCCGAGAGTAACCGAACAAGGAAAGTGCCTCCGCCGCGGGGCTTACGAGCGAGCTTTGCCAAGTGGTCGCGCTAAGCAAGAAGTGCCTCCGCGGAGGGCTTACGAGAGCGAACTTAGCCGCAAGGTGGAAAGGCCGTGTTACGCAACCCCGAGTTTAGGAACCTATCGAGACTAGACACGGTAGGGAAAAATCCTTAAGATTGCGGAGCCAAGAGTTCGCAAGACCGGGCAGCCATCAAGTGTTACCAGAGAGAAAGTAGTCTGAGTTGACAAACAGTGAAAAGGGCACAGAGGCCGCGAGGATTCACTGAAGAATTGGATTGAACTTTACATGGTGCCCGAGAGACTTGGACGAACTAAGGCGCGAAGTTTACAAAAGCACAAAGCTAAGCAAACACGTAAAAGACCTACACAAAGAACTTACGGTCGGGTCGATGTTCCAAGTGCTGGTCATCTCTCTCCCGTCCTCCATAGCCAGGCGAACAGCCCCCGGGCGAGCAGAAGAAACGACCGTGAACGGGCCCTCCCAACGAGGAGTTAGCTTGTTGGCATTGGACAAGTTCTGGACACGGCGCAGAACGAGGTCGCCCGCCTTCAAAGCCCTAGGTCGAACTGACTTGGCAGCGTGCCGGCGAAGATCTTGCTGGTAGCGTGCCATTCTGACTTGTGCCCGGTCGCGTGTGCCTTCGAGGAGATCGAGATCGAGGAGGCGCTCTTGCTCGTCGTCAACTAAGTTGACCGAGCTCGTGCGGGGCGAACCGAGTACGATTTCGGCGGGCAGGATGGCTTCTGCATCATAGACCAATTGGAAAGGAGTTTCCGGCCGCCCGGTGGCAGAAAGCGAATCGCCTGTGAGGACGGAAGGGACTTCGCCAACCTGTGCCTTCTTGTGATTTCGCGGAGAGCAGCAAATACCCGCCGCTTAATACCCCGGACTATCTGTCCGTTAGCTCGCCGACCGCTTCCATTGCTCTGTGGATGTGCCACGGAGGCGAAATAGACCTTGGTACCCGGTGCTCGCAGATTCTCCTGGAATAGCTCGCTTCGGAACTGGGTACCGTTATCCGTGATCAGCTTATGGGGAATCCCAAAGCGCGTGACCACGTTGCTTTTGAAAAAGCGAACAACCGCTTTGGCGTGAAGAGGCGACACGGGCTCGCCTCAATCCACTTTGTAAAAGTGTCTATGGCGACAGCGGTGTGTATAGCCCTTGTACCCCTTAGGAATGGGCCGAGCAGATCCGCACCCCATGTGGAAAAAGGCCAAGATGGGGGATCGTTTGGAGCTCTTAGGCGGGCTTGTGTGCCTTCCGGCGTGAAATTGGCAAGCCTTGCACTTAGTCACGATGTCCCGGCATCTTGTAACGATGGGCCAATAATAGCCCATGCGTAAACGCTTTGCCGACCGAGTTCGAAGGAGGCGTGGTTGCCACGAGCACCCTCGTATGTCCCTAAGAAGGAACACACCTCTGTTGTAGAGATGCACTTGGAGAGAACTCCCGAGCACCTTGACGGTAAAGGGTGCCATCCATAAGCTTGTATGGAGCAGACGCCTTGTAAGCCGAACGCCGCTTCGGCTTCGTCGTCAGGTGGTCCCATCTCGCAAGGTACCGGACAAATGGCGTTGTCCGATCCGCACTGCCGATAACGGAGACAGCACCACATCTCGTTGCCTCGTCCGGAGACGTGATTGAGGGCTTGTGAAGGTGCTCGACGAGCACCCTGCCGGAGCAGAGTTCGCGTGAGGATCCATACTTGATAGTTGGTCGGCCGAAGTTGTCCTTCACGGCACGAAGAGCACTTCGAAAAATCGAAAATGCCGCCCAACCTCCTCACTTCAACCGGTATCGCGCCATTGAGTCATCGCAGACCGATACTCCTTGTTAACTCGATTGATGACCACCGTGAATCTCCTTCACAATACCGTTGGACACCAAGCGACTTGCACGCTTAGTCCGTGAGGAGGGCCTCGTACTCTGCGGCGTTGTTAGTCGCCGCAAAGTGTAGTTGGATAGAATATCGGAGTTGCTCTCCTTGAGGGAGATGAGAACAAAACCAGCCCCGAAGTTTCGGGCGCGAGCCATCGAAAAACATGGTCCAGAGGGTTCATCGGGTTGCTCGGGAGCTTCACGATTTGGGCGGGCAGGTCCATTCAATGACAAAGTCAGCTAGGACACGTGACTTAATAGCGATTCGGGCGGCAAATAATGAGATCAAACTCGCTAGTGCCATTGCCCACTTAGCTATACGTCCGCTAGATTCCTTGTTCCGTAGGATTTCTCCCGAGGGAACGTGGTCGGGACCAGATTTGGTGCGCCGAAGTAGTGGCGAAGCTTTCGAGGACATGAGCAAGGCGAGTAGCTTCGACCTCGTGGTGCGCTCCTTTGATCCGTGAAGTACTCGCCACGTAATAGATTGGTCGCCAGTATGCTTTCCCTTTCAACCGCCAAGACCGCGCCATCGCTTATGGCGTGCAACCTAGGTACAGCAGAGCCGCCGCCATGCCGCTGGGTAGTCAAGACGGAGGATTGGACAGTATCGCTCGCACTCGGAAGGATCTATCGGCTTCTTCCGCCCACTCGAAACCATTGTGCTTGGCGCAGGCCTTAAAGAAGGGCAGCCCGTTCGCTTTGACGGAAATAAACACGCTTAGAGCGACCATCCGCCCAAATGAGGCTTTGTACTTCCTTTATGGTAGTTGGAGCTCGCATATTTTCAATGGCCTCGATTTTTCGTGGTTGGCGTAAATACCTTGCGAGCCAATGACATAATCGAGCAACATTCCGGATCGAATACCAAAGGTACACTTCTCTCGATTTAATTTTATTCGATGCTGGTGAGATTACGAAAAGTCTCTCGCGTGTCTTTTACATGATCCGAGCATACTTGCTTTTACAACTATGTCGCCGACATAGACCTCCGTGTTTTTCCGCATTGCTCGGGAAGGTCTTTCCATTGCTACCGAACGTGGCACCAAAGATTGCGCAGACCGAAAGACATGGTCATTATAGCGAAAGTGCCGAAAGGGGTGATGAAGGCGATCTTTTCTTCATCCTCGGGAGATGCTTATTTGGTGGTAACCGAGTAAGCATCTAAAAACTCGAAAGCTGGCGTCCGCAATCGATCGACCACCGATCAATACTGGCGCGGGAAATTGTCCTTAGGACAAGCAATGCTCAGATCTGTGTGATCGACACATCCTCCACTTGCCGCCTTTCTTCTTTACAATGACGGGGTTGGCTAACCACTCGGTGTGATCAACCTCGCGGATGAACCCAATGGCGAAGCGCTTGCTGTCGATCTTTGATGATCCCCTGCTTGAATTCAAAAGCGACGAAGCTTGGCTAATGTGCTTTTGTCGGTCGAAGAGACCGGTTTGTGCTCGATCACCTCCTTTGGGACTCGGGCATGTCGATGGTTCCCGTGCGAATACATACGCATTAGCTCGGAGGAAGGCGATGAGCCTCGTTTTCCTATTTGGGGTCTAGATTGGCTCCCAAGTGAACTGTCTTGGAAGTATCGCTGTTTACAATGAACTTCCTTGGTTTCTCCCCTGGTGAAGGGAGACCCTAGGGCGTCGCAGACTTGGTCTGCGGAACTTCGTGACCACTTGGCGGAAGTTGGTCAACCAGGCGAGGGATCGCTCGTCGCAATCCAAAGGCAGCTTTGTAGTTGCCCTTGACCGTGATCACACCGTTAGGACCGGTATCTTCACGCAATGGTAAGCGTGGTGGGACACGACCATAAACTTACCGAGAGATGGCTCGCCCAAGATTGCGCTAGACGCCGACGGAAGTCGACCACGCCAAAAGTGATCAACTCGTCCGGAAGTTGCTTGGGTTGCGAAGGTGACGAGCGTGACAACTCGCCCTAACGGCTTGATGCCTTCTCCGGAACAATTCCGTAGAAGGGCATAGCGACTTCCTTCACTTGGAACGAGGAATTTGCATCTCGCCCAAGACTTTAGCGTAAAGCAAGTCCAACGCGCCCCACCGTCCACTAAGACACGGCCAACTCTCGCGTTCGATGGTCGGGCGACCACCGATGGGAGCCGCCGAGGCTTGGTCATCCCGATGGGGCAATCCTCCCGAGAGAAGGAGATGGGGACCTCATCCACTTCATCGATTCAGCCGAGGTTTTGCCTTTTCGACGCTGTGGACCTCCCGAGCAGCTTCCTTGAGGCTACGCCGAGAGGTGTAAGCCGAGGAGCCGCCGAAAATGACGGCGATATGGTTCACGGCTCTTGATATTCATCATCATCTTCCGATCACCATCGCCGGTTTGGCGCTTAGCCTTACCGGCATCACCTTGTTCAGGCGGGGTGGGCATTGGGCCCTTGCCGTTGTAGAAATCTTCGAGCTTTGCAGCCCAAGTTCTACTGATGGCATATATCGTGCCCGTAGTTTGGTGGAACTTGCAAAATCGGTCGCCGGACCTTTCTTGCCTTGTCCGCCTCCCCGAAAGCGTGCTTTTTGCCCTTGTAGTTATTGTTGGGCTTCTTCCGCCCGTCCTTGGGAGGAGGTGCGCGATCCATACCGCGACGGTATTGTTCGTGATCACCTTTGTTCTTCTTCTTCTTCGGGACTTCTTGTCACCGGGAACATTCTTCGCCGCTCTTCTTCTTCTCATCCACACCAGTCGGGCGGCTCGCCTTGTCGAACGCCTTTTTATATCAACGCGCTCTGCAGCGTTAGCATATGATCGGCCGCCTTGAACAGTCGTTGGCGGTCCAGTCTCATTGATTTCGAGATCTGGGTGAGCCGCTCGTCGCGGACTCGGTTTTGAAGGCGCGGACAACAGATTCATCCGAGATGTTCGGGATCGTGTTGCGGATCTTAATGAAACGCTTCACGGTTGCGGAGGGTCTCCCGCTCATCCGGATCATCCGGTGCAGATCATCCTCCTTGCCTGACGCACGTAATGCTCTCCGAAATTAGCGATCGAGGCGCCACAAAGCTGGTTCCATGAGTGATGGAACCCTCTTGCCGATTGAACGACCACGCCCGAGCGGCACCCTCAAGACGATCGGGAGGTGATTAGCCATAACAAGCTCGTCACCCCGCCGCCATGATGGCCGAGCGTAGATGGAAAGGAATTCCTCTCGGGTTACGAGTCCCATTGTACCTCTCCATGTGACCGGCTTGAATTTTGAGGGCCACCGGACAGCCCAAGCTCGTCGGAGAAAGCCCCGCAGCCCAGAGCATATGACCGGCCACCTTCCCCGGCAGAACCTAGTCTTGAGAAGACGTTGGTCTTGTTGCGCGGAGGAACTCCTGCTGAACGGGATGACTCGGCCTGGAGAAACTCTCTCCGGGACAATCCACCACGCTCCTTCCTCGTGGTGGCGACGACGCTCCTCACGAGGGACCATCCGTGATCATCGCGCGCGCGCTTGCCCCGTGGTCGCGATGACTACGAGGACTTGGCGAGCGACGGCGACCACGGGTAGCTCGCTCATGGACGATGATCCTTCGATGGTGACGGGGTCATGCGATTGATCGAGCTGTCGAATCATTCCGGTAGCTTGGCTGCTACGCTCGAGGAGTTGTTGACTTCTCCTAGAGACTTTAGGCCTTGACCCGCCGCTCTAGGTTAGTTGCAATAAAGACGCCCATGCGGCGAGATCAGCTTGATTGGTGGATCTAAGGACCGTTATTATAGCTTCGAGCCGTTCCCGACTTTGATCTATGGGTCTGGGATCTCGAACCATCCGCGTTACGCCGGGCCGAGTCCGGTCACGCGGGAATTGACCGAACAGGAAGCTTCCACCGGGAGACTTAGCGCCGCAGCGTGGCAGGGTCGCGACGTATTGTCGCTACACCGTCGCGAAACCGTGCTAAGGTCTCGATTGATGGAATCGCCGAGGTGCGGCGAATGACGTCTTGCTCGCGAAAGCGACTCGCGTAGCCTCGTCTTGATGCCGAGCGAGTTAATCGCCCGACCTTAATAGCCGCCACGCCGTCGCGGGATCCTCGAGGTTCCTACATCGCCATGTTAACGCCGCGAGGGCCATGCGAAGGTATGCTAGGCGGTGTCATCATTTGTGTTCCACAGTGGAATCTACCGACATAGCCTTGGAATCGACAAATCTAAACCGTCGTAAAGATCATCGTTCCAGAGTCGCTGCCGATGACGGAGTGCGATCGAGGCTATCTACGCCATGTAAGCGGAGACATACGCCGCCGGATGCGAAAGCGCTCGAGACCGAACAGATCGATCTGAATCGACAGGATGAGACATCCGCCCTTCCGAGTCGTAGCCCTCGGGAAGTATCTTCAGATCACGACGGAGTTCGACATGCTCGTCTGCGTTTCCCCACGGACGGCGCCATTGTCCGACGGTTGAGATATCGATCTCAAGTCGCTAAGGTTCTCTAAGATTGAGATAGAGACACGCCAAACAATGCTAACAAAGAACGAGCAGAGGCGGGGTTTTTATCCCGTTCGGGCCTCTCGAGAGATAATAGCCCCACGTCCAGCCTTTCTTATATATCAAAGACGAATACAAGAGATGGCTCGGCGAGATGAACAAGTCCCGGCGAGATTATGGTGTACAGGAAGCAATAATGCGAAGATCAAGTGCTAGGAGCCCCTCTACACGCCGTAGGGGCCTTGTTTATATAGTGCTTGAGCAAACCGACCTACCGAGGGAATATCGGGCGGGCTAACTATGAGATCATAACGCACTCATACATGCCAAATATATCCCGAGGCAGATAAGGCATACTCCTAGTCTTGAGGATCACGACTCCTAATCCAATCCGGGAAACCAACGTCCGGGTCTTCACGTAGCCGTGCAGAACTCTTGTTCGAGTAAGACTCAAACACGAATCCTAGGCCGTTACGCACCGTGCCTACCAAGAGGCTATTCGGCAGGATGCACACGGGCCTGATAGAACCTTCCAGGGAGCTGGGCCTAGTAGGCTGTTCGATTGGGCCGTCAGGGAGTAGGCCATGGCAGTGGGCCGTAATCTAATCCCCGACAAAATCCTTATGTTAGTTTTTAGAGTGATGCTCAGCCCAGGGCTACCAGAGTTCTGGCAATCAACCCACTGTAAGGTGTATCACCTTTTTCATTTTCCTTTTAAAGGTGTGGTATTTGTACTCATCTTATGGTGTACAGCTAGTGACCCAGCATGGGGCATACTAACAAATATGGCTGCTCGATACCTGTCTCTGTCATGCGGAATACAGCGATAGGCCCATCATGGGGCGTATCTCACGCCGAGTGGTACCTGTACCCGATTTGTACAACTGGTGGTCCCAGAAGACATACCATTGCCACTACAAGGAGAACACCCCTTTGCAAACGCATACCTCACAACGTTTTTTCATGCGTTGTAGGAAAATATGGTAACCACGCATTTTTGCGTTGCAAACTCTAATCCGTGGTAGCCTAGGTTGATAACTACGGAATACATGCGTTGCAATTGATGCGTTGCAAATATATCAAATTAGATTGTTTTATTTTTTAGACCTACTCTTAAAACCAAATTATGAATTCTCTCTAAATGAAAAGCTAGCATGTACCCATCTTTGTGATATGATAACATGTACAACAAATCATTTTAGCAGCCACAACCATATGATAGACTTTACACATATCCGTTCAAAATAAATTTTTAACCGGAACATCGGGTTGGATACGGGTACTAAATACTTGGTAAAATACGGCTAGCCCAATTAGTTTATCTCTCTTCTAGTCTCCCTCAGTCACTCTCGTTTCCATCTCTTCCCAACCCTAGCCGCCGTCCTGCCCCAGTGCGCCGCTGCCGCCTCGGGCCCTCACAACCGCCGCCTCGGGCCAGCACCGCGCCGCCCCCGTCCCGCACGGCCACTGCCGTCCCCGTCCCGTGTCGCCGTCGGTCATCCTCACGCCACCCCGTCCCACGACGCTCGTGACGCCTTCGTCCTCGGCGGCGGTGGCCAACGCCCGGGCAAGCGCCGGTCGCCGCACCAGCCGCCCGTTGTGGCTACGCGTCCAGGCCGGCGTGCCGCGCAGCTTCCCGGGCGCCAAGCGTTCCGCGCGGGAGGCATGAGCGATGCGGCGCCGGGGCATGGCGGCCGCGATCTTGTTCTTGGGCGGCATCGTTCAGTGTCGGCAAGGTCGCGCTCTCTCGCACCAAGGGATCGGGATCGACGCGTTATAGGAACCTGGGAGTGATCACCGGCCGCGAGTTCCAATACAGAGGAAACGAGAGGAGGCAACGGAACATACTGGTAGGATGATTATTTTGGTTATTGTTTTGTTGGAACTTGGATCACTTGACTGTATACTGTGCTACAACTGTTCTGTGCTGTGCCATCTTGGCCTATCTAACAGGGCAGCAAGGAACTTTCTATCTTCGTTGGGGGGCTAATAATCCATACATGGCGGCTTCTTGTGGATGTGTTGCCCTCCTTGATTTAAAATGCTCATTTTTTAAAGCTTGTTGTGGCAGGAAGAAGAAATTTCGTTGATTTTGCTGCTTGCCATGCTCTCATGCTTGATCTTGTATAACTTAAATCATTTGCCACATCTCTTCGTTTTATTCATGTCAATATTGACCAACATTAACAATATTTGCACTAATTTTCCTTTACATTCATTTATAACCTTTGAACTATTGTCAGTAGAGTTGCAGTTCTTCTCATTTTACATTTAAAATGCTTCCAGTCATTTAGCTTTTTAGTTATAGCCAGTAACATTCTAATGCTTTTTTTATGTTTCCTAGGATCAAGATGCCTTATTTCTACAAAATTATACTTTGCCCATTGTGTCCATTGTGTTCGTGTTTTCTTTTATATTTTGTTTCCCAAATCATTGTTGTATTATTCTCTCGAAGAACCTGATGCAGTTGTTATTTTGGTATTAAGTGATATAACTGTTTTATTTCTAATCTTTTGAATATAGTTTCTTAGATTTGTTTCCAAGATATAGGGTGTGATACTGCTTGTTTTATTCTGATCCTGGAATAATTTAATTTCTGATTGCCTGTTATACTAATTGCATATCTTTCCTATGTAGGCCATGAAGAAAAACAATCGATGGTTTGGACATGCTTATGCTTCTAATTGATAGAGAATGCCAATGTATAGCTATTTAGGTTTTTATTTAATTCTTTCTGTATAAAGTGTTGTTCAACTGGAGGGCACCATCATTGTACTATGTATGTAATTTTTATGACACCTCTGGAGTAATGTAATATACAATATTTTCCAATGAAATATATTTGTTTTCTAATATTTGGTAATGAATGGTTGCTTTGTGTATTGATTTTCTTTTAATATGTGAGACATTTTTATTTGCATGATTAATAAAAAAAATTGATTGGAAACATATTCACATAAAAAATAATGGTAAAATCAGTTCCACGTTGCAAATTAATAACGCATATAAGTGTTGTCATATTCTCAATATATGCGTTGTTGGCTAGCAACGCTTCTTTGGGCTAGTTACCAACGGATATTTATGTGTAGTAGTAGATCCTTGCAACGGCTCCTGTAGCAACACATATTCAATCCGTTGGTATAGAGTTCAACAACGCTTATTTGACCTTTTAAGAACGCTTGGATGCGTTGGTAAAGGGGGTTTTTCCTTGTAGTGTGCTTCGGTTGTCTGATACCTGATCATGTCACAGCAATTGGCCCAGCGTGGGGCGTATCGTTAACCTTAGGGCACCCATACCCGACTGAAGTAGAATACGGCTGGTGGCCACAGAGGGCATACTCCTTATTTTAGCTGAAGAGCCGAGTCGTACCTGTGCCTGATTGTTATCGAACACAGCTGGTGGCCCCAGAGGGCATACCATCGTTTTGGCTGAAGAGCCGAGTGGTATCTGTGCCCGACTAACGTAGAGCACAGCTGGTGGCCTCGGAGGGCATACCACCGTTTTATCCATCCAGTACCTGTACTCGTTGAATACAGCTAATGGCCCAACATGGAGCATACCATCCGGAAAGGGTTTGGCCCAATGATAACCTGTATCTGACTTGCAGCACACAGCTAGTGTCTCCCATGGGGCATGTCATTGTTGGCAGCCAAGCGGTACCCGTATCTCACTATCGGGAAATACGGCGAGCGACCCCTACCACAGGGCGTACCTTAAGAATAGAGTTTAGTCATATGGTATCCATACCCGGGTTACGGCGTACAGCATATGCCCTGAATAGAGCGTACCATCGAGACTCTATCCTGACATCCTCAGCACCCAATCCCGACATGCGGAGACTGGCTAGTGACCCGTCATGGGGTATACCGAAAAATGGGCATTTCAGTACTGAGTCGAAACTAATGCTGAAATTTTTATAGCTCTGCAGGCAGTCGGCCCGACTGGTTGCTGCCGAGGCTGTATTTTGGCGAAGTCCATAAGCGTTAAGAACCACTGACTGTGATTTCACGACTGAAGGCCTTGATTTTCGTCACATGGATCCCAAACCAGGCCAAGGCCTAGCCCAAAATTACCACGTGAGCCTTTATATTCGAACGCGCGGGCTCGCGAGGCCTTTACGCCCTCATTTGCTCCTACGACTCTTCGTCTTCCTCTGCAAGCTCCGCCGCCGCGCTCGCCACTAGGGTTTCCAGATCCTCGGTTCCCCGCTCGATCTCCCCTCAAATCTTTGATTCGCCATGTCTTCCCCCGCATCCTCCGGTGACACCACCATTGGTGCGAAGAGCAAGGAGTGGAGCCCTTCGATCTCCACCGAGCGGCGCCTGAACAAGCTGGTGACGCTTGGCGTTCTTCCGCCGCAAGAGCTCGTCGCCTGGCGGGCGGCCGCCGGTGAGTCCGTTCCCACACCTCGTTCCGACGAGATTGTGGTTTTTGAATCTTTCTTCCTTCGTGGCTTTGGCCTTCCCGCGGGGCCTTTCCTCCGCGGGCTTTTGAACTTTTACGGGATCGAGTTGACTCACCTCAACCCGAATTCCATTCTTTATATTTCTTCTTTCGTTTATCTGTGCGAGGCGTATCTCGGAATACCCACGCACTTTGATCTCTTCCGCTACCTATTTCTTGTCAAACCCTTTCCCAACAAGAAGGCGCCCAAAGCTGTTGGCGGCGCGGGCCTCCAACTGAGGGAAGGGGCCAAGAAAATATATCTCGCCTTCCCTTTGAAAACCTCCAATAAGGGTTGGCACGGGAATGGTTTTATTGCGCAAATCTTTCGCCGCCTCTTCCTTCCTTTGTCGGGGAATACCCCTCCATCGTCCCATCTTGGACCTCCCTTCCGAATGACTCCGAAATGGGCCAAGTCAAGGAGCTTCTCCCCCTTCTCCAAAAACTG
Source organism: Raddia guianensis (assembly GCA_036346415.1). Classification (NCBI taxonomy): domain Eukaryota; kingdom Viridiplantae; phylum Streptophyta; class Magnoliopsida; order Poales; family Poaceae; genus Raddia; species Raddia guianensis. The sequence continues at coordinate 48,107,724 of CM070535.1, read as the reverse complement.
AAGTCGGATGGGTTGACAGGCGTGGGCGCAATAATTAGCTATGTATGCCGTCGAATCCAGCCCTCCAAAGAGCGCGTCCATCCTGCCTTTGAGTACACTGGTCGGCAGGATACCACTCGGGAAGGCGAGGAAAATCTTCCTGAAAAGGCTATGCTCGCCAGGATCACCGACCTGTTCGCGCCGGGAGTTGACATTGTCAACTCTGACTGCCCTAAGGCATTCGGGCTGAAAAATCCGGCTCCCACGGTATGTATGACTACCCCGGAAGTCCATAGTAGTAGTGTCTTCTTTCTGGTGACTGGTTTTCTTGATATGCGCAGGACCGCTCTTACTTCTTCTCTGAGCCCCCTCTTCCCGAAACCCCCTGCTCTAAGGCGGCCCCTGCCAAACGTCCTGCCGAGGGACCAGCTGAGGACTACCCGCCCAAGAAAGGGAAGGAGATCTCGGAGGAGGACTCCAGTGAAGATGAGACTCCTCTGCGGAGGCTGCGCCGAGGCCCCAGCACCGGGGGGCCTAAGGTGCAAGAAAGAACTGCCTCTTCGAAAGCCGCCGCTGCACCACCGCCTAAGTACAGCGGCGTACCAAAAGCAGCTCCGAACGATAAGGCCGCTCTGGCAACAACAACCGGCACAAGCACTGGTGCCGCCCCGAGTGGTTCAACCACTCGGATAGGGCCAGCTATTAGGATAAAGAAGCCCAACAGGTAATAAACACCCATTGACTCTTTTCTTTGCTATTCGAATTTTATTGACGACTTCTCCTTCTTCAGGAAACCCATCGATGCGGTTCTTGTGGACGTGGCGACTGGGCCGACTCCTCCGCCGGTGGCCGCGCCCAGCCAGCCTTCTGTGGCCGCTCCTGGAGACAGTCAGGCTGCCGCCGAATCAACCGCCGAGCCGCCCCCCTCTGCTACTCCTGCAACGACGGCGGCGAGATTTCTTCCCCCGAAATCTGCGGAAGCCGCGATCCCAGAAGTGGAGGAGATCCTGCGTCGCCCTGTTTCGCCACCAAGGTCCCCCCTCCGCCTTGCCGTTGAAATAGAGGGGGCGGCCTTCGCAATAGATGATGAGGCCGAGGAAGCAGAGCTGGCCGAGCTCAGCCAACACTCGGCTGAATGCAGCCGACTGATCACGGTAAGTCCTCTTGCTCATCACTTCTGAACTGATGTTTTTTCTGACTTCTTCTTTTGGTGCCTCCCAGACCCTAGGAGTACGCACATTGCGCAAATCCCAGTATCTCCGAAAGGTTGCTCCCCATATCAAAACCCAAAAGGATCATGAAACAGAGATATGGCAGATACGAACTGGGTACGAGGCCCAACTAAGGGAGCTGCGCCATGAAGCTAACCAGCCGAGGTTCCAGGGCGTGGACAACACAGCTGATCTTCGGAGTAAGTTTCTTGACCTCGCTGGCTTGTTGTCCGAATGATTTCCTCTAACTCTCTTCCCTGAAGGTCTGCGCGATCAACTTCAAGCTATGGAAAAATCCGAGCTCCAGGCCCACGCTAATTTGGAGCGAACCACTCGGGAGCTCGAAGGTATAGCTTTTGTCTCTACTCCTTTGTGATTGTCCTTTGAATTGTCTGTGACGGTGTCCCAACTGGTTTTCCAGAGTACAAGCGCAAAACGCAAGCCCAGTTTGATATCCTCAAAGGGAAGATCGAAACTGCGACTGCATCCCGCAACGAGCTCCTAGTGGCCATCGGACCCATCATGGAGCGCTTATATCCTCAGGAGGCAGTGCCAGCCAATGAAGGCGAAGTACACATGCGCATAAAGCAAGCTCCCGAGAGGCTCTCTGCCATGCTCAAGGATACGGCGACGACTAGTGCCAGCCAAGCTTTGGCGATCACCAAGTCCTTGTATCCGCGAGTTGACTTGGAGGCCGTGAAGGAAGGCTTCGCCCGCGATGAAGATCAAGCCGCCGCTCTCCTGGAGGAAGTCAAAGATACGTCGGCTGCCTTAGTTGACAATATAGACCTGTAAATGTAACAAAACTTAGTTTGTACAAAAACATTGATAACGAAATATAAGTGATTCCTGAATGAGAATGTCTCCTTCTTTAAATACTGCTCATGCGTTCAGCCGAGTAATTTTTATTCTTTTCGTTAAGCACTCTGCCCGACTAGTCTAGCCCCCGAGCGCTGAGAGTTGGCTCATGGCTCGATCCTGATCGCGCTATTCGAGTGACTTAGAGTTCGCCGTACGTGGGGAATCAGAGCTTCACTACTTAGAACTTGCTAATCACTCGGCTTCACATAATCACAACATTTAACGAAGAAAACTTTTATTGTCTAGGTGTGCGGTTATGCCGCACACTATTAGGTGTAGCCCTCGACTTACTGCTTGATCAGAACAAGACCAAGTAGCAAGTCAAGTAACAGAAATAATTAAATACATCAAGAGTAGAAGCAACGTAGCTGTTCTATATTCCACGTGTTTGGGACATCAGATCCATCTTCTCGTTTAAGCCGATAGCCCCCGGGCGTGTCACTTCATCAACGATGTAGGGGCCTTCCCAGCTTGGGGATAGCTTGTGCTCGCACTTTTGGTTTCTCCGGAGGACCAGATCCCCTTTGGCGAAAGCGCGGCCGCGTACATTAAGCTGATGATATCGAGGTAAGCCTTGGAGGTAGTTGGCCGATCGGATGGTTGCTGCTTCCCTTGCTTCTTCCAGCCGGTCAAGGTCTTCTAATCTGCCTTCATCCGACTGGTTTTCTTCATAGTTTAGGACTCGAGGAGATTTGAACTTCAGCTCGGTCGGTAAGACCGCCTCCGAACCATACACAAGGAAAAAAGGTGTTTGCCCTGTCGCCCCACTAGGGGTTGTCCTGAGCCCCCAGAGAACCGAAGGCAATTCCTTTACCCATTTTGCAGCATATGGCTTGAGCTGATCGAATATTCTTGCTTTAAGTCCCGTGAGGAGCATCCCATTAGCGCGTTCGACTTGTCCGTTGCTACGTGGGTGAGCCACTGATGCAAAACAAATCTTGATGCCTTGTTCATCTCCCCAATCTTGGAACTCGCGGCTTTTGAATTGTACCCCATTATCGGTGATGATTCTGTTCGGCACGCCGAAGCGCACCACGATCTCCCGAAAGAACTCCTTGGCTTTGGCTGCCGTGATAGCGGCAACTGTTTTAGCCTCGATCCACTTGGTAAACTTGTCAATGGCCACAAAGAGATGCGTAAATCCTCCTTGTGCTGTCTTCAAGGGATCGACCATGTCAAGCCCCCAGACCGCGAAAGGCCAGGTAATAGGTATGGTCTGCAAATCCTGAGCCGGTGTATGTATTTGTCGCGCAAAGAACTGGCAGCCTTCACAAGTTCGCACAATGTCTTGCGCGTCTGTTACGGCTGTTGGCTAGAAAAACCCTTGGCGATAAGCTTTGCCGACTAGGGAACCTGCAGCCGCATGGTGCCCACATTCTCCCGAGTGGATTTCTTTGAGTAAGTTCTTGCCTTCATGCTCTGAGATACACCGTCTAAGTACTCCGGAACTGCTCTTACGAAAGAGTTCGTCCCCGACTACCTTGTAGCTCTTGCTTCGACGCATTATACTCTCGGCCTGTGTGCGATCCTCAGGAAGCTCATCTTTCAGGATGTAATCTATGTAGGGCTGAGTCCAAACAGGATTGATGGTGAGAACTTCTGCCTCGGCTTGGACTTCTGAATCAGTCAGCGCTAGTGTCCGAGTGATAGAGGGTTTGTGTATTTCTTCAAGGAATATTCCAGCTGGGACAAGCGCCGGATTGGAACCCATCTTCGCAAGTTCATCTGCGTCTTCATTATCTCGCCGAAGAACATGCATTAGCTCTAGTCCTTCGAACTTGTCCTCCAATTTTCTCACTTCCTGGCAGTACGCGGCCATGCCGTCATCGACACAAGACCACTCCTTTTGCACTTGGCTAACCACGAGCTGAGAATCTCCGCGAACCACCAATCTTCGGATTCTGAGTGATATGGCGATGCGTAGCCCATGGATTAGTGCCTCATATTCGGCGGCGTTGTTACTTGCCGGAAATAAGATTTGAAGAACATACTTCAGTTTTTCTCCGGTTGGCGAGATGAGCACAACCCTAGCCCCCGCGCCGCTGAGCATGAGGGAACCATCAAAATACATTGTCCAGTATTCGAGATCCTCCTGGGTTGCTGGAAGTTGTGTTTCTGTCCACTCGACAACGAAGTAAGATAGCACTTGTGATTTGATGGCTAGTCGGGGCTTGAATACTATTTCAAAAGCTCCAAACTCCACAGCCCACTTGGCGATTCTCCCAGTGGCCTCACGATTGTGGAGTATGTCTCCAATCGGAAAAGACGTGTGTCGACGGTTGGGATATTGACCCAAGTCAACTAAGGTTCTTCAAGAGGGAGATAGGAGACACGCCGAACAAGACGAACAGCGAACAGGGAGATAGGGGTTTTTATCCTGGTTCAGGCCTCTCGGGAGAGATAATAGCCCTACGTCCAGCCTTTCTTATATATCAGAGATGAATACAAGAGGTGGCTCGACGAGACGAACAAGTCTCGGCGAGATTATGGGTGTACAAGGAAGCAATAAGCAGTCTAAGCTTCAATGTGGTGATCCGGTGAGAGATCAAGTGCCCTCTACACGCCGTAGGGGCTGGTTTATATAGTAGTGAACAACCGACCTACCGGAGGATAATCGGGCCGGGCTAACTACGAATACGTAACGAACTCGTACCATGCCAAATATATCCCACGGTATATAAGGCATACTCCTAGTCTTGGGGATCACGACTTCTATTCCAATCCGGGAAACCACGTCCGGGTCTTCACGTAGTCGTGCAGAACTCTTGTTCGAGTCGGACTCAAACACGATTCCTTGGCCGTTACGCATCATGTCAGCCAGGAAGCTGTTCGGCAAGATGCATATGGGCCAGATAGAACCTTCCAGGGAGCTGGGCCCTGGTAAGCTGTTCGATTGGGCCATCAGGGAGTGGGCCATGGCAATGGGCCGTGATTTTATCCCCGACAGCTAGCCCCCGAGACTCAAGTGGAAGGATTCACTAGAGTGGGGTCTTCCTCTTGAGACTCCAAGTCACGAAGAGGGAAATTTCACTGCTACAAAGCGTGTAACAGGCGACCGAACAGGTTAAGGTTCAACCGAACAAAATTTGTTCGGAACCGAACAAACCGCTTGGGCCGAAACAACTCCGTTAAGGTCCGCTGGAAGACACATCTGTCCGAGCAGAGTACCCAGCTTTAAGTGAGATGAATCATCTCCTTGAGGCTGAACATCATCAAGGTGGGATTGGATTCTTGGTAGTGAAGAGCGTACCACCGCATCCGGTAAAGATCAGATCCTCCGGGAGAATAGCAAGTCGTGAGATGGACTCGTGCTGTTGCATCCAGGCATTTAGATGCCTAGGAAAAGATAGGGGATCCACCTCTCAGGCTAGAGCTTGTTCGAGAAAATAGAGATTGCGCTCTCGAGCGAATGTCGTGGTCAGGAGCGAAAGTGATGTGTCCCCAGACGTAGGTCGTGTGCTAGGAGCAGACGATGCATACGAGGGGTAAGGTGACCCAGTCCCCGAGCGTAGAGCTCGCCAAAGGAACCAAGTAAGTAGATCTAGTCCCCTGAGCATGGAGCTCGTTAAAGGAACCAGAAAGTGCGACCAGGCGAAGACGTACCCGGTAGGAGCCCGCGCTCCGGGCGAAGAGCTGCCCGGTGCGAGGTGATCCAGCCCCTGAGCACGGAGCTCGTCGCGGGGACCAGATGCGCGCTCCGAGCGAAGAACTGCCCGGTGCGAGGCGAATCACAACCCGATGCAGTCAGAGCCGCAAGGGAACGTGTGAAATCAACGCTTTACCCACGACGTATTCCTTGCGACAGTGTAAGCGTTGTCTTGGCAAGTGCAGAACCGACGCTTGGAGTGCCCGTTGCGATGAGAATCGGCTTACGGTGAGCAGGACTCCGTTGGTGGCGCAGTACCTTGACTTAGCCAAACTGTGTAGGTCAGTGCCGGGCAAAGACGAGAAATCATACGCGGGTGAAGTGAATCAGTCTCTGGGCATGCGCGGAGCAAACCCGGAAAGAGAGGGATGCAGACATCGGTTTTGGTGGGGAAGCCTGGAACCTCGCCGCGACCATCACCGGAGTCTGATGCTCCCCGTTCCTGTACTTCCTGTAGAAGACAAACAAGAAACGAGCCAGCAAGGGAAAAAAGAGAGGAAGAACAGGCTCTAAGAAGAGCAAAGCGAGTTTTGGAAAACACGCTAAAAACGACCTACCCACACAAGACATAATTTTTTCCGGGTACGTCCCCCGATAGCGTTAGTGTCACCTCGGCGAATGCGGAACCGACGCCAGGAGTGCCCGTTGCGATGAGAATCGGCTTACGGTGGGCAAGACTCGTTGGTGGTGTATTGCTCCGGATTACCGTGCCAGGAAGGACGTAGCATGGATAAAAAAGACGTGTGCGGGCAAGTGCCGCCCCGCTGTTCCTAAGACCGCTAACCAGGGAAGGCGATCGGGACCTTAGCCGCAGGCAAAACGTGCGAGGCGAAATCTTATCCGGGCATAGACCCGTGCAGCGTTGGTGTCGCCTCGCGAGTGCGGAACCAGCGCCAGAGTGCCGTTGCGATGAGAATCGACTACGGTGGGCAGAACTCCTTGGTGGTGCACCGCCGTTAACCGGAGCCGCATGTGTCGTTGCGGATAAAAGACATGCTCGTGCTGCGAGGCGCCACGGGATAGAAAGACCAACGAGGTTTTGGAAAACCAACGCTAAGGAAAGGAACTGAAAAACTGAAAACGTGCCGGGGTTGCTGAAATTCAGCTCAAGTCCCAACTGACCGAGAAGAGGCAGTCCTCCGAGGAGCTGGCCGAGCAGCTCAAGACCGCCGAGCAGCGCTTGAATCAGAGCGAGAGTCTGACCAAGCAGCTTTTCCTGCAAAAAAGAGCAGCAAAAGACAAGGACGAACAGGAAACCAAGAGCAAGGCGAACAACGCTAGAAAGTTTTAGGAAAAACCGGTAGAACGCTTAGCCTAACTCCCAGCCCCCGTTGTGCAGCTGATCGAGGACCTGAGTTTGCGAACTCGAACAGGTGCACAAGAGAAAGAGCGACGCCCTAACCCCCGGTACGGACAATGCATGAAGACCTGAACTTGCGACTTCAAGCACGTGCGTAGAGAGTTAGAGCGACACCCGTATCCTGATCGACTCGTTCCAGGAACTGCTCGTTAACGTAAGTTAGGCGATTCCGAAGATAGCCGAACAAGGAAAGTGCCTTTGCCGCGGAGGGCTTACGAGAGCAGGCTTTGCCAAGTGGTTGTGCCATGAGCGGTAAGTGCCTCTGCCGCGGAGGGCTTACGAGAGCAGGCTTAGCCGCAAGGCTGGATGCCGTGTTACGCAACTCTGAGTTTCGGAACTTGTTGAAGATAGATACGGGCAGGGAAAACCCTTAAGATTGCGGAGCCAAGAGTTCGCAAGACCGGGCCGCCATCAAGTGTTACCAGAGAGTAAGGTAGTCTGAGAAGACGAGTAGTGAGAAGGGCCACAGGGGGCCGCGGACATTTACTGTTCAATGGGTTGAACTTTACATGGCAGCCCGAGAGACATGGACGAACTAAGGCGCGAAATTTAAGAAAAAGCGCGAAACTAGGAAACGAAAGACCTACACGAGGAACTTACGGTCGGTCGATGTTCCAAGTCTTTGGTAAGCTCTCTCCGTCATCCTTTGTCGGTGAACAGCCCCAGGATCTAGAAGGAGTTTAGATCAATCCACGAGCACGGAGCTCGTCGGGATCAGACGCAGCCTTGGCGAAGAGCTGCCCAGCGAGGAGATCCGATCCCGAGCACGGAGCTCGTCATGAGGACGAGCGCACGCCCGGCGAAGAGCTGCCGCGCGAGGAGATCGATCCCGAGCACGGAGCTCGTCGCTGGGATCAGACGCGCCCGGACGAAGAGCTGCCCGGCGCTGAAGTGATCCGGCCCGAGCACGGAGCCGGGAACCAGATCAGTAAAGCGATCAAGATCGAAGGATCGATCCGATCTGGCAGGAAAGAGACATCCTGCTCTTCTGAGTCGTAGTCCTCAGGGAGAATCTCCTGGTCGCTGATAGAGTTCCACATGTTCGATCTACGGAATCCCCACGGTCGGCGCCAACTGTCGACGGTTGGGATATTGACCCAAGTCAACTAAGGTTCTTCAAGAGGGAGATAGGAGACACGCCGAACAAGGCGAGCAATGTGAACAGGAGACGGGGGTTTTATCTGGTTCAGGCCTCTCGGGAGAGATAATAGCCCTACTTCCAGCCTTTCTTATATATCAGAGATGAATACAAGAGGTGGCTCGACGAGACGAACAAGTATCGGCGAGATTATGGGTGTACAAGGAAGCAATAAGCAGTCTAAGCTTCAATGTGGTGATCCGGTGAGAGATCAAGTGCCCTCTACACGCCGTAGGAGCTGGTTTATATAGTAGTGAACAACCGACCTACCGGAGGATAATCGGGCCGGGCTAACTACGAATACGTAACGAACTCGTACCATGCCAAATATATCCCACGGTAGATAAGGCATACTCCTAGTCTTGGGGATCACGACTTCTATTCCAATCCGGGAAACCATGTCCGGGTCTTTACGTAGTCGTGCAGAACTCTTGTTCGAGTCAGACTCAAACACGATTCCTTGGCCGTTACGCATCATGCCAGCCAGGAATCTGTTCGGCAAGATGCATATGGGCCAGATAGAACCTTCCAGGGAGCTGGGCCCTGGTAAACTGTTCGATTGGGCCGTCAGGGAGTGGGCCATGGCAATGGGCCGTGATTTTATCCCCGACAACGTGACCACCGAAATACTTTGCCCTTGGAAATAATGCTTGAGTTTGCGCGATGACATGAGCACTGCATACAAAAGCTTTTGTACTTGTGGATATCGTACCTTGGATTTGCCCAACACCTCGCTAATGAAATAGACGGGATGCTGAACTTTCTGCTGCTGTCCTTCCGCCTCCCGCTCTACAACGACCGCACTGCTGACTACATGAGCCGTGGCGCTGATGTAAAGCAAAAGTGGCTCTTCCGGCATCGGGGGAACCAACACCGGAGGGGAGGATAGAAATTTCTTCAATTCTTCAAAAGCCTCTTGTGCTTCTGGTGTCCACTGGAATTTATCTTGCTTCCGAAGGAGCTTATAAAAGGGCATGCCTCTTACTCCGAGTCGTGAGATAAATCTCCCGAGTGATACCATGCAACCGGTGAGCTTCTGGACATCCTTTTGACAGCTTGGGGGCTTCATCTTCAATATAGCATTGATCTTCTCAGGGTTGGCTTCAATGCCCCAATGTGATACGATGAATCTGAGTAGTTTTCCCGTTGGGACCCCGAAGACACACTTCTCCTGGTTGAGCTTCATTCTGAATGCCCTTAGATTTTCAAATGTCTCGGATAGGTCGGCGAGGAGACCTTCCTTAACTCGAGTTTTTACCACTACATCATCCACATATGCCTCCACGTTGTGTCCGAGTTGGGTGTTAAAGCACCGCTGAATAGCGCGTTGGTGCGTTGCACCAGCACTTTTCCACCCGAAAGGCATTCTGATATAGCAGAAAGCCCCAAAGGGTGTAATGAACGATGTCTTGATGCAGTCTTCTTCTTTCAAGCTGATCTGGTGATAACCAGATACGCATCCAGAAAACTCAGGAGCTCGCAGCCAGCAGTAGAATCTACCAACTGATCAATGCGAGGCAGTCCAAAAGGATCCTTAGGACACGCTTTATTAAGATCGGTGTAGTCCACGCACATGCGCCATGTTTTATTCTTCTTTTCAACCAAGACCGGGTTGGTCAACCAGTCGGGATGATACACCTCCTTGATGAATCCTGCGGCTAACAATTTGGTGATCTCCTTCCTGATAGCTTCCTTGCGGTCCGGTGCCAAACGTCTAAGGCGCTGCTTGACTGGCTTCGCGTTCTTGTGCACGTTTAACGAGTGCTCGGTCATCTCCCTCGGAACACCGAGCATATCTGATGGCTTCCAGGCGAACACATCCCGGTTGTCTCGGAGGAAAGTGACGAGCGTGCCCTATTTGTCATCCAAACCTGTCTCGACCAAAGCAGTCTTGGCCGGATCGGAAGGGTCAAGAGTTACCTTCCTTACTCCCTGGTATGACTGGATATAGAGCTTGGATTGTTTTTTAGTCGGAATCTCGCCCTCGTCTTGAAGCGCAGCCACTGCCCCACGAATCTGCTCTATGTCCGCAGCCGCCTCCAAGGATTGGGCTAACTCACAGCTTTCCCGATCGCATAAGAGAGATCGCTTGATGTTACCAGGAAGCGTGATGACACCTTTCGGCCCTGGCATCTTCATCACAAGGTACGTATGGTTCGGAACAGCCATAAACTTAGCCAATCCAAGCCTTCCCAAAATAGCATGATATGCCGTTTCGAAATCAGCCACCTCAAAATTTAGATGCTCAGTCCTGTAGTTTTCTTTGGTCCTGTCGACGGTTGGGATATTGACCCAAGTCAACTAAGGTTCTTCAAGAGGGAGATAGGAGACACGCCGAACAAGACGAACAGCGAACAAGGAGACAGGGGTTTTTATCCTGGTTCAGGCCTCTCGGGAGAGATAATAGCCCTACGTCCAGCCTTTCTTATATATCAGAGATGAATACAAGAGGTGGCTCGACGAGACGAACAAGTCTCGGCGAGATTATGGGTGTACAAGGAAGCAATAAGCAGTCTAAGCTTCAATGTGGTGATCCGGTGAGAGATCAAGTGCCCTCTACACGCCGTAGGGGCTGGTTTATATAGTAGTGAACAACCGACCTACCAGAGGATAATCGGGCCGGGCTAACTACGAATACGTAACGAACTCGTACCATGCCAAATATATCCCACGGTAGATAAGGCTTACTCCTAGTCTTGGGGATCACGACTTCTATTCCAATCCGGGAAACCACGTCCGGGTCTTCACGTAGTCGTGCAGAACTCTTGTTCGAGTCGGACTCAAACACGATTCCTTGGCCGTTACGCATCATGCCAGCCAGGAAGCTGTTCGGCAAGATGCATATGGGCCAGATAGAACCTTCCAGGGAGCTGGGCCTTGGTGAGCTGTTCGATTGGGCTGTCAGGGAGTGGGCCATGGCAATGGGCCGTGATTTTATCCCCGACAGGTCCCAAACGTGACAGGTAGAGTGATCCTTCCGAGTGGAATTGCCGACATCCCGGGGATTACCCCATGGAATGGCAATGACTCTGGCCTGAGTTCAGAACTTGATATCTTCATATTGTCCAAAGTCTTGGCGAAAAGGACGTTAAGTCCACTCCCGCCATCGATTAGGACCCTCTTCAACTTGATGCCTCGAACGAACGGATCCAGAACTAAGGGGTATCTCCCGGGAAAAACCACTCGGTCAGGATGGTCCGATCGATCAAAGGTAATTGGTACTTCAGACCAGCGAAGATACTGAGGAGTTGCTGGCATAATTGCATTGATTTCCTGAGTGGTAAGCTTTTGCTTCCGCTTGGACTCATATGCATCCGATCCCCCAAATATGTAACTGATCTCTCTTTCGGTTTCTTGATAATCATCGTCTGGCTTATCACCGTGCTTGTCTTTCTCCGTGTCCAACTTCTTGGTGCTGTTGTCGGCAAACTTCTGTAGGATGAGGCAATTCTTGGCTGAGTGCTTTCCATCACCTTGTTGTAGTCACTATCGTTGGGCGGCTTAGGCCGGTTGCGCTCAGCAAACGCGACCATATCATCCCCCTTTCGCTTCTTGTCTTTCCGCTTGTTTGACTCGTTGTCCTGCTTCTTCTGTTTGGAGCTGTCATCAGGGCCTGACCTATGGTTAATGACAGCTTCCTCAGAATTAGCGAACTGATCGGCCAAAGCGAACATGTCCCTGACCGTCTTGGGTGGGGTCTGAGTCATTTGTTTGATCAAATCTTCATCCTTGATCCCTCTATAGAAGACATCGATGACTGTTTCCTCGGAAACATCATGGATCTGATTCTTTTTCTGTGTAAATCGCTTGATGAACTCGCGAAGAGTCTCATTCCTCTTTTGGTGAAGCTGATGGAGCTCCCACCGCCCTCCAGGCCTCTTGTAAGTGCCCTGAAAATTGGTGATGAAATGCTCTCGAAGTTCCTCCCAGGAGTCAATAGAACCCTCCGGAAGTCCGCTAAGCCAAGTTTGTGCAGTTGGGGTTAACATGACGGGCAAATAATTGGCCATCACGCTGTCATTTCCTCCTGCTGCACTAACTGCCAGTGAATAAACTTGTAACCAGGTTTCTGGATCCCTTTCTCCGTCAAATTTGACAATGCCCTTCGAGTTAAACCCATCGGGCCAAATCACTCGGCGGAGTCGGGGAGTGAATGCTCGAATTCCCTCCAGGAGCTGCTCGTTGCGATTCGGAGAATTACGTCTTGGTGGCGTCCTGTCGCGCGGAAAAGGCAGCCTGTCGCGGAGCGGAACATTCCTGCGGTCTCGCCGATCGCCCGGCTGGTCAGCATGTCTAGCATCACGCTGGCTGCCATGACTATCGCCATGGTGGGCACTGCGCTGATTGCCATCTCTTTGACCTCCCCCGTTATGGCGACTATGTCTCCGGGCCTCAAGCTCGTGACAGTGGTCACGGCCGACTAGTTGCCTTTCACCGCCATCCCTAGCCGACTGGTTCTAGGTCCGCCTGCTCTTACTACTCCCAGTGACCGAAACCGCCCGAGCAGGAGCGGCCTTCCTCTGCTGAATAGCCGCCATGTCAACCATTGCAGCCGCTAGGGCGACCAATGGGAGAGCTGGGTTGTCTGCTGGAAGTAGCGGAGCTATGGTATCCAGGAGAGCTTTGAATGCTACGATGTTGGCTTGGGGTGTGCGATAGACTTCCTGATCATGCAGCTTCATCCGGAGTATGTCTTGATTGACATCTCGGCCACGCCTACCAAGGTCGCGCAAGCGCGCGTCCTCGGCTTCTTTGCGGTGCTCTTCTTCCGCTCTTGCTTGCTCTGAAGGGTTTAGATCTCCGCCACCGGAGAGTGCGTAAACTCCCCGATAGCTGTAGAGCTCAGTGCTACCCTCGGACTCGGAATCCGAGTGGGATAGACTGACGTGCTCGCTAAGTCCGATGGGATTGCCACTATTGATGACGCCCACCAAACGACTCGGGTCCGGCTGGATTTCGCTGCTAGCGTCCGCCGGATCCTCCTCTTGGATCTCTCCTTGTCCGAGTCGTGGAACACCGCGCGCGTAAGTCACAGCGGTGCCCCAAGGCCTGAAGGGAAAGTCCAATTGGAGTACGTTTATCTCCCCGGTCCGGATCATGTCCGAATCCGAAAGACAATCAAAGGGTTGCCCAAACCGCGCCCGAACCGGGAAGGGATTCCCTGATCCGTGACCTGCGCGGGGTTATCCGATCCGATCGGAAGCGTGGACGTGACAAAGCATGCTTCAGATTGGATTTCCTTCGGCTCGTAAAGACGAAGGTTGCCGATGCCATCCGTGACGAAATCGAGACTCCCGAAGCGGAAGCTCTGTCCCGTCGTGAAGACGGTTACCGGCTTGGTTGAAGAGGCCATCAAACTTGTCGGAGATGATCTTGACGTTCCCCTACCTGGCGTGCCAACTGTCGACGGTTGGTACCTTGGGGGTACTTGTCGGCAATCAAATATACGGGGCGCGCAAGATCTAGAGCTTGATGGTAACACAAGACACGAGGGAGCCTTCTTTATACAGGTTCAGGCCCTCGCGGACGAGGTAATACCCTAGTCCTATGCTCGTTGGGATTATATGTGGATGTCTCGATTACAAAGGATTGCGTCTCGAGGTGGGAGGATTAGATCCGATGTGTATATCAATGTGTAGATGTTCTATTAGAGGCCCCGTACCCCCTTTATATAGTGGAGGAAGGTACAGGTTACATTGAAGAGCCCTAGCTGGACATGAGGAGGAGTCCTACTCCGGGTAGAACCCTATCTCTAAGTACCCGCGCGCGTATAAACGGCAGGGTTTACAATTACAGCGCTCCTTACAAATCAGGAGTATATTCCGTATCTAGGGATATTGTCGGCGGGTGACTAACTGGGGGGTCACCACCGGCAATGAATTTGTACGAGGGGACGCTAATCAAGAGCCAAACCAGATGGGTAACACAAGACAGGGTTATACAGGTTCAGGCCCTCAACGGAGGTAATACCCTACTTCCTGTGTTCTGAGATTATGGTTGATCAATATGCGGGATGCACAACGACCAAGGCTATGATGTATGTTTGATGATGATGACGAAGATCTCTCCCTCTACGGCCTCTATCCCCTCCCTTTATATAGTGCAGGGGGGATGAGATTACAGAGCGTTGCGGGGTATATGGTAACTATTTCTGTTATGATGTTACATGGAATGCATGCATTGATCTGCTAATTACATGGAGATATACCATATCCTCGGGTCCTCTCTTGCGGCGCAAGGCGCGTGTAGCCCGAGTAATCTTCAACCCTAATCGGCCGACTTGGATCGCCCCCATCCGTTCCCTTATGGGCCTTCTAGAGGATACCCGGGGCCTATGCAGTCCACAGTAGCCCCCGAGTGCTTTACGATCGAGTCGGATGCTTGGCCGACTGATTTCGCTTATATCTCCTGTAATCTGAAAAGAGATTGTAAAGAACTCAAAAAATCTTAAGTTTTTGTGTCGAAATAATGCCTGGATTCGGCGATACCAAACTCCAGCTTGCTCGGCCCATTGGGCGCATCACCTCAACAGAAGGATTCGGCTCCTGGGCATCCACTCTTGCTATACATGAGCGGCTATTGACCCAACATGGGGTATGCCTTAAGCCACGCCATCACAACTTCTGTCTTGCAGCATGCTGTAATCTTAGCGTTTCAAAGTATCAGCATCAGGCGCCCGGCCTTAACTTATAAGAGCCAGCGCTTGGCCCAACATGGGGCGTACCTTTCAGCCGGGTGGTACCTGTCCCAACCAGGGGAGGGATCAGCTCATGCCCCTCAGGGCGTACCAATTGGACACGACTTTGCCGAGAGGTATTTGTATCCGGGTAGCGGTATACAACTGGCGACCTTATAAAGGCATACCTCAAGAAGTTGAATCCAGATTTCACTAACACCCAACCTCGAACATGCGAAGCTAGCTAGTGACCCAACGTGGGGTGTGCCGTGAAACATTTTTAACTTTGGCGCTGCCGGTGATATGCCCTCCAGGGTGCACCGAGGCCGAATTAGGCTCGATTTTAACACATTGCCACCATCAGCGGCGTGTTAAGAAAGTCTGTTAAGGGGGTCGCCCTTTGCAGTTTTAGCCCAAGCCCAATTAGGGGGAAGGCGAAGTGTTTTCGCGCCCTTTTCTCACACAGTTGGAGCGATACGTGCTTCCGTCGAAAACCGTACTCGTTCCCACTTCCGTCCCATCGTCATGATGGTTTTACTGTGTTCGAAACGGAGTACTAGGCGCGTCCCTTGAACTTCCTCCGTGTATAAAAGAAATCCCAGGGGCTGAGTACTACTTCACCTTCGGCTTTCGAGTTCTTGAGTTTTCTTCTTTTCGGCGGCACCAAAATCTCCGTCCCGCCCCGCTTCGAAAGCAATGGCGAACATCATGGAGATGATCCTGATATGGATCGACGAGGCCCGCGCAAGGGACGCGGAGGTAGCCACCGCCAGAGCCGCCGCCCAAGCTTTCAAAGATGAGCTCTGGCGAGATTTCGCTCAGGCGAGGGCGGAAATCGACACGGAGGAATCCCTTAGGGTCCTGATCCACGGGTTCCCGCGACTCCACAAGGTGCGCCTCCCCTTGAAGGACGCGCTGGTCGCAGCCCTCCTCGCGCACGGGGGGTACTAAGGCCCTCCCGCCGGGGGGCTTTTTCTTTTGCTCCTTCGCGAGCCAGCGACGAGCCTTAGCTCGATGTGCTGTGCCGCGAAGAATATATAATCGGGCCTAAGAGCCCTTTTCGATGAAAATCTTTTGGATATCATGCTTTGCCTTTGCTCCAATTTTAGACCTGCAATGCCGCTTCTTCTTGATCTAATTTCGAATCCGCAACACCGCTTCGGCCGAGTAGTTAGGCTCATCCGCTCCTAGCCAGGCAGTCGGCGCGTAATGCAGACCTCTCGGGGGGAACCACTCGGGCAGCCGAGTGATTATTGGGCCCTCGCGGAAAAGTCGCATCCAGCGCTAGACCAAGGCCCGGCCCAGAATGCGAAACTCTGCCCGTTACTCATAAGGTAGGAACAGGGGAACGAAATTAGTTCACCTTGCTCACTTTTCGCGCCAGTCCGTTAGCTTCTCCTAGCAGACTCCGCCGCTAGGGTTCTTCTCCGCCGTCGCCTCCGTCGCCGCCCGTCTCCACTCGCGATGGCTCCACCATCCCCCACCGCCGTTGAGGCAGTGAAGAACGCGAAGAAGTGGATGAAGTCCACCACGACTGAGCGGAGGCTACAGAAGCTGGTCTCCCTCGGCGTGCTCCCGTCGGAAGGGTTTGTATCTTGGCGCGCGCCCATGGCAAATCTGCCCACCCTCGCCAGGACGAGGTAGTGGTCTTCGAGTCTTTCTTCCTCCGCGGCTTCGGCCTTCCTTGCTCCTCCTTCTTCCGGGGTTTGCTCCATTTCTACGGGATTGAGGTCTTGCATTTGAACCCCAACTCCATCTTTCATATCGCGATCCGTTCACGTCTGCGAGGCCTACTTGGGGATCGCTCCCCATTTCGACCTTTTCCGATTCCTTTTCCTCCTCAAACCCTACCCTAACAAGGACAATCCCAAGGCGACAGGCTTGGATTCAAGCTGAGGAAGGGGTTAAAAAGTTTTACTTCGACCTTCGCTTGAAAACCTCCAACAAGGGCTGGCATTCAGAGTGGTTCTACTGTGCCAACTGTCCTCCGACCCTTCCTTCCTTCTCCGGCGAGTGACCCACAGTCCGTCCCTCCTGGTCTTCTCTCTCCGCCGATGACGGGGGAAGCCAAGTGAAGGAACTTCTTGTTCTTCTCCGCAGAGCCAAATCTGCTGGGTTGACCGGCGTGGGGGTAGTGTGGAACTATACCCAACATCGTATCCAGCCCATCAAGGAGAGGGTCCATCTCGCCTTTGAGTACTCGGGGACCCTAGACACCACTCGGGAAACCGGTGAAAACCTTACGCAGAAGGAGATCATCAGCTGAGTGGCTGAGCTTTTTGCCCCGGGCTCGGAAATAACTCCCGCGGAATGCCTAGCTTCATACCATTTGGGATTCTTGCCACCAGCGGTAAGGAAGAGATCCTCCTCAACTCAACAGCGGTTTGTCGATGTGGAGTCAGAATTAATGTGATTTAATATGTCGCAGGGGCATGAGACCTTCTTCTCCGCTTCCCCGGTCCCGGAGGGTCCGCTCCCCAAGGAGACACCTCGCAAGCGTCCTGTTGAAGGCTCGACGAGTGCTCCGTCCTCCAAAAAAGGCAGGGGGGTCGCTCCAGGGGACTCGGATGAAGATGACGAAGAGGAAGACTCTGTCCCGCTCCTTTACCAGCGCCATTGTCCAGCGGCGTCTTCGCTGCCAGCTCAGGCCGCGCAGCCATAGAGCCCTCGCCACGCCAGCCTACCGACCCGAAGGCCGCGTCTAGGGCGAAGAAACCACCCGGCTCGGGCCCGAGTGGTTCGGGCATGAAATTCAAGATGAAATACGTCCCGTCACATAGGTACTCTTTCGTGATGCCATAAGTTCCTGATTTGTAGAGATAAGTATCTTGAACGATCCCCAAATACTTGCAGGAAACCAATGAAGGATGATGAGCGGCCAAGCTCGAAGGACTCGGCTCAGCCCACGGCGCCTCGCCAGGACTATGGCCCATCTGCCACCGGCCGCCAACCCTCGTCGGCAAAGGGGAAAACTCCCGCTCCGGCTCCAGCTAGCTTAGAGCCAGAGATCGAGGAGATTCCTCGCCCTTCCGCCAAAGCACACACTCCACCCTTCCGACTGAAATGGCGGAAAGAGATGGAGGGCTACGAGGTCGACGACGGGCAGGAGGCCGAAGAGTGGGAGGTCTTGGACCAAGTGACCGCAATCCAAGCTGAAGTATACAAGGTAAAACTTTTTCTCGCCATGAATCCTTATCCCGCACGGGGGAATCCCACTAGCCTTCCTTTTCCGCGTAGCGCATGAAGGAGAGGTCGAAGCAGAAAACCCGATGCATGGAGAGGATGGTGGGCGAGCTGAAAACGCGCGACGAGTTTGACAACGCGCTGTATGCCACCAAGCGACAATATCACGGCCGGATCGAAGAACTCCACCGCGAGGTCACCGAGCTTCGATTTCGCCATGTGGAAGAGTCCAACACAAACCGAGGTATAGACCCCAATCAGTGCTAAATCTCTAAGAAGGATGTTTCATATGTAATGATCTTCGATAATTGCTGTCGAGTGTAGCTCTGGAGGCGAGGCAGAAGGCACTAGAGGAGGAAGTCCGCCAAGCCAACGCTCGAGCCGAGGGGTCGGCTAAAGAGTTGGAAGGTTACTTTTCCGACTGGCTCTCCCTGGCTCAACCTCATTGAGACCCGACTGATACGTCTCACCCAATTGGTTGCGCAGAGCTTCGCCGCCGAACCACAACGGGGATTGCTCCAATACTTGAATGCCTTTATCTAGACGAGGAGCCACCGAACGATCCTGACCTCCTGGTGGCCTATCTTGACGCCATTCCTGAGCGGATCAAGGTCTTCACCCGGGAGGCCGCAATAACATGCACCGGCCAAGGCCTCGCCATCGCGAAGTCAAACTTCCCCCGCCTAGACTGCGAAGCCGTCAAGGATGGGTTTGCTTGCTCAGAGGAAGAGGCCGTAGCTCTATTAGAAGAAGTTCATCCGACTGCTGTCCAAATAGTTGATCAATTGGACTTGTAATTATGCCTGTAATAGAAACTTTTGGTTGATCCCCAGTACCAGTGATCCGACTTATTCGAATAATACGTGTTATCCTTTTCATGAGACGATCCACCGATCGTCCAAATTTCGAAAGTGCCGTGAAGTAGCACTTGGCTTTCTCCCTACGCAGCTGCGAAGTAGCTAAACATTGTCGCTAGGATGTAAAAGCTCCATTACTCAAAAATTTTCGTAATACTCGAATGCGATCAACACATGTAGAGAGAAAACAACTTTATTGATGAGATAGGGTGCGGTTGACTCCGCACACTATTTAGTGTAGCCCCCGACTTACTGCTTGGTCGTTTACGGCCAAGTAGCAAGTCAAAAGAAGGGGAACTAATTACACAATGCTGCTTGAATGTAAGATCTAAGGGAAAAAACGACGTAGCTGCTCGATGTTCCAGGTGTTGGGCACTTCAGATCCATCTTCACGTTGTAGTCGATAAGCCCCCGGGCGGGTCACCTCAGCGATCGCATAGGGGCCTTCCCATAGTGGGGAGAGTTTATGCTCGTGCTTCTGATTCCTTCGGAGGACCAGATCTCCCTTGGAGAATGCACGGCCCCGTACGTTGCGCTAATGGTAGCGACGCAGTCCCTGTTGGTACTTTGCCGACTGGATCAATGCTGCTTCTCTGGCTTCCTCGAGCCGATCGAGGTCTTCACACCTTGCTTCATCCGACTGGTTATCGTCGTAATTGGTGACCCGAGGGGACCGGAACTTCAATTCAGTCGGGAGGACCGCTTCTGAGCCGTAAACTAGGAAAAAGGGTGTCTGCCCAGTGGCTCGGCTTGGGGTTGTTCTGAGCCTCCAGAGCACCGACGGCAACTCCTTAACCCAGCGCGTTGCGTACGGCTTCAAGCGATCGAAAATTCGGGCTTTGAGCCCTTGCAGCACCAATCCATTGGCGCGCTCAACCTGTCCATTGCTCCTGGGATGGGCCACCGAGGCGTAGCAGATCTTGATGCTCAGCTCCTCACCCCAATCCTGAAATTCGCTGCTTTTGAACTGAACGCCATTGTCGGTGATGATGCGATTGGGTACGCCAAAACGCACAACGATGTCCCGGAAGAACTCGCGTGCTTTGGCCGCCGTGATGACAGCAACCGGCTTGGCTTCAATCCACTTGGTGAACTTGTCGATGGCGACGAAGAGATGAGTGAATCCGCCTTGCACTCGCTTGAGGGAGCCCACCTTGTCCAGATTCCAGACGGCGAAGGGCCAAGAGATCGGAATCATCTGTAGATCTTGCGCCGGCATGTGGATCTGTCGTGCGAAAAACTGACACCCATCACATCTGCGTACTATATCTTCCGCATCTGTGACCGCGGTTGGCCAGAAAAATCCCTGTCGATAGGCCTTGCCCACCAGGGTGCTTGCTACTGCGTGATGCCCGCACTCCCCCGAGTGGATTTCGTTGAGTAGATCTCTGCCTTCTTGCTCAGATATGCAACGCCTTAGTACCCCGGAACTGCTTTTTCTGAAAAGCTCGTCCCCGACTACCTTGTAGCTTTTGCTTCGGCGTGTGATGCACTCGGCTAGGCTTCGGTCCTCAGGCAGCTCATCATGAAGAAGATAATCTAAGTAGGGCTGAGTCCACCCGGGAGTAATCGATAGTACCTCTGCATCGTGTTCTGGCTGCTTCTCTTGATCTTCCCCTGGTGCAGATGGTAGCTTGATTGACGGCACACGTAGCTCCTGGACGAAAACACCACTCGGAGCCTCGGCCCGAGTGGACCCCATCCGCGCTAGCTCGTCTGCTACTTCGTTGTCGCGGCGGAGCACGTGAGTAAGCTCCAGTCCATCGAACTTGTCTTCTAATTTGCGAACCTCTTGGTAGTAGGCCGCCATGCTGTCGCCGATACAAGACCACTCCTTTTGGACTTGGTTGACCACGAGTTGAGAGTCTCCGCGTACCATTAACCGCTTGACACCGAGTGATATGGCGACGCGTAGACCGTGGATGACTGCCTCGTACTCGGCGGCGTTGTTGCTGACGGGAAACAATATCTGGAGGACGTAGCGTAGCTTCTTTCCAGTCGGCGATATGAGCAAAATCCCAGCCCCCGCGCCACTGAGCATGAAGGAACCGTCAAAGTACATTGTCCAGTACTCGAGATTATCTTTTGCTGCTGGGGTTTAGGCTTCTGTCCACTCGGCGACGAAGTCGGCCAACGCTTGAGATTTAATGGCTAGTCGAGGCCTGGACTTTATTTCAAAGGCTCCAAGCTCAACTGCCCACTTGGCAATCCTCCCGGTGGCCTCCCGATTATGAAGTATGTCTCCAAGCGGGAAAGAAGTGACCACCGAAATTTCATGCTCTTGAAAATAATGCTTGAACTTCCGCAATGTGAGTAACACAGCATATAGAAGCTTTTGGACTTGTGGGTACCTTATTTTTGACTCGCCCAATACCTCGCTTACGAAGTAGACCGGACGCTGTACCTTTTGGAGGGAGCCCTCCTTAGCTCGCTCCACCACCAAAGCGCTGCTGATGACATGAGTCGTTGCGCCAATGTAGAGCAGGAGGGGCTCTTGGGGCATGGGAGGGACCAACACCGGCGGTGTGGTGAGGAACCTCTTCAGATCTTCGAAGGCTTGCTGTGCTTCCACTGTCCACTGAAAATCGTCTTGTCGGAGTAAGAGCCTAAAGAAAGGCATGCCTCGCTCCCCGAGTCGGCAAACGAATCGGCTAAGTGCCACGATGCATCCAGTGAGCTTCTGCACATCTTTCTGGTTAGCCGGAGGCTTCATCTTAAGGATGGCGCCAACCTTTTCCGGATTTGCTTCGATCCCTCGATTGGAGATGATGAATCCGAGTAGTTTACCAGACGGAACCCCAAAAACACACTTCTCGGGATTTAGCTTCATCCGGAATGCCCTTAGGCTCTCGAATGTCTCGGTCAGATCTGTTATGAGATCCCATCTGGATTTGGTTTTTATGACGACATCGTCGACATATGCCTCCACGTTGCGTCTGAGTTGAGTGTGAAAACACCGCTGTATAGTGCGCTGATAGGTCGCGCCAGCGTTTTTCAACCCGAATGGCATTGTGATATAGCAGAAAGCACCAAAGGGCGTAATAAACGACGTTTTGATGCAGTCCTCCTCCTTCAGCCGATCGATGATAGCTCGAGTAGGCGCCCGAAAACTCAGAGCTCACACCGCGTGGAATCCACCACTTGGTCGATGCGGGGGAGCCCGAAAGGATCCTTGGGACACGCCTTGTTGAGGTCGGTGTAGCCGACACACCTACGCCATGTCTTGTTCTTCTTCTGCACCAGGACCGGATTGGCAAGCCAGTCGGGGTGATACACCTCTTTGATGAACCGAGCGGCCAGCAATTTGGTGATCTCACTCCATATGGCGTCCTTCCGATCCGGGGCGAATCTTCGTAGGCGTTGCTTGATGGGCTGCGCCTTTTCATCGACGTGAAGAGAGTGCTCGATCACTTCCCTCGGAACACCTGGCATGTCCAAAGGCTTCCAAGTGAACACATCCCGGTTGGCCCGGAGGAAAGTGACGAGCGCATCTTCCTATTTCCTGTCGAGCCTGCCCCAATCACGCCGCGTTTGGCCGGATCGACGGGTCCAACAGATCTTCTTAGTTTCTTCTACCGCTTGATGGATGTTTTGGCTTGCTTCTTGGCGGGACATCCCTCTCCTCTGAAGGCTTGCGACCTCGGTCGGATCTTCTCCATCTCAGCAGATGAGTCAAAGGTTCGCGCCATCTCGCGACTTTATTTGTCGCAGAAAGGTGGATCTGCTTAACGTCACCAGGGAGGGTGATTACACCATTGGGACCTGGCATCTTTAAGACGAGATAAGTGTAGTTGGGCACCGCCATGAATTTGGCAATCCCCGGCCTTCCCAAGATAGCATGATATGCCATCTCGAAATCGGCCACTTCGAAGCTTAGGCTCTCAGTCCTATAATTCTCCTTGGTCCCAAACGTGACCGGTAGGGATATCTGTCCGAGTGGTATTGCGGACGTCCCGGGGATTACCCCGTGGAATGGAGATGACCCTTGTCGTAGCTCGGAACGTGGGATTTTCATTTGGTCAAAGGTCTTGACGAAAAGGACGTTTATCCCGCTCCCGCCATCGACCAGGACCCTCTTTAGTTTGCTCCCTTGAACGACCGGATCCAAAACCAGTGGATACCTCCCAGGGAAGGCAATCCGATCTGGGTGGTCCGTTCGATCAAAGGTGATGGGCTCGGACCAGCGCAAGTATTGCGGAGTTGGGGGCATGATAGCGTTGATCTCCCGAGTGGTAAGCTTCTGCTTCCGCTTGGACTCGTACGCATCAGAGCCCCCGAAGATATAGCTGATTTCGCGCTCAGCGTCCTGGTAATCTCCATATGGTTTCTTGCCTTGACGGCCTTTGGCAGATTGGTTGGAGCTCTCAGTGAACTTCTGCAGAATGAGGCAGTCTTTGGCGGAGTGTTTACCTCGAGGATGGAAGGGACATACCGAATCCATCACTTTTTTGTAGTCGTTGTCGTTGGGGGGCTTTTAGGTCGGTAACGCTCGACGTTAGCGACCATCTCGTCCCCCTTTCGCTTCTTGTCCTTGGGCTTGCCTTGTTCATCGTTAGGCTTCTTCTTGGGGCCTCCGTCGGTGCCCCCGCGGTGATTTGCGATGGCCTCCTCGGCTTCAGCCTCCTGATCTGCCATCGTGAACATGGCTTTGAGATTACGCGGGGGGTCCCGGGTCATCTGCCTGATTAACTCCTCGAATTTGCACCCGGCGAAGAAGGCGTCAATGACTGTTTCCTCCGAAACGTCCCAGATCTCATCCTTCTTCTTAGTGAAGCGCTTGATGAACTCACGAAGAGTCTCGCTCTTGCGCCTATGTAACTGTCTAATCTCCCATCTCCCCACGGGCCTTTCATAGGTCCCTTGGAAATTGGCGATGAACTGCTCCTGGAGGTCGTCCCAAGACTCAATAGAGTTCTCTGGGAGTCCGTTAGCTGTGCAGGCGGTTGGGGTCAAAGCGACCGCAAATAGTTCGCCATGACGTTCTGATCACCTCCTGCCACGCTGACTGCTAAGGCGTAAACCTGCAGCCAGTTCTTTGGATCCCTCTCGCCATCGAACTTGTCAATGCCTTTGAGGTTAAAACCATCCGGCCAAGCCACTCGGCGAAGATCCGGGGTGAAGGCCCGAATTCCTTCCAGTGGTCGTGGTCGCCTCCGCGCTGGGGATCTACTGCGATGCTCCCGCCGCGGGCCTTGGCGCTGCTCCTGGCGGTGGTCTCACCGACTGGCGGTGCTCTCGGCCTGATCGTCGTTGCGACGGATATGGTGGCCACGAGAGTCTCGCTCGTCGTTACCGCGCTCCCGCCGCCGGGCTTCGATGTCTTGACGTAGATCACGGGCGGGTGACTGGTGTGAGTCACCTGCCGCTGAGGCTCGAGCCCGGTTCCGATTGCGCGTAGATCGACTGCGAGCCGAGACGGTCGGAGCCGGTATTGCCTCGTTTTGTTGTATGGCCGCCATCTCTACCATGGCCGTCGCTCGAGCAAGGGCCTGGATACATGGGCTGCCTTCTGGGAGTTGTGGCGCGATAGTCTCAAGAAGAGTCTTCGACGCGATGACGTTGGCCTGGGGAGTGTTGTAGACCTCCTGGTCCCTTAGCTTGACCGCGCAGAGTTCATTCTGGATGTCGCGGCCACGTGCGTGAAGCTGACGTGCGCGATCTCGATCTTCCACTCGGCGAGAGTCCGGGTCTGCCGCCACGATAGCGGTTGCCTCGGGTCTCACTGGTTGGGAGGTGGAGTGATGATCTTCCGCCCCGAGGACGAAAACGTCACGATAGTTGCGAATCTCAGCGCTCCCGTCGGACTCGGAGTCAGAAGCGGAGAGGCTAACTTGTTCGCTCTGTCCAATGGGTTGGCCACCGTTGATGACACCCACGAACACTGCCGAATCTGAGCGGTTTGGCCCGACCGGATTAGCAGATCGGTTTCCCGAGTGGTTATCTCTTGTCCGAATCTCAAGAGCAGCCTGTGCGGAAGCCGCGGTAGGACTCTCGAGTCCGGAGAGAAATCCAGTCAGGGATTTAAAGACCTCATCGGGCTGGAGGACGTCCAGGCCGGGGTAGGCGATCTCATGGGGCTCTTCCTCCCTCTCCTCACTGAGGGGCGCGAAGTGAGGCTGCCTACGGATCTTCCTGAAGAAAGCACATGCAGAATTCTCCAAGCCGAAAGGCAATGGGTCCGGTTGATCGCGTGTACCTTCTTGTTGAACGATCTCCCGTGGGGGGGAGAGATGAAGATTGCCGAAGCCATCGACGATGAAGTCCAGGGCGCCAAAGCGAAGAGACTCCCCTGGCCTTATGTCGTACGACGATCTCGAAAAAGCCATCTAATCTGAAAACGATCTTGACGCTGCCCCCTACCTGGCGCCATGGTTATCAAGTCGTAAAGTCGAGTCGAGTCGCATGAGGGGAGACTTGAGGACTAGTCGTGGACTAGTCGTGGCTAGTCCATGACTAGTCGACAACAACAACATCTATTTTGTTTAGAAAAGTAGTTGTGTAGTTGGCATGACTACTTGTACTTTTGTAAAAAAAATAACAATTACAGTGGAGTCCAAAAGCATAGCAAGAATGAGAATGCAATGCCAAGTGACTAGTTTTCTTCTAATGTTAGATGGTGGAACTCACGGTAGAATGCCTAGTCGAGTCGAGGTCCCTAGTCGTTCTAAAAAAAGAGACTTATGGACTAATCGTGGATTAATCGCGACTAATCGTAGGACTTGATAACAATGCCTGGTGCGCCAACTGTCGGCGGGTGACTAACTGGGGGGTCACCACCGGCAATGAATTTGTACGAGGGGACGCTAATCAAGAACCAAACCAGATGGGTAACACAAAGACAGGTTATCTGAGTTCAGGCCCTCAACGGAGGTAATACCCTACTTCCTGTGTTCTGGGATTATGGTTGATCAATATGTGGGATGCACAACGACCAAGGCTATGATGTATGTTTGATGATGATGACGAAGATCTCTCCCTCTACGGCCTCTATCCCCTCCCTTTATATAGTGCAGGGGGGATGAGATTACAGAGCGCTATGGGTATATGGTAACTATTTCGTTATGATGTTACATGGAATGCATGCATTGATCTGCTAATTACATGGAGATATACCATATCCTCGGGTCCTCTCTTGCGGCGCAAGGCGCGTGTAGCCCGAGTAATCTTCAACCCTAATCGGCCGACTTGGATCGCCCCCATCCGTTCCCTTATGGGCCTTCTAGAGGATACCCGGGGCCCATGCAGTCCACAGATATTCTTGTCGGGCAAGCCTTGTCTGAGTCCGAGTGGTGCACGTCAGGTGCAGTCCGAGTGGTCCTCTTCTCTCTACAACCGAGCTGGGCCGCCCCCAATGGGTGCTGCTTGGGCCCATCGTGTGCCTACCCGGGGCCCATACTGTCAACAGTGGCATTAGAAAAATTTTGTTATTTCCGTATACCCATCTAGTTATTTTGGAAGACTGATGAGGGCATGGCTGGCTTGGCCGGAATGCAACGGGTGTGACATGACGAGCGCGACATGACCCCGGTGTGGGTGCGGCCAGCTTATGATGCTTGACTGACGTGGTCCCCGGTGTGGGCACAGTCAGTGCATGGCCGCCATGCCACCTATGCATAGCACGGCCCCGGTGCGGGCGTGACTGGCGAGATAATTCCCAAAATAAATGGTTGATGGTGTGTTTTGCTTATGTGATCTGGTGAGATCATGGTGTTGTTGCTGTTGTGTTTTTACTGGCACGAGGATGTTTCCTCCGGATGACTGGTGACATGGGTTATTGTGATACACGTCGAAGCCTTCACCACCACTTTATTGTTTCGCACACTGAATGTGTGCATTGTGTGCCCCAGTCATTCATATGAGGTTTATTAAAAGTCGCTTGGAGTCGACCATCCCGACACTGCATGTGGCATCATGCATGTTGGGCATACATGAATGGTTATTCTTGTTCCCAGGGAACAATGATATTTTGTGATCGTTATGAGTAAATGTCGCATTGATGCCGAACCTAGTGTTCAATGGCCCAATTTATTTGAGTTCGGTATGAGTAATTGGGTCAGGCATTGGGCATTCGTATAAGAAGCTGGACTTTAAAGACATGGTGTCGGGATGTCTCACTTGGTGTGAGGTATTTAAGTCTAAGCTCACTGCATATAGTTTATTGCCCCCCCCATGGTAGTGCGTGAATCGAGATATTTTCCACATTTTATCACCACCGAGCATACGTTTTTGAGCTTCCACGGCAGTTGGGTGATTTTGGATGGTTCCATTGCTCAATAAATGGGATTTTTATAAGTATGCTATAGTAATGATCGGATCTCGGCATTAGGGGAGGAATGCCCATCGGTTTGGAATGCTTTGAGATGATCTTTATGTGTAAAGATTCACGCACTTGCCAGACTAAACGAGGTTTAGTTCATACTCCTAAACGCCTGTTTGCGAGGAGTGCTCATGTACAGCTGTATCTAGGAGCCTGCCAGATAAAAGGAGTTGCATTTACTGGATGTAAATGTGTCGCTAAAGAGTGGAATACCCCGGGTTAAATAGTATTGCCATCTTTGCGAAATTAACTTTGGTGGTTCACAATCTAAAGCTACGGGGACGCCTACGAGTTTTTGGATTTGTTGACCCTGGTCACAGTTGTTTATTACTCCTTAATTCGCCTGGATGGAAATCAGGTGATAGACCTCTTGGGGAGGTTGACCCAGCAAATGCGCGCATATGTTACTATGCCGGGAGAACGGAACAGCCAAGAATTTTCGTTTTGGAAAATAGCGAAATTCTGGTCAAAATTGGATTCCCTCTGGGATGGAAATATGGAGAGAAAATTGTCAACAAATTGTATACCTCTGATGTTGCTATTTGGATCCAAGATTAAAGTTCATGGCATAGCGCTGGATGCGCTCATATCAAGTAAATGGGAAAGCAACTGAGGTCGAACCATGATTCTAATCAAAGTCTAAGAGCCTCTTTGCTCTGCCTTGATGGGTCATTGAAAGAACCTACGACCGCGAGGAGGGGGTGAAGCGGGAGTGAATCAAATTTTAATCCTACTTTTTTTGTGTTTTCTTTCACTTAGTCAAGTGGGATACCAACCTAGTTCAAATCCTAATTGACTAAGGGCTAACCGAGTATGGAAGCGGAAGCTAGAAACTAATTAGGTAGCCGAAGCAATTGAAGAACAATAGCCGAAGCAACAGAATATAAATTGCGGAAAGTAAATTGGTCAAGGAGACAAACCACTTTTTAACGTGGTTCGGTGCGAAGCACCTACTCCACGGTGAGGAACTTCCCCGAAAGGAAGCCGGGACTCTCTCGTCCCGTGCCCTCAACTCCACTCGGCGAGCTTTTAGGGCGTGAGCCCAAGGCTTGCTCCCGACCCTCAAACCGAGGCCGGACTCCTCCACAAGGCGGAGGCTTTCCGACACCCCGGCACCACCGAAGCGGCGCCGACCTTCGCGGAGAAGGTATTTGTACACGTGACCTTCACGGAGACCTTGACGAAGCCCGGTCGTCGACGGAGGTCTTGGTCACGCACGGCGTCCTGGCACCTTGGATGTGGCACGGCGTCTCGGAGGTGTAGACGAACATGGCTTCCCTCGGACTTCGACGGACGAAGTGGAAGCACCCGGTTCCTAACCGGATGACCTTGCCCCAGCAAGGGTTTCGTTGGTGTAGTGGTTGTAGATGTACCGTCGATGAAGACCAAGACCGGTGAAGCTCGGGGACAGCGAGGTGGAGTCTCAACTCCGGCAAGGAAGACCCAAAGAGCACTCGAGAAAACAGCCGGGAGACTCACCACACACCATAGAAACGAAGAGGACACCTACCGGGAAGGCGGAGGGAGGCCATCTCCTACCTTTCTCCCTCTCTCCCTCTCTTCTCCACTCTCTCCAAGCCAAACCCTAGGTAGAGGTGGCCATGGGCAAGGGGGAACCCATGGGGAGAAGCTCTCAAGGACACAAGGGACAAGGGGTGGCTAGAACTGAGCTCTCTCAAGTGATTCCCGTGCCCCCTCTCCTCCTTATATAGACCCCCCATGGACAGGATAGATGGCGCGATCTAATTCGTTCTCGGAGTTTCAGATTGGTCTGTCGGACGCCGTCTAGTCACCGTCGGACATCGTCCGGTGAACGAATCCAGTCGTTTTTGACCTTCATCGGATGCGTCCGACGGACCATCGGACGGCGAGTGTGCTGTGCACCACTCCGCATGCCCACCATGTGTTCGATCGTTGGCCTGGCCGCCATCGGACGCCGTCCGATGAACCGTAGGACGCCGTCCGATGGAGTGTACTGTTCACCATTTTCCCTGATAGACGCCATCCGATGGATAAATCAGTCATTTTTGACCTTCATCGGACGCCGTCCGATGAACCGTAGGACGCCGTCCGATGGAGTGTACTATTCACCATTTTCGCTGATCTAACGCCATCCGGCGTTCGTCGGACGCTGTCCGGCAGTGAGCTTTGTCGCTGGGGACTTTGTATCTAGGACGTTGTCCGGCGTTGGTCGGACGCATCGGACGCCGTCCGGTGACCTCCGGACGCAGTCCGATGGGAGCAAAAATCTCAGTCTTTTGCCCCTTAGCCACACTCTCTCGCTCACGGCTACCGGCTCGGACCTTTGGCACTTTTTGGCACATTGTGGACTCGGCGAAAATGTCGATGGCGTAGATGCGAAGGAACTAAGAATATGTCTAGCTTTGCTTGGCTTCTACGCAAGCCTGGGACACGTGAAAGGTGGCCTCGGATTCCTCCGGGCACTCTTGGTGACTTCTACCCAAAGCAAACTACCCCGGACAGCTGGCACTCTCGAACTCTCTCGATATGGCTCAGAAGTAGATAAGACCAGAGACTCGAGTGCTCAGTGGGACCAACCTGCCAGAGAGAGACCTGCACTTGACGTGCACAAGCCTCGACACACACGCAACCAAAATCATCAAACGAAATCTAGGAAATAAGGTCCTTAATTTGATTGACGTGGCACCAAATGCCAAAACCTAAACCCTAGGAGTCCTAGGTCTTACAATCTCCCCCTTTTTGGTAATTTGGTGACAAGACCTGCAAAATCAATCTCAAGGCATACAAGTATACAAGATCTATAGCAGGGGGTTAGTTGCAAGAGCAATTGATCCAATATCCATCCAAGTATTGAGCAAGTAAAGCAATGACCAATGCAACTCCATCATGAGCTAGAGCACAACACAAGCAAGCGCAATCAATCCTAAGCACATCCTAGTCATGATGATGAACAACCGAAAGCATGTGAGCATAGCATGGACATGAGCAGTAGCAAGTGAGCATGATTTCCAGGATTTGAGCACAAACAATGAGCATTGGCATGATAGCAAAGCACAAGCCTAAACAAGCATATGCACATGAACTCGATTTTATAGCTCCCCCTAGATCAATGCATTAAAATGAAGTTCTCAAATGGAATTTGGGCTCAATTCACCAATTAGACTACTCATGCTCCCCCTCAGCACATGCTCTCAAGAATTAAGACATTCCACTCTCCATCACTCCCTTATTGGCCAGATTTAAGCAAACTAAAGATTGATTCAGTTTTTCTCCCCCTTTGTCATCAAATAGCAAAAAGACACTCAAACTGGCACTAACTCGAAAGCACATGTAAGGAAGTGAACTTGTGAGCTTTGAAAATTATACAAACATCTAGATGACACATGAAGTCCACCACACAATCTTTTGAAACCAATGCAAGGTTACTTAGTGAACTTACATCAAATTTAGCTATTTTTCAGGTGATGTTCAATAAGTTTTAACCAAGCACATGAGAGAGGTGTACTTATAGCCATAAGTTTCAAACTAGGTGATCAAGCTCAAAGAAGAATACTAGTGCTAATATCTCTAATGGAAGCTAATCATATCACAAGTTTCACTATAGAGCTTCAAGAAATAAAAGAGATGTTTGTGTTGAGCATTTTACTCCTTTTAAAGATTTGGGCTTCTGCCTCTTTTCAAATTTGCTGCCGTCTCAAGCCATAGTCGACGCCACCCAGCATGACACTGAAGGTGATCGTCTTAATCATCCAGACTCCCCCTAAGTTCATGCCTAGTGCAATGGCGAGCTATCTCGTGGAGGAGGACTAGTGAGACATTTTGCAGCTTATTCATTTTGTTTGCTCAACCTTTTGAAAATTTTCTCAATTAGCCATCCTGCTACACCAAGTAATAGATAGTTCAACTAAAGTATTAGTACTAGGTTATCCATTGAGCATGAGCAACATAGAGTGAAACAGGTGGCTCTAAGCAAACCTAGCACATGTTCATGGCAACAATTTAGTTGATGTTTTAATTAAGCTTCAAATGAGTAAGTGACCAAGCTTCCAAGTATTAGTTCTCTAGACCATGCAATGGAACTACAAGATCAACTAGAGTAGCAAGTATAAAGATGAAAGCTCAAGTCACAAAACTCATATGTACAGGTATTATAATGGGACCTCTCCCGTAGTCCAGTCTGGTTGTCAGATTGCATTTGACCTATCTAGCACATTTAGCTCATTTCTCAGCTTGCAAAACCTAGTCTCATCTAGTGGTTTTGTAAATATATTTGCAAGCTGGTCATCCGTACGCACGTACTCAAGCACAATATCACCCTTTGCTACGTGGTCTCTGAGGAAATTATGTCGGATGTCTATGTGTTTAGTACATGAGTGCTGGACCGGATTGCAAGCTATCTTCACAGTGCTCTCATTATCATAAAGCAAAGGTATGTGGTCAAGTTTTATGCCACAATCATAGAGAGACTGTGTGAGAAAGAGCAACTGAACACAACTACTCCCTGCCGCTATTTATTCGGCCTCGGCCGTCGATAGCGCCATGGAGTTTTGTTTTTTCGAAGCCCAAGATACTAAACACCTTCCTAGAAAGTGACAAGCCTCCGAAGTGCTCTTGCGGTCAATTTTGCAACCGGCATAGTCTGAATCGGAGTAGCTGAGAAGCTCAAACCGAGCGCCCTTCGGGAACCATATCCCAATACCAGGAGTGTGTTTCAAGTATCAAAATATTCGTTTCACTGCTTTTAGATGCATTTCTCTAGGGGATGCCTGAAATCTAGTGCACATGCATACACTAAACATAATATCAGGTCTAGAAGCAGTCAAGTACAGCAAAGCATCAATCATCGAACGGTAAAGCTTGGGATCCACGTGCGTACCTTTGATGTCAAGGTCCAAATGGCCATTTGTCGCCATAGGAGTCCGAATGGGCTTACAATCTTGCAGCCCAAATCGCTTGAGCAAGTCCTGAATGTACTTCTCCTGGGATATGAAGGTACCCGTCCGCAACTACTTGATTTGAAACCCAAGGAAGAAGTTCAGCTCACCCATCATCGACATCTCAAACTCCTTGGCCATCATCTCACTGAACTCGGTGCACAGAGCTTCATTGGAGCTGCCGAAGATGATGTCGTCCACATACACTTGGCAGAGGAAGAGATCCCCGTCTATCACCTTGGTGAACAAGGTCGAGTCGACCCGTCCAACCTTGAAGCCCTTGTGTGTGAGTTCGAAACACCCAATACATGAGTCTTATGTACAACGAGCAGGATTGGTTACATTCGTCGCGAAAAACTCCAGCGTGATTTCGGTCGCCAAAACTGGTCCATCCATTGTTAACTACTGGCGTCAGTTTCCATTCATTTGCGTGCAGTGTCGGAACGGCTTAAAACACCCAGAACATGAGTCTTACTTACAACGAGGAGGATGGGGAATGCTCGCCGCGAAAAACTTCACCGTGATTTCGGTGGCCAGAACAGGTGCATTAAATGCACCCCCAGGACTTTGTTTGCAACACTTTCGGGTAGTGTCGGAACGGTTTGAAACGCCCAATACATGAGTCTTATGTACAATGAGGAGGGTTGGTCACAATCGTCGCGAAAAACTCTAGCGTGATTTCGGCCGCCAAAACTGGTCCATCAATTGTTTTCTACTGGCGTCGGTTTCCATAGATTTGCGTGCAGCGGCGGAATGGCTTAAAACACCCAGAACATGATTCTTACTTACAACGAGCAGGATAGGGCTTGCTCGTCGTGAAAAACTTCACTGTGATTTCGGTGGCCAGAACAGGTGCATTAAATGCACCCCCAGGACTCGGTTTGCAACACTTTCGTGTAGTGTCGGAACGGTTTGAAACACCCAATACATGAGTCTTATGTACAACGAAGAGGATTGGTCACATTGGTCGCGAAAAACTCCACCGTGATTTTGGCCGCAAAAACTGGTGCCTCAATTGTAACCACTGGCGTTGGTTTGCGCAGATTTTCGTGCAGTGACAGAACGGCTTGAAACACCCAGAACATGAGTTCTACATGCAATGACGAGGATTGGGCATGTTCGGCGTGAATAACTTCACCATGATTTCGGCGGCCAGAACTGGTGCATTAAATGCACCTCCGGGACTCGGTTTGCAACACTTTTGTGTAGTGTCGTAACGGTTTGAAATACCCAATACAATAGTCTTATGTACAATAAGGAGGATTCGTCACATTCATCGCAAAAAACTCCTCCGTGATTTCGACCGCCAAAACGGGTCCATCGATTGTAACTACTGGCGTCGGTTTGCATAGATTTCCATGCAGTGATGGAATGGCTTGAAACACCCAGAACATGACTTTTTCGTACAACGAGGAGGATTGGGCATGCTCGTCGCGAAAAACTTCACCGTGATTTCGGTGGCCAGAACTGGAGCATTAAATGCACCCCCGGGACTCGGTTTGCAAAACTTTCGTGTAGTGTCGGAACGGTTTGAAACACCCAATACATGAGTCTTATGTACAACGAGGAGGATTGGTCACATTCATCGCGAAAAAATCAATATTAACGGTATGAAATGGACAAATAAACAAGCTAATAGTAAACAAAATTTAAAACAAGCATTTTTAAATACCACGAAGGGAGGCGGACCGTAGGGAGAGGGACCGAGGGCGAGGCAGCCGCTTGTTGGCGGTGATCTTGTCGAGCTGAGGCGGCGGGCGATCGAGGCTAGGGGCGACGGGTGGCGGGCGCTGTGGGCTGGGGACGGGTAGCGTCGGGAATGGGGGGGGCGGCGTTGGGCTGGCAGCCATGGCTACTGGTTATTGACGGAGGGCGGCGGGCACATCAGGGGGCGGGGGCGTGGTCGGCGTTGGGGCTGGCGGGCTAGGGGTGGGGTGGAGGGGGCTGGGGGGGCGTCGCCGGGTCGGGGGCTCAGGGTTGGGGCGGCTAGGGCTAGGTGGGGGAGGGGCCGTCGGGCACACTCGGGCTGGCCTGGGCCGGCTGTTGGGGGGGCGGGGGGGTCTTGCTATGGGCCATGGCCCAGGTGGCCCTAGACCTGGGTCCGCCCCTGTTTACATTCCTCATGAAAAAACACACTATTAGTGCTAATACAGTGCTAGATGGTATGAACGGTGCCTAAGTTGGCTTAAAATATTTTTTTCCATTTATTGTCGCTCAAAATTGCATTTTCTAGCACCCACCATGTCTGGGGGTAGTGGTATCGTTTCTGTAGTAGTGCAACCACCGGTTGATCCTCTTGCTTGTATGGTAAGAATCTGCATGAGCAAGATAAACGCCTAAATGAGTTCAACTTGATAAACTCCACTTGCTAGTACTTTATAGGAAAATATATATTTGCGTATTTTCTTGTTTGCTACTAGCAATGGCAGGTCATACCTCCTATCATGCAAAGACGTACGAAGTATTTGCTAGAAAGGATCCACATCAACAAGAATTGATGGTGTACTCTTGAGAGTAAGGGTTCCTCTGTACTCCCAACGATTTTATGATACCCAAGGTTTTTATCTACCGGTTCGAATCATTATGTTGTTTATCTCATTGAAATATAGCTACTGATCACGTTTCATATTTTTAAAATTTATTTACTATTTGTTTTGCATTTTGAAAAAATAGCTTTGTGGACGCACCATAACTAATGAGAAGAAGGTAATTTCGAAAAGCAAAACAAATAGTAAACAACTAAAAGAAATACGAAACTTGGTCAATAGTTATATTTTAATGAGACAAATAAGGTCAATGGTTTCAATTGCATATGATAAAACCCTCAAATTTTATAAACTCGACGGGGTACGAAGCGATATGTACTCTTAGAAGTACACTAGCCATTTTCGCACATCAACTGCAGGTGGACTGTAGCTCTTATCTCATTTATTCGAAAGCAGGTGCTAGTTCATATATATTGCATTATTCTCGGTGAACGGTATTGCTACTGTAACTTAACGTTACAATGCTTGCTGATAAGAATCGATCAGTTAATACAAACTGTTGCACAAGCAGATAAACCCTTCCATAATGACCTAGACGATCAGTTCCTTTCGTTGCTCTTGGCTTCAGGCCGAGGGGAGCAGAAGGTGCAAATGCATTTGGCAGCGACGCACTCGCCGCCGGTGCCCTTCTCCTTGGCACATGCCGCCTGGCATGGCGCAAGGGTGCACGGGTTACCCTGCCCAATATCTAACGTCCTGCAATTCACGCTGCTCGCCTTTGCTTCCCCATCTGCAGATCTCAACAAGACGAAGAAAAGAAAATTCAGAGCAAGTTTCTCTCTTTTTTTCTTGGAAAGTGACAAATGTATTGCAGGGATGCAAAAAATTCAAATAAGACGAAATGGACAATTTGCAAAATTCTTCATTAATTTTGGTGTTTCGTCCGACGAATGGACTTCTTGGCCAAGCAAAATATGAATCCTTGATCTATCCGTGGAGGCAGAATCGTACCTGACGATAGGAGGACTAGGAGGGCAAGAGTCAGAAGCAGCATCGCTCTATGACTCATCTTTGCTTCTTCCAGTTGTGAAAACTTGTATTGTCGATGGCTGTCTCGCTTGCGCAGGATAGAAGACGAAAATGGCGGCCGTTTTTATACCATGCCGCGTGCTCGTTCTTGATTTGCGGAACCGCGTTAATTATTGCAATATATATTGGGCGATTAATTCGCGGGTGCACATTATAAGAAACTCATTGCACACATCTGCAATATCCTTTAACCACCATTAAGATGTATATATCGTTTACAGCCATGCATTAGACACAAGAGAAATAATTAGATGTCATTAATTAAATTCCATGTACACTGATACATGCCATATGTTTCTTAACCATGTATATAAGATTTGTCATGTAGTATAAGTGATGGTGTGAAAAAGATAGAGCTTCAATAGAAATTTGAACCATATCCAATATGAGTCAACTCTATATTAGAAATATAATTTTATGTGTTACTACCAAACAGTCCAAAAAATGTACAACTATCTATAAGTTGTCTCTAGTACGTGTCTATTGTTGGGAAACCACCTGTGGGGAGTCCGGCCCGGCCCGGCCAGGTCAAGCAAAGACTGGGCAGCTAGGGCGGCCGGCGGCTCCCCCACAGTGGGTCCCACATTGGACTTAGCCTAAAACCCTAAGCAATACTATAAAAGAAGAGGTGGAGCACCATGTTGTAGATCAGATCTGAAAATTAACAACGAGAATCTCCACCTATACCTCTGTGTCCCCTGTGTTTTTTGTTTTTTCTCTCTAATTGATTGTCCACGTTTATACCTCGGACTACACCAGGTAGCCAAGTTCCTTAACACGTTATCAGCACGCTCGCTCCTTGACGTGCCGATCAATCCGCGAGGAAGAATCGATCGAGGTAATGATTTTGCATCGAATTGAATAAGAGATTGGAAATTTTGGCATGTTTTGCACCATGGGATTTGAATTCGGCACCCGTGTTTACGGAAGAATGAAAATTGCATGTAAATCCCATAGAAGGTTGGAAATTACTTGAAGTTTTTCCGATGCCTTTCTAGAATTCTTTGGATGTACGAAAAACTTAATTTTTCGGTTCATTTTAACTTTTCGGGAACCTGAAGTTTGCACCCGATTTTAATTTGCAGCATTATTTAATTCTATAATTATTTATGTGCAATCCTTGTGTGCATTTGCCATTATAATTATCAGTAATTATTTATTTCTTTTGAATTGTTAATGGCATGCTAGAATATATATATTACTGGAATACATGAGAATTAATTATATCACGCACCACTTTCCATTAGATTACATGAAGTAGTCTTATGAATTAATCCTGAAGTATATATGTCGAGTATCATAAAATATGAATTTGAGGTGTTGGCATTGCACAGTTAGAGCAACCTCACTTAGGCATTGGACTATAGAATTGTACCCTGCAGCATGAAGCTCTGGGTCGCCATCCGGCTAGAACCTCAAAAGGATAAGAAACCGATGTGCGGAACAACTATGCATTACACTTTCTTAGGCACCCCTCTATAAACATATAGTATTGGTGTATGCATGAGCAACATACCGCACTTCAGAAGCAGTTTTGGACGCTCTAGTATACTATTATTTCTATTATATGGCAATAGGGCTTGCATGAGACTGTAAATTATGAAAAAATGTTCAATCTCTCTTTTGTGACAAAAAAGATCACATTCGAGGAGTAATCTCCACTCTCACCTAAGTATAACTCCAAGTGCTTGCAACTTTTGTTGTTTAGTTACAGAGAAGCTACGAGGGGGAGAAAGCCCCAAATTTTAAAGGACATGAATGGGAGAATAAGAATAATTAGCCTATGAAGAGAAAGCCCATTGTTTAAGAAAGATAAAACAAGGAGAAGTCGCATTTTATTTCCACCATTAAAAGGGCAGAACCCTTAAGGCATAATGTCGGAAAATTATGTGGCATTTGAGGGATTGGTCTATGATTTGTCATGATTATACATTCAATTATGGCTTATCGATCAAAGAAGAAAGAAAAGCAATGGTAGAGGCTTTACTTGCCACTGTTGACGGAAACTCTTGCAGAGACCTCCCAAAATCTCTCCCTTGTTCTAATTGCAATCACACATGAAGTGCATGGAAAAACGAAGATCTCGACATATGTCATTTAAACTAGAGTAACCGTCTTGGTCCTGTCGCGCCGCTGGTCGGTTACATCTGTGTGGTTGACTATAGGGCTTGCCCTTTTAGCGATAGAAGCCTCTGGGCGCAACCCCTATTGTCAACAGTGCTCCCGTACCTTTGCATCGCCCGTGGCCTGAGTCAATCATTGCCATGTAGGCATGGCCCTAACACGGCTTGTTCCGCATACTGATTGCGTCATTCTGGCCTCAGCCTGTTGCTGGTGCATTTGGTGCAGATTTGACAGGCCTCAAACCACACATAGTGTCACCACCATGTTGTGACCTTACTATGTTGTGCCGATCATAGACTCACCATGCCGTATTGACCTACAGGTTTCGGGAGCACACCCACACATAGTGGGTGCACATTTTGAATCGCAGTTTATAAATTTACACTCTAAATTGTGGTTGCTAGCAAACATATGAATTTTTTTTAGCATGAATTGAAAGTTCCTGAAAAGCATATTTGAATTGAAGTTTTAAAAGAGCGTACATTAATTCTCATGACGGGTTTTGTATTTGCCCTTATTCCAGTATATATAAAGTTGCAATCAATTTATGAATTCTTTGAATCATGAATCTTGCCATTACCTGATTATAACATATAATCTATATAGTGCCCTTGGAGGTTATTAACACTGTTGTAGAACAACAAAAACCATTTTAAGAGAACTCATATACCCGTATCTGTCCTGAAGAATACTGTTAGTATTAATTTAAATAAATCGCTAGTAGCGATTTGTGCATAGCTTGCTCACGAAGAGCCACGGGTATATTATTGGGTATTACATCAGCACTTAAGAAGCGTTGTTTACCCCGGGTATTTATAAAGCCTCTTAAATTTAAAGGTATCTGTGCATGTTTCATGAAGAAACAAATGAAAAGAATTGCACTGAATGCTCATGCATTATGAAGAATGCCGGATGTAAGAAAAGCATAATGGAAGTAATCCCTCCTCTATGAATTCGCGCTATACTATAATAGATTTGATGCACTTGTAGTGCATGCCGGCTTAGAAGACTGGATTTAGAAGCTTTTAACTCTTATCTTTTCAGTATTGTATTATGCGTTCCCTTAGTTTTGCAATGATAGGGGATTACACAAACAACTCACCGGGCTATAATATCAACGTGAAGATTTTCTGAATCTTGAAAATTTTGTTGTGCCTGAATGTGCCCCCGGAAATTAATGAATAAATTTTGAATTATGAAAAGAATGTCAAAGTCCCTGAATCTCCGGACTGCATCTAGTAGGACATTTACGTTCCAATTCAGCCTTTAACAAGGCAGTTTTGGTACTTCAAAGTGCTCAACACTGTTTTCTATATGTGATCGAGTTTACTGTCACATAAGGAACGAATCATTTCAAGAGAAGATCTTGTAGATCACTAGAATGAAAGAATTTTCTCCCATATCATCAGATAAAGTCCGCTGCAATGGACACTAGCGATTTTATCTCAAAAGCATTTGATGATGGGATTTGAAGCAGAGTACTTTGTATAGGCATAGCATGCCACCTCTTGCAGAGACTAGCAGTCATACGAATTTTAAAAGAATCGAGTAATTACCCCGGTTAATTAGCAGAGTTGTAATTCTTGAAGAATGTGTGGAGACATGAAGTTTTACACAGAGCATCCCTAATCACTATTCAAAAGAACATGTAGTTCTAGAACATCCAACTAGTGCATGCAAAGGGTCATCATGAAATTTTCCACTTTGAATTATATGTACCATACCACTATTGACGAGGAATATTTTCCCGTCATTAGGGGAGAATTAGAACTCCTGAATGAGAATGCCGAAAAAATAAGCATATAGAATTCTCGTGCATGATCCTTGCGCTAGTAGAGAAATGAAAGTCTTGGAGACAATTGAAGTATATGTGAAACTGCTATTGTATGACCATTTTATTATTTGAAGGGAATGATTAAGTTGCATTAATAGAAGTAATGCGATAGAGAGGGTTGCAGTATCAAAGAACTGAAGGAACCCCTCAACCTGTTCAAAGGCCTCAGAAAGAACAGGGAGTCTGGTTCCTCCGATCCAAAGTACTGGGAAAAAAAGGAAAGAGGGCTTATCATGATCAAATCACTAAAATGCCCCAAGTAGTGAAGGGGAGCCAGTTGAGACCTGGCAGCTGGAGAGAAACCTGCTAGCGAGGCACTCCCAGTCTTGAATATTCCATGGCAGGAATAAACGCATGAATGTATCTGTCGGGGATAAAATCACGGCCCATTGCCATGGCCCACTCCCTGACGGCCCACTCGAACAGCCTACCAGGGCCCAGCTCCCTGGAAGGTTCTATCAGGCCCATGTGCATCCTGCCGAACAGCTTCTTGGCTGGCACGGTGCGTAACGGCCTGGGATTCGTGTTTGAGTCCTACTCGAGCAAGAGTTCTGCACGGCTACGTAAAGACCCGGACGTTGGTTTTCCGGATTGGATTGGGAGTCGTGATCCTCAAGACTAGGAGTATGCCTTATCTGCCTCGGGATATATTTGGCATGTATGAGTTCGTTGCGATCTCGAAGTTAGCCCGGCCCGATATTCCCTCGGTAGGTCGGTTTGCTCCGCACTATATAAACAGGGCCCCTACGGTGTTTAGAGGGATCCCTGGCATTGAGTTTTACATCTTAGCATCTAGCTTAAGGCTTCTGGCACTTGATCCTCGCATTATTGCTTCCTGTAGACCATAATCTCGCCGAGACTTGTTCGTCTCGCCGAGCCACCTCTTGTATTCATCTCTGATATATAAGAAATTTGGGCGAGGGCTATTATCTCTCCCGAGAGGCCTGAACCAGGATAAAAACCCTGTCTCCCTGTTCGTTGCTGTTCGCGTTGTTTGGCGTGTCTCCTATCTCAATCTTCAAGAACCTTGGTTGACTTGAGATCGATATCTCAACCGTCGACAGCTGGCGCCGTCCGTGGGGACACGCAGATCGAGCATGTCGAACTCCGTCAGCGATACAGAGATACTTCCTGAGGGCTACGACTCAGAAGGACAGGATGTCTCGTCCCCTGTCAGTTCAGATCGATCTGTTCGGTCTCGAACGCTTTCCGCATCCGAGGCAGATGTCTCCGCTTACATGGCAGAGATAGCCTCAGATCGCACTCTGTCATCGGCAGCGACTACTGGCGATGATCTTTACGACGGTTTAGATTTATCGATTCCAAGGCTATGTCGGTAGATTCCACTGTGGAGACACAATGATGACACCGTCTAGCATACCTTCGCATGGCCCCGCATCATCAACATGGCCGATGTAGGAACCTCGAGGATCCTGCGCGGTACGTGGCGGGCGGGCGGTCGGGCGATTAACTCGCTCGGCATCAAGACGAGGTCGCACAGTGCGCTCGCGAGCAAGGCGTCATTCGCCGCGACCTCGGCG
Source organism: Raddia guianensis (assembly GCA_036346415.1). Lineage (NCBI taxonomy): Eukaryota > Viridiplantae > Streptophyta > Magnoliopsida > Poales > Poaceae > Raddia > Raddia guianensis. The sequence goes on along the minus strand of CM070535.1, from coordinate 48,066,506 downwards.
ATTCCATCAATCAGACCTTAGCACGGTTTCGCGACGATTATAAGCGGCAGCGTCGCGACCCACCTCGCGTGCGGCGCTAAGTCTCGGCGAAGCTTCCCCGCCGGGTCAATTCCCCACGGACCGGACTCGATCGGGCGAGCGCGGATGGTTCAGGATCCCGTGACCCATAGATCAAAGTCGGAAGCGGCTCGAAGCTATAGCAACGGTCCTTAGATCCACCAATCAAGTTGATCTCGCCCGCATGGGCGTCTTTGTGCGACTAACCTAGAGCGGCGGCCGAGGTCTAAAGTCTCTAGGAGAAGTCAACAACTCCTCCAGCAACAAGCACCAAGCTGCCGGAATGATTCGGACAGCTCTGATCGATCGCGTGACCCCCGTCACCATTGAAGGATCACTGTCCATGAGCAGGCTACCCGTGGTCGCCGTCGCTCGCCAAGTCCTCGTAGTCATCGCGACCACGAGGGCAAGCGCGCGATGATCACGGACGGTCCCCTCGTGAGGGCGCGTCGTCGCCACCACGAGGAAGGAGCGTGGTGGATTATCCCGGAGAGAGTTTCTCCAGGCCGAGTCCTCCCGTTCAGCAGGAGTTCCTCCGCGCAACAGGACCAACGTCTTCTCAAGACTAGGTTCTGCCGGGGAAGGTGGCCGGTCATATGTTCTGGGCTGCAGGGCTTTCTCCGACGAGCTTCGGGCTGTCCGGTGGCCCTCAAAATTCAAGCCCGGTCACATGGAGAGATACAATGGGACTCGTAACCGGAGGAATTCCTTTCCATCACGCTTCGGCCATCATGGCGGCGGGGTGACGAGCTCGTTATGGCTAATTACCTCCGATCGTCCTTGAGGTCTTTGCTCGGACGTGGCTGTTCAATCAGCAAGAGGGTTCCATCAGCTCATGGAACCAGCTTTGTGACGCTCTGATTGCTAATTTCCAGAGCTGTTACGTGCGTCTGGGCAAGGAGGACGATCTGCACCAGATGATCCAGATGAACGGGGAGACCCTCCGCAATTTCGTGAAGCGTTTCATTAAGATCCGCAACACGATCCCAAATATCTCGGATGAGTCTGTTGTCCGCGCCTTCAAAAACGGAGTCCGCGACGAGCGGCTCACCCAGGATCTCGAGATCAATGAGACCTGGACCGCCAACGACCTGTTCAAGGCGGTGATCACACGCCAACGCGCAGAGCTGCGTTCAAGATACAAAAAGCGTTCGACAAAGGCGAGCCGCCCACCTGACCTAGTGTGGATGAGAAGAAGAAGAGCAGCGAAAGAACGTTCACGGTGACAAAAATCTCGAAGAAGAAGAACAAAGGTGATCACGAACAATACCGTTGCGGTATGGATCGCACCTCCTCCCAAGGGCAGGCGTAAGAAGCCCAACAATAATTACAAGGGCAAAAGCACGCTCGGGGAGGCGGACAAGGCAAGAAAGGTCCGGCGACCGATTTTGCAAGTTCCACCAAAGACTACGGGCATGATATCGCCATTTGAGAACTTGGGCTGCAAAGCTCGAAGATTTCTACAACGGCAAGGGCCCAATGCCCACCCCGCCGAACAAGGTGATGCCGGTAAGGCTAAGCGCCAAACCGGCGATGGTGATCGGGAAGATGATGATGAATATCAAGAGCCCGTGAACCATATCGCCGTCATTTTCGGCGGCTCTCGGCTTACACCTCTCGGCGCAGCCTCAAGGAAGCTGCTCGGGAGGTCCTAGCGTCGAAAAGGCAAAACCTCAGCCTGAATCGATGAAGTGGACTGAGGTCCCCATCTCCTTCTCTCAGGAGGATTGCCCCACTGGGATGACCAAGCCTCAGCGGCTCCCACTGGTGGTCGCCCCGACCATCAGCAACGCGAGAGTTGGCCGTGTCTTAGTAGACGGCGGGAGCGCTTTGGACTTGCTTTCTGCTAAAGTCTTGGACGAGATGCAGATTCCTCGTTCTAAGCTGAAGGAAGTCGCAATGCCCTTCTACGGAATTGTTCCGGGAGAAGCTGTCAAACCGTTGGGGCAGGTTGTCCTGCCTGTCACCTTCGGCAACCCAAGCAACTTCCGGACAGAGTTGATCACTTTTGACGTGGTCGACTTCCCGTCGGCGTACAACGCAATCTTGGGCAGGCCATCTCTCGGCAAGTTTATGGCCGTATCCCACCACGCTTATCATTGCGTGAAGATACCGGGTCCTAACGGCGTGATCACGGTCAAGGGCAACTACAAAGCCGCACTGGATTGCGACGAGCAGTCCCTTGCCCTGGTCGACCAGCTTCCGCCGCGTGGTCTGAAGTTCCGCAGACCAAGTCTGGACGCCCTAGGGTCTCCCTTCAGCCGGGGGGAGAAACCAAGGAAGTTCGGCATTGCCGCAGACGATACTTCCAAGATAGATTCACTTGGGGGCGGTCTGGACCCCAAATAGGAAAGCGAAGCTTATTGCCTTCCTCCGAGCTAATGCAGATGTATTCGCACAGGAGCCATCGACATGCCGGAGTCCCAAGGAGGTGTCGAGCACAAATTGGCTGTCCGTGGGACAAAACTGTTCGCCGGAAGCTTCGCCGCTTTTGAATTCAAGCAGGGATCATCAAAGATCGACAGCAAGCCGCTCATTGGGTTCATCCGCGAGGTTGATCACACCGAGTGGTTAGCCAACCCTGTCATTGTAAAGAAGAAAGGCGGCAAGTGGAGGATGTGTCGATCACACGATCTGAACGCCGCTTGTCCTAAGGACAATTTCCGCTGCCTCGCATTGACCGGTGATCGATCATGGACGCCCACTTTCGAGTTTTTAGATGCTTACTCGGTTACCACCAAATAAGCATCTCCCGAGGATGAAGAGAAGCGCCTTCATCACCCCTTTCGGCACTTTCGCTGCTCGACCATGTCTTTCGGTCTGCGCAATCTTTGGTGCCACGTTCGGTAAGCTTAATGGAAGACCTTCCCGAGCAATGCGGAAAAACACGGAGGTCTATGTCGGCGACATAGTTGTAAAAACAAGAATGCTCCAGATCATGTAAAAGACACGGCAGAGACTTTTGTAATCTCACGGGCATCGAATAAAACTAAATCCAGAGAAGTGTACCTTTGGTGTTCGATCGGAATGTTGCTCGGATATGTCATTGGCTCGCAAGGTATTTCTGCCAACCCTGAAAAAATCGAGGACATTGAAAATATGCAGGCTCCAACTACCATAAAGGAAGTACAAAGCCTCTTTGGACGGATGGCTGCTCTAAGCGTGTTTATTTCCGTCAAAGTGACGCTGGCTGCCCTTCTTTAAGGCCCTGCGCAAGCACAATGGTTTCGAGTGGACGGAAGAAGCCGATAGATCCTTCCAGGATCTGAAGCGATACCTGTCCAATCCTCCCGTCTTGACTACCCCGCGGCATGGCGAGCAGCTCTCTCTGTACCTAGGTTGCACGCCTGGCGGTGAGCGCGATCTTGGCGGTCGAAAGGAAGGCCTACGGCGACCAATCTATTACGTGGCGAGGTACTTCACGGATCAAAGGGCGTTACTCGAGGTCCGAAGCTACTCTACGCCTTGCTCATGTCCTCCAGGAAGCTTCGCCACTACTTCCAAGCGCATCAAATACTGGTCCCGACCACGTTCCCTCTGGGAGAAATCTTACGGAACAAGGAATCTAGCGGACGTATAGCCAAGTGGGCAATGGAACTAGCAGAGTTTGATCTGTTATTTGCTGCCCGAACTGCTATCAAGTCACAGGTCCTAGCTGACTTTGTCGCTGAATGGACTTGCCGCCCAAATCGAGGAGCTCCCGAGCAACTTTGATGAACCCCTTGGACCATGTTTTTCGATGGCTCGCGCACTGGAAACTCGGGGGCTGGTTTTGTTCTCATCTCCCCCCAAGGAGAGCAGCTCCAGTATTCTATCCAACTACACTTTGCGGCGACTAACAACGCCGCAGAGTACGAGGCCCTCCTCGCCGGACTAAGAGCGTGCAAGTCGCTTGGTGTCCAACGGCTAATCGTGAAGGAGATTCACGGTGGTCATCAATCGAGTTAACAAGGAGTATCGGTCTTTGCGATAACTCAATGGCGCGATACGGTTGAAGTGAGGAAGTTGGGCGGCATTTTCGATTTTTGAAGTGCTCTTCGTGCCTGGAAGGACAACTTCGGCCGACCAACTATCAAGTATGGATCCTCACGCGAAACTCGCTCCGCAGGGTGCTCGTCGAGCACCTTCACAAGCCCTCAATCACGTCTCCGGACGAGGCAACGAGAGCAGTGGTGCTGTCTCCGTCATCGAAAGGTGTCATGGATCGACAACGCCATTTGTCCGGTACCTTGCGATGGGACCTCGCCGACGACGAAGCCGGCGTTCCGGCTTATAAGGCGTGCTGCTCCATACAAGCTTGTGGGCGGCATCCTTTACCGCCAAGGTGCTCGGGAGTTCTCTCCAAGTGCATCTCGCAACAGAGGTGTGTTCCTTCTTAGGGACATACACGAGGGTGCTCATGCAACCACGCCTCCTTGAACTACGGTCGGCAAAGCGTTTCGCATGGGCTATTATTGGCCCACTGCGTTACAAGATGCCCGGGACATCGTGACTAAGTGCAAGGCTTGCCAATTTCACGCCCGGAAGGCACACAAGCCCGCCCAAGAGCTCCAAACAATCCCCCCATCTTGGCCTTTCTCCACATGGGGCCTGGATCTGCTCGGCCCATTCCCTCAGGGGTACAAGGGCTATACACACCTGCTTGTTGCCATAGACACTTTTACAAAGTGGATTGAGGCAGAGCCTGTGTCGTCTCTTCATGCCAAAACGGCTGTTCGTTTTTTCAAAAGCAACGTGGTCACGCGCTTCGGGATTCCACATAAGCTGATCACGGATAACGGTACCCGATTCGGCGAGCTATTCGAGAATCTGCGAGCACCGGGTACCAAGGTCTGTTCGCCTACGTGGCGCATCCACGAGCAATGGAAGCGATCGGCGAGCTAACAGACGAGATAGTCCGTGGTATCAAACGGCGGGTATTTGCTGCTCTCGCCGCGAGCACAACAAGGCACAGGTTGACGAAGTTCCTTCCGTCCTCAGGCGATTCGACTACTGCCACCGGGCGGCGGGAAACTCCTTTCCAAGCTGGTCTATGGTGCGAAGCCATCCCGCTCGCGAAATCGTACTCGGTTCGCCTCAAGACGAGCTCGGTCAACCTAGTTGACGACGAGCAAGAGCGCCTCCTCGATCTCGATCTCCTCGAAGGCACACGCGACCGGGCACAAGTCAGAATGGCGCGCTACCAGCAAGATCTTCGCCGGCACGCTGCCAAGTCAGTTCGACCTAGGGCTTTGAAGGCGGGCGACCTCGTTCTGCGCCGTGTCCAGAACTTGTCCAATGCCAACAAGTTAACTCCTCGTTGGGAGGGCCCGTTCACGTCGTTTCTTACCTTTCGCCCGGGGCTGTTCGCGCTGGCTATGGAGGACGGAGAGAGTTCACCAAACACTTGGAACATCGACCGGCCGTAAGTTCTTTGTGTAGGTCTTTTACGTGTTTGCTTAGCTTTGCGCTTTTGTAAACTTCGCGCCTTAGTTCGTCCAAGTCTCTCGGGCACCATGTAAAGTTCAATCCAATTCTTCAGTGAATCCTCGCGGCCTCTGTGCCCCTTTTCACTGTTTGTCTTCTCAGACTACTTTCTCTCTGGTAACACTTAATGGCTGCCCGGTCTTGCGAACTCTTGGCTCCGCAATCTTAAGGATTGTTCCCTACCCGTATCTGGTTTCGACAAGTTCCTAAACTCAGGGTTGCGTAACACGGCCTTTCCACCTTGCGGCTAAGTCTGCTCTCGTAAGCCCTCATGGCAGAGGCACTTCTTCGCTCAGTAGCGACCACTTGGCAAAGCTCGCTCTCGTAAGCCCCCATGCGCAGGCACTTTCCTTGTTCGGTTACTCTCGGGCGCCTAACTTACGCCAACGAGCGGTATGGAACAAATCGAGCAAGGTTCGGTGTCGCTCTTTCTCTCTACGACGCGTGCTCGAGTTATAGCTTAGGTTCTCGAGCATCGTCCGTACCGGGGGCTAGGGTGTCGCTCTTTCTCTTGTGCACCTGTTCGGGTTCGCAAACTCAGGTTTCCGAGCAGATGCACAACGGGGGCTGGGAGTTAGGCTAAGCGCTCTACCGTTTTCTTAAACTTCCTAGCGCTGTTCGCTTTTCTCTTAGTTTCTGTTCTTTCTTGTCCTTTTTGCTGCTCTCTCTTTGCAGGGAAAAGGGTAAGTCTTTATTAACAAAATTTGCAGGTACAAAAGTCCATCTCGGGTTCTGACCCTCTGACTACCTAGAAGCGAGTTGCTCCTTGAGCTCCTCGATCACTTCCTTAAGGCGCAGGACTTCCCCTTGGGCTTTGAACCCCTCTCTGGCCTCAGCTCGGAGACGATCGGCTTCCTCCTTGCTGCTCCTGGCCTGCTCCGTCGCCTTCGCACGGAGAGCCTCGACCTCTTCGGTCTTGGCTCGCAGCTGGTCGGTCAGTGCCTCGCTCTGACTAACTCGCTGCTCGGCGGTCTTGAGCTGCTCGTCCAGCTCCTTGACCTTCTTCTCCGCGGTGATCGCCCTCACCGCCATCCCGCGCATCTCCTCAATCTCCTCCTGTGAAGCCCACAGGGTCGAGATCCTAGCCTGGAGTCCCGCGGATGTCTGCTCCTCCTTGGCGAGCTGGGCTTTAAGCTTCTTGGCTTCCTCCGCGAGCTGGTTCCGCCAGTGGGACGCCTCAGCAAGCTGCTCTTCAAGCCACTTCGTGCGGCCCAGCATCTCCTCCATGCTTTTCGCCTTCACGGCTTCTTGCAAGCTCCTCGGCTTCCTTTAGGAGAGCTTCAGAGGAATGCCTCTCCTTGGTCAGCTTGGCCTTGAGCTTCTTCGCTTTCGCCTTCAGCCGGCTCCGGCTTTGGGCGGCCGCAGAGCGTTACGCCCGGGATCCCCGCTCAAGATGCTCCTGAGGAGGCCAGCACGGCGGCCCGTTCGATGGTGACCCCATCCTCGAGTTCCGCCATGGTGTCCCTGAAGACCTGGGAGGGAAGAACAAGTTGATTACGTTGCGATGACGTGGCTAAACTGAAAAAGATTCGGCCTTGGTGTTTACCTTGCCAAGTCGGCGCTTCAGTCCGCGACGCAGGCGGTCCTCGAGGCCATGCGTCCACGGCCCCTTCGTCGCGGGATGAGGCGGCGCGCTTGCCGTCGCCGCCTTTGTTCGCTCCTTCTTCTGCGGAGCGATTCGCTTTCGGGAGCTGGAGCGACAGGCGGCGCTTTCGTCTCTGCGCTCCTTCTCCTCTTCCTTTTCCTCTTCCGCCGAACGTCTTTGGCGAGGCCGGAGCCGCTCCGCTCGGCGGCGCCGTTGTTTCCACCGGCAGGACGACCTGCTCGGCCTGCTCGGGGGCTTCTTCTTGTTCCCGGGCAGCTGGGGTCTCACCTTGCTCGGTCCTGCCCTGGGCAGCCTCCGGAGCCATCGCCTTGGCTCCGAAGTCCGTGGCGCCACCCGCCGTTACTTTTGCCTCCAGCCGCTTCACCACGTCTTTGAGCGCGTCGATCTGCTCGCTGGAGCCCGGCGGCAGCAGGCTCCACGCTGCCAGCTTGTCCTTGAGGCTCGCCAGCCTCACTGCCCGTGACGCGCCGTGCAGATGCTCGGGCAGCAGAGACCGCTCAACCGCCTCCTCGGCGTCGTCCGTGGCGGTCTCTTCTTGGGCAGCTGATGAACGAGAGTTGATCGTTAAGTCTAATGCGGTCAGAGGGTGGAAGGATCAAAAGATCGATTTCTACATACCTGCCGTGGAGGGCTTAATCCTGATCTTCTTCGCCAGAACTTTCCGCCTCTTCCTCGGGGGCTCCTTGGCGGGTTCTCCGCTTTGGCCCTTGGGCGTTCGCGGCGATGAGCTCAGCTCTCTAGTGAGCTGAGCACTCCTCTCGCGCAACGCAAGGAGTTTCTCCTTGCGCGCAACCTCCTCCTCGAGTCTCCTTTGTTCGGCGACCTGTTGTAGTCGCGCCATATGGCCGGGTGAGCTTTGCGCGAACGCCTAAGCCGAGGGCCATGGTCTTTACCTCTTCGTCGCTCTGCTCGGCAAGGAGGGAGGGCTTGGTCTCTTCTCATTTGGGCTGACTGCAGCGCCCGCTTAGTCTGCCTGGGCGCTCCGTCGCCGCAGCTGGTTTCTTGGACGGCTGGCGGCCGCCATGGCGCGGCGAGCTCCGCGTCGGCTCGGCCGCCACCTTGGGCTTTGTGGCCGCCTTGGCCTTGCCCTTCTTCGGCTTCTCCTTCTCAGACCCAGAGAGATCCTCGACGATCCCTCCGAGGATCAGCTGGTCCTCCTACGCATTTTGAGAAGCGAACGCCAGCATTAAAACCAACAGTGTAAATCTAGCAACACGGGCTGGGTATAAGTGATTTACCTCGTCTGTGCGGATGAGCACATTCCTCGGACAAGTGTAGGCAACCTCGCCGGTGACCTCGCTGTCCTTCTTCGCCGCCTTCAGCATGGCGTCAACCCGCTCGGTCACCCATGCGTCGGTCGGCATCTCTGCCCGAGCAGATGGGATCGTTAAATTCCTGTTCGGAGAAAATGATCAATGAAGAGGTTGAGTCTTAAAGGCACTTACCTGTGCTCTCCCTTGTGATGTCTTCCCATCCCTCTATCTTGTAGAAGGGATAGGACCTTCTCCGCAGCCGGGCGACTCATCATTTGTGAAGTCCCGGATGATCTCCCTGCCCGTGAGCCCAAGGCTCACGAGGGAGGCGATCTTCCTTGTCGCGTACCAGTCCTCGGCACTCATCTCCGGCCGAGGCATTGGCGTTCCCTTCGCCGGCGCCTTTCCGGTGAAGATGAGCCTGCTGTCGCCACTCCGCTTGCTGTAGAACCACCTCACCCACCATGCGCCCATTGAGTCGAGCAGAGGCGGGCGAGGGTACGGCGCGTCGTCGGCAGTGGCCCGGAGCTTGAGGTAGTAGCACCCCAGCGCCGAAGCGGCGGAGCTGCTCCTCGTTACTGTATAATAGTGGAGGAACAGCCCCACCGGTGGATCGATTCCCAGATAGCCTTCGCACAGGTGTGCGAAGACGGCCATCTGGAGGATGCTGTTCGGATTGAGGTTCGCCACCTCCAATCCGCTAATGTTTAAGAAGGCCTCAACGAAGTCGCTTTCGGGAGATCGCAACCCGAACAGAGCGAACTGTTCGAAGTTAACGAACTCCCCCTCCAGCGGCTCCGGAGTATCCTCCTCTCCGGGCAGCCTCCAGCTACCGGCGTCGATGTGGCCCTCCTCCTCCCAGGTCCTAAGGTCCTCCTCGGTCAGGCTAGTGCCGGTGAACTTGGCCATAGCGGTTCCCAGGATTGGACGAGCAGGGTTGGTGGTGGAGTTTGGGTGCTTGATCTTCGGCGCAGTTGGATCTAAGGCTTAGAGAGGAAGGCGTGAGAACGGAAGTGGTGGCAGCGGGCAGCTTGGGTGCTTTTATAGTCTGTATAAGCAGCTCTGAACGGTTCGATCCCAAAGCGGCTAGTTTTTCTTTGCAACGGCTAGGTAAAGCAGTCGCTTTGTTTTCCTGCTAGCAACGAGGAAGTTACTGTTGGAATCCGCCAACGGCTATTTTTTCGATGTTCGTGACTTGAAGGTGAGTGCTCTGCTTTCGGACGGATGTCGTTCCTGCTCGACACGACGGAATTGCTCAGCACTGATCGGGTTTATTCGGTCCCGGACAAGTCCTGTTCGGTTGAACCATAACCTGTTCGGTCGCTTGTTACACGCCTTTGTAGCAGGAAAAATACCCTCTTCGTGACTTGGAGTCTCAAGAGGATGACCCCACTCTAGTGAGTCCTTCCACTTGAGTCTCGGGGGCTAGCTGTCGGGGATAAAATCACGGCCCATTGCCATGGCCCACTCCCTGACGGCCCACTCGAACAGCCTACCAGGGCCCAGCTCCCTGGAAGGTTCTATCAGGCCCATGTGCATCCTGCCGAACAGCTTCTTGGCTGGCACGGTGCGTAACGGCCTGGGATTCGTGTTTGAGTCCTACTCGAGCAAGAGTTCTGCACGGCTACGTAAAGACCCGGACGTTGGTTTCCCGGATTGGATTGGGAGTCGTGATCCTCAAGACTAGGAGTATGCCTTATCTGCCTCGGGATATATTTGGCATGTATGAGTTCGTTGCGATCTCGAAGTTAGCCCGGCCCGATATTCCCTCGGTAGGTCGGTTTGCTCCGCACTATATAAACAGGGCCCCTACGGTGTTTAGAGGGATCCCTGGCATTGAGTTTTACATCTTAGCATCTAGCTTAAGGCTTCTGGCACTTGATCCTCGCATTATTGCTTCACTCAGAGACCATAATCTCGCCGAGACTTGTTCGTCTCGCCGAGCCACCTCTTGTATTCATCTCGATATATAAGAAAGAAATTTGGACGAGGGCTATTATCTCTCCCGAGAGGCCTGAACCAGGATAAAAACCCTGTCTCCCTGTTCGTTGCTGTTCGCGTTGTTTGGCGTGTCTCCTATCTCAATCTTCAAGAACCTTGGTTGACTTGAGATCGATATCTCAACCGTCGACAGTATCGATCAAAGTGTGTGCACACACCGGCGATAAAAACTAAAGGAACTTGCTCCCATGATGGAAAATAGCGGTGCAGACCAAGTAGAAGTGCACGAAGCACCCCATGACTAAATGGCCATATGAATTATATTATTAAGAAAACTTATGAATAGAGCAACAGTCAAAGTCAACATATATATATATGCCATATAAAAGAAGGCAAGTACCGCGGTATACTAGCATTTTCTCTAGAAGAGAAATGAGAATAATGAATTGGTATGGTACATAACAAGGCTGATAGCTCGACACTTCATGAAGAAGCTTATTCCCTGATCATGGTATTCCTCTATATATATCTTATTATTGGCAGTACTCAACTTGAAGTTGAGAGTGAAATTTGAATTGAAGGATGTTGTTACTGAATATATATGTATAAGAGACTTGGATTCGGATTTATGAATGAAGATACTTGAAGTATCACCTTCCGTAACTAAGGTAGAGCAAATAGAAACATATAATGTAAAATTTTGAAAGTCATTATATGAATTAAAGAAGAGAATTAGAATAAGCATGCTCATACTTAAAGTACGGTTTTGAATTGAAAAACTTAGGTAAACTAAGCACTGCTTAGGCTTGCAGCTCGAGCATTTCCCTCAAGGGATCTTTGTACATTAGGCTATCTATACTCAGAAAGTATTGGAGAAGTTTGGTTTTGACAAAACATATTGCTCAAAAACCCCTATGATAGGAAGATCTTTGCAGAAATATAAAGATCCCTTCCGACCAAGGGAAGAGAGGGAGGAAATTCTTGGACAGGAAGTCCCGTACTTGAGTGCAATAGGAGCACTCATATATCTTGCTAACAGTACACAGCCTGATATAGCTTTTGCCATGAACACATTGACTTGATACAGTGCAGCGCTCACGAAGAGGCATTGAAACGGAATAAAGGTTATCTTTCGATACCTCCATGGAAGCATTGACCTTGGCCTATTTTACAGGAAGAACCAAGATATGAATATTGTTGGTTATGCTGATGCTGGGTACCTTTCGAACCCGCATACCATCACAAACTGGGTATGTTTTCATATGTGGTGGCACTGCAATGTTATGAAAGTCTTTCAAACAGACGCTAGTGTCCACGTCCACTAACCACTCGGAGATCATTGCATTATATGAAGCATCTCGTGAATATACATGGTTGAGAAGAATGGTGAAACATATCCTGCAATCATGTGGATTACCTATTGAGTGAACCCCTACAATTATCTACGAAGATAATGCCGCTTGTTGCACAAATGCAAATGGGTTATGTGAAAAGTAATCTTACTAAGCATATCGACCCAAGTTCTTCTATGCGCATGAACAACATAAGTTGAATGAAATAAGTATCCAGCACACCAAATCCTGCGATAATTTGGCTGATCTGTTCACTAAGTCATTGCCTACTGCCTCTTTGAAAGATTGTGTTAGAGGCATTGAAATGATCAGGCTCAAAGAAGTGCTGAATTTAGAGGGAGATATTCACACGCCCAAAATTAAAACTTTAGTAAGCAGCCGGAGTACCCAACTCGATCTAGAATGTTGAATGCAATGTTGGGTGGTTTGTACTTTTTTTCCTTGGTATGTTTTTCCCTTAAGTTTTCTCACATAAGATTTTTAATGAGGCAAATAGTGTGCACAGCAAGCGTATACTATGTACTCTTTCTCCAATCCTTTTTTCTCACTGGGTTTTTCGATGGAGTTTTTATAAGGCATATGCATCTCGCTGGCAAGGTCCAAGTGGGAGTGTTGGGAAGCCGCGTAGCACGGCACGGCTAGGGCCGGCCGGCGGCTCCCCCACGGTGGGTCCCACATTGGACCTAGCCTAAAACCCTAAGCAATACTATAAAAGAAGAGGTGGGGCACCATGTAGTAGATCAGATCTGAAAATTAATAAAGAGAAGCTCCACCCTATACCTCTGTGTCCCCTGTGTTTTTTTATTTTTCTCCGTGATTGATTGTTCACGTTTATACCTCGGACTACACTCGGTAGCAAGGTTCCTTAACATCTATATGTAATTTGACAATGTTTAGAGATAACTGCTATCTCATCCATTACACATGTTCTAACAAAATTGAAGATGTATGTAGGTATGCCTTCCACGTGTGGTTGTCGAGTCCTGTGCAGCATATTACAATAGAGCAGGACATATGAGTTTGAATGTTTTCTATCGATTTGATTTACTTTTCATTTTACTATATGTTTGTGTTATAAGAATATTTCAATGAATCAATGACACTTTATGAAAAAAAAATGGCACTTATATTATTTTTCATGCAGTATTATACATAGCATTTTCACGTCTAGCATTTCACATAACATTACACGTAGCATTTCATATAGCATTTAGCATGGGTGGATTACTGTAAAAACACTGGGGGCGACATTGTGCTTGTGACCTCAGAGACCTCCTCCTCCTACTCCTCATCGTCCAAGGATGTATACAAGGCTAGGATGCATAGGTAATGTTTGTACCAGCATGTGCATCGGTAATCCTCCTCACCGATGAACAGTGGCGGAGCCAAAATTTTCCATAGAGGAGGGCTAAAAAAATAGTTCAACCACTGATAACATAGAACTTAAAAAAAATGTGATTTAAAATACATGTAATGTAAGTATGTAACTGTGGAAGGAATAAAAACATACCATACCATTAGTTACTTCACAAGAGTTGATAATTAATATTTGCGAGTTTTCATATTCTAAAAACGCTGCAAAATATCTCTACTCCTAAAAAGCACCTTGTGGTGATGAGTGATGGCTCGTTAAACTAATCCTGACCATTAAAATCCATCCAACGGTTATCTCGAGCGCAACAGCAGCAGAGAGGAGGATCAGATCGTTCTGCTATCTGCGCACGTGACACGAGGCGAGGAGAAAAGCTGAAAGGTCAGCTTGGGGGAAGGAGCTGTCGCCGGTGGAGCCCGCGACCTGGCTCTCTCTCCAATCTCGCTCATCTCCCGTGACTCCCCCTCCCATCTACCTCTCTCTCCTCTCTCCCATGTTCTCTTCCCATCTTCCCGCTCAGAAGGTGGAAGAAGGAACCGAGGGAGGGCTGAGCTCAGGCCGTGAGCCAAGCTCGCCGCCTCCCCACGCCGCCGGCGCGCTCTCCACGTCATCCCCGAGCGCCGCCGCCGGAGGCAGGGTCTACCTAATGAAGAAGGAAGAGGGAGGGGAGGGCCACCACATGAGCTCCGCGCCGACGCCCTTCCTCTCCATCCCCAAAACCCACACCGTGCCCCACCGCCTCATTTCCCTCACCCGCACCGCGGGTCTCCCTCCCTCACCTGCGCTGCCGGGGTTGCCGGGTGCGACCTCGGGCTCAGGTTCGCTCAATTCGTCTATGACACCCATTTGGACAGTGAGGCAAAATGGGAGCTTAAATTGGAGGGAAAAAGGAAAAATGCAATAAAAAATCTAGAAATGCCATGTGCTGAAACAATTCGTGGGCTGAGTGTCACCGAACGAAACTGAGACGAATTGGGTGTCAATTTTACCAATGCACTCCAATCGGGTGTCATAGAGCGAAATTTCCCGCTCAGGTCGTGCCAGGGATCGCACGCGCGGGGGCTCGCTCTGCGGGAGAAGGCCGAGGCGCTGGAGTGCGAGGCCTGGGAGCTCCGTCACAGGAGTGCGGAGGACGCGTGGGCCAACGAGAAGGTGGCCTGCATCTTTGCGGCGCACAAGCAGCGCTGGTGCTCCGAGCGCAGGGTGCTGCGCCACCAGCTCCACGCCGTTGTCGCCGCGGCAGGCGCGCGCGAGGATGCGGCTGCGGCGCAGGTGATTCGGGTGGCGCCTCCCCCCAGCATCTTCGACGTCCGCCGCCCTCAACCAGCGACGGTCCCACCGTCGCCCCTTCTGCCTCTGCCTCCCCCCAGCATCCCCGAGGCCGCCGCCATCTAACTAGATGTCCGCTGCCCCAGCACCATGCTCCGCATCGCGCCGCCTCTCCTGCCCTAGCCGCGCAGCCACCGTCCACGCCCCAAGTCTTTGTCGTCCGCGGCGTCCGCTGACCGGAATCAGAACCGTGTCATCTGTGTCAAGACCGTCTCCCTCAAGGTCCAGATCCGCTCCACCGAGCTCTTCCTCCGTAAGGTAATGGGGAGTTGGGAGTCTTATTTTCTTCCTAAGCAGTCGTGTTATTTCCGTTTCGTGGAACGGTAAATGGGGCAACCCTGTTGCAAAATGGTTAGGATTTCATAACCGCATCATGTGAAATAGTGATCCTAGCAATAGCATGGGAGGATGAAGCATCGATTAGATAAACAACACTGATTAAATGGAATTGCTCAGTGAGTGTTGATTTCTACTTGCTAGGGGTATGGGTGATGTCATGGATTGTTCTATCGAAATGAAACTGCGTGGTTAGTATTGGTTGCTACTTGCTAAGGTTGGGATCATGGTAATGGATCGTTCAATCGAGGCCTCCTTAGTAATGCTTACTACTTTCCAACGTTAAGGATGGGCGGAAGGAGAAGAAGCAGAAGAAGGAGTAGGTAGTGCCGCTGTTGCCATCGCAGATCAAGAAAAAGGAGAATCGCAGCGAAGTGCGCACAAAGTCCAAGCGCGACAAGAAGGCTTAGAAGTGCTCGCTCGCCTGCAAGCGCGGTCAGACCACTTGGCACACCGTCGATCTCAGCATGCAGGTAAGCACACACTCTCCCTCCATCCCTCTCTCCCCGAAACGAAAACGAAAACTTATTCACCTTAGAAAAAGTACTAAGCTCGGCAAGTCATTCTAAGGCTTACAACTTATGTTTATGTTTAATGTAATTATAAGTTGAATTCTCATTGATGTTGAGCTGCGTCAGCACTGCCGTCTAGGCCGATATGCACGCCACCCGTGTGAGGGCTTCCGCGCCACTGCTTTCAAGGACCTCCACGTTGGCGTCAGGGAGCGCCTCCCATCTGCCCTAGGGAGGACATGCGTGAGTGCTTCCTCCGCTTTCGGAAGACCGGGAGGGCGTCCTAAGACCTCCTCAAGCAAGAAGATATCACATTGCCAGGGATACGTGGCTTGGAGTTTTGCTCAAATTATTCGCTCGATTGTAGTTAAAACTGTCTCTGTAATTTATAATTTTTTGCAATACTCTGTATGTTGTACGAAAATTTAGTATATATATTGAAAGATGACCAATTCCAATCTGAATTTTGTATTGACAAATTGCTATTTTTCCCTATTTATGTGGGTATGCAGCAAAGCATAAGAGTCAAGAACTTTGGTATTCAAAGACTTGGTAGTGTTCAATGAATTCAGCAAAACTTCTTGTATGGATTGTATTAAATTGAGATTTATCTTTGAAAATCAGGCTAAGCTTACATAATGAAATCTGGAGGTCATTGTTGATTCATCAGGCTTTTTGTTACTGTTAATTTACATAAGCATTGCTCATGAATTGCCTCATCAGGCATTTTGGTACTGTTAATTTACATAAGCATTGCTCATGAATTGCCATGAGTTCTATGGGCAAACACTTCTTGCTGAAATATGGTCTTCGACATCTTTTGCAATTAATTATACATTTACTGAATTAGTATGCCACAAAAATTAAAAATACTTCTATAACAAGCCTAAAACTATCATTAATTGTAGCTCATCAAGAACTAAAGAAACTCATTCAAGTCATTTCAACATTCTACAAAAATGAAAAAAAAGACCAAACTATCAGGCGCCCCGGTGCCCTACATTGTTAACTACATGTGAGAAGTCAGAAAAACATAGAAGTATCTGTTTTTATCTGAAAAGTAAGTACTTATTAGATTGTTACTATATTACCAGTGAAATGGTATGGAAGTTATATGATTTTATTTTATTAGATAATTTTTACAATTAAATATATGATTTGAGTATTTGTAAAACATTCATATTTGTACATTAGTTAGTGTATGTCATTTTTATTTTAACCTCTATATTGTAATAGACATGCGCACGCTTGTTTTCTAAACTGTTTTTTATAATTTTTATGTTGCTACGATTTATGTTTTCTTTTCCTCCCTTTAGTTCCGTGGCAGAGCACGGGCGTTGTACTAGTCTTTTAAAAATACAGCTCGCTCTATATAGCATACCATGAGATCATTAAGCCATGTCTTTGAAAGAATTTGGAAATACTTCCACGTTGTTACTAGGAAAATTATGACCAACTGGTTGGCATAAACTCTTTCAATTATGCCCTTCTCACATCATCTCTAATTTGAGCTCATACTGTTCAATTGGCTTGCGCAACACTGGATCAACTATAATATCATCCCAACTAAATGCAACACTAATATGAGTTTTCTTTTGTGCGACAAAAGGACATGGATTTAAATTAGAGATTGCATTGATATGGTGGTCACCATATGAGCATAATTAGAGATTTTTTCTTCATGTTCTCTATGCTCAGATGGTGACTTCTCTGACGGTTTTGATTTTAACAAGGGCACAAAATATCTTTTCATTAATTACATATTCCACTGACTAATCAATCATGCCTAATTATGTAAATTATAGCACAACAAAATTTAGAGAATTGTTAACTTTGTCTTCTATTGAATATAAGGCTTACCCATTAAAAAGAAGACAAAAGTAACACTATAAGGGATTCTACCTATTGTCACACAGTGATTGCAACAAAATAAATTTCATTGCTATAGGCAATGCTAATGGAACTAGGGCTGGACCAAAAGATCGGGCTTGACGAGCTACTCGAGTTCGGTTCGAGCTCGGATCGAGCTCGAATGCTAAACGAGCCGATCTCGAGCTTGGTCCCGAGCTCGAGCTCAATCCCGAGCCTTAATCGAGCCCAACCGAGACTAAATAATTATCATTGCATAGCATATTTCTCTTTAAATCTAATTTTTCAACCAATTCGAGCCAAGCTCATATAGTCTTATCTTCCCCTTAAAACAGCACAAAGCCCTTCATCTGAGCTCAACCGAGCCGATCTCGAGCCTAACCGAGCTTTTATCGAGCTCGATCTCGAGCTTAAACCTAAGCTCGATGCTGATTCGAGCCGAGCCCGAGCCGAGCTCGAGCCTAACCGAGCTCGAGCATTGACAGCCTAAGTTCGCTCAGGATCGACTCGAATCCACCCCTAATTGGAACATAACATTTTTTGTGGTAATATGTTTCCTATATTGCAACAATTGTGAATTGTTGCATTATTTATAATTTTTCTTGCAATAAATTGGATGTATTACTACGAAAATAAAATTGTTGCATTAACTAGCTACTATTGTAACAAAAAAATAAATTGTTGCAATAAATAACTTCTATCGCAACAAAATATATTGTTGCAATAATGTTTACCTATTGCAACAATTACAGGTAGCCATCCTAAAAATCCAATGTTTATTATTGCTATGTGTAGCAACGATTTTAATTTCATTGAAATATATACATATTGCAACGATATTGGGTCTAAGGCAATAGTTATTTCGTTGTAATATGTTCATGAAACAAGGTCAAAATGAAAACATGCTATATTTAAGGCAAGTAGTCATGCCAAGTGAGCTGTTTAGGTGAGATTACATTGAGGCAAGAGGTTGTGGGTTCGAATCCTAAAATCTACGTATTTATTTTTCTACGTGACTTATTGGTTGTTGCAATAACTTTTTGCCACAAATTCTATTTTTTTGCATTATAATATTGCTATGAAATAATATCTGTCGCAATAAGGTATATAAACGATTTCATAACCGTGGTGATAAGCTATTGCAATAACGATATTGTTTCAATTAATGAATTTGTTGCCATGATTTTGATATCGTTGCAACTTTTTATTACCACGGAGATTATTGCAATGATTTCAATTTGTTGCAATATGCACATATTGCAACAATTTTGGGATTAATGCAACAAAAATTTGCGTTACAGTAGGTTGAATTCCTTGTAGTGTTATAAGGGGCAAAGATCAAATTAACCTCTCTGATTGAGTGATCGTCGTTGACTGCAGTGACACCAAATCCGTCGTGGATGTGCATGCATCGATGGCTATCTCCGATGGCGCTGCGGGCTGCGGTGTGGTTTGGAGTGTTGTAAAACAATCGTCGCACACACGCAAACACAGTCACAATAATAAGATATACAGATCTAGAGAGAGAAAAGCCAGGCACAATAATCTTTATTGATAGATCTCTCTTGTGTACAAGGGGTTTCATATATATAGCCTAGCCTACATTTGGTTTTAGCCATAATACCCCTAGGGTTTGAGATGGGCTTCTAGCCCATAAATCTCCTAGGGTTATAACACTCCCCCTTGGGCTAAACACTGCGATATGCTAATGCGTCGTTAAAAACTTCATCCAAAAACCTAGTGAGAGAAAAGGTTTGGAGAAAAGAGTTCACTGCACACGCATGCCACACTGCGATATAGCCTCATTAAAAACCTTATTATGAGAAACTTCAGGAAAACTCATGTAAGGGAAAAGAGTGCAATATTAGAACTTCTGAATCATTACAGTCTCTTGTTTAGGGATTCTCCCCCTGAACTTTGCAACGCATTTACGGATACATTTACGGAATGTCGAGGCAGGCAACGACTTAGTGAATAAATCTGCCAGATTATCACACGACTTTACTTGAACTATATCAACTTCACCACTCTGCTGGAGCTTGTGAGGATAGAATAATTTAGGAGCAATATGCTTCATGATATTACTCTTAATATAGCCTGTTTTCATTTGTAATACATAGGCAACATTATCTTCATAAATAATGGTGGGGTATCAATGGCATCAATACCACATGACTTATGGATGTAATTTACCATTCTTCTCAGTCGTACACACTCACATGCAGCTTCATACAATGCTATTAAACAAATCCAGTCTGAGACTTAGCCGTATGCGGGTCAGACATATATCCCGCATCTGTGTATCCCACCATGATATTGGGCTCGTTCCTCCCATAAAACAACCCAAGATCATGCGTACCTTGCAGGTATCTAAAGACAGTTTTAACGCTGACCCAATGTCTTCTGGTCGGAGCTGCGCTATATCTAGCCAACAAATTTACCGTAAAAGCGATATCAGGCCTAGTACAATTGGCTAGATACATTAGTGCACCAATGGCACTAAGGTAGGGAACTTCTGGTCCCAATAATTCCTCATTCTCTGCCTTAGGTCTAAAAGGATCTTTGTCCACTTCAAGGACCTAACCACCATGGGGGTTTTCAGGGGATGTGCTTTACTCATATTAAATTTTTCTAGTACCTTCTGGGTATATATAGCAGTGTTAGCCTAAACGGTAAATGCTAAACAGTCGGCCACTCTTCGTTTAGCGAATAGTCGGACTACACGGCCGATTAAACGGGCCAAAAAACGGATTAAACGGGATTATACGGATTAAACGGCCTACACGGCCTACACAGTTGACTACTGAGTAGCGTTTAAACGGTGTGTAAACGGTCTAAACGGCCGTGTAGGCGAACAGTGATATATAGGCAGTCTGATGCACAACAATTCCTTCTAACAAATGCTCAAGCTGCAAGCCTAGGCAAATTTGGGCTTACCCAAATCTTTCATTTCAAACTCCGTCACTAGGTGAGCACTAGCTTCACCGATGTCATACAATCCATTCGGGGATTTCTTTATAAACACGCAGCGACAATCATCATTATTCGTGTATCCCTTCTTCAGCAGGAACTCACTTAGTCGGTTGTACCACATCCTACCCGACTGTTTTAGCCTATATAGCGATTTTCTCAGCTTGACACTATACAAATTTCTATCTCCTTGATTTGGGATTTTTATTCCTTCAGGGACTCTCATATAAATCTCCAAATCGAATAACCCATATAAATATACGGTCACCACATCCATTAACTGCATTTTTAAATTCATGATTGCTGCCAGGGATATTAAATACCGGAAGGTAATTCCAGTCATGACTGGAGAGTAGGTCTCATTATAACCAATACCGGGCCTCTGCGTGAACCCTTGTGCCACAAGCCTCGCTTTATATCTCACCACCTGGTGATTTTCATCCCACTTCCGAATGAACACCCATTTACCTCCTACTGGGAGTACCTTGGGAGGAGTTGGCTCTACAGAGCCAAACACTTTTCTCCTATTTAGAGAGCTCAGTTTGCCCTCAATTGCTTCTTTCAATTTAGCCCAGTCCAAGCCCTTCTGGCACTCTACTAGGGTCTTAGGTTCTAGGTCTAATTCCAAGGATTTAGCAATCTTTGAGGCAAAATATGTGCCGACAATAGTGAAATTTCTTTTATATAACTCTCCTGATCTAGTATAGTTTGAGGAAATTTCCTCATTAAAATCCTCTAACTCCTCGTGATTTCCCAACACGATGGGGTCAGAGCCTTCCGATCTCCCAGCACCTGAGTGTGTGCGCGCGTGGTCGCTAGGTCCGCCACCTCCTAGGTGGGTGCCACCTTTTGGGTAGTCTTTCTCAACATCAGGTCGATCTATTTCTCCCGACAAGGGTAATGAGCCCGCACCGATTCTTTACTTTTGCGGACGTCTCCGCGAGCTAGAATCATGTGCACCCGAATCTCTTCCCCTTTCCAGTAAGAGGGATTGAGTGCTCTCTTGGGGCACCTCCACTCTTTCCGGTGCATTTACTACTGGTGTATGCGAGTTCGTTACACCTTTATAGTAGGTGAAAGCATTTGGCAGTCTATTTGCAATTTGTTGCAAATTAATTATCCGCTGAACTTCCAGTTCAGTATGTTTTGTGTGTGGGTCTAGGGCCTGGATGCCAAAGACATTTCAATCTAGTTCTCGGCATTCTTTATGGTAGTACTTCTCTCCCCCTAATGTCGGGAAACTGCCCTCATAAAAAATACAATCAGTGAACCTCGCCTTATGCAGGTCACCTGTCATAGGCCCGAGTTATTTTATAATGGACGGAGTATCAAATCCGACGTAGACCCCCAGCTTCCGGTGGGGACCCATCGGGGTCCGCTGTGGTGGTGAGATTGGCACGTACACCATACCGCCAAACTTACGCAGATGGGAAATACAAGGTTTTTTCCCACGCACTAACTCGATAGGGGAGGTTTGATGGTATGCAGTCGGTCTGAGTTTAATTAATTTTGCGGCATGCAAGACCGCATGACCCCAATAACTGGTTGGGAGTTTACAATTCTGTAGTAAAGGTCTCGCAATTAATTTGATCCTCTTTATTAGGGATTATGCAAGGCTGTTTTTGGTGTGCATATGCGGTACAGAGTGCTCTACAGTTATGCCCATGGCCATACAATAATCATTAAAGGCAAGCGAATTGAATTCCGCGGCATTGTTCAACCTAATGGACTTAATTATTTCTTTAGGAAAGTCGGACTATAATTTAATGATTTGGGCAATAATCTTAGCAAAAGCATGGTTCCTTGTAGACAGCAGGCATACATGGGACCATCTAGTAGAGGCATCTAAGAGTACCATAAAATATCTAAACGGGCCAAAAACAGGCAGAATCTGTCCGCAAATATCACCTTGAATTCTCTCCAGGAAATTCGGTGACTCATCTTGGACATTGAGGTGAGAGGGTCTAATGATTAACTTCCCATTGGCACACACGAGGCACATGGAAACTTCGGATTTCGGGAGTTTTGATACCTTCAGGGTATGACCAACAAAATTGTTCACTATTCATTTCATCATGCTCAGACCAAGATGCCCTAGACGATCATGCCAGATCCAATAGGGGTCTAGGGTTGCTAATTCAGATTCCATAGCAATGTAAGGAAAGGGCTTTATATAAGTATAATATAGGCCATATGAAAAAGAAGAAAGTTTCTCCACTACTCGTTTATTACATCCATTTTTACCGTCATAAGAAGGAATTTTGCCCCACCATCATGATCGGTCTCAAAATCAAAGTCGTTGATTCGGATGTTTTTAAAGCTTCGGAGGGTACTGGTTGACTCCGGATACAACAATGCATCCTCGATCGTGATGGTGCTACCTATGGGGAGAGTGATTGTAGCTCGACCGGAGCAAACAATCCTAGCATTGCTTCTAACAATTGTAATTATGCTCCCATCCCTCTTCTAGAGGTTCTGTAAATATTTTGTGTCCCTAAATATCATATTAGTGGTGCAGCTGTCTACCAGACGGAGCTCTTCCTCCATTCGAGCCAAGTGAGTAAATTCTATGTCATAAGAATATATCATACAACCAATCAATATATAATCTTTAAAAATCACAAGCATAAATTAAAAGACAACCGCATAATAAATAAGCAAAGTGATTAAGTCTTCTCATGACAAAGTGAGGTCCTCCAGGGACTTACAAAGACATAGAATTAAACAGTGGAACTAAACGTGACGGTAAAGTGTTCTCCAGGATCAAAGCAAAACACGCTGAATATATTGTAAAGATAATGTCCAACATAGATAACTTAATGCATATCGCCGCATGCATCTTCGAGATCCATGCCAAGGAGGTCGTCCTCATGTCGGATGCATTGGCCTCTTGCTTCAAGCTATCAACGGCCATCTTATTGTCGCTCTTATCCTCACAATGAGAAGCTTCTAGCTGAACAACGTGCACCTCGGGCTTGAGTTTCTTTTTCTCGCCATCTTTCTTGGCGTACTGCTGGTACATCTCAACAAGGTGCTTTGGGGTTTGGCACGTCCGCGACTAGTGGCCCTTGCTACCACAACGGTAACACGGCTGCGAGGCTTGATGCGACTTATTTTCAGGGGGTTTCTGCTGGACTTCCCCTTTGCCTTTCCCACTTTCCTTTCTCTTTTCAATTTTCTTCTGCGCACCGAGACAGTTGCCTTGGCCCTTCTTCCCTTTTCCCTTCTGGCGGTGCGTACTTGTAAGATCAAGCCTCCCCATGGGCTGATTGATTTTGGTAATTGATGGCAACTAGGCCGTACAGCTGGAACGCCAAGGATAAGGACCTTTGTTTTATAGTTCTTCTGATTTTCTTGTGTGTGTCTTTGGCTCGATTACATCTCTCTGGTTGCAGGGTCCCATTGAGCACAGGTTCAGAAACATCAGCCGTGAGTTCGAGAGAGTGCCAGGTGTTAGTTTTGAGCGAATAATCTAGAGCGAGTACACCTGTCCCAGGGTCGAGAAGGTTTGGAGTCCAGCCGTCTAGGGTTTTCGTAGCCGCCAAGTCTCAAAGCCAGATATTTTTTCTGTGGGCGCGAAAATTCCTGCTTAAGTGTCCAAATATTCCCGCCAAGTCCACAAATCGACAAAAGTGTCCCAAGACCCGAGACGTGATGACGAGAGGGGGCGAGAAGGGCTAAGTCCGAAGGGCATGAAGATTAAAGCCCATCGGACGACGTCCGATCACCATCGGACGGCGTCCGGTGAACCCAAGCCAAATTTTGGCTAAGTCCCTAAAACAACGTCCCTGTCGGACGGCGTCCGATCGTCTTCGGACGGTGTCCGACAGCGCCGATTTTCCGGAGGTGAGCTTAAAAACGACTAAGTCCCAAACGACACCGTCTCTGTCGGACGGCGTCCGGATACCATCGGACAGCGTCCGATGACGTTCAAAATTGGTCACCAGACAGCGTCCGACGATCTTCGGACGGCGTCAGATCAGAGGGGGCGCGACAGTATTCACTGTCGGACGGCGTCCGACCATGACCGGACGGTGTCCGACGACGGCTGGGCAAGCGTCCGAACACCTGGCGAGCACTTCTTGCGCACACGCTGGCACCCCATCGGACGCGTCTAGTAAGCCACCGGACTGCGTCCGACGAAGCACAAAACTTGGCCTCACTCTCTGTCGGACGGCATCCGACAGGAACCAGACGGCGTCCGATAGATCGATCCGAAACTCGGGATTATATCTAAGCCATCCGATTTTAGGGTTTCGTCTTCAGCCTATAAATAGGGGCTTGGAGTACGGGAGAAAATTGAGAGAGCCACCATTAGCAGCCACCCCTTGCACTTGCCTATCAAGAGAGCTCCTCCCATGGCACCCACCTCCACCTAGGGTTTCATGTGCTTGAGAGATTGAGAGGGAGAAGAAGAGAGGAAGGGGAAGAAGAAGGTGATCCCTACCTTCTCCCATCATCCCAAGGTTTGCCCCCATCTCCCATGGTGTTCTTGCCCTAGTTTTCCTGGGGAGAGAGAAGGGGTAGTGGTGAGAGATGATCTCGATCTTGTGCTCTCGGGACTTCGACGCTGGAGAGATCGTCACCACACCACGAACTTCATCAACCGTACGACTACGTCAATCGAAATCCTCCGTGTGTCGGGGGTCACTTCCGTGTGTCGGATGTTCGTGGCCTTCATCCGTTGAAGGTTGTGTGCAAAATCCTCCGTGTGTCGGAGGTCGGTGCCGTGTGTCGGCGCCGCGGGTGCGAGGAGCTGCCGCGTGTGGAAGAACTCGTCTTGTGTGAAGGTTTGGAGCTCACCTACCATGTGTTGGTGAAGAGCTACCACGAGTGGATTGAGGGCTAGGAACGAGAGAGTCCCGACTTCTCTGTGTGAGAGGTTTCCTCAACGGAGACGTAGGTGTTCATGTGTTGAACACCGAACTTCGGTAAACAACTCGGTTTGCGTCTCCTTGTCTCTTGCATTACTATAAATTGTGCATTGCTTGTGTGAGCCATCGAGCCACTATTTCTGTTGATTTATTGTGCCATCACTTCCGCATCTAGATACTAGGGTCTTATCGGTAGTTTGGGTAAATACCGGACTAATTAATCACGAAAACAAAGTTAAAATTTGGATTAGGAGTCCGATTCACCCCCCCTCTCGGCCTAGGTTTCCTTCAAGTGGTATCAGAGCCAGGTTCTCTAGTTGCTTAACCGCTTATAGATGGCCGACGGGGGTAGTGTAGCAGCCAATAGGATTCCTCTGTTTAGTGGCACTAATTTTGGATTTTGGAAGTTGCGCATGAAAGTATTTCTTCAGGCCATGGGAATGGATGTGTGGAAGGTCGTAGAGTCTCCTCATGGTGTCACACTCATTGATAATGTACCTCCCACACCCGGACAAACCAAACTTCTGGAGACCGATGCTAAGGCCATGAACGCTTTGTTTTGTGGTTTGAGCATGGAGGTCTTCGATAGAGTTAGCAATCTCACTAGTGCACACGAGATATGGATCACACTCATTGAGATTCACGAGGGCACTTCAGCTATTAAGGAGGGTAGACTAGTGGTTGTCAAGGAGCGTTATGATCAGTTCAGAATGCTTCCAAATGAAAATGTCAATGCTATGTTTACTCGGCTTAACCCCATCCTTAACGAGCTTAAGGGGCTCGGTCACACTGTTGCAAATGATGAAGTATGCAGGAAAATGCTGCGGATCCTCCCCAAGAAGGACTACCGGGACATCATCACCTACCTCACCAACAGTGGTGATGTGGAGAAGCTGGCTCCCACAGCTTTGCTTAGCAAGATCACCGCGCACGAGATGATGCTCCTCAATGATCGTGAGGATTCTCCTGATCCAGCAAAGAATCAAGTGGTTACTCTCAAGGCCAGTGGATCCAAGCAAAGTGGTCTCAAGTCAAGTCAAGCTGAGGACAGTGGTGAGATGACATGGAATGAGCTCGAGGAGGGCTTCCAACACTTCGGCCTGTTCACGAAGCAAGCTGGCCAATTCATGAGCAGAAATGGCTATGGAGGCAAGAAGAGGATGAGTAGAAATACTCATGCATCATATCGATGTTATGAGTGTCAGGAGAAGGGGCACATCCCTTCAATGTGTCCCCAGAAGGGCAACACCAAGTATAAGGACAAAGGAAAGGAGAAGGGTGATGGCGAGAAGCCGAGGCACAATGACAACAAGAAGAAGAATCCCCAGAAGTCAGGGTTCAAGGGTCGCTCCTCACAAGGAAAGAGGCTAGCCTTTGTGGGAGAATGGGTGACTGATGATAGCTCCAGCGACACTTCAGCTTCAGGAGATGAGGAATCAGCTGATCAGGAGCTGACCACCATGGCAATAGCTGAGTCCGTGCCGCCTCATCCAGTCTTCACTCCAAGATGTCTCACGGTGGTTGCTGAGCCTCGAGAGTGGTACTCTGATGATGATGGGGCTTCTTCTACTACTTCCTCTACATCGGCAAAGGCTTCAGCGACTCCTGCTGGCACTTCCAAGTGCCTGATGGCTCGACCTAGTGGCGAGGTGAGCGACTCTGGTTCTGACTCTGATGTGGATGTTGAAGGCATGCGTGATTGTCTTAGGGAAGCTTGTGAACGCTATAAGCATGAGACACTAAAGAACCTAGAGCTTGGTAAAACTTTGATTGCTTTGCAAACTAAATGCAAAAGTCTTGCCACTAGATGTGATAGCTTAGAGTCTGAGCATGACACCTTGCTAGGTTCTAACAAAAATCTGTCGTCTAAGTGCAATGTGCTAAACAAGAGCGCGATGCTTTGAATGAGTCACTAGATGATCTCACGATTACTTACCATGCACTTAGGGAAAACCATGAGACACTTCTGGCTAAGAATGATGAGTTGGTTACTTTGCCTCTTGCTCAACTAGTTGATACTCCTGTTGATGCTTTGGAAGCTGCTTGTGCCATGCCTGTTACTTCTGTTGCTATTGCACCTATTATTGACTTGACTCTTGCTAGTCCTGAAGTTGCCCATGATTGCACTGTGTTGGCTTCCACTTCTAGTAGTTCCTCTAGCAATGCACTAGTGTGTACACCTGATAACTGCAAATTTGCACGAGCTGCTAGGGAACTTGCTATTGAAAATACCGAGTTGAACTCTAAACTTAAGAAGTTTGATAAGGGGCTTGGGAAGTGCTATGAGAGTAGCTTGGCCTTGAACAAGATGCTTAAGGAACAACGAAAACCCTCCCAAAAGGGTGGCTTGGGTTTTACTCCAGAGAAGCCAAAAGGGAGGAAGAAATCAAGTGTTCCTCGAGCATCTACCATGAGGCAAAGTTACTATCATGTCTATCCTGAGAAGAGGCATGGTAACAACTTGCACACTAGCAACAATGTTTCTAGGATGCACAATGGGCACGACATATGGCAAGGACATGCTAGGCACTATAACTCTCCCACATGGCAACCTCAAATGCACCACAACACTTGGAATGGTCCTAGGTTCTACAATAACTGGCAAGGTCCTAGGTACCGCAACACTTGGCAGTCACCTAGGCAAAATTTCTGGAATGGTCCTCCTAGGCACAACATTGGTAGGACACATCCTCCTAGGAACCAAAACTTCAACACTCCCAATCACACACAGCCAAGATTCCCAAGAGCACATACTGTGCTGTATGATCACTACATGCTAAAAAGAAATTCCCAAGGTAGAGTGACGGCTAGATTTGTTGGGCTCAAGTCTGAAAATGAGCACAAGGCACATATTTGGGTGCCCAAGTCATTGATTGATCGTTTTACTCTTAGTGCTTCTGGTTTGAAGGCTAACCCTCGGGGACCTCCTGTGTGGGTCCCTGAGTCACATAAGTGATCTTCTCTCATGACAGGTGAACTACCGGAGTGGAGGGTGCCATTGGATCATCGACAGTGGGTGCACTCAACACATGACCGGCAACCCCCGATTGTTCACCTCAATAGGGGAGGAAGGCAAGATTCCCCTCAAGGTCACTTTTGGAGATGGAAGCAAGAGCAAGGTTCTGTGAGTTGGAAAGATAGCAATTTCTTCAGATCTCTCAATTGACAATATGCTACTAGTGAAAACTTTGAGCTATAATCTTCTCTCTGTTGCCCAAATATGTGATTTGGGGTTCCATTGTAATTTCTCACCTGAGGGCTTGTTGGTTTTGTACAAAAATGAAAATCTTGTGTTCAAAGGCTTTCGTTTTGAAAACTTGTTTCTTGTGAACTTTCATGAGCCTGCTGCATCCGTCTCGACTTGTCTTGTCGTCAAAGTCTCTCTTGGTTGGCTTTGACATAGGTGTCTTGGGCATGTTGGCATGGCGAATTTGAAAAAACTTTTCAAAAACGAGTTGGTTCTTGGGGTGCAAGATGTGACATTCGAGAAAGACAAGCTTTGCAGTGCTTGTCAGGCTGGCAAGCAAGTGGCAAGCTCACATCCTGCCAAGAATGTCATGTCTACATCTCGACCTCTTAAGCTTTTACACATGGATCTTTTTGGACCAACTACCTATGTGAGTATCTGGGGAATTTCTATTGCTTGGTCATTGTTGATGACTTCTCCCGATACACCTGGGTTTTCTTTCTACCTGACAAAACTCCAACTGGAGATGTCTTCAAAAAGTTTGTAAAGAAAGCCCAAAATGCTTTTGACTGTACCCTCAAGAAGGTAAGAAATGATAATGGAACGGAGTTCACTAACACTTCTGTTGAGCTGTTCTGTGATGAGTTAGGCATTGATCACCAGTTCTCAGCCACCTACACTCCTCAGCAAAACGGGGTAGTTGAGAGGAAGAACAGGACGCTCATTGAGATGGCAAGGACAATGTTAGATGAGTACAAGACTTCACATCCGCCTGGGTCAAGCATCAACACTGACTGTCCATCGCATCAACAGATCAGATCTTCACAAGCTCCTGAAGAAGACGTCCTACGAGCTGCTAGTGGGAAGACGACCCAATGTCTCCTACTTCAGGGTCTTTGGCTGCAAGGTCTACATCAAGAAGAAGCGGGAGCACTTGGGCAAGTTCCAGAGCAGAGTTGACACGGGAGTCTTCTTAGGATATTCAGCTAGAGGGTCATCCTTCAGGGTGTACAATGAGAGCAGTGGTCAGATTGAGGAGACCTGTGATGTGAAGTTTGATGAGTCAAATGGAAGTAAAGGAGAGCATGAGAATCTGGATGATGTGGATGGTGAGCAGTTGGCAAGAGCAGTGGAGGATATGCCAGCTGGTGATGTCAGGCCAGTAGAGGTTCAGAGGGAGACCGAGACGGTTTCACCACCTCTCACACCTGAACCAGTGCCAGACTCAGGGGGAGTATTCCCTCAAGATAGCTTAAGTGTGGAGCCAATTCCAGAGGCAGAGACAGCTTGTGAGCCAGATGCAGAGTCAGCCGAGCTACCACCTCAGTTGATCAAGACCCATCACACCATAGCTCGTGATCATCCAGCTGATCAAGTGATCGGTGACTTAACTCAAGGTGTGCAAACAAGGTCAAGGACAGCCAGCGTCAGTGAGGTCAGTGCTCTGGCAAGCTTCTATGAGCACACGGCATTTGTGTCTGAGCTTGAACCAAAGAAAGTGGAAGAGGCTCTGAGTGACCCAGACTGGATCAATGCGATGCATGAGGAGATGAATAATTTTGAGAGGAACCAAGTCTAGACGCTGGTTGAGAGGCCAAAGGACCACAATGTGATTGGCACCAAGTGGGTATTCAAGAACAAACAAGATGAGCTTGGAGTGGTGGTGCGCAACAAGGCGAGACTTGTGGCTCAAGGCTTCACACAGATCGAGGGTGTAGATTGTGGAGATACCTATGCTCCAGTAGCACGTTTAGAGGCTATCAGACTGCTTGTGGTGTTTGCAATGTGTCACAACATTGTGTTTAGACAGATGGACGTGAAGAGTGTATTCCTGAACGGTTACATTGGAGAATTGGTGTATGTTGAGCAGCCTCCAGGTTTCGAGGACCCACAGCACCCTGATCATGTGTATAAACTGTCGAAGGCTTTGTATGGTCTCAAGCAAGCACCCAGGGCATGGTATGAGAGGCTAAGGGACTTTTTGATTGGCAAGGGATTCATGGTCGGAAGGGTCGACACGACTCTATTCACTAAGGTGGTGGATGGAGATCTGTTCCTGTGCCAGGTCTACGTGGATGATATCATCTTCGGTAGCTCAAATGAGTCCTTGGTCAACGAGTTCAGCGACATGATGAGTAAGGAGTTCGAGATGTCAATGATGGGAGAATTGAACTTCTTCTTGGGATTTCAAATCAAGCAACTAAAGACTGGGACCTTCATGTGCCAAGAGAAGTACATCCTCGACCTGCTCAAGCGCTTCAACATGAGTGACTGCAAGCCAATCCGGACACCAATGGGGACAAACTGCCACCTCGACCTCAATAAAGACGGTAAAAATGTCGACTAAAAGTTTTATCGTTCCATGATCGGTGCTTTGCTCTATTTGACTGCATCTAGGCCGGACATCATGTTTAGTGTGTGCATGTGCGCTAGATTTCAAGCCTCCCCTAGAGAAATGCATATGACTGCTGTGAAACGAATTCTTCGATACTTGAAACACACACCTAGCATAGGCCTTTGGTTCCCGAAGGGTGCGCGGTTTGAGCTCCTAGGCTATTCTGACTCAGATTATGCCGGGTGCAAGATCGATCGCAAAAGCACTTCCGGGGCTTGTCATTTCTTGGGTAGGTGTCTTGTGTCATGGGCGTCAAAGAAACAGAACTCCGTGGCGCTATCTACTGCCGAGGCTGAGTATATAGCGGCAGGGAGTTGCTGTGCACAACTTCTTTACTTGACACAATCATTGTTTGACTTTGGACTTAAACTTGACCATGTGCCTCTCCTATGCGATAATGAGAGCGCGGTGAAGATAGCGTGCAACCCGGTCTAACAATCACGGACCAAGCACATTGATGTCCGTCACCATTTCCTTCGGGATCATATGGCGAAGGGCGACATTGTGCTTGAGCACGTGTGGACAGAGGACCAGATTGCTGACATATTCACCAAGCCACTCGATGAGGCACGATTCTGCAAATTGAGAAATGAATTGAACGTTTTAGACAAGTCAAACATTACCTGAGTCGGTCGTATGGCCATGTTATTCATTGCAAATCTTTTAAAGCCAGTTTGAACATTTAGGTGCTTTGCTTGTTATACTGGATGTTATTCATTGTCTATATATTCATCACATGAAATTGATAGCTATAGCATGTGTTCACCTTGTCACTAGCTCAACCTGTGCTTAACTCAATATATCATGCAATTGGAAGCCATGAGCTTGTGTTAGGAGGGCTATAGCTTCTAGTCTCAATTGATTGCTCTAAACTCTTGGTTGATCATGTGCTTCTAAGTCTAGATCGTGCTCTTCCATTTTGCACATGCCTTTACTTCGCTAATTTGAGCAATTTTAAGAAAATATTGAGCCAAAATTTGCAAAATATGCTAAACTGTGAGTAAGGCCAAAATAGGTCATACATGTCTCACCAATGTCTCCTCGATGAGATAGCTTGCCATTGCACTAGGCATGAACTTAGGGGGAGCTTTGGATGACCAAGACGTTCATCTTCAGTGTCATGCTGGGTGGCGTCGCTTATGGTTTGAGACATAGCAAATTTGATAAAATGCAAAGTGCGAAATGTGAAATATTTCAAAATGAGCTCAACTAAAAGGTTTTTAGTCTCAAATAAGCTTGGTGATAGCATTGTTTGAAGTGCATTTTCTAGTACTATGGTGCATCATGAGTCATCTTTGAGTTTTAGAGCAACTCTTAATACTTCTAGCTATTGTTCACCTTATATTTGCTCTAGGTCCTAAATAACCTGAACTATACATCTACCAATTGTGCTCTAGTTGATCTTGTGACATTGTGACTTTGAGATGGCTAGATTATGAGTGTGGTGAACTTATGGTCATGCTTGCACTAGTACAACTTTCAGAGCGCTTAATTAGCTTCTAACCTCATCCTTTGCTACTTTATGGTCATTGATGCCAAAGGGGGAGAATTAAAAGCAAATCCATGTTTTTTTGGGCATTGTCATATTTTTGGATGCAAAGAGGGAGAATTGATTTGATTTTGGAGACTTAGGAGATGCTTTGCTCCTAGGATAGAGATTAGGATGGAGATGCTTTGCTCCATGAGATGTGATGAATTTTTAGGTGGTATGCATTTATTTAGGGGGAGCTCTAATCTCACATACATTGCACTCTATTAATTGGCCTAGTATCATGTATGTGTTGATTGGCATGCAATGTTTCTGAGCTAACCCATTGCACCAGAGATTGTATTTGTGCTTTGTCATGTTGGATTTGCAGGTGTTGTCATCAATTACCAAAAAGGGGGGAGATTGTAAGATCAAGCCTCCCCATGGGCTGATTGATTTTGGTAATTGATGGCAACTAGGCCGTACAGCTGGAACGCCAAGGATAAGGACCTTTGTTTTATAGTTCTTCTGATTTTCTTGTGTGCATCTTTGGCTCGATTACATCTCTCTGGTTGCAGGGTCCCATTGAGCACAGGTTCAGAAACATCAGCCGTGAGTTCGAGAGGGTGCCAGGTGTTAGTTTTGAGCGAATAATCTAGAGCGAGTACACCTGTCCCAGGGTCGAGAAGGTTCGGAGTCCAGCCGTCTAGGGTTTTCGTAGCCGCCAAGTCTCAAAGCCAGATATTTTTTCTGTGGGCGCGAAAATTCCCGCTTAAGTGTCCAAATATTCCCGCCAAGTCCACAAATCGACAAAAGTGTTCCAAGACCCGAGACGTGATGACGAGAGGGGGCGAGAGGGGCTAAGTCCGAAGGGCATGAAGATCAAAGCCCATCGGACGACGTCCGATCACCATCGGACGGCGTCCGGTGAACCCAAGCCAAATTTTGGCTTAGTCCCTAAAACAACGTCCCTGTCGGACGGCGTCCGATCGTCTTCGGACGGTGTCCGACAGCGCCCGATTTTCCGGAGGTGAGCTTAAAAACGACTAAGTCCCAAACGACACCGTCTCTGTCGGACGGCGTCCGGATACCATCGGACAGCGTCCGATGACGTTCAAAATTGGTCACCAGACAGCGTCCGACGATCTTCGGACGGCGTCTGATCACAGGGGGCGCGACAATATTCACTGTCGGACGGCGTCCGACAGTGACCGGACGGTGTCCGACGACGGCTGGGCAAGCGTCCGAACACCTGGCGAGCACTTCTTGCGCACACGCTGGCACCCCATCGGATGCGTCTGGTAAGCCACCGAACGGCGTCCGACGAAGCACAAAACTTGGCCTCACTCTCTGTCGGACGGCGTCCGACAAGAACCGAACGGCGTCCGATAGATCGATCCAAAACTCGGGATTAAATCTGAGCCGTCCGATTTTATGGTTTCGTCTTCAGCCTATAAATAGGGTCTTGGAGTACGGGAAAAAATTGAGAGCGCCACCATTGGCAGCCACCCCTTGCACTTGCCTATCAAGAGAGCTCCTCCCATGGCACCCACCTCCACCTAGGGTTTCATGTGCTTGAGAGATTGAGAGGGAGAAGAAGAGAGGAAGGGGAAGAAGAAGGTGATCCCTACCTTCTCCCATCATCCCAAGGTTTGCCCCATCTCCCATGGTGTTCTTGCCCTAGTTTTCATGGGGAGAGAGAAGGGGTAGTGGTGAGAGACGATCTCGATCTTGTGCTCTTGGGACTTCGACAACGGAGAGATCGTCACCACACCACGAGATTCATCAACCGTACGACTACGTCAACCAAAATCCTCCGTTTGTCGGGGGTCACTTCCGTGTGTCGGAGGTGCGTGGCCTTCATCCGTTGAAGGTTGTGTGCAAAATCCTCCGTGTGTCGGAGGTCGGTGCCGTGTGTCGGCGCCGCGGGTGCGAGGAGCTTCCGCGTGTGGAAGGACTCGTCTTGTGTGAAGGTTTGGAGCTCACCTACCATGTGTTGGTGAAGAGCTACCACGAGTGGATTGAGGGCTAGGGACGAGAGAGTCCCGACTTCTCTATGTGAGAGGTTTTCTCAACGGAGACGTAGGTGTTCATGTGTTGAACACCGAACTTCGGTAAACAACTCGGTTTGCGTCTCCTTATCTCTTGCATTACTTTAAATTGTGCATTGCTTATGTGAGCCATCGAGCCACTATTTCTGTTGATTTATTGTGCCATCACTTCCGCATCTAGATACTAGGGTCTTATCGGTAGTTTGGGTAAATACCGGACTAATTAATCACGAAAACAAAGTTAAAATTTGGATTAGGAGTCCGATTCACCCCCCGCCGCCTAGGTTTCCTTCACTACTGCTCGAGGAACTATGAGTATTGGCATGCGCTTCAAGAGCACCTTTGGTCCCCATGGGACGGACTGAGTGATTCTTCATGAGAATCTCATTATGCTTCTCCGCTTTCAATAGAGTTAGTATAAGGTCAGAGTGTTTAGTGAACTTGCGCTGACGATACTACTGCTGGAGTATCATCATCGAAGGGTGGTAGGTACACAAGGTCTTATTGATCATCTCCTCCTGCGAGATTTCATTCTCGCAAAACTTCAATTTGGAGAGGACCTTGTGGATAGAAGAGTTATAATCGGCCACAGTCTTAAAATCTTGGAACCGTAGTACCGACCATTCTCTCTGAGCTTTTGTCAGGAGAATGTTTACATGCTGGTTGTCGCGCTCCTTCAGGGAGGTCCAAAGAGTCAGAGGACTGTCCTCCATCACATACTCGGTCTTCAGGTCTGGGTGAAAATGGTGGTGCATAAAATGCAAGGCTGAGTACTTGATCATGTCAGGGATAGCAGGTTCGCCCTCTGTAGGATGGACAATGGTAGCACCAACGGCACGGGCGCTCAAGTTGATCTTTAGATCCATTGGCCAAGTCAGGTAGTTGCTCCCATCAATAGCGACTGGGGCAAATTCCCGCTTATTGATGTCAGACATATCCTACATGGTTATGCACATATTTACTTCAGGAGATATAACATGCGTATTTGCTATAAAATTAACAATTCACCAATTTCCAATATTAATAGGACTACGGGTCTAAACAGAGTATATTGCATAAAGGCGAACAAGAAAATCACAGTTAATTTGCAAAAATAAAAGCTACAGACATTAATTACAGGTAAGCGCAAAAATTGAATTTATTACTAATCAGGGCAATAAACAACCAACAAATATTAAATCTATAGGATTTAATACTCACAAAATAACGACGAAATCTTCGGGATTTATTAAATTTGGCCCAAAAGGGCCAAGTTTGCCCTTCCCTTTTTTATTTATTTTATTTGGGCCCAAAAGGGCCTAATTTGGCCCCTATTTGTTTCGGCCTGTATTGGGCCAACCCAATTGGCCTGTCACGCCATTTGTGTGGTGGTGGCTACGGTTGCCCCCTAGCCATAGATCCGGGTGGCGGCATCGGTGCTGACCAACGGTGGCGCGGGCCGGTGTGGTGGTGGTGTGCTTGAGCAGTGCCGACGCTGCCGAGGCGGCGCGAGGCGGGCTTACGTGGAGCAGTGCTGCATGGTGGGGCGGGTCCACGGGCCGAGGTTCATGGGCGGGCGGCGCGACGGCACGGAGGCGGCAACATGAGGGCTAGGTCTTCCGAGGCCAAGATCGCTTGGGATGCCTTCGGGGCGGCGGCGGGCGGTAAGCGCTTCTTGGTCTGCGGCGGGCACGTATGCTGGGCGAGAGAGCGCGGCGCGGCGCGCATGTGGCAGGCTGGTGTGCGGGCGCGGCTGAGCGAGTGCATAGCGCGACGGCGCAAGGGTCGGGGCTGAAGCGGCCAAAGCCGGGCCGGCGCGACGTGGTCATCTATGGGACGGCGGTGATCGGCGGTGCCGAGTTTGGCCATAGGCTAAGAATGAATTTGCTAGCAACTAAAAGAAAAACTAATAGATTGAAGCCAAGAACAACGATGTACTAGATCGACAAAAACAGATCTGTTTGCGATAGCGACATACAGTTGGTCACAAACCTGAGAGCGATTCGTGCGGATAACGTGTTGTAAAACACTCGTCGCACACACGCAAACACAATCACAACAACAAGAGACACAGATCTAGAGAGAAAAAAGCCAGCACAGTAATCTTTATTGATAGATCTCTCTTGTACAAGGGGTTTATATATATAGCCTAACCTATATTTGGTTTTGCCTATAATACCCCTAGGGTTTAAGATATGCTTGCAGCCCATAAATCTCGTACGGTTTATAACATTGAGGTCATGGGTGTAAGGTGTCGAGTAACGGTGCTTGGCCTTGGTGACTGGGCGTGGTGCGCCTACGCAGCTACACTATGAGCCTGCGACGCGAACAGTCAGCCCGTTAGGCTTGCGCTGCGAATTGAATGCACGCTGCAAAGTGCGAATCGTTGTGCCTCATTTTAGCAAGCTAGCGGCAGCCTTTGCTTGTTTCACTTTTTGCCTAGTTGTCGTCTCGTCCTCTACACCCCGCCCAAATGGTAGGGGTGGAAATGGTATGGATATTATCTGATCAATCGACAGACCGAATTGATCAGATAATGATTTGTATAGTTTTATTAATATTCGATTAGTTTTACGGATAAGGATATGCATATGTATAATTTGGCGTGGACATGGATACGAATATGGAGCACTAATTATTCGGTGGATAAGAAATATCCGAGTTTTTGTTTGGATAATATCCGATTATAAAAGATGGATATCATTCGAATGTATTTCTAGAATTTTTTAATATATTTCTAAAAAAATTTATTGATAGTTTCCCAACTTTTTTGTATTTTTAAATCTAGACTAATTTAATAAAGGTCGTGTATAGACTTTCTAATATTTTTTTTTGCTAGTGTTATAGATTTCCACTTTTAAATTTAAATTTTGACCTTATTTTGTGAAAATTTGGAATAGATTTTTCAAAATTAATTTTAACTATTCGATTAACAATATCCATACCCTTGTCTTATCCTATCTGTATTCGTAACCAATGTTATACATTATTCGAATTTGTATCCATATTCGACACATTCATATTTGAATATGTATTCGTTAAAAAATACGGATATGGATATGGATAGAATGATATCTGGTCTTATCTGATCCGATCACAACCCTACAAATGGCCGATGCCCCCATGGTGAATTGGGTTGGCAACTTGGCATCTATCAATAGTACAAAGCCGAACACGAGCGTCGTTGGCTCGCCACGTGGTTGCCCTTCCCGCCCAGTGTTTCGCGCAAAGATCAACAGCTCGGCTGGTTTGCTGGAGTGGCTAGCCGAGCCAGGTCTCATCGCGCAGCCCACGGTTCGAATCCCGCGCAGGCAACCCTTTGTTGCGCTTTTCCCCGGTGTCCGTGCGGGCTTGTCGGCCTCGCGCCGACACGCGATTTGCTGAGCCCGCTTGCTGAGCCGCCGCGGCGCACGCCCACGCGTCTAGTATTATATGGGTACCTTGAAATGTGTCAGGGGGTGGGCTCGAGTCCTGTCGGTGTTCTAAACCGGACAGATTTGTCTCGTGGGAGATTCGTAGTTCGGTCAGAGGGAATTTTCGCCGCTAGATCGCTCGAACTCACGCTCGTAGGGAGACACCAGATTTTCCTAGGTTCGGACCCCCTATGAGGGTAACAATCCTACTCCTACGAGGGTGGTATTCTCTAGGGTTCGAAACGCTCTTGCTCGAGAGCTCTTGTCGCAGTGTGTGTGAAACAGCATGGAATCCAACCCCCTTCTCCTTCTGCCCCCGCTCCCATTTATACTACAAGGGGCGGACAGTTGGTCAGAGAGAGAGAGAGAGAGAGAAAGAGAGAGAGATAGAGAGAGCGACGGAGACATTCCATTGGCTGAACTCGGGCCACCGCACCCCCTACTTGCCCCCGCTGACGTCCACATCTTAAATGGCTTCCTCCGATCGCCGGGCCTGACGGGACATGGGAGACACCTGACACAGGTGCCACTTTGCTTCTGCCATCGCACAGTGATGGAATGACCGCTACCGTGCGCCGGACAGACTACAATGTAGGCAATCATCTCTCTCAGTCTCGCACGCCTGAACCCTTGCATTTAATGCCACGGATACAGTGAACGTTGAGGAGGTCTTAGCGGAGAAGCTTCCCCCTTTCGCACGAACGCCTGCTAAGTGGGGCCGATGCCCACCTGCTTGGCTGGGCGCCACGCTTCCTGCTCGGCGTGGGGGTCTGATCGCCCGCTCTACGCCAAGCTGCCACGCATCCTGCTCTGGCTCGGCGTGGGGGTCTGATCGCCCGCTCTACGCCGAGCTGCCACGCGTCCTGCTCTGGCTCGACGTGGGGGTCTGATCGCCCGCTCTACGCTGAGCTGCCACGCGTCCTGCTCTTCCTTGGTGTGGGTACCCCGGTACGTCGTGTACCGACAAGTCCCACCAAGGCCCACCCTAGGCTCCGTCTCTACCGAGAACCAGCTGATAGGGAGGTACTCCATCATTGCCGGAGTTGAACCGGGAGTTGGAGGTGGTGGAATTGGAGGACCAGAAACAAGAGCCAAAGCGTGCCATGATAGGCCCTGAGCATGACGCGACGACACCAAGATGGTGGCTTGTGTAGTAAGGGTAGTGCAGCTGGACCCATGTAGTAGCAAGCGGTATGGTTGGGCCTGCCGCGGAGGAAGCGCCGTGGCCAGGGCTGTGGCAGTCCTCTTGGTGGCGGGGTGCTCGTGGATGCAGCAGAGTCGCCACATTTCAATGTTGAGAGGAAAGGGAAGAAGCAGAAAGGAGGTGAGCACGGAGGAGATGCCATATGGAAAATGGTGGGTTGGGTTTTTTTGAGAGAAATGAGACATAGTTCTCACTAGGGGTGTAAA
Source organism: Raddia guianensis (assembly GCA_036346415.1). Lineage (NCBI taxonomy): Eukaryota > Viridiplantae > Streptophyta > Magnoliopsida > Poales > Poaceae > Raddia > Raddia guianensis. The sequence goes on along the minus strand of CM070535.1, from coordinate 48,027,666 downwards.
CTGTTCGGATTAGATCGAATAATGGCTAAATCATATACTTAACCCTATGTTTTTCTCGGAATCAAATCTGGCTACAGATATTTTGGATACGAATACGGAATCGAATATTACCGAGCACAAATACGGATCGAATACGAATCAGACTGAATACGGTTACGGGCATTTTATTGAAGCTATGATACTATCACGGTACCGCTATTGGCGCAACATATTCAAATAGAAACATGATAAATATAATCATATTACATAGACATTGTGCAACTACTAATGGTCTAAAGCACAACATAACACAAACATAGCCACGCAGCAAATAATTTGAAGTCATACTAACAAAGTTGTCGCGGCTTATGTCCAGCATGTTCGGTTTCTGCAGGTTCCGGATCGATTTGGGCAGCTCGCCGGAGAGCATGTTGCCGCTTAGGATGAGCTTGTTGAGGTAGCTCAATTAAGTTGCCAAAGCTGGCTGGGATCTGGCCGGTGAGCTTGTTCATGCTCAGGTCCTTGGTAGAGTATGCAATTAAATTTACATTGGTGCACATATTGATCAGATACTCCCCGGATTGTGGGCCTGTGGCCCCGTGAAGCTGTTGTTGTGCACGTCGAGGAGCTCGAGCACCATGATTGGCGAGCTCGCCGGGGACCGCGCCGGTGAACCTGTTGGAGTATAGGTCGGGGAACACCTGGTTCGGCATCTTGCCGATCTCGGGGTGGTGGTGGTGGTGGTGGTGGTGGTGGCGGCGGGGGGTGGGGGGGGGGGTGGGGGTGGGGATATCACCGGCGAGATGGTTCTCGCCGAGCCGGAGACGGACCAGCGAGTCAGCGACGGTCGTTGGGAGCGGGCCCGACAAGGCGTTGCCGAAGAGGAGCAGCTTAGAGCTCGCTGCAGTTGCCAAGCGACGGTGGTATCTCGCCGGTGAGCACGGGACTGGGGGGCCCGGAACAAGGCCGGGTCCGGAGGCGGCGGCGACGGGACTCGAGGCGGCGCATACCAGGGAGGCCGAGGGCTGCCGGCCGGCAGCGGGAGTGGGAAAGATGTGGAGGGGTGGAGGCTAGGGTTGCCTGTTGAACTTGATACCATGTTGTGGCCGGTTGGGTCGGTGGGCCTCAAACCACTACGTACAGAACCGGATATCCGAAATATATACAGACCGGATATCCAAAAAATTATCTGATCCGACGGTATTGATTGCCCCATATGCGATACCTTATCCAAAACTAAATATCTCAAACCGAAACCGAATTCGAAAAAATCTGACCTGATTTTATCCGAATCTGGCCGGTCCGGTTCGGGAAATACCCTAGTTCTCACCACCGTCCGCATATATAGAAGCGGGTGGTGGTGGGTCCGTCAGCTCCGAAGCGAGCATAGTTGAATTGAGTGATTCTATCCCTTACTAGAGTGAAACTGGTGTAGGACCTTTATGCTGGATCATAGTAATAAAGATTCATTTACCCTAAGAGCATGTACAACAGGGGCTGTATCAAGCCCCTGCATTTCAAAATTTTTGACCCGCGTTGTGCTGTATCAAGGCCCTGCGTCTCTGCTTTTGTTTGATTTTTTCATCTGCGTGTACTGTAGCTACAGTACTTTCGGGGGCCTGCTAGGCATGCTCTAAGAGCCTAAACTTGTCTCGTTGGCCTCCCAACTTACTAAACCTCTATATCTTTTGAGTCTCCGATGTTTGCCATAAATTATCACTCTTATCTATCCTTACCCCCGCTATATTTTGGTTAGTATATTAATTGATATGAAATTTATCTTTTATTCTTGATATTCTCAACCTTGCTTCATCGCGGAAATCGATACTATTTAATACTCTCGAGTGAAATCTACATCGGTATACGTATGCTTGTAGATTAAACTCTGTTAGGCTAAGGACCACCAACAACCGATAGGAATGGACAGGAGTGAAAAGGAAAGGGGGCAGGTGGGGGAGAGGTGGCCGGCCAAGGCGGAGGGGGTGGCGCTAGGGAGGAGTAGGGATGGAAAAGGAGCGAATAATATTCATATTCAATATTCATATTTCAAAAAATAGTAAGGAATTTAAATATCCGACGGAAACAGAGTGGATTCGGATAATTATTCAAATGGAGAAGTGCGGATTCGGAGTGGATATGATATCAACGATATTCGATGGAAACAGAGCAGATTCGAATATCCAAGTGTATTTCGGATATCTAGATTCGGGTGTTGGTTGGGCCTAGGGAGAAGGAGGAATGGTGCATGGGCCTGATGGGGAGGTGGTCGGCTAGGCCTAAAGGAGGCGTGGCACAACTCAAGAAGTAAAATAAATTCTGAATTAAAATAAAAGAATTTTCTATAAAAACAATTGTAGAAATTAGTAAACAATTGTAGAAATTAGTAGCAACTTCTGAAAAATATGAGATAAAATCCTAAAAAGCCAGAAAAATGAGAACTCAAATATGAGATCATATTTAATATTTTGTGGGATGATTTTTTCTGGAAAATTGGTAGAAGGCTTTTCTTTTATGGAATAAAATGGAAATTTGTTTTAGAAAATTTAGGAAAAATTGGGAAGATATCTAGGGATTTGAAAATGATTTTTTGCGAAAAATTTTGATGCTAAAATTAGGTAAAACAATATTGGGTACGCCACAATAAGATTTATGTTTGTGGACAATCTTGTGCCTTTTTTGGTTTTGTTTATGTTTGAAAGTTGTATGTAAATCATAAATTTGTTTCTTTCGTTTTTGTTTTCGTTTATTAGCCGACTCTGGTATGTATCTGTTTCATTAGTATTCGATCCGTTTTGAGTCTATCCGAATCTAAATTCAAAACCGAGGTTAAAAAAATATGTAAGGATATGGTAAAGACAATATCCGCCCGTATCCACTCCGTTTTCATCCTTAGGAAGGAAAAGGTCGACTAGGGGATGGAGAAAGAATGGGAAGGAAAGGAAAGGTAGCGGATTCCATGATCAAGAGAAAGAATAATTAAATAATTTGTTCAATTAGTGAACCGTGAATACCTTCACACAAATAATTAATTTAAAATCAAATTGGTGAAAATAAAATTACATAGTTAATATTTTAGTTACTTTTGTAAATAAAATAATTAATAAAGACTTTTATTTCCTTTGGAAATCATTTATTTAAATTAATTTAGTTTTCATGGTAAAGATGATTTTAAAGATAACATAATCATTTTTAAAAGTTCAAATTATTATAAAATGGTTTTCATGCAATGCAATACCTTGATGCATATGATTTTGGTTTTCAAAAATGAAAATGTTACACATATATATAGGATGTCAATAATATTTAAGTTTTGTTCTTCAACACTTTCAACAACTTTTTGACTATGTAAATGACATGAAAAAAATTCAATTGCAAAGTTGTATATCACTGGTGGTTTTGTCAGGTTTTTAGGAAGTGCAAGGTGAGCCAGGCCACATCACAAGCAGTTCTATCCAGTTTCATTTGAATAAGTTCTAATTTTTTTTTAAAAATGTATTAACTATTTTGGAATAGATATCAACTATAAAGTTGTAGACCTTCTCGAGAGTTACAATTTGCATATAAAGTTTGTTTTCATCTAACCTCAAATGAATAAGTTATGAAATTTGCAAAATATACATATGTGACAATTTATGGCTACAGCTGCTAAGTGATAAGTGCTGTCAGGTCGGTTAAGGACCTGCCAAAAAATAGTACTGACTATTCTATTATAAAATCGCCAATTATATACTATTAATGGTGGTTCTCGGTTCGCGGATACCACTGGCAGTTTTTTCGGGTTTTCGGAAAGTGCAAGGTGGGCCGGACCACATCATTGGCGGTTCTAACAAAAAAAGCAAAAGTGGTGGAGGTATGGATGAGCATTTTTTGTAGTGGGGTTACACCACGAAAATGGAGGAGGGTGATGTGGAGGCCTGGTCGGGGATCGTTGATCGCATACTCGCATGACACCCATGTTAGGTTAATTGTGTGGGGGCGATTCGGCAGCGGAAGGATGGACGGGGGAGGGAGGAGCGAGTGGCCAGGAGGTGAGGGTATCATTGGTCGTAGGTAGATGGGCCAGCGGGGATAGGTCTATGTTGAAGGTGCACACAGCAATGTCAGGGAGGGAGGAAAAGGGGAGGAGGGACGTCGGAGGTGAGGAAGTAGCCTGTAGGCGAGTGGGAGGAAGCAATGGCGAGAGCTTGCATTCTGGCATTCTGGCACAACGCAGACGCCTGTGTGGGAGATTTTCCGTTTATTCCTTTATTGAACGGTCTCGATTCCGTTACATTAGTTCACAGATTGCTGCTACAAAATGCATGCTGCATGCGCACATTCCTCCCATCTCAGCTAGCATCGTCGTAGCAGACGGTGCACCAGCAAGTCCCAGCAGCGCACTTGTCTTCGGTGCACATCATCTTGTGGCACGCGAACTGGCACAGGCTGGGGTAGCACCCACCCTCTGCCCCTCCCTTGCTGCCGAGATCCTCCCTCGAGCAACGCTTGGCTCTTTTTTTTCAAGAAGGGGAAAGATCCCCGATTTTCATTTCATTGAAACGGAAACATATTACAAGGTTTTCATGTTACAACTTTTCTATTCTCTACTATGAGGGCTAAACACATGCCCTTTTCTTAGTTACTCTCTAAGACGCCCTTTTCTTAGTTACATTTCTCTCGCCCCTCTGGCTTCCTTTTCTTGCAGCTCCCTGCTTCCTCCCTGCTTCTCCTCATGCCTCCTGCACCGTTCTTCGGCTTGGCTATTTCTTTACCAGCGCGGGTCTCCCTGCTTCTCTTTTCCAGCTCTCTGCTTCTCCTTGTGCCTCCTGCACTGTCCTTCGGCTTGGCTCTTTCTTCACCTAAACACATGCCATTTTCTTAGTTACTCTCTAAGGCGCCCTTCTCTTAGTTACATTTCTCCCTGCTTGTGCCTCCTGCACCGTGTGCTGTTTTTTCCCCCCCTGCAGCTTCCTGCTTGGTGCAACAGTGGCTTCTTCGGCTTGCTTTTTCTTTCACCGTGTTCTTTGCTCCGTGCGCCGTTTTTTCCCCCGTGGCTTCCTGCTTTGGTGCTGTGCAGCCGTGGCTTCGCGCACAGTCTATATTCTTTTTTTCCCTGGCTGCGCTGCGCAGCAAAGGTGAGGCGCGAGGGTCGATCCCCCGATCGATTGGTTCCACAGCTTGAAACCAACCGACTGAGCTAGCTCCTCATCTGCAAGCCTCGCCAAGAAACAATTAACAAGTTATGAACAAATCATCATAAATAGTACATTTTTGTAGGGGAGCGTTGTGCTGTCGACACGTGGCGTACCTGGCTGCTCTTGCGCGCTCGTGCTGTTTTGCAGCGCTGAGCCGCCATGTTGCTCTCCTCGCGCGCAGCCACTACCACTTGCTTCTATCGTCCGATTGAGCTCGAACAGGCTAGATTAAGTGGCGGTTTTGGAGTTTACCACATGATTCCCAGCCCCATCCATTTTTCCCCATCAACCATTCCCGTTCCCCACCGCCGCCTGGCTTCCTCCGTCGCCCCTCCTAGTCCCCTCCCTGTCCCTCTCCCTCTCCGATGAACTCGGGGGTTGTCGGGAGTGTGGGGCATCTCTGCCTTCTCCCCTCCTCCTTTGTAAAGGGAAGCTCAGTCACGCTGTCGGCGATGGCCTCCCACGCCGTCGAAAAGGGGGGTTGCGGTGCCAACGAAAGCGGACGGCTGGGTGGCCGGATCCAGCCATGGCATGGCCCGGGGTTCTCGGCTCCGCTGGCGACGGTGCGACGGTGGTGTGGCTGCCGCACCAGCTGCCGCAGCCACAGTCCTACCGGATCCGCCCACGATGAGCTCGGCCGTCGCGAATCCTCACCGGAACAGCCGGCCACATGCTCAGGTGGTGCAGTTCCTCGGCAGAACGGCGGCGGCGACCGCTCTGGACGGTCAGTATTAGCGTCAGGGTGGTGGGCTCACGACTGCTCTTCTCTTCCTCTTTCCTCCACTACCCATGCCTACTCGGCCTCAAGTCGTGCTTGAGCTCGCGCCTTCCGGGACGCTCTCTATGTTGGGCCCCGACGGCTGGCCGCTCGGCGTTGGCGCTTGCTCTGTCGCGGACTCCGCCGGCGCACTGCCCTCTTCCTGATTCCTGCCCGAGTTTGCGCCTTCCATGTGCGGTCGACCTTCCATATCGAGGTAAGGAAATGATGTTTTAGAAATGCAATTTCTTGGTCTTTGGCAAACTCTGCATGACTGCATCCATCAGCCTTTGCACATTCTTCTGTTCTTTCAGCTAAAGATGTAGTGCTGGTTATTTTTAGTAAAATGTCTCTTTCCATTCAACCTATTTCGAATGATGGTATTGCCTTATGACGTATAGCAAAATAGCTAAAAAGGCAAACCTGGAAGGTAACTCATCATGTATTTAGAGTTTAGATACTTAGACATGGTCTGCCTCGCCCTTTGATTTGTATTTTGCCTTCCTTTTTATCAGGTATGGAGGTCCTAAATTGCTGATAGGAATCGACATAGCTTTAGTTCTATGGACATGGACAATCCATCCAGGCAATGCTGCACATGGTAAGATGGTTAATTGCTTAAAAGCCATGCCTTCACATATGTTACCTAGAGTATCCAAGTTTGTCCTTTAACATTGTTTGCTGCAGCAATAAAAAAAGGCAAGATTTTATGATATGCTACTAAAGATTGTATAATTTTCCTGTTCATTTCACATTTGACCCTTTTGGTTTTTTTTCTCTGCATATACTAAGGACCGTCGATTGTATAACTCTTCTGTTCTGAAGTGTGTTCATGTTGATTTTTTTTTCTGAGTTGGACGCTGCTACAACTTTCCTTCAAAATATGGCATGGCACAGGTTAAAATGATAGATCCTTTTTGCTCCATGATGGATGTTGCCAGCAGAAGGAACTATTGATTATATACAAATTGAACTTGGTCCTTTTTTTTTGTAGATCATGTGCTAAAAGGAGTGGCATGGGCTATTTTTTGTGATGATAAAAGGTCAGTTCACTCTTATGGATTTAGTGGTATTCAGTAGCCTTGCTTGATAGAACTATTGGCCTGCAGGGGTTTTGCTGCTACTAGAATAAGCAACAAAGATTCATTTACTACCTGACAGTTTAAGATAAGTCCATATTTCTCTTTGATGTCATTTTTTTGTGACTGATGATGGAACTTATTGAAAGTTGTTAAAATTTAATTATTGATTAGCCTTTTGTATGGAATTTATCCTTGCAATTACAATAATAGACGTACATGTATGATAGTTTCATGGTCATACAACCATTTTTTATTTAACAAAGTCTGCTTCCTTGAAAGGACTACTGTCTGATATGTTTTGAACAATGTTCTCTCCTCGAATTGTCACAGTAAGTATGCATTTACCCTTTTGGATAATTACCTGCATTGCTTTTTGGTGCAAATAGAGGCTTGTGTTTATGAAAAAGCAACAATTAACTAACTTTTCATCGCTTTATGTGCCTCATGTGTTTCTCCCGTGCTCAATGCATAGGCTCCAAGATCTGAAAAGATGTACTAATCATGCAGGTTTTTACTTCCACTGCCTATATAATAAAATATCTTTGTTACTATTTGTTTTGGTGACAGTACAAGGTTACTAACGTACCAAATGTTTGATTATGACAGTTTTTGCCCTCTAGCCTTTCTGTAAGGCTTAGTTCATACGTACAGGTTTTTAGATGTTCATCACTCCCACACCAGATGATGCACATGGACCAGGAGCACTGTCACCCAGAATTTGTACAGCAAACAATGGCACAATTTTATAGAAAATTACATGGTCCCTATATTCAAACACATAACCTAAAGGCTGTCCAAGAATAAGTAGATACTCACCTGTTGTTTGTGTACTATATGTCTATCCTATCCTGTCAGTTTTGGACAAGGATAACCAGAAACACACCGCTTTGTTTTTAGCATGTTTTAAATGGTGTCAAGAAATCGGTGCTATTGGTGTCAATAGTGTGCTTATTGTTGTCTCTATGTGATTTTAAATTCTATGAAAGTCACATGGCCCCTGTGTTCTTATGTATATGCTGTAGTTATTACTATGCCATAACAATTACACCTAAAATGCAAACCAATGGGTGTTTACTCTGCTAGCCCATGAAGATTTTGTTTGTGCAAACCAATTGTCATGTTTATGCAATTTTATTTTTGCAAATAGGGCCCTTAGTAGACCACAATGGGTTGGATTCGCCGTATATGTTCGTTCATACGCCTTTCACAAAACTACATGCTTAGATCAGATTAGGCCCAACCACCAAAACTTTGTCCACTTCTCTTTTCGTCAAACACAGAAGCAAATTAATATAGACTCACAAATATATAGTCCTAGAAATCCTTAATCACAGAGTTAATCTTTTATGTGGTAGCAGATTCATCACTTCTTTCAATTTTTTTTAATTTTTTTACATGATAAGCTAGACTGGCTAATTCAAATTCATCGGTTATTTCAGTTTTTTTTTGAAAAAAAATTGCGTGATAAGTTGGACTGACTAATTTACCTAGATTTGTACTCCACATCACAGGTACATCATGCCATAGCAAATGCGTATGAACTTTGGTGATGATGTTGCTTCGTATATTATGTTGTCCAATTGCATGGCTAGGTCAACTAATATAACTAACTTTGCATTGTCCCCTGTTTAAAACAGATATGAAGCATAAAGGACCGATAATTTGTGCTATAGTTTCTGATTCAGTAGACCTTTAACATTGATGTGTTGTAGTTAACAAGAATGTTTTTTCTTTCAGAAAGAGAAGAGATGTTTTCTTTTTTTCTGTCCTGAATATTTAGATGCTAAGCGTTGCTCTCATTGTGTATTGGCTACGGCTATGTCTTTACATTCTTTACATGAACAACTCATGGACCATTCGCTGGCCTGGGCTCGCGCGCGCCACGGGCGCGCAGTCTCAACTAGTTATTATATATGATCGATGCACGGATGGGATGGTTGCAACACTGTACGTAACTTCGGCGGCGGTAGATCAGAGGCGTCGTACCTGAGGACAACAGCAGCACAAGGGTGAGTAGTGCGACGAGCAGCATTTGCTTAGCAATCATCTTGCCTCCCTTGTAACAGATATATAAACCTGTATGGCTCGATCTCTGACTATTGTGAAGGGTAAGGTTATAATGGCTGCATTTTCTAGATCGAACCAAATCGTGGATGCACTTAAAGAAGCAATCAATGTAGGCGGGCATGATTATTAATTTTGGACACGTATATCTTTAAGATATGCAAATCGTTCTACAGCACTGCACTAGACAGGAGAAGTTATGTACCACCATTAATGTCCACCGAATCTAGGTGTTACTGCTAATTTTTGAGCCAGAAATTAAATACGTTTTGAAGATCATTTCTGAAATTGCTCGGCTTATCCTGAATTTCGGGAAATGCTTTCAAATTTTTAATCCACTCAATGCATTTTAAAAAAATTCTCAGCAAACATGCCATTCATCTCATAGCCAAAAATAGATCTGTTATGTTCTAAAAACATAAAAGTATTTTTTTTACTGTTTGGTATATGCACACATCTACACCCATCTATGGAAAGACATCTGCATCAATATTGATCATCAGATCATCATAATCCCAAGAACACAGGACTAGGGTATTACCTCCACCATGAGCGACTGAATTTGTATAATCCCTTGTCTTATGTTACCATCAAATTTGTATCCAACGCATAACCCCATATATAATCATTGCCAACGATACCCCCTAGTTTAACAAATGTCGACAAATACAACACCTAATGTGATCTCCAGATCATCGAACTTAGTGGCCTACACGTCTCCAGACGCACTAGCCTCTAGTTGTCGCCGCAAAACGTCAACCACGTACCCGTCGATACCTGCATCACAAAGGTGGACACACACAAAAACAACATACCTTACCTCTCCTGTAAGGTTAGTCTATCAAATGATCATCAACATTTAATCCCATGCTCAAAACCAAAAACGTCATCTCAAAACGCACTTTGCACGACATGACAGTTCGGGACTAATACAAAATCTTGGCAAAATCCAACAATGCCTCAACAAGACAACTTCAAAACCGCTTCAAATTCATCCTTGTCACATATATTCATCATCACCCAAGGGGACCCTCCGCACGGGTCTCAACAGTACTTTTGCACCATTGCACACTTTCCAAATACTCTAATTGATCAGTCTTTACGAGTGTGAGCATCGTTGAGCCCTAATTTTTATTAGTGGCATTGATGATAAAATTAATTAATATAAAGGGCTAAGGGGTTTTTGGACTTCTCGGAACCCTAGCGAAGACTCGGCGATTTTTATAAACCCTAATTTGAAGCGCCGACAATTTTACGAGCTGCTCCAAGATTTCAAATGCGTGACCCAGGCGAGAGAAGAGGTCACGATAGATTAGGAGTAGTTAGGTTTATTTCTGTTTTTCGTCGGATTTCAAAGGGGTTCAATATCTCGGACTATGCCGGATCTTTATGAATTCTCAAAACTTGGTTTTCTTAGTCCACCCTTCTAAAAATACCCAAATATCCCTTTGTGAGATTTCTAGAGAGAGAGAAACCCACCTTATTTCCCCCACAAATTTAGCTCGAAAATTCCCTCTCTGTCGGACGGCGTCTGGAAAATCCAGACGGCGTCCGACCAGCCAAAATCCAGATTTATTCTCTCTGTCGGACGGCGTCCGGTAGTAACCGGACGGCGTCCGGTCAGGTTCAAAATTCGGTGTTTCTCGCTGCCGGACGGCGTCTGGGGGGCGTCCGGTAGCTCCAGCGCGTGCTCGATACTTGCTGTCGGACGGCGTCCGGTGGGGACCGGACGGCGTCCGATAAACCTATTTTGGTGAGCGAGACGCTCTGCCGGACGGCGTCCGAGTCCCGTCGGACGGTGTCGAAGAGAGTGTAACGACTAGTCTTTTTGTCCTCTTCCGAGGGGCAACGGCTAGTTTTGCTCTTGGGGCTATAAATACCTACCTAGTGGCTGGCTACTTTGAGGTTTGCTGCTCCACTTCACCTACCACATTCATAGCTCATCAATTAGGTGTTCTAGAGCCATTCCTCCACCCACAAAGCATCCAAAGCCACAAATCATTAAACCCCAATACCGAGCTTCATGGAAGTCCTTCGATCCGGCATGATCGGGGCGTTTCGGGCTTGTTACTTTTGAAGACATCCTTCGTGGAGGCGTGGGCTTGAGAGTAGGCCTTGGCGTGTGGCTACTCTTGAGTCGGTGTACGGGTGACGGAGTCCACCTCGCCGGAGTGGCGGAACGACTACCGGGAGTGAGTGAGGCGTGAGGCTCGAGAGCGAGCCGATCCTTGTGCGCAAGGGGTAGCCTCAACGGAGAGTAGGAGTTGCGGCTCCGAACTTCGGTCAAACAAATACCATGTCTCCCTCTCATTTATATTCCCGCATTTACTCTTATTGCATTGCTTGTGTTGATTGTGATGACATGTCTTAGTTGCGCTTTAACTTGTTTATCGCTTCCGCTTGCGTATCAATTGCACTAGGATTGGGTCACTATTAATTTGATGCTAAATCAACAATTAATCAAAAGAATTCAAAATTGCCTATTCACCCCCCCCTCTAGGCCTTAGAATCCTCTTTCAAGTGGTATCAGAGCATCTAGGTTCTCCGATATTAGCTTAACCGCTAGGGATGGCTCAAGAGGGGCCTAGTGTGAGCATCGTTGAGCCCTAATTTTTATTAGTGGCATTGATGACAAAATTAATTAATATAAAGGGCTATGGGTTTTTTGGACTTCTCGGAACCCTAGCGAAGACTCGGCGATTTTGATAAACCCTAATTTGAAGCGTCGACAATTTTCTGGGCTGCTCCAAGATTTCAAGTGCGTGACCGGGCGAGAGAAGAGGTCACGTATAGATTAGGAGTAGTTAGGTTTATTTCCTGTTTTTCGTCGGATTTCAAAAGGGGTTCGAATATCTCGGACTATGCCGGATCTTTGCGAATTCTCGAAAACTCGGTTTCCGTAGTCCACCACTTCTAAAAATACCCAAATATCCCTTTGTGAGATTTCTAGAGAGAGAGAAACCCACCTAAATTCCCCCACAAATTTAGCTCGAAAATTCCCTCTCTGTCGGACGGCGTCTGGAAAAGCCAGACGGCGTCCGACCAGCCCAAAATCCAAATTAATTTACACTGTCGGACGGCGTCCGATAAAGTTCACTTTTGGCTATTTCTCGCTTCCGGACGGCGTCTGGGGGGCGTCCGGTAGCTCCGGGGCTTGCTCGATCCTTGCTGTCGGACGGCATCCGGTGGGGACCGGACGGCGTCCGATAAACCTATTTTTGCTGAGCAGTACGTTCTGTCGGACGGCGTCCGGAGCCCGTCGGGCGGCGTCCGGTAGAGTGTAACGGCTAGTCTTTTTGTCCTCTTCCGAGGGGCAACGGCTAGTTTTGCTCTAGGGGCTATAAATACCTATTTAGTGGCTGGCTATTTTGAGGTTTGCTGCTCCACTTCACCTACCACATTCATAGCTCATCAATTAGGTGTTCTAGAGCCATTCCTCCACCCACAAGATCATCCAAAGCCACAATCCATCAAACCCCAATACCGAGCTTCATGGAAGTCCTTCGATCCGGCATGATCGGGGCGTTTCGGGCTTTTTACTTTTGAAGACATCCTTCGTGGAGGCGTGGGCTTGAGAGTAGGCCTCGGCGTGTGGCTACTCTTGAGTCGGTGCACGGTGTGAGTCCACCTCACGGAGTGGCGAACGACTACCGGGAGTAAGTGAGGCGTGAGGCTCGAGAGCGAGCCGGTCCCCAGCGCAAGGGTAGCCTCAACGGAGAGTAGGAGTTGCGGACTCAACTTCGGTCAAACAAACACCGTGTCGCCTCTTATTTACTTTCCGCACTTACTACCGTTGCATTGAATGTGTTGATTGTGATGCCATGTCTTAGTTGCTTGTTAACTTGTTTACCGCTTCCGCTTGCGTATCAATTGACACTAGGATTGGGTCACTATTAATTTGATGCTTAATCAACAATTAATCAAAGAAAAATTAAAATTGTTTATTCACCCCCTCTAGGCCTTACGATCCTCTTTCAAGTGGTATCAGAGCATCTAGGTTCTCCGGTATTAGCTTAACCGCTAGGAGATGGCTCAAGAGGGGTCTAGGATAGAAATTGGAAAAGCTCCTATTTTCGATGGAACAAATTACAACTATTGGAGAATTAGGATGCAATGTTACTTAGAGGCACTTAGTTATGATGTGTGGGTTGCTTGTGAGACCGGCTATCCGGACCCTCCGTAGGAACAATTGCTCTTGATGAAGTTCATGCTAAGTACAAACGCTTTAATGCCATTGCTAGAAATGCTTTACTCTCTAGTGTATCCTCCAAGTTTTGATAGCATTGGTAATCTTACTAAAGCTTATGATATTTGGAAGCATCTTAGGAAATTCATGTTGGTAGTGCCGAGATGCTTGAGGAGAAGCTATCTCGAGCTAGAAAAGATTTGATCAATTCAAGATGCTCCCTAATGAAAGTGTTAATGAAATGTTTCTTAGGTTGAATCCCATCGTCAATGAAATTACCGGATGTTCGGAGAAGAAGGTCTTGGAAGACATTGACATTTGTCGGAAGATGCTTGATGTTGTGCCATTTAGCTTTAATCCACTTGTGACCTTGATTCGAGCATCCAAGTCAAAGCTCAAGAAAATGACACCGACAAAGCTTCTCGGGCAACTCAACTCATATGAGATGCGACTTCTTGAAAGTGAAGAGTCCTCGCTCAATAAGAAGTCCATTGCTCTTCCGCCAAAGCCAAAAGTGGAAGAAGAAGATTGAAATTGAAGAAGAAGATGATGACTCGATGATGCAATTCGAGATTGAAGAATTGGCCCTCCTTGTCAAGCGGTCAAGAAAGTTGATCAAGAAGATGAGCTTCCGCGGCGGATCATCCTCTTCAAGGCAAAGACCTATCTCCGAGATGCGCTGCTATGAATGTGGAGAGAAGGGTCACTTGGCAGCGGATTGCCCAAGAAGTAAAAAGAACAAGCACAAGGCAAGGAATCAAGAGGAAGATGAGGAAGATGACAAGAAGAAATATCGTCACTACCGCAAGAGTGATCACAAATCAAAGGATAAGAAGAAAGCTCTTGCCGGTCAAAAGACTAAGAAGGAAGATAGCTCAAGCTCATCGTCCTCTCAATCCTCCTCCGAAGAAGAAGATACTAGAGCTCATTGGCTAGCCGGACTTGCAATCAAAGAAAACGCTCCTCCGGCTCTTCCCAAGCAAAAGCTTTGCCTCACCGCAAATATACAAGAAGAGGTGATTGGGGAATGGATCACCGATGATGAAGGTTCTTGGGCGGACTCCTCCGATAATGAAAAAACGAAGATATCCGGAGTCGCCATCGACAACCCCTCAACTCCCATGTGTCTTATGGCATTAGAGGAGAAGGTAACACATGAGCACCTCTCTAAAAGTGAGCTTAAACTTTTGATTGATGATTTGAATAATGCTCTTGAGAAAGAAAAGTCTAAGAGAAAGAAGCTAGTGAAGGGGCATAAAGAGCTTGCAAATGAATTTGAGAACTTGTTAGAAAAGTATGAAACTCTAGAAGATAACTATGAAGCTCTAAATTTGCAAGTTGAAATTTTAGAAAATAAACTTGCTAGCTCTAATGTTGATGTTGAAACTCCGCTTGATTGCTCAATTGAAAAATGCAATGTTGGTGTGACTTGTGATTTAATTGACACTATAGACGGTTCACTTAGCTTATCTCATGACACATCCTTTACCTTGTCACCCACAATCACACCCAATGCTAGCTCATCTTCACCCACTAGTGCTACTTCTCCAAACGAAAATGCTTGTTCAATTGGCACTTGTGGCGTTGCTAAATGTGCTAATGAGCTAGTTAAGGAAAATTTGCTTCTTAAGGATAGAATTAAGCAACTAGACTCTAGCTTGGCTAAATTGCTTGTGCGGAACAACTCTCTTGACAAGGTGCTTCGGGAGCAAAGGTATACCTTGGGTAAGCATGGTTTCGGATTTCATCCCGGGGATTTGCCCAAGGGCGGTTGGGGTAAGCCCAAGCTAACTTTTGTTAAGGGAGGGACCAGTTGCCACATATGTAAAAATGAAAAACATAAAGCCATTGCTTGTCCTCTTGCTAAAACATCTCAATTCATGTCTAAAACTCAAGTGCTTGATGCTAGCTACATGCTTATGAGGAAAAATGGCTCTACTTATGCTAAGTATGTTGGTGCACCAAATAATAAGAAGAATGTAAAAGCTATTTGGGTGCCCAAATGTTTGATGACTAACTCCAAAGGACCCAAGATGAAGTCTTGGGTACCTAAAACCCAAGCTTGAAATTGTATGTGTAGGTGAACTACAAGAGCGGCGGCCGGCATTGGATATTCGATAGTGGTTGCACTCAACACATGACCGGTAGCTCAAGTATGTTCACCTCACTAGAGGAGGAGAAGGACCCCGAACACAAGATCACATTTGGGGATAACTCCAAGCGAAAGGTAAAGGGTATAGGTAAAATCGCAATATCTAATGACCTATCCATCTCTAATGTGCTCTTGGTGGAAGCTTGCAACTTTAATCTCCTCTCCGTTGCTCAAGTGTGCGATTTGGGTTTTGATTGCTTCTATTCGATCAGCGGAGTTCGTGTTGTTTCCACTAAGGATCAAAGTGTTGCATTTGAAGGCACCCGGTTTGAAAACTTATATTTGGTTGATTTTTCAAACCGTGAAACTTCTTAAATCAAGACTTGTCTTATCGCTCAAACCACTCTTGGTTGGTTGTGGCATAGGCGTCTTGGACATGTTGGAATGGGCACTTTGAAAAAGGTTTTTAAAGATAACTTGGTTGTTGGAGTGAAGGATGTCAAATTCGAGAAGAATCGTTTATGTAGCTCATGCCAAGCCGGCAAGCAAGTGGCTAATTCTCATCCGACTAAGACTTTTATGTCTACATCCCAACCACTTGAACTTTTGCATATGGATTTATTTGGCCCAACCACCTATGCGAGCATAGGCGGTAATTCTTATTGTCATGTGATTGTCGATGATTTCTCTCACTTCATGTCGACGGTTGAGATATCGATCTCAAGTCGCTAAGGTTCTTTAAGATTGAGATAGGAGACACGCCAAACAACCACTTAACAAAGAACGAGCAGGAGACGGGGGTTTTATCCTGGTTCAGGCCTCTCGAGAGATAATAGCCCACGTCCAGCCTTTCTTATATATCGAGATGAATACAAGAGATGGCTCGTGAGACGAACAAGTCTCGGCGAGATTATGGTGTACAGGAAGCAATAATGCGAAGATCAAGTGCCAGAAGCCCCTCTACACGCCGTAGGGGCCTTGTTTATATAGTGCAGAGCAAACCGACCTACCGAGGGAATATCGGGCCGGGCTAACTATGAGATCGCAACGAACTCATACATGCCAAATATATCCCGAGGCAGATAAGGCATACTCCTAGTCTTGAGGATCACGACTCCTAATCCAATCCGGGAAACCAACATCCGGGTCTTCACGTAGCCGCGCAGAACTCTTGTTCGAGTAAGACTCAAACACGAATCCTAGGCCGTTACGCACCGTGCCGACCAAGAGGCTATTCGGCAGGATGCACACGGGCCTGATAGAACCTTCCAGGGAGCTGGGCCCTAGTAGGCTGTTCGATTGGGCCGTCAGGGAGCGGGCCATGGCAATGGGCCGTAATCTAATCCTCGACAGCTAGCCCCCGAGACTCAAGTGGAAGGACTCACTAGAGTGGGGTCGTCCTCTTGAGACTCAAAGTCACGAAGAGGGTATTTTTTCTGCTACAAAGGCGTGTAACAAAGTAATCGAACAGTTATGGTTCAACCGAACAAGACTTGTTGGGACCGAATAAACCGATCAAGGCCGAGCAACTCCGTTCGTCGAGCGAGAACGACATCTGTCCGAGCGAGCACTCGGCCTTGGTCAGGAACCTTTGGAAAAAATAGCCGTTGGCAGACTCCAACGGTAACTTCCTATCGCTGCGCAGTGAAAACAGGCGACCGTTTTACCTAGCCGTTGTAGTAAAAACTAGCCGTTTTGGGACTAAACCGTTGCAGAGCTGCTTATACGGGACTATAAAAGCACCCAAGCGCTCGCATGCCAGCCACTGTTCTCACGCCTTTCCTCTCTAAGCCCTAATTCCAACCGCGCTCAGCATCAAGCACCCAAGCTCCACCACCAACCTTGCTCGTCCAGTCCTGGGAAACGCTATGGCCAAGTTCACCGGCACTAGCCTGACCGAGGAGGACCTGAAGGTCTGGGAGGAAGAGGGCCACATTGACACCGGTAGCTGGAGGCTGCCTGGAGAGGAGGATACTCCGGAGCCGCTGGAGGGAGAGTTCGTTAACTTCGAACAGTTCGCACTGTTCGGGTTGCGATCTCCCGAAAGCGACTTCGTTGAGGCCTTCTTAAACATTAGCGGATTGGAGGTGGCGAACCTCAATCCGAACAGCATCCTCCAGATGGCCGTCTTCGCACCTGTGCGAGGGCTATCTGGGCATCGATCCACCGGTGGGGCTGTTCCTCCACTATTACACAGTGACGAGGAGCAGCTCCGCCGCTTCGGCGCTGGGGTGCTACTACCTCAAGCTCCGGGCCACCGCCGACGACGCGCCGTATCCTCGCCCACCCCTGCTCGACTCGATGGGCGCGTGGTGGGTGAGGTGGTTCTACAGCAAGCGGAGCGGCGACAGCAAACTCGTCTTCACCGGGAAGGCGCCGGCGAAGGGAACCTCAATGCCTCGGCCGGAGATGTCCGCCGAGGATTGGTACCTGACAAGGAAGATCGCCTCCCTCGTGAGCCTCGGGCTCACGGGCAGGGAGATCATCCGGGACTTCACAGCGAACAGAATCTGTCCGCTGCGGAGAAGGTCCTATCCCTTCTACAAGATAGAGGGATGGGAAGACATCACAAGGGAGAGCACGGGTAAGTGCCTTTAAGACTCAACCTCTTCATTGATCGTTTTCTCCGAACAGGAATTTAACGATTCCATCTGCTCGGGCAGAGAAGCCAACCGACGCATGGGTGACCGAGCGGGTCGACGCCATGCTGAAGGCGGCGAAGAAGGACAGCGAGGTCACCGGCGAGGTGGCCTATACTTGTCCGAGGAACGTGCTTTCGTCCGCCAAAGCGAGTAAATTACTTACACCCGATCGTGTTGCTAGACTTGCGATGTTGTTTAGTGCTAAAGCTCACTCGACGACAGCGGGAGGACCGGTGATCCTTGGAGGGATCGTGAGGACCTCTCCGGTGCGAGAAGGAGAAGGTGAAGAAGGGCAAGACCAAGGCGGTCGCATAAAGCCCAAGGTGGCGGCCGAGCCGACCTTGAGCTCGCCCGCGACACGGCGGTCGCCACCGTCGAAGAGACCCATTTGGGCGACGGAGCGTACCGAGCAGACCAAGCGGGCGCGCGGTCAGCCCAACGGGAAGAGACCAAGCCCCTCCCTCCTCGCCGAGCAAAGCGACGAAGAGGTAAAGAACATGACCCTCTGGCTTAGGCGTTACTCGCAGACTCACCCGGGCCATTTGGCGCTGCTCGAACAGGTCGCCGAGCAGAGGAGGCTCGAAGAGGAAGTCGCGCGCAAGGAAAAACTTCTTGCGCTGCGCGAGAGGAGTGCTCAGCTCACCAGGGAGCTGAGCTCATCGCCGCGAACGCCCAAGGGCCAAAGCAGAGAAGCCGCCACGGAGCCCCCGAGGAAAAGGCGGAAAGTTCCGGTGAGGAAGATCAGGATCAAGCCCTCCACGGCAGGTGTGTAGAAATCGATCTTTTGATCTTTCCACCTTCTGACCGTATTAGACTTAACGATCAACTCTCGTTCATCAGCTGCCCAAGAAGAGACCGCCACAGACGACGCTGAGGAGGCGCTCGAGCGGTCGCTGCTGCCCGAGCATCTGCACGGCGCGTCATGGAAAGTGAGGCTGGCGAGCCTCAAGGACAAGCTGGCGGCGTGGAACCTGCTGCCGCCGGGCTCCAGCGAGCAGATCGACGCGCTCAAAGACGCGGTGGAGCGGCTGGAGGTAAAAGTAGCGGCGGGTGGCGCCACGGACTTCGGGGCCAAGGCGATGGCTCCGGAAGCTGCCCAGGGCGGGACCGAGCAGCCGGTCCTGCCCGGCACTTCGTCGCAGGGGCAGCTCACCCCGAGGCGACAGGATTCTCCGCGGCGGTGAAATCCCGCCGCCAGGAGCAAGAAAAGCCCCGAGCAGGTCGGCGGTCGTCTGCCGGTGGAAACAACGGCGCCACCGGCGGAGTGGCTCGGCCTCGCCAAGACGTTTCCGCGGAAGAGGAAGAGGAAGAGGAGAAGGTGCTTGAGAGAAAGCGCCGCCCGTCGCTCCGCTCCCGGCGAGATCGCTCCCGCAAGAAGAAGGAGCGAACAAGGCGGCGGCAAGGACGCGCCGCCTCATCCCGCATGAGCGGGCTTCGTGGCCATAGCCTCGAGGACCGCTGCGTTGCGGATCAAGCGCCGACTTGGCAAGGTAAACACCAAGACCAAATTTTGCTCGGTTTGAATGTGTTGTAAAGTGTTACGAGTATATCTTCTCCCTCGGTCTTTAGGGATACCATGGCGAACTCGAGGATGGGGTTACCATCGAGCAGACGCCAGTCTTGGCGTCCCTCAGGAGCATCTCCGGACGGGGACCCAGGCGAGCGCTCTGGCTGCCCAAAGCCGAGCAGGGCCAAGGCGAAAGCGAAGAGGCTCAAGGCCAAGCCGACCAAGGAGAGGCATTCCTCCGAGGCTCTCCTAAAGGAAGCCGAGGAGCTTGCAAGAAGCCGTGAAGGCGAAAGCACCCATGGAGGAGAAGCTGGGCCGCACGAAGTGGCTGGAAGAGCAGCTTGCCGACGCATCCCATCGGCGGAACCAGCTCGCGGATGAAGCCAAGAAGCTAAAAGCCCAGCTCGCCAAGGAGGAGCAGACATCTGCGGGACTCCAGGCTAAGATCTCAACCCCTGGGCTTCACAAAGCGGAGATTGAGGAGATCTGTGGGATGGCGGTGAGGCGATCACCGCGGAGAAGAAGGTCAAGGAGCTGGACGAGCAGCTCAAGACCGTCGGCAATGAGTTAGCAGAGCGAGGCTCGACCGACCAGTGCGGGCCAAGACCGAAGAAGTAGAGGCTCTCCGTGCGAAGGCGACGGAGCAGGCCAGGAGCAGCAAGGAGGAAGCCGATCGTCTCAAGCCGAGGCCAGAGAGGGGTTCAAAGCCCAAGGGGAAGTCCTGCGCCTTAAGAAAGTGATCGAGGAGCTCAAGGAGCAACTCGCTTCTAGGTAGCTGTAGGGCTGTAACCCGAGATGGACTTTTGTACCTGCAAATTTTGTTAATAAAGACTTACCCTTTTCCTGCAAAGAGAGAGCAGCAAAAAGACAAGAACGAGCGAAACTAAGAGAAAAGCGAACAGCTAGGAAGTTTAAGAAAACCGTAGAGCGCTTAGCCTAACTCCGGCCCCGTTGTGCATCGCGCGGAAACCTGAGTTTGCGAACCCGAGCAGTGCACAAGAGAAAGAGCGACACCCTAGCCCGGTGCAGACGATGCTCGAGAACCTAAGCTGCGAACTCGAGCACGTCGTGAGAGAGAAAGAGCGACACCCTAGCCCAGTGCGGACGATGCTCGAGAACCTAAGCTGCGAACTCGAGCACGTCGCGTAGAGAGAAAGAGCGACACCGAACCTTGCTCGATTTGTTCCACGATACCGCTCGTTGGCGTAAGTTAAGCGATTCGAGAGTAACCGAACAAGGAAAGTGCCTGCGCGCGGGGGCTTACGAGAGCGAGCTTTGCCAAGTGGTCGCGCCAAGCGAGAAGTGCCTCTGCAGCGGAGGGCTTACGAGAGCGACTTAGCCGCAAGGTGGAAAGGCCGTGTTACGCAACCACGAGTTTAGGAACCTATCGAGACTAGATACGGGTAGGGAAAGATCCTTAAGATTACGGAGCCAAGAGTTCGCAAGACCGGGCAGCCATCAAGTGTTACCGAGAGAAAGTAGTGCGAGTAGACAAGCGGTGAAAAGCACAGAGGAGGCGAGGATTCATCAAGAATTGGATTGAACTTTACATGGTGCCCAGAGACTTGGACGAACTAAGGCGCGAAGTTTACAAAAAGCGCAAAGCTAAGCAAACACAGAAAAGACCTACACAAAGAACTTACAAAGCTGGTCGATGTTCCATGTGCTGGTCAACTCTCTCCCGTCCTCCATAGCAGTGTAACAGCCGGGCGGCGGCGGAAGAAACGACCGTGAACGGGCCCTCCCAACGAGGAGTTAACTTGTTGGCATTGGACAAGTTCTGGACACGGCGCAGAAGCAGGTCGCCCGCCTTCAAAGCCCTAGGTCGAATCGACTTGGCAGCGTGCGGCGAAGATCTTCTTTGGTAGCGTGCCATTCGACTTGTGCCCGGTCGCGTGTGCCTTGAGGAGATCGAGATCGAGGAGGCTCTTGCTCGTCGTCAACTAAGTTGACCGAGCTCGTCTTGAAGCGAACCGAGTCGATTCGGTAGGCGGGATGGCTTCGCACCATAGACCAATTGGAAAGGAGTTTCCCGGTCGCTGGGTGGCCGTGGTCGAATCGCCCGAGGACGGAAGGACTTCGTCAACCCGAGCCTTCTTGTGCTCGCGAGAGCAGCAAATACCCGCCGTTTAATACCTGGACTATCTGTCCGTTAGCTCGCTCGACCGCTCCATTGCTCGTGGATGTGCCACGAGGCGAAACGAACCTTGGTCCCGGTATTCGCGATATTCACGGAATAACTCGCTCGGGCTGGTACAGTTATCCGTGATCAGCTTATGGGGAATCCCAAAGCGTGACCACGTTGCTTTTGAAAAGCGAACAGCCGTTTTGGCGTGAAGAGGCGACGGGCTCGCCTCAATCCACTTTGTAAAAGTGTCTATGGCGACGAGCGGTGTGTATAGCCCTTGTACCCCTTAGGGAATGGGCCGAGCAGATCCGGACCCATGTGGAAAAAGGCCAAGATGGGGGATCGTTTGGAGCTCTTAGGCGGGCTTGTGTGCCTTCAGGCGTGAAATTGGCAAGCCTTGCACTTAGTCACGATGTCCGGGCATCTTATAACGATGGGCCAATAATAGCCCATCTGAAACGCTTTGCCGACCAGAGTTCTGAAGGAGGCGTGGTTGCCACAGGTGCCCTCGTGTATGTCCCTAAGAAGGAACACACCCTCCTGTTGTGAGATGCACTTGGAGAGAACTCCCAGGGCACCTTGACGGTAAAGGGTGCCATCCATAAGCTTGTATGGAGCAGCACGCCTTGTAAGCCGGGAACGCTCGGCTTCGTCGTCGGGCAGGGTCCCATCTACAAGGTACCGGACAAATGGCGTTATCCAGTCCGCAGCCTGCTCGATAACGGAGACAGCACCACCTGTCTCTGTTGCCTCGTCCGGAGACGTGATTGAGGGCTTGTGAAGGTGCTCGACGAGCACCCCTGCCGGAGCAGGTTCGCGTGAGGATCCATACTTGGATAGCTGGTCGGCCAGGAAGTTGTCCTTCCTGGGCACGAAGAGCACTTCGAAAAATCGAAAATGCCGCTCCAACTTCCTCACTTCAACCAGGTATCGCGCCATTGAGTCATCGCAGCACTGATACTCCTTGTTAACCTGATTGATGACCAGCTGTGAATCTCCCTTCACAGTCAGCCGTTGGACACCAAGCGACTTGCGCGCTTAGTCCGCGAGGAGGGCCTCGTACTCTGCGGCGTTGTTAGTCGCCCACGGTGTAGTTGGATAGAATACTGGAGTTGCTCTCCTTGAGGGGAGATGAGAACAAAACCAGCCCCCGAGTTTCCAGTGCGCGAGCCATCGAAAAACATGGTCCAGGAGGGTTCATCAGGTTGCTCGGGAGCTTCCTGGGATTTGGGCGGGCAGGTCCATTCAGCGACAAAGTCAGCTAGGACCTGTGACTTAATAGCGGTTCGGGCAGCAAATAACAGATCAAACTCTGCTAGTTCCATTGCCCACTTGGCTATACGTCCGCTAGATTCCTTGTTCCGTAGGATTTCTCCCAGAGGGAACGTGGTCGGGACCAGTATTTGGTGCGCCTGGAAGTAGTGGCGAAGCTTTCTGGAGGACATGAGCAAGGCGTAGAGTAGCTTCTGGACCTCAGGGTAATGCTCCTTTGATCCGTGAAGTACCTCGCTCACGTAATAGATTGGTCGCTGTATGCTTTCCCTTTCGACCGTCAAGACCGCGCTCACCGCTTGTGGCGTGCAACCTAGGTACAGCAGGAGCTGCTCGCCATGCCGCGGGGTAGTCAAGACGGGAGGATTGGACAGGTATCGCTTCAGATCCTGGAAGGATCTATCGGCTTCTTCCGTCCACTCGAAACCATTGTGCTTGCGCAGGGCCTTAAAGAAGGGCAGCCCGCGTTCGCCTTGACGGGAAATAAACCTGCTTAGAGCAGCCATCCGCCCAGTGAGGCTTTGTACTTCCTTTATGGTAGTTGGAGCACGCATATTTTCAATGGCCTCGATTTTTCAGGGTTGGCGAAATACCTTGCGAGCCAATGACATAACCGAGCAACATTCGGATCGAACACCAAAGGTACACTTCTCTGGATTTAATTTTATTCGATGCTGGTGAGATTACGAAAAGTCTCTGCTGTGTCTTTTACATGATCTAGAGCATACTTGCTCTTTACAACTATGTAAATCGACATAGACCTCCGAGTTTTTTCACATTGCTCGGGAAGGTCTTCTCCATTAAGTTGGAACGTAACACCGACATTCGCAGAACCGAAAGACATGGTCATTATAGCGAAAGTGCGAAAGGGGTGATGAAGGCGTCTTCTCTTCATCCTCGGGAGATGCTTATTTGGTGGTAACGAGTAAGCGTCTAAAAACTTCGAGTTTGGCGTCATGATCGCATCGACCGGTGATCAATCTGAGGCGCGGAAATTGTCCTTAGGACAAGCGGCGTTCAGATCGTGTGATCGACACACATCCTCCACTTGCCGCCTTTCTTCTTTACAATGACAGGGTTGGCTAACCACTCGGTGTGATCAACCTCGCGGATGAACCAGCGGCGAGCAGTTTGCCAAGCTGATCTTTGATGATCCCCTGTTTGAATTCAGCGGCGAAGCTTGGCGAACAGGCTTTTGTCGGTCGGACTGACCGGTTTGTGCTCGATCACCTCCCTTGGGACTCCGGGCATGTCAGATGGTTCCCAGGCGAATACATCTGCATTAGCTCGGAGGAAGGCAATGAGCTCGCTTTCCTATTTGGGGTCTAGATTGGCCCCAAGTGGCTATCTTGGAAGTATCGTCAGCGGCAGTGAACTTCCTTAGTTTCTCCCCCTGGTGAAGGGAGACCCTAGAGCGTCAAGAGACTTAGTCTGCGGAACTTGAGACATGGCGGAAGTTGGTCGACAGGCGAGGGCGCTCGTCGCAATCCAAAGGAGCTTTGTAGTTGCCCTTGGCCGTGATCACACCGTTAGGACCGGTATCTTCACGCAATGGTAAGCGTGGTGGGATCTGACCATAAACTTACCAAGAGATGGCTGCCCAAGATTGCGTTATGCGCCGACGGAAATCGACCACGTCAAAAGTGATCAACTCTGTCCGGAAGTTGGTTGGGTTACCGAAGGTGACAGGCGAGGACAACTTTGCCTAACGGCAACGACTTCTCCGGAACAATTCCGTAGAAGGGCATAGCGACTTCCTTGACTTGGAGCGAGGAATTTGCATCTCGTCCAAGACTTTAGCGAAAAGCAAGTCCAAAGCGCTCCGCCGTCCACTAAGACACGGCCAACTCTCGCGTTCTTGATGGTCGGGCGACCACCGATGGAGAGCGGCGAGGCTTGGTCATCGATGGGGCAATCCTCTGAGAGAAGGAGATGGGGACCTCGATCCACTTGATCGATTCATTTGAGGTTTTGCCTTTTCGACGTTGTGGACCTCGAGCAGCTTCCTTGAGGCTGCGCCGAGAGGTGTAAGCCGAGGAGCCGACAAAAATGACGGCGATATGGTTCACGGGCTCTTGATATTCATCATCATCTTCCCGATCACCATCGTCGGTTTGGCGCTTGGCCTTACCGGCATCACCTTGTTCGGGCAGGGTGGGCATTGGGCCCTTGCCGTTGTAGAAATCTTCGAGCTTTGCAGCCCAAGTTCTACAGTGGCGTATATCGTGCCCGTAGTGCTGGTGGAACTTGCAAAATCGGTCGCTCGGACCTTTCTTGCCTTGTCCGCCTCCCTGAGCAGGCTTTTTGCCCTTGTAGTTATTGTTGGGCTTCTTCTGCCCGTCCTTGGGAGGAGGTGCGCGATCCATACCTGCGACGGTATTGTTCGCATCACCTTTGTTCTTCTTCTTCTGGGACTTCTTGTCACCAGGAACATTGCTGCTGCTCTTCTTCTTCTCATCCACACCAGGTGGGCGGGCCGCCTCGCCCTTGTCGAAACGCCTTTTTATCTTGAGCGCGCTCTGCGCGTTGGCATATGATCGGCCCGCCTTGAACAGGTCGTTGGCGGTCCAGGTCTCATTGATTTCGAGATCCTGGGTGAGCCGCTCGTCGCGGACTCCGTTTTTGAAGGCGCGGACAACAGATTCATCCGAGATGTTCGGGATCGTGTTGCGGATCTTAATGAAACGCTTCACGAAGTTGCGGAGGGTCTCCCCGTTCATCTGGATCATCTGGTGCAGATCATCCTCCTTGCCCAGACGCACGTAACAGCTCTGGAAATTAGCGATCGAGGCGTCACAAAGCTGGTTCCATGGTGATGGAACCCTCTTGCTCGATTGAACGACCACGTCCAAGCAGCATCCTCAAGGACAGTCGGGAGGTAATTGGCCATAACAAGCTCGTCACCCCCGGCCGCCATGATGGCCGTAGCGTAGATGGAAAGGAATTCCTCTGGGTTCTGAGTCCCATTGTACCTCTCCATGTGACCGGGCTTGAATTTGAGGGCCACCGAAGAGCCCGAAGCTCGTCGGAGAAAGCCCTGCAGCCCAGAGCATATGACCGGCCACCTTCCCCGACAGAACCTAGTCTTGAGAAGACGTTGGTCTTATTGCGCGGGGGAACTCCTGCTGAACAGGATGACTCGGCCTGGAGAAACTCTCTCCGGGACAATGCACCACGCTCCTTCCTCGTGGTGGCGACGACGCGCTCCTCACGAGGGGACCGTCCGTGATCATCGCGTGCGCGCTTGCCCCTGTGGTCGCGATGACTACGAGGGCTTGGCGAGCGACGGCGACCACGGGTAGCCTGCTCATGGACAGTGATCCTTCGATGGTGACGGGGGTCACGCGATCGATCAGAGCTGTCCGAATCATTCCGGGCAGCTTGGCTGCACTGCCTGGAGGAGTTGTTGACTTCTCCTAGAGACTTTAGGCCTTCCGCCAGTCGCTCTAGGTTAGTCGCAACAGCATTGCCCATGCGGGCGAGATCAGTTTGATTGGTGGATCTAAGGACCGTTGCTATAGCTTCGAGTCGTTCCCGACTTTGATCTATGGGTCCTGGGATCCCTGAACCATCCGCGTTCTGCCCGGCTGGAGTCCGTCCGCAGGGAATTGACCGAACAGGAAGCTTCCGCCGGGAGACTTAGCGCCGGCACGCGAGGTGGGTCGCGACGTTGTCGCTTGCACCGGTCGCGAAACCGTGCTAAGGTCTGATTGATGGAATCATCGAGGCTGCGGCGAATGACGTCTTGCTCGCGAGCAGCCTGCGCAGCCTCGTCTTGATGCCGAGCAGAGTTAATCTGCCCGGCCTCAACAGCCGCCACAGCCCGTGCAGGATCCTCAGAGGTTCCTACATCGGCCATGTTAACGCTGCGAGGGCCATGCGAAGGTATGCTAGACGGTGTCATCACTGTGTCTCCACAGGTGGAATCTACCGACATAGCCTTGGAATCTGACAAATCTAAACCGTCGTAAAGATCATCAGTTCCGTAGTTGTCGTCGATGACGGGAGTGCGATCTGAGGCTATCTCTGCCATGTAAGCGGAGACATCTGCCTCGGATCACGAAGCGTTCGAGACCGAGCAGATCGTCTGAATCGGCGAGGATGAGACATCTGTCTTCCGAGTCGTAGCCCTCAGGAAGTATCTCTGTATCGCTGACGGAGTTCGACATGCTCGATCTGCGTGTCCCCACGGACGGCGCCAGCTGTCGACGGTTGAGATATCGATCTCAAGTCGCTAAGGTTCTTTAAGATTGAGATAGGAGACACGCCAAACAACCACGAACAAGAACGAGCAGAGATGGGGGTTTTATCCCGCTTGATCCTCTGGAGAGATAATAGCCCTACGTCTAGCCTTTCTTATATATCAGAGATGAATACAAGAGATGGCTCAGCGAGACGAACAAGTCTCGGCGAGATTATGGTGTCTGTGAAGCAATAATGCGAAGATCAAGTGCGAAGCCCTCTACACGCCGTGAGGGGCCTTGTTTATATAGTGAGAGCAAACCGACCTACCGAGGGAATATCGGGCGGGCTAACTATGAGATCATAGCGAACTCATACATGCCAAATATATCCCGAGGCAGATAAGGCATACTCCTAGTCTTGAGGATCACGACTCCTAATCCAATCCGGGAAACCAACGTCCGGGTCTTCACGTAGCCGCGCAGAACTCTTGTTCGAGTAAGACTCAAACATGAATCCTAGGCCGTTACGCACCGTGCCGACCAAGAGGCTATTCGGCAGGATGCACACGGGCCTGATAGAACCTTCCAGGGAGCTGGGCCCTAGTAGGCTGTTCGATTGGGCCGTCAGGGAGCGGGCCATGGCAATGGGCCGTAATCTAATCCCCGACACTTCACTTGGGTGTTTTTCCTTGCAAATAAATCTCTTGCCGGTGATGTGTTTAAAAGATTTGCTTTGAAAGCTCAAAAGGAATTTGACTCTTTTATTAAAAAGGTGAGGAGTGATAATGGCACCGAGTTTGCTAATACAAATGTTGAAGAATTTTGTCACCGCATGATGCTATGGAGTTGGGGGAAATTCGACCCTCACCGGAGGCACCAAAAGATGAAGTAATCACCCCCACCACCTCCATCGATGATCAAGTTCAAGACACCTCTCCAACAACTCAAGATCACGCGGTGGACGGAGATGCGAACTTTGAAGTTGATCAAGCTCAAGGGGGAGACGTTGATCTACAAGTACCCGTCCAACAACACCGCACTCTCTCCAAAGATCATCCCCTAGATCAAGTCATTGGCAATCTCAATCAAGGCGTAAGAATCCGTTCTCATACCGCTAATTATTGTGAGCATCACGCCTTTGTGTCTATTGTTGAGCCTAGGACCATTGATAAGGCATTGACGGATGCGGATTGGGTGAACGCCATGCATGAAGAATTGAACAACTTCACCAGCAATAAAGTTTGGGAGCTTGTGGGAAGACCGAAGGATCACAATGTCATTGGAACCAAATGGGTCTTCCGCAACAAACAAGATGAGAACGGTGAAGTGGTGCGAAACAAAGCAAGATTGGTGGCGCAAGGTTTCACACAAATTGAAGGACTTGACTATGGAGAAACCTATGCCCCCGTTGCTCGACTTGAAGCTATTCGGTTACTCTTGGCTTTCGCTTCTCTCTATAACATAACTCTCTTTCAAATGGATGTTAAGAGTGCTTTTCTAAATGGTTTTATTGATGAACTTGTTTATGTCGAGCAACCACCCGGTTTTGAAAACCTCAAACACCCAAACCATGTCTATAAGCTCACTAAGACGCTATACGGTCTCAAGCAAGCTCCTAGAGCATGGTATGAGCGCCTTAGGGACTTCTCTTAGAAAAGGGATTTAAAACCGTGCAATTGATTCCACATTGTTTCTAAAGCCTATTGAAAATGACTTATTTATTTGTCAAATATATGTGGATGATATTATATTTGGATGCACTAACAAATCTAAATGTAAGGACTTTGGTGAGATGATGTCCAAGGAATTCGAAATGTCTATGATTGGAGAGCTCACTTTCTTCCTTGGATTTCAAATCAAGCAACTTCGGGAAGGGACTTTCATTTGTCAAAAAAAATACACAAAGGACCTTCTCAAGCGGTTTTCAATGGACGATTGCAAATCGATCAAAACACCAATGGCCACTAATGGGCATCTTGACTTGAATGAAGATGGAAAGCCCGTGGACCAAAAACTTTATCGCTCCATGATCGGTTCTGTCGGGGATAAAATCACGGCCCATTGCCATGGCCCACTCCCTGACGGCCCACTCGAACAGCCTACCAGGGCCCAGTCCCCTGGAAGGTTCCATCTGCCCGTATGCATCCCGCCGAACAGCTTCTTGGGCGGCACGGTGCGTGAACGGCCTATGATTCTGTTTGAGTCCTACTCAACAAGAGTTCTCAGACGGCTACGTGAAGACCCGACGTTGGTTTCCGGATTGGATTAGGAGTCGTGATCCTCAAGACTAGGAGTATGCCTTATCCGCCTCGGGATATATTTGGCATGTATGAGTTCGCTGCGATCTCGTAGTTAGCCCGCCCGATATTCCCCAGAGGGTCGGTTTGTTCCGACTATATAAAATGTGGCCCCTACGGTGTTTAGAGGGATCCCGGCTTTGAGTCTTACATCCTAGCATCTAGCTCGGACCTTGATTGATAGATCCTCAGATACTACTCGCCGAGACTCGCTGATCTCGCCGAGTTCCACCTTGTAATCCTCTTTGATATAAAGAAAGGTCGGACGAGGGCTATTATCTCCCGAGAGGCCTGAACCAGATAAAAACCACGCCTCCTGCTCGTTGTTCGTGGTTGTTTGGCGGTTCTCCTATCTCAATCTTAAAGAACCTTAGCGACTTGAGATCGATATCTCAACCGTCGACAGCTGGCGCCGACCGTGGGGACACGCAGATCGAGCATGTCGAACTCCGTCAACGATACAGAGATACTTCCTGAGGGCTACGACTCGGCGACAGATGTCTCGTCCCCGCCGCTCAGACGATCCGCTCGGTCTCGAACGCTTCCGATCCGAGGCGGATGTCTCCGCTTACATGGCGTAGATAGCCTCAGATCGCACTTCACATCGACATTTACTACGGAACCGATGATCTTTACGACGGTTTAGATTTATCGATTCCAAGGCTATGTCAGAGATTCCACCTGTGGAGACACAAGCGATGACACCGCCTAGCATACCTTCGCATGGCCCCCGAAGATCAACATGGCCGGCGTAGGAACCTCCGAGGATCCCGTGACGGCCGTGGCGGCCGGGCGAGGTCGGGCAGATTAACTCGCTCGGCATCAAGACGAGGTCGCACAGTCGTCGCGAGCAAGACGCCATTCGCCGCAGCCTCGACGATTCCATCAATCGACCTTAGCACGGTTTCGCGACCGATTATGGCGCAGCGTCGCGACTCCACCTCGCGGGCGCTTAAGTCTCCCAGAAGCTTCCCTGCCGGGTCAATTCCCGCGGACGGACTCCAATGCAGGTAACGCGGATGGTTCAGAGATCCTGTGACCCATAGATCAAAGTCGGAACGGCTCGAAGCTATAGCAACGGTCCTTAGATCCACCAATCTGTTGATCTCGCCGCATGGGCGATGTTATTGCCTAACCTAGAGCGGTGGTCAAGGCCTAAAGTCTCTAGGAGAAGTCAACAACTCCTCCAGCAATAAGTACCAAACTGCCGAATGGTTCGGACAGCTCGATCGATCGCGTGACCTCGCCACCATCGGCGATCATCGCCCATGAGCAGTTACCCGTGGTCGCCGCCGCCGCCAAGTCCTCGTAGTCATCGCGACCACAGGGCAAGCGCCAAGACGCGATGATCACGGACGATCCTCGTGAGGAGCGATCGTCGCGACCACGAGGAAGGAACGTGGTGGATTGTCCCGAGAGAGTTTCTCCAGTGAATCATCCTGCTCAGCGGGGAGTTCCTCCGCGCAACAGACCAACGCCTTCTCAAGACTAGGTTCGCCGGGAAGGTGGCCGGTCGTATGCTTTGGGCCGCAGGCTTTCTCTAACGAAGCTTGTCTGTCCGATGGCCCTCAAAGTTCAAGCCCGCCACATGGAGAGGTACAATGGGACTCGTAACCCGTGAGGAATTCCTTTCCATCTACGCCACGCCATCATGGCGGCGGGGTGACGAAGCTCGTTATGGCTAATTACCTCCCGATCGGCCCTTGAGGGTGCCGCCGGACGGGTCGTTCAATCGAAGAAGAGGGTTCCATCACCATGGAACCAGCTCTATGACGCCTCGATTGCTAATTTCGAGCTGTTACGCACGCGCTCTGGGCAAGGAGGACGATCTGCACTCAGATGATCCAGATGAACGGGAGACCTCCGCAATTTCGTGAAGCGTTTCATTAAGATCCGCAACACGATCCCAAATATCTCGGATGAGTCTGTTGTCCGCGCTTTCAAAAACGGAGTCCGCGACGAGCGCTCACCCAGATCTCGAGATCAATGAGACTGGACCGCCAACGACTGTTCAAGGCGGTGACCGCTATGCCAACGCGCAGAGCGCTGCTCAAGACAAAAAGGCGTTCGACAAAGGCGAGCTGCCCACCGGGTGTGGATGAGAAGAAGAAGAGCAAAAGAATGTTCCCGTGACAAGAAGTCCCGGAAGAAGAAAACAAAGGTGATGCGAACAATACCGTCAGCAGGTATGGATCGTGCACCTCCTCCCAAGGACGGGCGTAAGAAGCCCAACAATAATTATAAGGGCAAAAGCCCGCCAGGAGGCGGATAAGGCAAGAAAGGTCCGAGCGACCGATTTTGTAAGTTCCACCAAAGACTACGGCATGATATACGCCATCAGAGAACTTGGGCTGCAAAGCTCAAGATTTCTACAACGGCAAGGGCCCAATGCCCACCCCGCCCGAACATGGTGATGCCGTAAGGCCAAGCGCCAAACCGACGATGGTGATCGGAAGATGATGACGAATATCAAGAGCCGCGGAACCATATCGCCGCCATTTTCGGCTCCTCGGCTTACACCTCTGCGCAGCCTCAAGGAAGCTGCTCGGAGGTCCATAACGTCGAAAAGGCAAAACCTCACTGAATCGATGAAGTGGACCGAGGTCCCCATCTCCTTCTCTCGTGAGGATTGCCCCACCGATGACCAAGCCTCGCGGCTCCCATCGGTGGTCGCCCACCATCAAGAACGCAAGAGTTGGCCGTGTCTTAGTGGACGGCGGAGCGCTTTGGACTTGCTTTCGCTAAAGTCTTGGACGAGATGCAAATTCCTCGCTCCAAGTCAAGGAAGTCGCTATGCCCTTCTACGGAATTGTTCCGGAGAAGGCATCAAGCCGCTAGCAGGTTGTCCGCCTCGTCACCTTCGCAACCCAAGCAACTTCCGGACAGTAGTTGATCACTTTTGACGTGGTCGACTTCCGTCGGCGATAACGCAATCTTGGGCAGGCCATCTCTCGGCAAGTTTATGGTCAGATCCCACCACGCTTATCATTGCGTGAAGATACGGGTCCTAACGGCGTGATCACGGTCAAGGGCAACTACAAAGTCTGACCGATTGCGACAGCGAGCCCTTGCCTCGGGTCGACCGCCTTCCGCCGTGGTCTCAAGTTCCGCAGACCAAGTCTCAGACGCCCTAGGGTCTCCCTTCACCGGGAGAAACCTATGAAGTTCATTGCCGCTTGACGATACTTCCAAGATAGTTCACTTGGGGGCCCGACCCCAAATAGGAAAACGAAGTTATTGCCTTCCTCCGAGCTAATGCAGATGTATTCACTGGAGCCATCCGACATGCCCGAGTCCCAAGGGAGGTAATCGAGCACAAATTGGTCGTCCGCCGACAAGAAGCCTGTTCGCCGTAAGCTTCGCCGCCGTAATTCAAACAGGATCATCAAAGATCGCTTTATAAACCGTCATTGGTTCATCCGCGAGGTTGATCACACCGAGTGGTTAGCCAACCCCGCATTGTAAAGAAGAAAGGCGGCAAGTGGAGGATGTGTCGATCACACGATCTGAACGCCGCTTGTCCTAAGGACAATTTCCGCGCCTCAGATTGACCAAATTGGTCGATGCGATCATGGACGCCCAGCCTTCTCGAGTTTTTAGATGCTTACTCCGTTACCACCAAATAAGCATCTCCCGAGGATGAAGAGAAGATCGCCTTCATCACCCCTTTCGCACTTTCTCGCTATATGACCATGTCTTTCGGTCTCGCAGAATGTCGGTGCTTGCCGCCCAATACTTAATGGAGAAGACCTTTCCGTAACAATATGAAAAACCTAGAGGTCTATGTCGATTTACATAGTTGTAAAGAGCAAGCATGCTCCGATCATGTAAAAGACCGGCGAGACTTTTTGTAATCTCACCAGCATCGAATAAAATTAAATCCAGAGAAGTGTACCTTTGGTGTTCGATCCGAATGTTGCTCGGATATGTCATTGGCTCGCAAGGTATTTCGCCAACCCCGAAAAAATCGAGGCCATTGAAAATATGCAGCTCCAACTACCATAAAGGAAGTACAAAGCCTCATCGACGGATGGTCGCTCTAAGGTGTTTATTTCCGTCATAAGGCGAACTGGCTGCCCTTCTTAAGGCCCCGCAAGCACAATGGTTTCGAATGGACGGAAGAAGCCGATAGATCCTTCCAGATCTGAAGCGATACTCGTCAATCCTCCCGCCTTGACTACCCCACGGCATGGCGAGCAGCTCCCATCGCACCTAGGTTGCACGCCACAAGCGGTGAGCGCAGCCTTGACGGCCGAAAGGGAAGGCCTGGCGACCAATCTATTACGTGAGCGAGGTACTTCACGGATCAAAGGAGCGCACTCGAGGTCCGGTTACTCACGCCTTGCTCATGTCCTCCGTGAAGCTTCGCCACTACTTCCAAGCGCATCAACATCGGGTCCCGACCACGCTCCTCCGGGAGAAATCTTACTTAACAAGGAATCTAGCGGACGATAGCCAAGTGGGCAATGGAACTAGCAGAGTTTGATCCGTTATTTGTCGCCTTAACTGCTATCAAGTCACGTGTCCTAGCCGACTTCATCGCTGAATGGACTTGCCCGCCAAAATCCCGTGGAGCTCCCGAGCAACCCGATGAACCCCTTGACCATGTTTTCGATGGCTCAAGACCGAAACTCGAGGGCTGGTTTTGTTCTCATCTCCCTCAAGGAGAGCAACTCCAAAGATTCTATCCAACTACACTTTATGGGCGACTAACAACGCCGCAGAGTACGAGGCCCTCCTCGCCGGACTAAGAGCGCAAGTCGCTTGGTGTCCAAAGGCTAACTCGTGAAGGAGATTCACACCTGGTCATCAATCAGTTAACAAGGAGTATCGGTCGCGATAACTCAATGGCGCGATACTGGTTGAAGCGAGGAAGTTGGAGCGGCATTTTCGATTTTTCGGTGTTTCTTCGCCTGTGAAGGACAACTTCGCCGACCAGCTATCCAAGTATGGATCCTCACGCGAACTCGCTTCCGGCAGGGTGCTCGCCGAGCACCTTCACAAGCCCTCAATCACGCTCTCCGGACGAGGCAACAGAGATGTGGCGCTGTCTCCGCTATCGAAAGGTGTCATGGATCGACAACGCCATTTGTCCAGATTTTGCGATGGGACCCCGCCGACGACGGCCGAAGCGCTCCCGGCCATAAGGCGTGCTGCTCCATACAAGCTAGTGGATCGCATCCTTTACCGCCAAGGTGCTCGGGAGTTCTCTCCAAGTGCATCTCGCAATGTGAGGGTGTGTTCTTCTAGGGACATACACGAGGGTGCTCGTGGCAACCACGCCTCCTTCGTAACTCGGTCGGCAAAGCGCCGCATGGGCTATTATTGGCCCATCATATAAGATGCCCGGACATCGTGACTAAGTGCAAGGCTTGCCAATTTCACGCCGGAAGGCACACAAGCCCGCCTAAGAGCTCCAAACAATCCCCCATCTTGGCCTTTCTCCACATGGGTCCGGATCCGCTTCGCCCATTCCCTAAGGGTACAAGGGCTATACACACCGTCATGCCATAGACACTTTTACAAAGTGGATTGAGGCGAGCTCGTGTCGCCTCTTCACGCCAAAACGGCTGTTCGCTTTTTCAAAAGTAACGTGGTCACGCGCTCGATTCCCCATAAGTCGATCACGGATAACGGTACCAGCCCGTTGAAGCTATTCCGTGAATATCGCGAATACCGGGTACCAAGGTTCGTTTCACTGCGGGCACATCCACAGAGCAATGGAGCAATGAGCGAGCTAACGGACAGATAGTCCAGGTATCAAACGGCGGTATTTGCCGCTCTCACGAAAGCACAACAAGGTTCGGGTTGACGGGTTCCTTCCGTCCTCCGGCAGTTCAGACTACGGCCACCGGGCGACCGGGAAACTCCTTTCCAATTGGTCTATGGTGCGGCCATCCCGCTCACAAATCGATTTCGGTTCGCTTCAAGACGAGCTCGGTCAACCTAGTTGACGACGAGCAAGAGCGCCTCGATCTCGATCTCCTCAAGGCACACGCGACCGGCACTAGTCGAATGGCGCTACCAAGAAGATCTTCGCCGCACGCCGGCAAGTCGGCTCGACCTAGGGCTTTGAAGGCGGGCGACCTGCTCGCGCCGGTCCAGAACTTGTCCAATGCCAACAAGTTAACTCCTCGCTGGGAGGGCCTGCTCACGGTCGCTTTCTTCCGCCGCCCGGGCCGTTTCACTGGCTATGGAGGACGGAGAGAGTTCACCAAAGACTTGGAACATCGACCAGCTTCGTAAGTTCTTTGTGTAGGTCTTTTTCTGTTTGCTTAGCTTTGCGCTTTTGTAAACTTCGCGCCTTTAGTTCGCCCAAGTCTCTCGGCACCATGTAAAGTTCAATCCAATTCTTCGCTGAATCCTCGCGCCTCCGTGCCCCTTTTCACCGCTTGTCTTCTCGCACTACTTTCTCCGTAACACTTGATGGCTGCCCGCCTTCATAACTCTTGGCTCCGCAATCTTAAGGATTGTTCCCTACCCGTATCCGGTTTCGACAAGTTCCTAAACTCGTGGTTGCGTAACACGGCCTTTCCACCTTGCGCTAAGTCTCGCTCAGAAGCTCCTCCGCTGCAGAGGCACTTATCGCCGGGCGCGACCACTTGGTAAAGCTCGCCTCGAAGCCCTCGCGCGCAGGCACTTTCCTTGTTCGTTACTTTCGAATCGCTTAACTTACGACAACGAGCGATTACGGAACGAATCGAGCAAGGTACGGTGTCGCTTTTCTTTCTACGCGACGTGCTCGAGTTCGCAAGCTTAGGTTCTCGAGCATCGCCCTGCACGGGGCTAGGGGTCGCTTTCTCTTGTGCACTGCTCGGTTCGCAAACTCGTGTTTCCGAGCAGATGCACAACGGGCCGGGAGTTAGGCAGAGCGCCACCGGTTTTCTTAAACTTCCTAGCGCTGTTCGCTTTTCTCTTAGTTTCGCTCGTTTGTCTTTTTGTCGCTTCTTTTTGCAGGAAAAGGGTAAGTCTTTATTAACAAAATTTGCAGTACAAGAGTCCATCTCGGTTACGTACTCTACATACTATTTAGAAGCGAGTTGCCCTTGAGCTCCTCGATCACTTCCTTAAGGCGCAGGACTTCCCTTGGGCTTTGAACCCCTCTCCGCCTCACTGAGACGATCGGCTTCCTCCTTGCTGCTCCCGGCCCGCCTCCGCCGCTTTGCACGGAGAGCCTCGACCTCTTCGGTCTTGGCCCGCACTGGTCTGGTCGAGCCTCGCTCGACTAACTCACGCCGGGCGGTCTTGAGCTGCTCGCCCAGCCTCCTTGACCTTCTTTCTCCGCTGTGATCGCCTCACCGCCATCCCACAGATCTCCTCAATCTCCTCCCGTGAAGCCCATGTGGTTGAGATCCTAGCCTGAGTCCCGCTGATGTCCTGCCTCCTCCTGGCGAGCCGGGCTTTAAGCTTCTTGGCTTCTCCGCGAGCTGGTTCCGCCTGGGACGCCAAAGAAGCCGCTCTTCAAGCCACTTCAGGCGTGCCCGGCATCTCCTCCGCTGACTCGCTTTCACAGCCTTGCGCAAGCTCCTCGCCTTCCTTTAGGAGAGCTTCAGAGAATGCTCTCCTTGGTCACTTGGCCTTGAGCTTTCGCTGCTGGCCACTGCTCGCTTTTGGCCAGCAGAGTGCTCCGCCGGATCCCCGCTCAAGATGCTCCGAAGGAGGCCAAGACGGCGTCTGCTCGATGGTGACCCCATCCTCGAGTTCCGCCACGGTGTCCTCAAGACTGGAGGAAGAACAAGTTAATTACGCTATGACGACGTGGCTAAGCCGAATGAGATTCGCCTTAGTGTTTACCTTGCTAAGTCGGCGTTTCATCCGCGACGCAGCGGTCCTCGAGGCCAAGGCCACGGAAGCCAGGCAGGATGAGGCGGGCGCGCTTCTGCTGCCGCCGCTTTGTTCGCCTTCTCTTCGCGGAGCGATTCGCCCGGAGCCGAGCGATCGGCGGCGCTGCCTCAAGGCCTCTTCTCTTCCTTTTCTCTTCCGCCTCAACGCTTTGGCGAGGCCGAGTCCGCCTGCGGGCGGCGCCGTTGTTCCCACCGGCAGACGACCCTTTCGGCCGCTGCTGGCTTTTTCTTGTTCCCGGCAGCCGGGTCTCACCTGTGCTCGGCGGAGAATCCTGCCGTCAGGGTGAGCTGCCCCCTGCGCCGGCGTGCGGGCGGTACCGGCTGCTCGGTCTCGCTCGGCAGCCTCCGAGCCATCGCTTTGGCTCAAGTCCGTGGCGCCACCCGCCGCTATTTTTGCCTCCACCGCTTCACCGCTTTTTTTGAGCTGCCGATCCGCTCGGCTGGAGCCCGGCGGCAAAGAAGCTCCACGCCGCCAGCTTGTCCTTGAGGCTCGCCAAATTTCACCGCCTCGTGACGCGCGCGTGCAGTGTGCTCGGGTAGTAGAGACCGCCAACCGCCTCCTCGGCGTCGTCTGTGGCGGTCTCTTCTGGGCAGGTGATGAACGAGAGTTGATCGTTAAGTCTAATGCGGTCGAAGGTGGAAAGATCAAAAGATCGATTTCTACGCACCGCCGTGGAGGGCTTAACCTCGATCTTCTTCGCCGTAACTTTCCGCTTTTCCTGGGGCCTTTGACGGTTCTCCGCTTTGGCCCTTGGGCGTCATATGGCGATGAGCTCACCGTGAGTGGTGAGCACTCCTTCGCAAGAACGCAAGGAGTTTCTCCGCGCGCAACCTCCTCCTCGAGTCTCCTTTGCTCGGCGACTGCTGAAGCCGCGCCATATGGCCGGGTGAGCTTGCGTGTAACGCCTAAGCCGAGGGCTATGGTCTTTACTCTTCGCCGCCGCTCGGCAAGGAGGGAGGGCTTGGTCTCTTCTCTTGGCCGACTGCGCGCCTACCGCTATCTCGCTCATGGCGCCTGTCAGCCGCACTGGTTTCTTGACGGTGGCGGCCGCCATGGCGCTGGCGAGTCTGGCTCGGCTCACCGCCACCTTGGGCTTTGTGGTCGCTTTGGCCTTGCCCTTCTTCAGCTTCTCCTTCTCAGACCTGAGAGATCCTCGACGATCCCTCCGAGGATCACTTTGGTCCTCCCACGCATTTTGAGAAGCTTAACGCCGTGAGCAGAAACCAACAGTGTAAATCTAGCAACACGGCTGGGTATAAGTGATTTACCTCGTCTCATGCGGATGAGCACATTCCTCGGACAAGTGTAGGCCACCTCCGGTGACCTCGCTGTCCTTCTTCGCCGCCTTTCAAAGATGGCGCCAACTCCGCCGGTCACCCATGCGTCGGTCGGCATCTCTGCCCGAGCAGATGGGATCGTTAAATTCCTGTTCGGAGAAAACGATCAATAAAGAGGTTGAGTCTTAAAGGCACTTACCTGTGCTCTCCCTTGTAATGTCTTCCCATCCCTCTATCTTGTAGAAGGGATAGGACCTTCTCCGCACGGGCGCGACTGTCATTGTTGTGAAGTCCCGGATGATCTCTCGCCTGCGGAGCCCAAGGCTCACGAGGGAGGCGATCTTCCTTGTCGCAGCATCAGATCCTCGGCACTCATCTCCGCCGAGGCATTGGCGCCCTTCACGGGCGCCTTTCGGTGAAGATGAGCTTCTTGTCGCCACTCCGCTTGTCAGAGAACCACCTCACCCACCATGCGCCCATTGAGTCGAGCAGAGGTGGGCGAGGGTACGGCGCGTCGTCGGCGGTGGCCCGGAGCTTGAGGTAGTAGCACCTCAAGCCTGGCGGCGTGAGCCGCTCCTCATCAGATAATAGTGGAGGAACAATTTCACCGGTGGATCGATTCTCAGATAGCCTTCGACAAAGTGCGAAGACGGCCATCCGAGGATGCTGTTCGGATTGAGGTTCGCCACCTCCAATCCACTAATGTTTAAGAAGGCTCAACGAAGTCGCCGAGATCGCAACCCAACAGAGCGAACTGCTCGGGTTAACGAACTCTCCCTCCAGCGGCTCCGGAGTATCCTCCTCTCCGGCAGCCTCCAGCTACCGGTGTCGATGTGGCCCTCCTCCCCAGATCCTAAGGTCCTCCTCGTCAAAGCTAGTGCCGTGAACTTGGCCATAGCGGTTCCCGTGGATCGGACGAAAGGTGGTTGGTGGTGGAGTTTGGGTGCTTGATGCCGAGCGCTGTTGGATCTAAGGCTTAGAGAGGAAAGGCGTGAGAACAGTGAGTGGTTGGCGGGCGGCTTGGGTGCTTTTATAGTCCGTATAAGCTCTGCAACGGTTCATCCCAAAACGGCTAGTTTTTACCGCAACGGCTAGGTAAAACGGTCACTGCTTTCATCGCGCAATGATGTGAAGTTATCATAGAATCGCCAACGGCTATTTTTTCCAAGTTGTTCAGACCAAGGCCGAGTGCTCGCTGCTTTCGGACAGATGTCGCTCCTCGCTCGACACGACGGAATTGCTCAAGATCGATCGGGTCTATTCGGTCCGGACAAGTCCTGTTCGGCTGAACCATAACCTGTTCGGCCGCTTGTTACACGCCTTTGTAGCAAGAAAATTACCTCTTCAGGACTTGAGTCTCAAGAGGTGACCCCACTCTAGTGAGTCCTTCCACTTGAGTCTCGGGGCTAGCTGTCAGATAAAATCACGCCCATTGCCATGGCCCACTCCTCGACGGCCCACTCGAACAGACCTACCAGGCCCCCTCGAAGGTTCCATCGCCCGTATGCATCCCGCCAACAGCTTCTTGGTCGGGCACGGTGCGTAACGGCCTATGATTCCTGTTTGAGTCCTACTTAACAAGAGTTCTCTGACGGCTACGTGAAGACCCGGACGTTGGTTTCCGGATTGATTAGGAGTCGTGATCCTCAAGACTAGGAGTATGCCTTATCGCCTCGGGATATATTTGGCATGTATGAGTTCGCTATGATCTCGTAGTTAGCCCGGCCCGATATTCCTCAGAGGTCGGTTTGTTCCGCACTATATAAACAGGCCTCACGGTGTTTAGAGGGATCCTCGGCTTTGAGTCTTACATCCTAGCATCTAGCTCAGACCTTGATTGATAGATCCTCAGATACTACTCGCCGAGACCGCCGATCTCGCCGAGTTCCACCTTGTAATCCTCTTTGATATAAAGAAAGGTCGGACGTAGGGCTATTATCTCTCCCGAGAGGCCCGAACGGGATAAAACCCCGCTCCTCGCTCGTCTGTTCGTGGTTGTTTGGCGTGTCTCTATCTCAATCTTAAAGAACCTTAGCGACTTGAGATCGATATCTCAACCGTCGACGTGTTCGCTTTCTATCTTACCGCTTCTAATTCGATATTATGTTTAGTGTGTGCATGTGTGCTCGCTTTCAAGCATCCCCTAAAGAAGTGCATCTTATTGCCCGAAACGATTTTGAGATATCTAAAATCACTACTAGTCTAGGTCTTTGGTACCCCAAGGAGCGCGTGTTGAGCTTCTTGGTTATTCCGACTAATTACGCGGTTGCAAAATTGATCGCAAAAGCACCTCGGGGTTGTCACTTGCTAGATCGCCACTCGTGTCATGGACTTCGAGGAAGCAAAACTCCGTGGCGCTATCTATCATGAAGCGGAATATGTAGCGCGGGAGTTGTTGTGCTCAACTCTTGTACATGACTCGGATGCTTAGTGACTTTGGGCTAAAATTTGAAAAAGTGCCACTTCTATGTGATAATGAAAGTGCGGTGAAAATTGCCAACAATCCGGTCTAATATTCGCATAAAGCACATCGACATCCGACATCACTTTATTCGTGACCATGTTGCAAAGGGTGACGTTGTGCTTGCCTACGTGTAAACGGAAGACCAATTGGTGGATATTTTCACTAAACCCTTGGATGAGGCACGGTTTTGCAAATTAAGGAATGAACTCAACATACTAGATAGATCAAATGCGTGTTGATTGGTTTTCGTGATTTTTGGGTCTTATTTGATTTTTTCCATTTGCTTATGACCCTTGTCACATTTAGGGGGAGTTTAGTTTCAACTCATGATCTCAAAACTCCCTCTAATGGTGAAAAGATAAATTTGATTTTGGGTGAGCACATTCTTGTCCTATATTTCAAGCAAAAACAAATTTGAGCTTAATAGACTATCCTTATCTTCTTACCATTTCAAACTTCTAGTTTTGAAAATCTTACCCCTTTGAAAAATTTGCTCCATATGCATATTTGTTCTCTTGAAAATCATATGGCATCAAAATTGTTGAAAATATTTGAAAAGGAACCAAAATTCAAAAAACATGTGCTTAAACTCTAAAGTGAACCCCTATGCTCGATTTTCATGCCTATATGAGAAATCAAGGCAAAGTTTGGGTTCGCACATTTTGTTGATCTCTAAGATCAAAATTTGTTTTTTTTTTTTGAATTTGACTTGATTTCATTTGTCATATTATAATCTTATCCCTTCAAAATTAAATCTTAGAAAATCACTTCAAATTGCTCACATTTGAATCTTCGTATGAATTTTGAGCAAAAATGGAGATCATCACTTCAAAATATTATTTTTATAATATCTCTCGCATTGGTGGGGCCCACAGTCGGAAGGGCTAGCACTGCGTGCTAGCCTTCATCGGACGCCGTCTGCCACTCTCGAGACGCCGTCCGATCGCGTGTTGCATGCGCCAGATACCTCTGTCGGACGCTGTCCGGTAGCCATCGGACGCCGTCCGACAGAGCGTTATCCGTGCTGCAACTCACCTGTCGGACGCCGTCTGGCCTCTCCGCGACCCCGTCCGACGAGGTCCCCTGTGCGCTGCACCCTTGCTGTCGGACGCCATCCGGTAACCGTCGGACGCCGTCCGACAGGACCTAATCGCGCGGAACTGCTTATAACTTACCTCTCCGCCTCCCTCTTTCCCCATTTTGATCTCCTCTCTCCTCCCAAACCGGCGCCGCCCCTGCTGCTTCTCCTCACCGGGGAAGGCCCTCCAGCGACTTCCGGCGACCTCCACCACCACCGGCGGCCTCCCCTCGTCGTCCTCTTCGATCCCCTCCGCGTGGATTGGAACTGGACGGTTCCGCTCGTGCGCCTCGTCTCCGCCGAGTTCCCTCTTTCCCCAAGGGAAGGGCCTTGGGACGATCTCCTCGCGCACGGCGGCTTCCTCCTTCGCTTCTAGGGCTCGGTAACGGCTTCCCGCCTTCTTCCCGTCAAATTTCGTTGTTTACCGAGTTCTAGGTTTTGATTAGGTTTTTTTTTTCCGCGTTCGTGTTCAG
Source organism: Raddia guianensis (assembly GCA_036346415.1). Taxonomy (NCBI): domain Eukaryota; kingdom Viridiplantae; phylum Streptophyta; class Magnoliopsida; order Poales; family Poaceae; genus Raddia; species Raddia guianensis. The sequence continues at coordinate 47,985,165 of CM070535.1, read as the reverse complement.
GGTTGGACCGTGGTGGGTTGGCACCGTGTCAGTGGATCGTTGGTCAGTGGCAGTTGGCAGCGAGGTTGTTCTGGTCAGTGGTTTCATTGTCAGAGGAAGTGATTCAACATGTCGAAATCATTGAAGAAATTCGGAAGGCTCGGGCAGACCTCGGTGGTCGGCGCGACAATGCAAGAAGGGCGATCCGGATTATATCGATGAGACGGCTAGTAGTGCCACTCCTCCTCGCCCAAGCAAAGTGACTAGAGCAGATATTCAGCAGCAGCGTGATCAGGGAATTCATTGGTCTCGGATGGCGGGATCTTCTTTTGCCACCGCAGAGGATGCTGACGATGACACCTATGCTGAGGACCCCATAGACTAGGATGTCACTGAGACAGTGGTCGCCGAGGACGACCCTCTGGATAATTCGGTCCTGAAGTTATCCATGGAGACCTTGAAGAAGAAGCGAGATGTATCCTATGCCAGATGGTTCCCTCAGCGGCGAGAGGATACCAGGGATTTCAGGTTTCACACAAAATTTCAGAAGCAGCTTTATATGTGTTTCTCTGCTCCTAAGACTGTTCCTAGGGACCCTCATTGTATTGACTGGGATGAGATCACCGCAGCCGCAGGACCTGCGGTCTATACCATTTTCAGTACTACTCTAGACTTGGCTGCTTTGGTCTCAAATAAAAGGTTGACTTGGTCTAAAGAAAGAAACTGTGAGTTCTTTGCCACACTGTTACCCGCTGAGGATGAGTTAGAGTTCAGCTATTACCACTACCGATGCGCTTATTATTGGAATCTCCGTGGCAAACATGAATAGTGCTTTGGGCACTCGAGACATCGGGCTGATTTGAATGAGATTGCTTATGAGGATGCCTTCGGAGGGCTAAATATCCTCCTTGGATGAAGTTAGATTCATGTACCTCGACCTTGATGATGAGGAAATAAATGTGGGACAGGCTAATCAATTGAGACAGGAGCCTGCCTTGATCAATCTTATTCTTCGAAGCACACTATTTGTCCGAAGTGGAAACCGCGACAGAATTCTTCCAATTTGCAGTTGGTTTATGCTTTATCTGCTGACAGGTAGGACCATAAACATTGGAGCTACTATTCTGGGAGAGTTTGATGACGCCATTTTCAGAGAGGTCAATAGACCACTTCCACTAGCTCCATATATTGGCCTGCTTCTTTCAAGGACTCAGCGGGTTTCCGAGGATGAGGTAAAAAGTTGGAACAATAAGATCAAAAAGCATCAGATGAAGAACTTCCTGAACTCACTTGGGAGCAAGCCCAAGTTGGCTAGACCTGGTGATGATGCTCCTCCTCCAGCACCGGTCCCTGCCTTTGCTCCTGCTGCTCCAATGCAGCCGTTTGTGCCAGCACCTGGTGCGGGGTCTTCTGCAGCTGCCCCTCCTCCTTGGTATGACGCTTTGATAGGTGAGATGAGGGGGCTGCGCACAGATATGAGAAATTTTCACACTGAGGTGAAAGAAGAGCTGGCAGCCACCCGCAGAGAGATGACAGACTTGGCAGGGCAGCAGACATACTTGGCAGATGAGTTCGCAGAGTTTAAGTCAGCTGTGCAGTACATGGGAGCGATGTTTATGCCAGTGCCAGAAGGGGCAAATCCATATGGTTGGTATTCACATGCCCACGGCAGTTATCAGGATTACCAGCAGACTCAGAGTTTTCCTCGCCCACCTGCCTACCCACCACCGGTTCATCCTTGGGTGTACCCTCCTTCTGGGCCTGCTCCTTCCTTTGTGCCTCCACCTCAGTCATACCCTCCTCCTGGTAAGATTTATTTCACTGGTCGAGAGATCGCTCGCCATCTCAACTTTTCTTTGCCAAATCCTCAACTGACCCAGATGTTTGATGATCCTTCCTCACCTCGGTCGGTCCCCTCTGCAGCTCATATGCCCTTGTTCAAGCGTCCGAGAGGTCAGGGCTCCTCTTCAAAGTGCCAAGGAAATGACGGAGGCGCATTTACATGGATCAAGATCAGCAAGAATAGGACCTTTTCTCGTTTGTGTCACTTGGTGACAAAGGGGGAGAAGTTAGAGAGTAGTAGAGGGTTAGTAGAGTAGTAGAGGGTTAGTAGTGGGTAGTGAGATTGAGGTTGTGTTTACCTGTAATATTATTTGTTGCCTCGATACTCGGTTAAAAATTTGTTACTTCGGTTGGTTTATGATTCGGTTGGTTTATGACTTTTGAACCTTGTTGGCTTCTGAACTTTTTATGCATGATTTTAGGGGGAGCTTCCTTTATTTGCACTCCTTTGTGGTTGAGTTGTGGTTTCTTATTTATTCAAATTGCTCGCATACTTGTATTGCACTAACCCCTTTTGCAGCTCAAAAATTTTATTCTTTCTTGGGTTGCCATCAAGTGCCACAAAGGGGGAGATTGTGAGCATCGTTGAGCCCTAAATTTTATTAGTGGCATTGATGACAAAATTAATTAATATAAAGGGCTAGGGGTTTTTTGGACTTCTCGGAACCCTAGCGAAGACTCGGCGATTTTTATAAACCCTAATTTGAAGCGTCGACAATTTTCTGAGCTGCTCCAAGATTTCAAATGCGTGACCGGGCGAGAGAAGAGGTCACGTATAGATTAGGAGTAGTTAGGTTTATTTCTGTTTTTCGTCGGATTTCAAAGGGGTTCAATATCTCGGACTATGCCGGATCTTTATGAATTCTCAAAACTCGGCTCCGTAGTCCACCACTTCTAAAAATACCCAAATATCCCTTTGTGAGATTTCTAGAGAGAGAGAAACCCACCTAAATTCCCCCACAATTTTAGCTCGAAAATTCCCTCTCTGTCGGACGGCGTCCGGAAAAGCCAGACGGCGTCCGACCAGCCCAAAATCCAAATTAATTTACACTGTCGGACGGCGTCCAGTGGTTACCGGACGGCGTCCGATAAAGTTCACTTTTGGCTATTTCTCGCTGCCGGACGGCGTCTGGGGGGCGTCCGGTAGCTCCGGGGCTTGCTCGATCCTTGCTGTCGGACGGCGTCCGGTGGGGACCGGACGGCGTCCGATAAACCTATTTTTGCTGAGCGAGCAAGCTCTGTCGGACGGCGTCGGAGTCTGTCGGACGGCGTCCCAGAGAGTGTAACGGCTAGTCTTTTGTCCTCTTCGAGGGCAACGGCTAGTTTTGCTCTAGGGCTATAAATACCTATCTTGTGGTGGCTATTTTGAGGTTTGCTGCTCCACTTCACCTACCACATTCATAGCTCATCAATTAGGTGTTCTAGAGCCATTCCTCCACCCACAAGATCATCCAAAGCCACAATCCATCAAACCCCAATACCGAAGCTTCATGGAAGTCCTTCGATCCGCATGATCGGGCGTTTGGCTTGCCTCGGTGTGGCTACTCTTGAGTCGGTGTACGGGTGTGAGTCCACCTCACGGAGTGGCGGAACGACTCACCGGGAGTAAGTGAGGTGTGAGGCTCGAGAGCGAGCCGGTCCTTGCGCAGGGGTAGCCTCAACGGAGAGTAGGAGTTGCGGCTCAACTTCGGTCAAACAAACACCGTGTCGCCCTCTTATTTACTTTCCGCACTTACTACCGTTGCATTGAATGTGTTGATTGTGATGCCATGTCTTAGTTGCTTGTTAACTTGTTTATCGCTTCCGCTTGCGTATCAATTGACACTAGGATTGGGTCACTATTAATTTGATGCTTAATCAACAATTAATCAAAGAAAAATTAAAATTGCCTATTCACCCCCCCTCTAGGTCTTAGGATCCTCTTTCAGCCTAGGATAGAAATTAGAAAAGCTCCTATTTTCGATGGAACAAACTACAACTATTGGAGAATTAGGATGCAATGTTACTTAGAGGCACTTAGTTATGATGTGTGGGTTGCTTGTGAGACCGGCTATCCGGACCCTCCGGCCGGAACAATTGCTCTTGATGAAGTTCATGCTAAGTACAAGCGCTTTAATGCCATTGCTAGAAATGCTTTACTTTCTAGTGTGTCTTCCGAAGTTTTTGATAGCATTGGCAATCTCTCTAAAGCTTATGACATTTGGAAGCATCTTAAAGAAATTCATGTTGGTAGTGCCGAGATGCTTGAGGAGAAGCTATCTCGAGCTAGAAAAAGGTTTCATCAATTTAAGATGCTCCCTAATGAAAGTGTTAATGAAATGTTTCTTAGGTTGAACCCCATTGTCAATGAGATTGCCGGATGTTCGGAGAAGAAGGTCTTGGAAGATATTGACATTTGTCGGAAGATGCTTGATGTTGTGCCATTTAGCTTTAATCCACTTGTGACCTTGATTCGAGCATCCAAGTCAAAACTCAAGAAAATGACACCGACAAAGCTTCTGGGGCAACTCAACTCATATGAGATGCGACTTCTTGAAAGTGAAGAGTCCCCGCTCAATAAGAAGTCCATTGCTCTTCCCGCCAAAGCCAAAAGTGGAAAGAAGAAAGTTGAAATTGAAGAAGATGATGAAGACTCCGATGATGCAATTCCGGAGATTGAAGAATTGGCCCTCCTTGTCAAGCGGTCAAGAAAGTTGATCAAGAAGATGAGCTTCCGCGGCGGATCATCCTCTTCAAGGCAAAGACCTATCTCTGAGATGCGATGCTATGAATGTGGAGAGAAGGGTCACTTGGCGGCGGATTGTCCAAAAAGCAAAAAGAACAAGCACAAGGCTAGAAATCAAGAGGAAGATGAGGAAGACGACAAGAAGAAGTACCGTCACTACCGCAAGAATGATCACAAGTCAAAGGATAAAAAAAAAGCTCTTGCCGGTCAAAAGACTAAGAAGGAAGATAGCTCAAGCTCATCGTCCTCACAATCATCCTCCGAAGAAGAAGACACTAGAGCTCATGGACTAGCCGGACTTGCGATCAAGGAAAATGCTCCTCCGGCTCTTCCCAAGCAAAAGCTTTGTCTCACCGCCAATGTACAAGAAGAGGTGATTGGGGAATGGATCACCGATGACGAGGGCCCTTGGGCGGACTCCTCCGACAATGAAAACACCAAGGTGTCCGGAGTCGCCATCGACAACCCTACACCTCCCATGTGCCTCATGGCACTAGAGGAGAAGGTAACAAATGAGCACCTCTCTAAAAGTGAGCTTAAGCTTTTGATTGATGATTTGAATAATGCTCTAGAGAAGGAAAAATCTAAGAGAAAGAAGTTAATGAAGGTGCATAAAGAGCTTGCTAATGAGTTTGAAAATTTACTTGAAAAACATGAAACTCTAGAAGATGACTATGAAGCTCTAAATTTGCAAGTTGAAATTCTAGAAAACAAACTTGCTAGCTCTAATGTTGAAGAAACTCCTCTTGATTGCTCAATTGAAAAATGTAATGTTGGTGTGACTTGTGATTTGATTAACACTATAGATGGTTCACTTAGCTTATCTCATGACACATCGTTTAGCTTGTCACCCACGATCACACCCAATGCTAGCTCATCTTCACCAACTAGTGCTACTTCTCCAAATGAAAATGCTTGTTCAATTGGTACTTGTGGTGTTGCTAAATGTGCTAATGAGCTAGTTAAGGAAAATTTGCTTCTAAAGGATAGAATTGAGCAACTAGACTCTAGCTTGGCTAAATTGCTTGTGGGGAACAACTCTCTTAACAAGGTGCTTCGAGCAAAGGTATACCTTGGTAAGCATGGTTTGGGATTTCATCCCGGGATTTACCAAGGGTGGTTGGGGTAAGCCAAGCTAACTTTAGTTAGGGAGGGACCCGTTGCCACATTTGTAAAAATGAAAAACATAAAGCCATTGCTTGTCCTCTTGCTAAAACATCTCAATTCATGTCCAAAACTCAAGTGCTTAATGCTAGTTACATGCTTATGAAGAAGAATGGCTCTACCTATGCTAAATATGTTGGTGCACCCAATGAAAAGAAAGATGTGAAGGCTATTTGGGTGCCCAAATGCTTGATGACTAACTCTAAAGGACCCAAGAAGAAGTCTTGGGTACCTAAAACCCAAGCTTGATTTTGTGTGTAGGTGAACTACAAGAGCGGTGGCCGGCATTGGATATTCGATAGCGGTTGCACTCAACACATGACCAGTAGCTCAAGTATGTTCACCTCACTAGAGGAGGAGAAGGACCCCGAACACAAGATCACATTTGGGGATAACTCCAAGCGAAAGGTAAAGGGTATAGGTAAAATCGCAATATCAAATGACCTATCCATTTCTAATGTGCTCTTGGTGGAAGCTTGCAACTTTAATCTCCTCTCCGTTGCTCAAGTGTGCGATTTGGGTTTTGATTGCTTCTTTTCGATCAACGGAGTTCGTATTGTTTCCACTAAGGATCAAAGTGTTGCATTTGAAGGCACCCGGTTTCAAAACTTATATTTGGTTGATTTTTCAAACCGAGAAACTTCTCAAATCAAGACTTGTCTTATCTCTCAAACCACTCTTGGTTGGTTGTGGCATAGACGTCTTGGACATGTTGGAATGGGCATTTTGAAAAAGGTTTTTAAAGATAACTTGGTTGATGGTGTGAAGGATGTCAAATTCGAGAAGAATCATTTATGTAGCTCATGCCAAGCCAGCAAGCAAGTGGCTAATTCTCATCCGACTAAGACTTTCATGTCTACATCCCGACCACTTGAACTTTTGCATATGGATTTATTTGGCCCAACCACCTATGCGAGCATAGGCTGTAATTCTTATTGTCATGTGATTGTCGATGATTTCTCTCGCTTCACTTGGGTGTTTTTCCTTGCAAATAAATCTCTTGCCGGTGATGTGTTTAAAAGATTTGCTTTGAAAGATCAAAAGGAATTTGACTCTTTTATTAAAAAGGTGAGAAGTGATAATGGCACCGAGTTTGCTAATACAAATGTTGAAGAATTTTGTGATGAGTTAGGTGTGAAGCACGAATTCTCCGCGGCATATACTCCCCAACAAAATGGAGTGGTGGAGAGGAAGAACCGTACCTTGATAGAGATGGCAAGATCAATGCTTGACGAGTACAACACGCCGCATGCTTTTTGGGCGGAAGCCATCAACACGGCGTGCCATGCCATTAACCGCCTCTATCTCCACCGACTCCTTCACAAGACCTCATATGAATTACTAGTGGGACGAAGGCCCAACATCTAAATATTTTCGAGTCTTGGTTGCAAGGTATACATCTATAAGAAAAGGACTCATTTGGGTAAGTTCCAAAAGAGGTGCGACATTGGTATCATGTTAGGTTACTCTTCTCGCTCAAAAGCTTTTTGAGTTTTTAACAATTCTACCGGGCTAGTTGAGGAAGCCTATGATGTCAAGTTTGATGAAACTAATGGCTCGCAAAATGAGCTAGATTTGACAAGAAATGTAGGTGATGAGCCACCGCATGATGCTATGGAGTTGGGGAAATTGACCCTCACCGAGGCACCGAAGATGAAGTAATCACCCCCACCACCTCCATCGATGATCAAGTTCAAGACACCTCTCCAACAACTCAAGATCAAGCGGTGGACGGAGATGCAAACTTTGAAGTTGATCAAGCTCAAGGGGGAGACGTTGATCTACAAGTACCCGTCCAACAACACCGCACTCTCTCCAAGGATCATCCCCTAGATCAAGTCATTGGCAATCTCAATCAAGGCGTAAGAACCCGTTCTCATACCGCGAATTATTGTGAGCATCACGCTTTTGTGTCTATCGTTGAGCCTAGGACCATTGATGAGGCATTGGCGGATGCGGATTGGGTGAACGCCATGCATGATGAACTAAATAACTTCACCCGCAATAAAGTTTGGGAGCTTGTGGAAAGACCGAAGGATCACAATGTCATTGGAACCAAATGGGTCTTCCGCAACAAACAAGATGAGAACGGTGAAGTGGTGCGAAACAAAGCAAGATTGGTGGCGCAAGGTTTCACACAAATTGAATGACTTGACTATGGAGAAACCTACGCCCCCGTTGCTCGACTTGAAGTTATTCGGTTACTCTTGGCTTTCGCTTCTCTCTATAACATAACTCTCTTTCAAATGGATGTTAAGAGTGCTTATCTAAATGGTTTTATTGATGAACTTGTCTATGTCGAGCAACCGCCCGGTTTTGAAAACCTCAAATACCCAAACCATGTCTATAAGCTCACTAAGGCGCTATACGGTCTCAAGCAAGCTCCTAGAGCATGGTATGAGCGTCTTAGGGACTTCCTCTTAGAAAAGGGATTTAAAACCGGTGCGATTGATTCCACATTGTTTCTAAAGCCAATTGAAAATGACCTATTTATTTGTCAAATATATGTGGATGATATTATTTTTGGATGCACTAACAAATCTAAATGCAAGGACTTTGGAGAAATGATGTCCAAGGAATTCGAAATGTCGATGATTGGAGAACTTACTTTCTTCCTTGGATTTCAAATCAAGCAACTTCGGGAAGGGACCTTTATTTGTTAAGAGAAATACACAAAGGACCTTCTCAAGCGGTTTTCAATGGACGATTGCAAATCGATCAAAACACCAATGGCCACTAATGGGCATCTTGACTTGAATGAAGATGGAAAGCCCGTGGACCAAAAGCTTTATCGCCCATGATCGGTTCGCTTTCTATCTTACCGCTTCTCGACCCGATATTATGTTTAGTGTGTGCATGTGTGCTCGCTTTCAAGCATCCCTAAGGAAGTGCATCTTGTTGCCGTAAAACGCATTTTGAGATATCTAAAATCACTACTAGTCTAGGTCTTTGGTACCCCAAGAGAGCGCTGTTGAGCTTCTTGGCTATTCCGACCGGATTATGCGGTTGCAAAATTGATCGCAAAAGCACCTCGGGGGTTGTCACTTGCTAGGGACGCCACTCGTGTCATGGACTTCGAGGAAGCAAAACTGTGGCGCTCTCTACATGAAGCGGAATATGTAGCGGGAGTTGTTGTGCTCAACTCTTGTACATGACTCGGATGCTTAGTGACTTTGGGCTAAAATTTGAAAAAGTGCCACTTCTATGTGATAATGAAAGTGCGGTGAAAATAGCCAACAATCCGTCCAACATTCCCGCATAAAGCACATCGACATTCGACATCACTTTATTCGTGACCATGTTGCAAAGGGTGACGTTGTGCTTGCCTACGCATGTAACGGAAGACCAATTGGCGGATATTTTCACCAAACCCTTGGATGAGGCACGGTTTTGCAAATTAAGGAATGAACTCAACATACTAGATAGATCAAATGCGTGTTGATTAGTTTTTGTGACTTTTGGGTCTTATTTGAATTTTTCCATTTGCTTATGACCCTTGTCACATTTAGGGGGAGTTTAGTTTCAACTCATGATCTCAAAACTCCCTCTAGTGGTGAAAAGATAAATTTGATTTTGGGTGAGCACATTCTTGTCCTATATTTCAAGCCAAAACAAATTTGAGCTTAATAGACTATCCTTATCTTCATACCATTTCAAACTTCTAGTTTTGAAAATCTTACCCCCTTAAAAAAAATTTGCTCCATATGCATATTTGTTCTCTTGAAAATCATATGGCATCAAAATTGTTGAAAGTATTTGAAAAGGAACCAAAATTCAAAAACATGTGCTTAAACCCTAAAGTGAACCCCTATGCTCGATTTTCATGCCTATATGAGAAATCAAGGTAAAATTTGGGTTCGCACATTTTGTTGATCTCTAAGATCAAAATTTGGGTTTTTGAATTTGACTTGATTTCATTTGTCATATTATAATCTTATCCCTTCAAAATTAAATCTCAGAAAATCACTTCAAATTGCTCACATTTGAATCTTCGCTTGAATTTTGAGCAAAAATGGAGATCATCACTTCAAAATATTATTTTTATATATATTTCTCGCATTGGTGGGGCCCACTGGTCAGAAGTGCCAGCAGCTGCGTTTTCAGCCTTCATCGGATGCCGTCCGGCCACTCTCAGACGTCGTCCGATCGCGTGTCGCATGCGCCGCATACCTCCTGTCGGACGCTGTCCGGTAGCCATCGGACGCCGTCCGACAGAGTGTTATCCGCGCTGCAACTCAACTGTCGGACGCCGTCTGGCCTCCCCGCCACCCCGTCCGACGAAGTCAGCTGTGCACTACACCCTCACTGTCGGACGCCGTCCGATAGTCGTCAGACGCCGTCCGACAGGACCTAATCGCGCGGAACTGCTTATAACTTACCTCTCCGCCTCCCTCTCTCCCCATTTGATCTCTTCCTCCTCTCCAAACCGGCGCCGCCCCTGCCCCTTCTCCTCACCGGGGAAGACCCTCCGGCGACCTCCGGCGATCTCCACCACCACCGGCGGCATCCCCTCGTCGTCCTCTTCGATTCCCTCCGCGTGGATTGAAAGTGGACGTCCCGTTCAGGCGCCTCGCCTCCGCCGAAGTTCCTCCTTTCTCTACCGGGAAGGGCCTTGGGGCGATCTCCTCGCGCACGGCGCTCTCCTCCTTCGCTTCTAGGGCTCGTAACGGCTTCCCGCCTTTCTTCCCGTCTAATTTCGTTGTTTACCGAAGTTCTAGGTTTTGAATAGGTTTTTCGCGTTCGTGTTCGTGGTTGGACCGTGGTGGGTTGGCACCGTGTCGCTGGATCGCTGGTCGATGGCGGTTGGCGGTGAGGTGTTCAGTCGGTGGTTACATTGTCGAGGAATTAATTCAAATGTCGAAATCATTGAAGAAATTGGAAGGCTCGGGCAGACCCTCGGTGGTCGGGCGACAATGCGAAAGAAGGGCGATCCGGATTACATCGATGAGACGGCTAGCGATGCCTCCTCCTCGCCAAGCAGAGTGTCTAGAGCAGATTTGTGCAGCAGATCGATCAAGGGTTCCATTGACTCGGATGGCGGGGTCTTCTTTTGCCACCGCAGAGGATGCCGACGAGACATATGCCGAGGACCCGATTGATGAGGATGTCATCAAACAAAGGGTCGCCGAGGACGACCCTTTGATAATTCGTCCCGGGTTATCAATGGAGACCTTGAAGAAGAAGCGAGATGTATCCTATGCCGATGGTTCCTCAACAAGTAGAGGATACCGTGGATTTCGTGTTTCACACAAAATTTCGAAGCGACTTTATATGTGTTTCTCTGCTTCCCAAGATCGGTCCTAAGGATCCTCACTTGTATTGATCGATGAGATCACCACAATGAGTTAGGACCTAAGGTCTACGCCATTTTCAAGATTACCCGTGCTTGGCGCTTTGGTCTCAAATAAAAAGTTGACTTGTGTCGACGGTTGGGATATCGACCCAAGTCAACCAAGGTTCTTCAAAGAGGAGATAGGAGACACGCCGAACAACCATGAACAAAGAACGAACAGAGAGGTGGTTTTATCCTGGTTCAGCCTCTCGGGAGAGATAATAGCCCTACGTCCAGCCTTTCTTATATATCAAAGATGATTACAAAAGGTGGCTTGACGAGACGAACAAGTCTCGGCGAGATTATGTGTGTACAAGTGCGTAAAACTCTAAGTCGGATCAAGTCCCCTCTACACGCCGTAGGGGCCTTGTTTATATAGTGCAGAGCAAACCGACCCACCGAGAGAATATCGGGCCGGGCTAACTACTGAGCACGAATCTAACTCAAGACATGCCAAATATATCCCGAGGTAGATAAGGCATACTCCTAGTCTTGGGGATCACGACTCTATTCCAATCCGGAAACCAACGTCCGGTCTTCACGTAGCCGCAGAGAACTCTTGTTCGAGTAGGACTCAAACACGAATCCTAGGTCGTTACGCACCGCGTCACCAAGAGGCTGTTCGCGGGATGCACATGGGCTCGATAGAACCTTCCAGGAGCCGGGCCTGGTAGGTCATTCGATTGGGCCGTCAGGGAGTGGGCCATGGCAATGGGCCGTAATTTTATCCCCGATAGCTAGCCCCCGAGACTCAAGTGGAAGGACCCACTAGAGTGGGGTCATCCTCTTGAGACTCCAAGTCACGAAGAGGGTATTTTTCCTGCTATAAAGACGTGCAACAGGCGACCGAACAGGTTGTGGTTCAACCGAACAAGACTTGTTCGGGACCGAACAAACCCGATCAGTGCCGAGCAACTCCGTTGCGTCGAACAGGGAACGACATCTGTCCGAGCAGAGCACTCAGCCTTCAGTGCAAACACCGGAAAAAATAGCCGTTGGCAGACTCCAACGGTAACTTCCTGTCGCTGCGCGGTGAAAACAGGCGACCGTTTTACCTAGCCGTTGTAGTAAAAACTAGCCGTTCTGGGACAAAACCGTTGCAGAGCTGCTTATACGGGACTATAAAAGTACCCAAGCCGCTCGCGGCCAGCCACTTCTGCTCTCGCGCCTTTCCTCTCTAAGCCCTAGCTCCAACCACGCTCAGCATCAAGTACCCAAACTCCATCACCGACCCTGCTCGTCCAGCCCTGGGAATCGCTATGGCCAAATTCACAAGCACTAGCTTGACCGAGGAGGACCTTAGGATCTGGGAGGAAGAGGGCCACATCGACACCGGTAGCTGGAGGCTGCCCGGAGAGGAGGATACTCCGGAGCCGCTCGAGGGAGAGTTCGTCAGCTTCGAACAGTTTGCACTGTTCGGGTTGAGGTCTCCTGAGAGCGACTTCGTCGAGGCCTTCTTGAACATCAGCGGATTGGAGGTGGCGAACCTCAATCCGAACTCCATCCTCCAGATGGCCGTCTTCGCACACCTGTGCGAGGGCTATCTGGGCATCGATCCGCCGGTGGGGCTGTTCCTCCATTACTACACAGTAACGAGGAGCAGCTCCGCCGCTTCGGCGCTGGGGTGCTACTACCTCAAGCTCCGGGCCACCGCCGATGCGCCAGACCCTCGCCCACCTCTGCTCGACTCAATGGGCGCGTGGTGGGTGAGGTGGTTCTACAGCAAGCGGAGCGGCGACAGCAAACTCGTCTTCACCGGGAAGGCGCCGGCAAAGGGGACGCCAATGCCTCGGCCGGAGATGACTGCCGAGGACTGGTACATGACGAGGAAGATCGCCTCCCTCGTGAGCCTTGGGCTCACGGGCAGGGAGATTATTCGGGACTTCACAAATAATGGTCATCGTCTGCGGAGAAGGTCCTATCCTTCTACAAGATAGAGGATAGGAAGACATCACAAGGAGAGCACGGTAAGTGCCTTTAAGACTCAACCTCTAAATACATTCTTTCCTCCGAACAGGAACTAACAATCCCTTCTGTTCGGGCAGAGAAGCCAACCGACGCATGGGTGACCGAGCGGGTCGACGCCATGCTGAAGGCGGCGAAGAAAGACGGGGAGGTCACCGGCGAGGTGGCGTACACCTGCCCGCGCAACGTGCTTGTTCGCATAGACGAGGTAAATTACTTACCCTCAGCCTATGTTGCTAGACTTGCACCGTTGTTTAAATGCTAACGTCCTCTTCTCAAAACGCGCAGGAGGACCAACTGATCCTTGGAGGGATCGTTGTGGAACTCTCCGGGTCTGAGAAGGAGAAGGCGAAGAAGGGCAAGGCCAAAGTGGCCACAAAGCCCAAGGTGGCGGCCGAGCCTACGCGGAGCTCGCCGCGACACGGTGGCCACCAGCCGTCGAAGAGACCAACTGCGGCGACGGAACGTACCGAGCAGACCAAGCGGGCGCGCGGTCAGCCCAGCGGGAAGAGACCAAGCCCCTCCCTCCTCGCCGAGCAGAGCGACGAAGAGGTAAAGACCATGGCCCTCTGGCTCGGGCGTTACACGCAAGCTCACCCTGGCCGCATGGATCGGTTGCAGCAGTCGCCCGAGCGAGGAGGCTCGAAGAAGAAGTCGCGGAGAAAAACTTCTTGCGCTGCGCGAGAGGAGCGCCACCACCAGGAGCTGAGCTCATCGCCACGAACACCCAAGGGCCAAGGCGGAGAAGCCGCCAAGGAGCCCCCGAGGAAGAGGCGGAAGGTTCCGGCGAAGAAGATCAGGACCAAGCCTTCCACGGCAGGTATGTAGGAATCGATCTTTAGACCTTCCAACCTTCTGACCGCGTTAGACTTAACGACGATTTTTTTATCAGCTGCCCAAGGAGAGATCGCCACGGATGATGTCGAGGAGGCGCTCGAGCGGTCGCTGCTGCCCGAGCACCTGCACGGCGCTTCACGGGCGATGAGGCTAGCGTGCCTCAAGGACAAGCTGGCGGCGTGGAGCCTGCTGCCGCCGGGCTCCAGCGAGCAGATCGACGCGCTCAAAGGCGCGGTGGGGCGGCTGGAGGCAAAAGTAGCGGCAAGCGGCGCCACGGACTTCGGTGCCAAGGCGATGGCTCCGGAAGCTGCCCAGGGCAGGACCGAGCAGCCGGTCCTGCCAGGCACTTCGTCGCAGGGGCAGCTCACCCCTGAGGCGACGGGATTCTCCGGCGAGCAGGGCGAAACCCCAGCCGCCCGGGAACATGAAGAAGCCCCCGAGCAGGTCGCGCAAGTCGTCCTGCCCGTGGAAACAACGGCGCCACCCGGCGGAGTGGCTCCGGCCTCGCCCGAAGACGTTCGGGCGGAAGAGGAAAAGGAAGAGGAGAAGGAGCGCGGAGACGAAAGTGCTTCGCCCGTCGCTCCTGCACCCGAGCAGATGCGCTCCCGCAAGAAGAAGGAGCGAACAAGGCGGCGACGGCAAGAGCGCGCCCGCCTCATCCCGCATGAGCGGGGCTTCGTGACGCATGGCCTCGAGGACCGCCTGCGCCGCGGATTGAAGCATCGGCTTGGCGAGGTAAACTCCAAGACCAAACCTTGCTCAGTTTGAATGTGTTATCGCAAAGTGTTCTGAATAGACCTTCTCCCTCAGGTCTTTAGGGATACCATGGCGGAACTCGAGGATGGGGTCACCATCGAACAGACGCCAGATGGCGTCCTCAGGAGCATCTCCAGACGGGGATCCGGGCAGAGGCTCAGGCTGCCCAAAGCCGGAGCCGGCTGAAGGCGAAAGCGAAGAAGCTCAAGGCCAAGCTGACCAAGGAGAGGCATTCTCCGAGGCTATTCTAAAGGAAGCCGAGGAGCTGCCAAGCAGCCGTGGAAGGCGAGCATCATGAGGAGAAGCCGGGCCGCCTGAAGTGGCTTGAAGAGCAACTTATGGACGCGCCCCATCGGTGGATCCAGCTCATGGAGGAAGCCAAGAAGCTCAAAGCCCAGCTCGCCAAGGAGGAGCGGACATCCGCGGGACTCGGGCTAAGATCTCAACCCAGTGGGCTTCACAGTGGGGAGATTGAGGAGATCTGAGGATGGCGGTGAGGGCGATCACCGGAGAAGAAGGTCAAGGAGCTGGACGAGCAGCTCAAGACCGTCGAAAGCAATGAAGTTAGCTGAGCGAGGCTCGACCGACCAAGCTGGGTCAAGACCGAAGAAGTCGAGGCTCTCCGTGGAAGGCGACGGAGCAGGCCAGAGCAGCAAGGAGGAAGCCGATCGTCTCGAGTGAGGCCGAGAGGGGTTCAAAGCCCAAGGGAAGTCCTGCGCCTTAAGGAAGTGATCGAGGAGCTCAAGGAGCAACTCGCTTCTAGGTAGTCAGAGGGTCAGTAACCGAGATGGACTTTTGTACCTGCAAATTTTGTTAATAAAGACTTACCCTTTTCCTCGCAAGAGAGAGCAAGAAAAAGACAAGAACGAATGAAACTAAGAGAAAAGCGAACAGCGCTAGGAAGTTTAAGAAAACGGTAGAGCGCTTAGCCTAACTCCCGGCCTGCCAGTGCATCGCGCCGAAACCTGAGTTTGCGAACCCGAACAGGTGCACAAGAGAAAGAGCGACACCCTAGCCCCCGGTACGGACGATGCTCGAGAACCTAAGCTTGCGAACTCGAGCACGTGCGTAGAGAGAAAGAGCGACACCCGAACCTTGCTCGATTTGTTCCACACTGCTGTCGTTGACGTAAGTTAGGCAATTTCGAGAGTAACCGAACAAGGAAAGTGCCTCTGCCGCGGGGGGCTTACGAGAGCAGGCTTTGCCAAGTGGTCGCGCCAAGCAGTAAGTGCCTCTGCCGAGGAGGGCTTACGAGAGCGGACTTAGCCGCAAGGTGGAAAGGCCGTGTTACGCAACCCCGAAGTTTAGGAACCTATCGAGACTAGACACGGGTAGGAAAAATCCTTAAGATTGCGGAGCCAAGAGTTCGCAAGACGGGCAACCATCAAGTGTTACCAGAGAGAAAGTAGTGCGAGAAGACAAACAAAGTGAAAAGGGCACAGAGAGGCGAGGATTCATCAAGAATTGATTGAACTTTTCATGGTGCCCGAGAGACTTGGACGAACTAAGGCGCGAAGTTTACAAAAAGCGCAAAGCTAAGCAAACACAGAAAAGACCTACACAAAGAACTTACGAAGCTGGTCGATGTTCCAAGTGCTGGTCAGCTCTCTCCCGTCCTCCATAGCCAGGCGAACAGCCCCCGGGCAAGCAGTAGAAACGACCGTGAACGGGCCCTCCCAACAAGGAGTTAACTTGTTGGCATTGGACAAGTT
Organism: Raddia guianensis; assembly: GCA_036346415.1. Taxonomy (NCBI): domain Eukaryota; kingdom Viridiplantae; phylum Streptophyta; class Magnoliopsida; order Poales; family Poaceae; genus Raddia; species Raddia guianensis. The sequence goes on along the minus strand of CM070535.1, from coordinate 47,968,853 downwards.
CTGAACACGGCGTAGAACGAGGTCGCCCGCCTTCAAAACCCTTGGTCGAACTGATTTGGCAGCGTACCAGCGAAGAGCTTGCTGGTAGCGTGCCATTCGACTTTGTGCCGATCGCGTGTGCCTTCGAGGAGATCGAGATCGAGGAGGCGCTTGCTCGTCGTCAACTAGGTTGGTCGAGCTCATGCGAGGCGAACCGAGTACAACTTCGGCGGGTAGGATAGCTTCTGCACCATAGACCAATTGGAAAGGAGTTTCCGGCCGCCTGGCCGTAGAAAGCGAATCGCCAGAGGACGGAAGGAACCGTCGACCGAACCTTTTGTGCTTTCGCCGAGAGCAAAGCAAATACCCGCCGCTTGATACCCGGACTATCCGTCCGTTAGCTCGCCGATCGCTTCCATTGCTCGTGGGTGTGCCACGAAGCGAAGCAGAACTTGGTGCCCAAATTGCTCGCAGATTCTCGAATAGCTCGCTCAAGCGGGTACCGCTATCGCGATCAACTTGTGGGGATCGAGCTGCGTGACCACGTTGCTTTTGAAAAAGCGAACAACCGTTTTGGCGTGAAGAGGCGACCAGCTCTGCCTCAATCCACTTTGTAAAAGTGTCTATGGCGACGAGCAGGTGTGTATAGCCCTTGTACCCCTTAGGGAATGGGCCGAGCAGATCCAGACCCCATGTGGAAAAGGGCCAGGATGGGGGGATTGTTTGGAGCTCTTGGGCGGGCTTGTGTGCCTTCCGGGCGTGAAATTGGCAAGCCTTGCACTTAGTCACGATATCCCGGGCATCTTGTAACGCAGTGGGCCAATAATAGCCCATGCGAAACGCTTTGCCGACCAGAGTTCTGAAGGAGGCGTGGTTGCCACAGGCACCCTCGTGTATGTCCCTAAGAAGGAACACACCCTCCTGTTGCGAGATGCACTTGGAGAGAACTCCCAGAGCACCTTGACGGTAAAGGATTCCGTCCACAAGCTTGTATGGAGCGGCACGCCTTGTAAGCCGGGAACGCTCGGCTTCGTCGTCGGGCAGGGTCCCATCTGCAAGGTACCGGACAAATGGCGTTGTCCGAAATTGACTGCTTTCGATAATCGGAGACAGCACCACCTGTCTCTGTTGCCTCGTCCGGAGACGTGATTGAGGGCTTGTGAAGGTGCTCGATGAGCACCCCTGCCGGAGCAGATTCTCGTGAGGATCCATACTTGGATAGCTGGTCGGCCAGGAAGTTGTCCTTCCTGGGCACGAAGAGTACTTCGAAGAATCGAAAATGCCGCTCCAACTTCCTCACTTCAACCAGGTATCGCGCCATTGAGTCATCGCAGCACTGATACTCCTTGTTAACCTGATTGATGACCAGCTGTGAATCTCCCTTCACAGTTAGCCGTTGGACACCAAGCGACTTGCACGCTCTTAGTCCCGCGAGGAGGGCCTCGTACTCTGCGGCGTTGTTAGTCGCCGCAAAGTGTAGTTGGATAGAATACTGGAGTTGCTCTCCTTGAGGGGAGATGAGAACAAAACCAGCCCCGAGTTTCCAGTGCGCGAGCCATCGAAAAACATGGTCCAAGAGGGTTCATCAGGTTGCTCGGGAGCTTCCTGGGATTTGGGCGGGCAAGTCCATTCAGCGACAAAGTCAGCTAGGACCTGTGACTTAATAGCAGTTCGGGCAACAAATAACAGATCAAACTTTGCTAGTTTCATTGCCCACTTAGCTATACGTCTGCTAGATTCCTTGTTCCGTAGGATTTCTCCCAGAGGGAACGTGGTCGGGACCAGTATTTGATGCGCCTGGAAGTAGTGGCGAAGCTTCCTGGAGGACATGAGCAAGGCATAGAGGAGCTTCTGGACCTCAGGGTAACGCTCCTTTGATCCGTGAAGTACCTCGCTCACGTAATAGATTGGTCGCTGTATGCCTTCCCTTTCGACCGTCAAGACCGCGCTCACCGCTTGTGGCGTGCAACCTAGGTACAAAGCAGAGCTGCCGCCATGCCGCTGGGTAGTCAAGGCGGAGGATTGGACAGTATTGCTTCAGATCTGGAAGGATCTATCGGCTTCTTCCGTCCACTCGAAACCATTACGCTTGCGCAGGCCTTAAAGAAGGGCGACTGCGTCAGCTTTGACGGAAATAAACCCGCTTAGAGCAGCCATCCGCCAAATGAGGCTCAGACTTCCTTTATGGTAGTTGGAGCACTGCATATTTTCATTGGCCTCGATTTTTCGGGGTTGGCGAAATACCTTGCGAGCCAATGACATAACCGAGCAACATTCGGATCGAACACCAAAGGTACACTTCTATGGATTTAATTTTATTCGATGCTGGTGAGATTATGAAAAGTCTCTGCCGTGTCTTTTACATGATCTGGAGCATACTTGCTCTTTACAACTATGTCGCCGACATAGACCTCCGTGTTTTTCCACATTGTTCTAGGAAGGTCTTCTCCATTAAGCTACTGGAACGTGGCACCGACATTCTTGCAGACCGAAAGACATGGTCATTATAGCGAAAGTGCGAAAGGGGTGATGAAGGCGTCTTCTCTTCATCCTCGGGCGATGCTTATTTGGTGGTAACGGAGTAAGCATCTAAAAACTCAGAGTCTGGGCGTCCATGATCGCGTCGACCACGGTGGTCAATACGAGGCGCGGAAATTGTCCTTAGGACAAGCGGCGTTCAGATCGTGTGATCGCCACACATCCTCCACTTGTCGCCTTTCTTCTTTACAATGCGGGGTTGGCTAACCACTCGGTGTGATCAACCTCGCGGATGAACCCAAAGAATGAAAGCGGTTGCTGTCGATCTTTGATGATCCTCGCTTGAATTCAAAAGCGGCGAATCTTCCGCGAACGGGCTTTTTGTCGGCGGACAGCGCTTTGTGCTCGATTACCTCCTTGGGACTCGGGCATGTCGATGGCTCCCGGCGAATACATCGCATTAGCTCGGAGGAAGGCAATGAGCTCGCTTTCCTATTTGGGGTCCAGATTGGCCCCAAGTGAGCTATCTTGGAAGTATCATCAGCGGCAATGAACTTCCTTAGTTTCTCCCCGGTGAAGGGAGACCCTAGGGCGTGCAGACTTGGTCGTGGGACTTGAGGACCGCCTTGGCGGAAGTTGGTCGATCAGGCGAGGGATCGCTTCGTCGCAATCGAGCGGCTTTGTAGTTGCCCTTGACCGTGATCACACCTTTAGGACCCGGTATCTTCACGCAATGGTAAGCGTGGTGGGACACGACCATAAACTTACCGAGAGATGGCTCGCCTAAGATCGCGTTATGCGCCGATGGGAAGTCGACCACGCCGAAAGTGATCAACTCGTCCGGAAGTTGCTTGGGTTGCGAAGGTGACAGGCGGGACAACTCGCCTAACGGCTTGATGCCTTCTCCGGAACAATTCCGAGAAAGGCGCTGCGACTTCCTTGACTTGGAACGAGGAATTTGCATCTCGTCCAATACTTTAGCGAAAGCAAGTCCAAAGCGCTCCGCCGTCCACTAAGACACGGCCAACTCTCGCGTTGTCGATGGTCGGGCGACCACCGATGGGAGCCGCCGAGGCTTGGTCATCGATGGGGCAATCCTCCTGAGAGAAGGAGATGGGAACCTCAGTCCACTTCATCGATTCAGGCTGAGGTTTTGCCTTTTCGACATTGTGGACCTCCCGAGCAGCTTCCTTGAGGCTGCGCCGAGAGGTGTAAGCCGAGGAGCCGCCGAAAATGACGGCGATATGGTTCACGGGCTCTTGATATTCGTCATCATCTTCCCGATCACCATCGTCAGTTTGGCGCTTGGCCTTACTGGCATCACCTTGTTCGGGCAGGGTGGGCATTGGGCCTTTGCCGTTGTAGAAATCTTGAGTTTTGCAGCCCAAGTTCTCTGATGGCGTATATCATGCCCGTAGTCTTTGGTGGAACTTGCAAAATCGGTCGCTTCGGACCTTTCTTGCCTTGTCCGCCTCCCGAGCGTGCTTTTGCCCTTGTAATTATTGTTGGGCTTCTTACGCCCATCCTTGGGAGGAGGTGCGCGATCCATACCGCGACGGTATTGTTCGTGATCACCTTTGTTCTTCTTCTTCGGGACTTCTTGTCACCGGGAACATTCTGTTGCTCTTCTTCTTCTCATCCACACCAGTCGGGCGGCTTCGCCTTGTCGAACGCCTTTTTGTCTCGAACGCGCTCGCAGCGTTGGCATATGATCGGCCGCCTTGAACAGTCGTTAGCGGTCCAGTCTCGTTGATCTCGAGATCTGGGTGAGCCGCTTCGTCGCGGACTCCGTTTTTGAAGCGCGCGACAACAGATTCATCCGAGATGTTCGGGATCGTGTTGCGGATCTTAATGAAACGCTTCACGAAGCTGCGGAGGGTCTCCCCGTTCATCTGGATCATCTGGTGCAGATCATCCTCCTTACCCAGACGCACGTAACAGCTCTGAAAATTAGCGATCAGAGCGTCACAAAGCTGGTTCCATGAGCTGATGGAACCCTCCTGCTGATTGAACAGCCACGTCCGAGCAGCACCCTCAAGGACAGTCGGGAGGTAATTAGCCATAACGAGCTCGTCACCCCCGGCCGCCATGATGGCCGTAGCGTAGATGGAAAGGAATTCCTCTGGGTTCTGAGTCCCATTGTACCTCTCCATGTGACCGGGCTTGAACTTTGAGGGCCACCGGACAGCTCGAAGCTCGTCAGAGAAAGCCCTGCAGCCCAGAGCATATGACCGACCACCTTCCCCGGCAGAACCTAGTCTTGAGAAGACGTTGGTCCTGTTGCGCGGAGGAACTCCTGCTGAACGGGATGACTCGGCCTGGAGAAACTCTCTCCGGGACAATCCACCACGTTCCTTCCTCGTGGTGGCGACGACGCGCTCCTCACGAGGGGACCGTCCGTGATCATCGCGTGCGCGCTTGCCCCTGTGGTCGCGATGACTACGAGGACTTGGAGAGCGACGGCGACCACGGGTAGCCTGCTCATGGGACGAGTGATCCTTCGATGGTGACGGGGTCACGCGATCGATCGAGCTGTCCGAATCATTCCGGGCAGTTTGGCTGCGCTGCCTGGAGGAGTTGTTGACTTCTCCTAGAGACTTTAGGCCTTCAGCCAGTCGCTCTAGGTTAGACACAACAGCATTGCCCATGCGGCGAGATCAACTTGATTGGTGGATCTAAGGATCGCTATGCTATAACCCGAGCCGTTCCGACTTTGATCTATGGGTCCCGGATCCTCGAACCATCCGCGATTACGCCCGACCGAGTCCGATCACGCGGGAATTGACCCGCATGGGAAGCTTCGCCGGAGACTTAGCGCCGCACGCGAGGTGGGTCGCGACGCTGCCGCCATAATCGTCGCGAAACGTGCTAAGGTCCGATTGATGGAATCGCCGAGGCTGCGGCGAATGACGTCTTGCTCGCGAAAGCTGCGCGACCTCGTCTTGATGCGGCGAGTTAATCCGCCCGACTCGCCCCGCCGCCGGCCGTCGCGGGATCCTCGAGGTTCCTACATCGCCATGTTAATGCTGCGGGGCCATGCGAAGGTATGCTAGACGGTGTCATCGCTGTGTCTCCACAGTGGAATCTACCGACATTGCCTTGGAATCGACAAATCTAAACCGTCGTAAAGATCATCGCCTGTAGTCGCTGCCGATGACGGAGTGCGATCTCGAGGCTATCTCGCCATGTAAGCGGAGACATCGCCTCGGATGCGAAAGTGTTCGAGACCGAACAGATCGTCTGAATCGACAGGATGAGACATCCGCCCTTCCGAGTCGTAGCCCTCGTGAAGTATCTCAGATCGCCGACGGAGTTCGACATGCTCGATCTGCGTGTCCCCACGGACGGCGCCAGCTGTCGACGGTTGGGATATCGACCCAAGTCAACCAAGGTTCTTCATAGAGGAGATAGGAGACACGCCGAACAACCACGAACAAAGAACGAGCAGAGGCGGGGGTTTTTATCCTGGTTCAGCCTCTCGGAGAGATAATAGCCCCACGCCCGGCCTTTCTTATATATCAAAGATGATTACAAGAGGTGGCTCGACGAGACGAACAAGTCTCGGCGAGATTATGTGTGTACAAGTGCGTAAAACTCTAAGTCGGATCAAGTCCCTCTACACGCCGTAGGGCCTTGTTTATATAGTGCGAGCAAACCGACCCACCGAGAGAATATCGGGCGGGCTAACTACTGAGCACGTAATTTAACTCAAGACATGCCAAATATATCCCGAGGTAGATAAGGCATACTCCTAGTCTTGGGGATCACGACTCCTATTCCAATCGTGGAAACCAACGTCCAGGGTCTTCACGTAGCCGTGCAGTAACTCTTGTTCGAGTAGGACTCAAACACGAATCCTAGGCCGTTACGCACCGTGCCGACCAAGAGGCTGTTCGGCAGGATGCACATGGGCCTGATAGAACCTTCCAGGGAGCTGGGCCCTGGTAGGCTGTTCGATTGGGCCGTCAGGGAGTGGGCCATGGCAATGGGCCGTAATTTTATCCCCGATAACTTGGTTTAAAGAAAGAAACTGTGAGTTCTTTGCCACACTGTTACCTGCTGAGGATGAGTCAGAGTTCAGCTATTACCACTCAGTCGATGCAATTATTCAGGGAATCTCCGTGACAAATATGAATGATGCTTTGGGCACTCCGGATACTGGCGCTGATCTGAATGAGATAGCATATGAAGATGCATTCTGGAGAGCCAAATATCCTCCACTTGAAGAAGTAAGATTCAGGTACCTCGATCTTGATGATGAAGAAATAAATGTGGGACAAGCTAATCAACTGCGCCAGGAGCCTACCCTGATCAATCTAATTCTTCGAAGCACTTTATTTGTTTGAAGTGGCAACCGGGACAGAATTCTTCCTATTTGTAGTTGGTTTATGTTGTATCTTCTGACAGGCAGGACCATAAACATTGGAGCTACTATTTTGGGAGAGTTTGATGACGCCATTTTCAGAGAGGTCAATAGACCACTTCCACTAGCTCCATATATTGGCCTGCTTCTTTCGAGGACACAGCGGGTTTCCGAGGATGAGGTAAAAAGTTGGAACAATAAGATCAAAAAGCATCAAATGAAGAACTTCCTGAACTCACTTGGGAGCAAGCCCAAGTTGGCTAGACCTGGTGATGATGCTCCTCCTCCAGCACCGGCCCCTGCTTTTGCTCCTGCTGCTCCAGTGCAGCCGTTTGTGCCAGCGCCTGGTGCGGGATCTTCTGCGGCTGCCCCTCCTCCTTGGTATGATGCTTTGATAGGTGAGATGAGGGGGCTGCGCACAGATATGAGAAATTTTCACACTGAGGTGAAAGAAGAGCTGGCAGCCACCCGCAGAGAGATGACAGACTTGGCAGGGCAGCAGACATACTTGGCAGATGAGTTCGCAGAGTTTAAGTCACCAGGCAAAGACATGGGGTGATGTTTATGCCAGTGCCAGAAGGGGAAAATCCATATGGTTGGTATTCACATGCCCACGACAGTTATCAGGCTTACCAGCAGACTCAGAGTTTTCCTCGCCCACCTGCCTACCCACCACCGGATCATCCTTGGGTGTACCCTCCTTCTGGGCCTGCTCCTTCTTTTGTGCCTCCACCTCAGTCATACCCTCCTCCTGGTAAGATTTATTTCACTGGTGGAGGGATCGCTCGTCATCTCAACTTTTCTTTGCCAAATCCTCAACCGACCCAGATGTTTGATGATCCTTCCTCACCTCGGTCGGTCCCCTCTGCAGCTCATATGCCCTTGTTCAAGCGTCCCAGAGGTCAGGGCTCCTCTACCGGCCGTGGAGATGACGGAGGCGACGACATGGATCAAGATCAGCAAGAATAGGACCTTTTCCCGTTTGTGTCACTTGGTGACAAAGGGGGAGAAGTTAGAGAGTAGTAGAGGGTTAGTAGTGGGTAGTGAGATCAAGGTTGTGTTTTCGGTTGTGTTTTCCTGTAATATTATTTGTTGCCTCTGTTGCCTCAATACTCGGTTAAAAATTTGTGTTTGTTTCTTTGGTTGGTTTATGAACTTTTGAACATTGTTGGCTTCTGAACTTTTTATGCATGAATTTAGGGGGAGCTTCCTTTATTTGCACACCTTTGTGGTCGAGTTGTGGTTTCTTAATTATTAAAATTGCTCGCATATTTGTATTGCACTAACCCTTTTTGCAGCTCAAAAATTTTATTCTCTTTTGGGTTGTCATCAAGTGCCACAAAGGGGGAGATTGTGAGCATCGTTGAGCCCTAATTTTTATTAGGGGCATTGATGATAAAATTAATTAATATAAAGGGCTAAGGGGTTTTTGGACTTCTCGGAACCCTAGCGAAGACTCGGCGATTTTTATAAACCCTAATTTGAGCGTCGACAATTTTCTCGAGTGCTCCAAGATTTCAAATCGTGACCCAGGCGAGAGAAGAGGTCACGATAGATTAGGAGTAGTTAGGTTTATTTCGTTTTTCGTCGGATTTCAAAAGGGGTTCAATATCTCGGACTATGCGGATCTTTATGAATTCTCTAAAACTCGGTTTTCTTAGTCCACCCTTCTAAAAATACCCAAATATCCCTTTATGAGATTTCTAGAGAGAGAGAAACCCACCTTATTTCCCCCACAAATTTAGCTCGAAAATTCCCTCTCTGTCGGATGGCGTCTGGAAAATCCAGACGGCGTCCGACCAGCCAAAATCCAGATTTATTCTCTCTGTCGGACGGCGTCCGGTAGTAACCGGACGGCGTCCGGTCAGGTTTAAAATTCGGTGTTTCTCGCTGCCGGACGGCGTCTGGGGGGCGTCCGGTAGCTCCAGCGCGTGCTCGATACTTGCTGTCGGACGGCGTCCGGTGGGGACCGGACGGCGTTCGATAAACCTATTTTGGTGAGCAGTACGCTCTGTCGGACGGCGTCCGGTAGAGTGTAACGGCTAGTCTTTTTGTCCTCTTCCGAGGGGCAACAGCTAGTTTTGCTCTTGGGGCTATAAATACCTACCTAGTGGCTGGCTACTTTGAGGTTTGCTGCTCCACTTCACCTACCACATTCATAGCTCATCAATTAGGTGTTCTAGAGCCATTCCTTCACCCACAAAGCATCCAAAGCCACAAATCATTAAACCCCAATACCGAGCTTCATGGAAGTCCTTTGATCCGGCATGATCGGGGTGTTTCGGGCTTGTTACTTTTGAAGACATCCTTCGTGGAGGCGTGGGCTTGAGAGTAGGCCTTGGCGTGTGGCTACTCTTGAGTCAGTGTACGGGTGACGGAGTCCACCTCGCCGGAGTGGCGGAACGACTACCGGGAGTGAGTGAGGCGTGAGGCTCGAGAGCGAGCCGGTCCTTGTACGCAAGGGGTAGCCTCAACGGAGAGTAGGAGTTGCGGCTCCGAACTTCGGTCAAACAAATACCGTGTCTCCCTCTCATTTATATTCCCGCACTTACTCTTATTGCATTGCTTGTGTTGATTGTGATGACATGTCTTAGTTGCGCTTTAACTTGTTTATCGCTTCCGCTTGCGTATCAATTGCATTAGGATTGGGTCACTATTAATTTGATGCTAAATCAACAATTAATCAAAAGAATTTAAAATTGCCTATTCACCCCCCCCCCCCTCTAGGCCTTAGGATCCTCTTTCAACGAGCTGCAACACAAACCTAGCCAAAGCAACAAACTGTTGTAAACAATGCAATATAAGCTAGATAAAGAAGTAATTCACACAAAATACACTAAGAAATATATTGCCATGACATATAAACAAAACCATGAATGCCTCGAATAAAAGCTTGGAAGCAAATAAATTCATGATTAAGTTTATTTCAATAAACATTGCAACTAACAAAAGAGATACAACCAGCATAATGCTTAGGTTAAAGATGATTAATGTGCTCTCAGATTGCAAATTACGGGTTGCTAAACCAATAAGCCATCCAACAAATAATTTGGGCAATATATCACAGGTTATCTAATCTGAAAATTTCTAGGAATGTAACCAAAGATCAGTACTGCTCAAGCCCAAAAGGTAATCACTGCTCTATGTTAATGACAACTGAACACAGAGTGTACCGGAGTAATAATAGACCAATATAACTGTTCGGCCAGACCCCAAACAGCCTCTGAACCAAGCCGAACAGCAGCCAACTACTCACGGCACTAACAAGTATTAAGAACAATCAACACACTAGTTCTACAGATTATGGAAATAAACAGTGCAGCAGTATATTGATCAATTAACTTACGTTCAGATGCTTAACCACACATAGAGAGCCAACAAAGTGCAAGCTAAGAGCAGTACTTATCTAGGTCTAGCAGATTCCTTTAATAATCAGACTAAATAAGCCTAAAAAATAAGCAATCATCACCGAGCAACTCAAGCCCACAGAAACAGTGCACATACCCTAATCGGAATTAGCCTCTATTCAAACAAATAGGTCCCCAAATTACCGAATGGCCTGCTGCACAAAGGAAGAAACCGAAGTACTTACGTAGTGCCAAATCCGAGTCAGCAAAGAAGCAAGCAGTGGCAAAGCGTGCCCAAGGCACTGTCCTAGAAAACAGATCGTCGTGCTACGTAGCACCACCAGCGAAATGGATCGGAGATACGATGCCGTCACCCTCCACCACGGACAAGCCGAGGAGTAGGGCCCGAGGAGCATGAAAGAGCAGCACGGCAATATGGCGACCACCCCGTGGCCTACGGGTACCAAGGACGAACGAGGAAGCACCACCACAGTAGACACCGGCGGCGAGGGTGCCGAACCCCGGCGAACAGTGGTAAAACCCCAGGAGCACGAGAGTGAGAGGAAGGGGATAAACTCAGCCCAAAACCAACTGAACTAAGAGAGAGGAGAGAGACTTCCTCATATAGGCGACGTTGGCGCAACCAACTCCGAGAACGCTGGCCACACACACATGCGCACACGGCCCCGCGTTCGTCGAGAGGCTCGAATTGCCGCCGCCTCCGCCAGCTAGGGTTCGGGATGAACCAGACCCAACCCCAGCCGCAGCTGCCCAGCTCCTCCTCTACCGCTTAACCGGCCTAAAGGGCCAAATGGGCTAGGCCCAGCACGGGAAAAAGCCCAACAATTCCCACCCTTTTGCCTCGATCATCAAAGGTATCATCGTCATATAAATCCGTTTAATATACTGTTGTTCAACAAAGGTACCGTAAAAGTTTGAACCAATGTTTAGCTATAAGAAATCCAGCCCAACACAGGTAGAGGAGGACTGTGCCTTGATTCAAGACCTTGGTGTGAGGGCATTCATCCACATAGCACACAGTACTAGGCTGCAAAACTGAAAGTGCATCTAGGCCCTTATGTGATTTTGGTGATTAATGAGTAACAATTATAGAGCTAATATTTCTATTGGAGAATTGTGCACAGATGTTTTACAGATTAATTCCATGAGGTACATGTTTACATGTGTTGGTGTACCCCTCAAAATGGATATATTGCAAGAAGGCATCAAGACTAGTATTTATTTGTAAATCTTTATTTATTGAGTCCTAGGGATGCCGTACTATGAAGAGGGATGCAATGGAGAAGCTTATAAAGGTTCCTAAGTGCTCAAAATAGGTATCTCGAAGTTCGTGCGAGTTTTCCACTCAAAATACATCTCATCTGTAACCTATGCCATCGTAACATCGACGAGGGTGGAACATCCGATGGTGAGCCACCGCCAGATTTTGAGCTATCCAAGAAGGGTCCATCGGAACATCCGACGCGGGTCGGAACATCCGACGGGGGATCAGAACATCCGATGTAGGATTAACTGCACAACGGCTACTTTTCGGGATTCCCTATTTAAAGCCGTCTCTAATACCTTCCAAAGGTTCTTGACATCGCATTTACACTGCTCACACCCTGATTTGAACCTAATTCTTCCTGTTCATCTCTCTCAAGAACCCTAGCTTTGTCTCTCTCTTGTTCCTCTTGTGAGATCTAGATCTAGAGAGATCAAAGCAACCCAAGTGCTCTGCGAATTAGAGATTCAAGTTTTGAGCACATAGCAATTCCTATTGTCAACATTGCATTTGTTACTCTTGGAGGCTTGAAGGGCTCCTAGACAGCTAGGTGTCGCCGGTGAGTCGCCGATCTTTGTGTGGCGTGCCTCCGGAGTTTGTGAAGGTGCGAATCTACCTCCGCAAGGAAAAGGATTCAACTAGTGATCGCCGGTGAGTGCTTTGTGCTTCGCTAGTAAGGGGATTAGGGTCTTGGTGATCCAGGCTTTGTGCCTTCCCTAACGGTGAGTAGGATCTCCCTTCAAAGATCCAAACATCGGTAAACAAAAATCGCTGTGTTTTTGTCTTGGTCTTGATCTGGTGTTTTTGCTATTTGTTTTGGCTTGTTCTGAGTATTCTTGGATAGATCTAACCTTGGTTTTGCGAGAAAACAGATTTTACTGCAGGTTTTCGACAAATCCAGAATACCCCGGATCGGAACATCCGACGGCCGTCGGAACATCCGACCAGATCGTAACATCCGACGGAGGGTGTCTTGTACACGCCGGAACATCCGATCCCCATCGGAACATCCGACCGACTGGTTACTGTTCAAGTTTATTATTTCCGCAATTTCGTTTTATTCGCCTATTCACCCCCTCTAGGCGGCATAGCGATCCTTTCAATTGGTATCAGAGTCTAACCTCCTGTTTTGAGCTTAACAGCTTGGAGAATCATGCCTAACAACAAGGACGAGATCGAGACTTCAAGTGAAGGCAACAAAAAGGCTACCATTGCTTATGTTTATCCTGATTCAACATCCTCACCTCATGTCTCTGTTCCTACTGGGCGTGCGTCTCACTTTGATGGCACATACTACCCACAATGAAGACATAAGATGAAGATGTATCTAATGCCTATTCATTCTTCTATTTGGAGAATTGTAGAAACAGGTTTCAAGCCCAAGGAACCAGAGAACCTCACTGCCAATAAAGAAAGAGACTCCTTCCGAAACTATGAAGCCGTCAATGCATTATTTGGTGCCTTGAGACCAAGTGAGTTCAATCGAGTTGACGGACTTGAAGAAGGCAAAACAATTTGGGATACCCTCAAGGTTGTTCACGAAGGCACATCAAGTGTGAGGGAAACCAAGATCAAACTTATCAATAGCAAACTAGGAAGGTTCATCCTAGAAGAAGGAGAAGACTACAAGACAATGTTTGATCGACTCATGGTGTTGGTTAATGAGGCAAAGGGGCTTGGTTGCAAGTCTCTCACTGATCATGAGGTGGTCAAGATTCTACTCCGGGCTATCACTCCAACCAATCGCCATTTAGTGCAAATGATTCGAGATAGAGACAACTATCACTCAATCACACCGCATGAAGTGTTTGGAAGAATTCTCAGTGATGAGTTGATGGACCAAGAGGCCTCAAACATTAAAGAGATGGCTCAATCAAGCAAGAAGAAGAGCATTGCATTGAAGGCGAGCAAAGTGTCAAAGGCAAAAGATGATAGTTCAAACAGTGATGAAGATGGGCAAATGAACATGGAAGAGATGGCATTCTTTGTTAGAAGATTCAACAAATTTCTCAAGAAGAATGGCTACAATAGCAAAGGCAAGAAGGATTCCGGCAAATCCAACTCTTCAAGAAGTTCAAGAAGAAAGTGCTATGAATGTGGTGAAACCGGACATTTTATTGCCGATTGTCCACATAAGAAGAATAAGGACAAGGAAAATAAGAAGAAAGAAAAGAGTTACAAGAAAGACAAAGAAAAGAGCAAGAGACACAAGAGAAGTTCAAGAGGTGAAGCTCATGTTGGTGAAGAGTGGGATTCCAAATCCAACTCCGAATCCGACTCCGAGTCCGATGATGAGAGTGTAGCATGTCTTGGAATGGCTATTCCAAAAACAACCTCATCTTTATTTGGCGAATTGACGGATGATGATGATGAACCTACATTGTGCTTCATGGCCAAGGGCCCTAAGGTATCATAAAGATCCTCTAAATCTCTAGTCAATTCTTATACTAACAACTCTAGTGATGATGAGGATGATATGAGTCATGCTAGCTTGGTCAAGATGATGATAAATTTTGATATGGGTAAGTTGACCGAACTTATGGAGAAAGTTGAGCAATAAGAGGATCTTCTTGAGAAAGGAGAAGACTTGCTCATCCTTGAAAAGGAGAGAAACCTCCAACTTGAGAATGAACTAGCATTGAAAAAGAAGAGGGTTGAGGAGATGACCAAAGAATTCTCTAAGGTCACATCTAAAGCAAGTTCTCTTGAGATCAACAATGCTTCACTTAAAGAAGAACTCATCAGTGCAAAGGAAGCACATGAGACTCTTAGGGTGAAGTTTGATGATCTCATGAAGAGCACCTCTACTCTTTCAAATGCAACTTGTGACTCACCTCCCTCCACGAGCAATGGTTGTGTAAGGTGCTACAATGTGGATGTGAGTGCTTGTGCAACAAATTTCGCAACTTTGGAAGATCTTGCTAGTAAGAATGAGAAGTTGAAGGGTCTACTTGAGGACGGTATTCAAAGATCTTACAAGTCGAGTAAGGGACTTGATGAGATACTAGACAAGAGAAGTGGAAACTTCAAGAAGGCCGAACTTGGCTATGTTCCACCGAAGGGTAAGAAAGCACATGTTGTGGTGACTCCGGTCACTAAGCCAATTCATTTTGTGAGAGAGCAAAGCTCAAAGGCTCACATTTCTCACTCTATTTTTAATACCTCTTACATTCTTAAAAAGAATAATTTTGGTAGAGTGCTTGCTTATTATGTTGGATCGAAGCGTACTAATGCACCTTTGGTGAGATCCATTTGGGTCCCGAAGGCTCTTGTAACTAACCTCAAAGGACCCAATCAAATTTGAGTATCTAAGACCAAAGCTTGAACTTTGTAGGAATCTCTCCGGTGGCCCTAGTTGGGTACTTGACAGCGGGTGCACTCATCATATGACCGGAGAGAAGGAAATGTTCTCTTAAATTAATTGCTAAAATCAACCAAGTGAGAGCATCATATGACCGGAGAGAAGGAAATGTTCTCTCAAATTAATTGCTACAATCAACCAAGTGAGAGCATTACTTTTGGAGATGATAGTAAATGTGATGTACTAGGTCATGGTAAGATTGCAATTTCTGAAAATCTTTTTCTTACAAATGTCCTGCTTGTTGATTCATTTAAATACAATCTATTATCGGTACAACAATTTTGTGCTACCCGTTACGATTGTATCTTTTCATGTGATGGTGTGAATGTCGTTCGAAGGAGTGATGGTTTAATAGCCTTTAAAGGTCATCGAAAGGGAAAGCTCTATCTCGTGCATTTCTCTACGGATAGACCTAGCCCTAGGATATGCCTACTGGCTAAATCTAGCATGAGTTGGCTTTGGCATCGCCGACTAGCCCATGTTGGTATGAGAAACCTTCACAAACTCTCGAAAGGGAATCACATCATTGGACTAACAAATGTGAAGTTTGAGAAAGACAGGCCTTGTAGCGCATGTCAAGCGGGAAAACAAGTTGGAGCATCCCATCCTTCGAAGAACGTGATGACCACAACAAGACCTCTACAACTACTACATATGGACCTTTTTGGACCGATTGCATACATAAGTATAGAAGGTAACAAATACGGTCTTATTATTGTTGATGACTTTTCACGCTTCACGTGGGTATTCTTTTTGCATGATAAGACAGAGACAAAAGGAATTTTAAAGAATTTTATGAGAAGATCTCAAAATGAGTTTGAAGTGAAGATTAAGAAGATTCGAAGTGATAATGGAAAGGAATTCAAAAACACCGATGTTGAAGAATATCTTGATGAGGAAGGCATTAAGCACGAGTTCTCGGCCCCCTACTCCCCTCAACAAAACGGGGTGGTCGAGAGGAAGAATCGTACCCTCATCGAGATGGCGAGAATCATGCTGAATGAATACAAGGTTTTGGACATTTATTGGGCGGAAGCTGTGAACACCGCCTGTCATGCTATCAATCGGCTCTATCTACACAAGTTACTAAAGAAAACTTCGTATGAGCTCCTTACCGGTAACAAGCCGAATATTTCATACTTCAGAGTTTTTGGCAGTAAGTGTTATATTTTGAATAAGAAATCTAGAAGTTCTAAATTTGCTCCTAAGGTCGATGAAGGTTTTATGTTTGGTTATGGATCAAATGCTTATGCGTATCGAGTTTTCAACAATACCTCCGGTGTGGTTGAAATCTCGCATGACGTGACATTTGATGAGACTAACGGCTCTCAAGTGGAGCAAGTTGATCAATGTGTGTTAGATAAAGAAGAGCCACCTTGTGAAGCGATCAAGAAAATGGCTATCGGTGATGTCAAACCTCAAGAAGGCGTAGAAGATGAAGACTCACTACCCTTGTCAACTCAAGTTAAACCTCCAACGACTATTCAAGAAGAGGAGGATGATAAGTCAAGTGAAGGTGATGATGAAGATCCTAACCCACCAAATGCACATCCTAGAGTTCGTCAAAGTGTTCAACGAGATCATCCCGTCGAAAGTATCATTGGTGATATAAACAAGGGAGTAACTACTAGATCTCGTCTTTCAAATTTTTATGCATTTTACTCGTTTGTCTCCTCTCTTGAGTCACTAAATATAGATCAAGCCATCAAGCATCCTGATTGGATTATCGCAATGCAAGAGGAGTTGAACAACTTCACTAGGAATGAAGTATGAGAGTTGGTGGAAAGACCGAAACGAAATATTATTGATACAAAATGGGTCTTCCGCAACAAACAAGACGAGCATGGTATAGTGACAAGGAACAAAGCACGGTTGGTTGCACAAGGCTTCACGCAAATCGAAGGTTTGGATTGTGGTGAGACTTACGCTCCTGTAGCAAGAGTAGATGCTATTAGAATTTTAATTGCTTTTGCTACTCACCATGGCTTTAAGTTGTGGCAAATGGATGTCAAGAGCGCTTTTCTTAACGGTCCACTTTCCGAGCTTGTCTACGTTGAGCAACCACCGGGATTCGAAGACACAAAGTATCCAAATCATGTCTACAAACTCAATAAGGCGCTTTATGGGTTGAAACAAGCACCTCGTGCATGGTATGAGTGCCTGAAAGATTTTTTGGTGAGAAAAGGTTTTGAAATGGGTAAATCTGATCCTACACTCTTTACTAAGCTAGTAGATGATGATATCTTTGTATGTCAAGTTTATGTTGATGATATCATATTTGGATCTACTAATGAGTGTTTTTTGCGAGGAATTTAGTAGTTTAATGACTAAAAGGTTTGAGATGTCTATGATGGGAGAGTTGAAGTTCTTCCTTGGACTACAAGTGAAACAAATGAAGGAAGGAACTCTTATTAGCCAATCAAAGTACGTGAAGGATATGCTTAAGAAGTTTGATATGAGTGACGCCAAACCAATCAAGAATCCTATGCCAACAAATGGTCACCTTGATTTAAATGTAAATGGTAAGGACGTCGATCAAAAGGTATATCGTTCTATCATTGGCTCTTTGCTTTACCTTTGTGCATCTAGGCCTGATATTATGCTTAGTGTGTGCATGTGTGCAAGATTTCAAGCTGCACCCAAGGATTATCACCTAGTGGCAGCCAAGAGAATCTTGAGATATTTGATACACACTCCCAACTTTGGCCTTTGGTATCCTAGAGGGTCAAACTTTGACCTAATCGGCTATTCGGATGCGGATTATGCCGGTTGTAAAGTGGATAGGAAGAGTACCTCCGGTACTTGCCAATTCCTTGGAAGGTCGCTCATTTCGTGGGCGTCTAAGAAACAACATTCCGTTGCCCTATCCACAGCCGAAGCTGAATACATTGCCGCAGGACATTGTTGTGCCCAACTACTTTGAATGAGGCAAACCTTGAGAGATTATGTCCTTAATCTCAACCACATCTCACTTTTGTGTGACAATGAGAGTGCCATAAAAATAGCCAACAATTCTATTCAACACTCTCGAACCAAACATATCGATATTCGCCACCACTTTCTAAGAGACCATTCAACTAAATGTGATATCGATATTACTCATGTGAGAACCGAAAACCAATTAGCTGATATTTTCACCAAACCCCTTGATGAGAGAAAATTCTGTGAGTTGCGGAGTGAATTGAATATCCTTGACTCTCGGAATGTTGCTTGAAATATTGCACACATTGATTGGTGATCGAAAAGGTTTTACTTAATTCTGTTATCTATTTTACTATAGTTATATAGGTCTATATATAAATATATTGATTGATTTGGTTCTTCGGATATTCATATCCTATTTATTCTCGGATGACCTTAGTTTGATTGATTGATATGCTTACGGGTTATTCTTGAGTAAATTCAATTCCCAGAACTCCCCTCTATCCTCCCGGAGAAATCTTATCTATTCTCGAAGTCTCTGGAGTCCAAAATTTTCAAATCCAGCAAGAGGGGATTGGATGTTCCGGTCGGCATCGGAACTTCCTATGGGATCTAGTGGGGGTACCGTCGGATGTTCCGATCGGCGTCGGAACTTCCAATGCAGTCCAGCAGGAGGTCCGTCGAATGTTCCGTCGGAACTTCCGTCGGATGTTCCGACGCGACTCAGATCCGTGACTTGTCCTTTCTTTTTAACCGCGTGGGTCCTGTTCCTCCTTTTTACCCCACGGGTTTTACCCTAGCTTTTTACCTCTTCCTTTCTCTCTCCTCTTGGGCGGCGACGGCACAAGAAGCTCCGACAGCAGTGGATCTTCCGGCGGCGGCGGATCTTGTGTTCCGCGCGTGTCTCCTCTGCGTCCACCTCCTCCCTGCTCGTCTCCCTCCTCCTCCATTGAAGGTAAAAGTCCCAAATCTTGAAATCCTCTAGAACGTGCAATGTGCGTCGTTTTGATTCGAGTTCGAGGCTAAATATGCTTCTATCTTGTCCATGGAAGTATTCCC
Organism: Raddia guianensis; assembly: GCA_036346415.1. Classification (NCBI taxonomy): domain Eukaryota; kingdom Viridiplantae; phylum Streptophyta; class Magnoliopsida; order Poales; family Poaceae; genus Raddia; species Raddia guianensis. Next base: position 47,950,059 of record CM070535.1, on the reverse strand, counting down.
CACCTTTTGCTGCCTCGGATTCGTCGTTTGGATGCGAGATGTGAAAAATCCCATTTAGGGCACGTGTTGTACACCGTCGGATGTTCCGACACCCCGGTCGGATGTTCCGACGGGGTACTCACTGACCCTGTTGGATTTTGCGCATTCTCGTTCAATTCTCTCAACTCTTGATTCCATCTTGTGTGTCATGCAGATGTCTTCTTCTCAGCGTGACCCCAAAGGCAAGGGTGTTGCTAATCCCTCGAAGCGGCAACGAACTTCCAGTTCAAATGTCGTTCCTCCTTCAGCTGAGCCAAATGAGGATCCTACAATCTTTCATGAGGGGTTGGCTCAGTGGAAGCGGGCCAATATTCGTGATCCCATTGGTCCCTTGATGATCAAGAAGACATCAAGGACATTTCCTCCTAATGTCACTCCGAAGATCCTCGGCTATTATGTGGCGGATGTTAAAGAGATTCAACTCCGTAGGCTTGATGATCCTTTGCAGTATGAGAAAGAAGAAGGGACCGATGAAAGATTTTGGAATTTCTTTCATCAAGATTTCTATGATGTTGCTTTTGTGAAGAAGAAGAATCCTGTTATGCGCATGCAATTCATTGATTGGGAAGGCATGGCTCTGTCAAACAATCCAGTCATCAATGAGGTCATTGCTACTTGTGACACCATGGGATTGACTGACATTTTGAGCTTCCAGCATGATTGGAACGATGAAGTTATTTGTCAGTTCTATGCTTCATTGTACTTTGCTGGGGGTGCCGCTGGCGACTTCTACTGGTTCATGTGCGATGGAGTCTGGTACAACTTCTCGAAGAGGGAGTTTGGCCAGCACCTGAAGCTGTCCACTAGAGGCAACATGGAGGAGCTCCATGATGTGGATGCCCTAAAGAATTAAGACTTGAAATTCTTGTATGATGGGCCTATTCCCACTAAGGCAGGAGCAACTGAATCCATGAAGCCATTCTATCAAGTGCTAAATCGCATCCTCCGCAAAACTCTTTGTCCCAAAGAAGGTGACGCTTCTCGTGTTCTCTCCTATTGTCGCAACCTTCTGTTGAAGATTGGTTTGCGTGAGCGTCCCTTTGATATCTTGGATTTCATCTGGTGTGAGATCAAGATCAGTGCCAATGATCCAAAGAGGAGCTGTCCTTATGCTCCTTATCTGACGAGCATGATCATTCATGTCACTGGTCTCAAGTTTGTACTGGATGTGAAGCACACCCCCTACCTTGTCACCACCCGTGGACTGGCTTCCCCTGGCGGGACTTTTGTGACTCCACCCAGGAGGGGTTCGGCTACTCGTGATAGCGCGGGGCCTTCTTCTGCTCCTCGTGATAGCGCGGGCCCATCGTCAGCTCGGTCCAGTCCATCATCTTCTGGAGGCTCCATCAAAAAGATGCTGAAATCTATCTTCTGCATGTGCCGCAAAACAAATGATCGGGTTCAGAAATCCATTGTGCGTCTTCGCGACAATCGAAAGCAGATTCAAGACATCAAGAAGCATCTTGGTATGCCTCTCTCGTCTGATGATTCTGCGTCCTCCTACTCCACCATTGACACCTATACTCGAGGACTGTTTGGGCTTCCTCCTTCCGGTGGCGGCAACAACGACGATGATGATGAGGTCACCGGTAGAGGTGGTGCTGGTGCTGGTGGTCAGGGTGGAAGCAGCAGCAGCGATCCAGAGTGGATTGAGTGATCCAGTTTGTTTGTCTCTTTTTGGCGTCTTGATGCCAAAGGGGGAGAAATGTTCTGGGTTCTGGGGGAGAAATTGGAGAAAAGCTATCTCATTCCTATCTTAGATTCCTTGTTTGAAACTTGAATGTTTAAGTGCAAAACTATGTTTTAAACTTGATGTTTATGTGGTACGCTGTGGCTGTAAGACTTTATTTATTTATTCTGTGATGATGATGTAATGGTGAATTGCTAGTAATTTAAATTTCGCAATTGTGTGATATATCCTGTCATATTGCATCTAGATTCAAATTGTGCCAAGGATATAGGGGGAGCTCCTGTTGTTATACTTGCCATAGTTTCAGGGGGAGCTCTTTCATATATTCTTATTTACAATTTCTTTGTGAGCTATAATTGTTGTCATCAATACACCAAAAAGGGGAGATTGAAAGTGCATCTAGGCCCTTATGTGATTTTGGTGATTAATGAGTAACAATTATAGAGCTAATATTTCTATTGGAGAATTGTGCACAGATGTTTTACAGATTAATTCCATGAGGTACATGTTTACATGTGTTGGTGTACCCCTCAAAATGGATATATTGCAAGAAGGCATCAAGACTAGTATTTATTTGTAAATCTTTATTTATTGAGTCCTAGGGATGCCGTACTATGAAGAGGGATGCAATGGAGAAGCTTATAAAGGTTCCTAAGTGCTCAAAATAGGTATCTCGAAGTTCGTGTGAGTTTTCCACTCAAAATACATCTCATACAGAACCTATGCCATTAGAACATCTGACGAGGGTCGGAACATCCGATGGTGAGCCAGCCTGCCAGTTTTCAGAGCTATCTAGTAAAGGGTCCATCGGAACATCCGACGCGGGTCGGAACATCCGACGGGGGATCAGAACATCCGATGCGGGATTAACTACACAACGGCTAGTTTTTGGGATTCCCTATTTAAAGCCGTCTCTAATATCTTACAAAGGTTGCTGACACTGTTTACACTCTGTTCACACCCTGATTTGAACCTAATTCTTCCTGTTCATCTCTCTAAAGAACCCTAGCTTTGTCTCTCTCTTGTTCATCTTGTGAGATCTAGATCTAGAGAGATCAAGGCAACCCAAGTGCTCTGCGAATTAGAGATTCAAGTTTTGAGCACTTAGCAATTCCTATTGTCTACATTGCATTTGTTACTCTTGGAGGCTTGAAGGGCTCCTAGACGGCTAGGTGTCGCCGGTGAGTCGCCAATCTTTGTGTGGCGTGCCTCCGGAGTTTGTGAAGGTGCGAATCTACCTCCGCAAGGAAAAGGATTCAACTAGTGATCGCCGGTGAGTGCTTTGTGCTTCGCTGGTAAGGGGGATTAGGGTCTTGGTGATCCGGGCTTTGTGCCTTCCCTAACGGTGAGTAGGATCTCCCTTCAAAGATCCGAACATCAGTAAACAAAAATCGCAGTGTTTTTGTCTTGGTCTTGATCTGGTGTTTTTGCTATTTGTTTTGGCTTGTTCTGAGTATTCTTGGATAGATCTAACCTTGGTTTTGCGAGAAAACAGATTTTACTGCAGGTTTTTGACAAATCCAGAATACCCCGGATCGGAACATCCGACGGCCGTCGGAACATCCGACCCAGATCAGAACATCCGACGGAGGGTGTACTGTACCACGTCGGAACATCCGATCCCCATCGGAACATCCGACCGACTGGTTACTGTTCAAGTTTATTATTTCCGCAATTTCGTTTTATTCGCCTATTCACCCCCCCTTCTAGGCGGCATAGCGATCCTTTGAAACTGCACCTCTAGCGGGGCAGAACGTTATGGTCATGTCCTTGTATCTTTTCATGAGCTTGTTAGAGAGTATACCCAATACCTCTCACGAACCGCGACCACACGGTCAGCTCATATAGGTTTGTTTCTTCAAGGGAATCCTGTAGGACAATTCCCCAGTCTTTTATAAGACTCTGAAACTTATTAAGTGGCTTTAACCTCATCCTTCCAAACAGAATATGCACAGCAGCAAATGGGACCAATAAGAGGTGTGCTTTACAGTACCACACAGCTTTGTTGTCCCAGAGCCTGTTTCACGGGATCTTCGCTCATTCAGGATGGGTTACCACTATTGGTTACCACTAGCAGGGTATAAGCCCCATTCCTCTAGACACTGCTTCGATAGTCGTCTTAGATAGACCCTTTGTGGAAGGATCAGTTAGATTACTATCAGACTGAGTGTATTCTACAGCAATTACACCCGTCTCTCTCGCATGCCGAGTCGACTTAAGTCTTCTCTTAATATGCCTCGAGGACTTCATATTGTCTTTTCTACTCTTAACCTTGACTAAAACATTCTGGTTATCGCAGTATACTAAGACTGCTGGAATCGGCTTTACCAGTATGGGTAGATCAGACAGAAGCTCTCTCAGCCATTCTGCCTCCACCGCAGCTGAATCAAGTGCTACTAATTCAGCCTCCATGGTTGAGCATGTTATCACAGACTGTTTAGCAGACTTCCAAGACACAGCTCCACCAGCTAAAGTGAAAACAAATCCACTAGTAGACTTCATCTCATCCGAGTCACTAATCCAGTTAGAATCATGAATCCTTCTAAGACTTCCAGATGGCCCGAGTAATGGATTCCAAGCTTCATAGTGCCTTTAAGGTACCTAAGTACTCGATGTAGTGCTACCCAATGACTATCTCTGGATTATTTGTATAATGTGTATGACTGCAAACAAACATACGAGATGTCGGGTCTTGTTGCGCTACAGAGATACATCAAGGATCCAATTACTTGTGAGTATAGGTGTTGATTAACATCCCACCAGTGTGCTTACTAAGTCTTAAACTAGGATCATAGGGCGTGGAGGCAGGTTTGTAGTCCATATGCCCGAAGCGGGTTAGGACCTTCTCCACATAATGGGATTGCGAAAGTGTAATCCCACTCTTACCGTTTTAAGCTTGACATTGAGAATAGCATCAGCTTCTCCTAGATCCTTCATATCAAACTTTGAGAAAAGGAAGTCTTTTGTCTCATTGATGGCATCCAAGTTAGTTCCAAACAGCAAAATGTCATCCACGTAAAGACATAGAATGACAGCATCACCCCACGAAATCGATAATACACGCATCTGTCAGCTTCGTTGACACAAAACCCTACAGATGTCAATGTGTTATCGAATTTCTCATGCCATTGCTTGGGGGCTTGCTTAAGACCATACAAGGACTTAATCAGGCGACAAACCTTATTCTCCTGGCCTTTTACCACAAAACCATATGGCTGCTGCATATAGATCTCCTCATCCAGCTCTCCATTAAGGAAAGCGGTCTTAACGTCCATTTGATGGACCAGGAGTTTATACGCAGCAGCAAGTGCCAAAAGCACACGTATGGTGGGTAATCTTGCCACAGGGGAATAGGTATCAAAATAGTCCTCGCCCTCTTTCTGAGTGAAACCCTTAGCCACTAGACGAGCCTTGTACTTTTCTATAGTACCATCTTGTCTCCGTTTTATCTTAAAGATCCACTTACAGCCCACCGGTTTACATCCACTAGGAAGATCGGTGACTTCCCACGTTCCATTAGCGATGATGGATTGCATCTCTCTACGGACTGCCTCCCTCCAGTACTCTGCATCAGGAGATGCATATGCCTCAACGAGGGTACGTGGTTCATCATCCACAAAATAGATGGCAAAATCATCACCAAACGACTTTTTAGTCCTTTGCCTCTTACTCCTCCTCAACTCCAAGTCAGGAGTGGGCTCAGCCACCTCAGAAGGAATAGAGTAATGCTCACTAGAGCCATCAGGTGTGATCAATTCATTAGACCTCATAGGAAAGACAGTCTCAAAGAATGTCGCATCACGAGACTCTATAATGTCGTTTAAAGCAATTTCACTAGTCTCGGATTTGACCACTAGAAATCTATAGGCTATGCTATTTGCAGCATATCCTAGAAAGACACAGTCTACAGTCTTAGGTCTCAATTTTCTCTTCTTCGGTAAAGGCAGACTGACCTTCGCGAGACAGCCCCAAGTCCGAAGATGAGACATGCTAGGTTTTCTCCCCTTCCAACCTTCATAAGGTGTCACCTCACGATTGCGTGGCGCCGCCCTATTCAGGACATAGTTAACTGTGAGAACTGCCTCACCCACCATCGGACCGACATACCAAAACTTTGTAACAAAGAATTAACCAAGTCACAGAGAGTTCGGTTCTTCCGTTCGGCCACCCCATTAGATTGGGGAGAGTAGGGAGGTGTGGTTTCATGAATGATACCACTTTCTTCACAGTAATGGGTGAATTCCTTAGAGATGTACTCTCCTCCTCTATCAGACCTTAACCGTTTAATTATTTTTTCTAGTTGGTTTTCCACTTCAGCCTTATAGATCTTAAAATATTCTAATGCTTCATCCTTACTTTTAAGCAAGTAGACATAAGCATATCTAGTACTATCATCTATGAGAGTAAAGAAATATTGCTTGCCACCCTTGGTGTAAATGCCATTCATCTCACAAAGATCAGAATGAACTAGCTCAAGTGGAGAGGTGTCTCGCCCTTCAACCTAATGAAACGTTTTCCGGGGTTGCTTAGCTTGCACACACACTTCGCACTTAGAGCCCCCTTCTCATGTGTATATTCAGGAATTAAATTCATCTTACTCAACCGCACAATAGCCTCGAAATTTAAATGACATAAACGAGAATGCCATACATCATGGTTTTTATTACAAATCACATTGTAAATGGAAATAGAGTTCTGACACAAGACAGAGAGACTAAACATGCCGTCTCTCTCATAACCCTTTCCAACAAAGGCACCACATCTAGTCAAAATAACTTTATTCGACTCGAAAACCAAACGAACGCCCTGCCTACACAAGGCAGATCCACTGATCAAATTCCGCCGCATCGTGGGCACGAACAACACGTCACGAAGAACTAGCGTCTTGCCAAAAGTCAACTTCAAGCAGACTCTGCCAACTCCTCGTATAAGTGCTGCTGCTCCATTGCCCATCAAGACAGATCCACGATCTTGACCCTGAAATGAAGTAAAGGAAGTTCTATCAGCAGCTATATGGCGTATTGCACCTGTATCGATCCACCAGTCAAGAGATGAATCAGCCATAAAGGCTCTAGGTACATACCCATCAGCTGCAGCGGCAGGTGCCTCGGCAACATGTGCCTCAGCATCACGCCCATTCTGCTGCCCAGGTGCCGGTCCCTTTCCCTTGCGGTCACGGCACCTACGAGTAGTGTGTCCAGATGGCCACACACAAAGCAGATCAGTTCCTCCCTCTTCTTCTTCATATTCTTGCCGTTGGCACCATTCTGGTTCTGGGGTTTCTTGTTCTTCTTCTTCTTCCCACCACCAGCCTTGGAGTTCTTGGCATCAGCCACGTTAGCCTGGACAAGGGACGTAGAGTGCTTTGAGCCTCCAGTACCACGGGCCCGCTCCTCGACATTTATAGCTGCCTGAAGTTCAGGGAACGTCAGGCGCTCCTTCATGTGTCGACGAGCAGTCAAGTCACGCCACGAGGGCGGGAGCTTGGCCAAGGCTACATTCACTTGAAAACTTTCAGGCAGGAGACACTCGAACTGGTTCAGGTCCCTCACGTGGAGCTGAAGCTCCTGGACCTGCTCCAGAATAGAGATGTTCTCCACAATCCTGTAGTTCAGGTAGCTCTCGGCAACAAAACTCTCATTCCCGTTATCCCCTTCTGAAAATTTTAGCTCCAGGTCATCCCACACCTCCTTGGTATCAGTGAAAGTGGAGTAAGTGTCAAAAAGCCTATTCGACACTATGGCTAACAATCGTGCTAGGACTGCGTGGTTGGCATCCTCCCAGCGGGTCTTCTCCTCACCCTGAAGTTTCTCCTTCTCCTTCGGAGGATCGGAGATAACCCAGTAGATTTTCAACTCTATCAACCACAGCCTAGTACGTGCCTGCCAGCGTTTGAAGCTGGTGCCGTCAAAAGTCTCAGGCTTAACTACGTCACTACTACTCCCCGAGGCCATAGATAATATCTGTTTTCTGGATTGTTGTAAACATAGTATAAGCAAGATGAAGAAGTAATTCACACAAAATATACTAAGAAATATATTGCCATGATATATAAACAAAACCATGAATTCCTCGAATAAAAGCTTGGAAGCAAATAAATTCATGATTAAGTTTATTTCAATAAACATGGCAACTAATAAAAGCGATACAACCAGCATAATGCTCAGGTTAAAGATGATTAATGTGCTCTCAGATTGCAAATTACGGGTTGCTAAATGAATTAGCCATCCAACAAATAATTTGGGCAATATATCACAGGTTATCTAATCTGAAAATTTCTAGGAATGTAACCAAAGATCAGTACTGCTCAAGCCCAAAATGTAATCACTGCTCTATGTTAATGACAACTGAGCACAGAGTGTACCCGAGTAATAATAGACCAATATAACTATTTGGCCAGACCCCAAACAGCCTCTGGACCAAGCCGAACAGCAACCAACTACTCACTGCACTAACTAGTATTAAGAACAATCAACACACTATTTCTATAGATTATGGAAACAAACAGTGCAGCAGTATATTTATCAATTAACTTACGTTCAGATGCTTAACCATACACAGAGAGCCAACAAAGTGCAAGCTAAGAGCAGTACTTATCTAGGTCTAGCAGATTCCTTTAATAATCAGACTAAATAAGCCTAAAAAATAAGCAATCATCACCGAGCAACTCAAGCCCACAGAAACAGTGCACATACCCTAATCGCAATTAGCCTCTATTCAAACGAATAGGTCCCCAAATCACCGATTGGCCTGCTGCACAAAGGAAGAAACCGAAGTACTTACGTAGTGCCAAATCCGAGTAGGCAAAGAAGCAAGCAGTGGCAAGGCGTGCCCAAGGCACTGTCCCAGAAAACAGATCGCCGTGCTACGTAGCACCACCAGCGAAATGGATCGGAGATACGATGACGTCACCCCCACCACAGAAAAACCTAGGAGTAGGGCCTGAGGAGCACGAAAGAGCAGCAGGAGCACGAAAGAGCAGCACGGCAATACGGCGACCACCCCGTGGCCTACGGGTACCAAGGACGAATGAGGAAGCACCATAGTACACACCGGCGGCGAGGGCGCCGAACCCCGGCGAGCAGTGGTAAAACCCCAGGAGCACGAGAGTGAAAGGAAGGGGATAAACTCAGCCCAAAATGAACTGAACTAGGAGAGAGGAGAGAGACTTCCCCATATAGGCGACGTCGGTGCAACCAACTCCGAGAACGCCGGCCACACGCACACACGCACGCGGCCCCGCACTAGTCGGGAGGCTCGAACAGCCGCCGCCGCCGCAGCTAGCTAGGGTTCGAGATGAACTAAACCCAGCCCCAACCGCAGCTACCCAGCTCCTCCTCTGCCTCTTAACTGGTCTAAAGGGCCCAATGGGCCAGGCCCAACACGGGCAAAAGCCCAACACAAACAATAGTAAGATATACCCATCATCCATATTTATTCTTGTCTCCTTTGACTCCCATTAGTTTTTGGGGAGAAGGGTCAGGTTGGAGTGTTATATTGGGGGTCAATCTCATTACGTTAACACCTCTCCAAATTCTCTTTATATCCCTCTTGCTGAGCCTTCCACCAACTTAGGGATAAGTAGTACTACAGCCGCAAGTTCACAGCACACATTCCTCTCACTTTTCCCTTTAGTTCTCCACCCAATACCCAAAATTCATATAGAGTGTTATTCGCCGTTCGAAAGTTTAGGAAGTAAGGAATATGTCGGGGATAAAATCACGGCCCATTTCCATGGCCCACTCCCTGACGGCCCATTCGAACAGCCTGCCAGGGGCTAGCTCCCTGGAAGGTTCTATAAGGCCCACGTGCGTCGTGCGAACGACCTCTGGTGATGCGATTGCGTGGCGCCCAAGACTTTGTGTTTGAGTCCGACTCGAACAAGAGTTCTGCACGGCTACGTGAAGACCCGGACGTTGGTTTCCCGGATTGGAGCAGACGTCGTGATCCCCAAGACTAGGAGTATTCCTTACCTGCCTCGGGATATATTTGGCATGTATGAGTTCGTTACGATATCGTAGTTAGCCCGGCCCGATATTCCCTCGGTAGGTCGGTTGCTCTACACTATATAAACAGAGTCCCTACAGCGTGTTAGGGGGCCAAGCCATCATCTGATAGCACACCTGTTCCTCGCATCATAGCACATTGTTTCTTGTACACCATAATCTCGCTGAGACTTGTTCGTTTCGCCGAGCCATCTCTTGTAATCGTCCTTGATATATAAGAAATTTGGACGAGGGCTATTATCTCTCGAGAGGCTGAACCACGATAAAACCTCTGTCTCCTGTTCGTTGTTGTTAGCTTACTTGGCGTGTCTCCTATCTCCCTCTTGAAGAACCTTAGTTGACTTGGGTCAATATCCCAACCGTCGACAGTTGGCTCCGTCCGTGGGGATACGCAGATCGAGCATGTCGAACTCTACTAGTGACACGGAGATTCTTCCTGAGAACTACGACTCAGAAGGGCAGGATGTCTCTTCCCCTGCCAGCTCGACTCGATCTTATCGACCTAGATCGATGTCTGTATCCGAGACAGAGGTCTCTGGATACGCCCCGGACATGGTCTCTGGTCGAGCTCCCATCATCGACGATGAATATGGAACCGATGATCTCTATGCTGGTTTAGATCTATCGGATTCCAAGGCTATGTCGGTCGATTCCTCCTGTGGTGACACAGTGATGACATCGTCTAGCGCGCAGACGCACGGCCACCGTGTAGTCAACATGGCCAGCGCAGGGACTTCGCAGAATCCTACGCAGGTCGCGGCAGCCGGAGAGATCGAGCAGATCAGTTTTGCTCGGCACCAAGATGAGGCTGCACTAGCTGCTCGCGAGCAAGATGTTGTTCGCCGCACTTTTGATGAGTCCATCAACCAAACTCTGGCGCAAATACGCGACAGGCGCAAACGTCAGCGACGTAATCCGCCTCGTGCACCTACGCCAAGACCCCCGGGAGAAGTTCAGCCTGCCCGAGTGAAATCCCCGCGTGCCCAAACTCCCATCGGGCAGGACGCGGATGTCACAGGGATCCCAGGGCCCCTCGAGCAGAGCCAAGAACGGCTCCAGGCCCTGGCGACCGTAATTAGATCCGCTCACCAGGACAATCTTGTCGTCGTGCGGCGTCTTTGTAACCGTACCTTGAGAAGTCGGCGAGGCCTCAAGTCTTTGGGTGAAGCCTCATCCAGGCATCGCGTCGAGCCTGTCCGGGTGGATTCGGGCAGCGAACGATCTTATCGATCGCGTGACCGCCGTCACCATCGAAGGATCACTGTCCACGAGCAAGCTACCCGTGGTCGCCGTCGCTCGCCAAGTCCCCGTAGTCATCGCGACCACAGGGGCAAGCGTGCACGTGACGATCACGGAAGATCCCCTCGCGAGGAGCGCGTCGTCGCAACCACGAGGAAGGAGCGCGGAGGTTTGTCACGGAGGGAATTCCTTCAGGCAGAAACCTCCCGCTCAGCTAGAGTTCCCCCGACCAACAGGACCAATGTCTTCTCAAGGCTGGGTTCTGCCGGCGAAGGTGGCCGGCCTTACGCCTTGGGCTGCAGGGCTTTCTCTGACGAGCTTCGCTCTGTTCAGTGGCCCTCAAAGTTCAAGCCCGGACACATGTAGAGGTACAATGGGACCTAGAACCCAGAGGAGTTCCTTTCCATTCACTCACGCCATCATGGCGGCCGGGTGACGAGCTCGTCATGGCTAATTACCTCCGACCGTCCTTCGTGGTTTGCTCGGGCGTGGTCATTTAATCGCAAGAAGGTTCCATCAGCTCTTGGAACCAACTTTGTGATGCTCTGATTGCTAACTTTCAGAGCTGTTACGTACGTCTGGGCAAGGAGGATGATCTGCACCAGATGATCCAGATGAACGGGGAGACCCTCCGCAACTTTGTGAAGCGTTTCATTAAGACTCGCAACACGATCCCGAACATCTCGGATGAATCTGTTGTCCGCGCCTTCAAAAAGGAGTCCGCGACGAGCGGCTCACCCAGGATCTCGAGATCAATGAGACCTGGACCGCCAACGACCAGTTCAAGGCTGCTGATCGTTATGCCAATGCGGCAGAGCGCGTTCAGTACAAAAAGACATTCAACAAGGGCGAGCTGCCCGCCCAGCCTGATGTAGAAGAAAAGAAGAAGAGCAGCAGCAATCCTGGTGACAAGAAGTCCCAGAAGAAAAAGAAGAAGGGTGATGCGAGCAATACCGTCGCCGGTATAGATCGCACACCTCCTCCCAAGGATGGGCAGAAGAAGCCCAATAATAACTATAAAGGCAATAAGCCCGCCCAAGGAGGCAACCAAGGCAAGAAAGGTCCAAGTGACCGATATTGCAAGTACCACCAGCACTATGGGCATGACACGCGCCACTGCAGAACCTGGGCTGCAAAGCTCGAGGATTTCTACAACGGCAAGGGCCCAATGCCCACCCTGCCCGAAAAGGTGAAGCCGGTAAGTACAAGCGCCAAACCGATGATGGTGATCGGGACGATGATGAGTATCAAGAGCCCGTGAACCATATCGTCATCATCTTCGCCGGCTCCTCAGCTTACACCTCTCGGCGCAGCCTCAAGGAGGCTGCTCGGGAGGGCCACAACGTTGAAAAGGGTAAACCTCAGCCCGAATCGATGTAGTGGACCGAGGTTCACATCTCCTTCTCTCAGGAGGATTGCCCCACTGGGATGACTAAGCCTCAGAGGCTCCCACTGGTGGTCGCTCCGACCATCAGCAACGCAAGAGTTGGCCGTGTTCTGATCGACGGCGGGAGCGTTTTGGACTTACTCTCTGCTAAGGTCTTGGACGAGATGTGTGGACAACATAGACCCCGGGTATCCACACGGCGGGCCTAAAAGACCATCCGACAGGGGATGGACCAAGTCGGGTGGATAAGGACGGGTACCACTTGGACTCTAGAAGACTTTCTCGGCAAGAAAAGACATGAAGATAGAAACCTATCCTAATTAATAGGAATCCTACCTCGTAACCGATTAGGACTCCTCCTTGTAATCCCACCCCCTACACTATATAAAGGGGGTAGGGGGCCATAGTTCGGGGGGACAGATCCCATGAGGCCATCTACATATCCCACAAGGCCATGCCACCGAGGGCCATGCCAGAGGGAATCACACATCTGACTTGATCATCTCCCATGTTGATCATCATCTTGTACACATATAACCCATATAATCCCGAGCACGGGGCGTAGGGTATTACCTCCGCCATGAGGGCTGAACACATATAAATCCTTGTCTTGTGCTACCATCGAGTTTAGATCTTGCATGCATCGCCCCATGTATAATCATTGCCGGCGGTGTCACCAAGCTGTCGACGGTGACTAGTGTGGGGGTCACCGTGGCAATGATTATACATGGGGTGATGCATGCAGAGATGATGCTTTGATGACAGTTGAGAGTTAAGCATTGATAGAAAAGTCAGTTATCCTTGATAACCAGTGCTTCATAGTCGAGTTGTTGCTCTTCTTTGTGCATCTTGGATGAGTCATGCTTCATCCGAGTGCTTGTAGATTGTTCTGCTCCTTCCATTGGTTTTTACTGTAATCTCTGAGGAGGCTGTGAAGGACTCATAGAGTTGTTAGTGATACCCGGCCGAGATTACGGAGTTACGGCGGTCGGCCCATTGTATGGCGCATCACCTTGATTTTGATGAAGTGATACCTGTACTCGTCTTGCGATGCACAGCTGGCGACCCAACATGGGCGTATCATGGTTTTGGCTGAAGAGCGGCGGTACCGATACCCACGAGTGGGATACAACTAGTGGCCCGAGAGAGCATACTGGTGGGTTTTGGTGAAGAGCGAGTGATACTGTGCTCGTCTTCGATGTCTTGTTGGCGACCCAACATGGGCGTACCACTGGTTTTGGCTGAAGAGCCGAGTGATACCTGTACTCGTCTTGCGATGTACAGCTGGCGACCCAACATGGGGCGTACCACTGGTTTTGGCTGAAAAGCCGAGTGATACCTGTACTCGTCTTGCGATGTACAGCTGGCGACCCAACATGGGGCGTACCACTGGTTTTGGCTGAAGAGCCGAGCGGTACCTGTACCCGACCGGAGAGGGATACAGCTGGTGGTCCCAGAGGGCATACCGTTGATTTTTAACCATCTGGTACCTGTACTCGTAGAATACAGCGATTGGCCCAACATGGAGCATACCATTTGGATAGGGTTTGGCCCAATGATACCTGCATCCGACTAGTGCGGTAACACAGCTAGTGTCCCAACATGGGGCATATCATTGTTGTCAGCCAAGCGGTACTTGTACCCGACCATAGTAGGATACAGCTGAGGCCCCACCACAGGGCGTACCTTAAGGATAGAGTTTAGCCATATGGTATCTATACCCGGGTTGCGGTGTACAGCATCGGCCCCAATTGGAGTGTACCATCGAAACTCAATCCCGACATCACTGGTATCTGGCCTGACATGCAGTGACCAACTAGTGACCCAACATGGGGTATACCTATTGATGGGTAATTTTATAGCTCTGCCGTGTCGCCCAACATGGGGTGTCTGAGGGCATGTGGCTTAGCCCGGTGCGCTTGTAGCCTTGATTGTGACAGACATAGCTGGAAGGCCGTGGTTAGCGCTCAGGGCGCAGAGGATGGCTCATGGCCAGAGGCGTAAGCGTATAGCCGTACCAAAGTCGGTGTAGGCGTATAGCCGTACCGAAGTTGGCGTGGGCATATAGCTGTGCCATAAATTTGAACACTCGAGGCATTGGCGTAGGCTTGTAGCCATCTTTGGGTGCTTTCGTGAGCTATAGATTTTGGCCGAGGTGCGGGTGTAAGCGTGTAATTGTGCTGGCGCTTCGCCGAGCCGTAGTTGTTGCTCATTGCACAAGTCCTTCTTACTCGTGTCTGGTCGCATGAAGGTACTTGATGAGAAAAAAATCCATGAACCCTGTAGCATGTACATGTAGGATTTGGATGAAAAAACAATCAATTGGATGTAAGGTCCGACTGCTTTAGATAATTTTTGCTCTTTTGCAACTTTTCTTTTTTTGATCTTAAATTCCTCCAAGTAATCTTCCTTTTGCTATGCACTAAGCCCGACTAGTCTAGCCCTCGGGCGTCGGGAATTGGCTCATGGCTCTTTTCCCAGGCACGCATATCGAGTGACTAGAGTTTGCCGTTTGTGGATCAGAGCTTCACTACTCGGAAAAACCACTCGGATTCATTTGCGATCATTAAGAGAAATCAACAAAAAAGTGCACGCAAGTGCACCAATTAGGTGTAGCCCCCGACTTACTGCTTAGTTGGAGACCAACTAAGTAGCAAGTCAAGAAACAATTTAGATTTATAAGAAAAGATTATGGTAATGAGAACTTAGCTCTGATGCAGGCGTAGGCGTGTAGCCGAGCCATAGACTTGGCTGCTCGTAGCACTGGCGTAGGGGTGTCGTTGAGCCGTGGACTTGGGCGCTCGTGGCGCTGGCGTAGGCGTGTAGCCGAGTGGCTTATCGCCGAGCCGTAGATTTGTAGCTGCAGGCGTGTAGCCGTACCGGGTGCTCGTGGCACGCGATGGCGTACAGCCGAGCTGAAAACTTGGACGCTCCTGGCGCGGGCGTAAGCGTGTCGCTGAGCCGTAGACTTGGGCGCTCGTGGCGCTGGCATATGTGTGTAGCCGAGTGGCTTATCGCCGAGCCGTATATCTGTAACTGCAAGCATATAGCCGTACCGGGCGCTCATGGCGTAGCGATAGCGTCTGACCAGCTGGATACTTGGACGCTCGTGGCGCGGGCATAGGCGTATCGCTGAGTACCGTGTCGCCGAGCCGTAGACTTGGGCGCTCATGGCCCAAGCGTAGGCGTGTAGCCGAGTGGCTTGTCGCCGAGCCGTAGATTCGAAGCTCGAGGCGTGCAGCCGTACCGGGCGCTCATGGCGCGCGATGGCGTACAGCCGAGCTATAAACTCAGGTGCTCGTGGCATGGGCGTAGGCGTGTCGCTGAGTAGCGTGTCGCCGTGCCGTAGACTTGGGCGCTCGAGGCGCTGGCGTAGGCGTGTAACCGAGTGGCTTGTCGCCGAGCCATAGATTTGAAGCTCGGCGCGCGGCCGTGCGGCGCTTCGTGGCGTGCGATGGTGTACAACCGAGCTATAAACTTGGCGCTCGTGGCGTGGCGTGGCGTGTCGCGAGTGGCGTGTCGCCGTGCCGTGAACTTGGCGCTCGGCGCTGGCGTGGCGATGTGCGAGTGGCTTGTCGCCGAGCCGTAGATTTGAAGTTCTAGGTGTGCAGCCGTACCGGGCGCTCGTGGCGCGCGATGGCGTACAGCCGAGCTATAAACATGGGCGCTTGTGGCGCGGGCGTAGGCTTATCGCTGAGTAGCGTGCCGCCGTGCCGTGGAAGTAGTCGTTCAAATCTTGATTAATACCGAGCGGCACACGTCGTGGTCGGCGACGAACAGCACGTGCTCGCTAAGGTCTCGCCCGTGGTCGACGAAGTTGGCCGTAGTCGTAATTGATCTCCATGCGGTTGGTGTAGCTTGACGAAAGTCGATGATGGTCCTCGCTGGTGTTCAACGTCCCACGAGATGTGGCACGAACAATCCTCACGCCGTGCCGACACCGACGAGCTTTACGAGCTCGCCGAAATTCGCGACCTCTCTGCGCAGGCTGTCTTCTAAAAGACGCCACGGTCGCATCCGAAGTTGGAATTAGGCGTTCTTGGATTCGTTGGAAAGATAAAGAGATAAGATTTCCAACGCATCTTATATGACCCCGAAACTCTTCCTAAGTCAACGGGAAATCACGATGCAAGTTCTGTCCAGAATCTGAATGGGAACAGATCGTATCATCTTCTCACGGTTGATGAAGCCGGCGCCGCACGATGGACACCATGGTTGTCGAGTCCGAGTGATTTGCTGCTGATGACGATTATCACTCGGGATTTGTTCTCCATCGGAACCTCACCGTATCCGAGTCGCGAATTAAGCCCCCGGCGCACTACTCGTCGGTAGGCGGCGGTGACGTTCCTCAACACGACCGAGAGTCCGAGTGAAGCACTGTTGAATTGCATCTCGGATCGGATCTTGCCGAGTCGAAAAAGCATTGTTGAAGTCCTTGGTTGAGTCCTCACCGTATCCGAGTCGAGAATCGAGCCTCCGGCACACTACTCGGGAGTAGATAGCGGCGGCGTTCCTCGACCCGAACGGGAGTCTAGACGAAGCGATGTCGATGTTCTCCTCAGACTAGATCGGATCCGAGTCCGGAAGAAGTGTTGGTCGTTGATTATTTGGAGAAGCTCCTTGCTGATCCTTGATGTCTTTGGAGGTGTGCCACGGCTTATCCGCATGCCGCATCCTCCGCAGATGGGTTTTACGAGCTTGCTGAGATTCGCGATCTTCCCACGCAGCCTGCCTTCAAACGGATGTCCCGGACATATCCGGACTTCGTTTTGGACGTTCTTGGGGGAATCTGTCTTCAAGCCGTCACCGTATCCGAGTCGGAAATTGAGCCGTTGGCGTACTACTCATGAGTAGATGGCCATGGCGATCCCCAACCTGAGCGGGAGGTGTTGTTGTAGTTCCCCCCAGATTGGATCTAATCCACATCCGAGAGGTGGAGCTCGCCGGAGTCGTCGAAGAAGCAGTCGGCTCCCGAAGCGAAGAGCTTGGCCGAGATTCGCGACCTTCCCGCGCGGCCTGCCTTCAAACGGATGTCCCGGACACATCCGAACTCCGTTTTGGGCGTTCTTGGGCTTCACGGAAAGCTAACGAAATTATCTTTCCAACGCATCCAGTCTCATCCCGAAATTCCTTCTGGATCAACGGGAATTGAAGAAACAAGATCGCGTCCAGAATCTGTCTTTGAGCCGTCGCCGTATCCGAGTCGGGAATTAAGCCGTTGGCGTACTACTCATGAGTAGATGGCCGTGGCGATCCCCAACCCGAAGGGAGGCGTTGTTGTAGTTCTCCCAGATTGGATCTGATCCAAATCAAGGAAGTGGAGTCGCGAAGCCGTTGATGGCCTTGATCGGCTCGGGCGGAGACGACGGCGACACCGTTGGTTGATGCCATCGAGCTTGACGAAGATGATCTTGACGCTGCCCCTACCTGGCGCGCCAACTGTCGACTAGTGACTAACTGGGGGGTACCGTCGGCAATGATTATATATGGGGCAATGCGCGCAAGATCTAAACTCGACTATGAAGCACTCGGGGGCTACTGTGGATAACATAGACCCCGGGTATCCACACTGCAGGCCTAAAAGACCACCCGACAGGGGATGGACCAAGTCGGTGGATGAGGACGAGTACCACTCGGACTCTAGAAGGCTTGCTCGGCAAGGAAAGACATGAAGATAGAAGCCTATCCCTAATTAATAGAAAAGATATACTTGTAATCCAGGATAACTACTAGACGATAGAGATAGGAATTCTACCTCGTAACCTACTAGGACTCTTCCTTGTAACCCCACCCCCTCCACTATATAAAGGGGGTAGGGGGCCATAGTTCGGCATGCCATCTACATCCGCAGCTAGAGGATCACATCTACAGCTTGATCATCTCCCAGGTTGATCATCTTGTACACATATACCCCATATAATCCCAGAGCACAGGACGTAGGGTATTACCTCCGTCATGAGGGCCTGAACCTGTATAAAACCTTATCTTGTGCTACCATCGAGTTTAGATCTTGCGCGCATCACCCCATATATAATCATTGCCGACGGTACCCCCCAGTTAGTCACCAGTTGACAAGATGCAGATTCCTCGCTCCAAGCTTAAAGAGGTGGCGATGCCCTTCTACGGCATCGTCCCGGGAGAGGCTGTTCAGCCGTTGGGGCAGATTGTTCTGCCCATTACTTTCGGCAGCCCAAGCAACTTCCGAATAGAGTGGATCACATTCGACGTGGCCGACTTCCCATCTACGTACAACGCAATCTTGGGCCGGCCATCACTTGGTAAATTCATGGCCGTGTCCCACCACGCTTACCATTGCGTGAAGATACCGGGTCCTAACGGTGTGATCACGGTCAAGGGCAACTACAAAGCTACTCTAGATTGCGACGAGCAGTCCCTTGCCCTGGTCGACCAGCTTCCGCCGCGAGGCCCCGAAGTTCCGCAGACCAAGTCTGCACGCCCTAGAGTCTCCCTTCAACCAGGGGGTGAGACCAAGGAAGTTCCGCTGTCTCTGGATGATTCCTCCAAGACAATTCATCTGGGGGCTAACCTGGACCCCAAATAGGAAAGCGAGCTCATCGCCTTCCTCCAAGCTAATGCAGACGTGTTCTCCTGGGAGCCGTCTGATATGCCCGGAGTCCCAAGGGAGGTTACCGAGCATAAACTGGTTGTCTGGCCGGACAAGAAGCCTGTTCACCAGAAGCTTCGTCGCTTTACGGACTTCAAGCAGGGGATCATCAAAGATCAGCTTAGCAAGCTGCTCACCGCTGGTTTCATCCGCGAGGTTGATCACACCGAGTGGCTGGCCATCCCGGTCATTGTAAAAAAGAAAGGCGGCAAGTGGAGGATGTGTGTCGATCATACAGATTTGAACGCTGCTTGTCTCAAGGACAATTTCCCGCTGCATCGCATAGACCAGCTGGTCGACACGACAGCGGATGCCCAGCTCTTGAGTTTCTTGGATGCTTACTCAGGTTATCACCAAATAAGCATCACCCCCGAGGATGAAGAGAAGACTGCTTTCATCACCCCCTTTGGTACTTTCTGCTATACGACCATGTCTTTCGGTCTACGCAACGCTGGTGCCACGTTCCAGCGCTTGATGGAGAATACTTTCCTAGAACAGCGCGGAAGAAACCTGGAGGTTTATGTCGACGACATAGTTGTAAAAAGCAAGTTTGTTCCAGATCATGCAAAAGACCTGGCCGAGACTTTCCAAAATCTCAATAGGCATCGAATAAAGTTAAATCCAGAGAAGTGTACCTTTGGTGTTCGATCTGGAATGTTGCTCGGTTATATAATTGGTTCGCAAGAAATTTCTGCCAACCCTGAAAAAAACGAGGCCATTGAAAATATGCAGGCTCCGACTACCGTTAAGGAAGTTCAGAGCCTCACCGGACGGATGGTCGCCTTGGAGGGTTTATCTCCGTTAGAACAAACGCGGTTGCCGTTCTTTAAGGCCCTGCGCAAGCACAATGGTTTCGAGTGGACGGAGGAAGCTGATCGATCTTTCCAAGATTTAAAGCAATACCTGTCCAATCCACCTGTCTTGACTACCCCGCGTCACGGCGAGCAGCTTTTGCTCTACCTTGGCTGCATGCCGCAAGCGGTGAGCGCGGTCTTGACGGTAGAAACGGATGGCATCCAGCGACCAATCTATTACGTGAGCGAGGTACTTCACGGATCAAAGGAGCGTTACCCTGAGGTCCAGAAGTTGCTCTACGCCTTGCTCATATCCTCCAGGAAGCTTCGGCGCATCAAATACTGGTCCCGACCAAGTTCCCTCTTGGAGAAATCCTACAGAATAAGGAAGCTGGTGGAAGAATAGCTAAGTGGGCAATGGAATTGGTAGAATTCGACATTCTATTTGCTGCCCGAACTGCTATCAAATCACAGGTCCTGGCAGACTTTGTTGCTGAATGGACTTGCCCGCCCAAATCCCAGAAAGCTCCCGAGCAACCTGATGAACCCCCATGGACCATGTTTTTTGATGGCTCGCGCACTGGAAACTCGGGGGCTGGTTTTGTTCTCATCTCCCCTCAAGGAGAGCAACTCTAGTATTCTATCCAACTACACTTCGCGGCGACTAACAACGCTGCGGAGTGCGAACCCTCAGCGGGACTAAAAGTGCAAGTCGCTTGGTGTCCAACGGCCGATCGTGAAGGAGATTCACGGTGGTCATCAACCAGGTCAACAAGGAGTATCAGTGCTGCGATGACTCAATGGCGCGATACCTGGTTGAAGTGAGGAAGTTGGAGCGGCACTTTCGATTTTTCGAGGTGCTCTTCATGCCCAGCAAGGAAAACTTCTTGGTCGACCAGCTGTCCAAGTATGGATCCTCACAGGAACCTGCTCCGGCAGGGGTCCTTTACAAGCCCTCAATCACGTCTCCGGACAAGGCAACAGAGACAGGTGGTGCTGTCTCCGTCATCGAGCAGGCTGCGGGCTGGACAACGCCATTTGTCCGGTACCTTGCAGATAGGACCTCGCTGAAGAAGCGGAAGCGACGTTCCGGCTTATAAGGCGTGCTAGTTCATACCAGCTTATGGACGGCATCCTTTACCGTCGAGGTGCTCTGGGAGTTCTCTCCAAGTGCATCTCGCAACAGGAGGGTGTGTTCCTTCTTAGGGACATACACGAGGGTGCCTGTGGCAACCACGCCTCCTTCAGGACTCTGGTCGGCAAAGCGTTTCGCATGGGCTATTACTGGCCTACAGCGTCACAAGATGCTCGGGACATAGTGACTAAGTACAAAGCTTGTCAATTTCACGTCCGGAAGGCACATAAGCCCGCCTAAGAGCTCCAAACGATCCCCCCATCTTACCTTTCTCCACATGGAGTCTGGATCTGCTCGGCCCATTCCCTAAGGGGTACAAGGGCTACACACAGTTGCTTGTCGCCATTGACACTTTTACAAAGTGGATTGAGGCAGAGCCTGTGTCGTCTCTCCACGCCAAAACGGTTATGCGCTTCTTCAAAAGCAACGTGGTCACGCGCTTTGGGATTCCCCATAAGCTGATCACCGATAACGGTACCTAGTTCAGAAGCGAGCTATTCCAGGAATACTGCGAATAGCTGGGTACCAAGGTTTGCTTCACCTCTGTGGCACATCCACAGAGCAATGGAGCAGTCGAGCGAGCTAACGGACAGATTGTCCAGAGTATCAAACGGCGCGTGTTTGCGGCACTCCGCGAGCACAACAAAGCCTGGGTCGACGAAGTTCCTTCCGTCCTCTAGGCAGTTCGCACTACGGCCAGCCGGGCAACCGGGGAAACTCCTTTCCAATTGGTCTACGGCGCAGAAGCCATCCTACCCGCCGAAATAATACTCGGCCCGCCTCGCACAAGCTCGGTCAACTTGGTTGACGACGAGTAAGAACGCTTACTCGATCTCGATCTCCTCGAAGGCACACGCGACCGGGCACAAGTCAAAATGGCGCGCTATCAGCAAGATCTTCGTCGGCACGCTGTCAAATCAGTTCGACCAAGGGCTTTGAAGGCGGGCGAACTCGTTCTGCGCCGTGTCCAGAACCTGTCCAATGCCAACAAATTAACTCCCCGTTGGGAGGGCCCGTTCACGGTCGTTTCTCTTGCTCGCCGGGCCGTTCACTGGCAATGGAGGACGGGAGAGAGCTGACCAGCACTTGGAACATCGACCAGCTTCGTAAGTTCTTTGTGTAGGTCTTTCGTGTGTTTGCTTAGCTTTGCGCTTTTTGTCAAACTTCGTGCCTTTGTTTGTCCAAGTCTCTTGGGCTGCCATGTAAAGTTCAATTCAATAAAAAGTGAATTTTCGCGGCCCCCTGCGGCCCTTTTCACATCTTTGTCTTCTCAGACTACTCTTTCTCTCTGGTAACACTTGATGGCTGCCCGGCCTTGCGAACACTTGGCTCCGCAATCTTAAGGATTTCTTTCTGCTCGTATCCAGTTTCAACAAGTTCCTAAACTCAAGGTTGCGTAACACGGCTTTCTCGCCTCGCGGCTAAGCCTGCTATCGTAAGCCCTCCGCGGCAGAGGCACTTATCGCTCACGGCACAACCACTTGGCAAAGCCCGCTCTCGTAAGCGCTCCGCGGCAGAGGCACTTTCCTTGTTCGGTTACCTATGAAATCGCCTAACTTACGTTAACGTGCAGTTTCTGGAACGAGTCGATCAGGGTACGGGTGTCGCTCTATCTCTCTACGCACGTGCTCGAATTCACAAACTTAGGTCTTCGAGCATCGTCCGTACCGAGGGCTAGGGTGTCGCTCTTTTCTCTTGTGCACCTATTCGAATTCGCAAACTCAGGTTTTCGAGCAGCTGCACAACGGGGCTGGGAGTTAGGCTAAGCGTTCTACCGGTTTTTCTTAAAACTTTCTAGCGTTTTTGTGCCTTTCTCTTAGTTTCCTGTTCGTCCTTATCTTTTTGCTGCTCTTTTTTGCAGGGAAATGGTGATTCTTATTGTGCAAAAGTTATATCTTTATTGCATGGTCAAAGTTTCAGGTACAAGGCCCTTTCGGGTTACAGCCGCGGTGCTACTTAGGAGCAAGCTGCTCCTTTAGCTCCTCAATTTCTAACTTGAGGCGCACGACTTCACCTTAAGCCTTGATTCCTTCTCGGGCTTCAGCTCAGAGACGTTCGATTTCCTCCTTACTTCGCTTGGCCTGTTCCGTGGCCTCTGCCCGAATGGCTTCGACCTCTTCGATCTTGGCCTGCTCGCTGGCTTGGCTACGCTTGGCCTCTGCCTGAAGGCTTTCGACCTCCTCGGTCAGAGCGCGCAAGTCCTCGGTCAGACTTACCCTCTGACTGAGGCGCTTCTCGGCCACCTTGAGCTGCTCGGCCAGCTCCTTGGCCAATCTTCCGCGGCTCGCCCCCTCGCGGCCTGCTCGCGAAGTTCCTCAGCCTCTCCTTGGGGGAGCCGCTGGGATGATCGCCTCTCCTCGGCTAGTTGGGCTTTGAGCTTCTTCACCTTCGCCTTTAGCCTGCTCTGGCTCTTGGCTGGTGCAGAAGTCTCCCCCGCGAGTCCCCTCGTTCGGAGATGCTCCTGGAAGCCCTCTATGACGGCGGTGCGCTCAACGGTGACGCCCTCCACGAGGTCCTCCATAGTGCCCTCCACGAACTAAAAGAGAGAAAACTGAGTTAAAGCCTTGGGCAGTTATCGCCCGAGCAGACAAACTCTAGGTTTTGAGGATTACCTTTCCAAGCCGCCGCCTCAAACTCCGGCGCAGGCGATCTTCAAGACCATGGGTCACGAAGCCTCGCTCGTGCGGGATGAAACTTACGCGAAGACTTTTCTGCTTCGTCCTTCTCGTGCGGGCGCGTGCCCGCCTTGGGGCAGTTGCGGCAGGCGAGCTGTCGCCCTCGCGCTCCTGCCTCTCCTCTTGCTCCTCTGCCCGTTCGCCTTCGGGCAGGATCGGCGCCTATTTGCTTGGAAACGCCGGTGGGGTTTCTCGCTCCCCGGTGGCAGGGAACCCTCCCTGCCCGCCGGAGGTTGCCGTCGCCACAGGGATGGTCTTCCCTTGCGACGAAGTATCCAGCGAGGTCGCCTGCTCGGCCCCGCCGTGGTCCGCCTCTTGGGCCTCCATCCAGTCGATCGCGCCCTTCAAGGCGTCGATTCGGTCGCTGGAGTAGCCTGGGACCAAAACCGACGCTGCCAGTTTGCCCGTCAGCATGAGGAGCTGGGTTGTCCGCGAAGCATCGCGCAGATGCTCGGGCAGCATGGACCTTACCACGGCCCCGTACGCGTAGTCCAGGTTGACCTCTTCTTGGACAGTTGATGAAAGGGGAAATAAGTTAAATCCTGCGCTGCAAGGTAAGGTGTGGAGCCGGAAGGTTTAGCACTGCTTACCGGCCGCGGAGGGCTTGATGTTCTTCTTCGTCGCCAGTACTTTCCACCTTTTCCTCGGGGGCTTCTTGGCTTCTTGTTCGCCTTGGCCCCCGGATGCCTGCGATGACGAGCTCAGTTCCTTGCTGACCTGATCGCTCTTCTCACGCAGCGCAAGAAGCTTTTCCTTGCGCGCGACTTCTTCCTTGAGTCTCCTCTGCTCGGCGACCTGTTGCAGCCGTTCCATGCAGCCCGGGTGAGCCTGCGTATAACGTTTAAGCCAGAGGGTCATGATCCTAACCTGTTCGTCGCTTTGCTCGGCGAGGAGGCAGGGGCTTGGTCGTCGCCTACTTGGTTGTCTGTGCGTGCGCCTGGCTTGCTCGGTGCGCTTCGTCGCCACGGAGTGCTTCTTCGACGATTGGCGGCCGCCATGGCGCGGCGAGCTACGCGTCGGCTCAGCCGCCACCTTGGGCTTCGTGGCCACCTTGGCCTTGCCCTTTCTCGCTTTCTCTTTCTCGGATCCGGAGAGTTCCTCCATAATCCCTCCAAGGATCAGTTGATGCTCCTGTTCATTTGAGAAGCGAACGTTAGCCAATTTAGCCGTGCAAGTCTTGCAAAACCGGACGGGTGAAAATGTGTTACCTCTGGTGTGCGGACGAGCACGTTGCGAGGACATGTATAGGCCACCTCGCCGGTGACCTCGTTGTCCTTCTTCGCGGCCTTGAGCATGGCGTCGATCTGCTCGGTGACCCAGGCTACCGTTGGTTGCTCTGCCCGAACAGAAGAAAAGAAACCTTTAGTACCTATTCGGATGAAACCATCAAATGAAGGTTGTGTCTTAAAGGCACTTACCCGTGCTCTCCCTTGTGATGTCTTTCCATCCTTCTATCTTGTAGAAGGGGTAGGATCTCCTCCGCAGCGGACAGATCCTGTTCGCTGTGAAGTCACGGATGATCTCCCTGCCTGTGAGCCCGAGGCCCACGAGGGAAGCTATCTTTCGCGTCAGGTACCAGTCCTCTTCAGACAGCTCCGGCCGAGGCATTGGTGTCCCCTTCGCCGGAGCTTGCCCGATGAAGACGAGCTTGCTGTCGTCGCTCCGCTTGGTGTAGAACCACCTCATCCACCGCGCGCCCATTGAGTCGAGCAGCGGTGGACGGGGGTAAGGCGCGTCGTCGATGGTGGCCCGGAGCTTGAGGAAGTAGCACTCAAGTGCCGAAGCGGCGGAGCTGCTCCTCGTCACAGTGTAGTAGTGGAGGAACAGCCCCACCGACGGATCAACTCCCAGGTAGCCCTCGCACAGGTGTGTGAAGACTGCCATCTGGAGGATCGAATTCGGATTGAGGTTCGCCACCTCCAATCCGCTGATGTTGTAAAAGGCCTCCACGAAGTCGCTCTCGGGAGACCTCAACCCGAACAGTGCGAACTGTTCGAAATTGACAAACTCTCCCTCGAGCGGCTCCGGAGTTTCCTCCTCCCCGGGCAGCCTCCAGCTGCCGGCGTCGATGTGGCCCTCCTCCTCCCAGATCTTCAGGTCCTCCTCGGTCACGCTAGTGCCAGCGAACTTGGCCATAGCAGTTCCCAGGGCTGGACGAACAGGATTGAGGGTGGAGTTTGGCTCTTTGATGTTGAGCGCGGTTGGAACTAGGGCTTGGGAAGAAAAGGCGTGAGAGCAGAAGTGGTTGGCCGCGGGCGGCTTTGGTGCTTTTATAGGCCCGAATCAGCAGCCTTGCAACGGTTTTTTGCCACAAAACGGTTAGTTTTTACCACAACGGCTAAGTAAAAACGGTCATTTTTTCATCGCAAGCGCAAGTTACCGTTGAGATCCGCCAATGACTACTTTTTTTCCGGTGTCATGCCGATAGCCGGGTGCTCGCTTTCGGATGGATGCGTTTTCCTGTTCGACTCAACAGGGTTGCTCGATACTGATCGGGTTTGTTCGATCCCGGACAAGTTCTGTTCGGTAGAAACGTAACCTGCTCGATCATATGTTGTTCGTACTTGTAGCAGCATAATTTTCCTCTTCTTGACTTTGAGTCTCAAGAGGAAGACCCCACTCTAGTGAGTCCTTCCACTTGAGTCTCGGGGGCTAGCTGTCGGGGATAAAATCACGGCCCATTGCCATGGCCCACTCCCTGACGGCCCATTCGAATAGCCTGCCAGGGGCTAGCTCCCTAGAAGGTTCTATAAGGCCCATGTGCGTCGTGCCGAACAGCCTCCTGGTCGGTACGATTGCGTGGCGCCCAAGACTTTGTGTTTGAGTCCGACTCAAACAAGAGTTCTGCACGGCTACGTGAAGACCCGGACGTTGGCTTTTCGGATTGGAGCAGACGTCGTGATCCCCAAGACTAGGAGTATTCCTTACCTACCTCGGGATATATTTGGCATGTATGAGTTCGTTACGATCTCGTAGTTAGCCCGGCCCGATATTCCCTCGGTAGGTCGGTTGCTCTACACTATATAAACAGAGTCCCTACGGCGTGTTAGGGGGCCAAGCCATCATCTGATAGCACACCTGTTCCTCGCATCATAGCACATTGTTTCTTGTACACCATAATCTCACCGAGACTTGTTCGTCTCGCCGAGCCATCTCTTGTAATCGTCCTTGATATATAAGAAAGGCTGGACGTAGGGCTATTATCTCTCCCGAGAGGCCTGAACCAGGATAAAAACCTCTGTCTCCCTGTTCGTTGTTGTTCGTTCTGTTCGGCGTTGTTCGTTCTGTTCGGCGTGTCTCCTATCTCCCTCTTGAAGAACCTTAGTTGACTTGGGTCAATATCCCAACCGTCGACAGAATACATAACTAACCATGGTAACCATCAATTCTAAAGTTTACTATGGTATTTACCCACTTCTTAGCTGCTTAGTTTTGGACAACAATGTGATGACTTTGTTTTCCCCTTCTTTGTTTATCCTTGACTTAGATTCAAGACATGGGGAAGCATGTGGTTTGATATCTAACACCAGTACCTATCCATCTAACCTCATGGTAATCTTGTTACTGAGGTTTTCATGAGCTTATGATGCTTTACTTCTCTCTACCTTGTTGTTTTGGATAGTAGTGAGGTGATTAATTTGTTTCTCCAAATTCTCTTACAAGCTTGAAGATGATCAGGGGGAGTGACCCGAGGAGAATTGAAGACAAGAATCAAAGCCTTGGAGGTCGTTGAACAGCAAGGAACGAGTAAAGAAACAACCAAGATCACCTATTGGACATAATAGCTTCACCTTCATTGAACTTTTTCCCTTGCCTAGCTAGGTTCATCTTTGGGTTGGCGAATCCCTCTGCTTCTCCTCTTCGGCTTAGAAAGGTCAACACAGCTGATTTCTATAGGGCTCTCTCCTTTCTTCTCGGCTCGGCTGGTCTTCGGCATGGCAACACCTTTTCTTGCTTGGCTGGCATATATATATTTGACTCTATTTGTCTATGGGTTGGAGCACTGTTTTCCTGCTCGGCTCGGCTCATCTTCGTCTGAACAGGTCGTTTTTCTCTTTTTTTTCTCTCGGTTGTCTTCGGCTCGTTCCTTGGGAGCTCCCTTTCTTATCGCTAGCTTGGCCCGTTCTTCTTTTTCTCTTTGTGGCCTTTTTGCTTGGTGAAGGTCCACACGTGGCTCATCATCCTGCCTTTGGACTGGCATTGTTTCGGTCTGGAGTCCGGGCACCCTTTTTCTTGGCTTGTGCTTTTTTTAATCCCCGGTGTGACACCAGTGATCCCCTCGAATCAAATACGGGTGGATAAGCGCGTCACCACCGCCTCTAACCACTGGGCTAGGCCGAGGTCATAATTAATCGTCGTATACTTTCGTTATTTACAGCGTCTATTTTTTCACTAAATCAGTGTTAACCATAGTGATTAATCAAATCACAATCACAGTATTGATCATGCGACTTCTAAGGATGTGTTTGGTAGCAGCGATCTAGACGGTCTCGTCCGGTACAAGATCAATTTTTGTTTGGTTGATAAAAGATGGATCGGTCCGTCCCGCATCCTTTCGTCTCTCTGTAGTGAATACAAGCAGACGGCTTCATCCTGAGCAAATCGCTGAGTTGGGCTCGTCCATCTCCTCCTCACTTGCTCACCGCACACTCTGCCGCCTCCTTCTCCTCCTGGTCCCAGTCACCGGCCCGCTTGCCGCTGCCGCCTCACCCCCCCTCTCCCACGCTCCTCCTTACCCCCTCTCCCTACGCTCCTCCTCCTCCTCATCCCCTCTCCCAACAAAGGAAGGTGGTGCGGGGACAAGCGGGCGACGCGGGGATGGCTAGGGACGGCCAAGCGGCGCGGGGACAGCTGGGGATGGCCAAGCGGCGCGCGGACACATAGGGCGGCGCAGGGACGGCCAGGCGGTCTTGTGCCGTCTCAGGCGGCGCGTGCACGGCTGGGGACGGCCGGTAGGGCTGGACCAAAAGCTCGGGCTGACGAGCTACTCGACCTCGGATCGAGTTCGGTTCGAGCTCGAATGCTAAACGAGCCGATCTCGAGCCTGGTCCCGAGCTCGAGTCTATTTGAGCCAAGCTCGAGCTCGATCCCGAGCCATAATCGAGGCCAACCGAGCCTGAATAATTATCATTGCATAGTATATTTCTCTCTTTAAATCTAATTTTTCAATCAATTCGAGCCGAGCTCGAGCTTGAAATCGAACCCAACCGAGCTCATATAGTCTTATATTCCTCTTAAAATAGCACAAATCCCTTCATTCGAGCTTAACCGAGCCGATCTCAAGCCTAACCGAGCTTTTATAGAGCTCGATCTCGAGCTCAACCCTAAGCTCGATGCTGATTCGAGCCGAGCCCGAGCCGAGCTCGAGCCTAACCCAGCTCGAGCTTTGACAACCTAAGCTCGCTCAGGATCGACTCGAATCCACCCCTAACGGGCGGTTGGGGCGGTGCGCGGACACCTGGGGACGTCTGGGGCAGCACGGGGACGGACGAGCGACACACGAACGCTAGTGGCGGCGTGGGGACTGCTGGACGGCGTGGGGACGGCCGGGTGGAGCGCCTTCTCCTCCTCTCCCCCGGCGGCGCGGGACGGAGCTTCACGCGCTCCTGCTGCCATGATGAAGATGATGGCGTATGGCATTGGCGTCGTCATCAGGTTCGCCCCATTGCTCTGGTTCCTCTTCTCTAGTGATGAACTTCTTTTTGGCTGCTTGATTCTCCTCTCCATCTCTACCTGCTCACCGAGTCCACTATTGGCTGCTTGACTCTTCTTAGCTGGTCACCAAAGGCGGCGGCGCCACTAGCGACGAGGAGGAGGGAGGGAGCTACGTTGGCCATGGTTGCTGGGTTGGTGTTGACGAGGGAAGAGCCGTGGATGGTGAGTGCTGCTCGTGCTCACTCTCTTTCATGCTGGACAATAATAGATCAAGCATACAAAAACTTCATCATTAATTCATCCCTCATGGATATAACCCATGCCGAAAATCATCCTGGACAATGTAGGATGAAGCAACCAAACACACCCTAATTACCCCGTGCGGCGCTGCATGGGACACCTGAGGGTGTATTTGGTTACCTAAATGAGATGGTTTCTGCATTGGATGGTACAGAATTACTGTCAATTCATGTGTTTGGTTGGGTGAACTATACCAAATCATCCTGAAAGGTGGGACAAAAAAAAGAAATATTCTATCAATATGTTGTATGAATTCGTTTGCTCAATTTGGTTAAATGACATCGTACAAATTTCTGTCACAAGCTCTTACTTCTTTTTAATTCATATTTTAGTATACCAAAATTCAAATTGATTTCAATGTTGAATCGGTTTAGATTTGAAATCCGTTTTAAATTCAAAATCTGTTTTTAATTTTAAGATTTTGAATTTGAAAATACGTTTGACTTTTAAAAAATTGATTTGAATTCTCAATACACATTGAAATTGTATTTAAAATCCAATTTGAATTTTCAGGCTAAAATTTCATTTTTAAAATTTTGCTTGATTTTAAATTTCAAATCATTTTTTATAACTTGCTTGAATCTTGAATATTGAAAATACGACTTGAGTTTTAAATCTAAAATTCGAATTGAATTTAAATTTGGTTTGAATTTTGAATTCAAAATTTGATTTTAATTTGAGTTTGATAAAAAATTAAAATGTCAAATTTAGTTTGAATTTAAAATCTAATTTGAATATTAAATCCAATTTGAATGTTAAATTTAAAAATGGTTTGAAATTTTGAATGTTGAAGTTAAAATTAAATTAAGATTAAATTATTCAAGATAAAATCATGTGTATGGTTAAATTTTCTGAAAACATAACGTGTTATTTGATAGTATTTGAATACTTAAATCATTCTATCCATGCGAGAACCAAAAAAATCTTATATGATCCTATTCAACCAAACAAACATCTCACTTGAATCATACCGTATGAAACCAACCCATTCAGCTTGTACCATCTTATACAGGTTCAACCTGTTACAAACAACCAAACATACCCTGAATGTGGCTCGCCTGTTCGCCTGCATGCGGCCAATAAAAATACATGCTCCTACATGAGGCCAAAAAATGGAGCGTCACGGAAGAAATTAATGCAAAAGTTAATAGTGCCCTATATTTAAAACAACACGTAAAAAACTATACGTTCTAAATAACGGAACAAAGGAGTATCTGATCATAAATCTCAAGCTCCCCTTCGAATATAGATTAGAATGGAATGGTGTTACACCTAGAAAAGATATAGCAAATTAATCAACATCAATGCAGGGATGAATAAAATTCTATTTTTAGAAGTATCGACATGGCAACAATTGATGCACAACATATATATACATGTATGTCCGCTGGGTTTCCCCATATTTATAACCAACAGGAGGATCAGAAGAACTACAGTGACACACTGAATCACATATACAAACCACAAAAGCGAGAAATGTCACTTCTCAAGAGCATTGGTACTGGAGTTCAAGAGCAATGGTACTAGAGTTCTTGTGGCTGTCACGGCCATCATAATGATCATGTGCGGCGCTCTCTTGTCATGCCAAGCAACAGGTACACACGCATGTCTGCCGCCTGTACAAACATATGCGTGTACTCTCTCGAGCCTCCGTAGCAAATATTTTAAAATACTATAGTAGGAAAAATAATCTTTTAAAGTGCAGCGTAAAATACGAAAAAATTTAAAGAGAGTAGTACTCCCCCCATCCCATTATACAAGGCGCAACTGATTTTTTTCCAAGTCTCAGAATACAGGGCGGCACTTCTCGGCTCCTGTACACACGCATGCAAACATTGAGTGCACGCGGAGCCAGCCAACCAGGAGGTCACGAGCGTACGACGCATGCAGCGGCAGGCGCAGAAAAAGAGCGAACTGCATGGCTGCATGGTGTTGCATGCATAGCGCGCGGGGGAATTTGCTAGCTGCGCGCGCGAAAAATAGCAGGACGTGGGCGCGGACTGCGTCGGGCGCTGCGCTGGCCGATGGAAGCGCGTGTAGCGAAGCGTCAGGCGTTGGGACGAGTGATTCCTTGGTCTCTGCATTTTTTCCAGTTGCGCCTTTTTCTGCGCCTGCCACTGCATGCGTCGTACGCTCGTGACCTCCTGGTTGGCTGGCTCCGCGTGCACTCAATATTTGCATGCGTGTGTACAGGAGCCGAGAAGTGCCGCCCTGTATTCTGAGACTTGGAAAAAAAGCAGTTGCGCCTTGTATAATGGGATGGAGGGAGTAGTAAAGTAGATTAAGAGAACGGAGCGACGGATGTGAATGCTCTAACCGATTGATTTTGATCCTGTGCGCAGCCGCAGAGAAAGAGATCTGCTACGAGAATTCCATGTACACCCATAAAAGTTGTGAGAGCTTCTGCCAAGACCGCGATTTCAGAAAGGAAGGCGCCCGCTGCAAAGATGACGGACGAGGCGACCTCTTCTGCTGCTGCCGTTGACTAATTATGCGTCCTACTTTAATTATATGTGTAGCAAAATAAACCGGCAGAATACGTATTCGCCGGCTGGCAAAACGATGGGTGTATACATGTATGCCTGCATCGTATTCAATAAACCATATGAAAATAATCTCGGGACATGCTAAGGCTATTCCCAGTGTAAAGTATCATATTTCAATATCTAAGAATACCACATAGGATGAAAAGTATGATACTACTAGAAAGAAACACCCTCTACAATGCATGATACCATACTCATATTTTAAAACAATTAATTTGTGTGATGTTGTGTCTATGAGAGTGGACCCATGGCATTGGATTTTGTGATATGGACTAAGATATCGTGTCAAAGCAGTATCTTGCTCAAGATACAGTTTTCTTCTCCCTCCTATTAAATGTTGTGCCACATCAGCAAAAATTTCTATGTGGCATCTCATTAATGAGTATGATACTACCCATTGGGAATAGCCTAAGAACCCTCCTCAGAGAAATTTGGTGATTCGTGAAGCGTGTCTTGTTAGCGCAATTTGCAAACCTCGATTCTTTTTTTCACAGTAATTAGGAGCAACTAATTCAAAAGTATTGATTTAAATTATCACGAAATCAAGACCTTGACTAAGGGTGTTAATTTGTTCCAAAATAGAAATGTTGATTTTTTTTCCTAAAAAAATGTTGATTTTTGCTGGCCCATCTAGTACACAGGAGGAAGAATTGTATTCCACGAAAATACGCTTTGCGTGACACAAAGCATAGAATACAAAGCGTCTTTCGGTATATAATTCGATAGTGCAACTTCCGTGAGTTCCGTCCCATTTCCTCTTGAGATATTTTTTATATAATTACAGGATGGAATATAAATTACCTAAAATATCATATCATTTCCCAGATTAAAAAATTTTTGTACAAAGAGTATACCTGTACTGTACACCTTGTATCTTGTACGTTAGTGCTGTCCACATTTCCGGTTATATGAAAATGTCCAGTATATATATATAATGAGGCGAGCGCCAGACGTCGGACGTCCGTCCGAACGCGCGCACGCCGGACCAGCCTCGGCCGTTGGATCGCCAGCACCGGGCGCATCCGACGTAGCCCCGCGCTCACGCGTGCATCATCGAACGCGGAGTTGCTAGCCGTGAAGCTAAACTTCTGATTTTTGTATAAAATGCAAACAGTGTTCAAAATGTGTGAAATAAATTTCATAATTCTTCTAAAATCGAGAGCAACCCATTTTAAATACTTTTAAATTTCTTGATTTTTCACTTTTCATTTTTTTGATGTGAACCCAGGAGAAGGCACTTATGAAACTTACACCTATATTAGCGAAACTTGATCGTGTGCTGATAAAATTTGATCGTGTGATGATGAAATTTGATGAAACATGAAAGAAACTACGATGTAACCTCATGAAACTTGAATGAAACCTGTGAAAACTTCATGAAACTTGGATTAACCTGATGAAACTTGAAGAAACTTGGATGAAATCAGATGAAACTTGACAGTTCGGCAAAGTTTAACGAGTATGAAACCTAAGTTTTAGTAGACGAAACCTAAGTTTTAGTGGGCGAAACCCAAGTTTTAGTAGGCGAACCCTAAGTTTCACCAGGTAAAGTTCATAAAAATACGATGAACACATTGGTGCAAACAGATTGTGGATTAGAACACCCAGTGAAAATTTATGGTCATCAAAAGAAAAAGAATGCTGTGGGACCCACCCTGCATGCCGGCACAATGTAGTTCTCAGCACGTTCAAGCGCACCGCGCGCGAGTTCGGTCGCGCCAGACGTCCGTGTCTAAGCCTTTTCGATAAAATTAGCATCCATCTAATTCTGTGATGATATATTGTGAAGAGATAATGAAGTTCACACCTCCGAGTCTCCAACAAGTAACCGTACAATAACTTTTCTATAAAAATATTAAAATGACAGCTATGTTTACGCCAGCTAAATTAGAGGAAAATTTACATTAATGCAGGGATGAATAGAATGGCAAGAACTCTATTTTTAGCAACATATATATGGCAATAGTTTATACCCAAGGATATGCATGGTTGCACACTTCCCTATATAAGCACCACGGGCAGATCGAAGAGTCATCGAGTGACAAAAATCCATTAGGAATGGCGATGGTACTGAAGAGCAAGGCTGGTGTTCTTGCTGCTCTACTCATGACTCTCATGCTGATGTCTACCGTGCTCCCATCCTGCCAAGCTGCTGGTAAGCACTTGCATATACCTTCATACATATATGTACATGAGCATTTCTTCTCTCTCTCTCCCTCTATCGCTCTCTCTCTCTGTGTCTAATTATGCACATATAAGTAGGATGTATTTATGCATTTATTTAATCGATTGATTTGATTCGTGTGTGCACGCAGAGACGTCGTGCTACGCGTATCCAGGACAGAATTGTTCCCTGTATGAGTGCGAGCTGTACTGCCTCAACCGTGGTTTCAGCAAGGACGGAGCTTACTGCAAACACGACACGCAGGACCACCCCTTCTGCTGTTGCCCGATCAAGTGATCAATGAACCGCAAATGCATGTAGTGTGCGTCGAACTGAATACTGATCAGGGCCTGTTTGGTTCTCGCCTAAAAGTGTCACATCTCACATTAGGCAAAGTGTGGCAAGCCACAAAAGTGTGGCGGAGAAAAAATCCGCGCCACACTTGTGGCAAAGTGAGGCAAAAAAACGAGTCAATAACATATGGGGACGGAGGCTAAGAAAGTGTGGCGCGACTAAGATTAGACGTTGAATCAAACGGATGCCTCAGAATGTGTGGCACGACTAAGATTAGGCGTGGCAACCTTAGGCAACAAACCAAACAGGCCCGCAACCGATCTGAACGATTGACATATATGTATGCATGCGACAGTCTCAATAAAGAGTTCTTTTTTGCTGTTATTCGTAGTTTGTTGATCAAACATGCTGGATGTACGCCCCTGGACGGATTGGCCGTCATTTCATTCGGTTTCATTTAACTTTCTACTTATTTTTGTTCCCCAGAAGGACGAAATTATTCCTTTATAAAAAAAAAATCAATACTTTGTACCTCATACCCCTGCCGTGTGTTCCACCAGCCTGTATTGGTATCTCACGTGGCGACGACTAGAATTTCCCGATGCACTAGAGAATACTAGTTTGTAGTTACCTGGTATATATGTTCTCAAACTTTAGCATTTGATTGATCAAATTAGTAGCTAAATATCTAAGTTCCAAATCTAGCTGTAGCTCTAGATCCTGAAGGGATCCTAAGGAGGATAAGCCCCAAGTCGCACTTTCTTCGTCAATGTTCTCTGAGTGTGCAAGAGCAAGTGGAGGATGATCAAGACATATTGAGGGAGCATCTAAACTTCACTCATGTACACCACACCATTGTGAAGTATCTTCCTATGGACCAAATCATAGGGGGTGTTAGTGTGTCCAAACCTATTCTCGCCGTGATAATTTTTGTGAATTATACTCCTTTGTCTCTTGCGTGAAATTCAAGGACACAGATGAAGCATTGAGTGATCCAAATTGGGCGAATGCTATGCACAAGTAGTTGAACAATTTCGAGTGGAGCAAGGTGTGGGATCTTGTTGAAAGGCCTAATGGTCACAATGTCATCGTTGTCAAGTGGGTCTTCAAAAACAAACAAGATGGGGGCAGCATGGTGGTAAGAAATAATGCTTACTTTGCGGCCCAAAGATTTCAACCAAATTGAAGGCATGAGTTATGGTGAGGCTTATATGTTTGTGGCCTGTCTTGAGGTTACCTGTTTCCTTCTTGCATTTTCATCTTATCATGACATTATTCTTAGAAAAATGGATGTTAGGAGTGTATTCTCCAATGGTTATATCAATGAACATGTTTTTAAGGACAACCTCTCGATTTTGAGGACCCAAAATGCTTTAACCATGTCTACAAGTTGTCTAAGGTACTTTATGCTCTTAAACAAGCCCCTTAGGCATGGTATGAGTGTCTTAAAGACTTTTCCTTTGCCAAATTTATGTCGACAACATAGTATTTAGTAGTACTTACCATAATTTTTGTGATGAGTTTGGTGCTACGATGGCACAAGAATTTGAGATGTCAATTACAGACAAACTCTCATTCTTTCTTGGATTTCAAATCTAGCAATTGGATATTGGCACATTCATCTCCTAAGAGAAGTATATTCATGATTTGTTGAAGAGGTTTGGGATGGAGGATTGTAAAGTGATCAAGACCCCATGGCAACCAATGCTCATATTGACATGAATGAGGGAGGTAACTTTGTCGATCTCAAGCTTTATAGGTTGAAGATCGGTGCTTTGATTTACTTGACTACTTCTAGGCCTGATACTGACATCACCTTTAATGTTTGCATGTGTACTCACTTTCAATCTACACCAAAAGATGTTCATTTGACAAAGGTTAAGAGAATCTGTGGGGGGATTGGATTGCTCCATGGGACGTAAGCACGCTTAGTAGCTCCCCAAACACAACGTACATTCTCGAAAGGATGTCTGGGACTGAGCACATGGCTGGTCAACAGCCACGAGCATCGACCCCTCAAAGTTGTTCAGCCATGAGAAAGGACCAAGCGGGATCGAGTGATCTACCCCGAACTTCTTTGCTACTTGGTTACCTCCATCAGACCCGCCCTAGGAACCCCTTGCTTTGGCAGATGCATGGCACCAAGGCATGGGTCCTGTCGCTCAACCAACCATCGAGTAAGACGTCCTCTGGCCCCACGGTTGCAATGGTGACTGATGGGATCGTGGCCCGCATTAGCGTAGCGCTGCATTGGTCCGGACACCGGAGAGCCCCAAAGCCTGAGCACAAGGAGAAGTTCGACGAGAATCAAAACCCAAACGAATTTCTCACCATCTACATAATGGTCGTCCTGGTTGCTGCCAGCAACAAAGCCGTCATGGTGAACTATTCTTACTGCTGTTCTCGAGGAGCTGGTTCAGACCTAACTCTTCAACCAGCAGAAAGCCTCTATTTGTAGTTGGGAGCAACTATGCTTGGGTTTGCACACGAACTTCTAGGACTGCTGCGCCCACCTAGGAAGATCGCAGGTCCATAAGTGCATTGCTTAGGATGATGGGGAAGCCTGCGGGACTATATCCGGAAGCTTACCAAGGTCCGCAACACTATCCCCAACATCTTGAATGAGGCAATCATTGAAGCCTTCAAGGATGGGGGTGAAAAACGTTGGGTTGACCCAAGACCTTGAGTTCTTTCACATACACACCAATATCGCACTGTTCAAGGCGGTGGAGAATTATGCAAACGCCGACGAGGCAGTCGAGAGGAAGGGGCTTGGGAGCAACAGCAAAGTTGTGGCTCAGCTCGGTGATAAGTCTAGTGGTAAGAAGCCAAAGGTCACCGACAACAAAGTTATAAATAAAAAGAGGAAGAAGGCCCTGTTGAGGAGGAGGTGCCCTAGGTGACCAACAAGGCCCTTCAAAACCATCTCCTTCCGTGAGTTGGCGGCGGCGACAGCCCCCCCACGTGCAACAACCAATGGCCTCCCCAAGCACATCCTCTAGCGATGGCCCTACGAGCCCTGCAAACAAATGGTTAGTTTTTGTTGCATCAAGCATACCGGCATGACCTGCAATTGCTACACTTGTTGCACGGCACGGCTTGAGGACTTCTATAACAGGAAAGGGCCAATGCCCACCGTCCACAATGGGGGGAGCCATGAATAAAGTCACCCATCAGTCTTCTCAAGACGAGGAAGCGCATACCAAGATCCGAAAAACCACATTGTCATCATCGATATTCAATGGCTCCACACACTCTTCCCAGCATGATCTCAAGGCCGTTGCCTAGGAAGTCTACAACATAGACCAAGGGAAGGCGATTGCAGACCCTCACATACCGGTTGGAATATTTGAAAGGAAAGAAACAATCAAATTTTCAATAACTCCTACGCCACAAACACTATAGGAAACGTCAACAGTTTCGAGTTCCAAAACTGTTGAACAAAGCGCACAAGCCGTTGGGATAGGGCCGTCGAGAGAACTCTGTCGAGAGAGGGGCATTGTCTCGACGGCTTGAGTAGTTCTCTCGACGGCCCTTTACAAAACCGTCGAGTATAGTGCACCAGACGCCGTTACCATGCGACGGGCTTAGTCTCGACGGCCAGTAATAGTCGAGATAAAGGAGAAGCAGGGCCCATCAACCCAGCCTTCCCTAGTGACGTACTCTCGACGGCCATTGAAAAGCCGTCGATATAGATCATGCCCAGATGTTCATTAGTATCGACGGCTGTAAGGAGGCCGTCGAGAGTACCTTATCCAAATGTTGTGTAGTCTCGACGGCTTCCTTACAACCGTCGAGAGTAGGCCTATGCAGTAAAAAAATTGTTTTAATTTTGTAAAAAAACAGAAAATTGCAGCTGCTGCTGCTGCTGCAAACCCAAAAGCCCACAATGCATATATATCCCATTTGTCGCACACATGCGACAAGATTACAATTGACAAGATCAAATGCACTCAAATAATTAAAAGGCACACAGTACACATCTATAAGCCAACAAACGATCCAAACGGCACGCACGACATATATATATATATATATATATATATATATATATATATATATATATATATAACATCACAATCACAAACGTACGACAATCAAAACATATATATCGCCAGCTAGCTAGTCACCTAATGCTCGCTAGATGGAGGATCGCCTGAAGGGGTTAGGGATGGCTGGGTAAACAACGGCGGAGCGCCATCGAACAGGTTGTTAACGAAGTCAGCCTCCTGGTTGTCCGATGTGTCCCCTCCCTCGTGAGCATGAGCTACTGCTGGGGCAGCAGAACCCGAACCCTTAAAACAAACATAGACTTATTAGTTAATGCTATGTGTTGAAATAAAGCAATAACACATATTTTGAGGTAGAATAAACCACCATGTGGGCTAGCTGGGCCCACGTAGTCACTGCTGGGGGGTGGGCCGCTATAGAGAGCTTGGTGATGAGGAGGTGGCGGGCCCCCGTAGTAGCTCTGGTAGGGAGGTGGTGCCCGGAATCCACTACGATATGGTCGTGGACCACCTTAGAACCCCGGACCCCCTCTAGTCTCGCTCGGGCCAGCCTAAAACAAATTTGGCATGTGACGTGTTAATCGAATGGTAAGATGTATCTGACAGAATATTTAGAGTTTAAGTACATACCCCAGCTAGTCGAGATAGGCTCTCCAAATAGGCTAACCTTGCCTCGAACTTAGTGCTGTCGAGCCATCTCCTCCTCTTGCCTCTTTCGCGCCTCCTCCGCCGTCCTCAGGCTCTCTTGCATCGCCTGCAGCACTGCCTATTCTCTTCCCGCTCCTGCTCCCTTTCCCTCTGGAGTCTGGACTCGAAGGCGCGTCAGCTCTCGGCTTGTGTGTGCCCAGCTCGCACAGCGGGCATGTAATCCTCGGACCTATAACAAAGTGTTGTCAGTAGTTAAAAATTTTAACTTTGTTAACTTGTAAATATAAACAAAGCCTAACTCAGGTGGTCCTGACTGATCGCTAACCTCCCGTGAGCCTTCCCACCCATAGTTTGGTGGATGAGCATGGGGTCCAGCGGCTCATCCTCCGGGTTCTTTTCTTGCCCATGCTTCTCGGCGTAAGCTTTCTTGTAGCG
This sequence comes from Raddia guianensis, assembly GCA_036346415.1. Lineage (NCBI taxonomy): Eukaryota > Viridiplantae > Streptophyta > Magnoliopsida > Poales > Poaceae > Raddia > Raddia guianensis. The sequence goes on along the minus strand of CM070535.1, from coordinate 47,910,417 downwards.
TGCCTACATGGAAGTGTACAGTAGGCATGAATGGTTGAATAGTAAATTACGTCAAAACTCGGTATCAACATTTTACGTACCTCTCACTACACAGCAACGGGATCCAGGGGCCCATGGAACCATCCTTATTTTGCGATGAGTGGCCCCTACAGAACACTTGTAGCCAAGGAGGCAGCTGCCCGGTGGTGATGACCTGCAGAACAAAGTAAAGAAAATATGATTTTTAGTTCGAAAACAAAGCTCCTAGTAGGGAATAAAGAAGATTACCATTTTCTTCCTAACCTGGGCAAAGGACATCTTCCTGACGGTAGTCCTGCTGCCTTTCATAGCACGGTTCTTCTTTGCCGTCTCAGACCTGTCACGGAACTCTTGGCTGGCCCAATGGTTGGCCAGGGCCTCCAGGCATCCGGGACGTTCGACGCCCAATCTGGCCGAACGGTGAGATACTGCGGAGCTGTGAGGTACTTCGTCCGAGAGCAAAAGAGCTGCCGACCCTTTCATCGTGCTCACTCATGACAAAATTTAAATTTAGGATGCGTTAGAAATATATACAAAAAATAGAAATTTATTAAGTGATTACCTGTAGAAGTCCTTGATCGCCGAGACTCGTGCCGAGACATCAGATCATGCACCTTCTGCTCGGCACTTCTGTCTATCACCGAGTCAAAGTCAGCCTCCTCCAACCTGCACGAGGACGGTACCTAAGCTACAAACAAGTGTGATAGTAATGTCAGTAAAGACCCTTTCGACAAATGACAAAAAAAGATGTGTTCAAACTCACCCAAAACTCCCGCTTAATCTCCTCGGCGGCGGTGCTGTCACCGTGCTCAGCGACCTTGTAATCATCCCAGGAGTAAGCCGGATGGGATGCCCCCTCCTCTCTGACCATCCCAGGGTAATACTGCCTGATAAGTATCCCAAGCGCGGGACCTAGCTGAGTGTGGTCCTTTCTGGGATGGACACAGGAGATGTTGCTACCAAGAATAGAAATAACGGAGTTAGTATTTTGCGTTGATAATAAGATAGTTCACAGTTATTACAACATACCTATGCCCATCAATCTCAATCAGAATCCGATCCGCCGGATTTCTTGGTGCCTTGGGCATCTTGTTGGGCCCCCTCTTCTTCTTTGATGCCTGACTAGCCCCTCCCTGGCTAGAGCCCGGCGTGTCCGCCTCGTTGTCCCTAGACTCCTCAGTGACGGCCAGCTCCTCATCGGAGTAGTGTCAAACTCACGTCTCGAACTCACCAGTATCGCAATGAATTTGGCTCGAACGGTCATTCGTGGGCTGTCCACTGGGACGCCCATAGATGACAGTCCACTGGACAATTCGGAAACGCCTATCACATCTTGTATAAAAACAAAACGAATCACCGTTCGTGTTCCATACGAGTTGTGCCATTTCCGAACGGGTGACGTACGGCTAGGTCACAATCGAAAAGTACTAATGCGGACATAATATTATTAAGCCTAATATATTACCTAACTAAAAAAAGGTAATAAATAACATTTACAAAATAATAATAAATCAACAATTAATCGCAAAAATAATTACTAATTACTTAATATTACATAACAAATTATTTAAAAGAAAACTATTTTTTCATTTAATTTTAATATTTCACTAATTTATTTTATTTATTTATTAATTGCCTAATTTATTCATTGAATTAACCTACAAAAGAGTAAACAAAAAATATTAACTATACATTTATTTCATTTATTTATTTATTCTAAAATTTATTTAATTTTTTATTATTTGCATAATATTTTAACTAAATCTATATTAGTATCGACTAATGATGCATGGCACGATACTACTACACAAAGAATCTGAAAAAAAGGCTTCATTACTCAGACGTCGACGGCCAACGATGGGGACGACGTTGGATATGAGGAGGGAAGGAGGGTGATGATGAGTGGCGGGAGAGGCGAGGCGATGGCTCGAGCGAGGAGGCGGCCGAGGCGACGGTGGTGGCGAGACCGGAGGCGGCGGCCGATAGAGGAGGCCGAGGCGGCGTGGGTGGCCGAGGCGTCCACGGTGCACATGGCCTTGGCGGCGGGCGGTGGCGGCGGCGGCGAACCGAGGCGGGGCGGCCGAGGCGGCGGCGTCCGGCGACGAATGGTGGCGCGGCGAAGGTGTCGTCAGCGAGGCGAGGAGGCAGGAGCGGGTGCGGGCGGTGGGACTAGCCTAAGTCCCACCGCAATGACGGTTAAAATACTCAGTCTCTCGACGGCCACGAGAAAGTTGTCGAGTTAGAGGGACCTATCTCGACGGCTTTAGGTCAACCGTCGACACAGTGAAGCCCTAATTCGACGGCTCCGTGGTGGCCGTTGACACTAAGTGTATCGGTTGGGGCCCGTGAGGTGCACTCACTCGACGGCTTCAGGTGAACCGTCGACACGTGATGACCTCACTCGACGGTTCCATGGTGACTGTTGACACTAAGTGTATTTGCTAGGGCCTGTGAGGTGACACTTGTCTCGACGGATGATTACATTATAGCCATCAAGACAACGTATACTAGACGGTTTCCTTTGACTGCACTCGAGAGAGTACATCAGTCTCGATAGTTATTTGTCAAACCGTCGAGAAAACTTCCTATCTCGAGGGTTTTAGCCTTTGTTGCACGCGGCGATCAACCCAACGTAAGTTGAGTTATAAAAATACAAAACAAAATTTGTTGCTGCTTAAAAACAATGCGTTGACGTTTGTGTATCAAACAGAATCATCAGCGAAAATATAAAAAATTTTAGAGCATCTAACGCGATGAACACTATCAAATGGGGTGTTTTCTAGCTAAGTTATAGGTTATCGTACGGTATCGGGTGTTTCGTTAGTTACTATACAAAAAACTTTAATTTCAAAAATTACAGTTTCAAATATCAATCAAAACTAATGAAAAGATATAAAATAAAAAATTATTACATTGATTTTTGGCTTTTAAAAAAATAAATATCAATTAAACTGTAATATATAGGAAGAAAATTGTATATTTAAACGTTAGGCCGTTGAGAGAACTAACGCCGTTTGGCTGCCCTGACGGCTGGCTTTCAGTACTCGACGGTTTTGTTAATAGCTGTCGAGACTAAGCAGCCGTGGTGCTCACTATCGACAGCCTTATTATGGCCGTCGAGAGAGAGTGTAGTGTATCGACGGGTCGGTGGTGGCCGTCGATTGATGTTTGGGCACTCGAAACTATATCTTTTTCCTCTAGTGAAAGCTACAAGTTGTGTGGCGGATCAAATCTGACCTTCTAAATAGGCAAATGGCTTTCGACGTTTTCATGATCAAGGCTAACAAATAGCACTCTCTTGGCTCCCTCTTCTGAATAGCTTACTCTCTCCTTTGAGTTTTACTCTCTTTTCACTTCAATTTCTGGTCCCTGTACAGTTTTTCTGTGTAACTTTTTTCTTCTATCTATAAAGATTTGTCAGCGCTCCTAGTCGGTAAAACTAATATTTCTTTTGTATTTCTATGGTAGGTGCCTTTCTTTGTGTGGCAGCTATATGCGGATCCTGTTGATATAGCCGTTCTCACCAGGAACTCAATACTTCAGCACCTGAAAACTGTAGGCAGGGCTGAGAATGGCGGGAATCCAAAGGGCTATGGCCTATGCACCAGAAGGCTCTGAATATCCGAAGACTCCATTTGTTCCTGATGCTGGGGTTTTTAAAGTACTGCTCAATGCTCTTTTAGGCTGGATCAAACCAGAGATAAGTATCTATCTCCTCTTTTGCTGTCGGGATCTTTACCAACTAGGATTCATGCACGACGGCATCTGGTACCTTTATGAAGACTGGATATCTATCGCTCTTTCTTCTGCGTCCTCTATGCTTATGATTAATCACAGACTTGGAAATGGCTTCAAGCAAGCTAAGGGGAACCCCTCTCACCACTAGTGTTTGACTTTGGCTATAGACCCCTTAAAGTATCTTTTCTCAAAGGCTCATCAGGATGGCCTAACAACCCCTATCAGTGAAAAAGTGGAGAAATCTCATATCTCTATGTATGCTGGCGATGTTGCCGTGCTAATCAAGCTGTTCATTAGAGAAATAAAAGGGCTCCTGCAATTGCTGGAAATTTTTGGAAAGGCATAAGGGCTTCACATAAACATGCAGAAATGCCAAGTTTACCCAATCCAGTGCAATCAGCGAAGCTTGCACACCACTCAAGCAGCCATGCCAATAAGAATTGAGCACTTCTCTTACACTTATTTAGGCCTACCTCTTAGATCCAAAAGGCTTCAGAAGCAAGAATACCAAAACCTTTTCGACAAGATAGGAAAAATATTGGCTGGTTGGAAAGGGAAGCTACTCTCGAAATCTGCAAGACATGTCCTTGTGAACTCAGTCATCACATCACAAGCCGTCTACATGTTGACATTATTCCCAATGAGCAAATGGGCACTACAAAGAATTAATAAGCTCCGACAAGGCTTCCATTTGAATGCAAGCTTAATTGGACATAACTCCTCCTCGTTAGTGAATTGAAAGTGAGTGTGCATGCCAAAAGAAGTTGGGGGATAAAAACCTTGAGCTCTTTGGAAGGGCACTTAGGATACGATGGTTCTTGTTGGCATGGAATGAAAGAGGTAGACCTTGGATAGTTTAAGCACCGCCTTGCAACAAGGTTGATTAAAGCTAGCTTCTTCATAGCAAGGACGAAAATCACACTCGGAAATGGACAGTTTGCTAGCTTCTGGAATGATAACCGGCTGTTTAAAGAAGCACAAAGCCAAATAGCACCACTTTGCTTCCAAAAGTCAAGGAAGAAGCAGGTAGCTGGTAGAGAGGTGCTACAAAATCGAAGCTGAATCCAGGTGCTTCGCAGTTTGGACTCGTTAGTGAATTGAAAGTGAGTGTGCATGCCAAAAGAAGACGGGGGATAAAAAACCTTGACCTCTTTGGAAGGGCACTTAGGATACGATGGTTCTTGTTGGCATGGAATGGAAGAGATAGACCTTGGATAGTTTATGCACCGCCTTGCAACAAGGTTGATTAAAGCTTCTTCAGAGCAAGCACGAAAATCACACTCGGAAATGGACAGTTTGCTAGCTTCTGGAATGATAACCGGCTGTTTGGAGAAGCACTGAGCCAAATAGCACCACTTTGCTTCCAAAAGTCAAGGAAAAAGCAGGTAGCTGTTAGAGAGGTGCTACAAAATCGAAGCTGAATCCAGGCGCTTCGCAGTTTAGACACATCGGAAGAACTAATGCAATACATCATGCTTTGGACCGCCCATCAAGATGTTGCACTGTCACCCAATAACCCAGACAGGTGCACCTAGAGATGGACAACTAATGGACACTACAGCACACAGTTCGCCTACAAAATGTTGTTTGTGTCGAACATCAGAGAATTCAGTTCCAGTACATGGAAAGCAAGAGCTGAACCCAAATGTCGCTTCTTCATATGGATGGCTTTACAAAACAAAATCCTAACTGCACAAAATTTGGAAAAGAGAGGGTGGCCTAACTACATGCTTTGCCCATTCTGCGGAAGCAACCCGGAGACAATTGAACATCTAGTGACAAAGTGATGTTTCTCCAAGCTAGTTTGGTCCAAGGTGCTGTAGGAAATCCAGAGTATATAATCAGTTAGCAACCCGGGTCAGTTCTGCTCTCTTGGTGACTGGTGGCTGCTGGTGCAAAAATGGTTCCAAAAAGAAGCACGAAGAAACTTTGATGGCGTGGTAACCTATATCGGTTGGAATATTTCAAAGGAAAAAAACAATCATATTTTTTTCAATAACTCCTACGCCACAGTGCTACAAGTTGTGCGGCGGATGAAATCTGACCTTCTAAACAGGCAAATGACTTTCGGCGTTTTTGATGATCATGGCTAACAAATAGCACTCTCTAGGCTCTCTCTTCTTTATAGCTTACTCTCTCCTTTAAGTTTTACTCTCTTTTCACTTCAATTTCTGGTTCCTGTACAATTTTTTTGTGTAACTCTTTTCTTCTATCTATCAATTGTCAGATCTCCTAGTCAATAGAACTAACATTTTCGTAAGGAACTCACCTAGCTCGGTTAACTCATTCGGTTTCTGAAACCAGCACCAACTAGCCCCTACCACTTTATAGAAAAAACTAGCCCCTACCACCAAGCGAACCAAATAGGAACCGGGTTCGCCTGGTTCCTAGTTGAGCTACGAACCCGGTCCAGCCCGGTTTGGACAGTAACATGACTAAAATGAATCGGGCCAAACCGTTTCGGCATTCGCCTTTTAGCCCTCCATTTCTCACCCACACACTATTCCTTACCGCGCGCCGCCACTCGGAAGTCGGACTCGGATCTTGGTTCCTAGTTAGGCTGAGAACCCAATCCTGCCCGGTTTAGAGTAGACCTGATCACGGGAAGCCCGCCCAGCAAACCTGCCAGGCCCTACCGGTGCATCAGGCTGGGCTAGGGCCTCAATCCAGAACCCGGTCGTCGAGACAGGCTAGGCCCGAGTTTTTTTGTGATTTAAGCTGTGACCGGGCCGAGCCATCGGGCTTTGGGTAAGGCTCGAGCCTGGTTTTGGAGCCCGACGCACTGGGCCAGGCAAGGCTTAGGCCTGGTCCAGCTGGACCAGGCTTTTCCAAGCACGGGCCTGAAATAGCTGGACCAGGCTTTTCCAAGCACGGGCCTGAAACCCAACCTGGCCCGATGTTTGATCAGGTCTAGGTCTTGTTCTTTTCAACAGATGTCGTTGTTTTACAGACATCAGAAGAAATTTTAGAAAGACTCAATAATAGCTCTAACGATTATAAAAAGTAATTAAAAAATAGTTTTAGAATCTTTGGAAGGTTAACTAAAAAACATAACAAATTCGTTACAAATTATCAGTAAATTGAAATCGAGTCGTTCATTGCATATCTAACCGTATCTCTTATTCCTCCTCTCACAAATCGCTCTCAAGTCTCAACCCAATCCCCGACTCTCCTGAACGCCTTCTCGAGCGACGACTGCGACGGAGCTTCATCGCCGTGCTGCTCGACCGGCTCCGCACCGCAGCTCCCCGCCAAGTTGCTCCGCAGCGAGGCGCTCTACGACGGCCTCCTCGACCGCTCAATGTAAAATGCAGATTGTCAATAAAATTTGAATGATTTATTTTATCAATGTAAGCTGAGAACTAATTGCTCTTTTGCATACAATCTGCATATAAACTGCACTTACAAGCTGTCCTCTGAAACTTGTATAAACATGAATGTTCTCAAACTGATAAATTCAGTTCCTCACTTAGTTTCTGACACAGAAATGCTTAGCCTTATACATTGGCATTCTGAGACATGTACTCAGATGTCAATTCATACAAAAATCTTAAGAGCTCAAGTATTCAGATTTACATGGCTAATTTCAAACATGTTCCAGTTTCTAACATACTAAGACATGTATTCAGATTTACATGGTTGGAGAGCTTAGGTGACATGTTTCGGTTTCAGATTTCAATTCATACAAAAATCTGAAGAGCTCATGTATTCAGACATGTTTCAGTTTCTAGCATACAAATGCTTAGCCTCATACATATATTCAGATTTTCATGGCTTTCACATAAAAAAAATACATGTCACAAAAAAATTACAAGCTCTAAAAATCTGAAGAACTCCTCTGCATTCACAATTTCACGTCAGCCTACACTCTGCAGAGGAGACGGGCCTTGTTGGAGCAGAGGCCGCCTTTCCGCCTCGTGCTGGTGGACTGGTGGAGATGGTCGCACCGATCTGCGAGCCTGAAGAAGGCCGCCGCCGCGTTGGAGAGCACCGGGCGCCACCGACCGCGCGCCGAGAGGAAAAGAGTGCAGCGTTGCCGTGCTTGGGGAAGGAGGCTGCAACGCCCGTCGCCCGCCGGAGCCGCCGGCCGTTGCCGGAGCCCAGCCTTCTCAGATTTGGGAGAGGTAGAGGGGACCATGGCTCTCGGCCGTTGGATGTGAGACGGAGGGCTGGATTTAGAACCATGGCTCTCGGCCGTAACTCCACTTACTGCCGGGGATACGGATTCGTGTTCTTGACCGCGCGCCGCCACTCGGAGGTCGGACTCGGATCCGCCGTCTCCGGTGACTTCCCTCGCCGCCGGCAGAATCAACCACTCATCTGCGCCGCCCTCGCCTCCCCCAAACACGCTATCTCCAACTAGCGTTGTCGCCGCGGGCCATTTGGCACCGTATCCTCGACGAATCCGTGGCTCCTCCTATCCCTTCCCCGGCGCCCGCAACTGTTGCTCTCAGAAGCACCTTGTCTTCTTCGGCTCCGGCGAGCTCTAGTTCCCCAGCTACTTGGCGTCCTGCCAAGGACGAACAAATGGCCTGCCGCCTCCTCCATAGCAGGCTCAGCTCCTCGTCCGCCGCCGCCGCCGAGGACCTAGTCCTCGCCTCGCTCCAGCGCCTGTCCTCCACTAAACCTAACCAACCAGCACAACTCCCCACTCCCCTTCACTACATTAGCCCCAATTCCGATCCATTATTGACAACAACAACTCCCACTACCCTGCTTCTGTCTCCGGCGGAACGCCTCCGCGGGGTCTTCCTCTGCAAGCCCAATGGCCGCGCTGCCCTCCACCGATCACTCTCCTCCACGGGCCTGGATGCCGCCGCCGCCCTCTCCCCGGAGGTGCTCCCCGATGTCGTCAGCTGCGGCAACCTCAATGGTGCTGCCACTGTTGACTTCTTCGACTGGGCCATCACCAACACCAAGCTCTGCCCTTCCCTCCATACTTGCAACATTGTCATCAGGGCTTTGGGCCGGAGGAAATTCTTTGCCTTTTTCAACCCCACCCTGGAGATCATGTGGGAAAATGGCATCTCTCCCGACCTAACCACGTTGGAGATAATCTTGGATAGTCTGGTTGCGGCCAGGCAGGTCAACAGGGCTATCCAGCTACTCAACACTAACCAATTTGGACTTGGAATTTGGAAAAATTGCCAAAGAAAGGAGGCATTTGCTGTTCTCATGAATTGCCTCTGCCGGAGGTCACATGTAGGCCTTGCCAGCTCGCTCTTGCAGGGTGCTCACATTGAGTTGTCTGATCTTGATAAACAGGTGTACAATGAGGTGATGGCTGGTTGGGCGAGGTTTGGGAGGGTTGATAAGCTCAACCATTTCTGGGCCATGATGCTAGAGGATGGGTTTTTGCCAGATGAGGTTTCACACTGCCATCTTATCGAGGCATTAGGGAGAGCTGGGCGTACTGAGGAGGCACTTGGGGCATTTGAGAAGATGGTACACGGGGGATATGGTCCAACTACGATGGTGTATAACACACTTATTTTCAATTTTATCTCAATGCGAGATTTGGACAAATGCATGAAGTATTACAAGGATATGGTGGATAATAATTGTCCTCCAAACATTGACACATATCGCAAGATGGTAATAGCCTTTTTGAAAGAACGGAGGGTGGCTGATGCGCTTCAAATGTTCGATGACATGTTGACACGAGGAATTTTGCCGAGCAGTGGGGTAATTACATCATTCATTGAGCCATTGTGTACATTTGGGCCCCCTCATGCTGCTTTGGTGATTTACAAAAAGAGTATGAAGGCTGGTTGTAGAATATCCTTTAAAGCATATAAGCTTTTGCTTGAAAGGCATGCCAGGTTTGGGAAGAGTGGGATAGTTTTGGAAATCTGGGAGGATATGCAAGGCTGTGGGTACCCATCCAATAAGGAGATTTACGAGTTTATTGTAAATGGGCTTTGCAATGTTGGTAAGATTGATGCTGCTGTATCTGTGGTGGAGGAATCACTTCGGAAAGGCTTCTGTCTTGGGAGAGTTGTATATAGCAAACTGAACAACAAGTTGTTGGAGATGAACAAAGTTGAGACGGCATACAATTTGTTCAAGAAAGTTAAAGATGCACGTGCACTTGCTAATTCACGCAACTACTGCCGTGCTAATGGTTGGCATTTTTAAGCACAGTTAATTTCTCATTCAAATGGTAAATGATGAGCTATTTAGTTTTACTGGTGAAACTGTTTTTTCTGCTGTTCGAAAATACACTTGTCTATTGCAAACTTGGTGAAGATAAAAAATAAGTTGGAGTGATAGCCCTGTTTGGAACCGTTGTGGCTGAGCGGCTAAGCTTCAAGAGCTTACAGAAACAGCTTCGAGAAGCCAGAACATTTGGTTGGACTATCAAGAAGTTATTCAGTTCTACTGAACATTGGATACCAAAGTAATGCTCTGGCCTGACAATGTATGACCTATCAATGATGAATCATATAAAAAGTTACAGCCGAAGGGAAAAGTGAGAACAGGACAAATAAAATTTCTGCAGGTCATTCGTCAGCATTAATATCATCTGTTTGCAGCATACCATATAAGCTCTGATTATGGTAACTGACTTGGTCATCTCGTGTAACTTAACAAACAAGTTTTTTATCTTTGTAACAAACTCAACAAAATAGGTTTGATGCTTACAAATTTGAAGTCCTCAGTCCTAGTGGTTGTTCTTAAGCTATACCATATCTGATTATCTACATATCTTGTTGATATAGTGCGTTTTTGAGGGCTTGTAAAAGTGAATTTGAGAATTTGTACCCCTTAGTTCTAATGTTTTAAAAAACTTTCATTAGTTGCTTTAAGATTTTTTAAAACCGGTACCAATATGTTTAACAATTTAGTTTTTCAAATGTCATATCTCGCCAATATAAACAGATAATCATATACGGTACGGCTCGAGAACAGCCTCTTAATCAAGTAGGAATGTGCCAAACACCTGGTTTGGTTTAAGTTCCACATTAAAGTGTTTGACTAATATGGTTTCTTGTGACAATCATGACTATCTCGTTGCTGGCACACCTTGCATGTGAGAAGGGGATATGGGGTCCACATCTTATTGTTGTGCCAACCAGTGTAATGCTAAATTGGGAGACTGAATTTCTCAAGTGGTGTCCTGCATTTAAAATACTGACTTATTTTGGAAGTGCAAAGGAGAGGAAGCAGAAACGTCAGGGTTGGATGAAACCAAACTATTTCCATGTATGCATCACAACATATAGGCTTGTTATTCAGGACTCCAAAGTTTTTAAGCGAAAAAAGTGGAAATATCTTATTCTTGATGAAGCTCATCTGATAAAGAACTGGAAATCACAAAGATGGCAGACTTTGCTAAATTTTAATTCAAAGCGGCGCATTCTTTTAACTGGAACTCCATTGCAAAATGACCTTATGGAGCTTTGGTCTCTCATGCATTTTTTGATGCCCCATGTATTTCAGTCCCATCAAGAGTTCAAGGATTGGTTCTGCAATCCAATTTCAGGAATGGTTGAGGCCAAGACAAGGTAAACAAAGAAGTGATAGATCGGTTGCACAATGTCCTTCGTCCATTTATACTACGCCTACTGAAACGGGATGTTGAAAAACAGTTGCCAAAGAAGCATGAACATGTCATATATTGTCGACTTTCCAGAAGACAAAGGAACCTGTATGAAGATTTCATTGCTAGCTCAGAGACACAAACAACACTAGCTAGTGGGAATTATTTTGGTATGATCAGTATCATTATGCAACTTAGAAAGGTTTGTAATCATCCAGATTTATTTGAAGGTCGTCCAATTATCAGCTCATTTGACATGGCAGGGATTAATACGTAGATCAGCTATCCTGTTTGCATGGTCCGTCATAAAGGGCCATTTTCTCAGGTTGACTTATCTGATATGAATTTTATATTTACTCAAAATGAATTTAGTATGACTTCTTGGGAGGTAGATGAGGTTGCTGCGGCTTTTTCTGCAAGCATCATTTCCAGGGGTTCTGGTCCAGAGATTCCGTGCTCTAATAAGGATGGTCAGAGCTGTATTGGGACAAATATTTTTGAAGAAATTCAGAAAGCCCTGAAAGAAGAGAGAACAAAAGAATTCAAAGAAAGAGCAGCTTCCATTGCATGGTGGAATAGGGTAAGATGCCAGAAGAGGCCTGTTTATGGAACAAACATTAGGGAAGTTTTGACCATAAAGCATCCTGTATTAGACATTCTTGAGATGAAGAACAACCCTTTGTGCTACATGGATATTTCATCAAATCTGGCAGATCTTGTTCTTTCATCAGTGTAACGCTTTAAGAAAATGCTTGATTTTATTGAGTCATTTACTTTTGCGATTCCTGCTGCATGAGCCCCTACCCCTGTTTTCTGGTGCAACAAAGGGAAGTCTCCTGTTCTTATTGAACCAGCATACAGAGAAAAATGCATGAATGAGTTTTCTCCCGTCCTCTCTCCTATAAGGCCTGCAATTGTTCGCCGGCAGGTCTACTTTCCTGACAGGCGTTTGATTCAGTTTGACTGTGGGAAGTTACAGGAACTTGCTAATTTGTTGAGACATTTGAAGTCAGAAGGACACAGGACCTTGATATTTACTCAGATGACTAAGATGCTTGATATTTTGGAAGAGTTCATTAGTTTGTATGGGTATACATATTTGCGGTTAGATGGATCTACCCAACCAGAAGAGAGGCAGACTCTAATGCAAAGGTTTAATACAAACCCGAAGTTTTTTCTTTTCATTTTATCTACTCGTAGTGGTGGTGTGGGGATCAATCTAGTCGGTGTGGACACGGTCATCTTCTACGACAGTGACTGGAACCCTGCAATGGACCAACAAGCCCAAGACAGATGTCACAGGATAGGACAAACTCGTGAAGTTCACATCTATAGACTTATTAGTGAAAGCACTATAGAGGAGAATATTCTCAAGAAAGCAAATCAGAAGCGAGCTCTTGATGATCTAGTGATACAGCGTGGTAGCTACAATACAGAGTTCTTCAAGAAACTTGATCCCATGGAATTCTTTTCTGGGCACACATCTCTTCGTGCGAAAGATCAGCAGAAGGATTGCTCTATGACTGCTGGATCCTCAAAGGAAACTGGTGTGGCGCTGTCAAATGCAGATGTTGAAGCAGCTATTAGGCAGGCAGAAGACGAAGCTGATTATATGGCTCTCAAAAGGCTGGAGCAGGAAGAGGCTGTGGACAATCAAGAGTTCAGCGAGGAGGTTGCTGGGAGGTTAGATGATGATGAGCTTGTAAATGAGGAGGATGTGAAACCTGATGATCACAGTAACGAAGAGCATAAATACCACTCTTCTGATGCGGAAAAGGAGAAACATGTTTCTTTACCTATGAATCAGTTAGACGAAGAAAAGGCTCTTACACTGGCTGGAGGTGATGGAGATATCGACATGCTGGCTGATGTTAAGCAGTTGGCTGCTGCCGCAGCAGCAGCAGGACAAGCAAGTTCATCTTTTGAAAACCAGCTCCGGCCAATTGAAAGATATGCAATGCGGTTTTTGGAGCTCTGGGATCCAATAATCGACAAAGCTGCTATAAATTATCAGATAAATGTTGAAGAGGAAGAATGGGAACTTGAACGCATTGAAAAACTCAAGGAGGATCTAGAAGCAGAAACTGATGACGATCAGGAACCACTTTCTTATGAAAGTAAGTGATTTTATATTGATCTTAAGTTATGGTAAATGTGTCACTTCGAAAAAAATCGTTAGGAGCTAGTGCTTCTCAATATATGCCTTTCTTGTTTTGTAATGATAACATTTAATTGCAGCATGGGATGTTGATTTTGCTACCACAGCATATCGTCAACATGTTGAGGCTCTAGCTCAGAAGCAGGTCAGTTTGTACACCTGTGTTTTTGTTTGCTCCTTCTGTGCATGCTGCATAGTGGCTAATGTTACATTGCCTAATACCTGCAGTTGTTGGAAGAACAGGAAAGACAAGCTCATGAAGCAGCCGAAGCATTGGAGGAAAAGAATGATAACATGAGGTAGTTAATGAGCAACATATGCCCAACGCATATACAACTTATTTTTTATTGGGTAGATCATAGTACACATTGTGCTGTTTTCTAACAACATTCCTTTATTGCATTTTTGTTTTTAATAGTAACACATTAAATAGGCATTTGCTTTTATACCCTTTCATGATTGGCTGATTGCATCAGAAAACATACGTGAAGATCTGTAACATCCAAATTTTGTTTGCAGGCTATGTTTGTATGATCATTTTTTGCAGTACTCTTGGGTATTCAGAAGCTTTATCTCATCCAAAATATTGAAAATTCAAGAAATAACAGCCATTCTTATTATTACATTTGAAATTTGTAGCACCATGATAATAGGAAATTTCAACTAACACGTCTTGTACCTGTGTTTCAATAATTTTTGTCAGGATATAAATGAAACTATCGTGTTGAGTTTTGGATAATAGATGTTAGAAATATCTAACTATGTAATGGTATTTCAAATTCAAAAGCAGGTTGAAATTCTGGCATGGCAAATTGGCAATCATTTGAGTTTGATGCCTGATTATTGTGGAATTAATCTTCTTTCAGACAATTTTAAATGCTCTCTTGTTGCAGCATATATCCATCAACAAGCAATGCATGCTTGTACTAATCAATGTAGCTCAATTTATAACATCGAAGCTATTTGTTGGAAGGACAGTATTGACTAAAAAATCATTTCAATTACTGTGAAATCATGATGTGAAAAAAATATTAGCATTTAGAAACTCAGCATTGGTTTGTTACCCCTTGGTTGTAAGAGAATTATTAGTCACTAGCAAGGTTCAAGAACTCGCTACTCGGTGCTGACTCGGTGAGGTACCGAGTAGCGAGTACTCGGATTACTCGGGAGTACTCGGAAATTACTCGGTACCAATTACCCGAAAAAATTAATATAGGATTAGTAGATATATATCGACGTAATGATGGCATATCTTCTTTCATATGACTTAATGATATTTGTAAATCTACATGTATGAACTATTAACACAAAGTAGAGTGCATGTTACGACTTACGACATATCGCAACTCGCAAGTTCGCAACATATGACATATCGCAACTCGCAAGTTCGCAACATACGACATGATTACATGAATACATGATAGGTAATACACTAGAACATCATAAAATGTTCGCAAATCACAACCAACAAGCACTCAAAGTTTTTACTCGGTTTTTACTCGGCCGTTACTCGGTTTTTACTCGGTTTTTGACCGATTACTCGGTCTGACTGAGTAATCAACCGAGTTGGCCCTTCTCGACTCGGTGGGGCGGCGAGTAGCGAGTACTCGACGAGTACTCGCCGAGTAATACCGATTTTTAGAACAGTGGTCACTAGATCAGATAAGTCCTATAGCCCTTGTTGAAAGTAGTGTACTTGTTTAAAAAATCCATCCTTGTTTACATAAATGACTGATTCCTTTTGTAATTTTTTTTTTTGGCAGTCACCGCAAAAAGTCAAAAAGAACAAAAAGAAGGCATCCAAATTCAAGCCCTTGAAAAAAGGACGTTTGTCATCTGAGTCGGAGGTCATGCTTGAGGAAACATCAGTAGATACAATGAGTATTGATGACAATGCTCCCTCTCCAGAGTTTATGAGTGACGAATCACCACAGCATTGTTCTAAAAAGCGGAAGATGTCTACTAATGACGAAGAAAATAGCCATAACAGAAGCCTGAAGAAATTCAAGAAAGCTTCTAAATCAAACTGTGTTTCTGAGGCCTTATCACATAAACAACTTAAGTTGAAGGATGAAGCTAATGATTCTGATCTGAAATTAGTGAGGATTAAGGGTGATGGCAGAATGCCCATCCCTTGCATACCAGTAAAACTTGTGATGGTAATAAAGCCTGAGAGGTTGAAGAAGAGGGGTCTTATGTTGAATCGAGAGTGCACTTCAGATTCATGGACAACTGAGGAAGATGTGGTTCTTTGTGCAACCGTACACGAGTATGGTCCTATTTGGGAACTTGCTAGCGATTTCCTTCATTCCATACCAGCTGGTGCATTTTATAGGGAAGATATCGTCATCCTGTGCATTGCTGTGAGAGATTCCGAGAACTAATCTGCAAACATGTCCTATCTGCAACAGACAATTCAAATAGTGAGAAGGTTCCTTCTGGGAGCGGGAAGGCTATCTTGAAAGTATCTGAAGTGAGTGAATTTCTTCTTGTCTGCTTGGTAGTGCACTAATTTTCAACAAGAGGATAAATTTTTACTTGTTCACATTTTGACCATGGTTATCTGTGTTTTGACCATTGCACCGGTGCGTAGTGGAATTCTTAGCGCACTGATATTGTAACGAGAGGTATGGGACGGCCAAACCTAAGGCTATCTTCAACAGGAACTCCTAAATTTGATTCCCTATAGCCTCATACACAGGTTTCCTTAAAAAAATCTCTCCCTATATTTCTCCTATCTTCAACAGCGTTCCCTATATAGAGAATTGTATACAAGGAGGAGAGTGAACCCTTATATATAAGGGAATGGAGAGACAAACTCTATTTTAGGGAACGGAATAGGAAATGTTGTTGAAGCACATAGGGGAAGAATCCGTCCCCTATTTTAGGGTAGAGGGTGTTTTAGGGGAGCCTGTTGGAGACAGCCAAAGGAAGGAGGTAATAAGGAGATACTTGAAAGACTGGAACATATCCAAAAACTTAGCTTTAGATAGGGGCACATGGAAATTAGCAATCCATATGTCTGAACCATCACCTAGCTATTGATCCTTTTTCTTTTTAATAAAAGTTGATGGTTCTTATTGGGGTTTATTTCTAGCCTTCCTCAGCTTGCTTGGGACTAAAATGCTTTGTTATTGTTATCTATGTTTTTATTTTTTTTACAGTAAGTATGAAACGATACTTGTGTGTATAGGTCATCCATAAAAACCCTAAACTGGAGTTTCTTGGAGTAAAATATGTACTGTTTAGCTCACATACTTGGCCGTTTTCAGGAACCCTACATGGTCTTGAATTTCTTATTACTAGCATTGAATTTCTTATAGCTTGTGTTTGAATCTTGTATCTGATCAATACAAAAGTCAGCATAGCTCTGCTGAGAATTTTTTCACTGTTTGTCCAAAAAAAATAACGGAATTCCAAAAATGCCATCAATTTTTCCAAATACAAAAAATGCCCCTTGGCGCCACAGCGGAGCGCGCCAAGCCACATTTAAGCGCCAACGCCGACGACGCCTGGACTAGGCGCCATGGCCCAGCGCGACTAGGGCTACGCGCCACGGCCCAGGGCGCCATGGCCCTAGGTGCCACGGCTCACGACGCTATATGGGCCTAGGAGGGGCCGCGGCGCCATGTTACATAAATATGGGTTTATTAAAAAAATCTGCCACGCACTATGGTTTTTAAAATATAATGTTTTACTGTATTTTTTTATTAAATATGGATTTAGAAATATTAAATGGAAATTGTGAAATAGAAATATTTGGAGATTAAATGTAATATTTTTTATATGGGTTTAGAAATAAGTTGGGACAGAAAAATGTATTTGAACGTGCAATTAGAAATTAAATTCTAGTCATACTTTTTTTCCCGAATGTGTATCCCAATCATACATTGCAGGCTGGGGACGAAGGGATTCAGTGGATTCATCAACGTAGATAATGTGTACAATATGTGTATCTACGTTGACAAACCCACTGAGTCCTTTGTCCGCAGGTGGACATCGAATTCGGATAGCAATGTGTATCGCTAGGATGCATTGGAAGCTGAGGACGAAAGAAATTAGTGGGTTCATCAATGTTGATACTGTTTATAACAGGAGTATCAACATTGACAAACCCACTGATCCCCTTGTCCGCAGGTAGACCATAGAACTTTGGGAAGTTGGTAGCTTCTTTTTGCTAGGATGTGGTATTTATAGACTCCGTTGGAGTAAAGGACGCTCTGGCCGAGAGCCTCATTATGTCAATTATGAAATATACAGTATTGCATGAATGCTTTACGTAGGAGGGTTGTCGCCTCCCTCTGCTAAAGGCATGCATGCGTCCACCGACGGAGAGAATGGGAAAGTTTCGATGGAAAGGCGCTCTAGGTGAGGGCGCCTGCTAGGTCAGGTCACTATCATCACTGTGTATGAAGGGTATCATCAACGTCAGCTGCAGTGCACACCGACAGAGAGAGAAAGGGTGACATCGGAAGGCGCTCTCCGTGATGGCGCCATTGGCACAACTTTTGAAGGTGCGGCATGCAATGTATTGATTATGTCGGAGGCGGTGCAGAAAAGTAAAGTGGGCTTAGAGTTAGGCCACTATCAGCATTGTGCATGCATGTTATTGCAGATGTCAGCGGCAGTGCCCACCGACGGAGAGAATGGTCCCGACATTGGAAGGCGCTCTAGCGGATGGCGCCATTGCCACTACTTTCGATGGTGCAGGGTGAAGTTACTATAAGAACTGTGGCTGTAGGTCTTGTCTCCGTCAGCTGCAATGCCCACCGACAGAGAGAGAAAGGGGTGACATCGGAAGGCGCTCTCCGTGATGGCGCCATTGGCACGAGTCTTGAAGGTGCAGCATGCAATGTGTTGATTATGTCGGAGGCGGTGCAGAAAAGTATAGCGGGCTCAGAGTCAGGTCACTATCAGCATTGTGCAGGGTAAGGTCACTCTCAGGACTGTGCAGGGCATCGGAAAACGCTCTTGCCGATGGCGCCATTGCCATCCGTTCATCTATAAAGTGATTCGTTTAGTGATTATGACACATACAAGTGACAGACACATAGAAGCGAGAACAATGTCTGGGAAGCGACAGCGCACCGGAAAGCATGTAGCGGAGCCGTATGAAGCTCCATTCAATCAATCTGTTGGATGGAACCAAGGTGGTGGACCATCTACGAATATCCTCCAGAACTTGTTCCTGCGAGTGGAGCCGTATTAAGCTCCATTCAATCAAGTTGGTGGATGAAACCAAGTTGGCGCACCATCAACGAATATCCCCTTAAACTTGTTCCAGCGGAATGAAGCTCCGTCTAGTCCTTGGGTGAAAATTAAAACTCTTGTTCGATTTTTATATGTTATCCTTAGAGTGGCGGTTGTTAATATAGTTTTTCAGGTGGATGACGCGGGAAAACTTTCCTGCGAAGGAGTTGAAGAAACTGTCAATCCAGAATGGCCGGCACGGAGAGGAAGATGACCATAGTGAATATGATGACCCCGAATTAGCCGATTTCAGCCATGAAGCCGAGCTCTTCGAAGAAGCCGACGACATATCAGTGGACAGCGATGGCCTTCCGCTCGCCTACGGTGAATGGCCCATAGCTGAACGGAGGGAGGATAAATACTACGTTGGCAGCGACAGCGACAAAGATGAGTAGATTGTCCTGCCGTGAGAAAATGTATCATATACAATTTTCTAAAAGCATGTTTCGTCGATAAGCATGCATGCTCGTTGTCGTTGTACTTGACCGTTGAATAAAGTGATGTACCGTGCATTGTTTTTTTACTTTTCGTAAAAATTATTTAATATTCATTGCTTCGAACCGTGCCAGTGTGCTACTCCTCCCATCTATAAATATCGTGTCTGCATAAGCTTTGAATCGCAGAAACTCAACTACACCATGGCAAGCTGGGGTCCTTCCTCACGCCCTTTCATTCCTGATACTTGGTGGGAATCATTTGGTACAGGGGAGCATGCTCGTTCGCCTGCATCTGACATGCGTGTGTTGGACTACAGCGACCGGAGAGATGGCCCAGCCCTCCTGAGAGATCGAAGCTGTGCTTCAATTTTGCTATGGTCGAAATGCCAGTGTGGTAACCCTGCCGTTGTGCAGTGGTTCGACCATGCCCATGAAGGTTTCACCGATCGTAGATTCTACCGGTGCCCTGACTACAACGTAAGTATTGTCCTTATTTTTCTTCATCAATCTCGTGCTCCACTAAGTGTATCAGTTGAACTCACAGATTTCAGATGTTATCTGTGGATGGACTATGTGGATGGATGACTCTTACCCGAGCGCCGTATATTTTTATATCGCAAGACTTCACGCAAAGATAGATCGTTTGAAGAGCGGGCTCTGTACACTACAACCATCTGCACAGCAAATAATTCAGCAGCGTCCTCAGAGGCATCGCCAACAGCTACCGGCGAACACGGAGCCGATAAACCGCATGGTTCTCGATCAACACTACATCCCAACTCATGTTTGTAGTAACACCTCATGACTCTGTGGATGCCATTACCCCAGTACACCGAACATAGAAGTTTTTCGCCGAAGATCGGTCATGCAGAAACAATATCCAGTGTACTTTGACACGGAGTGGGAAGCGACTTCTCAATGTTCAGCGACGTGATGTTCATACACAGCTATGATCATGCATATAAAATAGTAGGTATTCCAGGGGTGACGACCTTATGTTACAATTGTTGTATGATTGGTGTTCATGCGACTTGTTACGTATTTATTATATGAGTTCAATTGTGATATGTTTGTTCTACGTGTTTGTTGTATTGGTTGTACGAGTGAGAGATAAGAAGCGCGTATGTCATATTAAGTACAGAAAGGAAACATAGACGTTGCGAGTTAAACAAGTTCAATACAGACACATACCGTCACACAAGGAAAGTAAAAACAAACTAATGCCGCCCCCTTTTTTTGGCGGGAGGCTGCCTACGATCCGATGGGCTCCACCGGTGAGGGGGGTGCGTGTCATGACGGGGTCGTCCGTCATGGACTTGAACTCCTGGCAGCTCAGCCTCTGGAGCGTCGTCATCTCCCTCCTGTGAGGACCCACCGGGCCATCCTCCAAAAACAAGCAACGACTGGAAGCTCGTCTGCTATGTCTGCAGTAGGTCGGTACTACTTAAGGGCTACGAGACCTGTGGCGCCAAACCTGTGGAAAACAACGTACAAATGCTAATAGATGGAAGCGATTTGGTTGCTGTTTAGTATCATCTACAAAATGTAATATATGCATTTACCTGTCGGGTGGTCAAAGCCGGGCACCTCCTGCTGGAGTCTCGAGAGCTGCTGCTGTACAAGACCTGCGTGCTGAAGGTCGGCGAGCTGCTGTTGTAAGAGTGCAGCGTGCTGAAGCCCGAAAAGCTGCTGCTCGAATACTACTGGGTATTGAAGGCCCGAGACTTGCTGGAATTGTGCAGGGTGCAGAAGACCGTCAAAGGGTCGCTGGAAGGCTCCTGACTGTTGAACGAGCCCTTGCGGCAAGGTAGGAGGCTGAAGGGTACTGGTCCACTGTGAAGTACTACCTGTCAAAGCGGCCAACGATGTTAATATGTCTATGAAATGGTACAGTGTAACACAATCGAAGCCTTAAATTCAGTAACGTACCTGACTGACCTCCCTGCTGGGAGCCTGTGGGTCTGTCCGACCAACTTGAGAACCCGACGACCAGAGAGTGGGAGCTGTGGGAACTCGGCCACGAGTCGTGGTGTCCGCTGCTGACGCTCGGCTAGAAGGTGGTCCCCGTGTACGTGGTCTGCACGTCGGGAGGCAACACGTCCGGAGGGTGTACCGACAACTCGACGGTCACAACAGGAGTAGGCGGGCCAGTCGGCCGCAAAACGCCACCCATCTGAGAACTCCCACCCGTCTCAAAGTGTGTACCACGCGAGCTCTCCGGTCTCTCCATGCCCACGCCGAATTGGACTTGCGGGAAGGAATGGGTGGGCTGTGGGGCGCGAGGAGTTGGGTGTACCAATGTAGGAGTCGTGGTGCTGACGCCACCTTCACCGCCCATGCACGACGCACGACGGATAGCTCAGACTCCACGGTCGACGACGCGACGAACAAAGTCCCTGAAATCGGCGAAGGGGACATTCCCTCGAGACATTCAAGCCATCATGTCGACGCCTTCGTTGACGTTACTCCGGTGTTCATCGATCTACGCACGGGAAATATCTTGTCAATGCTTGAGTAAAAGCTAAGTAATTGGTAATATTGAAACTTGTTGTACACGACCTTACCACCAGGTGCAGGGACGATCCAAGGGTGGTGAAGTAAATAGACGTCACACTCGGCGGCTAGGGGGCGTCCGCTTCGTCAACCAGGACAAGCAGACGCACATGGGTGCGCGCTTGGTACCAGTCGAGGTAGGCTCTGTAGTTCACGGGGCAGTGTGGTCCATCACGCGGAACCAGGTCATTGGGAGCCCTTTCCCACTCGTCCACCCACTTCTGCATCTGTTGCAGCCATGTCGAATTCTTGGTGTTCCCTCCACGACGGGTGTACCTACGGTGAGGGAAACAAATTATTTAACAGATTAATAATATTCATTCTTTAATTATCGAGCAGATTAATAATTATTCATTTTATAAACCTCTACGACGGCTATGTAGTGTATACTGTACCTATGCACGTGGTCTGGTACCCTAGCACCGAAGGGTACAGGGAAGTCCTGGCATAGGCCGAACTGTCGCATCACACGGTGCGGATAGTGGTCCTCCACAAAAACGTCGTACCACCTTACGCCGTGTGAGCCAGAAGTGACTGTCCTGGCCGTACAGAAGGGAAAGGCCTCGGGGAGCTTAGGGTACATCTGACCTGGTGCGGGGTATGGCTTCCACACAACCTCCGTGTCCTTCAAGTGGTCCAAGCGCTTCACGAAGTACTCGTAAACAGACACCACGACATTCCTCGCCCAAATAATCTGAAATGCATGACGCGGTGAGCCATCATAAACATATAAATAGTAATAGAATGCATACAAATTCTTACCTGACGCCGGCACCAAAGAGAACTAACAATCAGACCATCCTCGGGTACCTCTCCGTAGAAAGCTTCACCGTATGGTGATGCGTCTACGCTCGGACGTCCAATTGTGAAGCGCTCCAGCTACCACAACATCACAAGCATGGGGCATCCACTAAGGAGTGAATCCGTACCATTTCAGCGGCAGGCAAGGCAAAAGCCTAAGAGCGTGGCATCAAGGACCGCGGATCCCCAGCTGTACTCGGGGACATCGCCAAAGTTTCCCTCTGCAATGGCATGCGTGATTGGAATGAAGCGCACGTCCACGAAGCCACCGTTCGAGTTGATGAATATCACCCAACCAAACAACCAGAGGAGATAAGCCTCTAGGTGGAGAGCCACCTGGTACGGCGTGGGATCATCCACCATCCTGTTCAACTGTCAAAAAATGCACGTTTGAATCGACTGTCTATTACCATAAATAATTTAAAACTATCCACAACTGCGAAAACAATAGAAATAACTTGAAAACAAAGCATTGCATGACATATTATACTTCGAACTGCTCTAGTCGCTGCAACGTCGGACCCGCTTCTTCTCATGTATGGCCGGCTCTTCTGCTTCTTCCTCTGGCGCCACTACATTATGAAACCGTGCTTGCATGTCCTGCGCCCAGTCGTACTCCACTGAAAGGTCGTGCAGCACCAACGCCCTCCCTCGCAGCGGGAGCCCCAACAACATCGCCACATCCTGCAAGGTGAGTGCCATCTCACCGCACGGCAGGTGGAAAGTGTGGGTCTCCGGTCGCCAACAGTCGACCAATGCGGTCTGCAAGTGCCTGTTCAACGGGAACCGTGGTGAGTGCTGTAAGAACTCCGCACCACTGCCCTCCTTCAGCTCTTCCCCAGCCTCGTCCGCGTCTGATCTCTGCATTATTCGACAAAAAGGGAGAAGTCTAGCTGTCGCGAGCCTGTAATACATGACAGATATTATCATAATTTGACGATAATAAATTTTCATATATTTGAAAAACCCAAGTTAAATTACAGTTACCTGTCAATCCACCTCCTGTCAAGTGCCCAGACACTACGCGAGTGACGACACCTCAATACGCTCATCGCAACCCTCGCATGCATACCCTTGTATGCTCGGTGCGTATGATCTATCGTTGAATCGAAGAGCTCTGGAGTCACCTCAGCCATACCTGAAAATCGAACATTAATTAACATATAGGTCATACGACAGAGAGACAGATAATAAAAGACATTATCTATTAAAAAATTCTGTAAAATTAGTACATACAATTGCAAAGAAACATGAAAAATGCAAATCATTTAATGGCATTTTTGCAGCTTAAGTATATTACACGTGGAGCCCAAATTCGCTCTCACACACCTACAGGTAATTTACATGCTTGTTGAGAATATACATTATCATCGGAACGCATTTCACGTTCCGCTGTGGGCATTTATCATTCCTTTGATCAACTTTATTACACATGCCACATCGCCGTAGTTTTACTCCTCTCTGAGACTCATCCATGTTATTGTGGATGTGACGGCTTTGACGGCGACCCCTATTTCCCGTTATGAACAAGGCGCTGTCGGGGATCCACACTCTCTCCGAGCCCCTCTTAATGAATAATTCGAAAAACCGAAGCCATTTATATTGTCAATCCATGTTGTAACAACTCTCTCTTTCCGAAAATATTCAGACACATATGAAGATAGATCCTTTCGCATGGCTACGCAAACGGCAATCAAATGCGAGCAAGGCCTACGCAGAAGTAATGGTTTCTTGCATGTACACACATCACCAAGGTTGGTTGCATCGGTAGAAACCTTATGGGCAGCGCGCATGTTTGTTCCACCATACCTTTACCCACACCTCGTAGCTCCCCCTCTCATGGCCGGTGGGGGTTGGCATATGCCCCCTTACACTCTCACATTTATGTTTCAAATACCTCGTCATCATGGAGCTATAAACAACTCCGGACTTTACTGCGTGCAATGCTGTCTTCTGATGCCTCTCATGGAAAAATCGATGGAGCTATAAACAACTCCGGGGTTTCTACTGATGTAACCAACCTGAGGGATGTGTGCACATCTAAGAAACTATTATTTCTGCGTAGGCCTTGCTCGCATTTGATTGCCGTTTGCGCAGCCATGCGAAATGATCTATCTTCATATGTGTCTGAATATTTCCGAAAGGAGGGAGTTGTTGCAACATGGACTGGCAATATAAATGGCTTTCGGCTCTTCAGATCATTCATTGAGGAGAGGGGCTCGGAGAGAGTGTGGATCCCCGACAGCGCCTTGTTCATAGCGGCGAAGAGGGGTCGCCGTTAAAGCCGTCGCATCCACAACGACATGGACGAGTCTCAGAGAGGAGTAAAACTGCGGCGATGTGGCATGTGTAATGAAGTTGGTCATAGGAGAGATAAATGCCCACAGCGGAACGTGTAATGTGTTTCGATGATAATGTATCTTTTGAACAAACATGTAAATTACCTATAGGTGTCTGAATGCGAATTTAGGTTCCACGTGTAATGTACTTAAGCTATAAGAATGCCATGTAATGATATGCATTATTTTATGTTTCTTTTCATTTGTATGCACTAATTTTCATAGAATTTTTTAATGGATAATGTCTTTTATTATCTGTTTCTCTGTCGTTTGACCTATATGTTAATTAATGTTCGATTTGCAGGTATGACTGAGGTGACTCCAGAGCTCCTCGATTCAGCGATAGATCATACGCACTGAGCATACAAGCGTATGCATGAGAGGGTTGCGATGAGGGTGTTGAGGTGTCGTCACTCGCGTAGTGTCTGGGCACTTGATAGGAGGTGGATTGACAGGTAACGGTAATTTAACTTGGGTTTTTCAAATATATGAAAATTTATTATCACCAAATTATGATAATATCTGTCATGTATTGCAGGCTCGCGACAGCTAGGCTTCTCCCTCTTTGTCGGATGATGCAGAGATCAGATGCGGACGAGGCTGGGGACGAGCTGGAGGAGGAGGGCGGTGGTGCGGAGTTCTTACAGCACTCACCACGGTTCCATTGAACAGGCTCTTGCTGACCGCATTGGTCGACCGTTGGTGGCCGGAGACCCACACTTTCCACCTGCCGTGCGGTGAGATGGCACTCACCTTGCAGGATATGGCGATGTTGTTGGGTCTCCCACTGCGAGGGAGGGCGTTGGTGCTGCACGACCTTCCAGTGGAGTACGACTGGGTGCAGGACCTGCAAGCACGGTTCCACAATGTAGTGGCGCCAGAGGAAGAAGCAGAATAGCCGGCCATACATGAGAAGAAGAAGCGGTGTCCGACGTTGCAGTGGCTAGAGTAGTTCGAGGTATAATATGTCATGCAATGCTTTGATTTCAAGTTATTTCCATTGTTTTCGTAGTTATGGGTAGTTTTCAATTATTTATGGTAATAGGTAGTCGATTCAAACATGCATTTTTTAGCAGTTGAACAGGATGGTGGATGATCCCACGCCACTGCAACGTCGGACGAGCCACCTGGAGACTTATCTCCTCTGGTTGCTTGGGTGGGTGATGTTCACCAACTTGAATAGTGGCTTCGTGGACACGCGCTTCATTCCAATCGCGCGTGCCATTGCAGAGGGGAATTTGGCGATGTCCCCGAGTACAGCTAGGGATCCGCGGTCCTTACTGCCACGCTCAGAGGCCTTTGCCTTGCCTGCCGCCGAAATGGTACGGATTCAATCATCAGTGGATGCCCATGCTTGTGATGCTGTGGTCGCTGCAGCGCTTCACAATTGGACGCCCGAGCGTGGACACATCACCATACGGTGATTTTTTCTACGGGGAGGTACCCGACGTCCGACTGTTGGTTGTCTTTGGTGCCGTCGTCAGGTAAGAATTTATATGCATTTCATTGCTATTTGTATGTTTATGATGGCTCACCGCGTCATGCATTTCAGATTACTTGGGCGAGGCATGTCGTGGTGTCTGTTTACGAGTATTTCGTGTAGCGCTTGGACCACTTGAAGGACACGGAGGTTGTGTGGGAGCCATACCCCGCGCCAGGTCAGATGTACCCTCGAGCCCCCCGAGGCCTTTCCCCTCTATGCGGCCAGGACAGTCACTTCTGGCTCACACGGCGCAAGGTGGTGTACGACGTTTTTGTGGAGGACCACTGTCCGCACTGCAGGATACGGCTGGCTCGCCTATACTAGGACTTCTGCATCTTTCGGTGCTAGGGTACCGCATCAAGGCATTGGTACGGTATACACTACAGAGCCGTCGTAGAGATTTATAGAATGAATAATTATTAATCTGCTCGATAATTAAAGAATGAATATTATTAATCTGTTAAATAATTAATAATTCGACATTCTATAAATCTGTTAAATGTCGTGGAGGGAACACCAAGAATTCGACATGGCTGCAAAAGATGCAGAAGTGGGTGGACGAGTGGGAGGGGGCTCCCAATGACTTGGTTCCGCGGGATGGACCACACTGCCCCGTGAACTACAGAGCCTACCTCGACTGGTACCAGGCGCGCACCGATGTGCGTCTGCTTGTCCTGTTTGACGAAGCGGATGCCCCCCAACCGCCGAGTGTGACGTCTATTTACTTCCCCACCCTTGGATCATCCCTGCACCTGGTGGTAAGGTCGTGTACAAAAAGTTTCAATATTACCAATTATTTAGCTTTTACCCAAGCATTGACAAGATATTTTCCGTGCGTAGATCGATGAGCACCGGAGTAACGTCAACGAAGGCGTCGACATGATGGTTCGAATGTCTCGAGGGAATGTCCCCTTCGCCGATTTCAGGGACTTTGTTCATCGCGTTGTCGACCGCGGAGTCTGAGCTATCCGTCGTGCATGGGCAGTGATGGTGGCATCAGCACCACGACTCCTACGTTGGTACGCCCTACTCCTCACTCCCCACAGCCCACCCATTCCTCCCCGTAAGTCCAATTCGGCGTGGGCATGGAGAGACCGGAGAGCTCGCGTGGTACACACTTTGAGACGGGTGGGAGTTCTCAGATGGGTGGCGTTTTGCGGCCGACTGGCTGACCTACTCCTATTGTGACCATCGCCTTGTCGGTACACCCTCCGGACGTGTTGCCTCCTGGCGTGCAGACCACGTACACGGGGACCACCTTCCAGCCGAGCGTCAGCAGTGGACACCACGACTCGTGGCCGAGTTCCCACAGCTCCCACTCTCCGGTCGTCGGGTTCTCAAGTTGGTCGCACCCACAAAGCTTCCAAAGAGGGAGGTCATCAGTACATTATCAATCAAGGCTTCGATTGTGTTACACTGTACATTTCATAGACATATTAACATCGTTGGCCGCTTTGACAGGTAGTACTTCGCAGTGGACCAGTACCCTTCAGCCTCCTACCTTGCCGCAAGGGCTCGTTCAACAGTCAGGAGCCTTCCAGCGACCCTTTGGCGGTCTTCTGCACCCTGCACAAGTCCAGCAAGTCTCGGGCCTTCAACACCCAGCAGTGTTCGAGCAGCAGCTCTCGAAGCTTCAAAGACGCTGCACTTTGCAAAGAAGAATACCGACGTGACGCTCGCACGCTGGTCTTGTACAGCAGCAGCTCTCGGGACTCCAACAGGAGGTGCCCGGCTTTGACCACCCGACAGGTACATGCATATATTACATTTTGCAGATGATACTAAACAGCAACCAAATCGCTTCCATCTATTAGCATTTGTACGTTGTTTTCCACAGGTTTGGCACCACAGGTCCCGCAGCCCTTCAGTAGTACCGACCTACTGCAGACACAGCAGACGAGCTTCTAGTCGTTGCTTGCTTTTGGAGAGGTCCGGTGGGTCCTCACAGGAGGGAGATGACGGCACCCCAGAGGCTGAGCTGCCAGGAGTTCACGTCCATGACGGACGACCCCGTCGTGACACGCACCCCCCTCACCGGTGGAGCCCATCGCGTCGTAGGCAGCCTCCCGCCAATAAAAGGGGATGACATTAGTTTGTTTTTACTTTCCTTGTGTGACGGTATATGTCTGTATTGAACTTGTTTAACTCGCAATGTCTGTGTTTTCATTCTGTACTTAATATGACATACGCGCTTCTTATCTCTCACTCGTAGAACCAATACAACAAACACGTAGAACAAACACATCACAATTGAACTCATAGAACAAAATACGTAACAAGTCGCATGAGCACCAATCATACAACAATTGTAGGATAAGGTCGTCACCCCTGAAATACCTATTATTTTACGTGCATGGCTATGGCTGTGTAAAAGGGTTGTGGCATTCGTATAAACACCACGTCGCTGAACATTGAGAAGTCGCTTCCCACTCCGTGTCAAAGTACCCTGGATATTGTTGCTGCATGACCGATCTTCGTCGGAAAACTTCTGCTTTCGGTGTGCTGGCGTAATGGCATCCACAGAGGCATGAGGTGTCACTACAAACACGAGTTGGGATATAGTGTTGATCGAGAACCATGCGGTTTGACGGCTCCGCTTCGCGGGCATTGTTGGCAACGCCCGAGGACGCCATCAATTGTTTGTCAGGCAGATGACCGTAGTGTTTTCGGAGATCGCTCTTCAAGCAATCTATCTTTGCGTGAAGGCTTGCGATGTAAAAATATACGGTGCTCGGGTAAGGGTCATCCATCAACATAGTCCATCAACAGGTATAACTGGAATCTATGAGTTTAATTGATACACTTAGTGGAGCATGAGATCTATGAAGGATAATAAGGATGATACTTACGTTGTAGTCAAGGCACCGGTAGAATCTACGACCGGTGAAGCCTTTATGGGCACGGTCGAATCACTGCACAACGGCATGGTTACCATACTGGCATTTCGGCCATAACCAAATTGAAGCATAGCTTCGATCTCTCAAGAGGGCTGGGCCATCTCTCCGGTCGCTGTAGTCCAATGTATGCATGTCAGATGCAGGCAGACGAGTATGCTCCTCTAGGCCAAATGACTCCCACCGAGTATCAGGAATGAAAGGACGTGAGGAAGGACCCCAGCTTGCCATGGTGTAGTTGAGTTTCTGCGGTTCGAAGCTTACGGAGGCATGATATTTATAGATGGAAGAGGTACCACCCTGGCACAGTTCGAAGCGATGAATGTTAAATAATTTTTACGAATAGTAAAAAAAATAATGCACAGTACAACATCACTTTATTGAACGGTCAAGTACAACGACAACGAGCATGCATGCTTATCGACGAAACATGCTTTTAGGGAATTGTATATGATACATTTCCTCACGGCAGGACAACCTACTCATCTTCGTCGCTGTGGCTGCCACCGTAGTATTCATCCTCCCTCCGTTTAGCTTCGGGCCATTCACCGTAGGCGAGCGGAAGGCCGTCGCTGTCTACTGATATGTCGTCGGCTTCTTCGGAGAGCTCAGCTTCATGGCTGAGATCGGCTAATTCGGGATCGTCATATTCACTACGGTCATCTTCCTGTCCGTGCCGGCCATCCTGGATTGACAGTTTCTTCAATTCCTCCGCAGGAAGGTTTTCCCACGCGCCATCCACCTGAAAAATTATATTAACAACCGCCACTCTAAGGATAACATATAAAAATCGAACAAGATTTCTAATTTTCACCCAAGGACTAGGCGGAGCTTCATTCCGCTGGAACAAATTTAGGGGGATATTCGTTGATGGTGCACCAAGTTGGTTCCATCCACCAACTTGATTGAATGGAGCTTGATATGGCTCCACTCGTGGGAACGAGTTCTGGGGATATTCGTAGATGGTCCACCACATTGGTTCCATCCACCAGCTTGATTGAATGGAGCTTCATACGGCTCCGCTACATGCTTTCCGGTGCGCTGTTGCTTCTCAGACATTGTTCTCGCTTCTATGTGTCTGTCACTTGTATGTGTCACAATTACTAAACGGATCACTTTATAGATGAACGGATGACAATGGCGCCATCGGCAAGAGCGCCTTCCGATGCCATGCATAGTCCTGAGAGTGACCTTACCCTGCACAATGCTGATAGTGACCTGATTCTGAGCCCGCTATACTTTTCTGCACCGCCTCCAATATAATCAACACATTGCATGCTGCACCTTCAAGACTCGTGCCAATGGCGCCATCACGGAGAGCGCCTTCCGATGTCACCCCTTTCTCTCTCTGTCGGTGGGCACTGCAGCTGACGGAGACAAGACCTACAGCCACAGTACTTATAGTAACTTCGCCCTGCACCATCGAAAGTGGTGGCAATGGCACCATCAGCTAGAGTGCCTTTCAATGTCAGGGCCATTCTCTTCGTCGGTGGATACTGCCGCTGACATCTGTAATAACATGCATGCACAATGCTGATAGTGGCCTAACTCTGAGCCCGCTTTACTTTTCTACACCGCCTCCGACATAATCAATACATTGCATGCCGCACCTTCAAGAGTTGTACCAATGGCGCCATCACGGAGAGCGCTTTTCAATGTCACCCCTTTCTCTCTCTGTCGGTGTACACTGCAGCTGACATTGATGATACCCTTTATGCACAGTGATGATAGTGACCTGACCCAGCAGGCGCCCTCACCTAGAGCGCCTTTTCATCGAAACTTTTCCATTCTCTCCATCGATGGACGCATGAATGCCTTTGGCAGAGGAAGGCGACAACCTTCTGGCGTAAAGCATTCATGCAATACTGTACATTTCATAATTGACATAATGGGGCTCTCGGCCAGAGCGCCTTTCACTCTAACGGAGTCTATAAATACCACATCCTAGTAAGAAGAAGCTACCAACTTCCTAAAGTTACATGGTCTACCTGCGGACAAGGTGATCAGTGGGTTTGTCAATGTTGATACGCTTGTTATAAATAATATCAACATTGATGAACCCGCTAATTCCTTTCATCCCTAGCTTCCAATGCATCCTAGCGATACACATTGCTATCCGAGTTCGATGTCCACCTGCGGACAAGGGACTCATTGGGTTTGTCAACGTAGATACATATGTTGTACAGATTATCTGTGTTGATGAATCCACTGAATCCCTTCGTCTTCAGCCTGCAATGTATGACTTGGTTGTAATTGAACGTTCAATACACATTCGGGAAAAATGTATGACTGGAATTTAATTTCTAATTACACGTTCAAATACATTTTTCTGTCTCAACTTATTTCTAAACCCATATAAAAAATATTACATTTAATCTCTAAATATTTCGATTTCACAATTTTTATTTAATATTTCTAAACCCATATTTAATAAAAATACAGTAAAACATTATATTTTAAAAACCATGGTGGCAGATTTTTTTTAATAAACCTATATTTATATAACATGGAGCTGCGGGCCGTGGCGCCTAGGTCCATATGGCGCCGTGGCGCCTAGGGCCATGGCGCCCTGGGCCGTGGCGCTTAGTCCAGGCGCCGTCGGCGTTGGCACTTAAATGGGGCTTGGCGCGCTCCCCTGTGGCACCAAGGGGCATTTTTTGTATTTGGAAAAATTGGATGGCATTTTTGGAATTCCGATATTTTTTTTGGCAAATAGTGAAAAAATTCACAGGCCGAGGCATCTGTAGTATGCATGCTAGACTTCATGCAGTATTGATGTGCTTTGTTAGTTGTTAGTTTATTTTTAATTTTTTATGCATATTTCAGTGTTAGCCACAATTTACTATTTACATCGAACTTATTCCTACGTGCAAATTTATGATTGGCTTTGACTTCTTTCAGGATCAAACTCAAATGTTGCTGAATGTGATCAGCGAACTTCCTAACAATGAATTGCTTCTCCAAAAACATTTTATGGCCATACTTTCTTCTGTTTGGTGATCAAAATGTGGTCGTGAGCCCCACGATGTCGCGAGTACTAATTCTAGTGCCCATAAACCTGGTAGATCGAGTGAGAATTGGTCCTGGACAAACTTTAGACCAAACTTAAGTCTAGTGAGGACAGCCCTGGCAGATGCACAGGTTCATTGTCCAAGGGGGGTAATTCCAATGGGCAATAAGGAATCCCGCCGGAACTATTTAGAATTACTATTGGATTTCCTGACAGATCAACATGCTTATGAGGCAGGCTTTCCTTCTGTAGTGAATGTGTCTATTCTAGAACCAGACCCTCTCAAACAGGCTGTCGAGCCGGTGGAACATTCATTACTTTCTGGACATTCTCATAGACATGCAGAGAACAGATTCAGGTCAGTGTTGATAACAAAGCTTTAATTCTCTGTTATTGTGATGTTGGTGACCAATATTGTCCTTGTTTTAGAATTGAGATAGCATAATTCTACTTTTGATGTTTCTTGAATTTTCATACTACTTATCCAGCTTAGTTGAACTAATGTTAATGCATGGTGTACATCATCTGTACAGGATAGCATCAGAAGCTTGCTTTGAAGGAGAAGGTTCTCACTGGGCATCATCTGCGTTCCACATGCATGATGTTGCTCGGCATAAGTCTGGTCCAAAGTCTATAGCAAAGCAGAAAGCAGCATCGGAATCAGGAAGACCTCCCAAGGCCAAAATTCAGAGGACTACTGAACCACAGGAACTGCCAATTGTTATGAATAATTTTCTCCGGACACCGCCAGGCCCAGCTGAGTTCAACATTGATGTGTCCCTGTCTGACTTTGGCATCAGTGATTCAGCATTCACCTACTTTGAGGATCTTCCTGAAGAGGCTGACTCTGAATTCGCCCCTTATGAGTATGATCCTGGTTTCCTTGCCGGTATCGAGGAATTGGATCCCCTTTCAGATTTCACAGACATCGGATGAGAGCAAATAAACATACTGATCTGGTTAGCATGCCCCTTTATGAGGACAGAAGATTGTCGCTGGCAGGAGGCCAAGGATATGCATCGAGTTGCTCAACCATGCATTGATTTCCTTGCAGACTCGATCATGATCAGCTCTTGGCTTGGCGAGGTCACATTGATCTTGCAAGCTTGGAGGACGGGTTTGCACTAATGGAGGCATTGGGTAACTTCCTATACATGTATGTATATTGGTAGTCTAGGATCCTAGGATGTAGAAATGTGTCTACCGCATTCGTGCTGAGGGATGACCTCGTAACGTAACCACACTTGGAAATTTTGTTTAGCAGATGCCAGCCCAGAAGGGAAAAGAGGAGGCCCTCGGCACCACCCAATGATCATTTCTTGTGTGTTGCTCGCCGGCCGCCCAAGCCAGTCATTTGGCTCATTACTCGGCTCATTAGCAGTAGAAAAATTCCAGGTCTTTACCCCTGCATTGACTGTGAACTCTCGACCAATGTCTCGGCCAACAGAATCCCCGTCTGATTTCCAATTCCACCGGGAGGTAATTTTTGCCTGATCGTCATCCTCAAGTCCTTATGATTCGAGGGCTTCCAATGGAAGAGGCAAGAGCTTGGCCTATGGCCTGTATTAATACACCTGTATATGGTGCGTATATGTTGTATGAAGTCGATGTAAACCATATCCAAGGGATGTGGTTTAGACTTGTCACGTGCGTCGTGAGTCGTGAATCGTGATGCCAATGGGAAGGGATAGCCGTGGATGCGACATACAGAAGCAAATGAAGTGCACCTGTCCACTCATGGGCTCTAAAACGTTGCGATGTCGTTGGGATAAATGCATTCCACCGGATGCACTCATGTTTTGAGCAAACACTTTTAGCTTCTGCATTTATAGAAAGGTTCCATGCAGAGATAACTTTATAAAATAATTGCAAAATTTACCCCATTCAGGAACTAAACAGTGGGATAGAACCCATACAAGTCAAAGAGAATGTTCCATTCAATTGTTGTACCGTCTCTTAATTTGGCCATAATGCATGGTACAACTTTTCCCATATGCAGGCAGCGCGTCCTGTGAAGGAAGCAAACAAAATCATGTACCATCCTATATAGAATATAGGAAAAAGTCTACTTTACACCCTCAACTATGATGCTTGGTGCGCTTAACCCTTGACCTGAAAAGCTAGGTATTCTATCCCTCCAAGTATGCAAAGTGGTGCAAATAACCCCTTACAGGCGGTTTTCAGGATGGTTTTGCCTACGTTGGCTGCTCGCGTGGAGAGTAGGTTCACATATAATATAATTGTGGCATTTCTTTATGCATAATAGATTCAAAAACATGGGAGACCCACATGTCATCTTCTTACCAGTCTTCTTCCTCGTTCTTCCTCTCTCTCTCTCTTCCCTTGCCCCTTCTCTCCTTCCCTGACCACCTCCCTCCACGGAAGGCCACCACCATTGCCCTACCCACCGCGCCGTCGTCCTACCCATCGCCGCCACTGACGGCGTGCTCTCCGCTCAACCACTGCGGATCACACCCCAGTCAGATTTTCTTATCCTGCTAGCCGATCAGCTCGAGCTCGGTTCGATTTGAGCGTCGGGCACGACGAGGAGCGACACAGGGTTTACCCAGGTTCGGACCCCCTCGCGGGTAACAGTCCTACTCCTGCCGAGTCTTAGCTCTTTTCTTGTTGTGGTTGTGTGGAATGCAATTACAGAATGTTTTGGAACTTCCTCCCTCCTCCTCGCTCTCTCTCTCCTCCCTTTTATACAAGCCTTGAACTGGCGGAGAGAGCCGAGGGGTAGGCAAGACAAGATTTCAAGATAATCGATAAGACAAAAGGGACGGACAGAGAGACGAAAATGTGTCTGCATCTTGTGCCAGATGGCGCCGTCCTCGCGGCCATAAGTGGCCTCGACCAGCAGACACGCCGGTGAGACTGCGGGTGGGGCCCAGCTCGCTCCTTCTGACGCGGGCGGCCAGCTCAATGATGGCAAACTCTATCTCTCTCTGCCGGTCAATTCCGCAGCGCCACAGTGACAGTTGGACAGAGCCGCAGAGGTCACTGTGGCGGTAATCATCTCTTCATCTGTCTATCCCCGCGTAGCGTCGCATTGAATGCGCCTGTCCTTCACAGCAGGGGAAGCCTTCGCCCAGAAGACTCCTTTTGAGAAACTCCCTGCCGTGCGGGCCCCACCTGACAGAGAGGGGAGCCTGCTCGCTTGAGCACGCTGGGCCTGCTCGCCCGCCTGACGTGTGGGGCCCTCGCCCTTTCTTCTCCAGGACTCTTTATACCCCGGTATTTATTATACTGACAGTAGCCCCCGAGACCACCATGATACGCGAACCGTCGCGCCGATGTCTCACTTTTTCTCATGCGGGGGGAGACAAATCGTGGGGGGCCCACCCCCTGCGGTGGCCGTTTGCTTGATCTTCCACCTGCGCACGATCTTCCTTGGGGAACTACGCCGCTTTTCGCGGGAAAACCGAAACGCGCGGGGCGTAATGGCGCCGCACGCGTGAGTGGGGACGGAATCCAAACCGTTGCACTCGCTCCAAGCCTCTATAAAAGCTTCCCTCTTCTGCGCTGCGTTGAGTTCTTTTGCACGCTAAGTCCTTCAAACTGCTATTCATCTTCTTCGCCGCTGCCTCTGAGCCTTTTCGCCAACGCCACCACCAACTTCTCATGGCTCCCAAGCGCAGCAAGGGCCGCCGTGGGGACGCCGCGCCGCCATCTGGCTCCGTTTTGCCTGCTTCCGCCGCCAACGAGGACATGGTGGCGCGACTCCAAGTCTTCGTGCTGCCATCCTCCGCGCGGATTCGCGCCGGTACCATGGCGCCAAATCCCCGCGACGGGGAGATTGTGACCTTCACCTGCGCGATGCTGGTGGGGCTCGTCCCGCCATACTCCGAGTTCTTTCTGGGGGTGCTCGCCTTCTACGAGATCCAGGCGGCGCACCTCCCCCCCAATTCTATCGTGGCGCTGGCCGTCTTCGCCCACCTCTGTGAAATGTTCGTGGGGACGATGCCAAGCCTCCCGCTCTGGCGCCGACTCTTTACCCTGCACACGAGCTCGCGCTCGAGCGCGGTTGGGAGCTGCTATTTCACGCTCCTCGAAGCCGCCGCCTTCATCCCGGTCGCGGTCGAGTCCAACTGGAAGGACTGCACCGGCGACAAGGGTCAGACGTGGAGGACTCCAATGGTCGCGACGATCTTGCCTCCCGAGGGTCCCGCAGAGCCCTCGCTAACCGGGGTCTCACCACGACTCGGCCGGACACGGAGGCGATGTTGGCGCAAGATTATGGAGCTCCGCCGCAACGGGCTCACCGAAACCCATGTGGCGGAGGACTTTTTGCGGCGCCGCCTCTGCCCGCTTCGAATGAGGGCGCGCCCCGCCTGGCTGTATTATGGCGATAATGATGGGACCTGCTGTTGCTCGGAGGTGAGCACTCTTGTGTTCTTCTCGATCTTGTATTTTTGCGATGACGCCCTTTCCTCTTTGGTTGCTTGCCAACTTGCGCTTCTTCTTTTGGTGCGCCCAAACAGGGAACGTTGGGAGGACGTGTTCGGCGGTGGTGGCGGGGCTCTCACCACGCCACGGGCAACATTTCTTGCTCGGGCATCCGCCTCTCGCGATCGGGATCCATGGGAGCGCAACCTGCATTTTGCGCGCTGCCTCCCATGGAGGTTTCGTCCCGCGGTCCAAGTGGCCCGGGAGCCCTTCAAATCCATGATCCTCCGCCGACGGTCGCCGGCTCTGCGGCCGCCCGCTGCCTGTCGTCGGGCCGACTCGCCAAGGCCTGGGAAGCGCGGCTCATCCTCTCTTCTCGACGATGACGATGAGGAGGAGAGACAAGCCCAAAGAGAACTCGCCGAGCCACGAGCCGCCGCCTCCTCGCCCCTCCGCTGGGCCATATGCTGACGACGCCGCCTCCGCCGCGGCGCGAGCGCGGCGATTTTTCCGAATCTGGCGCCTCTGCGCCGGCTTTTCGCAAGGCTGCACCGTCGCCGCGGCTGCTCTTCTTGCGCTGCACCTGCCTTGGCGCTTGCTTCGACGGCGCCCGCCGCGGTGGCTCCATCGCCTCTCGCCTCCCACAACGGGAGGAGCGGTGGTGCTCGCTTCACGCCAAGCGCCCGACGCCCTCTCTCCTTCGCTGGGCGCCGCCTGTAGTTTTCTCTCTGCACTCAAGTACATATCACATTAGGGTTAGTACGCTGGACACATTTCGCATACCTGAACCCCTTCTGATTTTTCTTCACTGAACAGAGCGGACGCTGGGCTTCGAAGCTCGCCTCGCTGATCCGCCACCCCACCGCCTGCTGCCCTTCAACGGGACGGCCTCGGTTGGGAGATATGCGCGCGCCGAGGTCGAGGACCCTCCGGCCACGCCATAGCCGGGCGCCAACGCCGCTCGCCATCGCCGCCGATGTCGGGCGCCTTCGCCAGTGCCGCACCTCTCCCACACTGGCTGCGCGGAGGGCGCCTGCTTCGGCGGAGCGAGCCGCCGGCGAAGGCGGCGAAGCCTCGAGCAGCGATCACGCGAGGGAAGCGGCGACCATGAGGCTGCGACGGCGCAAGCGCGCCGCCTCGGCTACCAAAGTCGCCGACGATCTTCGCGGCGACTTCGAAGCGCCCGGATCTCGCCGAGATGCTGCGGTCCGTCTACCGCGACTTCCGGACGTCTGCACCGTTAGGCGCATTTGTACGCCTACTGAAGGAGACGGTCGCGCGAAGTTGGCCTGGCGCAGCGGCGCGCCGAGGCCCTGCGCGAGCTGCCGGTGGTGATGCGGGCGCTGGCGATCGAAGATGGTCGCCACGGTGCTCTGGAAGCGGCGCGGTTCGTCTTGGGCAACTGCCTTGCCCAGAACGCCGCGTTCGACCTCGACGCCGTCACCGAGGAACCTTCGCGCCAGCTGGACCGGGACGAACAATCCCGGGTCGAGCTTGCCACCGGCCGCGTGTCCCAAATGGGCGGCGCTGCATCGTCAGAAGACGATGAGGAGTAACTGAACTCTCTTGTCTGCTTCATCTTGTACACAAAATCTGTCAATGCAAACTTTTGCTTTTCTGCCATGAGTCTCGATTTAAACTTTACGCAACTTCTCTTTTACGAAAAGAAGAACTGAGGCACCCGACCGCCAAAAGCTTTAGACAGAACGTTCTGCTGAAAGTGAGCTCTTTTCCTTAGGCATCTGGTTACTTCAACCCTTATGGCCTCTTGCAAACCGACCTTAAACATTGTGTGGCGAGAGCTTAGCTTCAGGAAGTGGTCTAGACGCCGGTGCCGTCGTTGGCGCATTGCCCAGACCGAGCAGACACACCAGGCTAGAACACGACTTCCGTCCGCGTCGCCTCGCCCAGCCGCAAGCTTAAGCGTTTGTCCTTGCAACTAAGGGGACATCAGTCTTAAGTACTTTTTCGCTACTAGCTTTCAGCAGAATGCCTTCTAACAGACTTTTTAAGGCTAAGCAACTAATCGCCCAAAACTTTAGACAGAACGTTCTACTGAAAGTGAGCGCTTTTTCCTTAGGCATCAGGTTACTTCAACCCTTATGGCCTCTCGCAAACCGACCTCAAACATTGCGTGGCGAGAGCTTAGCTTCCGGAAGTGGTCTAGACGCCGGTGCCGTCGTTGGCGCATTGCCCAGACCGAGCAGACACACCAGGCTAGAACACGCCTTCCTTCCGCGTCGCCTCGCCCAACCGCAAGCTTAAGCGTTTGCTTTTGCTACTAGGGGGCCATCAGCCTTAAGTACTTTTTCGCTACCAACTTTCAGCAGAATGCCTTCTAACAGACTTTTCGAGGCGAAAAAGAACAGATGCCCACAAAGAGACAGAACTTATCTTAATATTGCAGATGGCTTTGTACATCGCAGCCCCCGAGGCGAGCGGGGAGGGAAGAAAACCTCGCCGCTCGGCTCCAAAAGGAAGGCCCAAAAAGCTCTTGAATCAGCTACCTACGGGTAGAACTTACTCAGCTGCTCGACGTTCCAAGTGTTCACCAATTCGCGACCGTCCTCGAATGCGAGCCTGACTGAGCCTGGGCGAAAGACTGAGACCACCTTGAAAGGGCCCTCCCACAGGGGAGACAGTTTGTTGCGGCCCGCCTGCGCCTGGACTCTTCGCAGAATGAGGTCGCCCACTGCCAGTGTTCTCTCACACACCCGCCTTGCTTGATAGCGGCGCAATGCCTGCTGATATCTGGCTGCCCGGATCGCCGCCCTATCTCTGATGTCCTCCAGGAGATTCACTTCATCCTGATGCCGGTCAGGGTCTCCGTCTTCACTGAACGCCGCCACCCTTGGGGATCCGAAGGTGAGCTCCGACGGGAGCACCGCTTCAGAGCCATACACCAGGAAGAAAGGGGTCTCGCCGGTGGCTCTGTTGGGAGTTGTCCGCAGCGCCCAAAGTACGGTGGGGACTTCTTCCGCCCAGCGCTTGCCACGCTTTTCCAGGCGGTCGAACGCCCTTGTCTTGAGTCCTCTGAGCACTTCTGCATTTGCCCGCTCCACTTGCCCATTGCTCTTCGGATGTGCAACGGAGGCGAAGCACAACTTGGTGCCCAGCTCCTCACACCACTCTTGGAAATCGGCACTTTTGAACTGGGCGCCGTTGTCGGTGATGATCCTGTTGGCGACGCCGAACCGGACAAAGATGCTTTTCATGAACTTTATAGCCACGGCGGATGTGATCGCCGGGACCGGCGAGGCTTCAACCCACTTGGTGAACTTGTCGACGGCGATTTAACAGATGT
The DNA here is from genome assembly GCA_036346415.1 of Raddia guianensis. Taxonomy (NCBI): domain Eukaryota; kingdom Viridiplantae; phylum Streptophyta; class Magnoliopsida; order Poales; family Poaceae; genus Raddia; species Raddia guianensis. Next base: position 47,870,500 of record CM070535.1, on the reverse strand, counting down.
GTGTAGTTTTGTGCGCCGCATGGAACGGGCCTAGATGTTCAGCCCCTGCATCGCGAACGGTCGAGAGCGGAATGGTTTGCGCGCTTGGGGCGGTCGGTGGATCTCGCTTAGCATGAAATCGCACGCCGCATCTCCTCACCAGCTCAAGGCATCCCGAGGCGAGAGGTCGATAGAAACCGTGGCGAAGACCTTCCGACCAACGCCTGCTCCTCGAGTGGCTCCCGCACATGCCTCCATGGATCTCAGAGAGAATCTCGCTCCCCGCTTCCCGACCGACGACTTCAAGAGAACTCCGCTTCCGCTCGGGCGATACAGTCCCCACCTACTGTATGAAGCGCTTGGCCTTACGCGCTATCTTCTCAGCCGACACGTCATCGTCGGGGATCACTCCATCCCGCAGGTAGGCTAGGATCGGATCCATCCACTGACCTTCCCGGACGAGTGTGACGACATTAGCATTGTCGCCGACGTACTCTGCCTGGCCTGGCATTTCCGCCTCAACCGCCTCGGCAGTTATTCCGCATCCTCCCTCCAGCTGGGGAGCTGTTGCGGGAATGGTGACGTCTCCTTCAGAGGTGGGAGCTGCGTCAGGGATCATGTCGTCCCCACCAGAATCGGGGGCTGCGACAGACAGCCGCGTGAGTCTTTCTTTAAAAACCCCAGCCGAAACAGGTGCCCTTGACGAGGCAATCTGGGACAGTTCATCCACCATATAGTTATTGCGGCGAGGGACGTGCACGAAGCCCAAACCCTCGAAATGCCTCTCCAACCGGCGCACCTCCGCCAGGTAGGCCGCCATGGTGGGATCTGAGCAGGTGAATTCCTTCCTCGCCTGGTTGATGACCAGGAGAGAGTCGCCTTTTACTTGCAAACGCGAATGCCTGTGGTCGGCGAGTAACACTTCAGACTCGCGGGTTGTTGGTAGCGCTGAACTCCAAAGACCACCAAGTGTCGGACGATGTCGCCGTGGAGACACCAGACGACGCCAGCCAAATTTCTCCAAATGAACGAGCCGTCGAAGAAGAGAGTCCACGGCAAGGGTGCTGGGGTGTCTTCAACTTCTGCATCTGCCGGAGTCCATTTGCTGACGAACTCCGCCAGAGCTTGCCCTTTGATGGCTGTTCGGGGAGCGAACTTGAGGTCAAACTCTGCTAGCTCCATGGCCCATTTGGCGATGCGGCCCGTCGTCTCGCGGTTGAAGAGGATCTCCCGCAAGGGATACTTGGTCAAGACAATGATTTCTCGCCCCTGGAAGTAGTGACGCAGCCTCCTAGACGCCGTCAGCACGGCGTAGAGCATCTTCTGGTGCTGCGAATACCTTGTTTCTGCATCATGGAGAACCTTGCTGATGTAGTAGACCGGGCGCTGAACTCCTTCTCGTTCCGCCACCAACACCGCGCTGACCACCTCCGGGTTCGCCGCGACATAGAGGATCAGCGGCTCGCCCGGATCATGGGCGACCAGCACAGGTGGGGAAGTCAGGTACTTCTTTAAACCGTCAAACGCCTCCTGCGCCTCCGCGGTCCATTCGAACTGGTTGGTCTTCTTTAGGAGCCTGAGTAAAGGGAGACTCTTATCCCCAAAGTAGCTATAAAGCTGCCCAGGAAGTCAGCAGCCCACCAAGCATCGTGATCCGCCAAGTCGCGTCTGGGGCTACGATCTTGTCGGGGTTCGCCTCAATCCCCCTCTAGGAGACAAGGAAGCCCAACAACTTACCCGACGGAACGGTGAACACACACTTCTCAGGGTTGAGCTTGATGCAGTACTTCCTTAGATTGGCGAAGGTTTCCTCCAGGTCGCCAATCAACTCCTCCGCCTTCTTGACTTCACCACCGTGTCGCCGACGACACCTCCAAGTTCCGCCTATCTGGGGCGTGAGCGATGTGCATGGCTCTCTCGGTAAGTTGGGCCTGCATTCTTCGCCGAACGCCATTCTTGTAGCGAAGAGACGCCTATTACGCCACAAAAGCGTCTTGTCTTCATCTTCTTCACCATGCTAACTGGTGGTACCCAGAGTACGATCCGTAGCATACCGCCGCACCTCACCGTGGAATCGACGATGAGATCAATGCGGGGCAGCGGGTACGGATCCTTCGGGCATGCCTTGTTGAGGTCGGTGAAGTCGACACACATCCTCCACCGCCTGCTGGATTTCTTTGACGAGGACGGGTTCGCGAGCCACAGGATGGGCGACGCCCAACGACTTCGCCTTAAGAGCTTGTCCACCTCCTGGTGGATTACGGCCTGGCGCTCCACCGACTGCTTCCGGACCTTCTGCATAACCGGTCGCGCGTCGGGGAACGTTGCCAACTTATGCTCAATCACCTCCCTGGGGACCCTAGCCATGTCGGACGGTTGCCAAGCAAACACGTCTGCGTTAGACTGGAGGAAGGAGACGAGCGCGCCTTCCTATTTGGCGCTGAGAGAGGCGCCCACCCGAACGGTCTTCGCCGGGTCTGACTCACTCAGGGAGATCGCCTTGACCTCCGCGGACGAACCGGGGGAGGCACGGATCTTCGTCGGAGGAGCTCCCAGAGTCGAAGCTTCAGCCCTCTGGGTGCCGATTGCCCCCGCCAAAGCGAGAGCATCCTTGTCGCAGCGGAGCGCCTCCGGGCGGTCCACCTTCACGATGATGGGGCCAGCTGGCCCCGGAATCTTCACCACCATGTACGCATAGTGGCAGGCCGCCATGAACTTGGTCAGCGCCGGCCGACCCAGTATGGCGTTGTACGGGAGGTCGAACTCCACCCATTGACCTGGTCAAATGACTATTTTAGTCCGGTTTTGCTACATGAGGAACCTCACAAGTCCGGTATTGAGGTTTACAGGCTAAAATGGTTTAGCGGACATAATTGAGGGACCAAATTAGCACTTTTGCCTTCTTCTTTTTACATGCCGCAACGTGCCTCCTCAGATGTCCTATACCCGAGCCCGTCGCCGCCAATAACTCCTATCCACAAATTTTACATTTAGCCCCATACCTCACTAGCCTGCCGTCCAAAAGGTGCACCAACTCCTCGTAGTCGTTCCACACATCCGACCGGTTTAGTCGCTTCGATCCGATGGTATCGAAGCCGGAAGCACAAGTTGAACCGGATCCAGAGGGATGGTCCCCGGTTCCGGTAGTTTTCGTTTCTTGAACCGGTTCGGCCGGTAGACTTTGACCGATTGGTTCATAGTCATCCGGTGTTAATCCGAACTGGCTAAGGTGAAATTCGTCGTACGAAGAACGACCATCAGCCATTTCGGGAAGCTGTCTACACATGAAATAGAAAAACAACACTTAATTTAGAATCACAATACACAAATCAAATATATAGCAAACAAATATATGGAAATATAACAACCTCGCATGATCACACCAACAAATATGAAAATTAAAAATATTTCTAACTTTACCCAAATTTGCAATTAGCAAAGCTTTCTAGCTCAGAAATTGCAAAAACACAATGCACAGAAGAGACACAATAGAGAATGGGTTGGAAGTGTGGCTGGCTGATGAGGGGTGGGCACCTATTTATAGGAAAAATTTGAGATTTTTTGGATTTTTTTCTATTTGTTTGTGAATTTTGAAAGGTTCAAACGACTATAAAAAGCTATATTCGCAATGGGTGTAAAAAAGCGAACCGAACAAACCGAACAAATCGGCATGCCCGGTTCACTACCATGTGTCAAGCTGAGTCGTTGCCACGCCGGGCGCTGCGCCAGAAATGGCCCGAGGGCTGGAGCGGGAGGGCACGTGGCGTCGCCGCGTTGACCAGGACGGGCGGGCAAGCGGCGCTCGGGGGACAGGGTGGGGCTCGTGGGCTCTGCGGCATGGGCGTGTGGCGCACCAACGCACTAGCGCAGGGCGCAAGCCGGCAGCAGCACAACACAGAGCACACTGGCTCTGGCATGGCCACGTGGCGCAGGCGGCAGGCGCAACGGGGTGCAACGAGCGAGGGGGTGATCGGGCACGGTAGGGGAATTTGGTTTTTCAAATTTCGAATGCTACAGTAAACCGGGCCAAATGAAACGAACCAAGCCGGTTCGGTTCGCATAGTGACGATTTCGGCCGTTACTGTGCGAACCGAACCGTGCGTGGCTCGATAGGCCGTGTGCTAGGCCCAGGCACAATTCGCTGCTTCAAACGGACCGGCCCGATTCTTTATTGGAACGAACCGAACCGGGTAGGCCCAATGCACAGTAGCGGGCCGCTCGGTACGGCCCACTTGGTTCGGCCCATATGGCCAGCTCTAGACGAGATCAGCTTACTTGGCACAATGTAATGGTACCATGTTTGTGTATGACTATTCAATGAACCTAGCTTAGAATAAACTTAGCACCGTTGAATGGTATTTTAACTTAAAATAAACTTAGCGCTATAATAATAAAACAGAAAAGAGAAAAAACTGATTAATATGGCTAAATTCAACTAAGGAATGGCTGAACGTGCTCAGAACTAGAAGAACCCAAAGTGCAAATATTGTTTCTTTATTTGATTTTTTTTTTGCAGAACTTAAAAAGAGAATAATTGTAAAAGCTACTTCAGAGTTCAGAGTTCATGGTAGGGTGGCTGCACAACCACCTATGCTCCCTCTGTGGCTCATGTGATGAGGACGTGACCCTCATAGTGCGGTTCAAATGATGAGAACGAAGACAGCTTCACACTCCACTAGCATGTTGCAATGAGTTGTAGGAGTCTAGGAGAAGGGTGGTTGTCGTTTATAATGGTCGTTTATCTAGTGTTGTAGCACTGTGTACTTGTAACCAAGGTTCTAAAAATCATGATTAATCCCCGATTAGTCCCCGATTAATCTCTAGTCGATTGTCCTCCGATTAGGACCGATTACCGATTAATTCCGACTAGTGCCGATTTATGTGTCCGATTAATCCCGTTTAACCTTAGTCCCCACCTCACAGCCCGATTAACAACTAGCGACTTTTAGAACCATGCTTGTAACAATATTTGAAATATGAAGCGTGAATCTGTCTCCCCATTTTACGAATAGGAATAGCTTCGCCTGCCAACATTTTTCATTCAAAACAGAAAATGCCAACTCTGCTTGAAAGGGTTGAATTTCAATTTCAATCACCATGCATGTAGATTCCGCATTTACCCACAAAAATAGAATTGAGGATCACATTGTAACATACCTAAAAAATTGCAAATTTAGATGGAGGCAACATGCGTTCTCCAAAATTTCTTCGATGTGTATGCTTAGGCTGTCTCCACGCCTCCAAATTTCATTCGAGTCAACCGGAATCGCGAAAACAAGTTGACAGACAGAAACTATAGAAATTGTGTTTCTCAAATTTTATAGTTTGTTATAGAGATCACTATAGAAAACTACCGATGTTTCATCTCACAAAACTATCAAGACAAATACGAAAACCGTCAAAAGAACATATGCTCATATTCCCGCCAGCTGGCCATCGAGCATAGGCCGTTATATAAGATGGGCCAGGGTTTTATATCGGCTGACGAACTTGAAAAAGTCGATATTGGAACCGATGGTAAGGAGAGGCCCACTTACATCAGTAAACAGTTGTCGCGGGAATATAAGATCGGCTTATCCAGATACTTAAAGATCGGGTTGATTGCTTCGCTTGGGAGTATCACGAGATGCCTGGTTTAAACCGATCTATAGTTGAACATAAGATTAAAATGAAGCCTGGATTTTGGCCAGTAAAGCAGTCACCAAGAAAGATTAGTTGGAAAATTTATGACCAAGTGAAGGCTGAAATTCAGAGGTTATTAGATGCAAAGTTTATTCGGCCATGCAAATATGCCGATTGGATTTCTAATATTGTACCAGTGGGGAAAAAGGATTCTGATAAGATTCGGGTATGCATAGACTTTCGAGAATTGAATAAAGCAACATATAAAGATGAATACCCGATGCCGATTGCCGATCGTTTGATAGACGCTGCCTCTGGCAATCGGATTATCAGTTTTCTGGATGGCAATGCAGGGTACAATCAAATTTTTATGGCCGAAGAAGATGTGAATAAGACTGCATTTAGATGTCCTGGTGCTATCGGCTTATTCGAATGGGTTGTGATGACTTTTGGGCTGATTAGTGTTGGAGCTACCTATCAGAGAGGGATGAACTTGATATGCCATGATCTGATCGGTAAATTGGTTGAAATCTATATTGATGATGTGGTGATAAAGTCCCAGGAAGAGGAGCAACACTTGGCTGATATTGTGACTGTATTAGATCTGTCGACGGTTGGGATATTGACCCAACTCAACTAAGGTTCTTCAAGAGAGAGATAGGAGACACGCCGAACAAGACGAACAACAACGAACAGGGAGACGGGGATTTTTATCCTGATTCAGGCCTCTCGGGAGAGATGATAGCCCTACGTCCAGCTTTTCTTATATATCAAAGATGATTAAAAGAGGTGGCTCGACAAGACGAACAGGTCTCGGCGAGATTATGGTGTATACGAGGTGCTAAGATACGAAAGCTCTTCGCCAGGGGTCTGGTGCCTAAAACTCCTGCCTAAAACTCCTACCCTCTACACGCCGTAGGGGCTGGTTTATATAGTACGAAGCAAACCGACCTACCGAGGGAATATCGGGCCGGGCTAACTACGAGATCGCAACAAACTCGACATGCCAAATATATCCTGAGGTAGATAAGGCATACTTCTAGTCTTGGGGATCACGACTTCTGTTCCAATCCGGGAAACCACGTCCGGGTCTTCACGTAGCCGTGCAGAACTCCTGTTCGAGACGGACTCAAACATAATTCCTTGGCCGTTACGCATCATGCCAGTCAGGAAGCTGTTCGGCAAGATGTATATGGGCCAGATAGGACCTTCTAGAGAACTGGGCCCTGGGAGGCTGTTCGATTGGGCCGTCAGGGAGTGGGCCATGGCAATGGGCCGTAATTTTATCCCCGACAAGATCGGTTTCGAAAGTATGGTATGAGGATGAATCCAAAGAAGTATGCTTTCGGAGTATCGGCAGCCAAGTTCCTGGGTTTTATGGTGCATCAGAGAGGAATTGAAGTACATCCCGATAGGGTAAAGGCGATCCTGAATACTAAGCCTCCTGATTCGAAGGTTCGTCTACAAGAGCTTATAGGTAAGATTAATTACTTAAGGAGGTATATTTCAAATTTATCGGAAAGAATCATACCATTTTCTCCATTGCTTAAGTTAAAAAATTCCGATAAGTTTGTTTGGGGAGCAGAGCAGCAGAGAGCGTTTGATAGTATTAAGGAATACCTGATTAATCCTCCTGTTCTGGTTGCTCCAAAAGAAAATGTGCCGTTCAAATTGTATCTATCGGTATCAGATAAAACAATAGGGGCAGTTCTGGTCCAAGAGATCGATGGAAAGGAACACGCGATTTTCTATTTGAGCAGGAAATTATTGGATCCAGAAACCCGATACAAAGTAGTGGAAAGATATTGCCTTTGTTTATACTTTGCTTGCACTAAATTGAGGCATTATTTGTTGGGTGTTGAATGCAAAGTGGTTTGTCAGACCGATGTGGTTAAGTACATGCTTAGTGCCCCAATCATCAAAGGACGTCTTGGCAAATGGGCATATACTCTCATCGAATTTGACTTGACATATGAATCTCCAAAGGCTGTCAAGGGGCAAGTATTAGCCGATTTCATCACGCACCATCAAGATATTAATTTGTCGATTCTTTTGCCTTGGGTAATGTTCTTCGATGGATCGGTTTGCGAGAAGGGATGCGGAATCGGTATTTTCATTGTCTCTCCTGGTGGTGTTCCTTACCGATTCAGTGTTACAGTAGATTTCGGGTTGACCAACAATCAAGTGGAATGTGAAGCTTTGATTCAGGGATTGGAGTGGTTAATTCAAGCTGGTGCTGTCACTGTGGAGGTGTTTGGACATTCACAATTGGTACTTTTTCAGATGATCGGTAAATATGAATGTCATAGTGATTTGCTTCGGGAATATCTGGAAAGAGCTTCTGATTTGGCTAAGTATTTCAGTATATTTATGATTCAGCATATTCCGAGGGAGCAGAATTGCGAAGCCAATGATTTAACTCAGGAGGCGTCAGGTTACAAATTACTGATCATGGAGTTGGAGATTATTCCGATTGCAAATCCAGTTCCGATAGGATGGCAGGCAGAAATTATCGGTTATCTAAAAGATCCCTAGGGGAAAACCGATAGGAAGCTTAAAAGGAGAGCTCAAAGGTATGTTTTAATAAGTGACAAGTTATACTATCGGAGTTTTGATAGTTTATTGCTTAAGTGCCTGGATGAAGAGGAAGGTAAAATTGCAATCAGAGAAATTCACGAAGGATTATGCGGAACACATCAATCGGCGTATAAGATGAGGTGGATGTTAAAACGCGTGGGATATTTCTAGCCGACGATGGTGGAAGATTGTTTCAGATATTATAAGGGTTGCAAAGACTGTCAGAAGTTTAGAAATATTCAGCATGCGCCTGCGTCAATTTTGCATCCGATTGTGAAGCCGTGGCCTTTTAGAGGATGGGGAATTGATATGTTCGGAGAAATATTTTCTTCTTCGTCCAAGGGGCATCGGTACATCTTGGTAGCAACAGATTATTTTACAAAATGGGTTGAAGCTGTACCATTGAAGAAAGTAACTGCTACCGAAGCGATCGACTTTGTCAAGGAGCACATAATTTACCGATTCGGTATTCCTCAGACGATCACTACAGATCAGGGATCGGTGTTTATGTCAGAAGCATTTCAAGATTATGCTCGGAGCTTGGGAATTACGACAATCAACTCATCGCCGTATAATGCTCAAGCTAACGGCCAGGCAGAGTCTTCAAATAAAAGCACCATAAAGCTGATCAAGCGAAAAATCGATGAAAGGCCGTGGGGTTGGCATAATATGTTGGCGAATGCACTATGGGCATATCAAATTGCTAAGCATGGAGCTACGAAAGTATCACCATTTGAGTTGGTTTATGGCCAAGAAGCTGTTCTACCGGTTGAAGCGATCATCGGATCCACGAGAGTTGAAGAGCAAAATAATATAAAAGCCGATGACTACAAGAGTTTAATGGTAGATAAGCTGGATGACATGGTGGCAGTTCGGTTAAAAGCTCTAGAGCATATCGAGCAAGATAAGCAAAGAGTTTCCAGGCATTATAACAAGAAAGTTGTACCGAAAGCTTTTGAAGTGGGAGAACTTGTATGGAAGACATTTTTACCGATTGGTTCTAGAGATCCTAAATATGGCAAATGGTCGCCAAACTGGAAGGGACCGTTCAGAATCAATCGGATTATTCCTGGAAATGCATATATCCTTGAGACAATCGATGGGGAAGTTTTCGGTAAAGCAATTAACGCTAAGTATCTGAAGAAATATTATCCTAGTGTTTGGATTGGAGCTTGAGCCGAGGTTTGTTAAAAGCCGATTATATGTGAATCGCCTATAGTTCAAAAAACCGTTTGACACTAATAATTTTACTCAACACGTTGCTGTTGAGCAAAAGCCAATTCTAAAGAATCGCCTAGAGGATAAAAAGTTGATGAAATAAAAGCGATTGCATAAAGAAAATAGTTATTACAAAGGCACAAAGGCCTTAATCGTTTTCGTCCCAAGGGGCAAGGTGAAACATTGTTTTGCGATCAGTTAAATAACGATCAACACATCACAAAGTTTTGAAATTTGGCTCGCAGGCCAATCATTCGCAAAACTCAAAAATTGCGGCGGCAGCACTTGTCATTGTGTCCCGAACCTGGTTGATGGTATCAGTGTCTTCTTTGACCGATCCAGGTATGGTCGGGATTTTCTTCTTGGCCTCTATGACTACCAGGCCGCAAGCCTTCACTATGCTGTATTGCTCTTTGGCTGCTGATTTGCTTTCGTCGAAACTTGAAAGAGCATCGGCTTCAGCTTTCCTCGCTTTCTCCAATTCCAGTTCCAAGGTTTTGACCCTTGAAACTGCTTTGGAAGCGGCGAGTTTTGCCGATTCTGCTTCGCTCTTCAGCTGAAGGAGCTTGTCGTTTTGTGCGTTGGCGTCTTGAATCAGCCCTTTCAGTTCCGCCTCCGCATCCTTGAGCACTTCTCGTTGGTGCAGCTGGTCCAACGCAGCATAGAAATTGGTTTTCTTTTCCTCTAGACGCAGTGCTTTTTCGATAGCCGAAACCACTTGCTCTGGGAGAATTTCTTTGATCGAATCGGCAATATCCCTTAATGCAGAAGGATTTGCTAGGAAAGCCGACTCATTGCCGAATAACTCCCACATTTGCTTGAGTTGGTGACGGTGTCTGGGGAAAGTCGATTTTTCTTCGATGGTTCTGGAGTAGGTGAATCAACGATGGCAACTGGAGGCGATGAAGTTCTGATCGGCGAAGATAGAAAGTCTAGTTCATCGTCGAGCCAATCCATGCTAGACGGGTCGAAGTTGAGATCATCGTTTTTCTTCCCGTCGTATGTGATGACCTGCGTGGACACCACTGTTACCCGGGCTGGGCTACGAGGTTGAATCATGTACTGGACAAAAATATTTTAAGTTACAATGTATCGGATTTTGAAAGTTGCATAAATTAAAGCAAGGGAAATCCGATTACGTCTTGAGGGTTGAAGGTCGGAGGTGTCTAAGAAGCTGGCGGAGGAGCAGGTGTATCATCCTTCTTGTTTTGGATGGGCGATGTGTCCTGAAAGAAAATACCGATAAGGTAAAAGCTGGTAGGAATTGGTGTGGATTTGAAAAGGGATCGAGTGCTTACTGTGTCACATACCAATTCGATGGTATCAGGTGTACGCACCTTTTGAGATTTTGGCCTCTTGACGGACACTTTCTTCCTCAGGCCAGGTTCGCCTATGGGTTTCCCTGTTAAGAGAAGTCAGTAAGCAATCGGATATTTCAGAATTTTATATGTAAACCGATTATACCTCTTTTCTTCGGCTGAGAGGAATTCTGGGCGAAGGCTGATGCGGACTTCGCTGTGGAATGTAGCTGGCCAGACGCGTCGCCAATAAGCTTGGCCTTTGGGCGCTTATTACCGCTCTGAAAGGGAACTAAACAAGAGGTCAGTAATCGGTAAAAGAACAATGTAAGTTAGCAAACACACGCAAGTTAGTAACCTCGCTGCTAGAAGACGATGCATGGTTCTGGGAGTTTGTTCTTTCATCGTCTGAATCTGATGAAAAGATCCCGATTCTGAAGAATTTTCTTCCTTATCTTCATCAGAGTTATCGGAATCGTTATTACTTGAGTTGCTGGTTTCCGATTCCGATGGGGCTTCTGTCATGCCAGCGATCTTTGGCCAGTTAGGTCTGCAAGTTTCTTTCTGGCCAGTGATCTGTTCGATTAAGGTTGCAGCTCCGCCTTTGGTGGCATAAATATTTTTGGCGATAGTTTCCCACCAGTTATCGAACGCTGACGAAGTATTGGCCCACATAATGAACTCTGATGGCATTTCGAAGTCCAAGTGGGCAGCAGACAAAATACCGTAAGCCGATTGAGAGTTTAAATCTTCTCTGGCATTCAGTTGGCGATATATAAAGAGATCGGGAATTTTCTGCCCAAGATTAAACTGCCAGGCAACCATAGCCGGGTGATAGAACTTGTAGGAGGGTTTCCTGAGATGGGTTCTCGTGCTCAGGATAGCGAAGAAGATGCTTGGAGAAATGAATTCCTTAAAAGCCGATAAGGCCTCACCCTTTAGAGTGTTGGCCAATCGGAAAAATGAAGGTACTGGGTATTTGTCCAGATCAGTGTACGGGTTAAACTGCTCTGCCCCATATTCCGATTCAGACATGGTGTAGAAATCAACCATGGAATGGGAGAAGTCATATTCGTTTAGGCTTTTTCTGTTGCAGTTTACCGATATCATCTCGCCGTATGATCTACAGGGGCGATCATTACTATCGAAATCTTTTTCATTCGGGAATTCTAGACTGAAATCCAGTTCACCTAGGGAGTTGTATATCTGGAGCTTCAAGAACATTCCGATAAACCAGAAAGGGCCGCCTAAGTTTTCAACTGAATAGTCGGCTTTCTTTGAACAGAGGTCTTCCCTGATCTCATGCATCATACGATAGGTGGCTCCCAGCAGGTATTTACCGATTGCTAACTTGTGACCTGCTGCTAGCGCTTCGGCTACCCCTTGGTAAACCTTGCTGGGGCTGAGGGATTGCCCGCAGAAGAAAAATCTGTCAAGCCAAATGTTGAGAAAGGCGATGTGCTCTTCATCTTCTACGTCGCTAGTTTGCTAATGGGTACTGATGTAACGTTGCCAGCCGAAGTTTTTCTCGGGAACCAGCTTTAAGGTGGCAGGCATATCAAAAGCCGATAGCATTTCGCCATCGGGACTGAGACCGGTTAGCATTGCTACGTCGAGGAGCGTAGGGCTTATGGGTCCAATCGGGAAAAAGAAGGCATTGGCTGTGTCGCACCAGAAGTAAGATGATGCTGCCATAAAGGGTTCATCTGCTGGCGAAGGAGATAGGGAAAGAAGAATGGCATCAGTAATTCCTAGGTCATCCCATTGCTCTTGTTTCTGGCTGTAAACCCGAATGAGCCAGTCCTTATATCCCTTGATCGGGCTAGGCCAAGACCTAAATGCCGATTTTCAACTGTTGACACTAAGCTTATCGGCAAATAAGGGTAGTCTGCCTACGGAATGAAATATGAAATCCGATGGATCTTGGTCTCCTACTAGCCCCAAAGAATACAAAGCTTCAGAGTCCGAGCATTGAATCAGTACCTGAGACATGATGCCGATTGAGAGTTGAAGGAGTTGGTTGTGCGCTGACTGCTGAGGGCTCTGAAAATTCCGATGCGAGAGACGTGCGCGAGTAGGAGAGCGTGAAAGTGACGGCGAATGGGGGTCTATTTATAGCCATGGTAAAAATTAGGGTTTTACCGCGCTTTTCGGCGTTACAGTTACAGCCCGCATCGTCTGCTGGGCTGACACGTGTTCTCGAAATGCGCTCAAAGCGAAGAATTATAGGGGCAAAATTGTGAAATGTTCCAATATGGTAAATCCGATTTTTAGTTGAAAGTTCGGCTAATGAGAATACCCATTGCCAAATATAGGGGCATATGTTGACACCCAAATTTGGCAGAAAATCGGATGTTCAGAAAAGGGAGAATATGTTGGAATTATTGGGCCAAATCGGAAATGGGCTTCATCGGCAAAGTGAAAGACATATTGAAGAGTACCGATGGGCAAAAAACTTCGAAAGAGATACGATCTGATCAGAAGCGCGTCGTGGTAAATTAGGTCGTATCGGTATCGACTTTGTAACACTATAAATAGGACCTTAGGTCTCGATAGATAATCAATCAATACTCAATACACAAAATACTTTCTCAAATCCGATCGACTTCGTCGAAAGGCTTCAACTCGCAGGTAGAGCTATCTCGATGGGATAATCGATTCTCTTCTTGTAACCCGTATGCATGGCTGCATCATGTCGATCTCGTGTATACAAACCATGTTAGACTGTCTCGGGATTTACCGATCTTTAACATGTTCTCGCATATTGCACTGTCTCGAGTCAATCGATCTGTAATGTGTGTTTACCCTGTAATACCGATTGTCAAATATTTCATGTGCTTTCTCCTGAATTCGATATATGCACCTGGCACGTTTAGTCAATCTTGTGTATGCCTTGTTTAGGATCTTGCATGTGCAAACATTTGCCGATCCGTATTACATCTACCCTTATTAGTTGTTAGACCTTTTACTCGGTTTATTGGTTATATCCAGATTTAGATCTGAATACTGTCTTGGCCTGACCAATTGTTCAATCTGTTTTCTGGTTTAATCTGATATATTGATATTAAGGTTTATTGCTAATGTTATTATAAAAACACCAAAAATAAGCATGAGATTTAGATTTGGATGTTTATTTAATTGCTCTATCTGGCATTAAGCCGATAGATCCTGTAATCGGTTAATTTAAAGCCGATTACAAATAACCTGATCTGGCTATTAAAAAGCCGATTAGGCCTATATTACTGACGATTTTCTCCTTGTCAATTCACAGGTCAAATTGACTGGCACGCTTGGTTTCTGGTTGCGACACAATCACTGGATTGACGCTTCCGCATGTGTGTTCACAGAAACTCTCGTTTTTGTGTCAACAACGTTCCAAGTGTTCGCCAACTCGTGACCATCCTCGAAAGCGAGCCTGACTGAGCCTGGGCGGGATACTGAGACCACCTTGAAGGGGCCCTCCCATGGGGGAGACAGCTTATTGCGGCCTGTTTGCGCCTGGACTCTACGCAAGACGAGGTCGCCCGCCGCCAGTGTTCTTTCACACACCCTTTTTGCTTGATAACGGCGCAAGGCCTGCTGATATCTGGCGGCCCAGATCGCCGCTCTGTCCCTAATCTCCTCCAGGAGATTTACTTCATCCTGACGCCGGTCAGGATCTCCGTCTTCGCTGTACGCCGCCACCCTTGGGGACCCAAAAGTGAGCTCCGACGGGAGCACTGCTTCAGAGCCATACACCAGGAAGAAAGGGGTCTCGCCGGTAGCTCTGTTGGGAGTTGTCCGCAGCGCCCAAAGCACAGTGGGGACTTCTTCCGCCCAGCGTTTGCCGCGCTTCTCCAGGCAGTCGAACGCCCTTGTCTTGAGTCCTCTGAGCACTTCTGCGTTCGCCCGCTCCACCTGCCCATTGCTCTTCGGATGTGCGACGGAAGCGAAGCATAGCTTAGTGCCCAGCTCCTCACACCAATCTTGAAAGTCGGCGCTTTTGAACTAAGCGCCATTGTCAGCGATGATCCTGCTGGCGACGCCGAACCGGACGAAGATGCTTCTCATGAACTTTATGGCCGCCGCAGATGTGATCGTCGGGACTGGCGAGGCCTCAACCCACTTGGTGAACTTGTCGACGGTGACGAACAGATGCGTGTAGCCCCCGGTTGCCCGTGGGAACGGGCCCAGTATATCCAGCCCCAGACCGCGAATGGCCAGGAGAGCGGAATGGTTTGCAGCGCCTGGGCCGGTCGGTGGAATTGCTTAGCATGAAATTGACACGCTTCGCATCTCCTTACCAGCTCGAAGGCATTCTGGAGGGCAGTAGGCCAATAGAAGCCGTGGCGGAAGACCTTCCCGACCAACGCCCGGCTCCCTGAGTGGCTCCCGCACATGCCTCCATCGATCTCAGAGAGGATTTTGCTCCCCGCTTCCCGAGTGACGCACTTCAGTAGAACTCCGTTTGCGCCCTGGCGATACAGGTCCCCACCTACCAGAGCGTAGCGCTTGGCCTTGCGCGCTATCTTCTCAGCTGACGCGTCATCGTCGGAGACCACTCCATCCCGCAGGTAGGCTAGGATAGGATCCATCCACTGACCTTTTCGGACGAGTGCGACGACGTTAGAATGGTCGTCGACGTACTCTGCCTGGCCTGGCATTTCCGCCTCAACCGCCGCAGCAGTTCTTCCACATCCTCCCTCCGACCGGGGAGCTTCTGCGGGGACATCGACGTCTCCTCCAGGCGTGGGAGCTGCATCGAGAATCATGTCGTCCCCACCAGAATCGGGGGCCGCGACAGACGGCCACGTAAGTCTTTCTTCAAAGACCCCAGCCGGGACAGGTGCCCTTGACGAGACAATCTGGGACAATTCATCTGCCATGTAGTTGTCGCGGCGAGGGATGTGCACGAAGCCCAAGCCCTCGAAATGCAGCTCCAACCGGCGCACCTCCGCCAGGTAGGCCGCCATAGTGGGATCCGAACAGGTGAATTCCTTCCTCGCCTGGTTGATGACCAGGAGAGAGTCGCCTTTTACTTGCAGCCGCCGTATGCCCAGGGTCGACGCCACCCTGAGCCCGGCGAGTAGTCCTTCGTACTCCGTAGCGTTGTTGGTAGCGCGGAACTCCAGCAACACCAGGTGCCGAACAAAGTCACCGGTGCGAGACACCAGGACGACACCGGCCCCGGCCCCCTCTAGCCGGAACGAACCGTCGAAGAAGAGAGTCCACGGTGAGGGTGCTAGGGTGACTTCAACTTTTACCGCCGCCGGAGTCCATTCGCTGACGAACTCCGCCAGGGCTTGCCCTTTGATGGCCGTTCGGGGAGCGAACTTGAGATCGAACTCCGCCAGCTCCATGGCCCATTTCGCGATGCGGCCCGTCGCCTCGCGGTTGAAAAGGATCTCCTGCAAGGGGTACTTGGTCAAGACAGTGATTTCTCGCTCCTGGAAGTAGTGACGCGGCCTTCTGGATGCCGACAACACGGCGTACAAAATTTTCTGGTGCTGCGAATACCTTGTATCTGCGTCGTGGAGGACCTTGCTGATGTAGTAGACCGGGCGCTGAACTCCTCTCTCCGCCACCAACACCGCGCTGACCACCTCTGGGTTCGCCGCGCCATAGAGGATCAGCGGCTCGCCCGGATCTGGGGCGACCAGCACGGGTGGAGAAGTGAGTTACTTCTTTAAACCGTCAAACGCCTCCTGTGCCTCCGCGGTCCACTCGAATTGGTTGGTCTTCTTCAGGAGCTTGAACAGGGGGAGACCTTTATCCCCCAGGCGACCTACGAAGTGGCCCAGGGATGTCAAGCAGCCCACCAAGCACTGCATCTGCCGAAGTCGCGTCGGGGGCTTCATGTTCTCGATCGCCACGATCTTGTCGGGGTTCGCCTCAATCCCCCTCTGGGAGACAAGGAAACCCAACAGCTTGCCCGATGGAACGGCGAACACACACTTTTTAGGGTTGAGCTTGATGCAGTATTTCCTCAAGTTGGCGAAGGTTTCCTCCAGGTTGCCGATCAATTCCTCCGCCTTCCTGGATTTCACCACTAGGTCGTCGACGTATACCTCCAGGTTCCGCTTGATCTGGGGGGGCGGTGAGCGATGTGCATGGCCCTCTAATAGGTTGGGCCTGCATTCTTCAATCCAAACGCCATCCTTGTGTAGCAGTAGACGCCCATTGGCGTCACAAAGGCTGTCTTGTCTTCGTCTTCTTTTGCCATGCTAATCTAGTGGTACCCAGAGTACGCATCCAGAAAGCACAGCTGCTCGCAGCTGGTACGGGTCCTTCGGGCACGCCCTGTTGACGTCGGTGAAGTCGACGCACATCCTCCACCGCCCGTTGGATTTCTTGACGAGGACGGGTTCGCGAGCCACAGGATGGGCGACATCCAACGACCTTCGCCTCAAGAGCTTGTCCACCTCTGGCGGATAACGGCTCGGCGCTTCCACCGATCGCTTCGGACCTTTTGCAAGACCGTCGGCCGGGAACGTTGCCAACTTATGCTCAATCACCTCCCTGGGGACCCCAGTCATGTCGGACGGTTGCCAAGCAAACACATCTGCGTTGGACTGGAGGAAGGAGACGAGCGCGCCTTCCTATTTGGCGCTGAGAGAAGCGCCCACCCGAACAGTCCTCGCCGGGTCTGACTCGCTCAAGGAGACCGTCTTAATCCCCTCGGACGAACCGGGAGAAGCACGAACCTTCGCCGAAGAAGTTCCCAGAGTCGAGGCTTCAGCCTTCTGGGCGCCGATCGCCCCCGCCAAAACGAGAGCGTCCTTGTCGCAGCGGAGCGCCTCCGGGCGGCCCACCTTCACGATGATGGAGCCAGCAGGCCCCGGGATCTTGACCACCATATAAGCATAGTGGCAGGCCGCCATGAACTTGGTCAGCGCCGGCCAGCCCAGTATGGCGTTGTACGGGAGTTCGAAGTCCGCCACCTCGAACTCGAGCATCTCCGTACGGAAGTTGTCGGCGCCTCCGAAAGTCACCGGGAGGCCGACGCGTCCGAGAGGGACGGACTCAGCCCCCGGCGTGACGCCGAAGAAGGGAAGCGTCGGCCGGAGCTCCTGCTCCTGGATCTGAAGTGCTTTGGCGACTCGGGCGGACAGGAGGTTGATAGAACTTCCTCCGTCAACTAGCACCCGCCCCAGCTTGACATTCCGGACCGTGGGCGCAACTACGATCGGGAGATGCCCGGCCGATCGTGTCTTTGGCGGGTGATCGGCTCGACCGAATGTGATCGATCGCTCCGACCACACCACCGCTCGCGAGACTTTACGCCGGCACGACGGCGGCGACACCTCCCTCATCGCACGCTTAAAACTGGCGTGAGACGGATAGGTGGCCGATCCGTCGTGGATGACGGCGACTTCGCGCTCCGCCTGCTGAAAGCCAAGCGAAGCCGGTTCCTTGCCTTTGCCGCTGCCGGATGCTTGCTGCTGTTCGTGGGCTCGCTTGTCCACTATCTTGCTGACGACCTGGCAATCCGCCAAGTCGTGGGTGTTTCTGCGATGGATCGGACAGTAAGTCCTTCCATCCCACTCGTTGGGGTGACGCCCTCGCCCTTCGTCGTCGCCACGGCGGTCGCCGTGGCCGCGATGGTCGTCACGGCCACCCCCACGGGGACCGTTCCTGTCGCCACCGCGACCTCCTCCTTTCTTCCGCCCGCCGCGCCCGTCGCGCGGCCGGCCACCGTCGTCGTTGTCGTCGTCATCGCGCTCGGCGGCAGGACCTGCCCGGTCTCGGCCGCCTTGTGCTTCTTCTTGTCCTTCCCGCCGAGATTCTTGGAGGTCCCGGCCTCGCCACCCCCGGCGGCCCCCGCCCTTCCGGCTGGCCAGAAGTGGACCTCCGCCTGCAGGGCGCATTTGTGGGCCAGGGTGAAGAGCTCCTCCGTCGTCTTGATCTTGCGGGTGGCCATCTTTTCCTTGACCTTGGGGTCTCGGGGGCCCCTCCTGAAGGCCGTGACAACGGCGTCGATGGAGATGTCAGGAATTGTGTTGCGAACCTGACTGAAGCGCCGGATGTAGTCGCGCAGCGACTCTCCCTTCTTCTGCTCCACATTGTGGAGATCGTCTTCAACCCCGGGCTGCTCGAAAGTGCCCTGCAAGTTGGTAATGAATAGCTCGGAAAGCTCCTTCCACGACCCCACTGACTCCGGGGGTAGGTTCATGAGCCACGAGCAGGCCCCGCCGGTGAGGACTGCGGGGAAGTAGTTCGCCAGAACCTTTCCCGACCCTCCAGTCGGCTGCATCACCGTAGTGTAGATCTGTAAAAACTCGTTAGGGTTGGTGGAGCCGTCGTACTTCTCGATGGAGGCGGGCCTAAACTTCTCCGGCCACTGCATGCGGCGCAGCTCCTTTGAAAAGGCGCGGCAACCGACGTCTGGCGCCTCCTGCTCGCCTGCCAGCTGCGTTTTGTCCCTGCGCCCGCCGCCGGGCGGCGCCGAAGAGCGCCGCCTTCTCCGGCGGAGGCGGTATCGCGGGAACCCTCCTGGTCCCCACGGGCGGCAGCGATGGCGCGGTCGCGCTCTCGATCGTGCCGTCGGCGGAACTTGTCGCGCAGGTCTTCTCCGTGTCGTAGATGGCGGTCCTCCAAGTGGGTCTGGAGATCCGGTCCACCTGTGCGCCTGCCCGGTCGAACCCCCGTGGGAGTTGCCTGGCTCCTGTCGTCTTGGCCCCGCTCCCTCTCGCCAGGAGATCCGCGGGAGGGATACGGAGAAACCAAAGAGCGGGAGGAAGCGGAAATACCAGCTCCCGCGCCCCCCGGAACTTCCACTACCGCCGCGGCGGCTGACGAAGGGCCAAATCGGCCTACCACGGCACCGCGGAGAGTCCGGTTACCGCACCGGCTGGTTGTCCAAGAGGGCCTCGGCGCATGGAGGTTTTGTGCCGGAGTGCACTCCTCCAAGGCCAGACGCCGTCTAGCCAGACTGGGACGGCTACTCTCCGCCAGGGCGCCAACCCTCGGTGGGCGGCTACCGCCTGGCTGATCTACCACCATTGCCACGGCCGCAGCTCTGACGGCTGCTTCCTGGCCCATCGCCGACTGCTGATCCGCCATCACCGCCTGAAGAGAGGTTGAAGAAGTTGAACTGATGCTAGCGCCCCCTACCTGGCGCGCCACTACGACGTGTTCTTCACTTAACCACGGCGAATCACACCCCTGTCAGATTTTCTATCTTGCTAGCCGACCAGCCCAAGTTCAGTTCGATTCGAGCATCGAACACGGCAAGGAGCGACACGCAGTGATTACCCAGGTTCGGACCCCCCTGCGGATAATAGTCCTACTTCTGCCGAGCCTTAGCTCTTTTCGTGTTGTGGTTGTGTGGAATGCGATTACAGAGTGTGTCGAACCCCCCTCTCTTCTCTCTCCTCCCTTCTTATACAAGCCTCAATCCGGCGGAGAGAGCCGAAGGGGGGGTAGGCAGAACAGTACTCTCAGTACACTGATGAGACGTGAGGGACGGGACAGGAGAGACGAAAACATGCTGCTACTGTGCCGAGACGCGCCGCCCACGCGAGCTCCGCAAGTGGCCTCCGACTCGTGCGGACACTTCGGTAAGAGAACGAGCGGGACCAAGCTTGCTCCTCCTGACGCGGGCAGCGAACCTGATGATGGCAAACCCTCTCTCTGCCTGTCAACTCCGCAGCACCATAGTGACAGTTGGTCAGACCCGCAGAGGTCACTGTGGCGGTAATCATCTCTTCATCGGTCCATCCGCGCGTAGTGTCGCATTGAATGCGTCTATCCTTCGCAGCAAGGGGGAGTCTTCGCCCAGAAGACTCCCTCCGGAAGGATTCCTGCCACGCGGACCCCACCTGACAATGAGGGGCCCGCCTGAAGTGTGGGGCCCTCGTCCGGCGCTCGGAGGGGCTCGCCCACACGCTGGGGCCTGATCGTTCGCCTGACGTGTGGGGCCCTCGCTCGGCGCTTGGAGGGGCTCGCCCACACGCTGGGGCCTGGTCGCCCGCCTGACGTGTGGGGCCCTCGCCCGGCGCTCTGAGGGGCTCGCCCACACGCTGGGGCCTGGTCGCCCACCTGACGTGTGGGGCCTCGCTCGGCGCTTGAGGGGCTCGCCCGCCACGCCTGGGCCTAGTCGCCCGCGACGTGTGGGGCCCTCGCCCGGCGCTCTGAGGGGCTCGCCCGCCTGACGGGAACTGGTCGCCCCTCGATGTGTGGGGCCCTCGCTCGGCGCTTGAGGGCTCGTCCGCACGCTGGGCCTGGTCGCCCGCCTCGACGTGTGGGGCCCTCGCCCAGCGCTCGGAGGGGCTCGCCCACACGCTGGGGCCTGGTCGCCCGCCTGACGTGTGGGGCCCTCGCCTGGTATTGTTTAGGACTCTTCGTACCCTGGTATTTATTATACCGACAATATATACTTGAAATTTTTAATTAATTACATGAATTATGGTTCACATTTATGAATTTCTCGATTTTTCTAAATTTTTTGACATATTACACAAAAATCAGGCCGATCGAGACAACACGCACCAAACGAACCCGGGTTCGCCCGGTTCGTTCCGTTCAAGCAGCGAGCCGAACCTGTGCTGGGTACTCGGCCCGTTGGTTCGTTTGGCCTGGTTCGCATAGTAACCGGGCCGAAAACTGAACTGGGCCAAACGAACCGGGCTAGCCTGGAAACGAACCGTGCCGAACCGGGCCGGCCAGTTGGCTAGGTCTGATGTCGTGGTAAAGGTGACAGATTCTCTCAGGTTCCAATCCAAACTAGTGTCATCCTTGATCTGTGGGTTCAGGTTGACTTGCCGATAGGGAGACCCATAGCCGGAGTTGACATTTTCATGCTTACATCACAGAGATGCCCACGACCACGAGCGAGCACTGAGCAGCTATTGGCGATCATGTGCTTGATCTGTCGAATGTCTCATCGCAAGTGTCCAGAGAACAATGACAGATAGTGCTCTTGAAATGGAGTGTTTCCAGAAACCATAATTATGATAGTTATATTATTCTTCATATTACAAAGAAGATCGATGGACACTACAGTTCCCCTCGAAAACAAAAGACGGACACCACAGCTATGAGCATGTTGTAATCTAGGGTGGTGTGTTGATCTTAGCGTATATGCACTCGAGACTTGAGTACTTGAGAGCACCTTCCAGCATAGATGTGATTTTTTTAGTTCCACGGAGTTTAGACCAGATTGTGCATCACTTATTGCTTGACCGACCGACTAAAACGCTATTTCAACTAATCATGGTCCATATATACCATCTAAGAGAGTATCTATGTTGGTCACTAAATTAGAACTCTATCTCTGAGTATCTGTCGACGGGTGCTTAACCGGGGGTTATCGTCGCCAATGAATTTAAATAGGGTTATGCGCTGGATTCAAACTCGATGGTAGCACAAGATAGGGGGTCTTTTTATACAGGTTCAGGCCCTCATCATTTGAGGTAATACCCTAGTCCTATGCTTTGAGATTATATGGGGTATATGTGTACAAGATGATCGGAAGATCTCTCGTATATTGTTTTCTCGGCCTCAAGTTGTGTTATGAGGCAAGTGTATTGGATTGGTGTAGAGATGAATATATAGATGAAGATGATGCCGAACCAGGAGCTCCCTGTCCGTCTTATATAGTGGGGGATAGGGTTACAAGATAGAGTACTGGTTAGTGATGAGGTAGGATTCCTATCTCTATCCTCTAGTCAAATACGTAGTTATCCGGAATTACAATTGTATCTTCCCTGTTAGGGATAGACTTCTATATTTATGTCTTTCCTCGCTGGGCAAGCCTTCTAGAGTCCGAGTGGTACCCGTCCTTATCCACCTGACTTGGTCCATCCCCTGTCGGGTGGTCTTTTAGTCCCGCCGTGTGGGTACCCGAGGTCTATGTTATCCACAGTAGCCCCCGAGTGCTTCATAGTTGAGTTGTTGATCCTCTTTACTGCATCTTGGATGAGTCATGCTTCATGCCGAGTGCTTCACAGATTGTTGATGCTTCTTCCCGACTGTCTTCTGCCCGTTATCTGCGAGGAGACTGGGAAGGACTCATAGAGATCCTTAGAGTTGTTAGTGATACCTAGTCCGGGATTGCTGGAGTTCTGGCAGTCGGCTCTTTGTAAGGTATATCACTTTGATTTTTAATGAAGTGATACATGTACTCTTATTGTGATGTAAAACTATTGACCCAACATGGGGTGTACCATGAGTGACCCAATCCGTTGCAGTGAAGCAGAGATTAATTCCATCCAGGATCATCTTCCTTGCGAGGTGCAGGACCTCCCATGTAAGTACTTGGGGCTGCCCCTCTCCCTTAAGAAACTTACAAAGGCAGAAGTACAACCACTCATAGACCGCATTGCTAGTAAACTCTCTGGTTGGAAGGCCGATTTGTTAAGTCGAGCAGGGCGAATGATTTTGGTGCAATTCGTGCTTTCCTCAATGGTGGTGTACTTGGCTATGGCAACTGATCTTCCTCCTTGGGCTGTTAAAGAAATTGATAAGATTAGGAGACGCTTTCTTTGGAGAGGGCGAAAAGAGCCTAAGGGTGGCCATTGTCGGGTAGCATGGACCAAAGTCTGCCGCCCGCCAGAGCTTGGTGGGCTGGGTATTTCAGATCTTCAAAAGATGGGCTGGGCCTTGAGAATGCGTTGGCTTTGGCTTCAAAAGACCGAGCCTGATCGCCCTTGGTCCGCCTTTCCGGTTCAGGTTCACCCTCAAGTCTGTTCCTTCTTTGATATCGCAGGTGTATCTGATGGTGGGGATGGTTCCGCACCCTCTTCTCGCGGAGACGATGATGGCTTTCTGGGCAGAGAATTGTGGACCTAGCACCACGGCTGTTCGCCTTGGTTTCCACGAGAAATGCAAAGAAGCGAACAGTGCTACAAGCGCTCTCAGACCACTCTTGGGTGAGGGACCTGCAGGGTGCGCTATCTGTAGGGGTTATGTTAGAATATTCGAAGCTCTGGGATATTCTTTCTCAAGTGGAGTTGCAGCCAGGGGATGTTGACAGACACATTTGGAGATTTTCTTCTACAGGAGTGTACTCGGCCAAATCTGCTTATAGAGGTTACTTCATTGGTGCTAGCGATTTCGGCCCTTGGAAACTAATTTGGAAATCTTGGGCTCCAAATAAGTGCCGGTTCTTCCTGTGGCTTGTGGCACTTAACAAATGTTGGACCGCGGACCGACTCGCTACACATGGCCTGCATCACCCAGCAAGATGTCTTTTTTGCGATCAGAAGGAGGAAACCATTAACCATCTACTAATATCATGCCCCCTGTCTCGGCAATTCTGGTTTGGACTGCTTGAGAAGGTGGGTCTTCAAAGAACTCTCTCCGCAATGGCACAGCTTCCTTCTTGATTGGTGGTTAGCTTCTATTGAAGTCGTGGATGGTTTTTCTCGACAAGGGTTTAACTCTATAATCTTGCTTGGGGCCCGGTTCTGTGGAATCATCGAAACCGTGCGTTTTGATGGTATCACACCGGATGTGCATCGAGTCATGGAGGAGGCTAGAGAGGAAATGAGGCTTTGGGGTATAGTGGCGCTAAGGGCATCAGTCGCTTCACCGCCGACAAGTCGAGGATGTGTAATCCCTTGTTTGGTCTAGTTCTGGTCGTCTTGTGTGTTTGTTAAGGGCATGGGTGTGTAGTGTTGTACTTTCGGGGCTCTTCCCCCTTCTTCTTAATTAAATGATACGCAGCTCTCCTGCGTGTTCGATAAAAAAAAAGTATGGCTGCTAGGTACCTGTCTCTGTCTTGTAGAATACAACAGTCGGCCCATCATGGGCGTACCTTAAGCTTAGTGGTATCTGTACCCAGCCAGAGTGGGATACAGCTAACGGCCCAACATGGGGCATACCTTGAAGTATAGGCATTTGGCATCTGGTTCCGTTGGAACACAACAGTCGGCCCAACATAGGGCATGTCATCAGCCAAGTGGTACCTGTACCCGACTAGAGTGAAATACAGCTGGTGGCCCCAGAGGGCGCACCTTTTGATTTTGGCTGAATGGCCGAGCGGTACCTGTACTTGACTGGAGTGGGATACAGCTGGTGACCCAAGAGGGCATACCGTGGTTTTA
Source organism: Raddia guianensis (assembly GCA_036346415.1). Taxonomy (NCBI): domain Eukaryota; kingdom Viridiplantae; phylum Streptophyta; class Magnoliopsida; order Poales; family Poaceae; genus Raddia; species Raddia guianensis. The sequence goes on along the minus strand of CM070535.1, from coordinate 47,845,779 downwards.
ACCATCTGGTACCTATACTCGTAGAGTGAAGCGATTGGTCCAACATGGAGCATACCATCTGAATAGGGTTTGGCCTAACGATACCTATATCCGACTAGTGCGGCACACATCTAGTGTCCCAACATGGTGTATATCATTGTTGTTAACCAGACAGTATCTATACCCTACCGGAGTGGAATACAGCTGGCGGCCCCACCACAGAGCATACCTTAAGGATAGAGTTTGGCCGTATGGTATCCATACCCGGGTTGCGGTGTACAGCGAAGGCCCCATATAGAATGTACCATCGAAACTCATTCCCGACATCACTAGTATCTGACCCTGACATGTAGTGACCAACTAGTGACTCAACATGGGGTATACCAAGAGATGGGCATTTTTTGTAGCTCTATCGGTAGTCAACCAAACATGGGGTGTACCGAGACTAAATTTGGCTTAGCCTGACTGCGCTTGTAGCCACTGGTTGTGACACGCAGCTGGAAGGCCATAGTTAGCGCTTAGGGCGCATGGTGGCCTATGGTCAGAGGTGTAAGCGTATAGCCGTACCGAAGTTGGTGTGGGTGTGTAGCTGTGCCATACACTTGAACGCTCGAGGCACAGGCGTAGGCGCGTGTAAGGATCCTAGGCCGAGAGGGGGGGTGAATCGGCTCTTTTCAAATTTTATTTCTTTCAATTAGCTTGATTAATTAGTCAAATTAGGAATCCAAGCTATCGATAGATTTATAGCCTAGTTACGGAAGCGATCACAATAAGCACGACCGACTACAAGGAGGCTCGATGGCACTCACACGCAAGCGATCAATCCAATGTGCGGAACTAAACGAGTGAGATGAGAAGACGCAAACCGAGTTGTTTACCGAAGTTCAGTGCTCAACACATGAGCACCTACGTCTCCGTTGAGGAAACTTCTCACACAGAGAAGTCGGGACCCTTTCGTCCCTAGCCCTCAATCCACTCGTGGTAGCTCTTCACCAACACATGGTAGGCGAGCTCCAAACCTTCACACGGAGGCGAGTTCTCTCACACGCGAGAGCTCCTCACACCCATGGCACCGACACACGGCACCGACCACCGACACACGGTGGATTTCACCTCAACACATGAGGTACCCCCAACACATGGAGGATTTGGATCCGACACACGGATACCTTGGCACCCCCGACACACGGAGATGGCCACCGACACACGGAGGACTTGAGGGCTCCAACAGATGGAGAGGATGCACCCCTACACAAGGCGGTGACCACCAACGAATGGTGGGTTTGCGGCACGGTCGATGTAGTCGTACGGTCAATGAAGCTCGTGGCGTGACGACGATCTCTTCGGCGACGGAATCCCAAGAGCACTAGATCGGAGATCGTCTCTCACCACTTCCCTCTCTCTCCCACCATGAAACTAGGGCAAGAACACCATGGGAGTTGGGGAAAAACTTGGAGATGGATGAGAGGAGGTAGGGTCACCTTCTTCTTCTTCCTCTCTTCTTCTCCCTCTCAATCTCTCAAGCACATGGAACCCTAGGTGGAGATGGGAACCATGGGAGGAGCACTCTTGGTGGCTAAGACAAGAGGTGGGGGCTTAATGGTGGCTCTCTCATGTTTCTCCCGTGCTCCAAGCCCTATTTATAGGCCCAAAGCGAAACCCTAGAAATGGACGGCTCAGATTAAATCTCGAGATTCAGATCGACCGATCGGACTTCTTTGGTGGCCGATTTTGAGCTTGATCGGACGCCGTCCGATAGGTTTTGACGCCGTCCAAGCAGGACGGTGTCGCTCGGGACTTAGTCGATTTTGAGCTTACCTCCGGGAAATCGACGCTGTCGGATCCCGTCTGAAGAGCATCGGATGCCGTCCGACAGTGGTGGTGCATGGGCGACCTCTCCCCGTCACGGGTGACCCCTAGGCGAGCACCGGTGACCCCTCGGCGAGCACGGGCGACCCCTCGGCGAGCATGGGCGACCTCACCCCAAGCACGGGCGATCACTCGGCGAGCACCGGCGACCCCTCGGCAAGCTGGGCGACCTCACCCCAAGCACGGGCGATCACTCGGCGAGCATGGGTGACCCCTCGGCGAGCATGGGCGACCTCACCCTAAGCACGGGCGATCACTCGGCGGGAAGTTTCGCGCTCTCAGGTATTTCGGTGACTTAGCGGCTACGAAAAAAACTGAACAGCTGGATCCCAAACCTTCTCTACCCTGGGACAGGTGTACTCGCTCTAGATGGTTCGCTCAGTACTAACACCTGGCACTCTCGGAATCCCATGGGACCCATGGCTAATGTTTCTGGATCTGTGCTCAGAGGGACCCTGCAACCAGAGAGATGTAGTCGAGCCAAAAATGTACACAAGGAAATCAGAAGAACTATCAAACAAAAGGTCCTTATCCTTGGCGTTCCAGCTGTACGGCCTAGTTGCCATCAATTACCAAAATCAATCAGCCCATGGGAGGCTTGATCTTACAGCGCGTAGCCATGCCGGGCGCTCGCTGAGCTATAGATTTGGACGGTCGAGGCGCGGGCGTAAGCGTGTAGCCGTGCCAGGCGCTCGCCGGACCTTAGTTGTCACTCATTGTGCATGTCCTTCTTACTCGTATACGGAGTCATAGATGGTACTTGATGAGGTAAAAACTCATAAACCCTATAGCATGTACATGTAGAATTTAGGCAGTATCATGAAAACATTTATATGAATGTAAAAATCCAACCTTTTGTTTATGTAGATAATTTTTTTTACCTTTGCTCATTTTCCTTTTTGATTTTTAATTCCTCCAAGTAATCTTCCTTTTGTTAAGCACTCTGCCCGACTAGTCTAGCCCCCGAGCGTTGGGAGTCGGCTCATGGCTCTATTACCCAGGAACGCGTATTGAGTGACTAGAGTTCACCATACATAGGGTCAGGGCTTCACTACTCGGAATAAACACTCAGATTCATCTGCAATCATTAATACAAAGCAACAAAAGTGCACGCAAGTGCACCTATTAGGTGTAGCCCCCGACTTACTGCTTAGTTGGAGACTGACTAAGTACCAAGTTAAGAAACAAGTTAGATTTATATGAAAAGATTATGATAATGAGAACTTAGCTCTGATGTAGGCGTAGGCGTGTAGTCGAGCTGTAGACTTTGACGCTTGTGTCGCTCATGGCGTGGACGTAAGCGTGTAACCGAGTAGCGTGTCGCTGATCCATAGACATGAAGGAGTAGCCATGTAGCCGTACCGGGCGCTCGTGGCGCACGATGGCGTACAGCCAGATTGGAGACTTGGGCGGTCATGGCGCGGGCATAGGCGTGTAGCCGAGCAGCGTGTCGCCGAGCCGTATACTTGGAGGCGTAGGCATGTAGCCATACTGGGTGCTCGTGGCGCACGATGGCGTATAGCCGAACTGGAGATTTGGGCGCTCGTGGCGCGGACGTAGGCGTATAGCCAAGCATCTTGTCGCCGAGTCGTAAACTTGGAGGCGTAGGCGTGTAGCCGAGTGGCGTCTCGCCAAGCCGTAGATTTGGAGGCGTAGGCGTGTAGCCGAGTGGCTTGTCGTCGAGTCGTAGACTTAGAAGCGTAGGTGTGTAGCCGTACCAGGCACTCATGGCGCGCGATGGCGTTCAGCCAAGCTGGAGACTTGGGTGCTCGTGGCGCGGACGTAGGCGTGTAGCCGAGTGGCGTGTTGCCGAGCAGTAGACATGGAGGCGTAGGCGTGTAGCAGAGTGGAGTGTCGCCGAGCCATAGATTTGGAGGCGTAGACATGTAGCCGTACCGAGCGCTCGTGGCGCGTTATGGCGTATAGCCGAGCTAATGACTTGGCGCTCATGGCGCGGGCGTAGGTGTGTAGCCGAGTAGCGTGTCGCCGAGCCATAGATTTGGAGTCGTAGGCATGTGGCCTACCGGGTGCGCGATGGTGTATAGCCGAGCTGAAGACTTGAGGCTCATAGCGTGGGCGTAGGCGAGTAGCCAAGTAACCGAGTAGCGTGTTGCCGAGCCGTAGACTCATAGGCATAGGGGTGTAGCCAAGTGGTGTGTCGCTGATTTGTAGACTTGATTTCGTAGGCGTGTAGTTGAGTGCCGAGTCACCGAGCCATACACTTGGTGGCATAGGCGTACAACCGGGCTGAAAACTTGGACTCTCGTCGCGCGGGTGTAGACGTATAGCCGAGTAGCGTGTCGCCGAGCCGTAGACTTGTATGCATAGCCATGTAGCCGAGTGACGTGTCGCTGAGCCATAAACTTGGATGCGTAGGCATGTAGCTGTACCGGACGCTCATGGTGCGCGATGGTAAACAGCCGAACTGAAGAATTGAATGCTCATAGAGTGGACGTAGGCGTGTATCCGAGTAGAGTGTCGTTGAGCCATGGATTTGGAGGCGTAGACATGTAGCCATACCGGGTGCTCGTCGCGCGCGATGGCGTACAGCCGAGATGAAGACTTAGGCGCTCGTGGCGCGAGCATAGATGTGTAGCCGAGTAGTGTGTCGCCGAGACATAGATTTGTCGACCAAGTCTCGATCAACACTAAGACGCACATGCCGTGGTCGGCGTTAAACAACGCATGCTCGTCGACGTCTCGACCGTGGTCAGCGAAGTCGTATATGATCTCCACGCGATTGATGTGGCTTGACGAAGGTCGATGAAAGGCTGCGCTGGTCTTCAACGTTCCACGAGATGTGGCACGACCAATCCTCATGCCGTGGTTGGCACCGACGAGCTTTACGAGATCGCCGAAATTCGCGACCTCGCTACGTAATCTATCTTCAAACAGACGGCACGGTCCCATCTGAACTCCGATTTAGGCGTTTTTGGATTCGTTGGAAAGATAATGAGATAAACTTTTCAACGCATCTTATATTACCCTGAAACACCTTCTGAATCAACGATAAATCGCGATACAAGTTCCGTCCAGATTATGAACGAGAACAGATCGCATCTTCTTCTCACGTTCGCCTCGCGGTTGATAAATCCGGCGACGCACGATGGACTTCATGATCGTTGAGTCCGAGTGATTTGCTGTTGATGACGGTCACCATCCGAGATTCATTCTCCATCGGGACATCGCCGTATCCGAGTCAGGAATTAAGCCCACGGCGCACTTCTCGTCGGTAGGCGGCGGTGGCGTTCCCTAACACGACCGGGAGTCCTAGTGAAGTGCTATTGAATTCCGTCTTGGATCGGATCTTGTCCGAGTCCGAAAGAGTGGATCTTGAAGCGTTGGTAAAGTCTCTCCTGGATCGGATCTAATCCGAATCCGAAAGAGCGACTTGGTCATCGAATCCGTATAGTTTGCTGCTGAAGACGTCCACCGTCTTAAACTTGTTCTTGATTAGGTCCTCTTCGTATCCGAATCAAGAATTGAGACCCAGCACACCACTCAAAAGTAGGTGGCGGTGGCGTTCCTCGACCCGAAAGGGAGTCCAAATGAAGAGATGTTGATATTCTCCTCAGACTGGAACGGATCCAAGTCCGAAAGAAGCGTTGGTCGTCGCTTGTTTGGAGAAGCTCATTGCTGATCTTTGATATCCTTAGAGGTGTGCCATGGCCTATCCGCATACCGTAGCCTCCGCAGATGGGCTTTACGAGCTTGCTAAGATTAGCAACTTACGCGCGCAGTCTGCCTTTAAATGGACGCCCCGGACACAATCGGACTTCGTTTTAGGCATTCTTTCGCTTCAGGGAAAGCTGACGAAATTATCTTTCCAACGCATCTAGTCCCGACTTCCCTCTAGATCATCGGGAATCGTCAAAACAAGATAACGTCCAGAATCTGTCTTCGAGCCATCGCCGTATCCGAGTCGGGAAGTGAGCCCTTGGCATACTACTCATGTGTCGATGGCCGTGGCGTTCCCCAACCGGGGCGGGAGGTGTTGTTGTAGTTCCCTCCATAATTGATCTGATCCGAATCCGAGAGTTGGAGTTCGCCGAAGTCGTTGATGACATAGTCGGCTCCCTAAACGGTATGCCTGGCCGTGGGGGGGAGAGATTTTGGTGATCGATTCCATCGAGCTTGATGAGTGATCTTGATGCTGCCCTTACCTGGCGCGCCAACTGTCGACGGGTGCCTAACCAGGGGTTATCGTTGGCAAAGAATTTAAATGGGGTTATGTGTTGTATCCAAACTCGATGGTAGCATAAGACAGGGGGGTCATTTTAGACAGGTTCAGGCCCTCATCGGTGGAGGAAATACCCTAGTCCTGCGCTCTGAGATTATATGGGGTATATGCGTACAAGATGATCGGAAGATCTCTCGTATGTTGTGTTCTCGGCCTCAAGTTGTGTTATGAGGCAAGGGTATTGAATTGGTGTGGAGATGAAGATGTAGATGAAGATGATGCCGAACCAGGGGCTCCCTGTCTGCCTTATATAGCGGGGGAAGGGTTACAAGGTAGAGTCCTGATTAGCTACGAGGTAAGATTCCTATCTCTATCATCTAGTCAAATATGTAGATATCCGGGATTACAATTGTATAATCCCTTTTAGGAATAGACTTCTATCTTTATGTCTTTCGTTGCCGAAAAAGCCTTCTAGAGTCCATGTGGTACCCATCCTTATCCAACCGACTTGGTCCATCCCCTGTCGGGTGATCTTTTAGGCCCGCCGTGTGGGTACCCGGGTTATATATTATCCACAGTCTCTATATTTCGATACTCTCTATTTAACGTCTATATCTTTTAAAAAGAGTAAAATTTACAATTTGGCAGCGTATCCCGTGTAAACGGTCTATCCGGTGCAAACCGTGCAAACTCTTCATCCCAGCCATACGATTCCATCCGACGGTAACGAGGCCAGCAAGCAACGCTGCTAAACTAATCACACGTGAACCCCGAGCCACACAGCGAGCCAGCCCCATTACCCACGAGCCAAGCCCCATTATCGCGTTCCCTCGTCGCTTTGCCTGGATGTCGTCCTCGCGATCGCCGCCGCCGACGGCGCTGGGGAGCTTGACGCCCATGAGGCCACCACCGCCGGACTCATCGTCCTCACGATCGCCGCCACCAGCGCTGGGGAGCTCGCCGCCCATGAGACCGCCACCGCCGGACTCGTCCTCACGATCGTCGCCGCCAGCGCTGGGGAGCTCGCCGCCCATGAGACCGCCACCGCCGGCGAGCTCGTCGTCACCGCCAATATTGAGGCTGCCGCCTATGATCCCCCCGCCCTTTAGGCCGCCGCCACCCATGGGGCCACAACCAGTGAGGCCGCCACGGCCAGTGAGGCCGACGCCACCAGTGATGCCGCAACCCAATTATGTCACTCAGTCAGTCCAATACCAGCGGCAACCATGGGGACATCGTCGTATTGTCATCCCAGACCGGCTTTGGTTAAACCACCAGTGCACGTTTAATTGAGATGGAGACATCGAAATCTCCAATAAACCCAGAAATTGGCATGATCACTCCAAAAAAAATTATATCATTCCTCCCTCGGTGAGTATTCGATCTGTTTGTAATTGCCATAATGTTTGTGTCACACCAATTAATTTTTTGAATGTGTGGTATTGCAGTGTTCAATGTTTACACCTAATTGTGAGGACAGCTTGAAGCCTGTGGTTGGCATGTCCTTTGAAAGTCTCGGCGCCGTGCTGGAATTCTATAAGGCATATGCACATAAAGCTGGTTTTTCTGTTCGTATTGGTCAACATAAGAAAGAGAATGGAGTTATCCAAAGTAAGCGGTTCTTGTGTAATAGGGAAGGATACAAGAGAGAACAAAGTGAAGTAAAAGTTGATCACTCTGATCAGAAGAATGTAGCAGAAACTAGATGTGGATGTGATGCACATATCTATGTTAAGTTGACTAATGATAACACGTACAAAATAACGTCAATGATTGAGCATCATAATCATGGCTTATTCTTGCCGGATAAGGTACATTTGCTTAAGTCGAACCGTGCAGTCAGTGAGAGAGCAAAACAAACACTATATACATGTCACAAGGCAAGCATTAGCACCAGGCTCCTTCATGTCAGCGATGGTGGGTCTGAGAATGTTGGATGCACTAGACGAGACTTACACGATCTCTTACAGTCCTGCATAGGTGCACGCCCCTAATACTGGCCTTTGACCAACGCATGGGCTCGAGTGACATGGATCCATGTCACCCACCCATGTGTCACTCCCACACGTAAAACATGTGACTTAGTGTTAATTGGATATAACAAATATGGTTAAGTGATACTAATTGCTTAAAACTTGTCGTTAAGTGTTACTTAGTCAACTAAATATGGGTTTGTGGCATTCACTCTTTCAAAAAATAGAGATTCTATTAGATAGGATAGATTACGATGACCAAATAGTATTTTGAAAATACGATGATCAAAATTTAGATAACCGGTTGATGATTCTCTCGGACATGATTGGCTCGACGGTCTTCCTTAAAGGTGCTTCTGAAATACGATGGACAACTTTCTTGTGTTTGAAGACTTTGGACCTGTTTGATTGGTGCCTAACTATGCCACGCATAAGCTTAGCCAAGTGTGGCAAGCCACACTTTTTTGTGGCAGTCAAATTGACCACCACACTTGTGGCAAAGTGTGGCAAAAAAAATTAGTCTATGACGCATGGGCCAGCTAGCTAAAGAAGTGTGGCAACCCACAAATATGGCAACGAACAAACCAAACGCGAGTCTAACTCGATCAAATCTGCCTAACTTAGGCGTGGCTGGATGTGGCAACGAACCAAACAGGCTTATCTGTCAGAAGCAAAGAACTACCCCAAGTCGATGGCTTACTCCATGTGTGACGCAACTCAAAAGAACGGTGGGGAGATCTATGAATTTCTACCCCAAGTCGATGGCTTACTCCATGTGTGACGCAACTCAAAAGAACGGTGGGGAGATCTATGAATTTCTAAGGCCTCGGTAAAAAAAATTGGTCGTGTCATTCATTCCCTTCAACTTAACCCCCAAATTCTAAGGTTCACAAAAACCCCTCACTATACCCATGAACCCTAACCGTATGTTATGTTGTCTTTTTACTGATTGAAATTGTATGGTTTCTTGTCTTAAGAATTTCCTCAAATTGACAGGTGTTCAATACAAAAGTATGGAACTTGTATTCAATGGGTAGCATTGAGCAGGAAACCTGGCAAGCTGCAGAATGCAGCGCCAATTGAACTCATCTAGATAAGAACAATATGTCTACTACAGTAACAGTAAAGAATAGCTTGGTAATTCAAGGATCTGAAAACAAATGTTTAGAGCTGCTTCCAATAACATGCAAGAGGCATTGCCGCTTCTTTAGTTTACCGTTAAGTTTGATGGGATCGGACACCAGCCTCAGTGGGATGAACATCTTTGGGACCTGGAAGGTGATTAGTTCATCGTTCATCTGATAAATGTGAGGGCAAAAGTCCACTAGATTCCAGCGAATTGAGCGGCATTTGTTCTGCTAGTCATCAAAAAGGGTAGAGACAAGCAGATGCTGTACAAACGATGCCCTCACGGCAGCTCGCCTCCGCCTCCGCTCCCTCTCTTCATGACTGAGGTTGGAGTCAGGACTACAAAACAGAGGCAAATCGTGTGATACAAACACCAGAACTTTTTATGCTGGATATTGTATTAGTCACACTAATTAATCTACAAAGAAATAAGTGATTTGTGTTGTAGCTAAAAAATATTCGATGAATTGGGCAACCTAAATCAACCGAAAGTAGGTAGTTGGAGAGGTTGCGACTTTCATTTAAATTCAACAGACACAGGTGGGTCCAGCATTGTGCGCATGCATAATGCAACCATTTGTAACTAGCTACAGTTTAGCAAGCCTGACTACAGGGTTAGACAAGAATATGCTATGATGATCTGGTCTGGAGCTTATACATGCCAACAGTTTTACAATACTTTTGCAACATTGGACATGCATATTTTTCATACTAGTGTACTTAAAAAGTAGACGTATTGCAGCAACCACATAATGTAGTATAAATATATCATAGACTGGTCTGATCAATTCAAGATCAATACATTTTTGGTCAAAATTAAGCTTATATATAAAAGAGGAATTTAGGCCAATAAATTGCCACATTACCTATTTGAAAGACCAAGTGAAGGTCTCGATTTTTAGCCCTTGCAAGAGCTTATAATCTGGATTCGACAAAGCTGCTTCTAGGAAGCAGTTCTGTACTTCTGATCATAATCTCTAAGCCCAACAGGCTGACTTACAGACAAGCCCAAACTAGAGACAAAACAAGCTTAGTCTAATAAGAAAAGTAGGTTTAAAACATGATCTATATAGATAGATATAAAGCTAAACCTTAATACAAACCACATCTTTTAACAGCTTAATGGAGGATACAAGTCTTATAGTAGCTTATTGAATTTAGTGTGGGTAGTTTATGGAGCGTACAGATCTGTAGCAAATTATAAGCTGGATTTCCTAAATATCTTTTATAGCTTACTAAAACAGATGAACATTAAGCTGTAGATACTTGCAAGCAACAAGCTAACTTCTAGGGATAAAACTAAGCTAGGGCAAGCAAATCGTTCAAATTATATATACCAGGAACCTGATTTGAACAAGTGAAATAACTTTTAATTCAAAATGGCTGAAATAATTTCAACTGATGCAGAGAGATAAAAACCACAAAATAGATTAGTAGTAGTAAGAGAAAAAGAAGGGAGGTTGATCACACCTTGTCTTCCAAGTCATTGGAGGTCGTGCCCTTTTAAACCAACTATTTTCCACCGCAGCAGAAGCAGAAGATTTTGTTGTATCTTCTGCTTCTGATGAAGACAGATTCAGAACAAGCGAAGACAGTAGTGAATCAGTTACTGAACTTGATACATTGGTACCACTGGTTCGACTACTATTTCCAAGAAGCACCTTTAAGTAGGTTTCTTGTAGATCTCTCCCTGCAAGGGAGAGAGCATTGCTGCTAGGTACAGCAACTTTACGTGATCTGTTATGTCTCTGCAAGTGGCACACAATTAAGGAAACATATGATAGATAAAGTTCAAGAAAATAGTTCACAGAATTGTTCTGCCTATGGAGATATAATCATCAAGAGAAGGATATTTTAAACAGGTAGCCATGCTGGAGATTTATATGGTCCAACAAGTCCTTGGAAATTCTAGCCGAGCAAATTGGGCACGCCTGTGGAGTATAAAAGCAAGGTTAGGAACTGTAGAGTATAACAGGCCTATTTATTATAAGCAGCTTCTTTTAATGCCAACAGTTGGATTCACAGGATTATAGTTTATAAGGCCAAAAAAATGATTTTTGGCACAAGCCCATGTTAAAAAATTCTTGATTACATGCATGGTGGTGCTTAAAGAGGGAAAAAGACCCAAAAGGCTTATGTGGGAATTGGAAAGGCCAAACCAGTCCCCCCTACATAAGCTAAAGCCAAGCCTTCTATACCCCTAACAACATGTTTGGAGTGGCTGAGCTCAATGAATAAGTTGGTTCAGCTCAAGTGAGCTGAATGTTAAGCCGGGCACATCAAATAGACATACAAAAGTCAAGTGCTGGAAATCCCTAACCAGGTTTGAGCTCAACTGCTCAAGTCAAGATAAGAATGACCATAATTAATTTCTTATCCCAGCAGAAAAGATAGCTGACTCAGGATCAGTTATAGTTGCTATCCGGCAATAGTTTGCTAATCTAGTATATTTATGGGTAAAAAACATACATGCCATTATAGAGTCACCTTTGAACACACATGCCATCGCAGAGTCTCTAATATCACAGACGTCATTATAGAGTAAAGAATTGTGCATATATGCCATTACTAGGTCTGAAAGATAGTTTTGGAAGAAATACATAGGAATATACGGTATGATACGGTCTGATGAGCAGCCCCCGGATGTCATCCTTTCTTCTATTCATCTTCTTCCTCTCTCTCTCTCTCTCTCTCTCTCTCTCTCTCTCTCTCTCCAGGTGGAGGGGCGCCGCCACTGCGTGAAGTGGAAAGGCAGGGGTGTTCTATAGGGGCACTGAGCTGGACGCCGGCACAGTCGCCGCCGCTGACGCCGACCCGCTCTTGCGCAGGCAACGGAGCCCTCTTGCCTTGCCAGAGGCGCGGCGAGCCACCCTTCGGAGCCGCCGTGAGATCTTGGTCAGGTACCTCCTAATGACGTCCCTCAATGGCGTGGAGCCCCGGCGAGCGCCGTCATCCTTCTCATCCGCCGGTGACTCCATGGACAGCCGCAGTGACCGTGCGCTACCAGAGCTCCGTGCGAGGTTGTGGCGGCCGCCATAGAACGCGACCTTCTTGGCGCCGAAGCTCAGCATCCGGAGGCTGCTACGGTAGTGCGGCAGGAAGCTGGCGGCGCTCCGGCTCGGCTCCGAGGCACAGAACTTGGGTGGCACGGCGTCGGCGTCGGGGTCGGGGAAGAAGAGGGTGTCGTAGGAGGGAGAGGCGGAGCGGCCACGCGGCAAGGAGACGATGAAGTCGAGCTCCGTGCAGGCGTCGTCCGAACCCGATGTGCTGCCGCTGTCGGAAGAGAGAGAGAGAAGAGAGAGGGAGAGAGAGTGGATAGGGAGGAACAAGATTTATAGAAGAGAGGATGACAATTAACATGTGGGGCCCGTTCGACAGGCCGTATTTCATGTCGTATATTCCTGTGTATTTCTTCCAAAACTCTCTCTCATCCCTAATAATGGCATATATGTACGACTCTTCACTCTATAATGGCATCTGCGATATTAGAGACTCTGCGATGGCATATGCGTATAAAGGTGACTCTATAGTGGCATGTATGCTTTTTACCCTATATTTATTGTTTCTATGAAAATTTCAGTACTTGTATCTCACTAAGCTTGCACACATTAAACATATGAGAATCTCATCTGTAAACCAAAGAAGAACACTGTAGTTTCCAGATAAACTGCCTTTCTGTCTTGTTGACTTGTTGTACCTTGTAACTCCGAATATAGTATGGCAAAGTTTCAGAGTGCTTATGCACTCTCATCAGCCAATTTTGAAGCACCTTTATATGGACAAAATCTCCTATCAAAAAGGTTTCTTACGTTGAATTGAAGCAAACTTGCAAAGGGCAAAACGCTTCAGTTTTGATGGTATCCATAAACAAAATATAGGGTCACAGTGACATTAAAATACTGCAATGTCTGTAAGAAGTTTTTCAAACTAAAAAAAAAAGATAACTTGATGAGGGACTATCACTCCCTCAGACACTCACTTATGGTGTTAGAATGATAAATAAATATTCACCCAATCCCAAAAAGTAATACATTTTTCTTATACCAACTAATACTGTCGTGTGCCTAGCAGGAGCTGCAGTGCAGATGTGGCAGCCCAGCATGCTCCTTGGCCCTTCCTTGGCCCTTGCATACCGAAATTAGGAGGCTTCCTCAGGAAATAAGTCAAGTAGTTGCTCCCTTAGTTGATTACAGGATATAGATAACATTCATTATTTGGTTAATTATATCAGTTGTTTAGTTAGTCCTTTAAATAGATATATGCCCCTAACATATTCTGTGGATTGTGAAAAAAAAAATGAAAAATGTTTTTATTTCTCTTCCCCTCTTCCACAATAGCATGGACAGCCAATCAAGGGCGAGTACCCTAACCTCGGTCCTAACGCCCACACCCAACCATACTAATAACAATCAAAATGAACTTGAGGATGGTACAAATGTCATATACAGCACAGCAGTCTACGCAATGTCCTTTTTCATGTCAACCTTCACTATCCAAATTGTCATAATTATGCATCCAACTGTCAGTAAAATGTTAGTGAATCTAAAAGATGAGTTTGAAATAAATTCAGTTACCGCTCACAGTAACTGAACTTAATTGAAAAGATTGAACTTGGCAGTTACAGAATCCCAGCCTTACTAGGGAAATACTGTTAACAACTAGTTACCAGCAGGATTTAGCATAGTCCATAGTGTTGTCCATATTGAAGCTTTTATTTCTAAAAAGAGAACAAACAAATGGAAGAGCAAAATATATCCTAAGTACCCATGCTAACATGAAATTAAACAAAGCAACTAAATTTAATTCGTTTCACAGCTTTGTCTCCAACTCCAACACATATGATGAGTATTTAATTAATCACGTCACAAAGAGATGAAACTATACAAACAATGCAGTTGTACCTGGGTATTGCAAGCCCAGCCTTTAAACATTCATAGAGAACTATCTCTCAGCATTGAAATGGAGAATTTTAAAGAGGAGATGACATTGTATAAGAACAAAAAGAAGTTACCCTGCAGCATACCAACTAAATTAAGTACCAAATTATATACTAAATGAGGCAATCAGAGAAAAGAGGAAAACATTTTATTATCAGAACATAGAAAATTTGAAATATTGACTTATGCTATACTGTAGACACTATCTAACAAGTGCAGAACATGGCTAGTTCTGTTCAGTTTCTCCTCATAACATCTCCACTAATCTTATATATTAGTTATAGAGAAAACTCGTTCACATCAAAATGTACTAACCAAAGCAAGAAATCTACATCCTATTGTCTTAAGCAATGTATCACCAAAATAAAAGTAGTACCTACCATGGACATTTTTGGATATCTTATTGTTTTTGATAAAAGAAGCATGTCACACATTTAGAAAAAAAAAAAGAAAAAAAAAGAGATACTTACCACAACTTTAGATTCAAAAGGGTGTTCATCCTCCAAATGGGCACAAAGAGATGTAATATCATGATCTTCATAGCAGTAAGGGCATGGGAAATCTGGGCGTATCTCATCCTCTTGTTCAATATCATCATACCCAAAACGATCTGCAAGTGAGACATTTGAACCTTGGCAAAATGTTTAAAAAATGAAACATTTGAAGCAAAGTAAATTTTCAAACAAAGAACTGCTACCAACAGCTAATGTTGCTCAGCAAAATCCAAAAGCAATATAAGAACTCCAACAAAGGCTTGGAACCCGTACGTGCAACAAAGCAATACTGGCATTTTTACAATAAATTCATAGATGAAAACCTAAAATGCTCAAAGGATTATAGACTTCTGATGTAACGTCAATTACCCATCTTAGGGAAAAAAAAATAGTAATGCAGACACAAAGGACGACGGCAGAAATGTCGGTGAACAATTAAAAATGATATTTTTTCTCATTGCTAGCTCAAATTTTGTTTATCTTCCGTGAAATTCCATGTATGTTAAAGGGCAAATCTTTTTAACGAGTCTGATAACCACAACAACACCACGAAATGCGATCAACGTTTTCCAGCCACGGCTCAATTTTTTCTTAGGCGGCCACCAAAGAACATAAATTCAATAATAATCGAACAATATCCTTGAAATGAATACATCAAGAGCGAGCCCCGCGAATCCGCGAGCAAAAGCCGAGATCTAATAGAAACCCAGCACCATGGCATCGCGTAATCCAAATAAATTCGTCGCGCTAGATCACCATGACCTCAAGAAACCGCACCTCTCATGGGCCATGGCAGGATCAAGAAAGAAGGAAGGATACCGTGGTGGGACGCGGTGGTGGCATGGTGATGCTGCGCGCGCTGCAGCGCGTACTGGCGCTTGGCGGCCATGAGGCGCGAGATCCAGAGCTCAGAATCCATGGTGGCTGCAAGCTCCTCCTCAGGTCGACGCCGGAATCTGAGACTCTTTCAGCGCCTCCCCTTCCTCCCGTCGTCGCCTCCTCGTGGCCTTCCCTCTCCCCCCGTCTGGCCGTCTCTACGGCACCACCAAGGCACCAACCAAAATAATAATAATAAACTTTTCTATTAGGTTACCATTTTTCTGCCAAAAAAATCGTTTTCCTTTTTCGGGTAAGGGCGGAGCCATGAGGTTAGACTTTGAGCGTAGAGGTGTTGGCGTTTACCAAAAAATTAATTTAGTCTATCTTTACGTACACGACATTATATGCACGAATATGCTACCTCGGTGATATTTTGATCATCTTACCTTTTTTTCATGTCATTTAGCTCTTTTCACTACTGAAATGACCGTTTTGCCCCTTGCCATTGATACTATGTCCACTTTGCTCCTTTCTTCTTCTCCAAGTTTCTTTGCGGTGGCGGTTAGCGACAACGGCACCATCGTGAAAATGCTTCCCGACGACCGTGACGAATATCTAACAAAATACAAAATTGATGAATATCTATAAAAAATGATGAATTCCTGTAAAAAAAATTTTGGTGATTTTTGTCCAAATCGATGAATTTTTGTCAAATTTGTTGAATTTCTATCAAAGTTGATGATTTTTGTCCAATTTAATAAATTTCTGTCAAAAACGATGAATTTCTGTCAAATTTGATGAATTTCAAATCTCTTGAATATTATTTTCACACATCAAACCATTTTCTTGTTGCAAATTACTCTAACCAGTTACTTAAGGCGCATTTGGACTAGCTAGCATGTTAATTAATTTGTTGCTTTTTGGCTGGACAATGGGCAAGGGGCAAAAGGGTCAATTCAGTAGTGAAAAAGGAGCTAAATGGCAGGAAGAGAAGGTAAAATGGCCAAAATATCGCTGAGGTAACAAATTCGTGTGTATGATGTCGTGAACGTAAGGCAGACTAAATTAAATGTCGTTTGGGCAAAAGCCGTCGAATTGGGTGGCCTCTAGGTAAATCTCCCATTGTCCGGATGTCTTTTTTTAGACGAAGCCCGGATGTCTTTTAAGGTTAGACGTCGAGCCAAGAAATGAAAACATTTTTTGTTTGGATCTCTTTTGTGAGACATTATCTGAATCTATATTTAGTTACTAGATGTATGTTTGTGCGTGTAATAAAGAATCAAACAATGTTCAAATATGTTAAGTTTAGATAGAAAATTAATCAAAACAAATATAGTGAATTATGTCAACACGAATTGTAAAGGGTCAACATTTCTAAATTCATATCTCACGCAAATGATGGAGGTAGCGGCGGATCAAGACGAAGGTAGAGGCAGCGGTTGCGGGAAGGAAATTTGGTGCAGCAGTGATGCAACTCAGCCCATTTACAACACCTCTTGTATTGCCGACAGGTGTCAAAAATACAGGAGGTGATGTAAATGGAATGAGAGAGATGTGCTAGGACACATGTCAAAAATACAGGAGGTGATGTAAATGGGCTGAGTTGGATCACCGATGCACCAAATTTCCTTCCGCGGTTGCGAGGCTGCTGCCGTCTGATCGCACCACATCGCGTGGCAGCTGCCGCCCGCTCCCGCCACACCGCACGGCAGGCACTCGCTGAGTGGCCGCCCCGTCGCGCGGGCAGGCCGGCATCACTGCATGTGTGCATGTCGGGAATGTCTGCATGCCTGCTTTACCCACGTGAACACTATTAAATCGGTGATTTGCAGCTACATTACTCACATCGACAAAACAGTGCCGTATTTTGCAAAAACAATTCTCCACCGACGGGAATGTGTTGATCGGAATGCACCAGCCCCGGAATTGTCACCGGCCCCGCCATGCGGCATGGCGGCCGCCACATGGCACGACGAGTGCTAATAATTAGTAGTTAATTAGTGTTAGTGCAGTAGGTATATGCAACAATTAAGCCAATAGTTATGTATGTATATTCTATGTTAAACACTTAATCCCTACTATTATAAAGCATCTTATAGTGGTGGTGGTGATTTCACCAACTAGCAATCTGGGCCTTTCGATCTAGGATCAACGACTCACTGCAACGTTACGCTCACTGCCAACCACCTCCCAACCCCTCCTGCTTGCCCTGCCTCCTCCCCCCTTGCCCTCCGCCACACACCCAGCCGTAGCCTCCCAAGTCCCAACCCACCTACTTGTTCGCCTCCTGCTCCCCTGCCGCCGTCCCACCTCCACGTTGCCCCCTCTCCTCCCCTTCTTCTCCCGCCGTCACCGCTTTCTTCAAACAATCCCATTGCCGCTTGACGCCGTCGGGTCCGCCTCTTCCCCGATTGGTGCCGCCTCCATCTTCCTCACACTGCGTCCCATTCCTTCCACCTGACCTGGCCCAAAAAGCCCGGTCCGGGGCGGCCCAACCAGTGCATTGGGCCGGGCTCGGGCCTCGGTCTGAAGCCCGATCGCAGGTCGGCCCAGCCCAAAAACATGCTGAAGCCGCCGGGCGTGCTTGGCTTGGTCCGGCTTTGGCTTCCGCCGGGTTCGGTTCAAACCGGCCCAAGCGTCGGCCGGGCCAGGCTTGGGCTTGGTCTCGCGGGACCGGGTTTTTCCAAGCCCGGCCCCAAACCTGGCCTGGCCCGGGCGATGATCAGGCCTACCTTCCACGATCGGGTGGATGGATTAAGCGTCGGCGGGCCTCGAGGTGGCCAGATGTGTCGTAGACAGGCCCCGAGACGGTCGCTAACCCTAGTCACCCCCATTCCTCCCAGTGCCACCTTCCTCAACTCAAGACGGCATGACATTCCCTGGAAGATCCCGCTGTCATGCCGGCTTGTTCGCAAGGAGACAACCTCTTTCCCATTTTTGCTGGCATGGAGAGTCCCCATATCTGAAGGTAAGCTACCTGCAACCCCTACTCTTATACTCTCTCCCCCTTGGACTATGTAAAATCATAGAAAATTATGTTGGAAAATGAGTTTTATTCATCTCCAGTGTATGGAAATGCATAGGATTTTGATAGCCCTGGATTTATGTCATTGCCTAGAACTAGATTCATCCTAATTTGTGCTAGATATTTTTTTTGTTGATGAACACATCTGTCCATGGCACAATGATGAACACATGTCTTCTTTGTTTGGATATGAAATTTTTTCCCTTTTTATTGGCTGGTGCTGCTTGTGTATCTATATTTTTACAATATGAAACAGGTGCTCAAACTATTTCTTGCAGATAGATTGAACTAATTTTTTAAAAATTTTCAGGAGCATCTGTTCTTTTCATTTAGTCCGGTTCTTGCTACAGCATGGATTTCTTATGAATTGGATATGGAACTGATTGTCTTGGTGCCAACACTTAAATCAGATTTATGGGCATACTTGGAAGTCTATTCACACTGGTTTTACCATGCCTAGGCAACCTCTCACCAATAGTGCGTTCCTTCAATATCTAATTTTTCTTCTATTTTGTTAGCTATGTCATATACCATTTTTCTTCCATTTTGTTAGCTATAGCGTTTGCTTAGGTAGTTTGTACATTTTTTTAGCTATCCTGAAACTCTTACCATGTGTGCAGGATTTGCTTATTTTGTTTTTTTATTGGACTATCCTAAAATTGATTGGGTGGTATATGAAAAATATATAAGTTAGTCCACCATGAAACGAGAACACTAATCATGGCATTGTTTACATGCTTGATTATCTCATTTGAGGATCGCTTGCATATAACCTTTGAAGTGCTTGCCCAAACCAGTGAGCGCCTTATTTAGAATTTTGCTTTTGCTCTTAATTAGGTTTCATGGACAACACAATTAGCTGAAATATTTTTACACGAGTAATTTGAAGGGAGCAATGAATTTTATGTACAGCTAAATACCAATTTATTGTTGGTTAATAGTTTGCAGCTAGATTTTGTTCGATTTTGGGATCTCAACTTTGCTTGCAAACTTTTTAAATCTTGCACACCCAAATCGAAAAACCTGCACCCGCCACTGGGTCTAGTAACATGTCCTACACGTACGACCGGTCGTAGATATTGGATGTGCGCAAACTATACGTACGACCATATGGAGGAGATGGAGAGGAAGACCAAGTACCATACAAGTTAGTTATTACTTTTTATTAGCCTAACACATATATTGAACACATGCTAACCTTACATTTCGTAACCTCCATTGTGCGAGTTTGTGCACTATTTGGATCCGAGCAGACTCCTAAGCAAGAGCGGAAGATGCGTTGGGAGGCGGCGGCACGCAGAGCTAGGGCCGAGGAACATTGGCAGGATGCCCAACAGTTAGAGAGAAACAAGTGTTACAAAAAATAGTTCGAAGCAAAGAGCGAGGCCGACCGGTAGCGCTAGTTGGCTGAGAGTGAGGCGGATCGTGCAAGAAAGAGCGAGAGGGCTGCTAGAGCTAGGGATGCAGGACCAAGTACATTTGAAAAGGGGAAATACCACTAGTGCACCCAGTAGGCTGATTATCATAGGCCCCCGCAATGTTTTCAATTACCCTATGGCATGTAGGTTTACCAACGGTCCACTATTAGGCTATATTCTCGAATGTGCCATACATGTCTGTGTCATGTAATCCGCTAGTTCTTATTTTGCAATCAGAATTCATGCCATTGTCTATGTCACCTGCGTTTTAGGGGTTAGGCTTAGTGATTTATGAAAATTCAGGACGAATATACAAAAATTTGCCCCTATTTATCAGGCGACGATCGCCTATTTTTCCTTAAGAGTAAAATGCACGGGCGGTCTCTAAACTATTAGTTGATTTTCATCCGGTTCTCTATTCTTTGAAATTGCAGTTTGGGGTCCCTAATCTTTTTAAGTGGGTTTGTCCTTGTTTAAAACTGACATGTGACAGCCCTAGAGCTGACGTAACGCTGACATGGTCATCCATATCACATAAACTACTTAAAAATTTATAACAAATCCAAAAAATTTTAGAAATCATAAAAAATAGGGGAATAATAAAACAATAAGGAAAATTCATAAAACATTATAAAAAGTAGCACTTGAGGGCTCCCATACGCCACGATGCTAGAGGTATTACGCTTACAACTATAGAGGGATTAAAGGCAACCACACTTTCTTTATGTTTCTTTTAATATGTTTGTGATTTTTCATATGTTTATGCTTTTTTTCATAATTTTCCATGATTTTTATTGATTTATCTTTTTTATGATTTTCTCGTATTTTTATGATTCTTTTGATATTTTCTATATGTTTTAAATGATTTTCCTTTTTATGTTTTTTCATTTTATGATTTTGTAAATAATTTCTCACATTTAAATGATTTTTTTTCATTTTTTAATAATTTTTTAAATGATTTCCATGTATTTTTATTTTTTTAATGATATTCCCCTTTTAAAAACTATTTTATGTGACATGTCAGCGCCACATTAGCTCTAGGGCTGTCACGTGGCAAGTTTGTACCGGGGTGGATCCACTTAAAAAGATTAGGGACCCAAAACTGCAGTTTCAAAGGTTGGGGAACTAGATGAGAATCGCTAATGGTTTAGGGATTGCCCGTGTATTTTACTCTTTTCTTAATTCTAATTAGATTATTATTTTTACGTAAAAGGTTTTTAAAAAATATAATTAAATAATTTTTCTTCACCTTAACCTTTTTTGAAAAGTTATTTCATCAAGTTTATAATTTAGATTATCAGGTAATTCTTATCTACAGTAGATTATTTTAATAAATATGATTTAATTATTGATTTTTTGGTATTTTTCCGGCGTAGGCTGCACGCTGGAAAGGAGGGAGAACCGAAAACGTGTTTTAGAATTTTAATTTTGTCAAATTTTAAATTTAAAAAGAAACCTGAAAAAATATCCTAATATGCATCATTAAGGATACGAAGGTTGTAGTCTTGTAGAGAAGAAATAGAAAACACCGACATTAAACACCTACCTTGTCTAGGCTATACATAAAAATCTAAACCTCACCTTGGCTCCTCCTTGCGTTTCTTTTTCTACGACCATAAATAAAAATAAAACCATGGAACTTGCATTATACATTTAGGTAAAATTGTAGAAGTGAAATGTCCATACGTAAAAACTAGAAAAATTAGAATTCTAAAACATCAAAAAATTAGAATTGTAAAACTTGACAAAATTGGAATTCTAAATAAATTAACAAATTTTCGGTTCTCCCTCCTGTGCTCTGTGCCGTCGCCGTCGCCGTCGCCATGCTCCCGTCGTGCGGTGTGGCAGGAGCAGGTGTGGCCACCATGCGGCGTGGTGGGGGCAGAGCAGCGACCACACAGGGTGGCGAAAGCAGAGCTCCCACCGTGCAGCGTGCAGGACGTCGTGCAGCGTGGCGGGCCCTCGTGTCATTTCGGCAATATATTTTAATAGTAGGTTATTTTATTAAATGCGGTTTAATTGTTGATTGTTTTGGGTATTTTTTCTGACATTGTCTAAATCTATATTTAATGACGAGATGTATGTTTGTGCGTGAAATAAAGAATCAAACATGGCATTTATCAAGTAGATAGAACACATAGATAACAACTCTTGGATCATAACAATTGCAATTGAAACATCCATATATTAAAAAACTTGCCAACACAGCATTTATTACAGAGTTTTAGGCATGCAAGCCCTTAAACAGTGGAATAACATTGTTCAACATAAACCAAACGAAGATCCGAATCTGCATAGGTACACTGCAGGAACACGCTGCTAGACGCCTCAGTAGTCATCATCACGAACTATGTCCGCAAAGTCCTTTTCCTCGTAAATCTCTTCATCAGGGAAGAGGTTTGACTACTCGCAACCTGCTCGTTGGAATGAGCAGCCTAACTATATGCAACTGAGGCTTACAAAGGAAGGGCAATGTTCTTTTGCATGAAGCCAGTTTTATAAAGTTTTCCCTAAGTTCTTGAAACATGGAAAATGTTGGGAAAACAAATATTTAACTCATTTATTTTCAATGTTCTAGTGATTGCTAGTTTTTCCCCAAGTGACTAATCTCAGTTCCCCGCCATGTACTTAACACCCATACGCAGATACGCTCATAGTGCCCATGTGAGGAATATATCAAAACACACAACTATTGTCGTTGTTTTCCTTTAAAACATTTTGAGAACAAATAGTTTAAAGTACCAGAGGCATCTCCCCGTTTTCGCCCTTTACCTCGGGCAAAGCTAACATGATAGTTGTAGACTCTGCAGAGGTTGCATGCTTTACCCATGCGATACAAATGCACTGCTATCGAAGGGCATCGTAACGAGACCTTTAACCATCTAGCTCTTGGTTGGTATCCCCTCTGAGGATTTCCAGCATTGCAAGATGAAACTTTAGTTGGCTGTGTTCCCCTCTTGAACATGAAGGATGACGTCTGAAAGTTTCAGCACCTCCTTCGTCAGACGAGGTAACCAAACCAAGAGTTCAATGGATACTCGCTCAAGATTGTTTCATTTCAACATACATGGTCGCACTATTGTACTTGGCTTGACTATCTTAAGGAATCGGTCCTTAGTGAAATAGGCTGGGCCCCACACTAGGCCCAAGTCTCGTGCTTGATTCACCCTCCTTGCAACTAGCCACCCTAATTAAGTTTTGCATATCATTTTTAGCCTGACAGTTCCTCATATCAAATAACCATTTCAAAAACATGACAACAATAATCGTCCTTTGAAATTACGATCAAAACAATAGATATAAGAGAACTCATCACAAGTATGATAAAATGGTCCTAATCATTCTAAGCAACATGTGAAACCTACTTCAAGGGTGTGGCCATAAATAAAGAATATAACTAACATATGGTAGCAAGGACAATTTCAATAGGAATAACTTTAATATTGGTGTAGCTACTTTAAGGATGTGGCCATAATTTAAAGAATACAAATACCCTATAGTAGCAAGGACAATTTTAATACTAGTAACTTTAATATGGTGTAGCTAGACTAAACAATTAGCAATTTTTATGTTTTCAACATACATGCAAATCGTAAAAAATTCTACATAGATTATTTCAAATATGGGACAATAATGGTTCAACACTTACCTAAATAAGGCAATAATCGATATACACAAATCACATAAATAAAATGTACGAAAGTGTTGGTGGAAAAATTATAGATATGAATTGACAAATGTTACTGTACATACAAATTGTTAAAGAGACAAAAATAGGGTTAGCGTGGCCCAACCACCACTCGCTTGGCCCGCACGCAACGCAACCCTGCTTGGCCCAGATGTGAGATGCTGGGGAGTTCGGCCCAGCAACGCATGGGGAGACGCAGGCCCGACGCCGAGGTGGGTGGTTTGGCCTAGCACAACCCAACCCGGTAGGCTCGGTGGCCTGCTAGAGCAGTCCAGCCGTTGGCCAGCTCGGCTTTGTTGATGAGCGGGGCCTAGCTAGCAGCGACAGCGAGCTGGGAAGGTGGCACACTGGCAGCTACGCTCAGGACCGGGCGGGCGGCGGCGGCAGTGCTCCAGTGATTCTCCGGTGGGAGCGAGTAACAAAGGATAAAGAGGACGTGATGTGGTGGAGCGCCGCGACGACGACATCGATGTTTGCGTCCCCCACAGCGGCAAGTCACGGCGGCGTACCGGCGATCTGACTAACGATGACGAGGGAGGGGGGGAAAGGCTCGTCGGGTTCGTGGGGGAGATGAGGGACCTACTGGTGCCCTGCCCTCGGTTTGAGGAGAAAAGATCGAAACGGCAACGACCGACTTGCCGACTGTGGGTGCGGGGAAGATGGTGGTTTCGGTGCTTGCTAGTTGCTATTGCAGGGGCTGTGCACTAGACCGATGGTTAACCCAAGGGCTAGCAAAATAAACACTCGTTGATTTTTGTACTTCGAACTGAGATAGTTTACTGTTATATATTGATAGTAATTACAAGATTTACATAAATATAACGTATTTTACACCTGATGATTCTCACTCTTCTATACTAATCAAAAGAAAAACAGAGGAGCAGAACTGGGCAGCTCTTTTTTACGACAAGTTGTCATTTCTTTGAGCCAAATAGTATTGAACAAAGGTACCACGCAATCCACATTGGAGATATGACAAGAAAATAGGCCTGCAGTTTGATCAAGGGCACTCATATTTTAGTCCAACTGAGATAACAGCAACCAGAGTTGTCGGAAAAAGTACTCACCAAGCAAAATGTAATTAGCTCGTTAGCTAATTGTCTACTGTATCTGTTGGATCTCATTGCATCCTGGAGAAACATTTGAACCTACAAATATAATCAATGAATTTGTTTTAAACTTTAAAATTTAATCAGTTTCGAGTTCATAGATTGGAGCCACTAGCTAGTAGTTACTTCAGTAAACCACAAAAATATCTTCCTTGTAGCCTAGAATTGTACACCTACAAGGCTACAACTGAATTCTCCAACCTATTACAGCTGAAGGTTGTTTTGATCGTTGACAGTCACCTACCATATCTAAACAATGCAGTCTGCAAAATACAACTTTGAAGTTTGAACTCTAATTTCTATCATAAAAGTTGTTATATATCACAAAAATGTCTATAAAAATACATTTCACATTAAGTTTAATAATATCAATCTCATATGGTCTATCTAAATACTTTTTAATAATTAAAGCAAACCAAAAATGTTTTAAGGCATCATTCGCTTGGGTGGTGTGGCATGGGGCATTTTGCTGGCCACGAGGCCCACCCACAAGTTCAAACAGCATCATGCTGCATCATTGTCTCGAAAAAAGCATAACTACAATGTCTTACATTTGAAAGGTATGACAGATTTAATAGACTATTATATCTGAATTCTGAACTACACAATTTTTAAGCAGTATTATATCCAATATACTTTAATCACTAATTAGGTGACCAGTACAGTCAGCAGCATATATGTAAAGACCTGCAACCACCAGCTGGATATAATAGGTTACTCTTTCAGATCATGTCAGTGCACCACAAAAATATTTTTCTCAGGTAGCAATGGTTGTTCCTCTCTCAGATTATGAAGCCTTGCCATCACTAAATTATCTTGGAATTGGAGGAATATGTTTACCTTTAAATTGTCCAGTCCTCTACACAACTGAAGATAATTAAGTAGGGTTTCAAACTACGACATAGGGTTATGCTTTATGGTGATACATCTAAAGGTAGAATAATGCAAAACAGAGTGCTTTGCAGCTGGATCAACACCAAGATAAGTAGTACAGCTGAATGTTTCATTGTTCTGCTTCTGATTTCCTTATTAGGTGCATTCTTGTCTTTACTGGTGTTTCAATTTTTTATTTTTTTTTTGTTCCCGATTGAATACTAGTTTTTGCACTTGCACTTTCCAGATATGGTGACAATTAAAAGAACATGGAATCATGTGATGAATCCACTCTCTTCCACCCGGCAAGTTAATTGTAACACAGGATAAGCTATTAATTACAATATAAAAAAAATAAAATAACAAGTAACCAAGCAACATCAAGGGCAAGGAGTACCACCAGAAAGAAGATACAACTATACAATATTTGTTTCAAAACAAAGAGATTATAATCGAAGATAGGCACCTTATGATGAAACTTTTGGGCTGATGACATGGAAATCTTGAATCGGTTGTAAGGGAGAGAAATGCATGACTTTGAGATGGATCCACCCAAGAAGAAGACATTTGGTTTATCAATATGAGGAACATTCTTCCGATGGATTGCTTTGTGGAACCGGGAAGCCTATTAAGAAAATAAAAGATTTCAGAAGCGACTGAACAAAATCATTTTGCAACATAACATAGTTGCTGACGCTAACACTAGAGCAGCAACAGTATTTTTTTTTGGGTAATAACATGAATAGAAAATAAACTTCATGAGGGAGTGCATAGTACTATATTTCATAGTCACCATCTAACCATATCAAAATGCTTTCTGTTCGCTGTGTGCAGTATAGATATTTTGCTGTCACCAGCTAACCACTTGAATATGCTTTACGTTATCGGTTATTTTCTATGTTTCATATGACTAGCTGAGCACATAGACTTTGGACTTAAGTTGAAATGTGGTAATAAATAAGCGGTGAGCTGGTGCACACATGTATAGTTGCAACCGAGACGGTAAGTTTCACAAGTAGGAACCTCATGGCTGCATCTGTTGATTGCTTGTTTGAAGCTCCTGAAATGCTTATATGTGTGAGAAAAGCACGACCTTGTGTATGATGCCCCCATAAGAAAAATACCATGAAGATCAACATTCCCAACATACTGCACACCGAAACAGCAAGAAATAGCACTGCATGAATGTGGCTTTAAGTCACATATATCATATTGATTCAGCGTCAGCGTGCATATTTTTTGCATTTATTTCTTTAGTGTATTAAATTTTGACATAAATAACTGTGATATTTATTTTGCAAAGGTATAAAGAAATGAAAACTGGAACAATCTCTATCTATACTTCTTTCTTTTATGAAGTTATAGAGAGTTTTCTAGTATCACCAATGGTTAAACAAAAACAACCTCTATGTGATTTTTAATCTCAGGGGTAAGATTGCGTACACTGACCCCCCTTACCCCGCTTTTGCGGGAGTTTCCTCGGAAACATTGGGGTATGATGTTGATGATGACGACGACGATAAAGAATTGAAAACTGAGTTGTTGAGATGCTATTTACAACAGTCTAATTGTAATGTTCAAGTATTAAGTTTGAGGAAAGCTGTCATCTTTCAACACAAGGCCAATTCACATCTAAAATATTGGTTTAAGATTCAAGAAAATATTGTATAAAGTTTAGAAAAGATAATGAACCATGTACATATATTGGACTTGGACTATAAGATACAGTCATACACAAACGAACATAGGCTATTCTGCATAAGTAGAGGCCACACACAATTTGTGATAATGTTACTAGTTAACTGTCAACATACCTTGAGAACCACGTCTTTTCCAGGCCATCTGAAGGCAGTCGGAGATGATTTACTCCTTTCATGAACTTTTGATGTCATCATCTGCATACATTTCACTCCATGAATGAACTTCTGCACAACCAATATCACCGCAACTTTTTTTTACAACGGCCTAACTCAGGACCACTGTTACGCGCGCGACTACGAAGGTCGTAGTGGTGCACGGAACGTCGAACAGGAGGCTTTGGACGGCGTTTAGATGGCGCCGTCGAAAGTTTAGCCGCACAGCTTGGCCGTGCCGCACGTGAGAGAGAGAGGAAGGAGAGATGGGAGGCAACAGAGATAATCTGCTGCTTATCTTTATTTCTTCTTGATCTAGCTATTATATAGCCAACGCTAAACATGGAAATATCTGTAGTAGACTTTGATACAGACTCAAATAAACTTGTAACGAACTCTAATACCAAAATAGGAGAGTAAAGATAACAAACTCTTTTTTCCTAACTCATCAACCCCAAACCAGCCGAACCATATGGTCAGGTTCGGCCGCGACGCATGTAGTGTTGGCTGAACCTGACATCCACCTGCTCTGGTATACAAGGACTCGCATCGAGAAGCACTCAATTGCAGGTGGCAAACAAATCGAACGTTCCTGAATAAGCAACTCTCGGTTCTCATATAGCACCACAAAATAAATGATATATAATAAATGGTCAATTACCTTTGTTAACACAAATGCTTGTTCAACTTGCCGAATTTGGATCCATTGCTCTGCTATTGTATCCTCAATCTGAGATGAGGATTGCAAAACACAGTTAACTTTTTCTCATATGATATATCCAAAAAGCTGGGTAGCATAAACAAACAGTACGGTTAATTATGATGAGGATGGATGTCTGTTTTGTTACATTGTTCACCAGTTGCTTCAATATGTATGGGACTAATTATTTATAAACTTATTCTATCTAGCTCAACACAACCACTCATTTTTTCTATCTTCAATTAATAATTATCATCCAAGACAAAGATAGTCCATACTTTTCCAAAAAGGCATGTACGAAATCATAGCAACTTCATACAACAACAGATAAATACTTCAAACTTTACACCAAGAAGCATCACTACAGGTGATGTTCTCCCATCAGATGATTCCCACATGTGGTGTGTGCAATAAGAAAGTATGACTTGCAAATACAAAGTAGAAGAGGTCAATGCAGTAACATTCAGCCAGAGCATACCTTTTTTACTTCTGAACTCAGAGATTCTACCCTTTTCTCAGCATCATTTACAAGTAATTCTCTGTTGTAAGCATCTCTGTTTATCTTTCTAACCTCTTGCTGGAGGAGTTGCACCTGTAGCAGCATTGATACCATGAGTCACATGTGGAATCCCATGTGTCTGATGGCACACTGTATTTTAAATATTTTACTAGTACTAAAACATTATGTTGACAAAGATACATGTAATTTTAGCCACTTGCTCTACGAGATGGTGAGTGGAGGCAGGAGCAGATACAGGTGGTTTGACCAAGTGTTGCATGTGTTTTTTGATCAAAATTAATATTTCAAAATAAAATGTATATTTCACTTTACAAAATCTTTTTTTTTTCATATTTTACAACAACATATTTCTTTGAAAAATTTTCTAGTAGTCTTAAAGATAAAAGTGCTAAAAAAATGTGTAAAATTCAGAAAATTATGGGAAACGTTTTTCTATGAGACGATGCGATCATTTAAGGAACTCAAATATTATTTTTTAAAAACTCTCTAGTAAACTAAAAAATAGGATAAAGTGCTAAAAAATTGTGTGAAATTAAGAAAAAATTGGGAAATGTTTTTTCTAAGAGATGATATATAGTTTAATTTTGGACTTTCCGAAATATTTTGATGTAAAAATATATATAACACTTGGTCAAAACCTACTTTGACCGGTCAAAAGTGCTATTGGCTCGGCCAAAGGGCCATTGATAAATGGTTTTCACAGTTGCGATGCTACTTTTATCACATATTGGAGTACAGAAGACGATACCTATCACGCCCATTGTTGAGGGACTAAAATCTAACATAAAGACTTTTTCCTATAGAACATAAAACCATCATAGCGATACAACATAAAATTTGTATATGTTGATGTATAAAATTGGAATTAAATTTTGGCACAAAAAGAAAAGATAGATATTAGGATCATTGAATCTCTAAGAAAACATGAGAAATCAAAATATTAATGCATTTTGCCGGCCTATACTTAACAACATAGTGTTGAAAGAAGAAAAGGCCATCTCCAATTCAACACTATAGGCATGTTCGCATTCAATGCCTCTAGCTAATGTAACTCCTATTCCTTGTACCTCCCAAGACGATATCAGAAATCCTGCTATGCAAGTTTGGTAGAACAAAAACTAATTTTTTGTATTAGACAGGGTGTCTGAGGCTGAGCAAGACGGGGAACAGGCGACACTCTCGGGAAAACCCTAGCATCCGGCGGCAGAGGCGCCACCGCCGGCCAACCCTGTCTCCACCGGCAGGCCTTCAAGGCGTGGTCGTCAGCGCTGACTCCGTAGGCGTGGAGAAGCAACACGACGTCTCCTCTTCTTCCTCCTTGCGTCGGGGCGCGGGGTTGGATCTAGGTGCTTCCCCAACCGACGGTTCGTCGTCCGCCATTGCGTGACCGCCTCCTTCCCGCCGTGGAGGGCGGTGCCACTCGCTGTTGTCTCGTTGGGAGCCCCTGGTTTGCTTGGGCTCAAGGCCACCGGCTGTGTGATGCCAGGTGGGTGGCGGGTGGCACCGGTAGCCCGACTCTGGCCTAGAGCTGATGGATCCGGCCTGGGCGTCCCCAGATCCGGCTGACACCGCACCTTCCCGGTGTGGAGGGTGCCTAATCAGTGATGTCCGTGGCCGACGGCTTTGTGTCCGTGGCCGCTTGGCTTGCTACAGCGCTCTTCCCTTGCTGCCATCGCATTGGAGGTGGCCAGATCTAATCGTGGATGACCGAATCTAGCTTCGAGCGGCCTGTTCTGCCGTGTGAACGGCTGTTTGGGCCGTGAGGTGCCGTCGGCGGGCCGGTGGTGTCTCCTTCGTTCGACTGGTGTCTCCTCTCAGCGTCGTCTCCGTTCGCCTCCGTCATGCTTGGTCCCGCCATTGTTGCCATGTACCTCCCCTCCTTGTGAGAGACCGGGTGGCTCTGGTGACCTCTTCCGAGCCCGTTGACTATTCGGCCGGTGGTGCTCCGTCGTTTGCGACTTTGGTCCGCGCAGGAGTTCGTCCTTCGGGACACCGTTTACCTCCCTAGGTTTCAGCTTAGGGCATTGTCCTCTCTTTGGTGGTGCTGTTGTCCCTTGCTTCCTGCCAAGGTCCCACCTCGCCGCTCCGCTCCTCCCCTCTCTGTGAGGTGCTCGGCGGCGCGGTGGCCTCTTCCACGGTCAGGGTGGTGCTCAGCCGGCGCTTTCTGGAGGTGTGTCCCGTCCGCTGGCCTCGCGTCGTCCCTCGCCGGATGCTCGGCTTCTCCTCTTCTTACCAACCTGTGCGCGCAGTGGTGTAGCTCGGAGCCGGTTTTCCTCTTCCTTCTTCCCCTCCTCCTGGACTCGTGTTGGTGGAG
The DNA here is from genome assembly GCA_036346415.1 of Raddia guianensis. Lineage (NCBI taxonomy): Eukaryota > Viridiplantae > Streptophyta > Magnoliopsida > Poales > Poaceae > Raddia > Raddia guianensis. The sequence goes on along the minus strand of CM070535.1, from coordinate 47,814,900 downwards.
ACCATCCGGTAGGTGGGCCTAGGCCCATATATACAATACATAGCCCATACATATTACACATCTAACACCTTCACTCAAACTCATGGTGCATCAACAACACTGAGTTTGGAGAGGCCAAAATAATGGTGCTATCGAGTTTGTGCCTTTGTGAAGAAATTTGCAAACTGATATGCTAAAAGCACATACTAAAGAGTCACAACCTGCTCCTAAACCTATGATCTCATATAAAAAACATTAACACCAATATGCTTGGTGAGCACATGCTTCACTAGATCCCTGGCCGTATCAATATGTTATGGGCAGGCCCAATAGGACCCGAACATGCCATGAACAGTACCTTAAGGACTGTAGCACGCGTGAACAGGACCCACAGGTACTGTAGGCCTGTAGCACGCGGCCCCGAGCTGCAGCTATTTTAGGATATGTTTTTATCCATTAGGGATTACTTTCGTAGAGTTCAAGTTATTCCTTTCTTATGGTTCAAGTAAATCTTTTCTTAGGGTCTAAGTTAGTTCTCCCTATAAAAAGGAGTTATGTATCTTTTATTATCATCAAAGCAAAGAAATAATTTTAGATATAGATCTCATAAGCGGTGGCTCCAATAACAGCCTAGGCGATAGATTCGACAACGGCTCGTCTCGCCCGCGTCAAGGGTCGTATCCCTTATCCCGTGTCAAGGGCGAGACGAGCTGTTGTCGAAACAAGCGCCTAGGCCGTTATCGTAGCCACCGCCTATGAGATCTATATCTCAAATTACTTCATTGCTTAGATAATAATAAAAGATACATGGCTCTCCCTTTTTTAAAGACAACTGACTTATACACTAAGAAAAGATTGACTTGAACTCTAAAAAAGTAATCACCAGTAGATAAAAACGATCCTAAAATAGTTGCAGCCCGGGGCCGCGTGCTACACTACCCGCGGGTCCTCTTGATGCGTGCTACAGTCCCCAAGGTACTCTGTTCAAGGTTGAAGCCCGGGAGATCTCAATGGCATAGACTGGCACAATGATGCCCATGGATTTACCGCCGACATTGAAGACGAAGTGTGTCACGATAAGCTCGATGTAGCCGCGAGAGCGTAGCATGTCCACAACCCAGCTGCCGGTGAAGATGAAGGCATCGTGGTCGCCGACTGTTTGCTTGGCATGGAGAAGGATGTGGAGCGACACTAGGCTGGATTCCATGACGTCGTTTCGCAGAGATCCTTGTCACTTTGGAACCCTCAAATGAGAGATGCATGAACCATTGATGTTGTCCGTATCGACCTTGACCACTTTATCGACCTTCACACTATGATGTGGCTCCTCTGCTTTGTCGACCTTTGTGATTTTTAGAGGTCCCTCCGCCTTCGTAGCGACGTCCACCTCGCTGAGCATGGCCTCGGAACGGTTCTTTTCGCACACCTCGACAACATTGTTGGACATCGATGTGGTCAATAGGGCCGTTGCTTGTGATGAGGAGGGCAGCTTCATGCCATCCATTATCTTCAAAATGTTATCGATCTTGACGTTGATGGAGCGGCAAAGGTCTAGAATGAGACCCCCTTTATCCCGCTTGTACTCTATGCGCGTCCGCCTGTCATCGGAGATGCGATGGTGATTGTATGACCGCTGATCGTCGTACGGCCGATGACAGTTGTCGATGAGCCTACACTCCTCGCGTATTCGCTGGTAGTAGAGGTATGATCGGGGTGGATCAAATGCACGTCACTCTTTGTTGATCCGTCGATGGTAGTGGTCAATTGGCCTCTCTTTTCGCCGTCGCTAATAGCCGTTGTATAGTCACTATCGATCGTAGGAATGCCGATCAGATCGTCCAGCTCTGATACCAATCGTTCCGTGCAAGCACGCAACGACAGGGGATACGACCCTTGACGCGAGCGAGACGAGCTGTTATCGAAACTAGCGCCTAGGCTGTTATCGGAGCAACCGCCTATGAGATCTAGATCTCAAATTACTTCATTTCTTGGATGATAATAAAAGATACATGACTCCCTTTTATAGGGAAAACTGACTTAGACCCTAAGACAAGATTGACTTTTAAGAAAGGAATAACTTGACCCGTAAGAAACTAATCCCTAATAAATAAAACATATCCTAAAATAGTTGCAGCTCGGGGCCACGTGCTATAGTACCCGTGGGTCTTGTTCACACGTGCTAGAGTTCCCGAGGTACTGTTCATGGCCTGTTCCGATCCTATTGGGCCTACCCGTAACATAATAGCTCCTATACTGTCAAATAGAAGAGTGGTCGGTGTAGAAACAGAAACTCGAAATTATTCAAGTTACCAACGTAGCCAGGTAACCTCTGTCGTCAAAAGAGCCAAAGCGCCAACTCAACCTCTGTACTTGAACGAGAAACTATCTTCTGCTTTTTAGTCTTCCAAGAAATAAGAGAATCACCAAGAAAAGCACAATAGGCAGAAAGAGAGCGGCGATCCAGCACAGGTAGCATCAGAATAAACACGAAGATGTAAAGAGTTGGAGCAAGAAAAGAAAAGACGACAAGAGATAGTGACACGTGAGTAGCGCAAGACACGAAGATGACTATATTGGAGCTGGGTAGGAGCGAATACAAACTGGCCCAAAATATGAACAAAATAAGAGATACCGGGACAGGTGACACCAAGATAGATAGATTACCAACAAGCTGACGATACCGAGTAGGATCCAAGAGAGGTTCCCTGTCGGTGAGTCGAAGCTTAAGATTAAGCTGCATAGGAGCCTCAACAGTGCGATCATCAGTAAGAGAAGCCCAATTAAGATGATTCCCAATATACTTCTCTTGAGATAAAAAGATACTCTGCGATGTAGAGGTAACCTCAATCCCAAGAAAACAACGAATGGGATCCAAATTAGTCGTGCAAAATTGCTCAATGAGATAAGCCTTCACAAAATCAATAAACTGATAGTCATCATCACTAATGATCATGCCATCGACATAGAGCAAAAGACTGTGCCCATGGGATGAAGTGTGTATAAACAGTGCAGGATCATGATCGCTAACAGAAAACCACGCTCGGGGAGCTTGTTTAAGTCCATATAAAGTACGACGAAGGCAAATCATCCCGTCGGAAACAAAATACCTTGGTAGAGGCTGCATTAAAACCTCTTCATGCAATTCTCTATTAAGAAAGAAATTTTGAACATCAAGTTGATAGATAGGCCACGTACTGACAGATGCCACAGCAAACAGTCTTGATGGTGGTCATGAAAGCCACGGGAGCATAGGTCTCATCATAATCAACACCAGGCTCCTGCTGAAAACCACAAGCTACAAGATGAACTTTGTAACACTCAAAAGAACCATCAGAGCGAGTCTTTATCTTATAGACCTACTTGCATGTGATAGGACGAACATGGGATGAAAGACACAATTTCCCATGTCTGTTACGCTCGAGCGCAAAAGCTTCACAGCTATCACATGTTGGCACTCGGGATGGATAACAGCATCACAATAAGAACGGTTCAGTAGATGTAGCACCGGCAAAACCAAAACGCTCAGAAGGTCGAATAGACCGACGATTACGAAGAGCATATGGCTGGAAGGTAGAAGCTAAGTACTCAGAAGATGAATCAACAGGATAAACCTCAACCGGATGCTGACGGCGAGTGTAAAACAAAGGATGAGGAGGAATAAGATCAATTGAAACTGTTGGAGAATAGAAAACCATCTCTGTAGAAGGAACACTAGATTCAGAAGTAAGAGAATCAGTGGACTCAGAAGGCTATGAAGACGTGGTGGACACGGGAGGTGGTGCGGACACAGGCATAGGCGGTTGAATAGGAAGAGTAGAACTAGAAGTATCTGGAAAAGTTGAGGGATTCGATGGTAGATGGAAAAGGACATGGATAGAAAGAACGAGACTCATCAAAAGTAACGTCCCGGGAAATCCACATCTAACGACGAGTAGAATCCCAACAACGATAGCCCTTGTTCTCAGCACTATATCCTAGAAAAACACATAAAATTGACTAGGCAGTCAGCTTAGTGCGTTCACGTGGAGCGAGAAGAACATAGCAGACACAACCAAAAGATTGAAGATTAGGGTAGTTTGCTAGATGTCCAGAAAAGCGCTCTATAGGAATACCATCTTGAAGAGCAGAAGAAGATTGAAGATTGATGAGATGACAAGCAGTAAAGATAGTGTTAGCCCAAAAATGAGGTGGAATAGAAAAGGCAATCATGAGCACGCGCGGTTTCAAGAAGATGACAAATCTTTACGATCAGCCACACCATTTTGAGCATGGGCACCAGGACAAGAGAACTGAGATGTGCCCTGCTCAGTATGAAACCCACGAAGACCCCTGAAAAGATACTTCCCTGCAGAGTTAGCTCGAAAAAAACGAATGGAAGAATCAAAATGAGTACGAATCACGGTGTCAAAATTTTTACGAAGACAATATATCCAAGTGTGGAAAAAAAATCATCTATGAATTTTATAATGTATTATTTATGATCATCTTTTGACACAAAAGGGGCTGAACCACACATCAGAATAAACAAGATCAACGGACGAGCTGACACCGACTCACCAAAAGGATAAGCGAGTTGCACTTGTTTGCCAAGGTTGCAACCCGCATAATCTGGATGAACATGACACACTAACCCTAAAAGATCACGACGAACTAAAGACGATAAACGAGAACCACACGGATGTCATAAACGATGATGTCATTTAGCAAAAGACGTCGTGGAGGAAGCACCGGAGAAGGAGAGACTCGCAACAGCAGCGGAAGGAAGGCAACGCCAGTCAAGCTCCCAAAGACGCTGCAAATAACGGCGCCGAGGCCAATACCAACCAAGAGATCCGTGTGACCATTCTGAACACAACATGAGTCAGTATCGAAAACCACATGACAACCATGATCTGACCAACAGAAATAAGCTACATTTTAGTTTAGTAACATGAGAAACTGATAGTACGCGAAATGAAGAAGATAAGAGAGTACCTTGTCCTATGACAGGAAGAGAGGTACCGACTGCCGTCTGAACAGTCAATGGTGTGGTTAAGCGATGAACAAAAGTAAGACATGTGGAATTAGGTGTCATATGAAAGCACCTTGAGTCAAGAATCCACGATAATATAGCTGGTGTCTTAGCAGAAGACTGCAATGCAGAAGCAGCGGAACAAGAGAATAAAGGGGCAGTCATGCGACGCAACAATATAAAAATCTCAGTAGAGGCATTTGTACTGCGCTAGGAGTTTGAGACTCCTATGAGGCTGTGACTGGTGATGCAGTACCATTGGGCGAATAACGACGAGCAATATCCTTCTTCCTGTAGCAAAATTGCTCCACATGACCATCCTTGTTGGAATAGTTGTAGTGAAGACCAGCCTTCGTCATCACACCAGAAGACGACGAGGATAAAAAAAACGACCGAGGATTAGTAGAAGTCGAAGCCGGTGGCAGAAGAGCATGAACTGATGGAAAGGTCAGTAGACTCGCACCACAAAGACGAACCTGCTCAGTACGAAGAGGAGTGAGAGCCTCTAACATGGTGACACGAGGGTGGCGGGCAAAAAGCTGGGCACGAACTTGCTCAAACTCGAGCCGAAGACGTATAACGAAGTCGTACAATCGACGAAGCTCCATACAGGATCGCTGACGCAAACAAGCACAAGTCCGGGGATCATGATTTTCTCTAGCATCAAAAGCAGCATCCAAAGAGTCCAACTGATGCCACATCGTAGAAAGTTGAGCGTAAAACTCATCCACTGTAGAATCATCTTGCTGTAGTGACTTCTCGTGACGAAGAGCAGCAAGATACTGAGAGTCATCCGAAGGCTCGTATCGATCACGAAGATGTGACCACATCAGCTGCGCAGATGCCAACGAGGCCACTTCGCCGGTAAGATGCATCTTCATGATAGCAATCAAAATATCAGAGACACAAGCATTCTCATCACACTGGAATTTATAAGCGGTGTGCTGAGACTTGTAAGACTCCATGGCCTCATCGGAGGTCTGCTTAACAATGGCAACATCAGCAGCGGAGAGCTTCCTAGTATCATTAGGCCGTGAAGAGGACGGTGCCGGGGGATCAGGACGCAACGGACAAGGTAGTTTGCTGGTAAGAAAATCCAAAAGACACTGACCACACATATGAATACGCATATGCCGAGCTCAATCCTGCAAGTTGAGCCCATCAAAAAGCATGGGACGAGGAACAAACTCAATTCCTAACAGTATTTTTTTACTTCTTTTCTTTCTTTTTTTTCTTTCTTTATTTTTTTCTAAAAAAGCAACACATGAACTATTAGCAGTACAGATACGTGAACTAGTAGTAGTACGTAAGCTAGTAGGAGTACAGAAGAACTTCTACTAATGAGTAGTTACTACTAGTCTACTGAGCACCGACGTTCATGGCCAATACTACTAACGAGAGAGCACTAGTGTGACCGGGTTGATCAATAAAAAAATGAGAGTAGTAGCAGTAGCTGACTCGGTCCCCGAATCAAAAGCTGAACTGCCAAAAGCTAACAGCCGACTCGGTTACCAAAAACCGATTCGCCAACCCCGACAGCAGTGGAAATGAAAAATCCAGCAACGGCGGGAACGACGGGCGACGGCAATGGCAACAAGCAGCAATGGCGGCGGTAACAACAAAGTGATGGGCGACGGCGATGGCGACAAGCAGTGACGAAGCGACAGGCGACTGCGCAGATGCAAGTAGCGACAGCAACAACGAAGCAACGGGCGACAGCGCGGATTCAGATCCAAGAGAGGTAGACGGGAAAAGCGGCGGGATGATGGTGGTTGGATGGTGGGGACGAGAGCAAGACCAGAGAGAGAGATCTTGGAGAGTTGGTGGCGGCGCGCAAGTGCAATGCACGGATTGGCTAGGAAAGTAAAACAAAACCTAACCTAAAGCTCTTATACCATGTTACTAATAACACTTGTGTATTGATATGAGGCCAGAGACCGGTATATACATACTACACATCTAACAATAGCAATGCAATATACCACAGCACTTACAAATATAATTGTGTACCTTTATATTTTCTTGTTCATTCATCAAAAGTAGAATGTCATGTTCCATTGCTTCAATGAGTTTGTTGTTCTCTTCAAATATACTATGTTTACTCGTCAAAGTTTTTGCATTTTCCTCCAACATAGATTCTGCTCAACAATTGAATATTACAGAGATTGGGTGCACAAATATCATTGGATTAGTCAGCAGCAAAGGGCATTAGATGCAATTAAATTGTGTATATCTATTACATCAAAGAAGCTTGTGATGAGTTAACAAGCTGCCTAGTTTGAATCCAGTCAGGAACAAAGATACAACAGGCAACAACCTAAAGATTTGGTTGATTTTGGTTATGTACAATAAAACATAACCAGTTCCATTATGACAGATCATCTAAAAAAAAAAGGTCACTTCTTTGACGTAATACCAAAGGGTACCTTTCTGTTCTTCAAGGTTCATTACACCATTAAGGAATTTTACAGGTAATTCAGAATTGAAACTTTCTAAAAAAAACAGAATTGGAACACTACAAGAAGATACAAACAAGCGAAATACAAATTCCAACAGACCACATAATTCAACAAGAACTAAAAAAAACCTCAAGGAAATATTAACCAGAAGCATGAAGTTCTAATGACAATCGTCAATTGCAAGTTCTATACAGTTCGAAACTTAAAATCCCAGACCTATAGAGTTGTGGCTTTGTCACATCATACAAGTTTTAAAATTACGCCTATTTAATTCGTAATACACAAAATGTAGTAATAGTAACTAGTAATTTTAGAAGATTAAGAATTCAGAAGTGAATTAAAACCGAATAACAAATTTTTAGGTGAGAACATTTCACATTCTACATTACAAACATTGTAGTTTAAATCCAAAACGATTATGAACGTTTTTAAGCTCAAACGAATAATAATGGAGCTGAAAATTCTGGAAACTACTGAAAATTCCAAGACAGTTCCGAATGTGATATCTTAATTTTCAAAACAAAATTAGTAGTTAAAAATAGAAATAATGGAAACGTAAAACATAATTTTACATTTTCGATTAGAATATGACTAGAAATTTCAAGCATAAAATAGGACATTGCCAAATCCATTGGTTTAATCATGTCCCAGCCTTCTGCCCCGAAGTTTTTTTTTCTTTTAAACAAGGTCGTATGATCTGTATTTAATCATAGTCTCAAGTTCTCGTTTCAGCGTACAACGATGACGACCAAACATAGCGCCGAAATATCCTGCTAATCTGAACTGACACTAGAATTCTGAACACTGCAGAAGACAGCTTTGGAGGGAGTAAGAAGATTCCTCACCCAACTGCACGACCTTGAGCCTGAGCTCGTCGATCTCCATTCTCAAGGCGGCGGCGTCGGGGGAGTATTCAGTGTCGGATACGGCATAGATGGCGATGAGGAGAGTGGCGATTGTGAGCAGCGCGGCGGCGGAGCGCGTCGGTGTGGCGGATGGGGAGGAGGGGAGGCGGAACCGGAGGGCGACGGAGAGAAAGCGGAGGGAGAGGAGAAACGCCACTGCAGGGAGGAGGACGGCCTCCGCCGCGGCAGCCGAGGCCATGGTTTAGGGTTACGGCGACAAGGGGATTAGGGGAGGGAGAGGTCTACGGCTATCTGCTGCGATGTCAGCGGTGAGGGCAATTGAGGCGGAAAAAATTGATGATTTGCCATTTCCTACATTAACGCCGCTAAATGTCGACTTCGTGTGTATTCACACGTGGGGCCGTCTCGCACAGATTACATGTGCCTAGAGTGGCATTTTAGCGAGCGTCAATGTTGAGAGTGGCAAATAATCAAATCTCCCATTGAGGCGGCGTGTTTGCGGCGTCGTTGACGGAAGCGGATCCTCTCACACACTCCTGTCCCCTGCTCCTCGCCCTCCCTCTGTCTTCCCTTTTATTTCTTTCACGTTTTACACTGTATGCTCTAAAAAAATTATTCACTTCTTTGGTCTATCAAAAGTTATAATATTTTAAAGTGACTATTACGTGTTGGGAAACCAATGGGTGGGAGCTCGGCCCGGCTTGGGCAAGGCCAAGAAGACGTCTGCTTGACTAGGGTCGACCGGGCGGCTCCACAGTGGGTCCCACATTGGACGTAGCCTAAACCCTAAGCAATACTATAAAAGAATAGGTTTTCACCTATTGTAGAATAGATCTGAGAATTAATAAAGAAATGCTTCATCTTATATCTCTGTGTCCCATGTGTTCTTACTCTTTTTCTGTGATTGTTCGACCACGTTAATACCTCGGACTACACTCAGTAGCGAGGTTTCTTAACACGTTATCAGCATGCTCGCTCTCGACGTGCCAAAGTCCTACGCTCGTTATCAGCACGTTAGCGAGGAGGAGAAGGCGTGGAACGATCTGCATCGCATCTTCCTCACACCGGCTCCCACTCGGGTTGCCGAAAAAGTCATACGCGGCTTCTGTCCTACGCGACAGTCTAGAATTTCACCTGAATATCAAATTGAGGTACTCAATTTGGACGGAATTCAATATGAGATTAGAAATCTCGTTTTGAATTGGTAGCAGATCAGAAATTTTCTACATGAATTGTTCAGTAGATCGGAAATCTCTTGTACTCTTTTAGTGGATCAAAAAATTTCCGCATGTACCGACCGGCGGATTGGAATTATTTTAGGGGTATATATTCGATCTAGAAGCTCGAGCATGCCTGCCCGCCATCTTTTTGCATTGGCATGATTGAAACTACGGCATGAGTTGTATTCATCGCATATACACGCACGTATGTGTGCGTGCATCAACGCATTCTTGTCGTCCTGCAGCAACGCATTGATGGTTGCTGGCCTTGAATTGGCTCGCCGTTACCTCATCATTGTGGCCTGAAGACGCTCCGATTGAGTGCCGCCTGGCCTGGAGCCGTATCACCCCGACGCGCCGCTGTGAACACCGCCGCATCGCCGCACGCTGTTACGCCGTCGCCCGAAGCCGCACGCTCAGAAGCCGCCGTGCCAGAAGCCGCCGCCGCCCACCTGGCAACTAGGGTTGGCAACCCTAGCCGCCGGATAGCAAGGGCCTATTGGGCCGTACACTAGCCCGCTGCTGGTCAAGGTCGAGCCGGATTGCAGCCCGCGCCCTGAGCCGGCCTAACCCGCACAGGCCGAGCCGGTCTTGCCTGCATAAGCCGACTTGGTTTGGCCTGCATGCGCTGCGCCGGGCCGCAGCCTGCATTGGCCCCGCGCGTCCTCCCGGCCTGCGAGCAAGATTAGTTTGGGCCGAAAAACCCATCATGGGCCCGAAGAAATTGAGAAAAAGGCCGCGAAAAATTCCGAAAATTGCAGAATTATCCGAATTTGAATTGAATTTGCATTATAATTTTGTTGGGCCTTCCCTACTATGCGCCGTCTTGCTCGCAGCAGACTGTGTTCTGAGCCGAAAGTCTCAGATGGGTGCATGGACCATCCGGCCCATTTATCGTTACGCTCTCTGCTAAGAAGAAGTAGTCTGTTGACCAAAAGGTCCAGATTAGGTCGGAATTTCTGAGAAATTGAAAAAGGGTAATGAAAACCTTATAGTCTTGCATGTTTTGCACCCCAGGAATTGTTTTTGAACCTGTAACATACTACGTGCAGCCTTGCTAGCAGCAGGTCGTGCGCTGGACCGAAAGGTCCAAATTAAGCCGGATTTTTCAAAAGAAATTGCAAAAGGCCACGGGATTTGCGAAATTGCACTAAAAACTGTGAAATTGCAGAAAACCCTTTTGATTCTTGCAGAATCACTCAAGATTTGAATTTTGGTATGTTTTGCAACTCGAGGATTTAAATTTGGCACCCTTGTTTCCAAAAAAAATAAAACCCCTTAGAAGCTTGGAAATAACTAGAAGTTTTTCCGATGCCTTCATAGATTTTTCAAATGTATTAAAAACTTAATCTTTGGCCCTGTAGCATCTTGGGAACTTGAAGTTTGCACTCGGCTTTGAATTTGAAGCATTATTTAATTCTGTAATTATTTTTGTGCAATCCTTGTGTGCATTTGCCATTATAATTATCAGTAATTATTTATGCCTTTGAATTGGTAATGGCATGCTAGAATATATATATTACTGGAATACATAAGAATTAATTATGTCACGCACCACTTTCAATTAGATTACATGAAGTAGTCTTATGAATTAATACTGAAGTATATATGTCGAGTATCATAAAATATGAATTTGAGGTATTGGCATTGCATGGTCAGAGCAACTTCACTTAGGCATAGGACTATAGAATTGTACCCTGCAGCATGAAACTCTGGGCCGCCATCGGGCTAGAACCCCAAAAGAATAAGAAACTGATGTGCGGAACAACCCTGCATTGCACTTTCTTCGGCACCCCTCTATGAACATATAGTATTGGTGTATGCGTGAGCAACAAACCGCACTTTAGAAGCTGTTTTGGACGCTCTAGTATACTATCTTTTCTATTATATGAGAATGGGGCATGCATGAGACTGCAAATTATGAAAAATGGTCAATCCCTCTTTTGTCACAAAGAAGATCACATTCGGGGAGTAATCTCCACTCTTACCTAAGTATAACTCCAAGTACTTGCAACTTTTGTTGTTTGGTCACGGAGAAGCTACTAGGGGGAGAAAGCCTCAAATTTTAAAGAAGGGCATGAATGAGAGAATAAGAATAATTAGCCTATGAAGAGAAAGTCCATTGCTTAAGAAAGATAACACAAGGAGAAGTCGCATTTTATTTCCACCATTAAAAGGGCAGAACCCTCAAGGCATAATGTCAGGAAATTATGCGGCATTTGGAAGATTGGTCTATGATTTTCCATGATTATGCATTCAATTATGGCTTATCGATCAAAGAAAAGAGAAAAGCAATGGCAAAAGTTTAACTTGCCATTGTTGATGGGAACTCTTGCAGAGACCTCCCAAAATCTGCCCCTTGTTCTAATTGTAATCGCACATAAAGTGCTTGGAGAAACGAAGATCTCGACATATGTCATTGAAACTAGAGTAACCGTCTCGGCTCTGTCGCGCCGCTGCTCGATTACATCTATGTGGCTGACTATGCGGCCTGCCTTTTTTAACGATAGAAGCCTCTGCGCATGACTCTATTGTCAATCGTGCTCCGCACCATTGCATCGCTTGCGTTCTCGCCGATTGGTGACTAATTGGGGGGTCACCGCCGGCAATGAATTTGTACGAGGGGACGCTAATCAAGAACTAAGCCAGGTGATAGCACAAGACAGGGGTTTATACAGGTTCAGGCCCTCATGACGGAGGTAATACCCTACTTCCTGTGCTATGAGATTATCTGGGGTACATGTGTACAAGATGATCGGGAGATGTCTCTCCATGATCAACCTATGGGGAAGATGAGCAACCTAGTGATGAAGATCAAGATGCCGAACCAGGGGCTCCCTGCCCGCCTTATATAGTGGGGGCAGGGTTACGAGATAGAGTCCTGGTCGGTTACGAGGTAAGAGTCCTATCTCTATCCTCCAGCCAGATACATAGTTATCCGGGATTACAAGTGTATCTTTCCTATTAATTAGGAATAGACTTCTTTCCTTGCCAGGCAAGCCTTATAGAGTCCGAGTGGTACCCGTCCTCATCCACCCGACTAGGTCCATCCCGAGTTGCTGCTCTTCTTTGTCGCACCTTGGATGAGTCAAGCTTCATGCCGAGTGCTTGTAGATTGTTGCTGCTCCTTCCCGACTGGCTTCTGCATGTTATCTGCGAGGAGACTGTGAAGGACTCATAGAGGTTGTTAGTGATACCCAACCCGGGCTTGCCGGAGTTTTGGCGGTTGGCCCTTTGCAAAGCGCATCACCTTGATTTTGATGGTGTGGTACCTGTACTCGTCTTGCGATGTACAGCTGGCAACCCAACATGGGGTGTACACGATGTAAGCATATAGCCGTACCAAAGTTGGTGTAGACGTATAGTCGTACCGAAGTTGGTGTGGGCGTATAGCTGTGCCATAGACTTGAACACTCATGGCGCGGGCGTAGGCTTGTAGCCATGCCGGGTGCTCGCTGAGCTATAAATTTAGACGGTCGAGACGCGGGAGTAGGCTTGTAGCCGGGCCGGGCGCTCGTTGAGCCGTAGTTGTCGCTCATTGCGCAGATCCTTCTTACTCGTGTACGGAGTCGTAGAAGGTACTTGATGAGGTAAAAACCCATGAACCCTGTAGCATGTACATGTAGGATTTGGGTAGTATTTGGATGAAAAAACAATCACTTGGATGTAAGATCCGACTGCTTTGTTTGGATAATTTTTATACTTTTGCCACTTTTCTTTTTGATATTAAATTCCTCCAAGTAATCTTTCTTTTGTTAAGCACTCTGCCCGACTAGTCTAGCCCCCGGGCGTCGGGAATTGGCTCATGGCTCTTTTCCCAGGCACACGTATCGAGTGACTAGAGTTCGTCGTTCGTGAGTCAGAGCTTCAATACTCGAAAAAACCACTTGGATTCATTTGCAATCATTAAGAAAAAATAACAAAAAGTGCACGCAAGTGCACCTATTAGGTGTAGCCCCCGACTTACTGCTTAGTTAGAGACCAACTAAGTAAGTCAAGAAACAAATTAGATTTATATGAAAAGATTATGATAATGAGAACTTAGCTCTGGTGTAGGCGTAGGCGTGTAGCCGAGCCGTAGACTTGGACGCTCGTGGCGCTGGCGTAGGCGTGTAGCCGAGTGGCTTGTCGCCGAGCCGTAGATTTGAAGCTGCAGGCGTGCAGCCGTACCGGACCCTCGTGGCGCGCGATGGCGTACAGCCGAGCTGAATACTCTGACGCTCGTGGCGCGGGCGTAGGCGTGTCGCTGAGCCGTAGACTTGGGCGCTCGTGGCGCTGGCGTAGGCGTGTAGCTGAGTGGCTTATCGCCGAGTCATAGATTTGAAGCCGCAGCGCAGGCCATCCGGGCGCCGTGGCGCGCGATGGCATACAATGAAGCTGAATACTTCGACGCCTTCGTGTTCGGGCGTAGGGCGTGCCGCTGAGTAGCGGTCACCGAATCAGAACTTGGGCGCTCGTGGCGCCTGGCGTGGCGTAGCCGAGTGGCTTGTCGCCGAGCCGTAGATTTGAAGTTAAGCGCGCAGTACCGCACGGGCGCTGCGGCGCTAAATGGCGCGATACCGAAGCTGAATACTTCGACGCTCGTGGCGCGGGCGTAGGCGTGTCACTGAGCATCGTGTCGCCGAGCCTTAGACTTGGGCACTCGTAGCGCTGGCGTAGACGTGTAGCCGAGTGGCTTAACGCCGAGTCATAGATTTGAAGCCGTAGGCGTGTAGCCGTACCGGACGCTCGTGGCGCGCGATGGCGTACAGCCGAGCTGAATACTTGAACGCTCGTGGCGCGGGCATAGGCGTGTCGCCGAGCCATAGCCTTGGGAGCTCGTGGCGCTGGTGTAGGCGTGTAGCCGAGTGGCTTGTCGCCGAGCTATAGATTTGAAGTTGCAGACGTGTAGCCGTACCGGACGCTCGTGGCGCGTGATGGCGTACAGCCGCGCTTAATATTTGGGTGCTCATAGCGTGGGCGTAGATTTGTAGCGGTGCTGTGGAAGTAGTCGTTCAAATCTCGATCAACATCAAGCAGCACACACCGTGGTCGACGTCGAATAGCACATGCTCGCCGAGGTCTCGCCCGTGGTCGGCGATGTCGGCCGTAGTCGTAAATGATTTCCACGTGGTTGGTGTAGCTTGACGAAAGTCGATGAAAGTCCTCGCAAGTCTTCAACGTCCAATGAGATGTGGCATGATCAATACTCACGCCATGGCCTGCACTGACGAGCTTTACGAGCTTGCCGAAATTCGCGGCCTCTCTGCGCAGTCTGTCTTCAAAAAGGCGCCACAGTCGCATCCGAACTCGGAATTAGGTGTTCTTGGATTCGTTGGAAAGATAACGAGATATGCTTTCCAACGCATCCTATATCACCCTGAAACTCCTCCAGAGTCAGCGGGAAATCACGACAAAAATTCAGTCTAGATTATGAACGAGAACAGATCGCATCTTCTTCTCACGTTCGTCTCGCGGTTGATGAAGCCGGCGTCGCACGATGGACGCAATAATCGTCAAGTCCGAGTGGTTTGCTGCTATTGATGATTACCACCCGAGATTCGTTCTCCATCGGGATCTCACCGTATCCGAGTTGGGAATTAAGCCCCCGGCACACTACTCGTCGGTAGGCGGCGGTGACGTTCCCCAACACAACCGGGGGTCCGAGTGAAGCGCTGTTGAATTCCATCCTAGATCGGATCTTGTCCGAGTCCGAAAAAGCGTTGTTGAAGTCTTTGGTTGAGTTCTCACCATATCCGAGTCGAGAATTGAGCCGCCGGCACACCACTCGGGAGTAGGTGACAGCGGCATCTCTTGACCCGAACAGAAGTCCAGATGAAGTGATGTCGTTGTTCTCCTCAGACTGGATCGGATCCAAGTCCGGAAGAAGTGTTGGTCGTCGATTGTTTGGAGAAGCTCCTTACCGATCCTTGATGTCCTTGGAGGTGCGTCACGACCTATCCGCATGCCACAGCCTCCGCAGATGGGTTTTACGAGCTTGCTAAGATTCGCGACCATCCCGCGCAGCCTGCCTTCAAATAGATGTCCCGGACTTATCCGGACTCCGTTTTGGGCGTTCTTGGGCTTCACGGAAAGATGACGAAATTATATTTCCAACGCATCCAGTCTCATCCCGAAATTCTTTCTGGATCAACAGGAATTGAAGAAACAAGATGACGTCCAGAATCTATCTTCGAGCTGTCGCCGTATCCGAGTCGGGAATTGAGCCGTTGGTGTACTACTCATGAGTAGATGGCCGTGACGATCCCCAATACGAGCGGGAGGCGTTGTTGTAGTTCTCCCCAGATTGGATCTGATCCAAATCCGAGGGGTGGTGTTCGCCGAAGTAGTTGCTGATGCAGTCGGCTCCCGAAGCTGAAAGCCTGGCCGAGGGCGGTGATGACGGCGACTCTGGTGATCGATGCCATCAAGATTGATGAAGATGATCTTCACACTGCCTCTACCTGGCGCGCCAACTGTCAACTGGTGACTAACTGGGGGGTCACCGCCGACAATGAATTTGTACGAGGGGACCCTAATCAAGAACTAAGCCAGATGGTAGCACAAGACAGGGGTTTATACAGGTTCAGGCCCTCATGGCGGAGGTAATACCCTACTTCCTGTGCTCTGGGATTATATGCGGTACATGTGTACAAGATGATCGGGAGATGTCTCTCCATGATCAACCTATGGGAAAGATGATCAACCTGGTGATGAAGATCAAGATGCCGAACCAGGGGCTCCCTGCCCGCCTTATATAGTGGGGGGCAGGGTTACATGATAGAGTCCTGGTCGGTTGCGAGGTAAGAGTCCTATCTCTATCTTCTAGCCAGATACATAGTTATCCGGGATTACAAGTGTATCTTCCCTATTAATTAGGAATGGACTTCTTTCCTTGCCGGGAACCCTTCTAGAGTCCGAGTGGTACCCGTCCTCATCCACCCGACTTGGTCCATCCCCATTCGGGTGATCTTTTAAGCTCGTCGTGTGGGTACCCGGGGTCTATGTTATCCACATGCCCTGAGTCAATCATGTGCCGCACACTGATTGCGTCATTCTGACCTCAGCCTGCTGCTGACGCATTTGGTGCAGACTTGGCAAGCCACACACCATACATAGTGTCACCGCCATGTTTTGGCCATACTATGTTGTGCCGGTCGTAGACTCGCCATGCCATATTGGCTACAGGTTTCGGGAGCACACCCACATGTACTGGGTGCACATTTTGAATCGCATTTTATGAATTTGCACTCTAAATTATGGTTGCTAGCAGACATATGAATTTTTAGCATGAATTGAAAGTTCCTAAAGAGCATATTTGAATTGAAGCTTTAGAAGAGTGCACATTAATTTTCATGACGGGTTTTGCATTTGCCCTTATTCCAGTATATATAAAGTTGCAATCAATTTATGAATTTTTTCAATCATGAATCTAGCCATTACCTGATTGCAACCTATAATCTATATAGTGCCTTTGGAGGTTATTAACACTGTTGTAGAACAATAAAAAGCATTTTAAGAGAGCTCATATACCCGTATCTGTCCTGAAGAATATTGTTAGTATTAATTTGACTAAATCGCTAGTAGCGATCTGTGCATAGCTTGCTCATAAAGAGCCACAGGTATATTATTGGGTATTATATCAGCACTTAAGAAGTGTTGTTTACCCCGAATATTTTTTGAGTCTCTTAAATTTAAAGGCATCTGTGCATGTTTCATGAAGAAACAAATAAAGAAAATTGCACTGAATGCTCATGCATTATGAAGAATGCCGGATGTAAGAAAAGTATAATAGAAGTAATCCCTCCTCTATGAATTCGGGCTACACTGTAATAGATTTGATGCACTTGTAGTGCATTCCAGCTTAGAAGACTGGATTTAGAAACTCTTAAATCTTATCTTTTCAGTATTGTATTCTGGATTCCCCAGTTTTGCAATGATAAGGGATTGCACAAACAACTCACCGGGCTATAATATCATCGTGAAGATTTTCCGAATCTTGAAGATTTTGTGTGTCTGAATATACCATTGGAAATTAATGAATAAATTTTGAATTATGAAAAGAATGTCAAAGTCCCTGAATCTCTGGACTGCATCTAGTAGGACATTTGCGTTCCAATTCAGCCCTTAACAGGGCAGTTTTGGTACTTCATAGTGCTCAACACTGTTCCATATATGTGATCGAGTTTACTCTCACACAAGGGATGAAGCATTCGAAGAGAAGATCTTGTAGATCACTAGAATTAAAGAATTTTCTCCCATATCATCAGATGAAGTCCGCTGCAATAGACACTAGCGATTTTATTTCAAAGGCATTTGATGATGGGATTTGAAGCAGAGCACTTTGCATAGGTATAGCATGCCATCTCTTGCAGAGAGACTAGCAGTCATACGAATTGAAAAGAATTGAATAATTAGCCCGGTTAATTAGCAGAGTTGTAACACAAAGCATCCCTAGTCACTATTGAAAAGAACATGTAGTTCTACAACATCCAACTAGTGAATGCAAAGGGTTATCATGAAATTTTCTACTTTGAATTATATGTACCATACTACTATTGACGAGGAATATTTTTCCGTCATTAGGGGAAGAATTAGAACTCCTGAATGAGAATGCCGAGAAAATAAGCATATATAATTCTCGTGCATGACCCTTGCGCTAGTAGAGAAATGAAAATCTTGGAGACAATTGAAGTATATGTGAAACTGCCATTGTATGACCATTTGATATATAGGAAATGATTAAGTTGCATTACTAGAAGTAATGCGCCAGAGAGGGTTGCAGTACCAAAGAATTGAAGGTACCTCTCAACCTGTCCAAAGGCCTTAGAAAGAACAGGGAGTCTGGTTCCTCCGACCCGAAGTACCTGGGGACGTCTAGGGAAAAAGAGAAAGAGGGCTTATCATGACCAAATCACTAAAATACCCTAAGTAGTGAAGGGAAGCCAGTTGAGACCTGGCAGCTGGAGAGAAGCCTACTAGCGAGGCACTCGCAGTATTGAATATTCCATAGCAGGAATAAATGAATGAATGTATCGACCAAAGTGTGTGCACACACCGGCGATAAGAACTAAAGGAACTTGCTTTGTGGTGGGAAATAGCGGTGAAAAGCAAGTAGAAGTGCACGAAGCACCCCATGACTAAATAGCCATATGAATTGTATTATTAAGGGAACTTATGAATAGCAACAGCCAAAGTCGACATATATATATGCCATATAAAAGAAGGCAATTACCGCGGTATACTAGCATTTTTTCTAAAAGAGAAATGAGAATAATGAATTGGTATGGTACATAACAAGGCTGATAGCTCGACGCTTCATGAAGAAGCTTATTCCCTGGTCATGGTATTCCTCTAGATATATCTCATTATTGGCAGCACTCAACTTGAAGTTGAGAGTGAAATTTGAATTGAAGGATGTTGTTACTGAATATATGTATAAGAGACTTGGATTTGGATTCATAAATGAAGATACTTGAAGTATCACCTTCCGTAACTAAGGTAGAGCAAATAGAAATATATAGTGTGAAACTCTAAAAGTCACTATATGAATTAAAGAAGAGATTAGAATAAGCATGCTCATACTTGAAGTATGGTTTTGAATTTAAAGACTTAGGTAAACTAAGCATTGCTTAATCTTACAGCTCGAGCATTTCCCTCATGAGATCTTGGTACACCAGGATACCTATACTCGGAAAGTATTGGGGAAGTTTGGTTTTGACAAAGGATATTCCTCCAGAACCCCTATGATAGGGAGGTCTTTGCAGAAAGAAAATGACCCCTTCCGACCCAGGGAAGAGGGGAGGAAATTCTTGGGCAGGAAGTCCCGTACTTGAGTGTAATAGGAGCACTCATGTATCTTGCTAATAATACACGGCCTAATATTGCATTCGCCGTGAACACGTTGGCTCGATACAGTACAGTGCCCACGAAGAGGCATTGGAACGGAATAAAGGTTATCTTTCGATACCTCCGTGGAAGCATTGATCTTGCCCTGTTTTACAGGAAGAACCAAGATATGAATATTGTTGGTTATGCCGACGCTCGGTACCTTTCGGACCCACATTCTGGTAAATCAAAAACTGGGTATGTTTTCCTATGTGGTGGCACTGCAATGTCATGAAAGTCGTTCAAGCAGACGCTAGTGGCTACGTCCACAAACCACTTAGAAATCATTGCATTATATGAAGCATCTCGTGAATGTGCATGGTTAAGAAGAATGGTAAAACACATCCTGTTGTCATGTGGATTACCTATTGAGCAAACCTCTATAATTATTTATGAAGATAATGTCGCTTGTGTTGCACAAATGCAAATGGGTTATGTGAAAAGTAATCTTACTAAGCATATCGACCCCAAGTTCTTTTATGCGCATGAACTGTATAAGTTGAATGAAATAAGTATCCAGCACACCAAATCCTGTGAGAATTTGGCTGACCTGTTCACTAATTCATTACCTGCTGCCTCCTTTGAAAGGTGTGTTAGAGGCATTGGAATGATCAGGCTCAAAGAAGTGCTGAATTCAGGGGGAGATAATTCACACGCCCTGAATTAAAACTTTGGTAAGAAGCCGAAGTACCCAACTTGATATAAAAGATTGAATGCAATGTTGGATGGTTTGTACTCTTTTTTCCTTGGTGAGTTTTTCCCTAAAGTTTTCTCACATAAGGTTTTTAATGAGGCAAATCGTGCGCACGGCAAGCGTATGCTATGTACTCTTTCTTCAATCCTTTTTTTTCCACTGGGTTTTTGGATGGAGTTTTGATGAGGCATATGCATCTCGCTAGCAAGGTCCAAGGGGGAGTGTTGGGAAACCACTGGGTGGGAGCCCGGCCAAACTTGGGCCGGCGCGCAGCACGGCGCGGCTAGGGACGGCCGGCAGCTCCCCACGGTGGGTCCCACATTGGACCTAGCCTAAACCCTAAGCAATACTATAAAAGAAAAGGTGGAGCACCTATTGTAGGACAGATCTGAGAATTAATAAAGAGAAGCTCCACCCTATATCTCTGTGTCCCCTGTGTTCTTACTCTTTCTCTGTGATTGTTCGACCACGTTTATACCTCTGACTACACCCGGTAGCGAGGTTTCTTAACATTACGGATACTCTTACTCAACTTTACGACATGACATGTGGGGGCGAGCCAAACATGATCATTCAAATGCCCTCTTTTAATTTTATTTTTGGTTTAGTTTTGTTGTAGTTACAAAATTAGTGGCGTTTAAAAAAGAGAAACAAAAATACTAAATAAATTATTGAAAAAATTTAAAAGGTTGGTGTGTGGCCCAACGACATTCCTTCCCCTGGCGCGACGCTCGGCCGTTCAAATAAAGGCCGGGAGATTGTCGGAGCTGGAAGGCAATGGCACGAGTATTTTTTTTATCCTGGTTTGGACCTCCACTGTTGGATAATAGCTCTACGCCTAGTCTTTATTCCTCAACGAGCTTGAAATAAGTACAAGGGAGGAGGCCGGAGTTAAGGAAGCTCGAGCTCTGGTATAATAAGTGTTGTGGGTGATGTGTGTGTTCCTAAAGTGGCCACGTGAGGGCAAGAACTCCCTCGTAGAACTATCAAGTCCTACACTAGTGCTTGTGTGCTAGTCCTACTACACTAGAGTTCTCTTGTTTATGAGTCTTGCGTTGGTTGGCTTTAAGAGTGTGAGATTCGTCTCCCCGTCTTCTTCGCCTTCAGTTCCTTTTATAGGTAGTCTGCTTGTGCATTGTAGACCACCGTTGAACCGTGTGGGTATGACTTGTTACTTGTTGGACAATAGTGATTTCCCTCTGGCCTACTGGATTTGTGGCTTCGTCCGTGATAGGAAGGGCATCTTCTGCTAGTGGCTGTGGTAGGCACGTCTCGGTACCGGGGTTGAGTTGACTCGGTACCCTAGCCGTGCGGTGCCCGTTGCATGCGATGAGGCAGAGTGCACCCTAGGGTTTGTCCCTCAAGATTGGAATCTCGAGAGCTGGCCTAGGAAGCCTGAGCTCGAGCCTAGGAGCTTGACCGCGAGCTTGGGAAGCTCGTAGGGCCCCTTCTTGGTGCGACTGCTTAAAGGGGCCACATTGCTTATGGGTGTGGACTACATGGGCCCCGGATATCCTCTAGAAGACCCATGAGGTAACAGTTGGGGGCGACCTAAGTTGGCTGGAAAGAGATGAAGACCACTCGAGCTACATGTAACTTGGTCAACAATGATGGTCCTGAGGATAGAAATTAGCTCCATATGATTAGGAGATTTGTACCTTTAAATGTCGGTGCACATCGTGCGCTGATATAACAGAATTTGGTATCATGTATCGGATTAGATCATGTAACCCTATCCCCCTACACTATATAAAGGGAGGGGTAGGGGCCGTAGAGACACATATCCGCAAAGACGCGCATACGCATACTCATACAAACATAATTCCAGAGCACAAGAATAAGGTGTTATCTCAGAGTTGAGGGCCTGAACTTATATAAATCTTTGTCGACAGTTGGCGCGCCAGGTAGGGGACATACCCGCCAATATTATCAAGATGTTGAGCGCGAGATCAACTATATATTTGGGGGTTCCAACGCGTATGAGTCGAAGCAGAGGTAGAAGCTTACCACTCGGGAGATCAACGCGATCCTACCTGCGACCCCCAAATACCTGCGCTGTTTGGAGGTTCCAATCACTTTAGATCGGACGGACCACCCGGATCGGATAGCCTTCCCAAGGAGTTACCTACTGGTGCTAGATCCAGTCGTTCAAGGGAACAAATTTAAGAGGGTCCTGATCGATGGCGGAGCAAGATTAATGTCCTTTTCATCAAGATCCTAGATCCGATGAAGATTCCTCGTTCTAAACTACGGCAGGGATCATCCCCTTTCCACGGGCTAATCCCTAGGATGTCCGCAGTACCACTCGGACAGATCTCACTGCCCGTTACGTTCGGGACCAAGGAAAATTATCGGACCGAGAGTCTGAGTTTCGAGGTGGCCGATTTCGAGACAGCATATCATGCTATCTTTTGAAGGCCAAGGATCGCCAAATTTATGGCGGTACCTAACTACACTTATCTCGTCATGAAGATGCCGAGCCCCAACAGCGTGATCGCCATCCCCGGCGATGTGAAGCAGTACTGTCAGGGATAAAATCACGGCCCATTGCCATGGCCCACTCCCTGACGGCCTAACCGAACAGCCTCCTAGGGTCTGGCTTCCTAGAGGGCTCTATCAGGCCCATGTGCATCCTGCCGAATAGCCTCATGGTTGGCACGGTGTGTGGCGGCCTAGGCTTCTTGTCCGAGTCCGACTCGAGAAAAATTCCGCACGGCTACGTGAAGACCCGGACGCAGGTTTCCCGGATTGGAGCAGACGTCGTGATCCTCAAGAATTGGAGATATACCTTATCTACCTCGGGATATATTTGGCATGTATATGAGTCCGTTACGCCCTCGCGGCCAGCCCGGCTCGATTATCCCCCGGTAGGTCGGTTGTTCGACACTATATAAACCAGTCCCCTACGGCGTGTAGAGGGGGGAAAAATTAGCCAGATTTGAGTAGATCGAATACTACATCTTGTACACCCAGAATCTCGCCGAGACCTGTTCGTCTCGCCGAGTTCTTTCTAGTAATCTTTTTTTATATAAAGAAGCACTGGACGTAGGGTTATTATCTCCCCGAAGAGGCCTGAACCAGTATAAAAATCCTGTGTCTGTTCATTGCTCGTTGATTACTGTTTGCCCTGCTCGGCAGTGTCTTCTATCTCCCTTCTCAAGAACCTTAGTTGACTTGGGACTGATATCCCAACTGTCGACAGTTGGCGCCGTCCATGGGGAACTTAGTAGATCAAGCCTGTTCGAGCATGTCGAACTCATTCAGCAACCAAGAAACTCTTCCTGAGGGCTATGACTCAGAAGGGCAGGATGCCACATCCCCTGTCAGATCGGATCGATCCCTTCGATCTCGATCGCCTTCCAGATCTGGGACGGAAATCTCCGGCTATGTTCCGGAGATGGTCTTAGATCACGCTCCCGTCATTGACGATGATTACGGAACCGACGATCTTTACGCTGGTTTAGATCTCTCGGATTCCAAGGCCATGTCGGTCGATTCCTCCTGTGGCGACACAGTGATGACACCGTCTGGTGTGCCACCGCGCGGCCGTCGCAGCGTCAACATGGCCGGCACAGAAACCTCAGAGGATCGTGTGCAGGCCGCGGCGGCCGACAAGATCGAGCAGGTCAATTCTGCTCGGCGGCAAGATGGGGCCGCACTGGCTGCTCGCGAAGAAGAAGTTGTTCGTCGCAGTCTGAACACCTCAATTAATCAAACCTTATCGCAGATTCATGATCGGCGCAAGCGACAGTGACGCGACCCGCCTCGCGTACCTCCGCCAATTCCCCCGCAGACGTTCTACCTGCTCGGGGTGAATTCCCGCGCAACCAGACCCTGATCGGGCAAAACGTGGACGCCTCAGGGATCCCAGGAGCCCTTGAGCAGAATCGAAAACGACTTCAAACCATGCCAACGGTGATCAGGTCCACCAACCAGGCTTACCTCGCCCTCATGGGCGACGCTGTTGCTTCTCACCTAGAGCGATTGGCTGAAGGCCTTAAGCTCATAGGCGAAGATGACACCTCCTCCGTGCAACGCAGTCAGCCTGCCCGGAAGGACTCGGACAGCGAGCGCTCCGATCGATCGCATGACCCTCGCCACCGTCAAGGGGCGACTCGCTACGAGCAGATCCTCGTGGTCGACAACGCTCACCAAGTACGCGTGGTTGCCGCGACCACAAGGGCAAATGGGCGCGCGGCGATCACGGACGATCCCCTCGGGACGTACACATTGTCACGACCACAAGGAAGGAGCGCGAAGGACTGTCTCGGAGAGAATACCACCAGGCAGAATCTTCATATTCAACTAGAGTCCCTCCGAGCAATAGGACTAATGTCTTTTCAAGACTAGGGTCTGCAGGAGATGGTGGTCGGGCGTAGCAAGGCTTTCTCTGACGAGCTCCGTGCTGTCAGATGGCCTTCCAAGTTCAAACCTGACCACAGGGAGAGGTACAATGGGACCCAAAACCCAGAGGAGTTTCTTTCCATCTACGCTACCGCCATCATGGCAGCCGGGGGTGACAAGCTAGTCATGGCTAATTACCTTCTGACCGTTCTTGAGGGTGCTGCTCGGACGTGGCTGTTCAATCAGCAGGAAGGTTCCATCCACTCTTGGAACCAACTCCGTGACACTTTGATCGCTAATTTTCAGAGCTGTTACGTGTGTGTGGGCAAGGAGGATTTCCTGCACCAGATGATCCATATGAACGGGGAGACCCTCCGCAACTTCGTGAAGCGTTTCATCAAGATCCACAGCATGATCCCGAACATCTCGGATGAGTCAGTTATCCGCGCCTTCAAAAACGGTGTCCATGACGAGTGGCTCACCCAGGATCTCGAGATCAATGAGTCCTGAACCGCCAATGATCTTTTCAAGGCGACTGATAGCTATGCCAACGCGGCAGAGTGTGTTCAGTACAAAAAGGCGTTTGACAAGGGTAAGCTTTCTGCCCAGCCTGGTGTAGATGAGAAGAAGAAGAACAACACCAATCCTGGCGACAAGAAGTTCCAGAAGAAAAAGAACAACAAAGGTGTGCCGAATAATACCGTTGCGGGTATAGATCGCGCACCTCCTCTAAAGAACGAGCAGAAGAAGTCCGCCAATAACTACAAGGACAAGAATCCTGCCAAGGGAGGCGATCAAGGCAAGAAAGGTCCAGGTGACTGATATTGCCAGTTCCACCAGGGCTACGCCCACGATATCCGCCATTGCAGGACCTGGGCTGCAAAGCTCGAGGATTTTTACAACGGTAAAAGCCCCATGCCCACCCTGCCCGAAAAAGTGATGCCGGCAAGGTCAAGCGCCAAGCCGATGATAGTGATCGGGACGATGAGGATGACTATCCTGAGCCCGTGAACCACATAGCCGTTATCTTTGGCGGCTCCTCAGCCTATCCCTCTCGGCGCAGCCTCAAGGAAGCTGCTCGGGAGGTCCACAACGTCGAGAAGGGCAAACGACAGCCCGAGCCGATGAAGTGGACCGAGGTTTCCATCTCCTTCTCTAAGGAGGATTGCCCCATTGGGATGACCAAGCCTCAGCGGCTCCCGCTGGTTGTCGCTCCAACCATCAGCAACGCTAGAGTCGGGCATGTCTTGATCGATGGCTGGAGTGCGCTGGACTTGCTTTCCGCAAAATTCTTGGACGAGATGCAGATTCCTCGTTCCAAGCTCAAAGAGATCGCGATGCCCTTCTATGGGATTGTACTGGGAGAAGCTGTTAGGCCGCTGGGGCAGATTGTTCTGCCCGCTACCTTCGGCAGCCCAAGCAACTTTCGGATAGAGTTGATCACGTTTGACGTGGTAGACTTTCCATCCGCCTACAACGCGATCTTGGGCCGGCCATCTCTGGGAAAATTCATGGCCGTGTCCCACCATGCCTACCACTACGTGAAGATTCCGGGCCCCAGCGGCGTGATCACGGTCAAGGGCAATTACAAGGCTACCTTAGATTGTGATGAGCAGTCCCTTGCCCTGGTCGATCAACTTCCCCGCGTGGTCCCGAAGAGACACAGACCAAGTCTGCCCGTCCCAAGGCTTCTCTCCAGCCAGAGGGAGAGACCAAGGAGGTTCAGCTGTGTCTTGACGATCCTTCCAAGATAGTTCATATGGGGGCCAATATAGAACCCCAATAGGAAATAGAGCTCGTTGCCTTCCTCCGAGCTAATGCAGACGTGTTTGCCTGAAAGCCGTCTGACATGCCCGGGGTCCCAAGGGAGGTTATCGAGCACAAACTGGCAGTCCGGCCGGACAAAAAGCCTATTCGCCAGAAGTTTCGTCGCTTTTGGGATTTCAAGCAGGGGATCATCAAGGATCAGCTTGGAAAGCTGCTCGCCGCTGGGTTCATCCGTGAGGTTGATCACAGCGAGTGGCTGGACCCTGTGATTGTAAAGAAGAAAGGAGGCAAGTGGAGAGTGTGTGTCGACCATACTGACTTGAACACGGCTTGTCCTAAGGACAATTTCCCGCTGCCTCGCATAGACCAGCTGGTTGACGCAACTGCGGATTCCCAGCTTTTGAGTTTTTTGGATGCTTACTCCGGGTATCACCAAATAAGCATCTCCCCCGAGGATGAAGAGAAAACTGCCTTCATCACCCCCTTCGGCACTTTCTGCTATACGACCATGTCTGTCGGTTTGCGCAATGCTGGTGCCACCTTCCAACGCTTAATGGAGAAAACTTTTCGAGAACAGCGCGGAAGGAACCTGGAGGTCTATGTTGACGACATAGTAGTGAAGAGCAAGTATGCTTGGGATCATGTAAAAGACCTGGCCGAGACATTTCATAATCTAACCAGGCACATAATTAAATTGAATCCAGAAAAGTGTACTTTTGGTGTCCGATCCGGCATGCTGCTCAGCTATGTGATCGGTTCGCAAGGAATTTCTGCTAACCCTGAAAAAATCGAGGCCAGTGAAAACATGAAGGCTCCGACCACCGTTAAGGAAGTCCAGAGCCTCACACGACAGATGGCTGCTTTAAGCAGGTTTATTTTTCGTCAAGTTGAACGCGGGCTGCCCTTCTTCAAGGCCCTGCGCAAGCATAATGGCATGGAATGGACAAAGGAGGCTGGCAGATCTTTCAAAGATCTAAAGCAATACCTGTCCAACCTACCTATCTTGACTACCCCGCGACATGGCGAACAGCTTTTGCTATATCTTGGCTGCACGCCACAAGCGGTGAGCGCGGTCTTGACGGTGGAGAGGGAAGGCATCCAGCAGCCAATCTATTACGTGAGCGAGGTACTTCATGGATCAAAGGAGCGCTACCCTGAGGTCCAAAAGTTGCTCTATGCCTTACTCATGTCCTCCAGGAAGCTTCGGCATTATTTCCAGGCGCACCAAATACTGGTCCCGACCAAGTTCCTTCTGGGTGAAGTCCTACGGAACAAGGAAGCTGGCGGACGCATAGCTAAGTGGGCAATGGAACTAGCAGAGTTTGACATTATGTTTTCTTCCCGAACTGCTATTAAATCCCTGTTCCTGACTGACTTTGTCGTTGAATGGACCTGCCGCCCAAATCCTAGGAAGCTCCCAAGCAACCCGAGGAAACCCCCTAGACTATGTTTTTCGATGGCTCGCGCACTGAAAACTCGGGGGCTGGTTTTGTTCTCATCTACCCTCAAGGAGAGCAACTCCAGTATTCTATCCAACTACACTTTGCGGCAACTAACAATGCCACGGAGTACGAGGCCCTCCTCGCGGGACTAAGAGCGTGCATGTCACTTGGCGTCCAACGACTAAATGTGAAGGGAGATTCACAGTTGGTCATCAATCAGGTAAACAAACAGTATCAGTGCGGCGATGACTCAACAGCGCGATACCTGGTTGAAATGAGAAAGTTGGAGCGGCACTTTCTATTCTTCGAGGTGCTCTTCGTGCCCAGGAAGGACAACTTCTTGGCCGACCAGCTGTCCAAATTTGGATCCTCACGCGAACCTGCCCCGGCAGGGGTGCTCGTCGAGCACCTTTATAAGCCCTCTATCACGTCTCCGGAGGAGCCAAAAGAGACAGGTGGTGCTGTCTCCGTCATCGAGCAGCTGCGGACTGGACAATGCCATTTGTCAGGTACCTTGTAGATGGGACCTTGCCCGGCGACGAAGCCGAGCGTTCCCGGCTTATAAGGCGTGCTAGTCCATACAAGCTTGTGGACGACATCCTTTACCGACAAGGTGCTCTGGGAGTACTATCCAAGTGCATCTCGCAGCAGGAGGGTGTGTTCCTTCTTAGGGACATACACGAGGGTGCCTGCGGCAACAACGTCTCCTTCAGGACACTGGTCGGTAAAGCGTTTCGCATGGGTTATTACTGGCCCACAACGCTACGGGATGCCCGGGATGTGGTAACTAAGTGCAAGGCATGCCGATTTCACTCCAAGAAGGCCCATAAGCCCGCCCAAGAGCTCTAAACGATCCCCCATCATGGCCTTTCTCCACATGGGGGTCTGGATCTTCTCGGCCCGCTCCCTAAGGGGTTCAAGGGCTGCACGCACTTGCTCGTCGCCATCGACACCTTTACAAAGTGGATTGAGGCAGAGCCTGTGTCATCTCTTCACGCCAAAACGGTTGTGCGTTTCTTCAAAAGCAATGTGATCACGCGCTTCGGAATTCCCTACAAGCTGATCACCGATAACGGTCCCTAGTTCAGAACCGAGCTATTCTTGGAATCGGTGACATACCGGGCACCAAGGTTCGCTGCCGCCTCGTGGCACATCCACAGAGCAATGGAGCAGTTGAGCGAGCTAACGGATATATAGTCCAGGGTATCAAACGGCGTGTGTTCGCGACACTCGAACAACATAAAAAAGTCTGGGTCGACGAAGTTCCTTTCGTCCTCTGGGCCGTGCGCACCACAGCCAGCCGGGCAACCGGGGAAACTCCTTTCCAATTGGTCTATGGTGCAAAAGCCATCTTGCCCACCGAAGTGGTACTCGGCTCGCCTCGCACGAGCTCGGTCAACATGGTTGACACAGAGCAAGAGCGCTTGCTCGAACTCGACCTCCTCGAAGGCACACGCGACCGGGCACAAGTCAGAATGGCGCGCTACCAGCAAGACCTTCGCCGGCACGCTGCCAAATCTGTCCGACCAAGGCTTTGAAGGTGGGCGACCTCGTTCTGCGCCGCGTCTAGAACCTGTCCAATGCCAACAAGTTAACTCCCCGATGGGAGGGCCCGTTCAGGTCGTTTCTACTGCTCGCCCGGGGCTGTTCGCCTGGCAATGGAGGATGGGAGAGAGCTGACCAACACTTGGAACATCGACTAGCTTCGTAAGTTCTTTGTGTAGGTCGCTCAGTTGTTTTCCTAGCTCTGCGCTTTGGTGAAACTTCGCGCCTTGGTTCGTCCAAGTCTCTTGGGCTGCCATGTAAAGTTCAATCCAATTAATAGTGAATGCTCGCGGTCCCCTGCGGCCCTTTTCACATCTTGTCTTCTCGGACTATTATCTCTCTGGTAACACTTGATGGCCACCCGGTCTTGCAAACTCTTAGCTCCGCGATCTTCAGGATTTCCCTGCCCACATCTAGTTTCAGCAAGTTCTTGAACTCAGGGTTGCGTAACACGGCTTTCCTCCTTGCGGCTAAGCCTGCTCTCGTAAGCCCCCCACGGCAGAGGCACTTACCTCGCTCGGCACAACCACTCGGCAAAGCCTGCTCTCGTAAGCCCCCACGGCAGAGGCACTTTTCTTGTTCGGTTACCTTTGAAATCGTCTATCTTACGTTGGCGAGCAGTTCATGGAATGAGTCGATCAGGATGCACGGTGTCGCTCTATCTCTCTACGCTCGTGCTTGAATTCATAAACTTAGGTCTTCAAGCATCGTCCGGACCGGGGGCTGGGGTGTCGCTCTTCTGCTTGTGCACCTGTTCGAGTTCGCAAACTCAGGTTGTCGAACAGATGCACAATGGGGCTAGGAGTTAGGCTGGCGTCCTAGCGTTCTTTCTAAAAACTCTATAGCACTGTTTTGCCTTGCTCTTAGTTTCCTGTTCCTTGTTGTCTTTTGCTGCTCTTTTTTGCAGGAGAAAGATAAGATTCTATTTTTACTAACAAAATTTTACAGGTACAAAAGGCCCTTTCGAGTACAGCCCTACGGCTACTACATAGAAGCAAGCTGCTCCTTCAGCTCCTCAATCTTTAGCTTGAGGCGCAGTGTTTTTCCTTGGGCTTTGATCCCTTCCTTCACTTCAGCTCGGAGGACCTTGGCTTCCTCCTTGCTGACCGTTCTGTGCTTGGCCTGCTCCTTGGCCTCTGCACGGAGGGCTTCGACCTCCTCAGTCTTGGCCCGCAGCTGCTCGGTCAGACTTTCGTTCTGACTCCGGTGCTGCTCGGTGGTCTTGAGCTGCTCGGCCAGCTCCTTGACCCTTCCTTTCGCGATGCTCGCCCTCGCGGCTAGCGCGCGAAGCTTCTCGGCCTCTTCCTGTGAGATCCACGGGGTCGACACCCTCTCCTAGAGGGCCGCGGAGGACTGCCTCTCCTCGGACAGCTGGGCCCTGAGCTTCTTCACCTTCGCCTTGAGTCGGCTCCGTCTTTTGGCCGAGGCGATGAGCTCCCCCTCGAGCTCCCTCGTCAGGCGCTGCTCCTGGAAGGCTCCCAAAATGGCGCTGCGCTCGATGGCGACGCCTTCTTCAAAGTCCTCCATGGTGCCCTGCAATACCTGAAAGAGAGAAGAACAAGTCCGTCACATTGGGTTGCTGTTAACTTAAACGGACAAGTTTTGGTTTGGGATTTACTTCTTGAAGCCTGTGCTTCAAGTTCCGACGTAGGCGCTCTCCGAGGCCGTGGGTTGTGAAGCCTTGGCTGCTCGGAACGGCCGTAGCACGATGTTCTCTCCGCTGCGCCTTCTCCTTGTGGGGGAGCGCCCGCCTAGGGGCTCGCTTCCTCTCCTTGGCACCTTCGGTCCTGGAGGGCTGGCGGCGGCATCCTTGTCGCCTCCGAGCTCCTCGACTCCAGCCGGCGAGCTCGTGCTCGCCAATGCCATGCTAACAGGAGGCACAATCTCCAACGCCGCCAAGATGGCCTGCCCGACGGCTGTGGCGGGGCTGGGCGTCCGCAGATCCAGCACTGTTGGCTTGGGGGCAATGGCGACGGGCGAGGATTTTTCACCCCCGAGCTCCTGCCCTTCTTCTTCTTCCTCCGCCCGATTACCCTCAGGCAAGACCGGCGTTGCTCTGCTTGGCGACGTCGGTAGGACCGCG
Organism: Raddia guianensis; assembly: GCA_036346415.1. NCBI lineage: Eukaryota > Viridiplantae > Streptophyta > Magnoliopsida > Poales > Poaceae > Raddia > Raddia guianensis. Next base: position 47,783,623 of record CM070535.1, on the reverse strand, counting down.
GACAGGGCGACTTGTGCCCCCTGCTCGCGGCCATATCCCTGCTCCCTAGTGGCAGGTCTCTCGCCCTGCTCGCCAGAAGTTTCCGTCGCCACAGGGATGAGTTGCCCTCGCGACGGAAGTGCCGGTGGACCGCTGCTCGGTCTGCCCAGCGGCCATGAGCCAACTCCTTGGCCCCGCTCCTCGTGGCCTCGTGCCCCGCCTCTTCGACTTCGAGCCGCTCCACTGCGCCCTTCAGCGCCTCGATCTGGTCGGTGGAGCCCGGCGGTAGCATAGTCCAGGTAGCCAGCTTGTCCATGAGGGCGGCCACCCTCATTGTCCGTGACGCACCGTGTAGGTGCTCGGCAACAGGGACTGCTCGATCGCGTTGTCCACGTCATCGCTGGCGATCTCCTCCTCGGCAACTGATGAAAAAATGCGTTAAGACCTAAGCGGTTCGGTAGAATGTGAGGGGGAGAACCTCGCCGTTGCATATCTGCCGTGCCCGCCGCAGGAAGCCTGATCTTCCTCTTTGCTCCGCGACGGACCTTGCGCTTCTTGCTCTGCGGTTCCTCGGCTTCTGGTTCGCCTTGGCCTCCGGGTGCTCGCGGTGACAAACTCAGCTCCTTGGTGAGCAGAGCGCTCTTTTTGCGCAACGCAAGGAGGGCCTCCTTGCACGCGACCTCCTCCTCCAGCCTCCTCTGCTCGGCGATCTGTTGCAGCCATTCCATGTGGCTCGGATGAGCCTGTGCATAGCGCTTTAGCCATTGGGTCAGGTTCCATACCTCCTCGTCGCCTTGCTCGGTGATGAGGGAGGAGCTTGGGCGTTCGCCCCTTGGCTGGCCGCGCGCGCTTGGCCTGCTCGGCGCGGATCGTCGCCACAGGGGCCTTCGGAGGCAGTTGGCGGCCGCTACGGTGCGGCGAGCTTCGCATCGACTCAGCGGCCACCTTGGGCTTCTTGGCCACCTTGGCCTTGGCCTTCCCCGCTCCCTCCTTGGCGGACTCTGTGACCTCATCGACAATCCCGTCGATGATCAACTGCTCGTCCTATGTATTTGGAGGCGAGTGTGAGCATGCCATAATTGTGTAAGTCTAGCAACTCGGATGGGGGCTCTGCGTATGTTACCTCTGATGAGCGGACAAGCACGTTCCTTGGGCATGTGTGGGCCACCACTCCAGTCACCTCAGTGTCTTTCTTAGCGGCCTTCAGCATGGCGTCGACTTGCTCGGCCACCCATACGTCGGTGGGTTTCACTGCCCGAACAGAAGAAATGCTTAGTCCCTGTTCGGGTGAATCACCAAAAAAGGGTGAGCGTTTGAGGAACTTACCCGAGCTCTCCTTGGTGATGTCCTCCCAATCTTCTATCTTGTATAATGGGTAGGACCTCTTCCATAGCGGACAGATCCCGTTCGCTACGAAGTCCCAGATGATCTCTCTGCCCGTGAGCCCGAGGCCCACGAGGGAGGTGATCTTTCGGGTCAGATACCACTCTTCGCCGGTCAGTTCCGGCAGAGGCATCTGCATCCCCTTCGTCGGCGATTGTCCGGTGAAGGAGAGCTTGCTGTCGCCGCTCCGCTTAGTGTAGAACCACCTCATCCACCACGCTCCCATCGAGTTGAGCAGCGGTGGATGAGGGTACGGTAGGTCTTCGGCATTTGCCCAGAGCTTGAGGTAATAGCACCCTAACCCGGAAGCGGCGGAGCTGCTCCTCGTTACTGCGTAGTAATGGAGGAACAGCCCCACCGACGGATCTACGCCCAGATAGCCCTCGCACAGGTGTGCGAAGACGGCCATCTGGAAGAACGAGTTGGGATTGAGATTCACATCTTCCAGCTCGCTGATGTTCAGGAGGGCCTCCACGAAATCGCTTTCGGGAGACCTCAACCCAAACAATGCGAAGAGCTCGAAGTTGACGAACTCATCTTCGAGCGGCTTCGGCATCTCCTCCCCGGGTAGCCTCCAGCTGCCGGCGTCGATGTGTCCTTCTAGTGCCTGCGAACTTGGCCATAGCAATCCCCAGGTTTGGCGAACGACATCGGAGGTAGGCTGCGGCTGATTAATGCTAGCGCCGTTGGAACAGGGCTTGGGAAGGAAAGACGCGCAAGAGCGAAAGTGGCAAGCCGCGGGAGGCTTGGGTGCTTTTTATAGCCCTGGTCCGAGCAGCTCTGCAATGGTTTTTTGCCACAAAACGGCTAGTTTTTTACTGCAGCGGCTAGTAAAAAAGGTCGCCCGTTTTAACTGCGCAGCGAAAATTACTGTTGGAATCTGCCAACGGCTACTTTTCCAATTTCTGCATTGAGGGCTGGGTGCTCTGCTTGGACAGATGTGGTTACCTGTTCGACGCAACAGAGTTGCTCGGCACTGGGCGGGTTTGTTCGGTCCGGAACAAGACTTTTTCGGTTGAACCATAACCTAATCGGTCGCCTGTTGCACGTTTTTGTAGCAGGAAAATTACCCTCTTTGTGACTTGGAGTCTCAAGAGGAAGATCCCACTCTAGTGAGAACCTCCACTTGAGTCTCGGGGGCTAGCTGTCGGAGATAAAATCACGGCCCATTGCTCCCTAGAGGGCTCTATCAGGCCCATGTGCATCCTGCCGAACAGCCTCATGGTTGGCACAGTGCGTGGCGACCTAGGCTTCCTGTTCGAGTCCGACTCGAGCAGAGTTCCGCACGGCTACGTGAAGATCCGGACGCAGGTTTTTCGGATTGGAGCAGACGTCGTGATCCTCAAGAATTGGAGATATAGCTTATCTACCTCGGGATATATTTGGCATGTATATGAGTCCGTTACACCCTCGCGGCCAGCCCGGCCCGATTATCCCCAGTAGGTCGGTTGTTAAACACTCTATAAACCAGTCCCCTACGGCGTGTAGAGGGGGAAAAAATTAGCCAGATTTGAGTACATCGAATACTACTTCTTGTACACCCCGAATCTCGCCGAGACCTGTTCGTCTCGCCAAGTTCTTTCTCGTAATCCTTTTTCATATAAAGAAGCACTGGACGTAGGGTTATTATCTCCCCGGAGAGGCCTGAACCAGTATAAAAATCCTGTGTCTATTCGTTGCTCGTTGATTACTGTTTGCCCTGCTCGGTAGTGTCTTCTGTCTCCCCTTCTCAAGAACCTTAGTTGACTTGGGACCGATATCCCAACCGTCGACAACTACCAGGTCTGCGACAGCAAAAGCTGTGAGATGGCGTAGGCTTTCAAGACCTCGGCTGAGATGGAGAAGATCCGGCAGGCAGTCGCCTCTCTTCAGGACCAAGACCTCTATCTAGTCGGACGAGGAGACCAAGAAAATAATGTTGGACCCGTCTGATGCGGCCAAAACGGCCATGATTGGAACAGGGCTCGATAGCAAATTGGAAGACGTGCTCGTCACTTTCCTCTGAGCAAACCAGGACGTGTTGGCTTGGAAGCTTTCGAACATGCTCGGTGTTCCGAGGGAGGTGATTGAGCATTCTTTGCACGTTGACGACAAGGCGAAGCCGATGAAACAACGTATGCGAAGATTCGTATTGGATTGGAAGAAATCCATCAGGGAGGAAATTACCAAATTTTTTGCGGCACGGTTCATCATGGAGGTATAGCATCTCGAGTGGTTAGCAAATCCAGTCCTTGTGCAGAAGAAGAACAATACATGGCGCATGTGCGTCGACTACACCGACCTCAACATGGTCTGTCCCAAGGATCCTTTCGAGCTCCTTCGTATCGATCAAGTGGTGAATTCCACTGCTAGGTGCAAGCTCCTAAGTTTTTTGGACGCCTACGTACTCAGGTTATCACCAGATCAGCTTAAAGGAGGAGGATTTCAAGACATCGTTCATCACGCCTTTTAGTGCTTTCTACTATATCACAATGCCGTTCGGACTAAAAACGCTGGTGCTACATACCAACGCACCATACAGCGGTGTTTCCACACTCAGCTCGGCCGTAACATGGAGGCTTATGTCGACGACGTCGTCGTGAAGACTCGTGCCAAACCCGATCTCATCACGTACTTGGCCGAAACATTCGAGAGCCTAAGGGCACATCGGATGAAGCTAAACCCTGAGAAGTGCGTTGTCGTGGTTTCATCTGGTAAATTGCTTAGCTTCATTGTTTCTCATCGGGGGATTGAGGCAAATCCAGAGAAGATTAGCGCGATCATGAAGATGAAGCCCCAACAAGTCAGAAGGATGTGTAGAAACTCACTGGATGCATTGTGGCACTCAGTCGATTCGTTTCTCAACTCGGGGAACGCAACATGCCTTCCTTTAAGCTTCTTCGCCGACAAGACAGTTTTTAGTGGACCACAGAAGCACAAGAAGTCTTCGAAGATTTTAAAAGTTCCTCACTACATCGCTGATGTTGGTCCCTCCCATGCCCCAAGAGCCTCTTCTACTTTACATTGGTGCCACGACTCACGTAGTCAGCAGCACATTGATTGTGGAACGGGACGAGGAAGGTTCCCTTCAGAAGACCCAACGCTTGGTATACTTCGTCAGCGAAGTATTGGGCGCTTCCAAAATAAGATATCGTTATGTTCATAAGATTTTGTACGCCATGCTCATCACGTCGCGAAAGTTAAGCATTATTCCAAAATCATGAGATTTCGGTGGTGACCTCCTTTCCGCTTGGGGATATACTCCACAATCGGAAGCTACCGGGAGAATTGCGAAGTGGGCCGTCAAGCTTGGAGCCTTTGAGATAAAGTTCAAGCCTCAACTGGCTCTCAAGTCTCAAGCACTCGCCGATTTCATGGTAGAATTGACGGAGGCCCAGAACCCAGCAACAAGAGAGAATCTCGAGTATTGGACAATGTACTTTGATGGTTCACTCATGCTCAGCGGCGCTGGGGCTAGATTTTTGCTCATATCTCCAACTGGCAAGAAGCTACGATACGTCCTTCAGATCCTACTTTCAGTCAATAACAATACTGCTGAGTACAAGACACTCATCCATGGGCTTCGTGTCGCCATATCGCTCGGCATTCGACGGTTAATGGTTCGTGCAGATTCTCATCTCGTGGTCAATCAAGTATAAAAGAAGTGGTCTTGTATGAGCGACAACATGTCAGCTTATTATCAGGAAGTTAGAAAATTGGAGGAGAAATTCGACGGTTTGTAGCTAACACATGTGCTCCGCCGAGACAACGAAGTAGCAGATGAGCTGGCGTGGATGGGATCCAGTCGGGCGCAAGTACTGACTAGTGTTTTCATCGAATAATTGCGCAAGCTATCTATTAATCTACCACCTGCATCGGATGAACAACAAGAAGGTCAAGCAGAACAAGAGGTATTATCAATCAACCCTGGGTTGACGCAGCCATACATAGATTACCTTCTTAGGGATGAGTTACCAGATGATCGCAGCCTAGCCAAGAGCATAACACGCCAAAGAAAAAACTATAAGGTAGTCTGGGACGAGCTTTTTCACAAAAGCAGTTCCGGGGTATTAAGGCGTTGCATATCTGAGCAAGAAGGCAAGGATCTATTAAACGACATCCACTCGGGGGTAAAGCCTATCGGTAAGGATTCCATCATGGGTAAAGCCTATCGGCAAGGATTCTTCTGGCCGACTGCTGTAACAGATGCGGAAGACATAGCGCACAGGTGTGAAGGCTGTCAATTCTTTACACGGCAGATTCACATGCCGGCTCAGGATCTGCAGACCATACCAATCACCTGGCCCTTTGCCATCCGGAATCTCGACATGGTGGGTCCTGTCAAGCGAGCCCAAGGCGGATTCACTCATCTTTTAGTTGCTATCGACAAGTTCACAAAATGGGTTGAAGCCAAACCAGTTGTGGACATCACGACAGCTAAGGCGCGCGAGTTCTTCCGCGACATCGTCGTGCGTCTTGGAGTGCCCAATCGAATCATCACCGACAGTGGTGTCTAGTTCAAGAGCATCAAATTTCAAGATTGGGCAAGGAATTGGGCATCAAGATCTGTTATGCCTCGGTGGCCCACCCTAGAAGCAACGGGTAGGTGGAGCGTGCTAATGGAATGATTCTACAAGGACTTAAAGCAAGGATTTTCGATTTCCTAAGGCCATATGCTACGCGTTGGGTAAAGGAGTTTCCTTCAGTTCTTTGGGGGCTGAGGACAACCCTGAGTAGAGCAAACGGGCAGACCTCCCTTTTTCCTAGTTTATGGCTCAGAAGCAGTTCTTCTGTCTGAATTAATATTTTGGACCCCGCGAGTCCATAGCTATGAGGACAACCAGTCGGATGAAGAGAGATTAGAAGACCTTGATCGACTTGAAGAGGCTAGGGGAGCAATAATGATCCAGTCGGCCAAATACCAGCAGGGCCAGTTCGTTACCAACAACGCAATATACGGGGACGTGCGTTCTCCAAGGAAGATCTGGTCCTCCGAAGAAATCAGAAACATGAGCATAAACTCTCCCCCACTTTGGGAAAGCCCCTACTTGATCGATGAGGTGACTCGTCCAGGGGCTTATCGGCTCAAACACGAAGACGGATCAGACGTGCCTAACATGTGAAACATCGAGCAGCTACGCCGTTTTTATTCTTGAATCATGTATTTATGTTCCGTGTAAAGTTAATGCTCATTTGACTTGCTGCTTAGCCGTATACGACTAAGCAGTAAGTCGGGGGCTACACTAAATAGTGTGCAGCTTCACCGCACCCTATCTCATCAATGAAGTTGTTTTCTCTCTACATACGATTGTTGAATTTGAGTATTATGAAATTCTGAGTAGTGGCGCCTCGATTCACAATTGATGACTGTCGGTATAATAAATACCGGGGTATAAAGAGTCCGGGCGAGGGCCCCACACGTCAGGCGGGCGAGCCCCTCAAGCGCCGGGCGAGGGCCCCACACGTCAGACGGGCGAGCAGGCCCCAGCGTGTGGGCGAGCCCCTCAAGCGCCGGGCAAGGGTCCCACACGTCAGGCGGGCGAGCAGGCCCCAGCGTGCGGGCGAGCCCCTCAAGCGCGCAGGGTCCCCTCTCTGTCAGGTGGGGCCCGCACGGCAGGGAGCGTCCCGAAAGGAGTCTTCTGGGCGAAGGCTTCCCCTGCTGTGAAGGACAGGCGCATTCAATGCGACACTACGCGAGGATAGACAGATGAATAGATGATTACCGCCACAGTGACCTCTGCGCCCCGCCCAATCATCACCGTATGCCGCGGAATTGGCAGAGAGAGATAGAGTTTGCCATCATTGAGCTGGCCGCCCGCGTCAGAAGGAGCGAGTTGGGCCCCACCCAGATCTCACCGGCGTGGTTCAAGGGTCGAGGCCATTATGGCACGCGAGGGCGGCGCCATACGGCCAAGAGCAAGACGTTTGCCTCTCTCTGTCCGCCCCTTTTGTCTTATCGTGTGTCGAGAGTATCAGTCGCTTACCCCTCGGCTCTCTCCGCCAGTTCAAGGCTTGTATAAAAGGGAGGAGAGAGAGCGAGAGGAGGGGTCGGAAGCATTCTGTAATCGCATTTTCACAAAACCACAACAAGAAAAGAGCTAAGGCTCGGCAGGAGTAGGACTGTTACCCGCGAGGGGGTCCGAACCTGGGTAAACCCTGTGAGTCGCTCCTCGTCGTGCCCGACGCTCAAATAGAACCGAGCTCGAGCTGATCGGCTAGCAGGATAGAAAATCTGACTGGGGTGTGATCCGCGGTGGTTGAGCGGTGAACACGCCGTCAATGACGTTTAGTCACTTGGCATGTGTTTGGGGAGAAGGCCCAGCGCTAATTCTTAGCACTCGGGGCTGCACTAGTCGGCACATGGCGTTACACGAAAAGATTAATAATGCGAGTACTCGGATAAGCGACATAAGTATTATGGAGGATCGACACTTGCATACATTACAGAATTGTTTTTCTGAAGGAGTGGCATTCATATATCTAATTGTTCACTTAGGCGGCAGAGGTATCTTCAACCTTCTCCATGAGAGCAGAAGCTTATTCTTCGGAGCAGGCGAAGCCCTCCCCTACGGTATCAAGGTCAAAGTTGGGATAATGCGACTTTGATATAGCCAGTGCATGCCTCGTACAGATTATTGCAGCTTCCTTTACAAAGACCTTCAGTTGTACGGGAGCGTTTTGAAGCCGCGCCATGAAAACATCTAAGTTAGCGGGCAATTCTTCTTCGGGGTGAAGGAATTGAAGTATTGGAGCGGCCGCCTTCAACGTTCTATTGCGTAGTTCGGTGGTGGACTTCACCTTCTTGTCGAAGACTTCGAATTGAGCCTTAGTCTTCATTTGGTAGGCTACGAATCAGTCGGCCAAAGTAATGCGATAAGAATGTTATTGGAACCAAGCCAGGGAGAGCTTGAGTAGGAGAGTTTACCCTTCAGCTCTTGAGCTGACTTCTCAGCTTGGGTGTTGGCCAGGAAAGCTTTCCCCTCTGTAGCCTTCTGCTTCGCTTCCATAGCATTCTGCCTCGCTTCCATCAGTTTGTGGTTCTCCTCTAGAGCTTTACACCTTTATTGGAGGGAGGCCAGAGCTTCATCGCGGACTAAAAATAAAAATTAATTACAAGGTGATTTCAGGATCAGTAATAAGCTTGGCACCGCCAGGGTTCTTACTTCGGATGGTGTTGGCTTCTTCTACGTGGCGACGACACAGTTCGGTAATTTCCTTGCAAAGTTCTTCAATCTCGCCACGATATTGTGACTTCTACGCATAAAGCGTGTTATCGAATTCATCCCTGGACTTCAGTTGACCAATAGCTCTTTGGAGACATTGGGTTTTCCGTGCCAACCACTTGCCCATGCGCTGTGCGGAGGCAAAACGAATGATCAAATGCATTTTAATTGATATGAAGTTCAAGGTGTGAAGATGGACTACCTCAAGCATTTCGACGCTGAACCTCGCTACATTCTGCATCGTTTCCCACTCTTCGGCCTTTTGAGCGTCGTCTACCTCGTAGCCTTCCATTTCCTTCCTCCATTTTACACGGAGAGGAGGAGCGTTGGCGGTGGTGGCAGGGTGAGGGATTTCCTTGATTTTCGGCTCTGAGCTCTCTGGAGGTGAGGCTGGGATGGTGCCCTTAGGCCTAAAGGATTGATGAGTGCCTTGGGGCGACGGAGCAGTCGGTGGAGGGGTTGCGTGCTGGCTCGACTCCTTGATCGGAGTAGGATCAGCTGAGGACTTGGCGGTGAAGGATTAGTGGGAGCAGGAGCCGATGTCTTGGCACTAGGTTTGCCTTTGGAAATGCTCGAGGAGGGCTTCCTATGAGCAGAAGAACATGTTATGAGCACGGCTCCCCTTAAGATAACTGTAAGAAGTTACGAAGGGAAACAACCGTGTTGTTTTAAATTTGATTCCTACGCCCTTCCGAGTGGTCTGTCCACTCAGGGTTGCGCCGGAAGATCCTCACGACCTTGATGCGGCCTCTGAGCCAGCAATTGGAGGCGACGGAGGCCTCGGAGCTCGCTCGGCGGCAACAGTGCCGGACTTTGAGTTTTGGCGACGTTAGAGCAGGAGTGGAATGTCATCTTCTTCTTCATCCTCGTCCGAGTCTTTGAAGAGTATTCCCTTACCCTTCTTAGCTGGAGGAGCATCAGCTTAGTCCTCTGCAGTACGCTTGAGCGGTGCCTCCTTGTGACAGGGGTTCGGGGACTAGATAGACGGAGAAGAATGTGACGCGGTCCTGCAAAGGAGTCAAGCCCGGTTAGTTATGGTTGAATTTCTTAATATCGATTAAAGTTAAAAGAAAGGAAGTTCTTTGTTTACCGCTGGAGGTGGGTTCGCCAAGCGATATGGACCCGGGCAGTCCTCATTGTCTATAAGTGTGCCCGGGGCAAAGAGATCGGCCACTCGGTCGATCAGGGATTTCCAGGAGGTCTTGTCTTCGCTCTCCCAAGTGGCATCCTTGGACCCAGAATATTCAAATCCGAGGTGTACTGCCTCTTTGAGGGGTTGGACACGACGGAAGCTGCAGTTTATGACTACGCCTACGTCGGTTAGCCCCTTAGCCTTCAAATCCCCAAGGAGGGGAAGCAGTTCTCTAACCTGGCTATCTTCACTCTCGGCAAAAGGGGAATGCCAGGAAGTGCGGACTGTGGGACAATCTCCCGTGAATGACAGATGGACTAGGGGGAGGTTGGCACAATATAACCACTCGGTGTGCCATCCCTTGTTTGAGGTTTTCATCGAAAGATCGAAATATAATTTCTTTGCCCCTTCCCGCAATTGGAAGCCAACGCCGCCCACAGCTCTTGGGACTGTTTTGCTGGGGAAGGGCTTAAGAAGGAAAAGGGATATGCAAAGGTCGAAGTGAGGCGCAATCCCGAGATACGCCTCATAGATGTGAACGAAGACGGTGATTTGAAAGATGAAATTGGGACTAAGATGAGTCAATTCAATTTCATAAAAATACAGAAGCCCCCAAAAGAAATAGGAGAAAGGAAGGCCAAAGCCACGAAGAAAGAAAGACTCAAAAGACCACCACCTCGTCAGATCGAGGGGTGGGGGAGGACTCACCGGTGGCGGTGCGCCACGAATTTAGCTCCTCCGATGGGAGCATGCCGGCAGACACAAGCCTCTATAGCCATCGGTCCGTAGTGATGGACTTCATCCACTCTTTGGAGCTCTTAACTGCCTTTGAGACGGCGGGAGATGGTGGAGCCATTGCTGGATTGAGATTGGTGGTGGCGGAGCGTGCGAAGGAAGGAAACCTTAGTAGCGGAGTTTGCTGGAGCGAATGAAACTGTTAGCGCGAGAAATGGGCGGGATGGAATGGCTCGTTTCACTGTACCCAAATTTAAAGGGCCACTGTTGATGTCAAATAAACACCAATTCTATACGTCAACATATTTCGGAATTTTGGCATTTTGTGGGAAAATCAAGGTTTATACTAACATTTTATTTATTCTAATAAAGTTACACAAGTTTTGGTGAGTTTTGGGTCTACAGGTACAAAATGGGACAAACCAGAGCCAGACCGGGCAAAATGCCAGGCCGGCCGACCCACCTAGGCTGGTCGACCTGGCCACGTCACCGATCCAGCTCTGTCTTCTCCCCAGTGGCATAAAAATACAAAATGAGGACATCTAGACCATCCACTACCGTCGGTTTGATCGAATGGACACGGTTGCTTCACAAATGAGCATAGGATTCCCTTGGATTCCTTTCTTGCTCAAGTCCATTTGATCCACCGGCTTAAGGGGTTAATCTACACCATCAAGGGAGAATCTTAGAAGAAATCCACGGTCGGAAAGTGAAGAAGGTGGGTCGGCCGACCCACTAGGCCGGCCGACCCACTCTTGAGCCCCCTCGGATTCCCCTTTGAAGGAGCGTTGCTTGACATGTGTCCCTACACGTGGAGCACCCCGGTTGGCTTCGGAGCACTATAAATAGACCCCCTCTCCTCACTTGTAACATAACACACAACACTTTCACACTTTCATTCCACTTATTAGAGTAGCTCTTAGTTAGGAGAAGTTGGGAGTTAGAGTCAAGTCGAGCTGACGCTCGGAGTTCCGGAAGTGTCTTCGGGAATTCAGGTAATAGCTCTTGTACCCTTTCCTAATTGTTTCAATTAGTGAGATCACTTCATTTATTGCTTATGTGTTGAACTTTACTTGAGCTGAGTATATTTACATAAATGAGTTGTGTAGATTTTCCTTACCGGTAGCTTGCATTCGCCCGGAATCAGTTTAGGTTCTCACTCATATACTGGAAGAGCCAGGCATTGAACCTAGATCAACTTCTTTTTGGTACCGAGGAAGATTGATTAGAAATAGTAGCATACGTGGTGTATGAGACTAGGACTAACTCGGTTTACACCCGGGCCCACGTATATGTGGTAGGTGGTGACAGCCCTATCCATCCGTAGATACTAACTATCTCGTGCGTAACCCACAGTGTCCGGCTTTGGACTAGTAGAGCCCTATCGGAATGATCATTACCATTCGGGATTACAATTCAGGATAGCGGGTGGTAGTGAATAACCGAGCTCCGACGACGAATACCAAGTGAACCACTGGTTGATTACCCAAGCTCACTCAATAAACTGAATGACACAATTTTAAGAACTTATTAAACTTGTCTCGTTGTCCTCCCAACTGTCTATCTAGCTAGAGTAGCTTTCTCTTTATTTGTGTGAATATTTATCGTGTGTGTGTCCCGGCCTTTTTATTTATTCTAACCCCCGTTACCTAGACTGGTTGGTATTTTAAATAATTAAGATATAGAGGATTATCTCTTTAAACCCTCGTTCCCTGTGGATTCGATAACTCTAGGAATACTCTTGGTGAAAACTACAAGCGATATCCGTCCGCTTGCGGATTAATTTCTTTGAGCGTAAGTATCACCAACACTTGCCCACTTTCATTTGGGTCAATCGTGGCTTTGTCCGCTTCGCATTGGGGCTCGCTCGCCCACCTTTCGTGGTCGCCTCATGGCTAAAGTAGACTTTAATTGACTAGCTTACCTGGAACCAGACTTTGACCCGCCTGGGCTCAGTGTTACTACCGGACGGACCATCGGTCCCACACGTCATCGTTACGGGGGTAAACCTCGGTGTAGAATACAAGGACAATGGACTGTCTGGTTTTCACCAATAGTGGATATCCCATATGCTCAATAGGGTGGGGAGAGAGGGGACGGATGGCAAAGATCCGGAGAGGAAGGGTGTGGCACGTCAATGGTGTTGTATGATTGGGCAGGAGAGAATAGGACACAGATCATTGGGAAGAAAGCGGAAGCATGGATTGGCCGGAGAATGGAGTGCTGGATCGAGATTGAATGAAAGGAAGCCTTCATATCTAAGACGAATGGAGAGCATGATCGTGGGATTAAAGAAAAGGAACCTTTTAGATGTAGATTCAAATTGTTTCTAAAATGAATAGAGGGCTCAATCACGGGATTAAATGAAAGGAAGGCTTTAGATCTAGATTCAAATTATGTATAAAAACGAATGGAGAGCTAGATCTGTTAGAATAATTATGGGGTTGGCCCATTTAATTATTTTAATAGAAATTCCAAGAGGCCCATTTAATACTAAACCGTTCGGGAAATTGGGAGGAGAATATCTCAACTTAAATAGTTGGATTGTGGTTCTCCCAATTAAGAAAAGAGAGAAAAGAGAAAGGCGTGGGCGACCTCTCCCCGAGCTGGGCGAGCTCTCCTGGGCGAGCTCTCCCCGGGCACGGGCGACCTCACCCTGAGCATGGGCGAGCTCTCCCCGGGCACGGGCGACCTCACCCTGAGTATGGGCGAGCACTCCCCGGGCACGGGCGACCTCACCCTGAGCACGGGCGACCTCTCCCCGTAACCGACGACTTAATGGCTGGTGTAATGGCGTCAGATTCATGTGCAGGGCGACTTAATGGCCAGGTGTAATGGCGTCCGTTACTAGTGCTTGATGGCGCCCGTGTTCGATTTAACCTTCTCTTCTGGCGCCTATAAAAGCATGAGCTCCTGCGCCGTGAAGATCTAGCCCTCAAGAGCTCTCTCTCTCCGCACATTCCATACTTCCATCTCAGAAGGCCATTGTTTTGCATTCCGCCTCTGTTTCCTTGCGCGACAAGGAGGCGGAGGGAGCAGAACCTCGAGCCTCGTCCTTCTTGAGATCCCGCCGGGATAGAAGGCCGATAAGGTTTTGGGGAGCGACCACGATCGCTCAAGTTTTCTCTTTGGTTGACTTCATCTACACAAAGATCGACGTTCATTCGCACCGACCTCTCCACTGCATCAACGGCATCTCTGCACCAACTTGTGATCGACTACATCAATCGTCATGGCGGTGAGAATGTGCAAGTCATTCCTCCGCCTTACTGCACTCACTTTGTAGTGGTCTGCGCTCGGCTCAAGGGTATATTTGTTTATACCGTGCCTTTATTTGGCTTGTTTCTTGTTCATTAGCCTTTGTGTATGAGATAGATAATTCGTTATTATCTAGTACCTTTGGTTATGAACTTGAAATATTCAATTGGTTAATTATGATTTACCTAATTTTGTGGATTAAGAACTTGAGGAAATTCCTAATATTTCCAACAATCCAAAAACCTTATTCTAGGAATTTTACAACCATCGGTTTATTTCAAGACTTAAGCCAACGGTATTTGACGGTGCAAATTACAAGCGTTAGCGCCAAGATGATTTTATGGTTGACTGCCATGAACGTGTATCACGTTGCGAAGGCAAGCCACAGCCGGAAGGAGGGCTCTCTCCTGAGCAGGAGAGTGCCTTCGCGGCTGCGGATAACTTGTTTAGAGGCGCCGTGATTAGCGTTTTGGGAGAAAATCTTGTTGATGTGTATATGATTTTGCCTAGTGGTAAAGAAATGTGGGATGCACTTGAGGCAAAATTTGGAGTTTCTGATGCGGGTAGCGAGCTCTATGTCATGGAGCAGTTTCATGACTACAAGATGGTCGATGATCATCGTAGTAGAACAAGCTCATGAGGTGCAAGCTTTCGCAAAAGAACTTGAGAATTTTAAATGTGCATTGCCCGACAAGTTTGTGGCGGGGTGCATTATTGCAAAGCTGCCACCTTCTTGGAGGGATTTTGCCACTACTCTAAAACACAAGAGACAAGAGTTCGCGTTCTTTGGTCTCATTGGGTCTCTAGATGTTGAGGAGAAGGCGAGGGCAAAAGATACACGTGGGAAAGGAAGTTCTAGTGCCAATGTGGTACAAAAGAAAACCTTTCAATTCAACAAGAATAAAAACAAGTCTGAAAAGCCTGACAACAAGAACAAAGCCAATCAAACTACTAGCTTCAAGAAGAAGAATAAAGGGAAGGGAAACTGCTTTGTCTGTAATGGTACTGATCATTGGGCTAAGGATTGCCCTGATCGTAAAGACAAACAGAAAAAGTCCGCCAACGTTGTTATTGGCAATACTGAGGAAGGAACATCTGGGTATGTAATAGTACCTACTGTTCTTTCAGTATGTCGTTCATCTGATTGGTGGATTGACACAGGGGCCAATATACATGTTTGTGCTGATAGATCCCTATTTTCTTCTTACCAGGTCGCAGGGGCTGCCTCCGTGTTGATGGGGAATGGGTCGCAGCATTTGTACGTGGAGTCGGCCATCGTTGACTTGAAGTTTACTTGAGGCAAGGTCGTGCGATCGAGGAACGCATAACATGTGCCCGCGATAAATAAGAACCTTGTCGGCGGATCTCTATTATGTAGAGATGGTTTTAAGCTAGTTTTGAATCCAATAAATGTGTTATTTCCAAGTTTGGAAATTTTATTGAAAAGGCTATGAGAGCGGAGGCTTGTTCCGCTTATCTTTGATGGACATGAATAATGAGATTAATCATGTTTGTGATTATGAGACTAATGTTTGGCATTCACGACTTTGTCATGTTAATCTTGGTTGTATGATGCGGATGGCCGGTATGGATTTAATCCCAAAATTTACCCAAGTCAAAAGTTTTAAGTGTCAAGTGTGTGTGCAATCTAAGCAAACTCTTAAGCCTCACAAGGCAAAGCAGAGGCGAGAAACTTGTCACCATTAGAACTAGTTCATACCGATTTGTGCGAGATGAACGGGGAGTTGACTAAGGGTGGTAAGAGGTATTTCATGACTTTGATTGATGATTCTACTAGATTTTGCTACGTGTATTTATTAAAGTCTAAAGATGAGGCTTTTCACTATTTTAAGATCTATAAAGTCAAGTCGAGAACCAACTTGATAGGAAAATCAAGCGGGTTAGGTCGATCGTGGTGGAGAATATTTTTCTAGTGATTTTAATAAATTCTGCGAGGAACTTGGAGTAATCCATGAGAGGACGCCTCCTATTCTCCCAGTCAAGCGGGTTGCCGAAAGAAAGAACCGTACTCTAAGCGATATGGTTAACGCCATGTTAGAAACATCGGGACTTTCCAAGGAATGGTGGGGTGAGGCTATATTGACTGCTTGTCATGTCCTAAATAGGGTTCCTACAAAGAATAAAGAAATCACACCATTCGAGGAATGGGAGAGAAAAAGATTAAATCTCACTTATTTACGGACTTGGGGCTGTTTGGCTAAGGTTAATGTGCTGTCCCAAAGAAGCGTAAACTTGGACAAAAACCGTTGATTGTGTCTTCATTGGTTATGCTTTTCACAGTGTTGGATATAGGTTCTTAATAGTGAAATCTGGAGTACCTGATATGTATGAAGGTACAATCTTAGAGTCCAATGATGCCACATTCTTTGAGGACATATTCCCTATGAAAGAGACACTTAGCTCATCTCGCCAAGAATCTATCTTCTCTCCTAAACCTTCCACTCCTATACAAATTGAACCCACTTTTGAGGAAAATCCAATAGATGAAGACAATGAAGTAACTCGAAAGAGTAAGAGACAAAAGACCGCAAAGTCTTTTGGTAATGATTTCATTGTATATCTAATGGATGATACTCCAAGAACCATTGAGGAGGCTTATTCATCTCAGGACGCTGACTATTGGAAGGAAGCGGTCCAGAGTGAGATGGATTCCATCCTGAGCAATGGAACTTGGGAAGTTATTGATCGTCCATATGGGTGTAAACACAGAGGATGTAAGCGGGTGTTCAAGAAGAAGCTGAGGCCTGATGGTACAATTGAAAAGTACAAGGCAAGACTTGTAGCCAAGGGTTATACCCAGAAAGAAGGCGAGGATTTCTTTGACACTTACTCACCTGTTGCCAGATTGATCACTATTAGAGTACTACTATCCATGGTCGCCTCCTACGGCCCGATCGCTCATCGATGGACGTGAAGACGGCTTTCCTTAATGGAGAGTTGGAAGAGGAAATCTATATGAATCAGCCAGATGGATTTGTAGTAAAGGGTCATGAAGGAAAAGCGTGTAGGTTGTTGAAGTCTTTGTATGGCCATAAGCAAGCACTTAACCAGTGGCACGAGAAGTTCGACAGAACTTTAACATCTGCCGGCTTTGTTGTGAATGAAGCTGACAAATGTGTGTATTACCGCTATGGTGGGGGTGAAGGAGTGATTCTGTGTTTGTATGTTGATGACATATTGATCTTCGGGACGAACCTTAATGTGATTAAGGAATTCAAGGACTTTCTCGTCATGAATTTTGAAATGAAAGATTTGGGAGTAGCGGATGTCATCTTAAACATTAAGTTGTTAAGAGAAGATGATGGTGGGATAACTCTTGAGCAGTCCCATTATGTGGAAAAGGTGTTGAGTCGCTTTGGCTTTAGCGATTGTAAACCTGCTCCAACGCCATATGATCCAAGTGTGCTATTACGAAAGAACCAACGTATAGCAAAGGATCAATTGAGATATTCCCAAATCATTGGTTCAGCGATGTATTTAGCTAGTGCAACAAGACACGATATCTCGCTTGTTGTGAGCAAACTTAGCGGTTTGTTTCAAATCCGGAGATGATCATTGGCATGCTCTTGAGAGAGTGATGCGCTATCTAAAGGGACATCAAGTTATGGTATTCACTACACGGGTACCCAAGGGTACTAGAGGGTTATAGTGATTCAAGCTGGATATCCGATCTTGATGAGATAAAAGCCACAAGTGGATTTGTATTCACATTGGGTGGTGGAGCTGTTTCTGCTCGAAGTCTTGCAAGCGAGACCATCTTAACGAGGTCTACAATGGAAGCGTAACTCACAAGATTAGACATCGCCACTATGGAAGCCGATTGGGCTGCGTGAGCTTGTGATGGACTTACCGGTGGTTGAAAAATCGGTGCTCGCTATCCTTGGAACCGTGACAATCGACGGTGATTGCCAAGGTGAACAGTTCAAAGGATAACATGAAGTCATCAAGGCACGCTAAGAGGCGATTGAAGTCTGTCGAGAAAGATGAGAAACTCCGGAGTTATAGCATTGGACTATGTCCGCACGGCTAAAACCCGCAGATCCCTTTACAAAGGGACTATCACGAAATGTGATAGATGAAGCATCAAGGAGATGGGCTTGAGACCCACATGAAAGTCATGTCTTAGTGGTAACTCATCCTATTTGATCGGAGATCCCGTGAATTAGGATGTTGAGACAAGCTAGTGACCGGCCGAGAGGATAGTACTTTTGTACTTAACCCACTCCGCTTGAGATGCACTACTCTCCTATTACGTATGGCGGGTTGGTTATATCTTAATGTGTTCCGAGTGGCTTTTCATAAGCGTAGATGTTATCCTACGTAACATCTTATGAGGAATACACCTATATGAGCTCGATTGCTAGTCACAGTCTATGAGATTGGGTGATCTCTGTGCTCATGAAAGGCAAAGGAGTATGACTTATACGCCCAAACCGAGGGGATGCATTTAGCGACCTAGTATCGAAGAAGGATTTTGGTGAAACTCGTTCGCACAAGACCTGCCAATTCAAGGCTTAGTCCATTGTTCATTGTGGATGAGTGTAACCTTTGTTCTAGGTGGAAGTTCAACTTAACAGGTCTCCATCGAAACACCGGTATATCAAACTACAATTACAATCGAGAGTATTTCAAATGTGCCTATGAAATTTGGTGGGGATTGTTAGAATAATTATGGGGTTGGCCCATTTAATTATTTTAATAGAAATTCCAAGAGGCCCATTTAATAC
The DNA here is from genome assembly GCA_036346415.1 of Raddia guianensis. NCBI lineage: Eukaryota > Viridiplantae > Streptophyta > Magnoliopsida > Poales > Poaceae > Raddia > Raddia guianensis. The sequence continues at coordinate 47,765,186 of CM070535.1, read as the reverse complement.
TAAACCGTTCGGGAAATTGGGAGGAGAATATCTCAACTTAAATAGTTGGATTGTGGTTCTCCAAATTAAGAAAAGAGAGAAAAGAGAAAGGCGTGGCGACCTCTCCCGAGTGGCGAGCTCTCTGGCGAAGCTCTCCCGAGCCAGGCGAGCTCTCCCGCACGGCGACCTCACCCCGAGCATGGGCGAGCTCTCCCCGGCACGGGCGACCTCACCCTGAGCATGGGCGAGCTCTCCCCGGGCACGGGCGACCTCACCCTGAGCATGGGCGAGCACTCCCCGGGCACGGGCGACCTCACCCTGAGCATGGGCGACCTCTCCCGCACAGGCGACCTCACCCCGAGCACGGCGACCTCTCCCGTGAACCGGCGACTTAATGGCTGGTGTAATGGCGTCAGATTCACGTAATGCAGGGCGACTTAATGGCCGTGTGTAATGACGTCAGTTATTAGTGCTTGATGGCGCCCGTGTTCGACGAACCTTCTCTTCTGGCGCCTATAAAAGCATGAGCTCCTCGCCTGTGAAGATCTCGCCTCAAGAGCTCTCTCTCCCGCACATTCCATACTTACATACAGAAGGCTTTGTTTAGCATTCCGCCTCTGTTTCCTTGCGCGACAAGGAGCGGAGGGAGCAGCCTCGGAGCCTCGTCCTTCTTGAGATTTCTCGCGGGATAGAAGGCCGATAAGGTTTTGGGGAGCGACCACGCGATCGCTCAAGTTTCCTCGCTGGTTCACTTCATCTACACAAAGATCGACGCTCGATTGCACCGACCTCTCCATCGCATCAACGGCATCTCGCACCAACTTGTGATCGACTACATCAATCGTCATGGCGGCCGAATGTGCAAGTCATTCCTCCGCCAATACCGTGTACTAACAACAGTAGTGGGCTGCGGCTCCGGCTCAAGGGTATATTTGTTTATACCGTGCCTTTATTTGGCTTGTTTCTTATTCATTAGCCTTTGTGTATGAGATAGATAATTCGTTATTATCTAGTACCTTTGGTTATGAACTTGAAATATTCAATTGGTTAATTATGATTTACCTAATTTTGTGGATTAAGAACTTGAGGAAATTCCTAATATTTCCAACAAGATCACGGGATTAAAGGATTGGAAACCTTCAGATCTACATTCAAAATGTTTCTAAAATGAATGGAGAGCTGCATCAAGGGATTAAAGGAAAGCAAGCCTTCAAATATAGATTCAATTGTTTCTAAAACTAATGAAGAGCTGGATCGCAAGATTAATAAAAGGAAGCCTTTAGATCTAAATTTGAATTGCCTACAAAGCGAACGGAGAGCTGGATCATAGGATTAATGAAAGGAAGCCTTCAGATGTTGATTCGAATAGTTGCACAAAATAAATGGAGAAACTGGATAGCGAGAATAAATGAAAGGAAGCCTTTAAATCTATATTCAAATTCATACTGTTATTAAAACGAATGAAGAGATGGAGGGATTAAAGGAAAGAAAGCCTTCACATATATATTCAAATTGTTTTGAAAACGACAGATGACCACCATAAGATGCTTTGAGATGAAGGGTGGAGATCAATAGTCTGTGAAGCCAGCACCACCGTCACCATCACCGCAAGGTGTTTCATAATAGTAGAGATAGGGACCAAGTTGACTAAGAAACGATAGTTTTTAGAACCAAATCAATGTTTTTCCCCCTTTTTCATTCTAGGAAACAGAGGTCAATGGAAGCCAAACAATTGGGCTCTCAATTCGTAAAAAAAATAGTGTCGTAATATAAAAAAATTAAAAGCATGATTTAAATTAAGACTAGGCAAAGCTAATATCACCGACAAAGCTAGTATCACCTATGTTTGCCACATCATGAAAGATTCATGATTTTACAAACGGGGCTGCAAAATAATAATAAAAATTGATTAGGCAAAATATCATCGCATCGAGCTGCCCCATGGCTTTCTTGTCCGACGCTTAAATCATGGTAGTATTTTTTTCTTTGATTTTTAGCCGGTTGTATTGTATAGTCAATCAAGAAAGTGATACATAACACATTGATCATGTAAAAAAAAGATGAAATTGGATTAAATGCAACTAAAAGACAGGGCAAAAATAGTATATTCGATTTGATTGATATTGGATCCCATACATGCCTCTAGGTGCTACAAGTTTATATTAGAGGCTTATTCAGCTAACTTGACCACAAGTTTGTATAGGATATAGACTGACTCGACAGACATAGACCATAGTTTGTGCAATGCACAGAAACAAAATAAATTGACTCTAATCTTCTTAAAAGCATTCGGAAACTGCCCTTCCTATGTCGGTTTGGCCTAGTGTTGGACTCGAGGATGGACCCACTTGTGTACCTGCCAACTCAAAAGTATTTGCACTATACAAAGGAGAGAGATGCCCCATTGTATGTAATCTAATCAATGAATTATAATGCATTGTCTGTCTCTATTATCCATGTTTTGTGTACTTTGTACATTGTTCTTGTCTTCCTTCTACGTTTGCGCACAAACTAACACCCTTAGACTACACCTGGTAGCATGATTGTCTAACATGTTCAGCATGAGGAGTTCGAAGGAGGAACCGCAAGCATGAAGGAGGACTTACGCGTGTCCAGGCACCTAGCCCAATCCACGTCGGAGTAGAACATCAAATCAGCAGAGTTAGTCCGGTGCAGAAACAGACCAAGATACAAAGTGCCCTGTAGATAGCGCAGAATACGCTTTAGAGCAGCAAAGTGAGGCTCGTGAGGATCATGCAAAAATAAGCAGACCTGCTGGACTGCATAGGTGATGTCTGGCCGAGTGCACGTCAGGTACTGCAAGGCCTTGACGAGACAGCGGTACAAGGTGGGATCTATCACGGCGGCTCCGTCAGTAAACAGTTTGGAGTTTGTGTACACCGGAGTGTTGCACGTTTTGCAAGATGTCATACTAGCACGCTCCAGGATATCCAGGGTATACTGTCGCTGATAAAGAAGAAGACCATAAGGCTGAGGTTGGGCTGAGACGCCGAGAAAGTGACGCAGAGGGCCCGGACCATTCAGTGAGAACCGTCGTTCTAGAGTAGTGATCATTCGGCTAAGGAGCTCATCTGTGGAAGCTGTCAACACGATGTCATCCACATAGAGCAGTAAGTATATCCTGTCAGCACTGGTTTGACAACAGGGATGAAGGTCTCATCAAAGTCAACCTCAGGGCGCTGAGTGAAACCTTGAACGACCCAACGAGCCTTATATCTGTTGAGAGAACCATTTGCATGAAGCTTGTACTTGAAGATCCACTTACCATTGACGACATTTGCTCCAGGTGGCTTCGAAACAAGGTCCCATGTGTTGTTAGCATGAAGGGCCTTGAATTCCTTGGTCATCGTCTCGCGCCAGTTGGGATCGGCCAGAGCGGCGCGATACGAAGTCGGCGGAGGATGCAGCGCAGAGACGCGGAGATTCAGCCAACTCACGAGGGACAACGATGCCGGCCTTGTGACGTGTGACCATGCGGTGAGGGTTGGTCACAGGAGGCTGGGGCCCCCGCTGGCAGCAGCTTGTGGAGGGGAGCTAACAGGGGCAGCGGGAACTGGTGCCGTGGCCGAAGGAGGGACCGGCAAGGTAGCGCTGGCAGTGGGAGGTGCCGACGCAAAGCCTGGCATGGACGGGTCAAAGACATTGCTAGCAGCAGCCTGTGGTGAGGGACCAACAGGGGCAATAGTGGTGGTCCCGATGGCAACAACCCGTGGTAGAGAGCCAACGGGGGCAGCGGGAGGCGACGGGACGATTGGAAGTAGGACACCGCTGGCAACAACCTGTGGAGGAGACCTGACAGGGGCAGCGGTGAAAGTCGACAGTCGTGCCATTGTAGAAGTAGTGGCCGACGTGACCACTGGTAGGGCAGAGACGGTAGTCGTAGCAATAGTGGCCGACGTGACCATTGGTGGGGTAGAAACGACAGTGGGAGCAGTAGGGCAGCCGACGTGGCCACTGGTGGGGCAGTCAAGGTACCTGTAGAAGATAACGAGGCACAGACTCCTATAGGGACAGGAGAACCGGCTCATTCGGTTAGAAAATCAAGGTCAGAGGAGGGAGGTGTAGTGGTGGGGGTGATGGTGGAAAATGGAAAGTGAGACTCATCAAAGTACGTGCCTAGAGATAGTGATGCAGTTGGATGTGAGATTGGGCAGCAGGCACAACCAAACACACGAAGATCGGCGTAGACGGGGTGGGTGCCGTGAAGGGTAAAGTAAGGAGTGGAGTGAGAAAGGGTGGAGGTTTGACGGATGTTAATGAGGTATAAGTGGCAGCATGGGGAGCCTCGACCTAGAAGGATGGGGGGAGACTTGCTTGAAACATAAGGCAACATGTCACATTGTTGGTGGTACGAATGGCGCGTTCAGCCTTACCGTTCTGAGGAGAAGTGTAGGGGCACGACATGCGAAAGACAACACCAAGGGTGAGGAAGGACCTAGACGTGGTGTTATCAAATTCGCGACTGTTGTCAGCTTGCACACATTTGATGGTTGTGCGAAACTAAGTCTATACATAGGAGAAGAAGTGAGATGGTGGGAAAGGTGTCGGATTTGAGACGAAGAGGAAAAGTCCACATGAAGTGGGAGCGGTCGTCAAGAAGTACGAGATAATACTTGTAACCGGAAAACACGAGCAATGGAAGATGTCCACAGATCACAATGTATTAAATCGAAATTATTTGATGCACGACTGATGGAGGAAACAAAAGGAAGACCAACATGACAACCTAACTGACAGGCATGGCATACATGATCAAGTTTTCCTTTTTGACAAGGCATGTATGTCGAGCTAGCTAGCCTAGCAATGGTGTCACGGCCAGGGTGACCAAGATGACGATGCGAAAGTTACTGTGTGGAGGTGGTAGCGGTGAGAGCATGACAGGATGATGCCGGAGTGAAGGAGTAGAGATCCCGGAGCTATTGCATCTGGCGAGCACGCTCCTGGTATGAAGGTTCCTCATAGTGAAACCAGAAGGGTCAAACTCAACAGAATAATGATTATCGGTAGTGAACTGACAAACATAAATGAGATTTTTAATGAGATGAGGTGTGACAAGGACATTACGTAATGTAATTGACCTCTGTGGTGTGGGAAAAGTGAGGTGACCCGTGGACAAGACTGGTAAACTAGACCCGTTACCAACAATGATGTTGGATGGATAAGAAGGTGTGGGCGGGTGGGAGGAAGAGTGTACCGACATTAGAAATCATGTGGGAGGTGGCGCCCGAATCCATGTACCACTCCGTGTTGCTGGGAGCTGGAGTGAGAGACATGATGTTGAAGGCGCTAGCCAGGGAGTGCTGGTCCTAGCTACCTCGCACCGTCGGGTTCCACGAGCTAGGAGTGGAAGGATGTAGGCCCTGATCCAACCTTGAAAGCAGAGGTGGAGCCACTGGTCCAGCGGTGCCGGCAAAGGCGCGGGGAGGTGGGTGCTGAGGCGTGGTCGAAGGAGCTGGTGCAGGAGGATGCCCTGGCCGTGGTAAGGCCAGAGCTGGACTGTGCTAGTCTAGGGATTGTAGTAGGACGACGCAGGAGGGCGCCCAGTCCCACCACTGAAGATGGTGCTGCCTCCACCACCCTCGCTGCTACCGCCACCTCCACCGTCCTTGCCTTTGTTCTTGCCCTTGTGGTTGTTCCTGTCCGAGGAGCCACCGGAGGGTGGGCGGGGAGCAGTGGCCACAAAGGTAGTGCTGGGAGCAGTGGAAGCGGAGGTGAACTGGATCTCATGTAGAAGCAGCTGGGATTTGGCACTGTCAAAGTCTGCCAGAGGCGTCTTGTTGTTGACGGTAAATTTATATAACTTTTTATACACTTCCGACTGTCAACATAGCTCCCAAATGAAGGAACATGGACTAAAAATGTGCAAATTAACAAAGTTCCACAAGTTTTGGTAAGTTTGTGTCTCCAGGGACCTACTGAGCAAAATTTGACCCAAACCAAGGAAAAACCCCTGTCGGCTGACCCAACCATGGCCGTCCGACCGACGACACCTGGTCCAAGCCGAGGTTGCCCTTCCTCCAAGGATTCTAAAAGCACAAAAGGAGACCATCCCAACCGTACACATCAAGCCATTTTCATCCTTGTACCCTTAACTAGTGTAAACCTTTAGTAGAACCTCTCGACCCGAAATATCTTACCCCACTTTTGTCATTCCACCATATCTATCCGGCCAAGTCAAGACTAGAAACTAGACTCTTTGTGGACTACATGGGCCCCGGGTATCCTCTAGAAGGCCCATAAGGGAACAGATGGGGGCGATCCAAGTCGGCTGATTAGGGTTGAAGACTACTCGGATCACACGTGCCTTGCGCCGCAAGAGAGGGTCCGAGGATATGGTATATCTCCATGTAATTAGCAGATCAATGCACACATTCCATGTAACATCGTAACAGAAATAGTTGCCTATACCCCGCGACGTTCTGTAATCCTATCCCCCCTGCACTATATAAAGGGAGGGGATAGGAGCCATAGGGGAGATCTTCTTCGGCATCATCAACAAACATACACACCAACCTTGATCATCTTGCATCCTGCATATTGATCAAACATAATCCCATAGCACAGGAAGTAGGGTATTACCTCCGTTGAGGGCCTGAACCTGTATAACCCTGTCTTGTGTTACCCATCTGGTTTGGTTCTTGATTAGCGTCCCCTCGTACAAATTCATTGCCGGCGGTGACCCCCGCTTAGTCACCGTCGGCGGGCTAGCGCGCCTGTAGGGGCAGCGTTAAGATCGTTCTTCCAGATCAGATGGTTTTTTTGAGATCGCTGTACGTCGACATGAGGCCAGGAGAGTCTCTTCGCTTTGGCGCCCTGGACTTCATCGCCGACGGCTTCGGCAATCTTCATCTCTCCCCGCGGGAGATCGTTCAACAAGAAGATACACGCAATCAATGGGACCCATTGCCTTTCGGCTTGGAGAATTCTGCTTGTGCTTTCTTCAGAAAGATCCGTCGGTAGCCTCACTTCGCACCCCTCAGCGAGGAGAGCGAGGAAGAGCCCCATCAGATCGCCTACCCCGGCCTGGACATCCTCCAGCCCGATGAGGTCTATAAATCCCTGACTGGATTTCTCTCCGGACTCGGGAGTCCTGCCGCGGCTCCCGCGCAGGCTGCTCCTAAGATTCGGACAAGGGATAACCAGTCGGGAAACCAATCTGCTAATCCGGTCGGGTCAATCCGTTCGGATCCGGCAGTGTTCGTGGGTGTCATCAACGGTGGCCAACCCATTGGACAGAGTGAACAAGTTAGCCTCTCTGCTTCTGACTCTGAGTCCGACGGGAGCGCTGAGATTCGTAACTATCGTGAGGTTTTCGTCCTTGGGGCGGAGGATCATCACTCCACCTCCCAACCGGTGAGACCTGAGGCAACCGCTATTGTGGCGGCAGACCCGGACTCCCGCCGAGTGGAAGACCGAGATCGCGCGCGTCAGCTTCGCGCACGTGGCCGTGACGTCCAGAATGAGCTCTGCGCGGTCAAACTAAGGGATCAGGAGGTCTACAACACTCCCCAGGCCAACGTCATCGCGTCAAAGACTCTTCTAGAGACTATCGCGCCACAACTCCCAGAAGGCAGCCCATGTATCCAGGCCCTTGCTCGAGCGACGGCCATGGTAGAGATGGCGGCCATACAACAAAACGAGGCAATACCGGCCCCGACCGCTTCGGCTCGCAGTCGATCTACGCGCAATCGGAATCGGACCCGAGCCTCAGCGGCAGGAGACTCACACCAGTCACCCACCCGTGATCTACGTCAAGACATCGAAGCCCGGCGGCGGGAACGCGGTAACGACGAGCAAGACTATCGCGGCCACCATATCCGTCGCAACGATGATCAAGCCGAGAGCACCGCCAGTCGGCGTGACCACCGCCAGGAGCAGCGCCAAGGCCCGCGGCGGGAGCATCGCAGCAGATCCCCGACGCGGAGGCGGCCACGACCATTGGAGGGAATTCGGGCCTTCACCCCGGATCTTCGCCGAGTGGTTTGGCCGCAGGGTTTTAACCTCAAAGGCATCGACAAGTTCGATGGCGAGAGGGATCCAAAGAACTGGCTGCAGGTTTACGCCTTAGCAGTCAGCGCGGCAGGAGGTGATCAGAACGTCATGGCGAACTATTTGCCGGTCGCTTTGACCCCAACCGCCCAAACCTGGCTGACGGGACTTCCAGAGAACTCTATCGAGTCTTGGGACGACCTCCAGGAGCAGTTCATCGCCAATTTCCAAGGGACCTATGAAAGGCCCGCGGGGAGATGGGAGATTGGACAGCTACATAGGCGCAAGAGCGAGACTCTTCATGAGTTCATCAAGCGCATTACTAAGAAGAAGAATGAGATCTAGGATGTTTCGGAGCAAACAGTCATTGATGCCTTCTTCGCCGGGTGCAAATCGTAGGAGTTAATCAGGCAGATGACCCGGGACCCCCCGCGTAATCTCAAAGCCATGTTCACGATGGCGGATCAGGAGGCTGAAGCCGAGGAGGCCATCGTGAATCACCGCGGAGGCAACGACGGAGGCTCCAAGAAGAAGCCTAACGACGAACAAGGCAAGCCCACGGACAAGAAGAGAAAGGGGGATGAGATGGTCGCCAACGTGGAGCGCTACCGACCTAAGCCCCCCAACGACAACGACTACAAAAAAGTGATAGATTCGGTATGTCCCTTTCATCCTCGAGGTACACACTCTGCCAAAGACTGCCTTATTCTGCAGAAGTTCGCCGAGAGCTCCAACCAGTCTGCCAAGGGCGGTCAAGGCAAGAAACCTGATGGAGATTACCAGGACGCTGAGCGCGAAATCAGCTATATCTTCGGGGGCTCTGATGCGTACGAGTCCAAGCGGAAGCAGAAGCTTACCACTCAGGAGATCAACGTTATCATGCCCCCAACTCCGCAATACTTGCGCTGGTCCGAGGTACCCATCACCTTCGATCGATCGGACCACCCAGATCGGATTGCCTTCCCTAGGAGGTATCCGCTGGTTTTGGATCCGGTCGTTCAAGGGAGCAAACTGAAAAGGGTCCTGGTCGATGGCGGGAGCGGGATTAACGTCCTTTTCGTCAAGACCTTCGACCAAATGAAAATCCCACGTTCCGAGCTACGGCAAGGGTCATCTCCGTTCCACGGGGTAATCCCCGGGACGTCCGCGATACCACTCGGACAGATTTCCCTACCGGTCACGTTCGGGACCAAGGAGAATTATAGGACTGAGAGCCTAAGCTTCGAAGTGGCCGATTTCGAGACGGCATACCATGCTATCTTGGGAAGGCCGGGGATTGCCAAATTCATGGCGGTTCCCAACTATACCTATCTCGTCTTAAAGATGCCAGGTCCAAATGGTGTAATCACCCTCCCTGGTGACGTTAAACAATCCTTGCTCTGTGACAGCGAAAGTTGTGAGATGGCACAGGCACTCGACTCATCTGCTGAGATGGAGAAGATCCGACTGGAGGTTGCATCCCTTCAGGAGGAAGGGGACGTCCCCGTCAAGAAGCAGGCCAAAACTTCCATCCAAGCAGCCGAAGAGACCAAGAAAATTCTGTTGGACCCGTCCGATCCGGCCAAGACCGCTATGATTGGGACAGGGCTCGACAGCAAATAGGAAGACGCGCTTGTCACTTTCCTCCGAACCAACCGGGATGTGTTCGCTTGGAAGCCTTCGGACATGCCCGGTGTTCCGAGGGAGGTGATCGAGCACTCTCTCCACGTCGACGAAAAGGTGAAGCCCATCAAGCAACGCCTACGAAGATTCGCCCCGGATCGGAAGGACGCCATAAGGAGTGAGATCACCAAATTGTTGGCCGCTCGGTTCATCAAAGAGGTGTATCACCCCGACTGGCTTGCTAATCCAGTCCTGGTGCAGAAGAAAAACAAGACATGGCGCATGTGTGTCGATTACACAGATCTCAATAAAGCGTGTCCCAAGGATCCTTTCGGGCTCCCCCGCATCGACCAAGTGGTGGATTCCACCGCCGGGTGCGAGCTCTTGAGCTTTCTGGACGCCTACTCAGGCTATCATCAGATCAGTCTGAAGGAAGAGGATTGCATCAAAACGTCGTTTATTACGCCCTTTGGTGCTTTCTGCTATATCACAATACCATTCGGGATGAAAAACGCTGGTGCGACTTATCAGCGCACCATACAGCGGTATTTTCACACTCAGCTCGGACGCAACGTGGAGGCATATGTCGACGATGTCGTCATAAAAACCAAATCCAGAGGGGATATCGTAACAGATCTGACCGAGACATTCGAGAGCCTTAGGGTATTTCGGATGAAGCTAAATCCCGAGAAGTGCGTTTTTGGGGTTCCGTCTGGTAAACTACTCGGATTCATCATCTCCCACAGAGGGATCGAAGCAAATCCAGAGAAAGTCAGCGCCATCATCAAGATGAAGCCCCCGACTGATCAGAAGGATGTGCAAAAGCTCACTGGATGCATCGTGGCACTCAGCCGATTCGTTTTCCGACTCGGGGAGCGAGGCATGCCTTTCTTTAGGCTCTTATGCCGACAAGACGATTTTCAGTGGACAGCGGAAGCACAGCAAGCCTTTGAAGATCTAAAGAGGTTCCTCACCACGCCTCCGGTGTTGGTCCCTCCCATGCCCTAGGAGCCCCTATTACTCTACATCGGTGCCACGACTCACGTCATCAGCAGCGCTCTGGTGGTCGAACGGGATGCGGAGGGCTCCTTCCAGAAGGTACCGCGTCTGGTCTACTTCGTAAGCGAGGTATTGGGCGAATCTAAAACAAGGTACCCACAAGTTCAAAAGCTTCTATATGCTGTATTACTTACATCACGGAAGCTCAAGCATTACTTTCAAGAGCATGAAATTTTGGTGGTTACTTCTTTCCCGCTTGGAGACATACTCCATAATCGGGAGGCCACTGGGAGAATTGCCAAGTGGGCAGTTGAGCTTGGAGCCTTTGAAATAAAGTTCAGGCCTCGACTAGCCATTAAATCTCAAGCGTTGGCTGACATCGTTACCGAGTCGACAGAAGCCCGAACCCCAGCAGCAAAAGAAAATCTCGAGTACTAGACAATGTACTTTGATGGTTCCCTCATGCTCAGCGGCGTGGGGGCTGGGATTTTGCTCATATCGCCGACTGGAGAGAAGCTGCGCTACGTCCTCCGGATATTGTTTCCCGTCAGCAACAACGCCGTCGAGTACGAGGCACTCATCCATGGGCTACGCATTGCCATCTCGCTTGGTGTCAGGCGGCTAATGGTACACGGGGATTTCCAGCTTGTGGTCAACCAAGTTCAAAAGGAGTGGTCTTGCATCGACGACAGCATGGCGGCCTACTGCCAGGAGGTACGAAAATTAGAAGACAAGTTCGACGGGTTGGGGCTCTCGCACGTGCTCCGCCGCGACAACGAAGCAGCAGACGAGCTAGCACGGATGGGATCCACTCGGGCTCAGGTCCCGAGCGGTGTTTTCGTCCAAGAGCTACGCGCACCGTCCATCAAGCTATCCTCTGCAACAGTAGAAGACCATGAGAAGCAGCAAAAGCCCGATGCAGAGGTATTCACGATTAACCCCGGGTGGACTCAACCTTACTTAGATTATCTTCTTCGCGATGAGCTGCCCGAGGATCGAAGCCTAGCCGAGTGCATTACACGCCGAAGCAAGAGTTACAAGGTGGTCGGGGACGAGCTTTTCAGGAAAAACAGTTCCGGAGTACTAAGGCGTTGCATATCTGAGCAAGAAGGCAGAGATCTACTCCACCAAATCCACTCGGGAGAGTGCGGGCACCACGCGGCTGCTAGCATCCTGTTGGGCAAAGCCTATCGGCAAGGATTTTTCTAGCCAACCGCGGTCACAGATGCGGAAGACATAGTACGCAGATGCGACGGGTGTCAGTTCTTTGCACGGCAGATTCATATGCCGGCCCAAGATCTACAGACGATTCCAATCTCTTGGCCCTTCGCCGTCTGGAATCTAGACATGGTGGGCCCCCTCAAGCGAGCGCAAGGCGGGTTCACCCATCTCTTCGTCGCCATCGACAAGTTCACCAAGTGGATCGGGCTGCGGTTCTGTCGTCATCACAGCCGCCAAAGCACGTGAGTTCTTCGGGACATCGCCGCATGCGCTTTACGCATCTAATCGCATCATCACCGACAATGGCGTTCAGTTCAAAAGCAGCGAATTTCAAGATTAGGGCGAGGAGCTGGGCATCAAGATTTGCTATGCCTCGGTGGCCCACCCTAGGAGCAATGGGCAGGTGGAGCGCGCCAATGGATTGGTACTACAAGGGCTCAAGGCCAGGATTTTCGATCGCCTGAAGCCGTACGCTACGCGCTGGGTTAAGGAGTTGCCCTCTGTGCTCTGGGGGCTCAGAACAACCCCAAGCCGAGCCACTGGGCAGACACCCTTTTTCCTGGTTTACGGCTCAGAAGCGGTCCTCCCGACTGAATTGAAGTTCCGGTCCCCTCGAGTTGCCGGCTACGACGATAACCAGTCGGATGAAGCAAGGTGTGAAGACCTCGATCGCCTCGAGGAAGCCAGGGAAGCAGCATTGATCCAGTCGGCAAAGTACCAACAGGGCCTGTCGCTACCATCAGCGTAACGTACGGGGCCGTGCATTCTCCAAGGGAGATCTGGTCCTTCGAAGGAATCAGAAGCACGAGCATAAACTCTCCCCACTCTGGGAAGGCCCCTATGCGATTGCTGAGGTGACCCGCCCGGGGGCTTATCGGCTACAACGTGAAGATGGATCCGAAGTGCCCAACACCTGAAACATCGAGCAGCTACGTCGTTTTTACCCTTAAAGTTTGTATTCAAGCAGCTTGTAATTAGTTTCCCTTCTTTTGACTTGCTACTTGGCCGTAAACGACCAAGCAGTAAGTCGGGGGCTACACTAAATAGTGTGCGGAGTTAACCGCACCCTATCTCATCAATAAAGTTGTTTTCTCTCTACATGTGTTGATCGCATTCGAGTACTATGAAAATTCTTGAGTAATGGCGCTTTTATATCCCAGCGACAATGTTTAGCTACTCTGCAGCTGCATAGGGAGAAGGCCAAGCGCTACCTCCCTGGCACTCGGGGGCTGGACCAGTCGGCGGATGCGTGCCATGAAAAAGGATAAAAATGTACTATTCGGATAAATTGGATCACCGGTACTGGGGATCAACCAAAAGTTTCTGTTACAGGCATAATTACAAGTCCAATTGATCCACTATCTGGACAGCAGTAGGATGAACCTCCTCTAACAGAGCTACGGCCTCCTCTTCCGAGCAAGCAAACCCATCCTTGACGGCTCCGCAGTCTAGGCGAGGGAAGTTTGACTTCGCGATGGCGAGGCCTTGGCCAGTGCACCTTATTGCGGCCTCCCGAGTGAAGACCTTGATCCGCTCGGGAATAGCATCAAGATGGGCCATCAGGAGGTCAGGATCGCTCGGTGGCTCCTCATCCGGATAAAGACATTCAAGTATTGGAGCGATTCCCGTCGAGGTCCGGCGGCGAAACTCTACGCAACCAGTCAGGCAAAGCATATCAGTCGGGCTTCAGTGAGGTTGAGCCAGGGAGAGCCAGTCGGGAAAAGTTACCTTCCAACTGCTTAGCCGAGCCCTCGGCTCGAGCGTTGGCTTGGCGGACTTCCTCCTCCAGCGCCTTCTGCCTCGCCTCCAGAGCTACGATCAACGGCAAACATTGAAGATCATTATCAAGGGAACATCCTCTCCAGAGATTTAGCGCGGATTGGGGTCTATACCTCGGTTTGTGTTGGACTCTTCTACGTGGCGGAATCGAAGCTCGGTGACCTCGCGGTGGAGTTCTTCGATCTGGCCGCGATATTGTCGCTTAGCAGCATACAGCGCGTTGTCAAACTCGTCGCGCGTTTTCAGCTCGCCCACCGTCCTCTCCATGCATCGGGTCTTCTGCTTCGACCTCTCCTTCATGCGCTGCGTGGAGAAGGGAGGAAGGTTAGTGGGATTTCCCCGTGCAAGACAAGGATTCATGGCGAGAAGAAGTTTTACCTTGTATACTTCAGCTTGGATTGCGGTTACTTGGTCCAAAACCTCCCACTCTTCGGCTTCCTGCCCGTCGTCGACCTCGTAGCCCTCCATCTCCCTCCGCCATTTCAATCGGAAGGGTCGAGTGTGTGCTTTGGCTGAGGGGCGAGGAATCTCCTCGATCTCTGGCTCTGAGCGAGCTGGAGCCGGAGCTGGGGTTTTCCCCTTCACCGACGAGGGTTGGCGGCTGGTGGCGGATGGGCCAGAGTCCTGGTGAGGCGCAGCGGGCCGAGCCGAGTCCCTGGAACTTGGCGGCTCGTCGTCATCTACTGGTTTTCTGAAGGCATTCGACGACCTTTCAAGATACACATCTCCACACATTATATCGTTATAGCATCGCAAAGGAATACCTGTGCGACGGGACATATTTCATTTTGAATCTCATGCCCGAGCCACTCGGGCCCGAGCTGGGAGGTTTTTTCGCCCCAGACGCGGCCTTTGGGTCAGCCGACTGGTGAGGCGGAGGGCTCTGTGGCTGCGCGGCCTGGGCTGGTGGCGACTTTTTCGCCGGGCGGCGGCGGCGCAGAAGTGGGACGATATCTTCCTCTTCATCGTACTCGTCCGAGTCCTGTGAGGCATCCCCCTTGCCTTTTTTGGCCGAAGGAGCACTCGTTGAGCCCTCAGCGGGACGCTTGCGAGGTGCCTCCTTTTGGGGCGGAGCTTCCGGAACCGGGGGAGCAGAGAAGAAGGCCTCGCGCCCCTGCGACACATAAACTACATTAAAGGTAATCCTATATCGACGAACTGCGGTTGAGTTGAGGACGATCTTCTCCTTACCGCTGGTGGCAAGTATCCCAAATGGTATGAAGCCGGGCATTCCGAGGGAGTTATTTCCGAGCCCGGAGCAAAAAGCTCAGCCACTCGGCTGATGATCTCCCTCTGTGTAAGGTTCTCGCCAGTCTCCCGAGTGGCGTCTTGGGGCCTCGAGTACTCGAAGGCGAGATGGACCCTCTCCTTGATGGGCTGGATACGATGCTGGGTATAGTTCCACACTACCCCCACACCGGTCAGCCCAGCAGATTTGGCTCTGCGGAGAAGAACAAGAAGTTCCTTCACTTGGCTTCCCCCGTCATCGGCGGAGAGAGAGGACCAGGAGGGACGGACTGTAGGGCACTCGCCGGAGAAGGAAGGAAGGGCCGGAGGAGAGTTGGCGTAGTAAAACCACTCTGAGTGCCAACCTTTGTTAGAGGTTTTCAAGCGAAAATCGAAATAAAACTTTTTGACCCCGTCCCGTAACTGGAATCCCGCGCCGCCCGCGGCCTTGGGATTATCCTTGTTGGGGTAGGGTTTGAGAAGAAAAAGGAATCGGAAAAGGTCGAAATGAGGGGCGATCCCCAAATAGGCCTCGCAGACGTGAATGAAAATCGCGATATGAAAGATGGAGTTGGGGTTCAAATGCGAGACCTCGATCCCATAGAAATGGAGCAAACCCCGGAAGAAAGAGGAGCAAGGAAGGCCGAAGCCGCGAAGGAAGGAAGACTCGAAGACCACTACCTCGTCCTGACGAGGGGTGGGGCAAGACTCGCCGGCGGCAGCGCGCCAAGATACGAACCCTTCCGATGGGAGCACGCCGAGGGAGACCAGCTTCTGTAGTCTCCGCTCAGTCGTGGTGGACTTCATCCACTTCTTTGCGTTCTTCGCTGCCTCAGCGGTGGTGGGGGATGCTGAAGCCATCGCGACTGGAGACGGGTGGCGACGGAGGTGACGATGGAGAAGAACCCTAGCGGCGGAGCTTGCTGAAGAAGCTAACTGACTGGCGCGAAACGTGGCTAAGGTGAACCAATTTCGTCCCCCTGTTTCGGACTAATAGCAACGGGCAAGGTTTCGCATTCTGGGCCGGGCCTTAGTCTAGCGCTGGATGCGGCCTTTCCGCGAGGGGCCCGATAATCACTCAGCCGCCCGAGTGGTTCCCCCCGAGAGGTCTGCGTTGCGCGCCGACTGCCTGTCTAGGAGCGGATGAGCCTAACTACTCGGAGGAAGCGGACCCGCGGATTCGAGATCAAATCGAGGAAAAGCAGCATCGTGGATCCAAGATCAAAGCAAAAGACACCTTGGTTACCCAGAAGGTTTCCATTAAAAGGCCCGACTACATATTTTCCACGGCTCAGCACATCGAGCTAAGGCTCGTCGCTGGCTCGCGAGGATACAGATAAAAAATGAATCACTCTGACGACCAACTCACATTGAGAATGGAGGAAACGAGGGCATCCTTCAGGGGAGTGTGGACGACATAAAGTCGCGGATGACCGCTGACCAAGACCCTAATGGCTTCTTGGGCCATGTTTTCCGCGTACTCCTCCCGCCACTGTTGCCAGCGAGAAACCTTAACGGCTCTGGCCGCGGCAGCGCGAGCGCGAAACCCAGCGACGGCGGCTTCCCACGGATCCATAACTTTCTTCTGATCTCTCGATTGATTGCAGATGAAGAGATTTCTGGATGTCGCCAAGAAAACTCAAAACTTGAAAGCCGAAGGTGAAGTAGTACTCAGCCCCTGGGATTTCTTTTATACACGGGGGAAGTTCAAGGGCCGCGCCTGGTAATCCGTTTCGAACATAGTAAAACCATCATGACGATGGGACGGAAGTGGGAACGAATACGGTTTCCCACGGAAATACGTACCGCTTCGACTGTGTGAGAAAAGGGTGCGAAAACGCTTCGCCTCCCCCTAATTGGGCTTGGGCTAAAACTGCAAAGGGCAACCCCCTTAACAGGCTTTCTTAACACACCGCTAACGGTGGCAATGTGTTAAAATCGAGCCTAATTCGGCCTCCGTGCACCCTGGAGGGCATATCACCGGCAGTGCCAAAATTAAAAATATTTCACGGCATACCCCACGCTGGGTCACTAGATAACTTCGCATGTTCGAGGTTGGGTGTTGGTGAAATTTGGATTTGACTTCTTGAGGTATGCCTTTGTAAGGTCGCCCGTTGTATACCGCTGCCCGGATACAAATACCTCTCGGCAAAGTCGTATCCAATTGGTACGCCCTGAGGGGCATAAGCTGATCCCTTTCCTGGTTGGGACAGGTACCACCCGGCTGAAAGGTGCGCCCCATGTTGGGCCGAGTCTTGGCTCTTCTGTGTTAAGGCCAGGCCGATCTGATACTTTGAGACGCTTAAGATTACAAAGACGCAAGAAGGCGGAAGTTGTGACAAAGTGGTCAAGGCATACCCCATGTTGGGTCAGTAGCCGCCCTTGTATAGCAAGAGTGGATGCCCAAGAGCCGAACCCTTCTGTTGAGGTGATGCGTCCAATGGGCCGAGTAAGCTGGAGTTTGGTATCGCCAAATCCAGACATCATTTCGACACAAAAACTTAAGATTTCTTGAGTTCTTTACAATCTCTTTTCAGATTACAGGAGATATGGGCGAAATCAGTCGGCCAAGCATCTGACTCGATCATAAAGCACTCGGGGGCTACTGTGGACTACATGGGCCCCGGGTATCCTCTAGAAGGCCCATAAGGGAACAAATGGGGGCGATCCAAGTCGGCTGATTAGGGTTAAAGACTACTCGGATCACACGTGCCTTGCGCCGCAAGAGAGGGTCCGAGGATATGGTATATCTCCATGTAATTAGCAGATCAATGCACACATTCCATGTAACATCGTAACAGAAATAGTTGCCGTATACCCCGCGACGTTCTGTAATCCTATCCCCCTCTGCACTATATAAAGGGAGGGGATAGGAGCCATAGGGGAGATCTTCTTCGGCATCATCAACAAACATACACACCAACCTTGATCATCTTGCATCCTGCATATTGATCAAACATAATCCCAGAGCACAGGAAGTAGGGTATTACCTCCGTTGAGGGCCTGAACCTGTATAACCCTGTCTTGTGTTACCCATCTGGTTTGGTTCTTGATTAGCGTCCCCTCGTACAAATTCATTGCCGGCGGTGACCCCCCAGTTAGTCACCTGTCGACACTCTTCTCGTTCTTCGTGGGAAATCAATACCTTTGGAATACTCCGATGTGAAAGCTACTGCGATATCCGTGCACTTGCGGATTAATTCTAATAGGCATAAGAATCGCCAACACTTGTTCTCGATGATTTGCTTTTGGACTGAAAAGATTTCATTCAGCCACGAAGCAAAGTGTGGACCTGGGTGCGGTCATCGATCGGTTGACCCAGGTCTGCAAGGGTGTCTGCCAGGCTCCGGAAGCGGCAACAGTAGTTGTTGAAGGAGAGGTCCCCCTAGGAGAGGGTGTGGAACTACGCCGCGGCATAGAGAATATGCATCTCCTGGTTCCTGAGAAACTGATCCTCGAGACTGGTCCACACGCCACGGGCCATGTCGTTCTCAGTCATGACCCCCTTAAGAAGGTCAGGCGTGATGCAGCCGTTCAACTACGACAGAACGACATAGTCCATACGAGCCCACTCAAGGTCGGAGAAGTGGCCGACCAGAGAAAGGATGTGATCCGCCAGGGCTTAGAGGCTTAGGGTCATGAGAAAGAGGCCGCGCCACCGATGATAGTGGGGTTGTTGAGGTCAAGTACCACCGGGACGAGAGACGCCACGCTAGTGATGTTGATGTCTTGTGCATGAAGCGCGGCTACTGTCTCGGGGTCTTCAGTGGGGGCTTCAGGGATGGTGACTAGGGGCTCTGCCTGAGTAATTAGGGTAGACTCCGACGGCAGGAGCACCCGGGGCTCAGCCAGAGCCGTGTAGGCCAGGATAGGCTCGGGCTAAGCCAGGAGTAGTTGAGCCTGGAGGAGCCAGGGCTGGAGATGATGACGTCCGCGGGTCCGCCATATCCGGACGGTGAAACAGAGGCGGCGGTGGCCGTAGCAGCATCAACGGCGACAAGGTCGGCGACTCTTCCCAATCCAGGTATGCCGGGGAAGAGCAAGGCCGGAGGCCAGCAGTGCAGCCTGAAACTCGTCGGGAAGCGAGCGAACGGCGGCGACGATTTCATCAACAGCGAGGTCCACGAGTTGGGCAGCGGTTAGCGGGGCAGGAGGGTCGACGACCGTGGTCGACGACGCCGAGAGCGGCGCCGTCAGGTCGGCAATTGTGGAGAAAGAAGCCACGGGAGGAGGATCCATGGAACTTGGATTAGCCATGGCGGTGAGTGACGTCAATGGGGCGGCGCCGGCGGTTGAAGAATTAGGGTTAGGGTTTTGATAGAGGTTCTGATACCATGTTGGAGTTATAGAGTTATGCGGAATAGATAACTTGTATTGACAAAGAGAGAAGTATAAGTAGTACAGAAGATGGGCCTTACCCCCAGGACCCATTATACTCTAACAAGAACCCCTTATGCTTTGGGACGATAGGATCTTATGAAATGGTGAAAGACTAGAACCCATAATTTGAAGAAAGGAATAAAATATATTCATATTTGGACGTCAGCAAGATCCAAAATATACCGTGAAAGAAAAAATAGGACATCTTTGGTTGTCCGCACCAGTGCAGCCTGGCTTGGCCGAGCAGGCTCGTGGGAAACCTTCCGCACGTGCAGATGTGCACAGGCTATTTGCCTGTGGTTGCATCGCGCAGGCCAGTCCAGCATCGCACGAGCAGACAACCAATCATGCGTCTCCTCGAGACACCAAAGATTTATGTGGTGTGCTGAGGAAGTTTATGATGGTTTGATTCCGCCTTTGCAAGGGAAGGAATTAGCGAGTGAAGCCAAGGGGTCTTCGTGCGACCTTGGCGAGGGGAAAGGTTGAAAGAGAGCCGAGATCAAGTGTGACCAAGCCTATCTCAACAGAGATGTAGGATCCCCTGAAGGATCCAAACTTTAGGAAAAAATCTTCTAGTCTCCATTTCGATCTTGGATTCATTTTGCTCTCTAGATCGATTCACTTTGATTTTTTTCTTACACTTGTTGTTGGCTAGCATCCTCGTGTGCTATTACTTGTTCTTGTTGTGCCAAGTTTGTTTTGATGCAGGTGGTAGAGTGGATTTGTAGATCGAGCTCAAGATCCAATTCCAACTCTATACACAGGTCAGAGTATCTGATGTTCCGATCAAGAGACTCTGGTACCTCGGATTGTTCGGGGTTCTTGACCGAACTATTCAGAGTCAGCAGCTTTCGTATTTCAAAGGGACTAAAATTTTGTAACGCCTATTTCACCCCCCTCTAGGTGACATCTCGATCCTTCAAGTGTGGTTGAGTGGAGACAGAGTCAGAAAAACTAAAGTGGTAGCGATTCATAAGCTTGGATGAGAGACCATGTGGAGGTCGCTCTACGTGTGATAAGTATTTGACAATGGTTCTGGTCATAGAATTGAGGTTTTTGATGTTCTTGTGCATTGTTGGAGGTTGTCAATTTGTGTGTGCCTCTGCAGCCCACCGAACTGAGTTCGGTGATGTTGTTTTGGCTTAGGTAGATGTGTTGTGGCATGGTTTTTGGTACAATATTTTTGGGTTTTGTGCATGGTTTAATTGTGTACTAACGTGTAGGTGATGAAGGTAAGTTGATATTTTGGATGTACTAATCTTTATGATACAGATTTAGGTGGACTATGGTCGGCAACAAGTTGAGATGCCAACTAGCAGTTCGGGGTTAGAATGACAAGGAAGTTGCATGAGATGGTCGGACTTGGACTTAGGGATCATAAGGATGACATGGATGTTGAACTTAGTCGGCATGAGGATCGGAGGCTCGGCGGACGGTCGGATTGTGTGGACTCGGTGCGGCCATGTTTTATCTAAAAATGTGAAGAATATGCCCAGGGTGTTTGTGCGGAGTGTGTGATCAAATATCAGCCATCTATGAAGGATTCTAGGGTAGTTTAAATTTCTTACAAGATATCGGGATACCCTAGGAGCTCATGGTCTATATAAGAGGGTGAAGGGTGCCTCACTCCATGCACTTGTAGTTGAGAGGGTTGAGATTCGAGTGTGTTTATGGTGCACTTGTAAGTGCTTTTTCCATCTTTGTGTGACATTATAATACCCCAAACCAAAGCAATAGAATCCACCAAAAGTTCACCATGTTCATTCAAATCTTGTCTAGTTCTTGTGTTTGGTTTGTTCCTTTAGTGTTTTTTTTTAAAACTAGTTTTTCTGCTTCATCTCCTTGTTCTTGCTGCAGATTGATGATGCTTCAAGGTTACACATATGATTTGTGACCAGTTTGCAACCTAGGATAGCCTATAGATGAAGTTTTTAAATTAGATGCATTGCTAATAGGAAATTTACCTCTGCGCATCTTGTAGTAACGTAATTTTAGAAAAATGTGGGAAGATACTATTCCAATTATTTTAAAGTCAAAGTTTTCTTGATTTCCATATCCATCCTTGTAAAAATGTTAAAGTCTAATGTAAACCGTTTGGGCGCCATGAGGTGAACACCAAGCCCCAAATTTTCTGTGCAAAGTTTCTGGCAGACCATAGTGCAAAAATTCCATATTTTTTCTGAAAGGAGTTTTGAGCTTAAATTTTGTGGGGTGCTGCATGACTTCTCTATCTCTCTTGAGAAAATTTTTCATAATTAGTGGAGTCAAATAAATGCAGCAACAATTCCCTTATTAGAGGATAAATTTCTGTTGGAATGTTCTATTGCTTTTCTGAAAGTTGATTAAGTCATTTTGGCTTGTTTAGCTTTTGCTAGAGATACTATAGCTTTGATTCCATCTTGTTTGAACTTTTAACAACTAGGACTCATAAACACTAGTTCATAGCTTGAGTTTAGTGATACATCTTCGAAGCTTAATATAGAAAGTATGAGAGATTGTGATCCACGGTGGTGAGGCTATGTGGAGCTCATTACTCTTGAAATTTGTGCTTCCTAGATGGTTTGGAGGTGCGTGTGCTTGACGAGCTTGCCAAGGCACTTGTAAAAGCCCTGAAGAGGTGTACAAAGTTTTGAAGTTCACCATGCTGACGTGGTGAAGAACTTCATCAAGTGAAGATGAGGCATTAGGCTCGAAAGCAAACCGGTTCTTGTGAGGAGCAAAAATTGCATTAATGGCGAGTAGAAGTTCAACTCCAAGCCTCAGGGAAAAATTCCTTTTGTCTCATTTAAAATTTTCCACTTACTTTCCACTTGCCTTGATTTCCAACTATAGTTGTGTTTTTGGCTTGCTTATGATAGGTTTGGTAGATATTCACGAGTTTTAGTTGGTTCACTTAATTTGAATAATTTCTACTTCAACCTAAAAATTAGAAAAGTAGTCTATTCAACCCTCTATAGCCTTATTAGATCCTTTCACCCTCCTCACGATGAAAAAATAGACATTTGTATGTCTATTCAACAATCCAACAACAAATAAGTTGAGCGGAGGCCCTTTCCATAATAGTCATGGATGACATATTACAAATGGTTTGCATACTATACTAGTATCTCATTGTTTAGGATTGTTCTTTTTGAGCTGATCTGAATGGCTACACAATTGAATGACTAAAATGACTAAATTTTAAGAGTTTATTAAGAAAGTCTCGAAATTCGGACTCATTACGTTTGACTTGCTTTTTAAAGTGTTAGGACCCACCTTCGAAACAGCGAAAGAATAGACTTAAAAAAGCTAAATCTTATGTCTTTTCAAAAACGTAGATAAGTCATTAAGCTGTTAAGCCGTTAAGTTAAAAATAACAGTGTCTTAATATTGGAATTTTCAATTAAACATATATATCTTGTCCCAGCATAGTATCATAACTTTCCATAAAATAAAATTGTTTACAAAATAAACTCTAGAATGAAATTCAATTGTTCAAGTATATTGAGTGAGAAACCAAGAAATTTGGCAAATATTCAACGGGGTGATATTTTTATGCACGTAAAGCTTAGTCTTATTCATAGGTAATTCAAAATCTTACATTGTTGAAACATTCAAAAACAAATTACAGATAATTATTAAATTCCTGCATAGGTAATTTAGAAGCCATTCAACAAATTTTTCTTTCTATGCCTCTGGCAAAATGATTTGATCCTTTCAAGACCCTCCATGAGAGAATATGCGTCAATAGCAAATGTAATGCGGACCCAGTTATCCATTCCTAGAACACTCCCTACATTTGAGCAATACAAGTAACAGTTATATAAAAAAGTGAGACTAATATGAGGATATTCCATAATGTATTTCATATTATCTCTAAGCGCAATCAATTAAACCTTAGAACCATAACAATAATAATATCAAAGACAAACTTTGTTTATAGCATTACTTTAAATTTGAAGCTTGGAGCCCCCGTTGCTCTTCAATTAAGAACATAAAAACATAAAAATGTAAACATATAATAAACAACACATATAGCATGCCAGTGTTCCATTAAAAACATGAACATAACACTATCATAATGAATAGTCATACGATTGGTTATCAAGAATAAACAATCCCTTCTTCCTAGTTATCTTGTTAACAAATGATAACAATCAAATAGATAAAAATAGAATACATTTAATCTTTTGCAAAATATTATATATGATAAAACTAAGAAAAAATAGTAATCAATTAAACTAAAAATTTTAATATAGCTAGACAAAAAAGAATATTCCATAGATAAATTCCTACCTGGGCATAAAATCACCGACTCCTCTTTCGCAAGTTTGCAACAAAAATCAATATCATGATGGATGCCCTCTAAAAGATATAAGTTCAATTTCACCTGTTTATATAATTTCAACATGAAATGAGTAAAAAAACTCAATAATATGAATATTTCTAATGTAACTTGTGCATAATTATGAGCAAATAACAAATCCTTTCCGTAGTTCACTCAGCTTGCATGGTTCATATTGTATCAAGAAACAAAACTAACTAATGCATTGTTACCCCCTACCTCGATTGATCATAGTTGTCAAGCTAGGCATTGGAGCCACCTAGGTAGGTTGTAAGTGCCTCTTGGCAATCTAATTAAGGCCGATTAGAGGGGCACAGTTCTAGGTGGTGATAGTATTGCCCCAGCTCCCATGTCCTTGTTTTCATCATCCCTGATCCCAAGAAACCCTTGTCTCCTTTTCTAGCTATGCCACATGGTCACCTCAAGGTCATTGTCCATGGTTGTCGACCAAAAGAAGGGAGAAAGCTAGAGCTAGAGTGGTAGCAGTGATTGCTACTTGGGATAGAGGGATAAAGAAAGAGCACCACTGCCGTAGGGGAGAAACCCTAATGTGTAATCGTAAAACATAACGAGTTGTGCAGGTTGTTGGACAAGCCTGGCTCATATGGGTAAAGAATTGTCCCCTCCCTACTCATCTTGTTTTAAGATACGCGAATAGCTATCCCTTCCAATCATCCTCTCTTTCTTCTCCTTCATTTTGCTTTCCTTCTCCACCTTCCACCCCCTAGGCTACTGCATAGGTGGGCTAGGATCACTAGTTGACAACTTGACACCCACATAGCCTGACTGGCACCAAACGTCTTGTGCATCCTTTCTAATGCATGGCGTATATCGTCTTAAGCCGTTGGCACCAACCAAGAATTTAATTTGTTAGTCTGTTCGCAATCTACTAGATAGAGTTAGTTTTTTAATTTTAAAATTGAAGTATTGATAGGTTATTTCTTACATTTGGTCAATAAACTAATCTATCGCTTAATCCTAACGTTATCAACCTGGTTGTTGGTCTAACAGTATTAGGGGATGAAGCAAGTGACAAGAGAGGTATATTAATGTTTGTTTAAAATTCCTTGAAACGGAGGGGCACTATAACCTAGTAAAGTCACAATGTTAACACAAATTGTTATCACAAATTGTAACTTATAAAACATTATTTGAAAATATTATTATAAAATAAAATGCATTCCACTAAACTTAACGGTTTCAATGCACAACGGTCCTAAAATCATGCTAATCAACCTTCAAGATTAACTTTGTTCAAAGAAAACTTACCATCACAAACATAGATCCTTCTGGCTTGTGAGGACAAGTGATACATTTGATCTTCTTAATTTCTCTGTAACATATCTCTGATGTTTCCATTAGCAAATCAATTATCCTCTTGAAAAATTCTTCCTTTGTGTTCTCAAGAATTTGTGGAAGAGCTGCCTAATCAATTCAACAAAAAAATCCACAATTTAGTTGTTTGAGACAAAATCCATGAGGTTATGTAATCCAAAGAAATCTTGAAATAGAATAAGCTAACATAGATAATAGAGTGTCGAAAGAATGGTAGTATGGTTGCTCTAAAAGAACATGACATACTATTTTTATTCAAGCAAATATGACATACTTTTGATGATACTTCCAACATACTGCAAAGTGAATTTAAGTACAAGATGTCATGGTGATTTTGGCTACATGCCAAATTTTGCTCAAAATATTATTTTCAACGTGCATCCATTTTATTGAAATTAAAAGAAACAAAGGAAAATATTTGAAACTAAAAAGCCATTTAATTATCCTAGTTCAATCATCTTATATCATCTATCTTTGTTCACATTTTATATCCATCGGTTTTTAATAGTATTGTTTAATTGCAAAGTATAAAAACGAGGAACCAATTTCCAAATGAAAGATAAGAATAACCAAAATGATAAACACTAACCTGGATGAAAGTTGCAGGATCCGTCGAGACATTAAGGAAGTTTGTAATTGAGGTAGCGATCTAAAATATTTATTTATATATTTAGCAAAGCATTATTTGTAACGAAACATATGTAAAGAAGTGTCGAAGATTATTTTACCTTGGTTTCTTGTAAAATCTTCTTGGGGTCGCATAATGCTACCCAGCCAAGTCGCCACCCAGGCACTATCCACCTCTTCGATAGAGATCCTAGGGTCAACACAGGAGCAATGTGCCCAAAGGTTCCCATTGGGATGAATGGAGAGCTTCCAAAAACCAAATTGCCATACACTTCATCAGCAATGACTAATATTCCAAGCTTCCTTGCCACCTCAGCGACCTAAATAGCATTGACAGAGAAATCCTCAGCAAACGTTTCTCTTGGCAAAAAATTATTCAAATATCACACCGTTTAACAGATCCATCACCTAATTAATAAGTAAAAGAGCCCGACCTTGGCTAAATGCTGGTACGAGTACACGTTCCCGCATGGATTATTGGGGTTGATGATGACAATAGCCGTGGTGTTCTTGTCAGCGATATATTCCACGGAGTCGAGATTAATCTCCCAACCCCTCTCAGGAATGAGATCAAAATGGCGAACTTCTAAGCCGTTGTATGCGGCGCGCGCCTCGTAATTGGGGTAACCCGGTCTAGGAAGCAGTATGTTTGTGCCTGGCTGCGCCAAGACAGAGATGACGACCTCAATGGCCTGAGTGCCCCCGGCAGTGAGGAAGATATCATCGGTTGACAGCGTGTAGGGGAGGTCACGGGACAGGTGCTTCGCCACGACGCTATTTTTTGCCGGAAAAATGGCATAAGGTTAATTAGCATACCTGTATGGTTAGCTTGAATTAATGTGCTTTCTGAATAATAGTAGTTATTTCAAAGGCAGGTCATCATGTACATATAGTCATGAATAACTATGAATTATACATGATAGATGAATAAAGACGCCCCTCTTGTGGAATGTATTTGGTGTAACCGTGTAGCTAGTTCTAACAGATGCTCATTTAGCTGTACAAAACAAACTAGAACAGCTTCACCCGGACCGTAGGTTTCATGCAACCGTGAGAAAAACCACGCACACAATCGGTAAATTTAAACTGTTAAATTTAAATTTGTAGTAGTTTTTTTAAACAAAAATCACCAGTCGAGTTGTCTCAGGAGAAACCCTGTACCTTGCCTAGCAATCCAGCTACATATCCATTGTCAAATAAAAAAAGAGAAATAAAAAAAGGGAACATGCATGAGAGACATGCACTTCTATCGTGTGCTAGCATGCATAGCCGGATAGCCACAGACCATGGATCTCTCTTTGCCGAAAATATAAGTGCCTGGAAGTAGGAAGCATAGGTATAGGTATATTCCAGATGGCTACGTATCATGCCACATTGACGCATGGCGCATCGCTCGTGGCTGGTGGACAGCCAACGCAGTGGCATTCACGCGATAGACGGGGGAGACCTCGCGCCCGGCGAGGCAGCCTCGTGGTATCCCTCCCTAGCCACGTGTCATGTATCATTGCTACTACACTTTTTTATTTTCGCTTGTGAAATTGTGCGGTGTATATACAATCCCTCGTGGCCATGAACAGTAGTATAATTTCTAGAAAAGAATCGATGCACGTTATTTACGTACGCATATGCGATTTATGTATATATACAGTCCGTAGTATAGGCATATCTACAATTTGAAAGTTTAACCATAGCTATATATCCTAACATTTTAGATTGATTTTGTTTTGTACTAATTTACTATATTAATTATAAAGTATATACTTATTAGAGTGGATGATTAGATCTAAATTATAACTTTGATGGCCCAAGCAAGTATATACCTCGACAAGCATCGAAAAGGAAAGCATGAAACGGTAGCGCAGAAATTACCAAACATTTAGCTAGGTACGTAATGCGCTGGTGGCACATGGACAAGATCGATATACGGTACTAATTAAACGTACCAGTGGGGTGAATTGAGAGCAAATTGAGAGAGCGCCAAACGCGCGCGGGCAATAAATAACAAATGCGTTATGCGTACGTACCGTCGCGCGGCGGGGAGGCCGACGCCGGCGGGGTAGCAGTTGAACTCGCCGGAGCGCAGTGCGGTGGCGACGGCGTCCTCGGCCTCGGCGGCGGTGCGGAACGCCGGGAAGACGGACGGGTCGCCGTGCGCCAGCGGCAGCACGGGCCGCGGCCCGCGCTCGTCCACGCTCGCGCTGATCATGTACCGCGCCGCCCGGATGCTCATCTTCTGCCCCGCCACCGGTGCCGGCACTGGCGCGCCCTCCCTCGCTCGCGCGAACCTCCAACCCGCCGCACGGCCGCCGTCCCCCTTGTCGCCGGCGCCGCCGTGCCCGTTGCTGTGGCCGTTGCTCGCCATGGGTGATGGGTGAGCTACTGAACTGAACTGGCTTGGCTAGTACAACTAGTAAGCTTAGTAGCAGTGTCTGATTTGGGTTTGTCACTCCGTTCGGTGCTTGACTCGATGAGTTCAGCTGGTCTCCGGGCTGGTGCCTTATATAGAAGTTTCTTTGACCGCCTCGGGAACCGGGAATGCCGAAAGAAGCAGCACGAAGCATGCATGCGTTGGATTCTGCCGCAATAGTTCGCGCCTTCAGTTTCCCCTTTTTTTTCTGGGAGCAACCAGCCAAGTTAGCCAACGAACTCCCGTTACTTATCAAATCGCACGGGATCGTAAAACGACAAACGAAGCACACGCATACCTCCCGCCTCCCATGTTCGCGTACACAACACGCATCTCCCTATATCACGCACGCACGTACGTACAATATGTGCTTTGCTCACCTACACATGATGCGTATGTTTTTTCTTGTCACGTTCTCTTCTCTTTTTTCTTTTAGTTTTCTTTTATTTTTTGGAAAAGCAAAACTAAAACTATTTTTTTGTTAGGTTCTAGGATGACAGATATCACATAGGTATAAAAAAAATTGGTATCATAAGGGTATCGTGTATAAAAAAAAAATCAGGTCTATTTCTCTCGAATATCGATTGTATCAAGTTGGTGTCGGAAAAAAGGTATCATAAGGATATCATATATCCCAAACAAAAGTATTAGGTTTGAGTGTCGAGTATCGGTGGTATCAGGTTGGTAGTATCGTCGAGTTTTATGGTAACATTAAGGTATCAGAAAAAAAGGTATCATATATCCCAAACAAAAGTATCGAATCTGGGTGTCGAGTATCGGTGGTATCAGGTTGGTGATATAATCTAATTTCATGGTATCATTGAGGTATAAAAAAAAGTATCATAAAAGGGTATCATATATCCCAAACAAAGTATCGGTCCATGTGTCGATTATCGGTGTTATCAGGTTAGTGGTATCGCCGAGTTTCATGGTATCATTTGAGATATCGAAAAAATATCAAGAGTGTCATGGTACTTTTATAGAAAAAATGATATCAGAGAGGTATCATAAAAGGGGCATATGATATCGCAGACAAGTATCGAGCCATGGTGTCGTGGAGTATCATAACGGTACCATGGTACTTCTATAGAAAAAATGATATCAGAGAGGTATCATAAAAGGGGCATATGATATCGCAGACAAGTATTGAGTCATGATGCCATGGAGTATCAGTGGTATCAAGTTGATGGTATTATCGAGTATCATAGTATCAAGATATCAGGTCAGTGATATCATCGAGTACCATAAAAATATCGTAAAAGGGGCATATGGTATCATGAACAAGTATCAAGTCAGATGTCAAGGAGTTATGAAGAGTGTCAGAAAAAGGGTATGAGATATCACAACCAAGTATCAAGTTTTAGTATCGGTATCGAAAAAAGTATCGTAAGATGGTATCAGATATCACAAAGAAAGTATTGGGTATGGTGTAGAGTATTGATGGTACCAGGTTGATGATATCGTCGAGTATCAGAGGTACATTCAAATATCGAGTCAAAAAATAAAGTATCTGATCAAAAGTACCATCCAGTGTCGATTAGAAAAAATAAAGTACCAATATTAATATACTCTAAAAATCAAGTATCGGGTAGTATCATCTAGTATCGGGTCAGACTAATCAAGTATCGGATCATCAGTGTCATCGAGTATCGGGTCAAATAATATCAGGTTTGGTGTTGGGTCGCGTGTATCATGTCAAGGTATCATGAAAAAGGTATTATTGAAGTATCAGAATAAAATTTATCATAAAGGTATCATATATCACAAAACAAAAATCAGTTGTCGAGTATCGTTGGTATGTGGTTGGTGGTATCATCGAGTTTCATGGTATCATTGAGATATTGAAAAAAAAGGTATCATATAAAACAAAGTATCATGGTTTGGATGTCGAGTATCGGTGGTATCAGGTTGGTGGTTACGTTGAGTTTCATGGTATCATTGAGGTTAATCTCAAACAAAAGTATCGGGTCTAAGTGTCGAGTATCAGTGGTACCAGGTTGGTGGTATTGTCAATTATCGGAGGTATTATCGATTATCGGTTCAAAAAATCAAGTATCAGATCAGAAGTATCGAGTATCGGGTCAAAAAAAAATCAAGTATCATATCAGAAGTATCATCGAGTATCGGGCTAGGAATATCGAGTTTGACGTTGGATCGAGTGTATCATGACATGGTATCGGATCGAGAGTATCATGTCAGGGTACCAGGTCGAGAGTATCAGGCTTAGTATCATGTTGCAGGATCACTGGTTGAGAGTATCAGGAGCATTGGGTATTGGGTCAAAAAGGGTTGAGTATCACAGGGGTATAACTATAAGGTTCAATATCATGGGGGTGTCATCATGTATTGCGTTGTCAGGGTCGTAGTATCAAAGTATCAGTTCAGTGATATCATCGAGTATCAAAGTATCATCTTATATAGGGGAGTAGATGTCAGAATGGGTACGGGGTGTCATGACAGATATCTAAAAAAATGGCATATAATATCATGAAAAAGTATCGAGTCAAGTGTCGTGGAGTTTCTGAGACAGTATAAAGAAAGGATATCAGATACCACAAACAAGTATCAAAAGTTCAAGACTGGTATCAAGTATCGAAAAAGTATCACAAGGGGTTATCATATATGGCAAAAACTAGTATCAGCTGTGGTGTCGAGTTGTAAAGTATAGGAAGTACTTGGTGTATCATATATTAAATTAGTTGTAAAGTATAGGGAGTACTTGGTGTATCGTCACAAAATTCATATTGTAGGTATAAAAAACTCTTTTTACAAAAAGTAAAAAGAAAAAATTATAAAATATGAAAAATTATGAAAATGATTGGTCACGATTTTAGATGAATTATAAATTTTATTTCATGTTAAAAGGAGATTATATGCAATAAAAATAAAAATTGTAAAATTAAAATGAAGAAAAATGAATTGCACTTCCTAGTGCTAGTTGGAGTGCAACTAGTTACATGCGGAGGAGTAGCTACGTGCGGCCAGCGCGAGAACATTTTTGCAGGGACGCATCTCACGCGCGCAAAAGACATGCTCTCAGAAATACGCTTTCTTGTCGTATTCTATCCCGTCGCACACGGCTCGGATCGACGGGATCCCGTCGAGCAGAATTTCTCTTTTTTCTTCTCTTGTCAAAAGGAAAAGTTTCCATATTTTATGCCACGGTGCTCGGGCGGCGACCATTATCCCCACAGACGAAAAGAGAAACCAGCAAAAAAAAAGAAGCGAAGCGGGGAAAAAAAAAAACAAACCCGAAGCGAACCGCTGCCGGGAGGAACACGAAGCATGCCCCTCTCCACGGGAGAGCTGATTAGCTTGACGTGCACTGTGCACAGACCCTCACATCCTCACCGTAACATTTCGATTCATGAGTCTCTGCCTAATACTCCCTTCTTTCCAGTATGTAAGGCATAATTTGTTTTCACTTTTTTCCAATATATAAAGCGCAGCTACATTGACCGTTCAGAAGTTCTAGAAATACCCTTCGCTGTGTAGGAAACTAATTAATTCTAGAATCACATTCTTTCCGTGCGCTGATATTTCCTTCCCGTGCATGAGCGCTAATCAAAAATCATCTCATTAATTATGGGCAATTAATTAGGGGCAAATCAAGAATCACAAGCGCTATACACGGTCTCCTTAGTATTCACGAAAATCAAATTATGCCTTACATACTGGAAAGGAGGGAGTAATAAAGAGAGTAGTGTTTCCATCTTCTTCCGTCAGTCAAAGGCTTCCCAGCCGTTCGATCGCGATCGCACGGCTCCGCCTACTCACATCCGTACGCAAACCCTAGCGGGATCCCTCCAGCCCCCGCGACGCCCTCTCCTTCCTCCTCTCCTCCTCGGCTCCCTCCACGGCGGCTACAGCCCCTGCGACGCCCTCTCGGCCCCTCCAGCCGCCCCGGCCCTCCCTCTCCCTCAGCGATCTCCCAGGCGTCGGAGCAAGAGGCAGTGGCTGGCCCTCTCCTTCCTCCTCTCCTTGTCGGCTCCGTCCCCGTGGTGGCACCCCATCTCTCGCCCGCCCCACCTGCCCCGCCCTGTCTCTCGGCTCTCTCACGCCACCGCAGGAGAGGCTAGGTTTGATATCCACCGACCGGCCGCCGCCCCCTCTCTTCTTCTTCTCCCTCATCCTCTCTCTCCCTCCTCTTTTTCTCCCTCATCCTCTCTCTTCCTCCTCCTCTTCTTCTCCGTCTCCCTAATCTCTCGCTCTACTGCTTGCGCAGCTCGTGTCAACGGCAAGGAGGAGGAGGCAGCCTCGGCGCCATCTTCATGCCTAGGTACGCGCTCCTCGCCGGGGGCGGCATCAAGATCCGGCCACCAGAGCACCGCAGGTTCTCATCCTCTTTCGCGGCCTTCTTTGCCGGCGCATCGAGCGGTGGGGTTTTGGCTACACTCGTCGCGGCCGGCCAGGAGCACGTGCTCAGCGCGGAGCTCGACTGGGCTGGTGGAGGACACGAGCATCGTCGCAACGGAGACGGTCATGGCAGTGTGCTGCGGGAGGCGCTGTACGGCTCGGTCGGTCTGGTCGAGAAGTGGGGCTCGGAGGGAACGGTGGAGGCCGAGGTAGGGGGCGAGGACATGAAGCTGCTAAGGCAGCTGCTCAAGTTCCTTAGTGACATCGAGGAATTCTATGACTGCATTGGAGGAATCATCGGGTGAGCAATGCTTGTTTGTCTGCTTGCACTGCATTGGACGAATCATCGGGTGAGCAATGCTTGTTTGTCTGCTTGCACTGCATTGGACGAATCATCGGGTGAGCAATGCTTGTTTGTCTGCATTGCTAGAGTTGGAAACTTATTAAACAACCAAGTAGAAGTAGCAAAATTGCCAAGGTGGCGTTTGCTGAAATTTGAAGTTAGTAGTTGGCAAAACTCATGTTGGATTAATTGTGTTGCAGAAGGAAGAATTAGGATTTCAGCATCAGGCAGCAACCATGCCTGATGTTCCTCCTCCAGAAAAGGTAAGAATTTTCTCTCTCCTCTCTGATATGTATGGAAAAAGGCCATTGAGCTAATAAGTAGTCAAATGCAGCTCCTGAATTTGGAGGAGATATGAGAGAGAAGACTTACTGATCCACGCTTTCCAATGTAATTTCTTTCATTTAAGTTGTCTTTTGATAATCGGCTAAATTAGTGTTTCCCCCGCATGATTAATAGTTTTAAACTTTAAAGGTAGTAACCTTCGGAAGCAACTTGTTTTGTGCTGTTAATAAACATGATTGTTTATGCCGGTAGTGCAACAAATTGTATAGCACATGTAGAATGTTACATGTCCTCTATCTTAAGTATCAGTTTTTATCATTTTTTCATCTCTTTACCACACGCTGTTTCTTGTGGTTTTGACTGTTTAGTAATCTGTACTTCTGCAGGCAATATAGGAACTCGGCTGCCAAGAAAAAGTTTATACCTTGGCCCATTGAAATGAGATTCTGCGAAGATTCTGCTTCTCAACATAAACCAAGGTTATATCTACATACTGTCTTTAATCTCAGTGCATTTCATTCGTATTTTACCTTGGCCTACTTCTCCACGAAACTTTGGTTTGGCCTTAAGATTCAGTGATACTTAATTGCACCAGAAAAACCAACCAAAACCTTTTTAATAGAACAAAAAAAATTTAGTAGAAATTCGAAGGTTCAATATAGATCTTTGACTATCATAATTTTGACTTTTTTTAATTTCTTCAAGGTTTATCCTACTGCGTACTATATGTTCTGATTCAGTAATGCATCATTCTTTTCAGCTTGAACTATTGGTTCAGAGCTAGAGGAAAGCTCCCTGATGATCAAGCTCTGCATAGGTTTGTCATTGGATCACCATGTCGATCGTGTTTTTTATAAATTTCAGTATGAAGTTATTCTGTGGTATTGCAGATGTGTAGTAGCATACGCTTCAGATCTACTATATTCAGGCGTCAGCCTAAATCCTCACCGAGAGAAGGGTTTGAAGACATACTCTCTCAGTCTTGATCACTCGTATGTTTCAGCAATCTACATTCATTGCAGTTGCCACATTCATCTCCCCGTAAATCATTCGTTTGCTTTTCCGCATACATTTTGCAGGATTTGGTTCCACAAGTGATGCTGCTAACTAACTATTGATGTGGTCGAAATTATTACAATCCTCTCGTCCTCATGTCTTCGGAGGTTGTCTTTGATCATGTACATTATTCAAGGGACACAAAGCTGAGCATAATGGTTATCTTGATAGGTGTTGCGAACCGCACGATTCTTGATGTTAGTGTAAATGCGAAAGGTCGATTATGGTTTGTTATAGCTGTTTGGAGCATGACTTTGCAACAATATGTAAGTTAAACTGCCTATACTGTGTGGTGATTTCCTTTCTATCTTCTAGCCAATAATATTCCTCCTTGCTTTAGGTGTCAAAAAACAAAGATATCACATGGTGCCACAATAGTTACTGTGGTTCTCTGTAATTTTGCTGTTGTAAATAACTGGCACTGATTAGGATTTTTTTTATTGAGCATGGAAAGAAAGTATCATGCTAATATTGTGCATTGATGGAATGAGATGATGGCATTCTTTATGCCCTCATGACACCTTATCAATCATTTTCCAAAAATGCAATGAATTCTTTTGTTTAATCTCTGATCAGTCAGAGTAAACTTAGGTGTCATGATTTTTATTTTTGCATTTGGTCTAGACAGAGGCACATAGCAAATGGATTCTTTTTTGAATGACTTTTGTTAGCGAATAATTTTTTAATAAACTGGTTTGCGAAGATTTTTATTTCTCCCGTTGCAACGCACGGGCATTTTTGCTAGTAATACACTAAATTATTTAAATGAGTAATGCACTAAATTAATTAAAGAGGTGGTGAACAGAAACCAAATTGAGATCGACTCTTTCTTCACAATGCGCCTGAACAGGGGTGGATCTACAGTACAAGGGGTCAAGCCAGTAAGAACCACTCGATCGGAAACCGGATCGAAAAGATAGAATTCATATAAATCCCGCTGAGCAGAGGATGAACAGTAATTTCAGCATAGATTCAAACTCTAAATCAACACAACACTTTATTCCCTAAGTCAATAAATCTCAAATTTTAAACACGGCTCACCTACAATGTCTAGGTCCTATCCCAGCCAATAATTGGGATTACTGGTGATAAAAACTTGACCTTATGTGATCAATTCACTCTATATCATAAAAGCAAGCAAGAGTGAACTTTCAATCCATGCGTAAAATTCGTGAGAAACTCATGTGAGATGGCTCAAGGTGTAGTCCTGCACAATATGTGATGCTAATTCAACGTAGAAACTCTGCCAAACCAAAAGGAACAAGACTTCCAAAGAATCAACTCAAAAGTATGCAAGAACAACGTGAAAATAGATGAGAGACAAATAGCATGAATTTCAAAACAAGTTGTCGATGATTGGGAAAAAGCTTCCCAAGTCGAGCTTAGCTCTGAATTATGGGACCAAAGAGCCCCTTTCTACCGCAACCCCGACTTCAAAGATGTCGAAGAGATTTTGGCATAGAAGACACCAAACAAAGACACCACAGAGATTTTTATCATGTTTTAGACCTCCTAGGTAAGAGATAATAACCATGTATAGTTCTTTACTATAATCAAGAGATCACATTATAAAGTTTGCACGAGAAAAACCTAGGAGGGGTCCTTCTCTGGAAGAGGACAGTTCTATCGATGTGGACGTCGTCGTGATGGTGATTCTAATGATGATGATCATTGCCCTACCTTCACGCGGGAGGAGGCTATTTATACTAACCCTAGGGGTACAAATTCAGAAAGATAAACATATGCATGGTAACTAATCCCTAGAATTATGTGACATCCCAATGCTATCTTGGAACCCTAGCACACTCCACCACAGGTCGGGTCATCGCAACGAGGAAGACTTTATCGCAAGCCTTTAAATCTATTGATCAGCACGCCACAGGTAATGCGTAGCCCATCACGTCGCCTATCAACTTGGGTAACTGCACGTTTACGGGTAACGGGAGGAAGGAGACCCGAGGAACACCAAGAGGTATTTCACTGTCTGGCAAAGGCAAAACTCAATCCCTCAGAGCTAGCCTCTGGCTCAAGCGAAATACTGCCCGGCTAAGGCCTTCCCCTTGAGTTTTTATTAACTCATGAAGGGAATTGATTTGGGTAGGGTAGGTCTGCCGCCTTACTAGGAAAAGAAATGCTTTTGACCAGGTAGAAAATAATTCATTTAGGAAAGAAACATTTGGTTGGGAAATCAGCTCCATACCTGGCAAGGATTGCACCAAAAGAGGTCTTTTGTTCTTAAACAGGCAACAAAATTGTCTGGGTTATCCTGGGCGGTCCCTCGTGGATTTTACCGTAACAGATTGTTGCAATGGTCAGATTTTTACTAGTTATTGGAACAATGCGTGGACACGACAAACTCGCGCTAGTTACAGCGAAATGTGCCCCCACCTATTTTGTTAATGATGGAAGTGTGAAAGGAAGTATTGTGTAGTGCCCCACATATAGAA
Organism: Raddia guianensis; assembly: GCA_036346415.1. Classification (NCBI taxonomy): domain Eukaryota; kingdom Viridiplantae; phylum Streptophyta; class Magnoliopsida; order Poales; family Poaceae; genus Raddia; species Raddia guianensis. The sequence continues at coordinate 47,728,809 of CM070535.1, read as the reverse complement.
GGGATACGGAGGCAAGAGTAAGAGAAAGTACTCTTGCCTTCTCTCCTTTCGTGCCCTCTCTCACCAGAGCCTTTCCCCGCTCCTTTTGAGCACCCCCTTTCCTGACCGCAACTAGATCTCGAAATCAAGCCATGGGTAAGATCAGTCGAGCTGAGCGAGGAGAGACTAGAGGAGATGGAGAAACTAGGGGAGATCGATATGAGTAGCTGGCGGCTGCCCGAAAATGAAGACACGCTAGCTCCATCGGAGAACAAGATAGTTAGCTTTGAGCTAACATCCATTCAAGGACTTTGCCTTGCGGAGAGTAACTTCCACGCCTCTCTGCTGGCGCAGTGCATGTTGGAGGCTGTGAACCTCCACCCGAACTCTTTGCTTGCCATGGCTATCTTAAGCCGCTTGTGCGAGAGGTACTTGAAGATCTTTCCAACTATGGCCTTGTTCCTGCAATATTACGGCGTCCAACGGCCCTTCATGAGGCAAAATCAGGCGAAGGGAGACATGTTTGTCTGGCCTGTCGCCTTTTGATTTAGGACAAATGTCCCCTTCCTCTACCCAGATATCCCGCTGAAGGATCCAATATTCGGGTGAGTGAAGTGTTGGTTTTACCTTTGGCGATTGGAGTACAACCAACTAACTGAAGCCATCACCTCGCCTGGACACCACACCAGATATGGATGAGCAGATCAACCAGGAAGCGGCCCTGGTTAGGAGAGGGCTCAACAGGGTGCACATTGCCCAAGACTACGGGGGTGTTTGGTTTGAAGAATGTGATGGTGAATTGACTCCCAACTTGTTTGGTTTGAGTAGTGGAATGATTCCATCCATCACCATCCCATCTAACAATTAGTACAAAATGAGGAATGGTGTCATCCCACCAAATTCATGGGATGATCCCATTCCACTTAGGATGAGGTGGCTCCTCAAACCAAACACCCCCTAGCTACATCTCCAACCGCATCTGCCCACTGTGGTGCAAGGAGCATCCCTTGCGGGAGGTCACCGGATTGAAGGTAAGTCACTTGTTTTTGCGGTAAAGTTTATTCGATTCTTCTTACCTGGTGCTTCTCCTCTCTTTTTCTCCATACCTCATAGCGCTAGATCCTAACTAGGTCAAGGATTAACCGGACAAGCTATTCCGGAGTCCACAGGACAAGAAACTCGAGGCCGATCTGGCTGCTAATGTTCCTCGAAATGTCCTGGAGCAAAGCGAAGAGGTAAGCCAGCAATTATTAGCTCTTTTTGAGTCATCTCTTCTCGGTTTTGATTTTCACTTTGCCCGGTGCTACACAGGAAGAAGCCATTGTAGAAGCCGAGGCAAAGCAGGTTGTTTCAAAGGGAAAGGGAGTGGTCAAGAAGACTTCGTGTAGAATGCGAGCCACCGCCATCATTCACCGCCGAGGCAGACCAACAGGAAGACAGCTGCCAAGGTTGGCGCCGCCATGGAGGAGGAGGAAGTGGCGGGCGATGAAGATGTTAGGAAACAGGTAGGCTACGCGAGCACATATTCAAAATTTTTTACCATGATTCACCCAAGATCTCATGTAAGTAGGGGATCGTGGATCGTTACCCTTAACACCCAGGTGCAGCAGAAGCATACGCACGTATAGTGGAAATAGTCGTTCACATCCCGATCAGCACGAAGCAAGTCGCGATCGTGGTCGGGGACGAACTCCTCGTGGTCATCAAGGTCGCTGAAGATCATTGGAGATCCAACCGGACAGTGCATCTGCGTACGGCAGCGCCTCTACTGGTATCTACACGTACCAAGAGGAACGTTGTGCGGGTGTGCTAGCACCTTGCAACACAACTAGGGTTTCTGGGGAAAGGGGGTGCGCGGTTCTGGTGGTGCAATCAGGTGCACAACCCCCAGCATCTTCTTATATAGAAGCGCTAGTGGGTCGTGACCCACTAGGGCTCCATCTCCCAAGCGTATCATATCTACGCATAAATTGTTAAACAGTTCCAATCCGTTAAGTGTGTGTCTTGTTAGGTTCAGTGCAAGTCAGTTGTGAATCCAAAAACCAGTTTCCAATCCACCGATCAACAGAGGCACCTAGCAGTACGTATTGATACTTGATTGCACAGAATCAATATTCGGTTGAACCTTGATACAATCACATATCGATCCCTTTGCCATACGATACCAGTCAAGCTCAAGGCAAGATGTGCGCCACCTTTGTTGATAACTAGACCACTTCGTTCGACAGTGCTATGGATGCAAACCATGACTAACTCCTTAGTCATATTAGCATGGCCGTGCACTTTCCCTATCCATCCACACGAGGGGCCCAAAGGTATCTCTCCCGCTATCTAGAAGGGGCAAATTACAATTTGATCATCACACCCCTATTTTGAGTCTGCATCCTGGGCATCCATGATGATCTCAAGTCTAAGGACCATATAGGCGTACCACTTGAGACTATAAGCTGATGGCACTTTATGAGATAACAATTCACAGCATCTCAGAGTTGGTCTGTTTGACTACCCATGTTCTCCAACATGTGTCCACATTATTGTTTCAATATCTCCATATCTATGTTATGTGAAACATTACCATCAACCAATACATGTGCTAATCAAATCATCACCGCTCCTCGTAATGATATGGATCAGGGACCTATTTAGAATAACGTCACTATAACAATGTGTTTCACAATCAAGACATACTTGATGAACAAAGTTGTGACATTTATTTAGGGAGCCGATAAAAAATGTTATCATAAGTACATGAATAAAGACATATTACAATCATCAACATGATTGATTTAGGGCATATTTCCTTCAGAAGAGGCGGAGGAGGAAGAGGTGAAAGGGAAGGAAGCCACACTCCTCGAGGCCACCGATCTCACAGAGGTACGAGAACTCCGCAGGAGGGTAAGAAATTACACCGCTATTTACTGTTGTATGCCTATTAGAAATAATCCGCAGTGCACGGATATCGCAGTAGCTTTCATCCGAAAGTATTCCAAAGGTATCGATTTCACACGAAGACGAGAAGTGTCTAGTATAAAATCTAGCTCAACCGGATGGATATGGGGATAATGACGGAAGTGAGATAAGATAATTTCAGGATGAGAGGCTTTACAGTTCAAATTTCACTTAGCTAAGATACAAATTTACCTCAACGTGAAAGCACTCTGAATCAGAGCTCGATCGATTCACTACCACCCGCTATCAGTTAAAAACATCGGATGATTATGATCACCCTCGATTGGGCTCGACTGGGCTGAGACTACCAGGGCGGACTTCGCAAAAGCTAATACCACTCGAATAGCAGGGCTGTCACCACATACTACCTACCACACCACCGTTGAATCAGATGTCTACTTGGTACTAACTAGTTTAGACACCACGTCCATACCTAGCAGCACTACGCACCAAGTCGTTACTTGATATGCACTCAAGCGAGATAACACAACAGGGTAATTAAAGTTATCAAGCATAGGCCAAGTACCAACAGAGTAACTTAAGTATGCAATAACTTTGCTTTATAAAGTAAAGATAAACCAAATGTTATTGAACAACAAAGCGAAACTAAACTCACACCTGAGTTCGGCTCCGAAGCACGAAGTGAAAGAGAGCCGACACGCCAACTTCTCTCCAGAACTAAGCTCTCCTCTCTCCCTACTCTACTTTCTATTTGGGCATCGTAACGTTGCTTTCTTTTTCTTTGCCTCACTTCTTCGTGCTTTGCAAATGAATAGGGGATCTCTATTTATAGTGCACCGGAGCCTATGGAGTACCACCACGTATAGAGACAAGTGCCATCTTCTCACCAACCGAAGAGGAATCCAAAGGGCATCTAAATGGGGTCGGCCGGCCTAGGAGGGTCGATCGACCTACCTTCGATTGATACAGGCCCTTGCTTTCTCATGGGATGCTATATTGATGGTCTAGATTGCCTCCCCACGTTGGTTTTGGCCGTTGATAAAATTGTCATCTTGATGGGGCCATGGATCCATTCCAAAGCATACCTAGCCTCTGGATCAAACCGATGTTTGTGGACGGTCTGGATATCACTTTGTTGTGCTTTTGGAGTTGTAGGACAAAACTCAGCCGGTTTGGACCCGAGACTAGTTCGGCCGGCCTAGGGTAGGTTGACCAACTGGGTTTTTTTCTACGGTTTGGTCCCACTTTTCCTCAATTGACTTCTAAAGACACAAAATCACATAAACTTGTGAAACTTTGTTAATTTGCACAAATTAAGTCCATGTTCCTTTATTTTAGAGGTATGTTGACGGTCGGAATCATGTGAAATTTTGGAAATAATGACCGTCAACACATCCCCTCACTTAGGACTTTGCTCGTCCTCGAGTAAAGGTTGGTTTTAAGACTAATAACTCTGCAAAAATCGAATGACTAACATTAATGTTATTATAAGATATTACTCAAATTGTGGGGCTTGAAAGTGGCTACTAAACTTATCTTATAAATGTTGATAAATGGAATAGCTTACTCACGATGAAACTTTCACCAATTGTTTAGCTTAACCCAGATTGTTTATATATATTTTTGCAAAGAATTATTGGCTCAACCCTTGAGTGATACTATTAAATCACTCAAAGTGTTTTAAATCTCACCAAGACCGAGACTGCCCTTTTTCCTATCATATAAGGCTTATGTGGAGTTTAGTGTAGGATGATAAAGTGCTCATGATGCATACTTTTGTCAAGTTAAAACCAGATTCTGATTACGATCATGCCAATCTAACTTCCAATCATTTCAAGAATTAATGACCAGGGGTGAAAGAGAGAATGAACTCACGCCAAGGGCATAAGAATACAAGTGAAAGGATGTGTGGTACTGATAAGCCCAGCACATCAGATCTTGTGTTTTTTTTAGAAATAATGATCTTTTCATAAAAATCCACTTCTCAAATACGTCCGTTTTTCAAAGAAAATCACGAGGCTATGGACTTGAATCTTCTTCTTCTCTTTTTTTCAGGAGACTAACACCTTTTATCTCCTTTATTCTCTCTTTTTTATGAAATCTCCTCCATGTTTCTTATCAAACTTGGTACTTTTTGAAACAATTATGCAAAATGGATCATTTATTTTAAAAGACCATTATATAGGTAGGTATGGTTGCACTAGAAAAGGGTGAATGTTTTCTGGTATTTAAAGGTGGAATGTCTAGCGAAGGTGGATGCTCAAATCCAATGTGGAGTTTGGCGTTACCAGACATGAAAAGGCTAGAGAACAAGGTACACGCGAAGGAGAATGATTGGAATAGATGACACTATCTCAAAAGCATTCAAGTTTTAACCCAACTTAACACAATTATGAATACGACAAAGGGCTCAAATATTATGCTAAATTTTTGGCTTTGGTAGGTAGTAAAATCATCTCAAGGATTTAGTGACAGGATTTTCAATTTTAAATTGATATGAAAATTTCTGGGGGATACTAAACTTATGATAGAAAGATTATCATTTTATGCTATATTACATAAGTCAACAATCTAGATAGGGTTATTCCTAATGTATTGTGACCCACGATGATAGAGGTATACCAAGGAATAAAATATATGCAAGTTGATCATATCAGCGAGCTGGGTTTAGTCTAAGATATTCCCAAATTGTTTTTGTGATTTTAGTGTTGTTCACCTCACATTTAGCATGAAAATGAATAAACCACAGAGAGAATTGATAAGAGTGCACAATTAGGAGTGTACCAGGTTTTGGCGATGACCAAATGGCACAGAGTGGGGGTCGGCTGACCTAGGGTTAAGTCGGCCGGCCTAGCTTAGTCGGTCGACCCGACCTAGATCTGCTATTCTGACTTTTGCAGCGGCCAGGGCTAGCTTTCATGCAGAAGTATCTCCATTCTCTGTACTTTATCATACTAGAGCACATGTTAGTGAACAAGGTCGATCGGTGCAGAAAGTTGCACCGATCGAGGCAAAACCAAACACACATGCATTTCAATTAACATTTTATTCATTCATGCATTTGATACAAAGCAAATTTGGAGGCGCAAACATTGCAAACAAAATTTTGCAAAATAAAGAGAAAGCGCCTAAAAATTTATTCTCTCCCTAGCATATTCCTCTAAGGATCAGATGGAGCGTCATAGAGCTTAGGCGAGCCTATTGCTTTGACATAGCACTTGAGCTTGATAGCGGTGACCTTGTGGAGGACAATGAAGTTGTCCTCGTAGTCCATCATGTTGATATGCACCTCCGCCATGTGCTCCTCTAGCTTAGGTTGTTCTGCCTCTGCTGAAGGGCAATCACCATAGCGCGTAGATCGGGCTTCTCATCACTAAACCCCATTTCTCTAGGAGGTCCTCTAATAGGTGGCGGCGTACAATTACGCCTAACCCTCGCCTGAGAGGGAGAAGAGTCAATGGACTCATCCACTAGTGATGAAACCTTTGCCTAAGGCGGGGAGAGCACCTTCCCATACCCAGTTGCGGTCCTTTGCCCGCTCACGATGTAGCGCGGTGGAGAGTTGGGAGGCCTATCCGGAGAGTACTCCGGGGACTTGGGCTCCAGCAGCTCATACTTCATGAGCGCCTTGCCCTTCTCCATCCGGAGTGCCACCTGATGGGGGACAACGGCACGGCCTCGTGGAGGTAATAGCACCAACTTCCTCGACACCACTTCCTTGAGGCCCAGCTGCCATGTAGTGGGTCGAGATGACGAAGGAGCACACGCCGCCTTGCCCTTTCCAATAGATCGGAGGGGGACAGCTGTTGACACCCAAATTTGGTAGGAAAATCGGATACTGCGAAATGGCTAATTGTGTCAGAATTATTGGGCCGAATCAGAGAATGGGCTTCATCAGCAAAGAAAAGAAGAGAAGCATATTGAGAAATACCGATACTAACAAGACTCCGAAAGAATTACGCTCTTATCAAAAGATGTATTACGTGACGCGGTAAAATAGCTCGTATCTCTATCGATTTTGTAATAGTATAAATAGGACCTTAGGTCTCGTGAAACAGGGATACATCATACACAAACACAACTACTTTTATCGAATCCAATCGACCTCGTCGAAAGGCTTCAACTCGCAGGTAGAGCTATCTCGATGGGATAATCGATTCTCTTCTTGTAACCCGTATACATGGCTGTATCATCTTGATCTCGTGTATACAAAGCATGTTAAACTGTCTCGGGTTTTACCGATCTTTAATATGTTCTTGCATATTACACTGTCTCGATCCAATCGATCTGTAATATGTATTTATCTTGCAATGCTGATTATCGAATATCTTATATGTTTTTCCTGATTCCAATATATGCGACCGTCTCGTTCAATCGATCTTGCGTATACTTGTTTTAGGAATTTGCATCTGTAGCTATTCGCCGATTAGTGTTGCATTTAATCATATTAGCTCTAAACCTTTAAATTGGTTTATTGGTTTAAATCTAGATTTGGATCTGAATACTGTCTTGGCCTGACCAATCTATTCAATCTATTCCTTAATTTAATCTAACAAATTGATATAAAGATTTATTGCTAACTTTATAAAATACCAAAAAGAAGTGAAGGACTTATAATTGAATGCTTATTTATATTTAATTGCTCTATCAGGCATTAAGCCAATAGATTTCGCAATCGGATTATTTAAAGCCGATTCGAAACAACCTGATCTGGCTACTATTAAAAGCCAATTAGGGCCAAGTCGTTGACAATTTATTCCTTGTCAATTTACAGGTCAAATTGACTGGCACGCTTGGTTCTTGGTTGCGATGCAAGCCCAGACTTGACGCTTCTGCACGTGTGTTCGCGAAGATCTCACTTTTCGTGTCAACAACAGTGGACAAGCAACACTCCGACTAGCACCGATGCTAACAGGGTAGGTCGGGCGAGCAGCTTGGGTTGGCCGACCAGATTCCGGTCGTTCGGCCAAGCAGCGGCCTCTGTGTGAGTCCCAACCTCTCTGATATCACCGGGGAGAAGTTTAGATTCCGAGTGAATGATGGTTTCCCATATGTGCTTTTGAATGGTGTAGGTATCGATACATCAATCACTATAACATCCCCATTTTCAAAACCCTAAAAATCATGCCTAAAATAAACATTTCCTTGAAATGTTTTAATTTTAAAAATGTGCATGAATTTTGAAAAATTTATTTGAAAATGTGTATGTTACCTTTTAAAAGACTAAATTATATATTGAGTAAAATGCATTAGAGGTCCATTAACTTGTAGCGTGGTGTCACTTAGGTCCATCAACTTCAAAACTGCAGTTTTGGGTCCATTAACTCTTTAAGTTGTTCACAGCAGGCCCGTACCCCTTCGTTTTATATTTAGATCCGATGTGGCATGGACAACTTAAAGAGTTAATGGACCTGCAGTAAACAACTTAAAAGAGTTAATGGACCTGCAGTGAACAACTTAAAGCGTGGGGTCCATGCCACGTCGGATATAAACATAAAACGAAGGGGTATGGGCCTGCTGTGAACAACTTAAAGAGTTAATGGACCCAAAACTGCAGTTTTGAAGTTGATGGACCTAAGTGACATCACGCTACAAGTTAATGGACCTCCGGTGCATTTTACTCTTCTACATTTTATATTTAAAATAATTATTTTTAAAATAAAAATCATATTTTGGTAATAATAAGTAAGTTGATTTTTAAATTTTCAAAATAAGTATTATCAAAAACCAAATGGTATGTTGATGATTAATATATTAATTTTGGGTTGAATATAAATTTAAAACAATATTTTCTGTTTCAAAATAAGTATTTATAAAAAATTAAAAAAAGCTATATTTGATAATTAATGCTTTGATTTGGGTTTGATAAAAATGCAATTAATTTAATCTAAATTTAAAATTGCTTGTATTATTTTAGCAAAAATTTGATTTAATCCATTTGTATTTGAAATTCTATACCAAAAATTTGGAAATTATTTTTAAAATTCCCTGGCCATGGGCCTCACCCTTTTTCTTTTCTTTTCTATTTTTCCTTTCTTTCTATTTTTCTCTCCTTTTTGTTCTACTTCTTTTCTTTTTCCCTACCCTTTTATTCCTGTCAGCCTTGTCTTCTTCCTGGAGCTCCTCCGCGCCACTCCTTTGCTATCATGGGACCCACCACCGTACTTCTCACCAGCGTGGCGTCCGGGCCACGCCACTGCGGGCTCCACTTTCGCCAGCTCGCCGCCGTTGTCATCTTTCCCTCGCCGTCTTCTATTTAAACACCTGTCGCCGCCACTGCTCTCACTCCCTCCCCTTCTCTACCTCGAGCACCACCGTGCCATAGCCAAAGCTGAAGGTAAGCTCCGGTGAGCTCCCTCCCCTCCGGGCACGGTACCGAGCCCTTCTCCGCCGCCCCTTTCTTCCCCGAGTGCCGCCACGATGGCATATACCTCGCCGGCCCCAAACCGCGCCATCCTAAGATCTCCCTCACCTACACCTTCCCCTATATGCCGGCAACCCTCTCCGCCGTGTGCCACCGCCCACGTCCGCCCCGGTCCACCGCCAGCTCGCCGTCGGCACGTATCCACGCCGTCGACCCCTTCCGTAGCACCCCCACTCCTCCATCTCACTTGCCCCTCACATCCCCTCACCAGAGAGCCTCGCTGTTGCTGGAATCGCCACCGGCCGAGCCGTTCCCCTCGCATCCCCTGTTTTCTCTCTATGACATCCGGGCCCCACATGTCAGCCCCTGCCCTCCCTCTGTCTCGCCGCCATGTGTGGCCACCCTGTCAGCGCCCTCTCCATCCCTTCGGAGCCGAGATGAGCCAGGCTGACCCGAGCCGGACCGCGACATGAAATTTGAGAAAAAATGGGGTCGGGCAACCGGGAGCTGGTCAGCCGACCTGGCTAAGTCGGCTGATCGACCCTAGGTCGGCTTGCCCACTTTTGGTCGGTTCGAGTGTGCTTTCTTTTGGCATGATGGTATACTTAGACCAAAGGTTATTTTTCTTGAAAATAAGGATCGAAAATGAACTTTTATTTGCTCGCTCATTTATTTAGTCGTCGGAGCTAGACCATTATTCTGGCAATCAATCAATGTAGAACTCCAGGATATGAACATCCTCGAGAATGGGCATTTTAGGTTCTAAGAATATTTTTAAACGCTTCCCATTAACTTTCCATGCTTTTCCCATGGCATCTACAATCTTTTATAAATATTTTATATTTGTTTATTTGATGTTTCAGCTTGCCCGCTAGTTTGATGATGGTACGAAGTAGCTACCCTATGATCCACCCCTAATCTTTTTATAGCAAATCTAAAACTTCTGTGAATGAAGTGTGAACCGCCAACGCTAATCACAATCCTAGGAATACCAAACATAGATAAAATGATTTCTTGAAACATTTTCTTCGCGTGATTTGAGTCAGCAGCATGACAAGGAAGCGCTTCTACCCATTTAGAGACATAATCAACTGCCATCAGAATGTACTCGTACGAGGATAGCTTAGGGAACGGGCCCATAAAGTCAACCCCCAAGCATCAAAGATATTAATTTTCATATTCCTTCCTAGGGGCATAGCATCTCGAGAATTAATGTTCCCAAATCGTTGACATCTAGTGCAGCGTCTTACGAACTCCTTTGCATCACCATACACGGTAGGCCAATAGAACCCACTTTGCCAGACTTTGGCATGAGTTCTAAAAGCAACGTAATGGCCCTCATAAGGTGATGGATGACATTTTTCTAGGATCTTATTCATTCCACAAGAGGGGATGCATTTGCGAAGCAACCCGTCGGCACATACTTTAAACAAGTAAGGTTCATCCCAAAGATGAACATTACTATCGCAGATCAACTTATTTCTATCCTCTCCGGGTGGGATATACCAGCTACAAAGTAGTTCACTATATTGGCATACCAAGGATCGGCACTCAAAACTAAAGGCAGGGTGGCATCCCTAAGGTAGTCATTTATGGGTAGGTTCGTTGTCTTCTCAACTTGCATCCGAAAAAGGTGATCAGCCACAGAGTTCTATACTCCCTTGTTGTCCTTCATTTCTAAGTCAAAATTCTTGGAGTAAGAGGATCCAGCGAATTAGTCGTGGATTCACATCCTTTTTGGTAAGAAGGTACTTAAGAGCCGCATGGTCTGTAAAGACTATTACCTTCGTCCCTACCAAATAAGATCAAAACTTTTCAATCGCAAATACTACGGCGAGGAGTTCCTTCTCTATGGTGGCATAGTTGAGCTTTGGGCCAATTAAAGTTTTGCTAGCGTATGCAATGGCATAATACTTCTTAACCTTACACAGGCCTGAGACTACTCCTACGGCATGCTGGGAAACGGGTAGGCTACGCGAGCGCAAAAACATTTTTTCTACCACAAATCACCCAAGAGCACATGCAAGTAGAGGATCACAGATCGTTACCCTTGACGCACAGATGCAGTGGAAGCAGTTTCTTGCGCGTAGAGGAAGTAGACGTACTCGCCCAGATCACCACCGAGTGCTCGCCGAATGCTCGCCGGTGATCGCCGAATGCTCGCCGGTGGTCGCCGAGTGCTCACCTATGCTCGCTGACGATCCAACCGAACAGCGTGCCCGCGTACGGCAGCGCCTCTAGCGGTATCCACACGTACTGAGCAGGAACACCTCACGGGGTGTGCTAGCACCTCGCCGTGCGGCTAGGGTTTCTGGAGAGCAGGAGGGACGCGAGACGGCCTGGCGTGGTGAAGGCTCAACTCATCTCCTAACGCCGCCCCTATGCCTCTCCTTATATAGTCACGCTAGTGAGCTTCAGCTCGCAATGGTTTCTATCTCCTACGTAGATCACATCCACGTACAAACCCGTTAAACAGTTCCAACTCATAAAGTGTGTGACCCGTTAGGTTCAGTGCAAGTCGGTCGTGGATCCGGAAACCTATTTCCAATCCACCAATCAACAGCGGCACCTAGCGGTATGTACTGACCCCCGAATACACAGAATCAATATTCGGCTGAACCTTGATACACTCACACACCGATCCCTTTGCCACCCGATACCAGTCAAGCTCAAAACAAGATGTGCGTCACCCTTGTTGACAGTTCGACCAATTCACTCGGCAGTGGATGGATACATACTATGACTAACTCCTTAGTCATATTAGCACGGTTGTGCACTTTCCCTATCCATCCACACGAGGGGCCCAGAGGTATCTCTCCTGTTATCGAGGAAGGGCAAATTCCATCTTATTTATCACACCCCTGACTATGTATCGTGGCATACCCAAAAGACACCTTTATAATTATCCTATTACAGTGTAGCGTTTGATGATACCAAAGTATACGAATCAACATGCTGGGCATCCATGACAATCTCAAGTCTAAGGACAATATAGGTATACCACTCGAGACTATACGCTGATAGCGCTATAAGAGATAACAACTCACAGCTTCTCGAAGTAGGTCTGTCTGACTGCCCATGTTCTTCAACATACGTCCATACTATTGGTTTGATATCTCTATATCTATGGTATGTGAAATATTACCATCAACCAATATGTATGCTGATCAAATCATAACCGCTCCTCGTAATGATATAGATCAGGGACCTATTTAGAATAATGTCATATAACAATGTGTTTCACAAACAAGTCGTACCCAATGGACAAAGTCATGACATTTATTCAGGAAACCGATAAACAACGTTATCATATGTACATGAACAAAGACATGGTACAATCATCACTATGATTGATGTAGGGCATATCCCTTGCATAACTCACTCACTTTCTGATACTGGGTAGATTATCCCAGCATGGATTTTCAAAACTTCCTTTTTAACCACTTCACGCATCGCATTGTTAAGTCTACGCTGATGCTCCCTCGTGGGTTTATAGTCATGCTCCATAGGGATGCGATGAGTGCACAAATTCGGGCTTATTCTTTTAAGATCTTTAAGAGAATAACCCAATACCGAATTGTACCTCAACAATGTGGCTACAAGCCAGCGGCTTTCACCCTCAGTCAGCATGTCGCTCATGATGGCCGGCATGCTATGGTTATTATTCAGGAAGACGTGCTTGAGGCCAGGAGAATGGGGTTTTAATTTGATAGGTGCGGAAGGTGGCTTCTCAGCCTTATCCAATTCAAGGTACCCATTCATGTCTTCCTCCTGGACAAAGTGCGGAGCGTCTTTCTCCAAATCCTGAGGACATGTTGTCGAGAGTGGCTGACCTAACCCCTTCCAAAGGATCTGGCAGCAGATCGGCTTCTACCAAGATATTGATAGATCGCGTGAAACTTACTGAACAATTTTTATTGCGACTATTAAGCCGACATTTTCTTCCTTTTCCATGTTTTGGATTAATCCTTTTACGGGTTGTCCAATTAGGATGAGAGACTGATATGGGTCAGGGATATCGAAGACGTGAATGTCTATAGTGATATCAAGATCATCCAATGTTATCCCGACATTTCTAAGGATTCCCTCATATTTTGAAATATGGCCAGGCAACCACTTGAGATATTTTTGAGAGAGAGAAAGAGGATGATTCGAAGGTATCCTTGATGCCACAGGTATTGAAATGATGTTGATCCCCAAACTGGGGTCATACGGAACACCTTGAAAATTCAAGTCTTGGGTTTTCAAGAAACCGAGTCTCTTATTGGGGAGCAGCTTAATTGTCTCCTTGGAGTTCTCTGCTTTTCAGTCATTTCTCTACTCAAAATGGCAGTGAGAGTCAACAGGTTTTCCTTCTGTGCTAGAAATTCCTCATGAGTCGGGACAATTGCCTTCGGCTCTTGTAAATGATGACTTTTAGTCGACAGAATGGAAACATTACCAAAGTCGTCAAAGATTTATTCCTCAAAAGTGAACGAAGAAAGGAAAGGAACGAATTCATTCACCTGCTCGGGCTTTGGGTCATAGAATAGAGTGGCTTTGGGAGTTTTTTCGATTCTCAGGGAATCAAGTTGGTTTGTAGGGCTCGAGTCCATAGGATAGTCTAGGGCTTGGAGATTACTAATCGGTTCAAGTTCTAGTTCTTAAGTTTCGTCAAAAGCCTCGACAAAGGGAGCATTACTCAGGAATTTTACCAAGATTTCCTTCCCTTTGTCTACAGTCTTATAGATGATTAATCCTTCGAAAACTATGTTAAAAAATGTGGTACTAGTCGGTTTCAACCCCTCAACAAAATGCTGCATGAGCATTGGTTCAGGGATAGACAAATTGGGTCTCAAATAAACCAATTGGACGAAGTGCATATTTCCTTCAGGAGAGGCGGAGGAGGAAGAGGTAGAGGGAAGGAAGCCACTCTTCTCGAGGATACCGATCTCATAGAGGTAAGAGAACTCCGCAAGAGGGTAAGAAGTTACATTGCTATTTACTGTTTGCGATTCATATGCCTAAAAATCCGTAAGCGCACGGATATCGCAGTATCTTTCACCCACGAAGAATCAGATGTGTCTAGTTTAGAATCTAGCTCAACAGGATGGATATGGGGATAATGACGCAAGTGCGATAAGGCATTGGTTTATGCATTCACTACTAGTGAACAGTCCCTATCCCGGCACATCATTCTCGGTTAACTACAAACCGGGACTAAGATTAATATCAGTCCCAGTTCAACGACAACGAGGCCGCGGGGCACCTGTTAGGCCTGATTGGTACCACCAACCGGGACCGATAGGTCGCCTCATGTGATAGCTAGCAGAAGGTGAGTATCAGTCCTGGTCGTTTTTACCAACCAGGACAGATACTGGCCTCCAATAATTTGCGCGCTTTTCTCCGGACACAAAAGGCCCGGTTGGTGTTAACAACCAGGACTGATATTGGGTTCCAATAATTGGTGCATTTATCCAGTACTCACAAAAGTCACTGCTGACCTGCTGTGTCCACCGTCAATTTCTCGTCACTGCGCTAAGAGTTGAGGAAGGAGCGAAGACTGGAGCCACATTCGTCGCCGCGCTAAGCAAGGAGCTGTGTGGAGTGGGGACCAGAGCCAAGTCTCTCTTTGCCGCGCTGAGAGAGGCTGAAAGGGGATTGAGGCGCGCTCGTGTTGCCACCGCGTCGTCACCGCCTCCCCGGCCGCGCCGTGGAGGAGAGGGGAGACCGGAGCCACGCCACTTTGCCGCGCTGAGGAAAGGAGCTTAGGGAGGAGACGGTAGCCGCTCTCATCGTCGCCGCGCGTTGGCCGCTTTTGTCAGCGCCTCACCGGCCACACTGCTGCTGAGGTATATTTATCCACCGCCATCGCATCCTCGTTCCGGTCCCACCGTCACCACCGCCACAACGACCGCCAACACCACTACCGGAGCAACCGCAAATGCCGACCTTTGTTTGTGTTTTTAGTTTTAAATTTTCGTCCGGAAGATTTAGGTTGTCATGTTGGACCGGTGACGGGGCCATTTACATTGCAACCACAGTCCCTCCAACTAGGTACAAAATGTGATGTTTATTTAAGTTTCTTTACCCCGTCAACGCAAAGCATGCTTGCCATTCACTTGTCACGAGGCCAAGCATGGTACGCCTTAATAATATGGACACATGCATGCATGCATACGATCGAGTAGGCGACTCCAGAGTGGATGGAGACGTACGTACCGCATGCAGCTAGCTGGACGAGATCGAGTAGAGTATGTATAGGTAGTGTAACACCCCAATTTGGGGATGAATTTAAAATTTGTGTCAATTCAAATTTCGTTTAAAATTTTGAACCCTCGGACACGTGGGACCCACTGTCAGCCACTGTGGTCTATCTCTCTCTCTTCCCTCTCTCTCTTCTCTCTCTCTTCCTCTCTCGCGCCTCGCGTGCTGCTCTGCCGCCGTCTTTGAGCACGCCGCCCGTCGCGTCGTGGCTGAGCTCGCCGTGTCGACCCCAGTTGGCGGCCTCGGGCTCGCCGCCAAGACGCCTCGCCGGGAGACCGGTCCGCCGCCTCGGACCACCGGATAGACGACGCAGCTCGTCGGTCCGTCAAAGAAGGATCCAGCGTGATTTTCGCCACCGCTTTCGTCATTCGGCTCAATTCGTCAAAGGCTATGCCTCTCCTAGCCCGCACTGTGTGCCCGCCCTTGCGCTGTACAGCAAGCAAGCTCGCAGCGTGGCCACCTCCGTCGCGTCACCTTATTAGTCCCGACGCAGGACCCGCTCGGCACCCACTCCTCTCTTCCACCCCTTAAACGAGCCGAAATCCTCTCGGCGCCGCCGACCATTTTCCCCAAATCCGAATCTCGCCAAGGCTGGAAATCGACGAACCGTAAGCCGTTGCCAGCAATTCCTCTCGCCTGAGCGTCTCGAGTCCCCTTGACCTTTCCCTCTTCCAATTTCAGCGAGGACCTCGGAGCGGCGTGTCAGAAGTTGCTCTGTTTGCCGCCGCCCAGGTTCGCCGACCACCGCCGCCGCCCATCCTCACACCCGTCTCAAGGCTCCGTAAGCACCCTCAACCTCCCCACATGCTTCCTGCACACGCACATGACCTGTAGATGCTTAGCGCATGCTCACGCCGCCGGTGAACTCTCGGCTCAGCCGCCGTCGCCGCGCCGCCGCGTCCGGCCACCATTGGCCTCGATGTCGGCACCGCTAGGATCCCTAGGGCCCGTAGATGCCAATGCGCTAACGCACTTGGCCGGAGAAAGGCTGTAGCGCCTCCGCGTCGTTCGCCGCTGCTTTTCGCCACGCCGCCGCCAGAGGAAGAAGACGACCGAGAGTCGCCGGATCTGTCGCGAGATTCGCAGAGAGCGAGCGTAGGAGTCGCTGACATGCGGGCCCCGCCGGTCAGGGTTCCCTTCGCCGCTGGCTTGAGCTTCGGCGCTGGGTCGCTGGTACGTGGGCCCCGGTCCCATTTGTCGGCTCAAGTGGAGACGCCGTTTGAGCCGGGCGCCACCCTCGCGCGATTGTTTCATGGCTCCGCCGCCGTGGCGTGGCGCCTTGGCCTTGTGAGGAGGCCATGAGCTAATTGGGCCGTGGGCCATTTTCGGATTGCGGGCCGTTCGTCGGTTGGTTCGGCCCGTAGGCCTTTAATTATTTTCCAGCAATTTGCCAATTAGCTAAATACCGAATATAGTTTCTGAATTTCTAAAAATAGGTAACCACTTCCAAAAATTCTAGAAAAATTTAGATAAATACTAGAGATGATATTTGATTTTATAAAAATATGAAAAGCCTTCACTGTATAGGAAATTTCGCACTGTACGTTGAAATTAGAAGTTGCTTATATAGAAATGATTAAGTGAATTTAGGTTAATTGCTGTTTATTAAATTAATGGCTCAGATCCCCAATAATCTCTAGAAAATATGTTATTTAGAGAGTGTCTCTATAAATCTGAGAATATTCCAAATTAACATTTCCACTTAAATACATATATGAAATTATATTTATGTTCAAGGGACATTTATTGATAGACACCAACAATTTACTTGCAAAATCTATTTAGGTGCTGCTCAAGAAATATATTCAATAATGTTTAAAACCTAGAACCAACTCTTTATCTAGAAACTTTACTACTTGTTAACCCCGTTAAACTCTAACCCTAAGCGTGGCTTAAATTTTCCAATATATATATTATTACACACATGCCATTTTATGTTGACGAGAAACCCTAATCACCTCTTGCGACTTACCGCATAAATCGTATTTTGGGTTTAGAGACTATTATATATAGTACCAATACTATTTATTAATGCACAATAGCATGCATAACATATCATACATAAGATAGGTTCGCTAATCGATCTTAGGCTTATTGACGGCTAGGATCTATACCGAGCATGCATCATGAATTTTCATCGCATTATTAGTAGTAATTGTGGTTTGTTGGTATGATTAGACGAGGCGACCCGAAGGAAGGTTTGGGGATCAAGAGGACCATCTCCCGAACAAGGCGAGTTAACACTTACTCTTTAGATGTGATCCGTATTAGGAGAGATAGCGACTTTCCTTAGTGCGGATTAACATCGCTAATACCATGTTCATTACCAGTTTTCTTAAACTATGTTGTTTACTTATTAAAGATGCATGCTTAATTAGATTGCCTAATTGTTAATCATGTTATACTTATACATGCCTGCCTTGAAATGTTTAGCCTTAATGACTGCCTTGATTGTCATTGCTCTTGTTAGCCTAAGATTAGTTTGGTAACCACTTTAACCCTACCTAATGGGTAAAACTTGCTTAGACCGGCTTAGGCTTAACAAATTTTCTGGCTAATCGCCACGGAACGGTGAATCGATATTCACTGGACATTCATTAGTCTCATTTAATATGATATGACATATGACAGTTAGGGCTGGTAGATGCATGTTGGGCTGATTGTGTTTGTGGGTATGAATATGGGGATACTTGGTCGGTTGGGTCGGTCTGTTGGGAAAGTCCAAATGTGTGATATGGTGTGGTCAATGACCGTGGAAGTAGAGAAAGAATGGTGGGTTGCCCCTAGTTGGATTTGGACATCCTGATGGATGATTTAGGCACGAGATGCCTAGTGCTGGGTTTAGCAGTGGCTTACCGGGAGGAGCGCGGATAAACACGCGTAGCGGAAGATCGCTGCCCAGGTTGGTTCCAACACAACGCGTGACCATCGCGCAGAGCACCAGACGTGGATCGCCAGGAGTGAGCGCTCTGCGGAGGCCCTCTGGGACCAGTCTCGATAGGGGCCGGAATGGGCCATCACCGAGGGTGATAATGGCCACACATCCCGGGGTGACGGTCGGCTAGTGAGGGCCGCAACCCTACTAGGCGGGTGATCATGCCATGGCATGTGTGGTCCATAGAACGGATTTCGCCAAATCTGGAATGATGGCGAGAACTAGGATTGGTTGGGGCAACCAGAGAAAGTCCGTTGGGAGCAACCGGAGGAAAGTTCATGAGGAACAAATAAGTGGTATGGTGATTGTGTAAGTTGGTTGGGTTATGATCGAGGATTAGTCAATTTGTGTGTTAATTGAGTATAAGTGGTAGTAATTGAGTATAAGCTGGTTGGTGTGTTTGGTTGGTCATTTGGGTTCGGAATGCATGATTATGATGGAAAACTCTGATTTATTCATAACAATACAAGTGATAGTTAATTGCTAGTTTGGTGGTTTTCAAAAGTCCTATAAACTTGGCTTTACATAAATAAAATAACCCTTCCTCCAAATAAAACTCTTTGCACTAAATGCATTAAGGGAAGTGTTAACTAGCCAGGCGCTTGGATGACGCCGACCTCGCCTACTTACATTCTTTAGATAATGGTGTCAAGATGACCCTTACGCATGTCTCGAAGACGACAGACGGGACCATGGTGGACCCGAGGAGTCTTAGGGCCGCTCGATCATTGTTGGACCTTAGTCGATAGGGAATCTTTTGAGTAGATATTTTGGTGTCCATTGTACTCTGAACTATCCTTTTGTAATTAAGGCTTGTATGGGCGCTTCACTAAAAGTCGCCTAAGGCGCGACTACGTGATGTAATATTCAGAATTTATTTTATCAATGTATGCTTGTATCGGCTATTTGGTCTTCCGCGCTAGCATCTTGATCGAGGGCTAGTGCATGGGATAAATCGACCCTCAAGGTAAGTTAAAATTGAGGGTGACAAAGCTGGTATCGAGAGCTCATGATCAGAGGACCCATATGACTTAGAGGTGAAACTAGGAAAATTATATGTATATTATCCTTTGTGACTTTATTTTTATGACTAAAACACCTTTAATACTCGCCTATCTATTCTAATAAAATTATTGTCAAAATTTTACGTAGATGGATCGTTGCCACGACACACTTTCGTCCTCGACAGTCGACCTTCGACACGAGGAGTCCCGCCATTGGAGCAGTGGGTCCGAGGCTGCGGCAATTGTCTGGCGTCCCTCTCCTTGTGAGAGACCGCGGTTTCAACGGAGAGAGGCTCGGTCCCTCCCTCGTCACGGCCTATTTGGTGCGGGTCGTGATCTACTACGAGGCGATGACGCCGTGGCCCACGAGTATGACACGAGACGCCACGAGACCATCTGCGGCGGCAATCAATGATGCCGCGATGGAGGCCACCGCCGAGCTCCGAGAGGGAGTCTGAGGTCTACTTGCAGGGAGTCTATGCACGGCCGACGGCCATGCATATGAGGTCGCCCCGGGTTTGACACCACCGGCGCCGATTCAACATCGGTGATTCGCATGGCGCGCCTCACCACGGCACCACCCGGTGGTCGATGGAGCTTTGGAGGAGATCGAGGCTCTGCGTTAAATCGCTCCGGCGGCGGACAACGAGCTGAGGTGACGGGAGACGGCTCCACCACTACGACAGAGTCTCGTCACGCGAGGCGATGAGAGGACTTGGCGAGGCTGCCTTGCACGCGCGCCAGAGGAGGAGGCTCGGCGCTGATGGCCCGACAGGATCAGCGAGACCACTCTCTCTCACCTCCGGGCCGCATTATCCGCCGCCAGAGATGAGAACCCCGCACCACAAAGGCGGAAGAGGACTTGCCTCCGCGGGCCCCGGTGGGATACCACGCCACGAGGCGTCTTCCTCGGGCCTGCCCAGAGCAGCCACCGATAGACGTCGACTCCGACATCGACTCCGACATCGACGCTGGTGGCGACGCTGCTCTGCACCGCTGCCGCGCTCTGCACCGCCGGTCCTCACCGACGTGAGGCCGCCCACCGACTTGGGCATGGACTTCTGCTAGACGCGCCCGCGTTTCGTCTACTCGCGTCGTCTTCATGGCTAGATCATTTAGTCGCTCTCCTCAAGGTTGTAGAGCCATCCGCCCTAGTAGATGATGGGCTTTAGTTGTCATATTAGATGGATGGCTGCGGTCCCATTAGAAGATGGACACTTTTATTGTATTATGAGATGTGGGCCTAACGGGGTTTGGCCAAAACATTATTCTGTATCCTCTTTTGCTTGTCCATGTGGCAAGGGCTTTAGAAACTGTCGTATTTCTCGAAATTTATGCGTGCCTTGTTCATTGACTTGAGTGACTCGCTTCTTGTTGCTTCTCGGTTGAATTTAAACTAAAACCCATGCATAATCATTTATTTCAATATATATATACTATAGATGGCAAGAGGTAGAGGAGGGGACGGGCTCATGTGTCTTTGGTGCCTGCAATGACGCTGCAAGAGGCCGAGGACGAGGCCGAGGTCGTGGCCGTGGACGGGGTCGTGGCCTCGGAGACATTCCGGCACCACCACCGGGGGAGCCAACCCTAGGCCAAGTCATGGCGTACCAAGCCCAAATGTTGGGCGAGGTGCTCCGTGAGAGGAGACAAGTGAAGAATCGACGAGGGATGAAACTCGCGGATTTCCTCCGAGCAAAGCCGCCTATGTTCACGCATGCCAATGAGCCAATGGAAGCCGAGGACTGGCTTCGCACCATCAAAAGGAAGCTAGCCCTTATTCGGTGCCCTGAAGAAGATAAAGTGCTGCTCGCTACTCACCAACTTGATGGAGCTGCTGCCGATTGGTGGGAAAATTACGTCACCGCCCGTCATAATGATGCCGAAGAAGGTGAAGGAGCAGAAGATGATCCGCGGAGCCGAGGTCCAAGAAGGGCAAGGGGAAATGAAGAGGATGAGATAGATGACGGCGTGGGAGAAGATCTGCAACCTCTCGCCAACCACGGAAGAGATATCCCTCGAGCGAGTTTGAGGCGCGCTGTGTCTTTTTATGTGCCCCGCGGTGTCATCCGTATGAAGAAGCAGGAGTTTCGCCAATTGAAGCAAGGGAACTCCTCAATCAATGATTACCTCACTCGCTTCAACCAGTTGGCCCGGTATGCCCCAGGCGACGTCGAGGATGAGGATGAGAAGATTGATAAGTTCTTGGAGGGCATGCTCCTAGCCTACGCTCCGTCGACATCTTTGGATTACCAGATTTCCAGCATATGGTAAACAAGGCTTTAATCTTGGAAAATGAGATGAAGGGTTTGGAGGTCTCCCAAGAGAAAGTCGGTCGCTGAGCTGGGTCAAGCTTCGGGCCAAGGAAGGGCAAGCTCAAACAACTTCCTCGCCTCGTGAATCAATATCAAAGGGCGCGCCTCGCATCCGCCCTCGCCGACTCATTTGAATTCTGAAAATAGGGGCTATCGTAACATTGAAGGCCGGCTACCCCTCTCGAGGCTACAATCGAGTCGCCATCGCTAATCGAGCTACGAACTGTTTCTGTGCCACAAACCTGGTCATTTTGCCGCCAATTGTCCCGAGAAGGAAGGATCCCGGCTTCCTTCAACACAAGAACACCCGGCTAGAGGTCCAGCGCCGCCAGAAGAGCGATGGGACAAGGATCGCTTGTTGGATCGATTACCAATCTTTGGACGAGGAAGGCTCAACCACGTCACCATCGAAGAAGCCGAGGAGGCACCGGGAGTGCTGATGGGTACGTTCGCATTGCTCAACAATCCAGTGCTAGTACTTTTCGATTCCGGAGCATCGCATTCTTTTATTGCACAACATTATGTGGATAAGTATGGACTACAAACCTTCCCGCTATTAAGGGCATTGGTAATAAAGTCCCCGGGGGGTACACTGACCGCCACCAGGGTGTGTCGGGACGTAGAGATTAAAAAGGAGAGTAACGGATTTTTCTTCGATCTCGTGGTCATACCATGTAAAGGGATCGATGTGATAATCGGGATGGATTGGCTCCAGTACTACATGGGAATCATAGACTGTGCCCGCAGAGAAGTCATGATGCACCAAGGAAGATGCTACGAGACCGTCTGGAGGGTGGATGCCCCGTTTAGATGGGGTAGAGCAATATGGTTCCTTAAGGAAGATGACCCCGCTAAGGTTACCGTAGTGAAAGAGTTTCTAGATGTCTTTCCCGAGGAGCTACCTGGACTACCACCTGATCGTGGCATGGAGTTTCCTATAGACCTTATCCCCGGCACAGCCCCAATTTACAAGCCCTACTATAAGATGAACCCGGTGGAGTGGTCAATTAAAGAAACAAATTGGACGAGATGCAAGGACAAGGGTTGATTCGTCCCAGTTCCTCCCCATGGGGTTCCCCGACCATGTTCGTGGACAAGAAGGATAAGACTCAGAGGATGGTGGTTGACTATCGAGCCCTCAATGCCGCATTATCAAGAACAAATACCCTCTACCGCGGATTGACGACCTCTTTGATCAGCTAAGAGGTGCCAGGCGATTCTCGAAGATCGACCTTCGGTCGGGATACCACCAGGTCCGAGTTAGGGAGATTGATATACCCAAGACTGCCTTCACCACTAGGTATGGGCTATATGAATACCTAGTTATGTCATTTGGACTGACTAATGCCCCGGCCCACTTCATGAATATGATGAACAAGATCTTGATGGAGTTCCTGGACCGATTCGTTGTGGTTTTCATTGATGATATCTTAATATATTCCAAGGATGACGAAGAGCACAAGCAACATCTATACCTGGTCCTGGAGAAGCTCCGAGAATACCAACTCTATGCAAAGTTTAGCAAGTGTGAGTTTTGGATCAGCGATGTTAGTTTCTTAGGACACATCGTGTCCGCCGATGGAATCAAGGTAGATCCAACTAAAGTAGCTACTGTAGTGGAATGGACATCACCAACGTCTGCTATCAAATAAGGAGTTTTCTTGGGATGGCAGGATATTACCGGCGATTTATCAAGGACTTCTCGAAAACGGCCCGGCCAATGACTCAACTCCTTAAGAAAGATAAGAAATTTGAATGGACAGACGCCTGCGAGAAGAGCTTTCAGGAGCTCAAGCAACGACTCACCTCCGGCCCAGTTCTAGTGACCCCGGACACGAGCAAGAAGTTCGAGGTATACTGCGATGCCTCTAAGTATGGCACTGGGTGTGTTTTGATGCAAGAAGGAAGGGTGGTGGCTTACGATCCCGCAGCTTGAGGAAACACGAGGTCAACTATCCTACCCATGACTTGGAACGGCAAGCGAGAGTACATGCCACAAGATATGGAGGCATTATTTGGTGGGAAGACCTCGTGACATATTCACCGACCACAAGAGCTGAAGCACGTGTTCACCCGAGCACTCTCAACATGAGGCAAAGGCGTTGGTTAGAGCTGATCAATGACTACGATTTAAACATTCAATACCACCCGGAAAAGCCAACGTCGAGCCGATGCTCTTAGTCGCAAATCCCAAAGCAACCACATGGAGATCGATTCGTGTGCCGAAAGATCACCAAGGATTTGAATCGCTAAAGATCGAGGTGGTTAACCAAGGGTATCCGCCACCTTAGAAGTCACGCAGATTTGCTTGATGTGATCAAGGAGAAACAAAGGGATCACCCTAGCACCCAAAGAATCGAAAAGCTCATCGCCAAAGACAAGAATTACAAGGTTTCCAAGGATGAGTATGGGGTGCTTTGGTTAGGAAACGGATCTTCGCTCCACAGACCCGATTTCGAGAGGTCGATTCATGCGAGTCACACAATTCACCATATACCTGCACCTGTGAAGCACCAAGATGTATCAAGACATGAAGCTAAGGTTACGTGGCCTAGGATGAAGAGGGACATCGCGAATATGTGGCACAATGCCACGATGTCGACAAGTTAGGCGGAACATCAACGACCAGTGGACTGCTCCAACCGCCAAGATTCCGGAATGGAAATGGGAGGAAATCTCCATGGATTTTATACTTGACTCCTAAGACCAAGGCGGATTCGATTCAATCTGGGTTATCGTGGACCGCCTAACCAAGGTCGCAGACTTCATACTGTAAAGACGACTTACAAAGGGACAAGTTGGCCGAACTGTACATGGCCGAATCGTGAGTCTGCACGGAGTTCCCAAGCTTAATTGTGTCGGACCGAGGGACACAGTTCACTTCCAGCTTTTGGGAGAGATTACATCGTGCTCTTGGCACCAATCTATCCTTTAGCACCGCTTCCACCTCAAACCGATGGACAAACGGAACGGTGAACCAAATTCTAGAAGATATGCTTAGAGCTTGTGCCCGGAGTTTTCCATGGATCGGAAAAATGGCTGCCCTATGCGGAATTTGCCTATAACAACAGTTTTCAGCCGACCTCAAGATGTCGCTTTTGAGGCCCTATACGGGCGCAAGTGCGTAACCTCTCCATTGGTCTCAAGGCGGGAAGGCCAAGTGTTCGGCGTGGAAACACTAAAAGACGCTGAGGATAAGGTCCGAATTATAAGAGAAAGGTTACTGGCCGCACAATCCAGGCAGAAAAGCTACGCGGATAATCGACGTAGAGACCTGTCCTTTCAAGTTGGAGACTCGGTATACTTAAAAGTAGCACCCTGGAAGGGAAATCAAAGGTTCCACCAGAAGGGTAAACTGGCACCTCGCTACGTAGGGCCGTATCCTATCACTGTTAAGAGAGGACAAGTGGCCTACCAACTGGATTTACCAGCAGAATTAGGGGACGTTCATAATGTCTTCCATGTCTCCTAACTCAAGAAATGTCTTCGAGTTCCGGAAAGCGAGCTGGTCGAACTACCAGAACAACCCCTGGACAAGGATCTCACATATGAGGTACGACCGGTTCGAATCATGGACACTATGGAGAAGCAAATGCGAAACAAGGTCGCCAAGATGTGCCAAGTCCGATGGAGCAATCAAGCGGCAACCATCAACACGGGAGCCCAAGAACTACTCGACGAAAGTACCCGACTTGTTCGCAAATTAGGTACGCAATCTCGAGGTCGAGATTTTCTTTTAGGGAGGATTTGTAACACCCCAATTTGGGGATGAATTTAAAATTTGTGTCAATTCAAATTTCGTTTAAAATTTTGAACCCTCGGACACGTGGGACCCTTGTCACCACTTGTGGTCTCTCTCTCTCTCTCTCTCTCTCTCTCTCTCCTCTCTCTCGCCTGCCGCGTGCTCTGCCGCCGTCTTTGAGAACACGCCGCCGTCGCGTCGTGGCTGAGCTCGCCGTGTCGACCCCAGTTAGCGGCCTCGGGCTCGCCGCCGCCAGACGCCTGCGGGAGACCGTCCGCCGCCTCGGACCACCGGATAGACGACGGAGCTCGTCGGTCCGTCAAAGAAGGATCCAGCGTGATTTCCCGCCACCGCCTTTCGTCATTCAGCTCAATTCGTCAAAGGCTACGCCTCTCCTAGCTCGACACCGTGCCCCGCCCGCCACTGCAGACCAGAAGCTCGCGCAGCGGCCACCTCCGTCGCGTCACCTTAATAGTCCCGACGCAGGACCCGCTCGGCACCCCTCCTCTCTTCCACCCCCTTAAACGAGAGCCGAAATCTCCTCTCGGCGCCGCCCAGCCATTTTCCCCCAAATCCGAATCTCGCCGGTGCGCTCGGGAAATCGACGAACCCGTAAGCCGTTGTGCAATTCCTCTCGCTCGAAAGGCGTCTTGAGTCCCCTTGACCTTTCCCTCTTCCAATTTCAGGCGAGGACCTCGGGCCGGCGTCAGTAGTTGCCTGCTGCGGCCGCCGCATGGTTCCGTGACCACCGCCGCCGTCCATCCTCACACCCGCCTCAAGGCTCGTAAGCACCCTCAACCTCCCACATGCTTCCTGCACACGCACATGACCTGAGATGCTTAGCGCATGCTCACGCCGCCGGTGAACTCTCGGCTCGGCCGCCGCCGCCGCCGCCGCGTCCGCCACCATTGGCCTCGATGTCGGCACCGCTAGGATCCCTAGGGCCCGTAGATGCCAATGCGCTAACGCACTTGGCCGGAGAAAGGTAAGCGCCTCGCGTCGTTCGCCGCGCCTTTCGCCACGCCGCCGCCAGAGGAAGAAGACAACCGAGAGTCGTCGGATCATCGCGGAGATTCGCGCAGAGCGGCGAGGAGTCGCCGACATGCGGGCCCGCCGGTCGGTTCCTTCGCCGGCGGCTTGAGCTTGGCTGGTCGCTGTACGTGGGCCCGGTCCCATTTGTCGGCTCAAGTGGAGACGCCGCTTGAGCCGGGCGCCACCCTCGCTGCGATTGTGTTCCATGAAACCGCCTTGGCGTGGCGCCTTGGCAGCTGGCCTAGGCATGAGCTTAATTGGGCCGTGGGCCATTTTCGGATGCGGGCCGTTCGTCGGTTGGTTCGGCCCGTAGGCCTTTAATTATTTTCCGACAATTTGCCAATTAGCTAAATACGAATATAGTTTCTGAATTTCTAAAAATAGGTAACCACTTCCAAAAATTCTAGAAAAATTTAGATAAATACTAGAGATGATATTTGATTTTATAAAAATATGAAAAGCCTTCATTGTATAGGAAATTTCAGACTGTGACGTTGAAATTAGAAGTTGCTTATATAGAAATGATTAAGTGAATTTAGGTTAATTCTTTGTTTATTAAATTAATGGCTCGGATCCCCAATAATCTCTAGAAAATATGTTATTTAGAGAGTGTCTCTATAAATCTGAGAATATTCCAAATTAACATTTCCACTTAAATACATATATGAAATTATATTTATGTTCAAGGGACATTTATTGATAGACACCAACAATTTACTTGCAAAATCTATTTAGGTGCTGCTCAAGAAATATATTCAATAATGTTTAAAAACCTAGAACCAACTCTTTATCTAGAAACTTTACTACTTGTTAACCCCGTTAAACTCTAACCCTAAGCGTGGCTTAAATTTTCCAATATATATATTATTACACACATGCCATTTTATGTTGACGAGAAACCCTAATCACCCTCTTGCGACTTACACCGCATAAATCGTATTTTGGGTTTAGAGACTATTATATATAGTACCAATACTATTTATTAATGCACAATAGCATGCATAACATATCATACGCAAGATAGGTTCGCTAATCGATCTTAGGCTTATTGACGAAGCTAGGATCTATACCGAGCATGCATCATGAATTTTCATCGCATTATTAGTAGTAATTGTGGTTTGTTGGTATGATTAGACGTAGGCGACTCCGAAGGAAGGTTTGGGGACGCTGAAGAGGACCATCTCCCAGAACAAGGCGAGTTAACACTTACTCTTTAGATGTGATCCGTATTAGGGAGAGATAGCGACTTTCCTTAGTGCGGATTAACATCGCTAATACCATGTTCATTACCCAGTTTTCTTAAACTATGTTGTTTACTTATTAAAGATGCATGCTTAATTAGATTGCCTAATTGTTAATCATGTTATACTTATACATGCCTGCCTTGAAATGTTTAGCCTTAATGACTGCCTTGATTGTCATTGCTCTTGTTAGCCTAAGATTAGTTTGGTAACCACTTTAACCCTACCTAATGGGTAAAACTTGCTTAGACCGGCTTAGGCTTAACAAATTTTCTGGCTAATCGCCACGGAACGGTGAATCGATATTCACTGGACATTCATTAGTCTCATTTAATATGATATGACATATGACAGTTAGGGCTGGTAGATGCATGTTGGGCTGATTGTGTTTGTGGGTATGAATATGGGGATACTTGGTCGGTTGGGTGGTCATTGGGAAAGTCCAAATGTGTGATATGGTGTGGTCAATGACCGTGGAAGTAGAGAAAGAATGGTGGGTTGCCCCTAGTTGGATTTGGACATCCGATGGATGATTTAGGCACGAGATGCCTAGTCTTTGGGTTTAGCAGGGCTTACCAGAGAGGAGCGCGATAAACAGCGTGCGGAAGATCATTGCCGGTTGGTTCCAACACAACGCGTGACCATCGCGGAGCACCGCACGTGGATCGCCAGGAGTGGCGCTCTGCGGAGGCCCCTCGGGACCGGTCTCGATAGGGGCGAAATGGGCCATCACCGAGGGTGATAATGGCCACACATCCCAGGGGTGACGGTCGGCTAGTGAGGGCCGGCAACCCTACTAGGCCGGGGTGATCATGCCATGGCATGTGTGGTCCGCAACGGGATTTCGCCAAATCCTGGAATGATGGCGAACTAGGATTGGTTGGGGGCAACCAGAGAAAGTCGGTTGGGAGCAACCAGAGGAAAGTTCATGAGGAACAAATAAGTTGGTATGGTGATTGTGTAAGCTGGTTGGGTTATGATCGAGGATTAGTCAATTTGTGTGTTAATTGAGTATAAGTGGTAGTAATTGAGTATAAGTGGTTGGTGTGTTTGGTTGGTCATTTGGGTTGAATGCATGATTATGATGGAAAACTCGATTTATTCATAACAATACAAGTGATAGTTAATTGCTAGTTTGGTGGTTTTCAAAAGTCCTATAAACTTGGCTTTACATAAATAAAATAACCCTTCCTCCAAATAAAGCCTCTTGCACTAAATGCATTAAGGAAGTGTTAACTAGCCGCTTGGATGACGCCGACCTCGCCTACTTACATTCTTTAGATAATGGTGTCAAGATGACCCTTACATGTCTCGAAGACGACGGACAGACCATGGTGGACCCGAGGAGTCTTAGGGGCCGCTCGATCGCTGTTGGACCTTAGTCGATAGGGAATCTTTTGAGTAGATATTTTGGTGTCCATTACTACTACGAACTATCCTTTTGTAATTAAGGCTTGTATGGGCCGCTTCACTAAAGTCGCCTAATGCGACTACGTGATGTAATATTCAGAATTTATTTTATCAATGTATGCTTGTATCGGCTATTTGGTCTTCCGCTAAGCATCTTGATCGAGGGCTAGTGCATGGGATCGCCGACCCTCAAGGTAAGTTAAAATTGAGGGTGACAAAGCTGGTATCGAGCTCATGATCAGAGGACCCATATGACTTAGAGGTCGAAACTAGGAAAATTATATGTATATTATCCTTTGTGACTTTATTTTTATGACTAAAAACACCTTTAATACTCTGCCTATCTATTCTAATAAAATTATTGTCAAAATTTTCGTAGATGGATCGCTGTCACGACACACTTTCCCCTCGACAGTCGACCTTCGCCACGAGGAGTCCCGCCATCGAGCCAGTGGGTCCGAGGCTGCAGCATTGTCAGGCGCGTGCCCCTCTCCTTCAAGGAGAGACCGCGGTTTCATCGAGAGAGGCTCGGTCCCTCCTCGACGGCCTATTTGGTACGGGTCGTGATCTACTACGAGGCGCGACGCCGGGCCCACGAGTATGACACAGAGACGCCACGAGACCATCTGCGCAGCGGCAATCAATGATGCCGCGATGGAGGCCACCGCCGAGCTCCAGAGGAGTACAGGTCTACTTGCAGGGGAGTCTATGCACGGCCGACGGCCATGCATATGAGGTCGCCCCGGTTTGACACCACTTGGCGCGCCGATTCAGCATCGGTGATTCGCATGGCGCGTCTCCACCACGGCACCACCGGTGGTCGATGGAGCTTTGGAGGAGATCAGCTCTGCGTTAAATCGCCCGGCGGCGGACAACGAATGAGGGTGACGGGAGACGGCTCCACCACTACGACAGAGTCTCGCTCACGGCGAGGCGCAGAGGGATTTGGCGAGGCTGCCTTGCACGCGCGCCAGAGGAGGAGGCTCGGCGCTGATGGCCCGACAGATCAGCGAGACCACTCTCTCTCACCTCCGGCCGCATTATCCGCCGCCAGAGATGAGAACCCCGCACCACAGTGCGGAAGAGGACACCGCCTCCTGGGCCCTCGTGGGGATACCACGCCACGAGGCGTCTTCCTCCGGCCCGCCAGAGCAGCCACCGATAGACGCCGACTCCGACATCGACTCCGACATCGACGCTGGTGGCGACGCTGCCTCGCACCGCCGCCGCCTCGCACCGCCGGTCCTCACCGACGTGAGGCCGCCCACCGTGACTGGCATGGACTTCTGCTAGACGCGCTGCTTCTGCGTTTAAATCTACTCGCGTCGCCTTCATGGCTAGATCATTTAGTCGCTCTCCTCAAGGTTGTAGAGCCATCCGCCCTAGTAGATGATGGGCTTTAGTTGTCATATTAGATGGATGGTCTGCGGTCCCATTAGAAGATGGACACTTTTATTGTATTATGAGATGTGGATTTAACGGGTTTGGCCAAAACATTATTCTCAGATCCTCTTTGACAAACCGGGCCCTGTTTAAAAAAAAGGGTTTTCCCCCAAAAAACCCTTTTCCATTTTCCAAAAGGGCCTTTGGTTTTTAAAAAACAAAAGGGTTCCCCTCTTTTCCAAGCCAAACCGCCCCAAAAATTTTAGGGGGGAAACCCCAAACCCGCGGGTAACAAAGCCGTATGGGGAAAAAGGTCTTTTTCCCCAGACTAAAAGGGCCGCGGGCCCGTTCCCCCCTCCCCCCGCCCGGGTGGGGGAGGGGAGGAAAGGGCCCGAAAGGGAAAGGAGAAGGGGGCCGCCTTGCCCGGGCTTTGGGGGGACCGCCCCCGGGGTTTTTTCCCCCCCGGACCCGGCCCCCCACCCCACCCCCCCGGGAAACCCATCCGGCCCCTGGGGGGAAACCCAAATTTGGGTTTAGGGGGTGAGGGTTTTGCCCCTCCCCCCGGCGTTTTTTTTTTAAAACCCGCAACCAAATGCTTGTTTTTACACCAAGATGGTCCCAAAAAAAAACCAATGGGAGAAAACGGGGGCCTTGGGTTTGGGGGAAAGTTTTAAATTTGGGGTAAATTTAAAATTTTGTAAAAATGGGGAAATTTAATTTGGGAAAATTTTTTCCCTTTTTTGAAGGGGTTTTGGGCCCTGGGCCCCTTTTTTTCCTTTTTTCCCCCCGGCCCCCGGGGAACCCGATTTGGGGCCTCCAGGGTCGATTTCAGTTTTCCCGCTCAAAGGGAGGAGCCCGGCCCCAAACCCGTAGGAGCGAGTGGGTTTAAAAAAAACCCCCATTTTTAAAAATTTTTAAAATTTTTCCCCTTCCCTTTTCGCCCAAAATTTTAAACCCGAACTCCCCCCAAACCCTCCCTCCCCTCCTTTTTTTCCCCCCCGGCCCCCCCCGCTCCCCCCCCCCCCCCCCAACCCGGCCTCCCCCTTTTCTCGCCGGGGCTGGAGCCGCCCCGGGCCCCCCCCTTCCCGCGGCCCCGGGTCCCCCCCAAAAATCCGGGCTAAATTTCCGGGCCCCCCGCCCTTTCCCCACCCGCCCCAAAAAGGCCCAAGCCCCCCCAACCGGGCCCCCAAGGCGACCCCCGGGGGGTCCCCGGGACCCCTCCCGCCGCTCCCCCCCCCGGGGGGGCCCCCCCGGCCCAACCCGGGCCCCCAAACCACTTTTTAAAACCCGGGGGCCCCGTTTTTTCCCCGCCCCCAAAAAAACCCATTAGAATTTCCCGGAACCCCCCTTTGGGGCCCCCTGGTTTTTTTTTTACTTCCGGGTTTGACGGGCCCGAAATTTTGGGGGAGTGGGGGGCGAAAAAAGGGCCTCAAAGGGAAATAACCAAAATTTGTTTTGGGGGTTTTCCCGAAACCTTAAATTTCCCTTTTAAAAAAAAATTTTTTTTAAAAATCCCCACTTCCCCTTTTCCCGTTTTAGAAAACCCTAGGGAAAAATAAAATTTCTAAGAAGGGAAATTTAAACCCGGGCCTTTTTTTTTTAAAAAAAGAAGGAAAAAAGGAACCCAAAATCGTTTGGGAGAATTTTAAAAAGAAAATTTTAAAAAACCCCCCCTTTTTTTTTTTGGTTGGGCTTTTCCCTTTAAAACCCCCCATTTGTGGTAAAAAAATTTTTTGAAAAACCGGGGGACAAAACCCGAAACTTTAATTTGGGCCCCGAAAAAATTTGGCAAATTAAATTTTTAATTTTCCCCCTTTTTTGTTGTTTACCCTTTAATATTTTTTGCCTTTGTAAATATTTTTTAAGTTTTAATTTTAAAAATTTAAACCCTTAAAAATTTTTTTAAAAAATTTTTTAAATTTACCCGGGGATATAAATTTTTTTTAAAAATTGAAAGTTACGAAAAAAATTTGTGAAACCCTGAAATTTTTTTTAGAAATTTGTTGGGGGGAAATTTTGGTTAATGTTTTAAAAAAAAATTTTTTTGTTTTAATTCTCAAAATTGATTTAAAAATTTCTCCTTTAAATTGGAAATCCCATTTAAACCCTTTTCCAAATTTTTTTTAAAAAAAAGTTGGCTTTATTTGGGGAAAAAACCCAAAAACTTCAACTTTTTTTGGGGAATATCAAAAGGGGTAAAACCCTTTGGGGATTTTTTTAAAAATTTTTTTGTTCCCCGGGAAATCCAAATTTGGGTAAGATAAAATTTTTAAAAAAGGGTTTTGTGGGAGAAACCCCAAAATTTAAAATTTTTTGGGGTTTAAATGGTTTTTGGGGAAGCATTTGGGAAAATTATTTTTAACCAAAAGAAAGCTTTTGGGGGTATTTGGGCTTCGAAGTGAAAATCCACAAAAGAAATGGGAAAATTTAAATTGGTTTGTTTTATAGCGGGGAACCCAAGGGGTTTGGGGGGACGTCCAAAGGCAAATTCCCCAACCCTTTTAAACCCAAGAAATTGGGACCCAAAGGGAGGGTTTGGGGGGGGATTATCAAAATTTTTTTAAATAGGGGTTTTTAAATATTTTTTTGGTTTGTTTAATTTTGAAGGGAAACTGTTTATTTAAATCGTTTATTTTATTAATACTTTAGATTTTTTCCCCTAAATATTTGGCCATAAATTTTAAGGGGGAAAACTTTGGGTTAGAGCCCTACTTAAAAAATTTTTTAAACCCGTGATTTATTTAAAAACTTTAAATTTTTAAAAATTTTTTTAAAAAAAGGGGTGGGTTTTGATTGTTTTTGGGGTTTAAAACCCTTTTTTTGGGTCTTTGGGGCCCTTTAAAAAATTTTTTGGGTTTTTTATAAGGGGGAGGGGGGTTTGGGTGCCCCCCCGGGTTTGGGATCCCGAAGGAAAGGGAGGAAATGGGTTTGGGGGGAAAGGGATAAAGCCCCGGGAAACGGTTTTGGTTTTCCCCCCAAAACCCTTTTATGCAAAAACCCCCCCGGGACAATAAAATAAAACCCTTGCCCGCCCGGGGAGGGACATTTTCCCCCCCAAATCCCCGGGGGGAGTGGGCCCCCAGGGCCGGGGGCCGGAAATGGGGCCCCCCCCAAAAGGGAAACCCCCAAGGGGGGCCCCCAGGTTTTGGGGAACCGGGGGTCCCGGGGGGAGCCCGGGCCCCGGGAAAATGCCCCCGGGATGGGGAAAGCCCTGGGGGCCCCCGAGGAAAGGGAAATTGTGGATTGGGGGCCAGATGGAGGTCTTTTGGTTGGCCTTTGGGTTTTAATCAGTTTTTTTGGGATTTTTTCCTTGGGGGGAAAAGCCGTTTTTGGGGGTTTCAATTTCCCGGGGCTTTTAAAATAAAAACCCCCTAAAAAAAAGGGGGGAAAGACAAGAAAATTTTTACCCCGGGCCCGCCCGGGGGAGAGGGGCCAAAAAAAGAATAAGGGTGATCCACGAGGGCCCCGGGAGAGAACCGGGTGACCAGGACCCCCCACAATTTGGGCGGTGGGTCCCGGTTTTGCCCAAAGCCCCTACCCCTTTGGGGGGTATTGGGCCCCGTTTGCGCCCCGGCCTTTTATTTTTAAAGGGAAATTTTCCCCAAAAGAGGGTTTAAAATTAATGGGGCCCGGGGCCCAATTGAAAGGGGTTTTGGGATTTAAGGGTTTTTTGGGGTTTAAAACTTTAGCCCTTTAGGGAACCCTAAAACCTATTAAAATTTTGGGAATTTAAAGGGGGTTTTAATTTTGTTTAAAACCCCAAAACCCTTTCCTTTATTTAATTTAAAAAGGGTTTTTAAAAAGGAGGTGGGGTTTCAAAAAACGGGCCCGAGCCGGGTCCGGGAGGGGGTCCCCCCCCCGGCCAATTCCAAAGGTTTGCTAGCCCCTTTGGGGTTTTTTGGGAAGGACCCCGGGAAACGGGAAGAAACCCCCCCCCTTTCCCCCCTTTTTGGAAGGGGGGTCGGACACAAAACCCCAAAAGGGGGGGAAAAAAAGGCGGCCCCCCCGGGAACCCCCAGGGGAAAAACCCAGGGCCATTAGCCGGGAAAAAGGAAAGGAAGGGGGGTCCAAAAGCAAGGGGAGGATAAAAACCCCGGGGGTTTAACCCTTGGGAAACACCCAAAGGGACCGGCCTCGATAGGGGCGGAATGGGCCATCACCGAGGGTGATAATGGCCACACATCCCAGGGTGACGGTCGGCTAGTGAGGGCCGGCAACCCTACTAGGTCGGGTGATCATGCCATGGCATGTGTGGTCCGAACGGATTTCGCCAAATCTCGGAATGATGGCGAACTAGGATTGGTTGGGGCAACCAGAGAAAGTCCGTTGGGAGCAACCAGAGGAAAGTTCATGAGGAACAAATAAGCCGGTATGGTGATTGTGTAAGTGGTTGTGTTATGATCGAGGATTAGTCAATTTGTGTGTTAATTGAGTATAAGTCGGTAGTAATTGAGTATAAGTGGTTGGTGTGTTTGGTTGGTCATTTGGGTTCTAATGCATGATTATGATGGAAAACTCGATTTATTCATAACAATACAAGTGATAGTTAATTGCTAGTTTGGTGGTTTTAAAAGTCCTATAAACTTGGCTTTACAAGAAATAAAATAACCCTTCCTCCAAATAAAGCTTCTTGCACTAAATGCATTAAGGAAGTGTTAACTAGCCGTGCTTGGATGACGCCGACCTCGTCTACTTACATTCTTTAGATAATGGTGTCAAGATGACCCTTACGCATGTCTCAAGACGACGGACAGACCATGGTGGACCCGAGGAGTCTTAGGGGCGCTCCGATCATTGTTGGACCTTAGTCGATAGGGAATCTTTTGAGTAGATATTTTGGTGTCCATTGACTCAACTATCCTTTGTAATTAAGGCTTGTATGGGCGCTTCACTAAAGTCGCCTAAGGCGCGACTACGTGATGTAATATTCAGGAATTTATTTTATCAATGTATGCTTGTATCGGCTATTTGGTCTTCGCGCTAACAGATCGATCCAGGGCTAGTGCATGGGATCGTCGACCCTCAAGGTAAGTTAAAATTGAGGGGTGACAGGTAGCTGTCTGATCAGGAAGCATGCATGCAAGGGCGGCTGGCTATATATGTAATGCCAAGGAAGAAGAAACTAAAGGAATTGAAGGAGGTAGCTAGCTAACGATCGATCATGTATTCATGTCGCACATCGCGGTGGTCGGTGGAGCGGAACCGGCGCCGGCAGATGAACTCATAAACGACCACCTCAAGGTGCTCCGCTCCCTCACGCCCGCCTTCTACATCAAGCGGGTATGTATGTATACTACACGTGCTGCTGTTTCTTCTTCTTCGAATCATAGCTAGAAAGCTAGCTTAGTGCTGACTGCTGAGAATATATATATATATATATATAGGAATGCTAGCGTGCACCCCAGAGCACGGATCACGGCCGTGCTCCCAACGCGTTTTTAAAATCCGAGATGTCTAACAACTGATCCGAACAGTTGATCTTGTTCGTCTCACTGAAATGTAGCCAGTGACCAAGTTTCGTATTTTTTTGAATTTATTTACTATTTGTTTTCTATTTTTAAAAATCAGCTTTTTGGACGCCTTTTGAGGACTAATTGGAAGGCTGATTTTTAAAATAGAGAAACAAATAGTAAATAAATTCAAAAAATACGAAACTTGGTCATCGGGTTACATTTCAAAGGAGACGAACAAGATCAACGGTTCGATCAGTTGTTAGCATCTCGGATTTCAAAACGAGTTGGGAGCATGAATCTCCGCGTTCGGGGTGTACGCTATATATATATATATATATATATATATATATATATATATATATATATATATATATATATATATATATATACATATATATCACGGATCTCTCCGTACTCCCAAGTCGTTCGAAACGAGATTACTATCGATCGATCCGAACAGTTGATCTTGTTAAATCTCCATTGAAATGTAAGTGACCAAGTTTAGTATTTTTTGAATTTATTTATTATTTGTTTTTTATTTTAAAAATCAGCTTTTTGGACGCATTTACGACTAATTGGAAGGCGGATTTTGAAAATACGAAACAAATAGTAAA
This sequence comes from Raddia guianensis, assembly GCA_036346415.1. Classification (NCBI taxonomy): domain Eukaryota; kingdom Viridiplantae; phylum Streptophyta; class Magnoliopsida; order Poales; family Poaceae; genus Raddia; species Raddia guianensis. The sequence goes on along the minus strand of CM070535.1, from coordinate 47,692,181 downwards.
AAATTCAAAAAATACTTAAACTTGGTCACCGCCACATTTCAAAGATGAGATGAACAAGATCAACAATTGGATCGATCGATAATAATCTCAGATTTCGAAAACGCTGGGAGTATCGGATCTCCCGCATCTGGGTGTACGCTAGCATTTCTCTCTCTCTCTCTCTCTCTCTCTCTCTATATATATATATATATATATATATTTGCTAGCGTGAACTCGAGTGCACGGATCCCTCCGTTTTTGAAATCCGAGATTTCTAATGACCGATCCGAACAGTTGATCTTGTTCATCATGTCGAAACGTAGCCACCAACCAAGTTTCGTATTTTTTTGAATTTTTTTGCTATTTGTTTTCTAATTTTGAAAATCAGCTTTTTTGGACGCTCCACGACTATTTAGAAGGCCGATTTTCAAAATTAGAAAACAAATAGCAAAAAAATTCGAAAAAATATGAAACTTGGTTGGTGGCTACCTTTTGACATGACGAAGAAGATCAACTGTTTGGATCGATCACTAAAGTTCTCGGATTTCAAAAACCCGTCGAAATTCACGGAGGCTCCGTAAACTCGAGTTCACGCTCTCTCTCTCTCTCTCTCTCTCTCTCTATATATATATATATATATATATATATATATAGACATATATATATATATATATAGACACACACACGCAGGGCGACCAATCTTCCATCATCGACGGCGCCATCGAAGTTCATCAAGAAGTCGCAGACGACACTTTGAGTCATTGAGTCCAAGAAGAAGCGTGGCAGAAGAAGACACATGCGATTCTGCATTACCTGCACAAGCATGTAGCCTCACCGCCACGCCAGGGCTGCTCCTCGCCTCACCTCCGGCCCGGCCATTGCCCGCCATTAGCAATTTGGAGCTAGGCGCTTCTTTGCAACTCCCCCGCGGCGGACGCCGAGGCTAAGATCTCCGCCCAACGCCTCCTCCGACGCTCTCCAGCGATCTCGCCACGCCTCACCATCATCGCCCCGCCGAGGCTAGGGATAGTGGTGGGAGTTAGGCGGCCGAGCCGGCCAAGACGGTCCCGCCCGTCGTGGTCTTCGGTTGGTGCAAAATGGTAAAGACGGCCCGATCAAGACACCGGGCCATATGTTCGGTCGGCACGGAGTGCCAAAATCTAGGCTCGGCATGGGTCCGAAGCACGGCGGGCCGGCCGGCCGAGCCGCCCGAGTAACAAAATATAGTGCAAAATGATTTTTTGAAATTCATACGTTGCTCAAATGAAAAAGTTGTTTATACAAAAAGATGCGCCTCGAAATTAGCTACAACTTTCCTGTTCAACCAAAATTCATTTGAGCAACATAAGACCTTGAAAACGGTGAAATCTCGAGGGGCAGTCTTTGTCGGTCGAAAGTCGGCAAATGACAAAAATATTTTTTTATAAAATCATACGTTGCTTAGATGAAAAACTTGTCTACATGAAAACGATGTGTCTCGAAAGTATCTACAACTTTTGTATTGAATAGAAATTCATCCAAATAATATAAGACCATAAAAAATATAAAATACTGATTCGGACCTCTTTTCGCATCGAGCCACCCAAGCACTACCTGCATAATGGGATCGGGTCAAGACATCATCGTGCCTAGTTTTCAACCCTGCCCCAAGACGCCATTTCGGCCAGCCAGCCGACCCATCAAATCTCCGTCCGAGCCGAGCCACCTTTTTTTTTTGGTAGTGCATGGTAGCCTGTTTGGCACGGCTCGTTTCCCTAGCACTAGCTAGGGATAAAAATGGCCACCTTCAGCCCGTGAACCAATTGATACCCGTCCAATTAAAACGTTAAATGGGCTCCTATTTATTAGCCCAAAGCAGCAAATGACATTTCCATTAGCTCATGGACACCGTTTATCCCGGTTAGCCCGTTACCATTCATGTTCATACCTCCACAGGCCACAAAAGCCTAGGCCTTCCCCGCCCAATCCGGCAATCCCACCGGCCGCCGCCTCCTCCCCCACGCGGCCGGCGCCACCTCCTCGCCCTGCCGGCCACAGCGGCACGCGGCCTCCCCACCGCTGGTATGCGGCAGTGCCCCTTCCTTCGGCACGGGCCCAGCCACCAGCACCCGTCCTCCGTCTCCTCAAGATCTTGGCGGCGGCAAAAGGCCTTCTCCATCATGCAGCGCGGCGGCACCCTCTGGCGGCGTCCGATCTCCCTCACGGTGGCGCCCTCTTCGCCCCCGGACCGACTACGCACAGTGGCGTGGCTTCCTCAGCTAGGCGTCGGCCCGGCTCGTCTTCCTCTGGATCGGCACGGCAGCGCATGACCTGCCCATACTTTAGATCCGGCCCCGGTATCCCCTCCTCTGTCCTTGGGTCGACACAACACGATAATCCTCCCCAGCTCTCAACGTGGGCGGTCGAGATCCGGAGGAGAGGAGGTTGGGTAGCGGCGCTCGTGGCCGGTGTGCCCCAAGCTCCTCCTCCCTCTGGCTCGGCGCCTCTTCCTCATCTCCGACCGGTGACGCGGCAACACTGGCCATCCGCAGTGACGGCGCTACCTTCTGAACGCGGGTGGTGGCTCCACATTTCCCATGGCGCGGGGGCGTCCAAGCATCAGCGCGCGGGCACTTCCCCGGCGAGATGCCTTCATCTCCTTCACGCGGCGAGGCCGGCGGCATCGGTCCCATTTCTTCGACACACTCTACGGCGGTGGCTCAGTGAGTTCAGCGGCAGCGACACCCGGTTTCCCCAATGCGAACAACACACTCTATCAGCGGTTTTTCCTGTACCGGACAAGCATCAACTGTATGCTGTAACGAGCGGCTACGGGCGCCGTTTTTGCTGTGCTTAGTAAAATGGACAGGAGCCAGAGCCCATCTAATATTCCATGGACTGAATGGACGGGCAGCTTTTACCCGACGAGTAACCCGTTTGCATCCTGACTCGAGGCCCTCCACCTGGAGGTGCTCCACCTCAACATCACCACCATCCAAGACACCATCCTCCACTCCCTGGTCCTCAAGGTACCTACATCCTTAATTTCACTTCATTTTGAAAGAGTGGCAGGAGAATTGTCATCCTATTACATTGATAAGCATAAGAAGATAAAATAAAAAACCCGTGCAAGCAAGAGGTACAACCACAGCGCTCCGTTGCAACCCTGGGCAAAGCCAAACATACCTCCCGCCACCGCCGGGAACACCACCTACAAAGGAAAAGGAAGGAAAACAGCCTCATCACTGCCACCTAGGCCAACGGCTGAACAGGAAGGAGAGATACAGGAGAGAAAGAAGAGGAACCACCACGCCAACACTAACACAATGATGAAACGACTCCTACAGTAGCAGACCCAGCAAAAACCAATAGCGCGAGACAGTGACCACGACGCCTCCAACAAGGTAACGATGGGAGAACCTGCTGTCATCGCAAGACCACTAGGGTTTTGACCCAGAGCAGGGGAAGCTTTGAAAAGTGATGCCTCCAATGAGGAAACGACACCAAAGGTGACGCCAACACCAGCCAAAAGGACAGGGATTTCGCCCAAGACCTTCCCTACTAGCACACAAGGCAAAAGTGACTAGGTCAAGAGGCAGAGAACAGGGATGCCATCGAAGAAAGGTCGCCAGCCAACGCCATCGGAGAGGGGCCACCACGCTTGGTGGCTTGCGCACGGGAAGCCAAACACCGCCACTAACCCGTAAAATGCGAACATAACCACCAAGCACCTCGCAAGGAGGGGAGGCAAGGAGGCGAGGATGGGACTAGGCTGGATACAGGGGTCGCTGCGCCGCCGAAGGATAGGCAACGGCCCACACGCCCCTGGAGCCCACTTGCTCCGTCCAAATCGGCCGACTATCAAAGCGGACCCCCTCCCCCAAGCGGCCTCCACTGAGACGGGCTCGGGGGGAAGGGGAAGAAGGAGAAGATGCTGATGCCGACCTCCACCGAGCTACGAGGCCACCGGACCCACACCCCTAGAGCACACCCACTCCGACTGCTCCAGCCAACACATCGCCAGATCTGGGCCTCCTGCCCACAGATCCGGCCTCTCACAGAGTGGTCCCCCGTCGGTCTCCGCCAAGACAGGCACAGGAGTAGGGGAAGAAGGAAGACAACGCCGAGCTCCACCACTACGCGCAAAGGTGGGGATGTAGAAGAAGGGAAGTGAACGACACCCCCGACGGACAACCCCTACATGGACAAAAGTCACAAACGATGGGGCACAACCAACCAAACAGCCAATGGGCTCAGAAGAGGCCGCCAGGGCCACCCGGTACTCACAAAGAAAGGAGGGACGTCAAGGCAGTAATGGCAGGACCAAGCACGAAGGAAGCAGACAAAGACGACGTCGAGAGGAGACAACGGTCGAAACGAAGGAGATGTTGTTGGCCTTGTACCATGGAGCACGACCGCTCCGCCGGACCTAGGCCTCCTGCCATGGGATCTGGGAACGCGTGGGAGTGGTCCCCCTGTGCGGCCTCCACTAGGCGGGCATAGGTGGAGGGGAAGTAGGGGAAGGAGCTGAAGAGGGAGCTGACGTCACATGAGAGGGAGAGGAGGTCCGGTCCCCGCCAGCAGTGGGCGACGACGAAAGGCACCCAGACAAGAACGAGGCCGAGCAGTCTCACCACTGCACATGGGTAGCACCCCAGCGCGATGTAGCCGCGCACGCCAGTACCCGTTGTGGGGAGATGTCCTCATCCATGTGGAGGATACCCCGGTGTTGTGATGAATATATGTGACAATGTTTTACTTTGGTGAGTTTTTGAAGTACTTTTGTATAGCATTTTGTCGAAATAGCGTCAAATTTGAAATAGTGTCCGGCGATCACTAGACCGTGTCCGACAGACTTGGGTTAGGGCAGTTCTTGTGACTGATCGATTTTTGATGATAATGATGTTTTGAGAAGCTAACCTTGCAGGAGAAGGTAAGTGTTTTGTTTGTACTCGTCTCTGTGATGTAGGTGCTGGTGCGTACGTGGCTGACGCCGTTCCGCGGAGGCGAACTGGAGGTTCGGGCGTCCAGGGGCGTGTAGGCGACTGGATTCGATACCTAGCGGTGACAAGAGATGGCATGGATGAGAAACTTAGCTGCGACAAGGATCCGAGACAGCTAGATCCTAGGCGTCGTTCACTTGGTGGCGAAGCGGCACTGACTAGTGGGCCTAGGTGTGGGTTGGCAACCAGAATGCTGCAAGGAAGGTGCGAGGATGCTTCCGAAGGAATACTACACGAATATTCCTTGTTGGGAGAGAGTTACGAGGGGGGTGTGTGTGTTGTGCACCGTTGATCCTCAGATTAAGTGTTGAGTCAACCCCTAGGGTTAAGGGGGTCTCATCTAGACCTGATCACGGGAAGCCCGACCTGACAACCCGGCCAGACCCAACCTGACCAGTGCATCGGGCTGAGATCGGGCCTCAATCCGGAGCCCGACCGCTGGGCCGGACTAGGCTTAGGCCCGAGTATTTCGCGATTTAAGTCGTGGCCAGCCGAGCCGTCGGGCTTCGTGCTTGGCTCAGGCCCGGTTTTCGAGCCTGACGCACTGGGCCGAGCCGGTCTCGGGCCTGGTCCCGCGGGACCGGGCTTTTCCCGGCCCGGCCCAACATTTGATCTGATCTAGTCTCACCCCTGAGGCTATAAATAGAGGGGGAGGGGTGCAACTCCTCCTCACCACTTGAGTTAGAAATTTCAGATTTGTGAGAAGCGTGTCTGGGAGAGAGAGGGTGGCACCTACGAGTGCTTGTGGTCGTGAGAGTGACTTGTAATCTTCCAACTATCTATGCAATTAAACCTCCGTTTTTCAAGTTCATTGCTCGTTCTTATTAGTTCATATGTTTCGATCTTGTTGCTTTGATGGTTTTTGTTTCAACTAGTTTATTTTTCTCCTCTTCTTTTTTATACTTCTGATCTATGATGTTTTAATGGTGCTAATTTGTTTTCACATCTATTTTGCACCCTAGGATTGACTAGAGATCAAATTTTCCATCAAGTTGCAAATCTCTCCTGAATAAATCCCCGACGAGGATCCCCGTCCCCGCTTAAATTGTAGCTAATATATATTTATTTTGCTATTAGTACAAACCATTGTCATATATATGTATTCTCATATTTAATAAATCATCATATATGCATCAAAATGATCACATATATACATTGATGATCACTTGACAAGGTTATTATTCATTTTTATCATTAACTATTACATGAAAACATCATCACATACAAGATTAACGGCCCCGCGGGGAACGGGGTCGGTGGATGCTTCCCCATCCCCGTCCCCGTTTACCCGACATGGAAAATATTTCCCGTTTACATCCCCATCCCAGTCCCCTAATAGGGGAATTTCCCACTAGGAATCGGGGATCAGGGCCCATTGCCATCTCTATCCATGCTTGCTTCATTACTAATTAATTGCATGCCATGCATCTTCACTTCAGGTTGGACTTGAGTGCCAGCTGTGTCGAGGATCTCGCCTTTCATGTTCACAGCACCTTCTGCTACCACCAGGACCTCATCTACTCATCGTCTATGACGATATAGCTACCTGGCTAGCTATATACTTGCTGCTATATATGCATGTTCCATTAATATTAATTATGCCTTGCGCGCGATTGTCAAGCTTACTTTGTCGATCTCTAAAGTAATTTAGCAAAAGCATGGTTTCCAAATTAAATTCAAATTCAAGGGCAAGTGGAATTTGAATTCAATTCCATATTTACAATTCATTTCTTGGTTGCCAACGGGCTTATGAAAAATCAACTATATGTTCAAACGGGCTATGTATTCGTGTGCACTTTACAAATTTTCATATCTCCTTTATTGATGATCTCTCGAATGAGGTGATAACGCATTAGTATATGCTTAATTTTTTTTGTAAGATATAGGCTCTTTCGCTTGCAATGACACCCCTATTATCATAATAGATCTCTTGCCAGCGATTGTATAAAAAGGGACTCTACCCTCAATAAAGAACACCCACTATAGGAAAACGATTTAATTTCGTCGGCCAAAAACCGATGAAATTAGGGGCAAACCGACGAAATTGGATCGGTTTGCCGACCTAAATTGTCAATTTAAATGTGCTAGAGCGAAATTAAGTGCCTTTTAAATCGGTTGTCGATTTAAATTATCAGATTTTAAATGCCGGTTTGAGAGGTCAACGAAATTAAAAAACCGACGCATCACTGGCGTAGGCGACGCAATGACGTGGCACTTAATTTCGTCGGCCAAAACCATTAATTTTGTCGGTTTTGGCCGACGAAATTACAAAAATAAAAAAACACGTTGCTTTATTATTCATAGAAAATTCACAAAAAAATCACAGAAAATCATATAAAATTCAGAAAATTCGCTAAAAATTCATAGATATTCATACCATCACAAACTTGTAACATGATGCATAAGAGCACATGGGGGAAATATTTCATGGATCTCAAATAAAGCCACACCGAATTCGGTTACAACTGATAGGAAAACAGATTCAATTAATTCAATATTCTTCTATGTATTACCAACACACTATAGTCGATGTCAAAAAATATACCCAACACATTACTTGCACAGATGAAAAATATACCCACCACATTTTTTTCCCTTGGCAATAATGCTCTATTCATGATCAGATTACTACTGCATGCTAAAACAAAGCCAAGAAGCATATGCATTGATTCGCAGAGCAAGCTTAATGAAGAAATTCTTTAAACCGACATTACATTATTATCTTGTGAAAAGTACATCAAAGATCACAGTAATCACAAAGATGAGTGAGAGAGAATATTGCCCACATTTTCAGGAAATCCAAGTTTTTCTCACGCCCAAAGCGTCCAACATGAATTACCAATGGTTTTTCAGGTTCACCATCACTGAAAATAATAGGCCATACAACAAAATATCAACAACTAATCTCAGTCTACTATATACAGAACACTGAGGAGAAAAAAATGTCACCTTAGCCTAAGTCGCATCTCATGACTGCGAAATCTGGGATGGAAGCTGGCAGAATCAACACCTTTGTTCCAAAGGCGTATTCTGTTAGCTGGAAAAGGATGAAAATCATACCATTAACATTAGAAACAATAAGAACATCTTTGCTAAAAAAAGAAACAATAAGAACATCTGGGCATGCAATATACAGTGTGCAGATATCAACCAACCTGATATAACGTGGGCAGTTTCAAAATCCTTGCTGATAGCAGCAGATGGCACCAAAGTAAGATCAGCAGCGCTATGAAGGAATCCTGTTGAAAACAAAACCAAACCAGTGTTTTTGTCACAAAAAATGACGTCTGGTTAGGAAAGAACAGAGGAGGTGGGACTAGAACTAGAAGGCTTACTTATGACTTGCCACATTGGCTCCACAAGCCAGCTAAATGTATATCTTGGTATGTATCTGCAGTGGAAAAACCTAAGAATGATTAACGGCTATACAAACAGCTCAAATAGCCTTTCGTGAGGTTGTTTATTGTCCAAAAAAAAATGTTTCCTGATTGAGTGTTCCTTGCCAGTTTTAGGTATTCTATTTAAAGATGATAGCAACCCAAACTGATAATGTACTTCAATTATTTTTGTTGCACAATGTATACCAGTTTCAAACATAAATCTTAACTATGGTAAACTAGTCATGTATTTCAGCTAGATATTGCTATAACAGCATCAAGTTATTTGTTTTTCTTGATAGAATAAGTAAGTTAAAAGCAATAATCATGTACTCCGGACATTGAACCAGTCAATCGCTACATATTTACGTTGGGCATTCTAGATTATTCAAATGTTACTCATGTGCTCTGGAAATTCTAAACTTATTATGGAATGTGCTGGATTTACTTTATTGGCTCTCTGGCAGAAAAAAAAAATAGCAGTGTCGTATTCATTACTACCAGACAAGCATTATAACGAATTTTAAAAGAAAGAAGATAAAAATGGAATATGGCAAGTTAATTACTGAATTAAGCAGAAAAAAATATTGTTGTACATTCAGTGTTAACTTACACTGGGACATGTGTGTGGTATGACATCACTAGGGGGACACTTAGCAGTTTAGCAATAGCAAGAGCACCAAAAACCTGAAAGAGCAGCAGGGTGTCATCATACTTGGCTGACCATCAGGGAACATTTGAAGATTAACAAATTGATTGTCAAAATGAAATCACCATAATTCCAGTCGAGGATGCATGAATAATGTCAGGCTTGAACTTTGCAACCTCTGAAATGATCCTAGGACTGAGTGCAAGTGAGAGAGGAACTTTTCCATACATTGGACATGGAAAGCTGGAAAAGATGAGAAAACAGCTATGCATAAGAATATGCCACCAAAAGGGGCTACAGATCATGTGATTCAATCAAATAGAGTACAACACTTCCCAGTCTATTCCAGCTTGATTGTTCTATCACTCAATAAGTCCATACAGTTTAATACTACTTATTTTAAAGTAATGTATCTGCTATTTTAAAGTAACGTAGCACTCGCATCCACCGACAAGTTTCAGTTATAACTAATAGAATATGCCCTAATTCCTAAACACTAAAACCTAGCTGTATTCTAAAAATGAGATCATTCCAAGGTGTAAAACACTTTGAGTGCCCTATAAGTTTTAGTAGCTCACTGTAGTTCATCGAAGCAGTCAGGTAATTTAAGTTTTTGAGAGAGATGATGTTATCCGAAGCATATGCATTAAGATTGCAAGACACAGTATAATAAAATGAAGATACCATCCTGCATGGTGTAACATTAAACATTAAGAACCGTAAAGATACTCACACATACTTCTGGTCATTAAACATACAAAAATAGGGCAGCTCAAGTGAATAACATTGCAAGACACAGTATAATAAAATGTATAGTCGAAACAGCTGCTCAATTCCACTCTCTTCAACAAAACATTTGCGGTGAGATTTGTCCACTGCGAATCGTCTAAATCAGACCACGAGATCCTTAACACAGCCTATGCAAATTCCCGGAGTACACGCAAATTCCTAATGCAAATGGGGCTGCGGGCGGCGCGGTAGAGCGGGCGTGAGTGGCAGCGCGGGGGAGCAGGGCTGTGGGTGGCGCGAGCGGCGGCGCGGGGGGAGGGGGGCAGGGCGGCGGCGGCGCGGGGTGCAGGGCACGCCGGTGGCGGCGTGGGGGAGTGGAGCGGCGTAGAGGCAGGGGACGGGAGCGCGAGCGGTGGCGTGGGGGAGCAGGCGAACGGGCGGCGGCGCGGGGGAGGAGCAGGACCCGTGGGCGGCGGCGTGGAGGAGTGGAGGTGCGTGGGGGGCGGCTAGGTCAAATGAGCGCAGTAAACGGGGTCGGTTCGGGCGGGGTTAAGGTGGGCCGCCTGATTTCGTCGGTCGGTACGGACGAAATTATTTTCTATTTCGTCAGCCTTGTCTCAACTCTCAACCGACGAAATTATTGATGTATTTTCGTCGGTTCTAGGAAATGGACGAAATTGTAGCCATATTTTCATCGGTTTTTTTTAACCGACGAAATTACTATTGACCGATGAAAACACTTCGTTTTCCTGTAGTGACCAGATTCATTTCACTTTAACAGGTTAGATAATTACAATTTTTTCTGTAGCAACTACTTTTTATTGGCGCATTAAATTAAGTACAGATGATAAAAAAAATAGGATCGGGTCACCCAAAACCAAGTTATGAACAGCTGAGTTCAATGCGTGCAGCAAAACTTATAGAAGAACCATCCATGCTATACGAACACGATGCTAGCCCCTAGCATAACACGCAAGCTGTTCCCAACACAAACAGTAGCAGACACACAGGCAGCTGCTCCGAACACAACGGTAGCAGGCACACAGGTATGTAAATCAAATAGTGGTAGCGTATTACAGAAACGCGACAACCAGCAAGGCGTTTCAGGAAGATTCGTGGTTTTGTTCGGTTTGGTTGAGTTAAAAAAGTGTACCATAAAATAAAAGTATAAAAATATTAAAATATTATATAAAAATATTTTTAAGATATTTGAGTAAATTCCTAGAAAGCTCTGATAAATTATTACAAAATATTACACCGAATAGTTTGTAAAAAAACAAATTTTGGTCCAACCGAACCGAACAAAACCACGAACTAAAGAGGGCCTAGTAGGATTTGGACTGTGAGCTGTTGCAGACATAATAGTATTGAAATTGGACTACATGGATACAAGTTTTCTGCGTAATGGTGTCCCAGCAGGCACCATTCATTCAGTCCGAGATGGTTCACCTATTTTCCTTTCCCTGAAATACATTGTTACAGAGTTCGTATAGGCCCAAAACCAAAGAATGCGGGGAAAAGTGAAGAGCACTGAATTAACATACAAACATCTAAGTGTCCTTATGATAGAAACACGATAGGTTTTTCTTAATAATTTTGCATAGCTAAATAATGGAAAAAAAACTATAGAAGTTGTAAACTACTCCATATCATAAATACTTGTCACTTTAGGTTTGACCTAAGGTTGTTCCGACGTCGCTACTGGGGCAGCACCAGCAGATGGGAGACAAAGGCCGCTCGCTGCACAGGCTGCCAGCACAGCAGCAACCAACCCTGCACCCTCACCAGGCTTCCCTAGCGACAACCTCCCGTTCTTGCCATGTCACGCCTCCTTGCTCATCTTCTGGTGCAGGTTTGAAAACACTACTTCCTTGGTTGACTTGCTACTGCTACATCTCCCAGTTAATCGGTTGTTGATTCTTGCCGTCAGTACCTCATTGCCTACATTGCAACCGCTATTTGCACGTGTAGTTTTTTTTTTTTTGAGGAGAATTGCAGCAAGGATCTGCCGATTTGGTCCCATAGTTATAACACACCCTCAAAGTGAGAACTGGGTTTTTCCGTCCCTGTGGTGGGGATTTGAACCCGGGTAGTGGGCTTTACATACAAGCACCTTACCACCTGCTCTAGGAGCAGTTCTCGCACATGTAGTTTGTTGCACATGTAGTTTGTTGATTATAGCAAATCCACACTAGCATTGATGTCATTTGGATCTCTGGTTGTATGTTCAGGTTTAAACACTTTTTTCATTGAAAATCTGGAAACATATATTGCCAGGCCAGTAGTATGCTCAGGTCTAATAGCTGGTACATATTCCTTACTTGCATCAGCTAAATGAACAAATGTACTTTTAACACTCCCTGAAGGTTGCTAGTAGTACGTTACGATTTGAGATAATGGGTTCTGTAACTTCAGTTTTCCATGGTTGGCATTGCCATGTTCATGTTTGTCTTTTCAAAGCTAGAAGTATGTTCAGAGAATCAGAGCTCCTTATATTATCAAAACTACCACTAGATTGGTAGTATGTTCGAATCATCTAGACTACATATTTCTTGAAAATCCATGGTGGTCTTATGCTCTGCTACAATCATATATATATTCCGCTCATTTAAATTCACTACAGGAATAGGAGTTTATGTGGACGGCCAAAAAGGTAATGTCGGCGGCTACAAAAACCGCCGATATATCCATAATCTATGTCGGCGGCATAAAAAATGCCGCCGACATAGACACTACATACGCCGCCAGCGAGGGGGTAGAGGTTTTCCATTTACTCTATGTCGGCGGCATAATTTCTACCGCCGACATAGACGCCCCACCCCCCCATTTGGAAATTTTGAAAATTTCCCCCTCCTGCCACTTCGTTTGTGTCGGCGGTTCAACATTGGCCGTCGGCATAGCTACCTCCCGGTCACGGCAGCTTCACGGCCTTAACGGCGACATCCCAAGCTGGTCCCACATGACAGAGGATGCACGTCTATGCCACGCGGGCCCGCAGTAAATGGCTGGAGGGCTAAGAGCCACCTATGTCGTGACCTTGATATGCCGCCGACAAAGAAAATAAAAAAACAGGGGCAAAGCGGGGCTCGAACCCGCGCGCAGGAGCCCGCCCAGCCAGCCATTTGTTAACTGGGAGGGACGAAAGTTCTTATCGACATATAAGGGGACTAAATCGTTTTATGTCGTTCGGAAAACCTATGTCGGCCTAAGTAATGCCGCCGATATTGTTCAGCCTATGTCGGCGGCGTTAGTGATGCCGCCGATATAGACCCTTCCACCCTCCTTTACAAACCTCCCTCGCCTCCGCCGATATGGTCGATTGGCCCACCAAAATTCTTAGGGCACCAAGTACATCTAATATCTCTTAGAACATAGCCATTTTGATATAATTTATATTTTTTTTGCACGTTGCTTTGAAAATCACATACCGTTTGAATTAATTAATAAATCAATATGATTTCATACCGGTCTTCGCATACGCCAGAGGTTGTTAAAAATCTGAGATGGTATTGGGGGCATTTAGTGTTTAGGAGAAGTGGTTGTATTGATATAAGTCGCCATTGAACAAGACGTACTGTTAAAATGTTTTTCGGTTTAACTACCCCTTCGTAGTGGCAAAGGTAATCGATACATTTGAACCAGTAGTCGGTCTATGAAGCAACATGGCGCGAAATTGGTGCTATGCGGATATGACCATGTAAGATGTGTTAGTAGTTGTAGTGCAAGCTCTACAGCATTGATTTGCCCTGTTGAACCACTCAGGAGAGCCGTTTTTTGGCGTCGAAAGGTGGGTGGTGTGGTCTCTATCTCGACGGCCAAGTGGATCGGCCGCCGACGTAAAGCTCGGGCGACCATCGGTGTCGGCGGCCTACCTAATACCGCCGACATAGGTGAATCTATGTCGGCGGCACAAGGAGGGCCGCCGACACTGTGTTGTGTCACTGGCTAGTGGCCCTGCGCCTCGTTAATGACCGTTTTAGGGCCTGTGTCGGTGGCATTTTTCCCTATGTCGACGGCAGTAGGCCGCCGACACAGACGAACAATTACTTATCCCCGTGCGCGATTGGTCACGGGCTCAAATCCTCCGCCGCCGCCGCCAACTCTCTTGCGACGCCGCCGCCGCCAAAAGCAACGCCGCCACCGCCCCATCTTGGCCGTCCAGCGCGGCGCCGTCCCGCCGGCGTTGCCCGCCGCGCCGTCGCCGCCTAAATCTACGCTGCGCATGACGCCCGGCGCCGCACCGTTGCAGCGCCGCCACCCGCCGCGCCGCCACCTCCACGCCACGAGCTGCCTCCCGCGCGCCACCTCTCTTCCGGCGCCGCCACCTCCTCTCCCACTTCCCGCTTGAATCCCTCTGTCGCGGCGCGCCACCTCCTCTCCTCACTAATCGCCTTTGCATCGGCGCCGCCACCTCCTTTCCTCTTTGTCAGCGCCTCCTCACGTCCTGCGGTACTACTTCGCTTTTTTAAATGTGGTAGCTATGTCGTCGGTAGTTTTGATACCGACGACATTAGTAGTTGCAATTAATTAGTGTAATGTAGTTAATTAGATGTGATGCCTAATTAGTTGTTCCTTTACTAGATGTGCATGTCTTATAACATTAGTAGTTGCAAATCGTGAAGCGGAGCCGAGTTAAACCCGTTGGGCGCGGCACATTTTTGTAAGGAACACGGACGGTGATTCGTTGTGTTCCATTACGAGAGGTGTCGTGCTCTCGAGCTGTCCACGTTTTGGACAGCCCACGGATGTTAGTTTGGATATGGGGTCGTGGCGAGGGAGGTGCACGGTCGGAATTTCGATCGCATAACCCGTTGTTCTCCTTGTGCATAACATAAGCGATGCATTTGTGCCGTCGTTACCGGGGAAGCTGCGGGTTATCCGCCGAATTCGACTAGTGGACCTCCGTGGCCAAGACCCCATACCCAAACCAACATCCGTGGTGGGTAACCCTCCTATTTAGCTAAACATAGACCGTAAATATCGTGCGGTAGAGCCATGTCTAAAATGTACCTTTCTTTGATGACATACTAGAGGAGTTTTAATAAATTGTTTTACTTGTTGATTAGATGACTAGTTTAGAATATAAATCCATGAATGAATGTACATATGTGGTAGTTAAGCGATGGAAGATCGACGGTGGATGTATGATGGTTGGAAGAAGTCTGGGCAGCACACAAACGAGTGGTTCGACAAAGCTGAAAAATTTGTCGAAGATGCTTTTCGAGGATTCCGCAATCCTACCATCGCAAAAGTGACTTGTCCCTGCGCTAGCTGCTCGAACACGGAGAAGAGGTTGAAGAGGGATATGACCGAGCATCTCTGTAGGTACGGCTTCAAACCAAACTACTTTGTATGGGTCTTTCATGGCGAGAGAAGCGTCCGTGCCGTGTGTAGCCCTGTGGATTTTGGGGAGGGCTACGACGAAATCTAGCCCGACAGATTTGACGAGCTAACGGATGATGTGGGTAGGGCTTTTGATCTATCTCCCGAGGAAGAGGCCGAGCCACTTGCCCAGAAATTCGAGAAGCTACTTGATTCTGCCAAGGAGCCACTCCATGGGCATACCGATGTGACCGTCCTCTCGGCGGTTTCGCGTCTGGTGGCGGTGAAGACCAAATACAACCTTTCTGCCAATTGCTTCAATGACGTGTGCAAGCTTCTGGATAGCCTACTTCCGGCTGGGCACAAGATGACTCGAAATCTGTATGAATCGAAGAAACTTTTGAGCGTGTTAGGTATGCCATACGAGAGGATAGACTACTGTCCAAAATTATGCATGCTTTACCGGAAGACCGATTCTGGGCTGACTCATTGCAAGCATTACGGTGAGAGTCGGTACGTGCTAGTTATTGGACGAGATGGCGTAGAGAGACAGACGACGGTTGCTCAGAAAACCTTCCGTTTCTTTCCGATCACTCAGCGGTACAGCGTCGTACATGTCCAAAACCACGGCCAGACATATGAGGTGGCATAAAGAGGGCATACGTAGGAAGGAGGGCGTGATGACTCATCCATCAGATGCAGAAGCCTGGAGGCATTTTGATCAGAAGCACCCCGAATTTGCAGCTGAGCCCAGAAATGTGCGTATCGGGCTATCCACCGACGGATTCACCCCATTCAATATGACCTCGCACCCGTACTCATGCTGGCCTGTATTTGCCATCCCATACAACCTGCCGCCACAACTTTGTCTGAAGGAAGAGTACATGTTCCTTTCTGTTATCATACCCGGGCCTAAGTCTCCTCGAAAAAACTTGGACCTATTCATGCAACCACTTGTAGAAGAGCTGAGCGACCTCTGGACCAACGGGGTATTGACACATGATAGCTATAAGAGCCAGAACTTCAAGATGAGGGCTGCCTACCTGTGGTCCATACACGATTTTCCGGCGTATGGCATGTTTTCGGGGTGGAGCACCCATGGAATGTTGTCGTGCCCTAAATGCTTGAGAGACACATATGCATTCAAACTAAAAAAAGGGGGCAAGGCCTGTTGGTTCGACTGTCACCGTCGTTTCCTGCCGCCAAATCACCCATTTAGGAAGGAAAGAAATACGTTTCGTAAAGGTAAGACAGTGAGAAAGGAACAGCCACCAGAACGGTTTGAAGTGGATGATATCATCAAATGGCATGAACATTTGGCAAAGAAGGGCAATAAAGACGTATATGGGAAAGACCACCATTGGACTCATAAATGCAGTATCTATAATCTTCCTTACGCAACGGACCTGAAGCAGCCTCACAACCTCGACCTGATGCACCAGGAGAAGAATATGTGTGAGGCAATCGTCAATACAAACTGGGACATCCAATATAAGACTAGAGATAACACAAAAGCTCGGTTAGACTGTGCTTTGATATGTGATCGTCCGGAGTTGAATCTTGATGAAAATGGAATGAAACCTAGGGCGAAGTATTGCCTCACACGTGCACAAATAAGACATATCCTAGTCTGGATAAAGGAAAAGGTGAAATTCCCTGATGGTTATGCGACGAGTCTTCGTCATGCCGTTAGTACAGAGCAATGCAAGTTAAATGGAATGAAGGCTCACGACTACAAAGTATTCATAGAGCGTCTGTTTCCTGCCGTATGGCGTGGATATGTCGACGACGCTATTTGAAGAACACTATCAGAGTTGAGCTTCTTCTATTGAGAGTTGTGCGCAAAAGAGATATCCACGTCGAGGATGGAGGAATTGGAGAAGGAGATTGTTGTGATCGTCACAAAGCTCGAGAAGTTTTATGTCCCTGGTTTTTTCAATTGCATGCAACATCTATTGGTGCACTTGCCGTACGAAGCACAGTTCAGGTGGATGTATCCTGTTGAACGGATGATGAAAAATCTTAGATTGAAGGTGAAGAACAAAGCACGAGTCGAAGGTAGTATTGCTGAAGCTTGGCTCACTCAGGAGATCGCCCATTTCACGGACAAATACTTTGCGACAAGGAACAGGGTACATGTGCCACAACCGAGGTATAAGAAGACACGACGCAGAAGTACTTCCAACCTTGAAGTGTTCCATGACCAAGCCGGACGCAGCGTTGGCAAAAGCACAACACGAGACTTGGATGAAGCAGAAAAAATTAACATCCAACTCTACGTGTACGACAACATGGATGAAATGAAGGTGTACATCGAGTAAGTCAATATTTTAAAAATAATTGAATAAAACACCTTATTCTATGTAGTCAATATAATTGAATGGAACATCTATTCTTGTAGTCAATTTATTTGAGAAGAGTGGAAAAGACCAGGTGAACCTTCGGCCGCTCAAATTGAAAAGTTGAAACGACAAGGCCGTGGACAAAACTATCCAAACTTTCTTATATGGTTTCATTACCACGTAAGTTCATCCTCTTAAACCGCACATTTCAATTTCTATACGTAACTTCTATTTAACTTGTCGTGCATATGCTTATGCAGTGCCGTACACGTTCCAGCGTGCACAACGATTTACGACAAATGTCACATGGATGCAATCGTACGATTAAGGTCCATGGATGCTATGATTGCCATGGATATCGATATCGATCTGAAGCAGCGGAGTCTGCTCGCCTAAATGCTACCACGGTGAATAGTGGGGTCGTCAGTTATGTCACAGACCCGCATGGTGGTCCAAACCAAGAGTACTATGGGATCATTGAGGAGATTGTGGAAATATGCTATGAAGGCAACAACGATCTCTCGCTAGTACTGTTTCGGTGTAGATGGTTCGATATTGAGACTGGGGTGCGGCGTACTCCCGAGTTGGGCCTAGTTGAAATCAATGAAACGAAGCTATATCAAAGGCCCGACGTGTTCATTCTCCCTGAACAAGTCGAGCTAGTGTTCTATCTGCCATACGCCCACCCGGATTACAAAAATTGGTGTATTGTCCATAAATGTCATCCCGTTGGTGGATTGCCCAACCTCACGGAAGAAGACTACGAGCCATATGTGGAGCCATTTCAAGAACACGACTTGTCAGGACAGCTGCACGTCGATATTGGTGATATGCAACCGCAGACGGAGGGGGAAGAGGAAGACGAAGACGAAGAGGAAGACGAAGACGAAGACGAAGTGGGAGAAAGCGAAGAAGGGGAAGATGAAGAAGAGGAACAGGAGGAGGAAGAGGAAGGAGAAGCTGAAGATTTTTGACGCATTCATATTTACTTATGAGTAGTTAGGTAGAATTGTTTTATTTACTTTCATTTCCATTTATCTCATATCGATCTAATTGTATCATTTACTTTATTTTTTGCAGGATGACTGGGTTTCGGCGCAGGTTAGCTGGAGCGACGGAAAAGCTCTTTGGGATTAAGTACAAGAAGAGAGGGCAACACATGGGGGAGGGAGCGGGAGAAGGGAGCGGGAGTGGGCAGGAGGAGGAGACGGCCGAGGAGGCGGCCGATCTTGCAGTCGTGTCGAGGAGAGGAGGGAGGGGGAAGGGCGGGGAGGAGGATGAGAGGGATTGGGAGGCGGCGGACCCGACAGGGGGTGTGCAACAGGGCTATAAGGAGAAGTGGGTGCTAGACGGGAGTGGCGAGGAAAGTACAGGGGAGGATGATGATGAAAGTGATGATGAGGATGAGGATGAGGATGAGGTGGAGGATGAGACAGACAGTCATGCTTGGTTGGGGGAGATGGAGGATGAGGATGAGGACGAGGACTACATGCCCTTCGAGGCTGGCGAGGGTTCGAGCTCCAAGAGACACCGGGGGCGGAACAAACTGATAAAAACAGTAGAAAATCAAATGACGAGGATCTGGTGCGTGTTCCATTGGGAAAAGGTATGTGCACCGATCACTTCAATGACTCATTTTGATGTCTTTTAGTTATGAACACAATATAGCTAATTAAACACTTGTTCGAATTGTACATGCGAGACGTTGGTTTGCGTCAATAAAGGGGCGGGGACGGAGCCAGGAAAGCAGATAGGAGTGCTCTGCAGACACTACTACCCCGGGGTGATAGGCATTGCCAGGGATAAGCGTCCGACGATGACTTGGAGCGATTACGACCTCGTGGGGTACGAGGAGGGAGGAACAGTCGCCGATGCCGTCGTCAACGAGTTCTGGGTAACATGTTCACTACTTTAACCAATTGTGTCTTTTATATAATTGGCGAAGTTATTATTTTGACCATTTGTTTCTTTCTTCATGTAGGCGCGCTACCGGTTGAATCCTCCCGACGACTCCGCCGAGCACTACGAGACTGCTCGCCGTGTGATCGACAAGATGGCATCCAAAAAGGTTAGAGACTCCCTCAGGCTTGCTCGCTTGGATGCGGTGATCAAGCACTACCGATCGGAGGGCACCAGGATCACGAGGGACCAGGCTGGTCAGGAGTACCTGGACGCGGAGCAATATCTTCCCTGGCGTCCAGACTGGTTGGACATGGAGCCAAGGGGTTGGAGGTATCTTTGCTTTACTTGGGAGACGCCTGAGTGGATCGCCATGTCTAAGAGGAATAGGGAAAACAGGGAAGTCGGGGCTGAAATGTGCACCACCTACATGGGCGGCCTCGGCATGGGTCACGTGGCACGAGATTTGGTGAGCACATTAATCTTTCATACCTATAATTTACTAGATTTGATAATGTTTAATATGCCACTATTTGATTTCACACAGGAGGCTGCATCCGGGGTTGAGCCCTCAGGATTCGCCGTGTGGAGGGCTGCACACACGCCACGTGTGCTCCCAGACGGGAGACAACCACCGATGCCGCCAGCTGCTCAGGAGAAGGATGTAAGTAACCAACTCTTTTCGCTTATTTACATCTACTTGACAGTTTCTAACTATTCCGCATCATCTCATATTTTCGCAGGATGCATATATCGACCGCCATGCGGGCGGCACGGTGAGGCTGTGACCCCACCAATATGCCGCGGATCTGTGGTTCTCACGACGAGTTTGGTGGGAGGCTCACGGCAAGTATGGCATGATGGACTCGTCGTCGATCCCAGCGTCTGCATCACCGAGGTCGAGAACACGTCGACAAAGAGCCTCATTGCCATACCTTGACTAGAAGCCCGAGCCAAGCATATCGAGTTGCTACAAAAAGGGCGGCGGACGAGCAATGTAGCAGCAACAAGCTCAAGCACAAGCGGCGAACGAGAGGAGGATGGATATGCTCCAGAATCAGAACCTCTACCTGATGCAGTTTTTGCAAAAGGTAATTAAAAACTAATGTCCTATCCGCATTTATATCTGTTGTTGTCCTTTTATTGTTTACACGCTAACATATCATATATGTATATATTCGCAGGCATTTCCAGGGGCGGAGTCCTCCAGTCAAGCCCCAGCGCCTCCTGCATCACAGTTCGCCTACACGCCGTCGCAGGGGCCACCACCGACTCTGCCCGGCGCTTTCCCCGCGTTCGTGCCGCCACCCTAGATGCTCCAGTTTCCGCCAGCAGCAATGCCTTCTCCAGGGGTATGTATTTCTGCCATAACATTTTCGATTTTCTTCGCTCTTATAGGTGTCCGGCTCAGCTACGCTTGCTCATGCACAGAATGAGCAGCAGGGAGGTGACGACAGTGCCACAGGCTCTGCGGCCATGCAGTTCGTGGACGACATCTTTGCACATGATCCAACCCTCTACGACGGTTCGCAGAACCCTTAGGTTTAGCTTATGTGCACTTGTCGATGTTTAGCTTATAAAACTTACTAATATTCTATTTGTATGACATATGTGTCATTTGGTAATGCGTATGGAGACTATGTCGCATTTGGTTATGCATGTGGAGGCTTTGTGTCATTTGATTTAAATTTGTTGTTGAATTTGTATTTTTGTATTGTTGTAATTGTCGAGTGCTCGAAAAGATGTGGATTCGAGCACATAAATATGTGTGGTTGATATGTGCTGAATTTGGGACTGAAATTATGTTGGGGGGTTGGTTATTTGCAGGTTGAAATTGAAGTTTTTTTATAAAATGCAGCAGTTGTTTTAATAGCTGCTGCAATATCTATGTCGGCGGCATCTGATATGCCGCCGACATAGTTGACGCTCCAGGCGCCCCATGCAATCATCAGTGTCGGCGGCATATAATATACCGCCGACATAGATTGAATTATATATCGGCGGTTTTTCCTCGGCCGCCCACACTGAATGCTATACGGGTGTGTTATGAAAAACACCTATGTCGGCGGCATGATATATGCCGCCGACATAGAAGGTGACACGCGTCCGATCTCCGTTTTCGGTGGACCCCACCAGCCAGGGGGCCGTTAAGTTGGAAGAGCCGTGAGGCTGGGCTACGTCGACGGCATGTGAGGCTGCCGACACTGATGGCATCCAGGTGGCCTTGCCCAGGCTGCGGCTTTCTCGGCGGGTCCGTCGACAAAATCTAGCTATGTCGACGACGGGGCCTCGACGGGACAGTGTCGGCGGCTAGCCGCCGACATAGACCTATGTGGGCGGCTTTATGGGCTATGTGGTCGGCTTTTGCCGACCACACAGATCATGATTCCTGTAGTGATTCCACATCGAGAAGGGGAGGTGTGTGTTGTGCTCACCTTCAATCAAGAACTTAGTAGCGTCTTTATGCGTAGGATGACATTTTCTTCAAGGCTAGTAATGTTTTCAGTTCAAAACAAGATGGTACGTTAGATTGTCATATGATGATTCATTGGCCAGTTGTATATTTAGGTTGCCAAACGGTTTCATGTCAGCACAAAATTTTCTCTTGACTAGTAGTATGTTCAGACTGTCACAGGTTGGTATGTTCAGATTAAAATCATGTGTCACTTAGTAGGATGTCCAGGAAACACTGGTATAGTGGTATCTTCATCATTTTTTATTGCGGCTTGAAGCCTTGTGAGTTTTTAAAAAATTCACATTGAGTAGTATGTTCAGGTTGCCTCCCGGTGGTATGTTCAATGCAAAAATATATATACGTCGTTAAGTAGTATGTTTAGGAAATAGTGGTATTTCAATCATTTTCTATGCCGTTTGAAGCCATGTTAATTTCCTATTTAAATTTACATTGAGAAATCTCTTCTTTTTTAGAAGAAATGCCAGATTTCTTCGTCGGTTTCCTAAAAGCATGCAAGCCGAAATGATTTACTGGAGGTATCATGAAGATTTATAGCACAACGTTTTAAATTCAATAATATAGGAAGTGTTTTTGTTCATTTTATAGAGAATGAAGGATTCTATATCTGATGGTTGTCAGTTAGAATTATCTTTTAGTTCCATGTCAATGACAGTAATGTTAAATATTTCTACTGCAATTTACATACTCCCAGATATGCTACTACCGAAATAAACAGATACATGTATGAAGGTCTTATACTCTTATGAGTTGGTGGTAGGTTCAAGTTAACTCCCATTTGCATACTCTATATGCTACTGTCGAAATAAACAGTTGGTGGTATATTGGTTCAAAATAAGGTAATATGTTTAAAAGCGGTAGCAAGATCATGCCACCCACTGCTGCGTTGTTTCGTGCTGTCAACTCAGAGGAAAAATTTTGCATGCACACCTACAAACTAACTTGAGCCGACACACTTTTGAACAAATACCTGGACACAATCAAAATGCCTAATCTTTGTCATACGGACAAATTTCCCAATCCTGGTCACACACAAAACACTAATGGACAACTACAGAATTTCAAAATTTCTCGGCGTTCAAATCTTCCCAAATTAATTACATTGGGACCACCTTAGTTAGAGCTAATTTAAAAAACCTGCCCAAATAGCCGGACAAATACTCCTGCTCTAATGGATCCTTTGTTAGCCCGTTAGCAAACTAGGGAGTAGCTACTCCTAGGGAACAAAAAAGAGGCGTATAATATAAAAGAACGACAACATAAGAGCTATTGAACAACGCAGACTGCAGAGCCCAATACAACATACTACGATATATTGACATAAAAAGGAAATCAGAAGGAAGATTAGTGGTGGACATATTATTACCTGGTGTGGGCAGATGCAGATACTTGGGGAGTTCCCAAGAAATGAAAGGCTTGAAATCTAACAGGTTGTAGGAGGCTGTGTCACTATCTGGAGCCTCACTTGATGAAGAGCTTATCAGGTCGGATGGATGATACAGTACATATCGACTGCGAAGACATGGCTTGCTGCTCACCATATCAACCTCAATGAGGGATGCCTCGTAGCATGCCGTCCTCAACAGAAAATAGAGTGTCTGTGGATCTTCCATGCTCACAAAGGGCAATTCTGGCTCCGGCTGTGGTTGTGATGGTGGAAGATGCAAGCAGTCTGTGAGGAACTGCAATTTTTCAGCTTGGAAGAAGCCTGTCCTGATCCACTCGCGCTCGGACTGATCGCTCAAGATCCATGTGGAGACAATTGACGGAGAAGTGGCGGGCTGCATGGCGCGACCGCATTCCATCCAAGATTCGAAGGAAGGAAGATCTGCACCACCAAAATCGATGGCACCATCTTCGGTCTGTGAGATAGCAACAAACTTCAAGGCATCATCTTTTGTCACACTGACGCGCCGATATGTCCCAGGGGGGTTTCCTTCGCGAACCATTGGATGAACGAAACCCTGGTGCGGTTTCACTGGAAAAGGGGCGTACCGGAGCTTAGGGTTCCGGCTGAGAACATCACAGAACAGGATACCCCTGAAGTAATCAACCCAGCAGATGAAATTGCGGAACGGAACGACCTCGTCCGTCTCCCACCAACGCAAGTCCTCGCCTTTACCCTCACCATGCGAAATCGGAGGCTTCCATTCCTTCCAATGGCCCTCTTTGTAAATGCAGAGCTGGGCTGTCACTGGGTTCTTGCTGGAGTCGACCCTTCCCAGGTACGCCACCACAAACTGTATGTCATCACGAGAGAGGATGCCCATGCCACTGCAGGAACTGAAGACGTGGCCACAGGGGTCAAGCCTCTTGAGATGGAATTGGATGCGGGATCCCGCGCGAGCCTGGTAGACGAAGTAGTCGTCGTTGTACCCCCCGCTGTGGATGGGAGCGGCGAGCCACAGGAGGGCGCAGTTGCGGTGGGCCGCCTTGACCATGGGATTGCTGGTCTTGCTAATGTAGATGCGGTGGGTCAACTGGACCATGAATTTCCTGATCATGCCGCTGTCGTCCCCGCGGGCAAACTTGACCTTGGGATTCCAGGCCTTGCCGGTGCGCTCCCAGTCGAAGTAGAAGCGCGAGATCGCCGGAGGAGGCGCCGCCCTGAAGGCGAAGCTGATGCGGTCGCCGGTGGAGGTGATGCCCTCCGCCAGCCAAGGTGCCCTTCAAGGAGGAGCCGCCGTCGTCGCAGCAGTGGATGGGGCGGGGGTAGCAATCGAGCATCACCCAGCCCGGGTCCTCCGCATCATTTCCGACTACGCGACGGTGGGGGATAGCGCCGGAGCTCAAAGTCTCGGCCATGGAGCACGCCGAACGGGGATGGGAGGCGGAAGGGTTAGGGTTGGAGGGAGTCGAGGATTTGGGATGCGATGCCGTAACATCCCAAATTTAGGTACTTATAGAAAACTATTTAAAATATTATAAAAATGAAAAAAAAATATTTTTTGACTAATATTTTGGCATTGAATTTAAAACCCTTTTTGCTACGATACTTGCATTTTCAAATGTATAAATATATTTATATATAATAAATTACAATGGAAAATGACCCTATATGGTTTAAAAAGCTATTATAAGAGCATCCCCATAAGACCCCTCAAATGAGCCCCTATTTCAAATTTTTTTGAATTGAGACTCAAGGGAAATGAGCAGCAAGACACTGGCATGTGCACTGGGCGGGAAAATCGCGATTACTGTAGCAATAGGGGGTGTTGATTGGGGGTCTCCTGGGGATGCTCTAAGTTTTGCTACATGACATTTCATGTCATCAAGTAATAACCAAGATTTCGCCATCTTTTAACAATTTCAATAACCTATTTTTGTAAACTTTCTCAAAGTAAATATTTTCAAATATAGAAAAGGGTTCCTCTAGCCCCTATAAAAGGGATAAAATTATTTTATTTATTATGAAACCATCCTTGCAATTCATGAATGACTCCTGCTAAGTCTTGATATCTTGTGGGTGTTCCTATCTCTATAGTGCATATAATTTTATTTATATATACACATCATAATGCATTAGAATGACCACACATCATGGCATTGCATTATTGATTACAAAAGACAAATGGTGATTGGGTAAATATTCATTCTATGTGTTACCGGTGCACCTCTTTGTTTAAATATGTACTTGTTAACTATTTAGTCGTGAACTTACATTTGTTTATTTATGTTTTTACATAGAGAACGTATCCTGTGCAATCGGGTTGTCCGTGCAACCATGCAATCGGTGGTTCATAGCCGTTTGATTGAAATCCTGCGGCAGCTCAGATCATTCCAGGTCTTTTTGCATGTTGCCGCCCGTCCCCCTTCTCCACGCCTCCCCTGCCTCCGCGCCGCCACTGGCCTCCATTCGCGTCACCCCCGCTTCTCCCCGCGCAGCCACCGCCGCCGCCGTCTCTTGGAAGGTGGCCTCCGATGCCGAAGGCCGTCGTCGTCGTCGCCGCTGACTTGGAAGGACGCCGCCTGTATGGACCATTTGGAATGGGAGGCTGAAGCATTATTGAACTTTGATTGCTTTCGATGGCCTGAAGTAGTGCACTAGAATGTACATGCAGAGCCAAACAGCTGAAACCTGTTGCATCAACAAGCTTTGGTAACACATAATTATGAACAAGTATTGCTAGGACTAAAACATTGCTGAACTTGGATTAACCTTGTACATTCAGATCTAAAGATGAATCAATACATTGTACAAGGTCGTGGCTCAAATCACAGATTAATTCACCTGATGCAAGGTCTTCAAGAACATGAACAGATAGTGCACTTGGCTGCATTGTCCTGCAAATAAGAAACACTCTGCAGAAGAAATGTGGCATTTCCTTGGCTGCATTAAGAAAGTTTAGGGGGTATTGTGCGTGCTAGGAGGTAGTTGAGATTATCCTGTCAACAAATCCCCTTTCTTTTATGAACTATTGAACCAAAATAGAGTTGACCTACTGACAATTAGGTGTTTTTTTTCCTCATAGTGTCCAGCAGGTAGCTGATTCCAGGCACTGCTAATTATGTAATCCAAAGTGAGTGTTCTGAATGCACATGAAAAATCTTATTTATTAGCTTTGGGAGAAATTTGTGCTTTCTTTACAATTCATAAATTACATTGTATATATCTCACAAAATTTCCAAAGAAACAAAACATGACAACACTGTTGCTACTACTGCATTTGGCACTACTCTTGCCTCCTCTCTTACAAAGCATTAAGTTTTCACTCAAAGCCAAAGCTTTAACTGAATCTCAATCATTTGCACTAAGAGAATTACAGTACAATTGAACAAAAGTGCACCAAACCAAATTCAGACTGCGATCTCTTAATTAGAGCTGGCTTGGAAGCTTATCAAAGTTATGCCATTCACTGGAATCACATCTGGGTCTTCTATGCCATCTATGTTACATGAGGAAAATAACAATGTTGCTGCTGTTTCCACACAAAATCAACAGCTGATACGATCTACTGCTGGTCTGCTGCAAGCCTGCAATAGTGCAATTGGAAGAAGAAGAAGAACTAGAGGAGGCAGGCTCTGTCAGCGCCACTTGAGGACGAGGACTAGAGGAGGCGGATCCAATGTGGGGGCAGCCCTCCCAGGGGTGAATCCATGTGGGAGAATCCCTCCCAACGATGACCCCATGACAGGGCAGAGCAGCCACCCAGTGAGGTGCTTCCGGTGTCAACGGCGACGTGCTTCCGGGTCGACGGCGAGGTGCTTACAAGGGGCGACGACGACGGCTTCCCTAGGACGGTGGCCGCGCCTTCCAGGGCAGCGGCGCAGGAGCCCGCCAGGGGAGGCGGCGGCGACGCGATTCCGGGGGGGCGACGGCGAGGTGCTTCCATGGGGCAGCGGTGAAGGAGCCAGGGAGGCTGCGGCGATGCCCTCCAGGGCCACGACCCAGCGGCGGCGGCGGCGGCGAGGGTTTCGATGGGGAAGACGGCTCCCGCTCCCGCTCCTGCTCGCTCCACGCTCCGCTGAGGTGGTTTCTGTAAAGATTAAATTTGTGGGTTGCAAGTTAGGGAGAAGCGGGCGGTTAAATGAAAAGGTGCCATAGCTTGTTTGTCTGATCAGGATCGGATGGACCAAGGAGGCCGGTTGCAGGGGTGCACCGAGCCCCTGGTTGCACAGGATATGTTCTCTTTTACATAAGCTCAGAGGACAACATGCATATATGTGAAGGGTGTAGCGCCACACTTTTGTTCACTACAATAAGCTAGAATCACCTTAATTCTTTAAACTAAACTAGTAAGTTAGGATTCTTCTGAATGATAAAATGGTAAAGTAGCAAAGATCGCCTAGCTATGGTCTATTCCTTCACTCTATGGCTTGTAAAGTGTAGAACTTCTTCATTCGACCATCAAGGTAAGGTTTCATAGTTGGTTTCAAGGCTTGTTTCATGTAATTATATATAGAAATAGAGATGTCATGATGATATGTATTACATGTTTGTGTGTGGATATATAATTTTTAGGGAAGATATTGTTGAAATTTTGATTGTTTCGTAGAGGCCTATTGTCCCTAGCTTATTTTATTTTATTTTATTTACTTATTTGACTTATCTCTCCTAATTTCAGTAACCTAGTTTTATAAACTTGCTCAAAGTAAATATTTTCAAATATAGAAAAGTGTTCGTCTAGCCCCTATAAAAGGGATGAGCTTATTTTATTTATTATAAAACCATCTATTGCAATTCATGAATGACTACCGCTAAGTACTCATTTTAAAATTTGTAATTTGAATGCTTGTGTGTTTGCTAATATATATAATACAAAAATAATATTTTGATTTCCAAAATATAAACCATTTGCAAAGGTTCATATTTTGATTATGCAATTTGAATTTCTCTATGTCAATTGAATTTCCATTCAAAATGTGTGCATACAAATAATTTCCCTAAAAATGATATTTTGAGCTTTAGAATTAAAGTCTTGTGCTTGATTCAAAATTCAATCTTGTATTTTAAATCCTTCTGATTTGGCCCTATTGCGCCTTAGCTCAATTCTCTCTCTCTCTCTCTCTCTCTCTCTCTCTCTCTCTCTCTCTCTTTCTTCCTCTCCCCTTGCAGCATCCGGTGGAAGTTTCTACGCCGTCCACATCGCCTCCCAGCACCCCCCTGCCCTGCCGTGCGCAGCCCTGTCCCAGTCGCTTGCCAACATATATATGAGAAAGGGAAGCAGAAGGCCCGTGCAGCAGGCCGCCTGCCAACATATGCGGCCTGGGTACGGCCCACGTACCTTTCGCTCCTATAACCTATGGATCGGGATCCTCTTATCCTTTTTGCACAAGAATCCTTCGTCCTCCTAGACTAAGGCCCTGTTTTTTGAGTTGATCTTAACGGCTGAACAGCTAAACGGCTAAAATGACTGAATTCCAAGCGCTTCTCAAGGTAGTCTCGAGATTCGGATCCATTTTGTTTGACTTGCTTTTTAAAGCGTTAGGACCCACCTTCAAAATAGCAAAAAAATGGACTAAAAAAACTCAAAGCATGTGTCTTTTTAAAGCGTAGATAAGTTGTTAAGCTGTTAAGCTGAAAAGAACTGGGCCTAAATCTACTTTCCCCAAATCCGTCAGTAGTCAGCCTTGTACATTTCAGCTTAACGTAGCATAGTGTTTCAATGTACCAAATTTTATCTTTTTTATATAGCCTATATGATGTAATATTTTGTCTTTTAAAGGCTTTTTAGTATAACGGTTTTACGAGATAGACTTCACTTTGTTTAATTGTCTATGTGCATATCTTTAGAGAAGTATAACATATATATGAGCTGTCTCTTTTTTATTTGACCCATGCATGTATTTATCTCTTTTTTGTTGGATCAAATGCTTCACATATGTTTTAGTTGTTTAATGCACATGTGTTAGTCAAGCATACCTTTTCATGTGTGCAATATTTGAAGTTATAACTCCTTTAATTTATTTAAATTGCTATGGATTGAAAAAGTCTTGATATTTTATGGGTGTTCCTATCTTTATAGTGCATATAATTTTATTTATATATACACATCATAATGCACTAGAGTGACCACACATCATATCATTGCATTATTGATTACAAAAGACAAATGGTGATTGGGTAAAGATTCATTCTATGTGTTACTGGTGCACCTCTTTGTTTAAATATGTACTTGTTAACTATTGAGTCGTGAACTTACATTTGTTTATTTATGTTTTTACATAAGCTCGGAGGATAACATGCATGTGAAGGGTGTAGCGCCACACTTTTGTTCACCACATTAAGCTAGTATCTCCTTAATTCTTTAAACTAAGCTAGTAGGTTAGGATTATTCTGAATGATAAAATGGTAAAGTAGCAAACATCGGCTAGCTATGGTCTATTCCTTTACTGTATGGCTTGTAAACGGTTGAACTTCTTCGTTTGACCATCAAGGTAAAGTTTCATATAGTTGGTTTCGGGGCTTGTTTTCATGTAATAGAAATAGAGATGTCATGATGATATGTATTACATGCTTGTGTGTGGATATATAATTTTTAGGCAAGATGTTGAAATTTTTATTGTTTCGTAGAGGCCTATTGTCCCTAGCTTATTTTATTTTATTTACTTATTTGACTTATCTTATAACTTCGAGAGCTTTTCGAGGTGGCTTCAATGCCCCATAGTTACATAAAACATCAGATAAGTGATGCGTCTTTATTCGATGCAATATTTGTTGTGATCTATGGCAGGTCGCCGATAAATACATGTCAATATATCTTGCAGATCTATCTTTGCAGAATTATTCGACTCGACGAAGCTATGTTATCCCCCAGTTGGTCAAGCCTAGCATATCTATGCATGTTTTGATTTCAGATTATACACATATCCCAGTTGTGCCGTTCGAGACTGATGAGGCTGGACGACACAGGCGGGCGAAGTTCATCATGTAATGACTTCGTTATCTTCGGCGTATGGTCACGTACGACCATGGTTGCTACCGGCGCCACTTAATTTGTTTATTATCTATTTTCTCTACATGCATAGTGATTGCAGGCAAAGACCGATGTCGACGATAACACGGCTTAATCAGAGGTGTTCTGTGAGATTTATGTTGCAGATGTAATTAACCGGGAGTCCTTCTGAGGCCCCGGGAACTGCGAACTTGCAATCGCCCATGTTAGATGTTCCATCTATAGGCTATGGAGCGCAAAATGTATCAGGAGACTGTATCTTATTCCATTAATAAAATATCTGATTTTTCATATCTTTTTATTTATTTTGTGTATTTATATACACTGGCACGCCCGCATATTATTTAATTCTCATCCGTGGCCGCTGAGATGTTCGTGTTGCGCATACGCCATATAAAAAAAGGAAAACCGCCGAAACACACATAGCAAACTGATTTATTACTCGCAAAACTAAATCATACAGCGCCTCCGCCTCCTCCTTCTCTCAGGAAAATTGGTCAAATGACACCTAATTGGTTGCCACAACTCAAAACGACATTTAATTCGTCTCTGTTTCCTAAAGTAACACTGGGGCAATGAATTTTCATTTTCGCATTTCTTTACCCTTTTTCATTTTTTTCCTCTTTCTCCTGATCCGTCGGCTTCTCCTTCAACTCCGGCAGCGGGGACAGGATCCGCGACGATGAGCGTGATGGAGACGGGCGGCAATGACGAGATCAGAGGCGGCGGCAACCACGACAACAACAGGAGCTGCGGTGGCGAGCGCGACGGCGGCACTGGGCGGCGGCGGTGTTATTTTAAAAGGGGTAAAAAGGCTGAAAAAGATAGAAAAGGGGTAAAAAAGGAAGGAAAATATGAAAATGGTGGAAAAAGAAGTAAAAAAATGCGAAAATGTCATTTAGGAATAAAATTCGTTGCCCCGCTGTTATTTTACGAAACAGAGACGAATTGGGTGTCGTTTTAAATTGTGTCAACGATTTGGGTGTCATTTGGCCAATTTTTCCCCTTCTCCCTCGCTGCCGGTCAGCCCACCGCTCCGTCACCATGAAAAATTTTCTACCGTGTCCTCGTCCTAGCATCACCGTCTCCTCGTCCCCTGTCACCAGCAGCTCACCACCACCACCACCTCGCGCCGGGCCGTCACCGCCTCCTCTCCCCCACGCGCCTCCTCCTCCTCCTCATCCCCCGTCCTTGGTCAGCTCTCCGCCGCCTAGACCTAGCGTCGGCACCACCTCCCTCCACTGCCTCTTTCCCAGATCTGGACCCAAACTCTGGTGGTAAGGAAAACATGAAAATTTCTTGATTCCATCTTTGAATCCCGACATGTGCTATGCATGGTTAATAGATTTTGTTATATTTTGGCGATTCTTTATCTGTGTTCATCCAAAGATGGTGATTGTTTTGTGTGGATGGCATCCACTGTTTGCTATGAATGGTTAATTATTTTCTTGAGATCATGAAATTAGTTTAAAAGTTGTTGCTTTTGTTGTAGTCATTTACATGTTTTAGTTTCTATATCGGCTTAGTTTTGTGAAGCAGCTCTGTTTGTTGTTTCCAGATTATTTATTGGCCAGTGAGAGATTTGAATGGAATTCCACGTAGCGCATCACTGCGCATTTGCTTAACAGGGTACCAAAAATATAACCGTGAAGACATAAGGGTAACAGCTTGCTAGTTTATCCTCATATCTCTTAGTCTAAAAGTCTGAAACATGAGCTATGTCAGCCTTTGGTTGATTTATTGTATATTGCATATGGAGTTGAAGTTTTGATCACATTGTTTGAAAAAGAGTAAAAGGCACCGGCGGTCTTAAACTTTTCATGTGGTGCCATTCAGGTCCACGATCTTTCAAAATCGAAAAGCGCATCCATGAAGTTGCTAACGTGTGTTGTTTAAGTCCAAATCTTATCCGGAGGAGTAATTAGCCACCGTGGACAGTCCACGCGATATTTTTTATATTAAAAAAATTCAGAAAATCATAAAAAATCCAAAAAATCACAAAACAATTCAGAAAAAAAACAGAAATATCATAAAAAAATTCTGAAAAATCTTTGAAAAAATCATAAAAAACCAAAAAATCATTAAAAAATCAGAAAAATCATTTAAAAAAAACACAAAAAATACAGAAGAAATCATAAAAAATTTAAAAAATCATAAAAATACAAAAAAATCATAACAAATTCAAAAATATCATAACAAATTCAAAAATATCATAAAAAAATATGCAAACAGTACAAGTATTACACTTATGATTAGGAATCGTACCAGCATGCATATCAATCAAACTAGTCTTACCACAGCCAAATAGGCCCATTAGAGAAAGCATGTAATCGACAGTAGATTCATAAGCATATCGAGCAAACTAGTCTTACCGCAACAAAATAGCCCCATAAGAGAAAGCACGTAATCGACAGTAGATTCATAAAAAATATAACCATTGCATCATGTTTTTTATGTTTTTTAAATATTTAATAATTTTTTTGTTTGTATGATTTTTATGATTTTTTGTATTTTTCTGCTTTTCTATGATATTTCTGAATTTGTTATGATTTTTTTGTATTTTTATGATTTTTCTAAATTTTCCTATGATTTTTACGATTTTTTTATGATTTTCCTGTATTTTTTATGATTTTTTATGTTTTTTGGTATTTTTTATTTTCGGATTTTTTTAATGATTTTTCTTTTTCTGTACTTTTTATGATTTGTCTAAATTTTTTATGATTTTCTGTATTGTTTTGTGATTTTTTGGATTTTTTTATGATTTTTCTAAATTTTTTAAGTATAAAAAATGCCACGTGGACTGTCCACGGTGGCTAATTACTCCTCCAGATGAGATTTGGGCCTAAAAGACACACGTTAGCAATTTCAGAGATGCGCTTTTCGATTTTGAAAGATCGTGGACCTGAATGATACCGCGGGAAAAGTTTAAGGACCGCCAGTGCCTTTTACTCAAAACTTTGAAAAAATTCTGATGTCCATTGTAGAGCTTCCCCCCAGCTTCACAGTTGGTTATGTTAGAAATTAATTTTTTCTTACTAATTATTGCGATATCAATTTGAGGGAATATGATTTGGACTAGATGGTATTTGGTCATTGCTTCTCAGTTTGGTCAGTTATGATTTCAAATTTTTATATATTTTTTAAGACTTCAATTCTGATTAGATTGCTTCATAATAGGATTTCTATTTCAATTTCAAATCCTGGGCTAAATAGGTAGTGGAAAGATTTATAATTGTATAATACAGGACGCACCCTTTTAGTTCGGTTCACAGATTGTTTCACCCAAGGATTATGGATTTTTTACTTCGTTTTTTGTTTAGACAACGATGTTCTATTGTAATTTGAGCTGCACAGAAAAATGTCTATTCCCAAGGCCTAGAATTACCCAAGACACATAATCAAAGCATGAGTTTGGTGTTATGCTCTGGTTCATTTTTTTACTACTCTTCCTTTTTTCTCTTTTCTTACTGGTTCATTTCCGACTTATGTTTGTATTGATGAAAATGGTTTATTTTCAGGTACAGAAAGAAGAGGATGAAGCCGAGGTAGGTACAAGATATGGAAAAGCCTCCTAAACAATTCAAAATAGGTATATGCTTTTGATCTGAACATTCTAGGTTTAAAATGTGGCTACAAAAATATTTACTTACCAATCTCTTATTATGCCGCAAGTTGGGGGATTAATTTTACTCATCTCAGAAGTTTGCAACGTACAATACCATTGGGACTATACTGTACAACGCGGTGTTTCTTAGGAAAAGGCTAATCAGCACTCTCCCATAACTGAAGACCAGCGTGTTGGGCTGCAACTTATCACTCTAGATTAAGCAAGTTTGACATACTTTGATGGTATTACACTCGTAATGTGATTTGGTACTACATTGTGCTTCTCTTTTCTTTTCTTTTTTTTTTTGCTGAAATTGCCGTATACAAGGGGAAGCATGCTTAGCAGGAGAGGGTGTCGCTTAACTAATGAAAGCGAGCGAGCTTTGTGCTGCTAGATAACTAATGAAATAGCAAGCAGAATATTTTGTGCTAGTTCATCTACATCACACTCATGTTGGGAAGAATACAAGCTTAAGCTTTTCAGCTACATTGATTGTCTGTTATGTCATTGATTCTGTTTCGTGCACCACATCATTGGCAGCCCTAAAATTGATGTACAATAAGGTTCTCTTTTTATTGGTGTTATTTATAGATGGTAATTGCTCCGTTTTCAATTTTCTTTTCAAACCCTGGAAGATTGCGCTGCAAGCGAATGTTATGCTTAACCCTCATAAGTGTGTGTGTATATACATATGAGCAAAATATATATGCGCCCAATAACCTTTTCGATCAGTGTTGTCATAATCACAACATATATATGCGCTGAAATGCTCCAATGTTTATAGATGTTGTGCTGCGCTGAAAGAGTTGCTCCTGGATGAGAACAACCAAACACTCATGTATTATCAATCTATCCTATCCCAAACTATGTGCTGGATGGTCCAGCATAGCCTAACCAAACACACCCTAAATAAACACACCCTAAATGCACGTGAATATCCTTATAATTATGAGTAGGTGGGAGGGTACCAATGTAAAAATTCCTCCCACCCTTTTTATAAAGAAGACCCCAAGAGTTTGTACATGGCATGGTGCAAATATCTAAGAGAAATAAAAAGATGGGGAGCTTCTTTCTCCCAAAGCCATCCCTTTCATGAAAAAATTGCTCTCTCCTCGGCTCCGGCCTCCGCATGCCCAAGCCATTCTTTCATAGGAAAACTTCTCTCTCAGCTCCCCATGGCCGCTCCACAACCGATGAAATCGATAGACCACATAGGTAAAACCTGAATCTATGATGGAAAACTCAAAGGATTCATCGTAGGTCATCCCAATATCGAGTTTTGTCTACGTTCCTACCCATCGAGCAGGCTTGAAGGCCACGTTCGCAGTGACATGATGTGCTCGTCGTTACAATTTCCAAGGCTCATTTTCATGCTTTAATGCAAGCAGCTCACGCATGTTCTTGTGGGTTTTAATCCAAGATGCACACGTGCGTCCGAATTCTTTCGTAAGCACTAAATCATACAGCAGACTGATTTATTACTAGCAAAACTAGGTTTTCATGGCACGACTTGTCAAGGATTCGTAGTAACTCACACTGCTACTGCTACTGCCTCCAGAAAAAGTCGTCCGTTACCAGAAAACCAAAGCTCTGATATCTCACGGCCGTAACATGGTGGTAACTCCGACACCATTTTTTTTTAATCATACTGAAGACGAACAAACTTGTTTAAGTTGCATTAAGCATTGTAAAAACGACAGGCATAATTAGCACGGCAATCATGACTACTATACATTAATACTGCATTACGATGGCTGCGTGGAAACAGTAAAGCAAGTCAGATCAGTAATCCCACATCACATTCTTGCCAACTTAAAAGACCACATATATACAAATATACAATCCGAAAAGCACATAACGCACTATGCGGCAAAGCAAGCTGCGTTACAGTACCCAAGGTGTGCTATAAGGTTCGCTTAAACATTGGACAACCTTACGAGTTACTCTATGCCCGTCAGTGTACTTCATCGAGTCAGCATCACCGATTCATCCAGGATGGAACTTTTATTCCCTTCAGCTTGAAGCCCTGTACAACTGGTGTTAGTGCAATGGAGATGAAACAGGGTATGTTTGGAACTTATTTTATATTTGCGGGGTTGTGTTGGAGATCATCACTAGTCCTACTCAGCCCAAGGCATGTATTTCAAGCCTTCAGAGGGCATGCATTTGAAAGCATAACAACATTCCAGCATGTATATTTCACATGTTTCCTTCTCAAAAGAGAATTCCATTTGTGGTGTATCCATTCTTACAGTTGTTGTATCCAACAATTCACCGCCACTTTGGAACATTTCAGAACGAACAAGGGGGATATCAAACTGGTAAAACCTCCCTGGGAAGCACATATAATACGCTGTGATTTCACAAATGGGATATCTACCTGACATAAACTACTTGGAGCACATATATCATGCTGTGATTTTATTTATTTTTAATTAGCATAGTATTGACACCCAAATTTGGTAGAAAATCGGATATTCAAAAGAAACCGAATGTGTTGGGCCAAATCGGAAATGGGCTGCATCAGCAAAGGGGAGGACATATTGAAGAATACCGATGGGTACATGAATTCGGAAGAGATACGATTTGATCGGAAGCGCGTTGCGGTAAATTTGGTCGTATCGGTATCGACTTTGTAAATACTATAAATAGGACTAGGTCTCGATAGGAAAAAACAACAATACTCAATACACAAAACCCACTTCTCGAACCCGATCGACATCGTCGAAAGGTTTCAACTCGCAGGTAGAGCTATCTCGATGGGATAATCGATTCTCTCCTTGTACCCGTATGCATGACTGTATCAATTTGATCTCATGTATACGAATCATGTCAGACTGTCTCGGGATCTTCCGATCTTTGATATGTTCTCGCATATTGCACTGTCTCGATGTAATCGATCTGTAATATGTGTTTATCTTGTAATGCTGATCATCAAGTATTTCATATGTTTCGCTAAATTCGATGTATGCAACTGTCTCGTTTAGTCGATCTTATATATGTCTTGTTTGGGGATTTGCATCTGTTAATGTTTGCCGATTGGTGTTACATCTACCCTATTAGTCTTTAAATCTTTAAATCGGTCTATTGGCTTACATCTAGCTTTAGATTTGAATACTGTCTCGGCCTGACCAATCTATTCTATTCTATTTCTCGATTTAATCTAATGCACTGATGCGAAGATTTATTGCTAATATTATACCAAAAATACCAAAAAGAAATAAGAGATTTAAATTTGGCTATTATTCTGTATTCATTTGCTCTATCGGACCTGGGACCGATAGAATCTATGATCGGATATTTCAAAGCCGATTATAGAAAAACCTGATCTGGCTATTTCAAAAGCCGATTAGGGTTATATTACTGACGATTTTCTCCTTGTTAATTTACAGGTCAAATTGACTGGCACGCTTGGTTTTCCTTGTTGCGACACAACCCCAGAGTTGACGCTTCGGCACATGTGTTCGCGAGAAACTAACTTTTTCGTGTCAACATACTTTTTTGCACGCCCGGTGGGACCCCAACAATCGAATCCGACGTGATGACGCGCACTGATGCCGAAGCAGCAGTGGAGGCGCTCAAGCACGCTGCTGAACCAGTGACGTTTGACGAATTGAGCCCAGATCAGAAAAAGGAAGTCGAAGATAGGCTCGCGGAGATCCACGAGGAGAATAAGAAAAGAATGTTAACTGGCTATCGGAAAACCCGTAGCGACCAGGTTACCAAAACCTCGATTGGAGATCCACTTCTGACCGGAGATTATTCTGAGATAATAAGAGATCAAATTAATAATTCGGTCTATCGATCGATGCTGGATCAGTCATCGGTCCTAGGGCGTATTGTCCACGAGAGCACCGGTATTGCGCTACATAACATCATGGTGGACAAGCTCCCGGTGAATCGGAATTCTCCAAGGGATGAATTTTGGGAATCATTATCCAGCCTATGGTCAGGTAGGAACATCACATGCTGGAGCTTCCCAACCAAATCCACCATTGACTATCAACCCTACGCCGATTCAGATGCTATCGAGTAATCAGGCTATAATTCCGGTCCCGGAACCGGTTTATCAGCCGATCAATGCTGGACTCAATGAGAATCTGGAAGAGATGACCAAGAATTTAGTTTACAACATGATGAAGCAGTGCGGGTTCAACACACCAAAGATTGCCCCGCATTACACAATGCCGTATCCATCGGCTTTTAACGAAACGGAGTACCCGCACAAGTATCGTGTTCCTGATTTCGCGAATGCCAAGTTTAGCGGAAGTGATCACACCTCTACGCGCGAACATATTGCTAGATTTCTTGCGCTCTGCGGAGAGGCCGCATCAAAAGATACTCTCAAATGCCGATTGTTCCCGTTGTCGTTGCAGGATCGGCTTTCAACTGGTTCACATCGCTTCCTCCAAACAGCATCACATCATGGCCGGACTTGG
Source organism: Raddia guianensis (assembly GCA_036346415.1). Taxonomy (NCBI): domain Eukaryota; kingdom Viridiplantae; phylum Streptophyta; class Magnoliopsida; order Poales; family Poaceae; genus Raddia; species Raddia guianensis. The sequence continues at coordinate 47,653,987 of CM070535.1, read as the reverse complement.
AGAAGAAGTTTCATGAATATTTCTATTCTGGGGAAAATGAAGCGAGGATTACCGATATTATGATGATCAAGCAGAAATTTGGTGAATCGGTAAATGACTATCTCGTCGGTTCGAGGAGGTGAGAAACCGATGCTATAGCCTTCATTTGCCCGATAATGAATTGGCGAATTGGCTTTCAAGGGTTTATTACCGTCAATCGAGAAGAAGGTGGGCAACCAAGAGTTTGATATATCACATCCGCTCACAAGATCGCGCTATATGAAAGCCGATTCTCGATAACCCTTACCCGGGCGGAAAGAGTATCGAATAACAATAACAATTACATGAGAAAGGATAAAGTGTCAATATTGTTGAGACAGATGAAATTGAAAGCTCAGATGATTCGACATCGAGGACATGGGTGCATACGTGGTGAGTGGGTAAATAGTAAGAAGGAATTTGAACTGGGATGGATAAAGCCGAAAGGTCCCGAGAAGGGCAAGTATTCTTTGATACCTCCAAATGTGATCGGATTTTCGATCATACATTGCGGAGAAGCAAATTCGCTTAAAGCAGGACATGTGATTCCTCCGCTTGAAGAGCTAAAGAAAAGGAAATATTGTAAGTGGCATAATTCTTACTCACATGCCACCAACGAGTGCAATGTGTTCAAACAGGTCATCCAAAAGGCGGTTGAAAACGGCCAACTTAAGTATCGAGGATAAAACTTGCAGATAGACACACGTACCGTTCCTATCGGCTTTATTGGTATGATTGACGCTAAGAGGAAAGCCGATGACCCTGAGAGATCCAATCGGTTTAAAGTGCTCGTTGGTGATAAAAGGATCGTAGTAGAAGAGAGGCCAGAACTTAATTTCCGATCGGCAGGCCGACGCGGTGGAAGGACTGGCGAATGGCGTGAAGTGAACCATGGTTATAATCATGGTCCAGTTTCTAAGCCAAGGCCAAAGCAGACTTTCGATCAGTTATTGGAAAAATATGATCGGATGGCTAAAGAAACACCTCGCCAGAGCATTAAATCGAATACCCCAGAAGATATTCGGGAGAATTCAAATGATCAGAATTGGGAGATGGAACACTGTGATTGTCCTTTTTGCCGATATTGCTGGGAAGAAAGGATATCATTGCCTACTCTAGAGAATTGCCCAATGAATCACGCGTTCGTTCCTCCCAAGAGGACGTCCGTAAGGGATCGGCTGGTGTTTCCTGATGAAAAAGCCGATAATCCTCCAATGAACAAGAATACTAATGCGCATCGGCCTCCCAAAATACCATTACCTCGATGGTGCCCAAGTGGGATCACTAAGTCTCAGAAGCGACGCTTGCAGCGGATGAGGCACGCTGAGGCTAAAGAGGCAGAAGCCGAAAAATTTAGGGACACTCTTCTGGAGGAGTTGAAGCCAATAAAGCCGACTAGGGGCAAGCAGAGTGGAGGCCCATGTTGAGGTCAGCTGTTATCATTGAAAAGGATTCGATGAGGTGTCAGTTGCTACTAATATGGTTTGCATTTTGCCTCGGGAGTTCATGTGTGATTATGAAGAGGCAGTTGCGGAAGTGGTGATTGGGGCAGAGGATGCCATCTTTAAGAAACCAGAGAATTCCCGGTTGCATCTAAAGCCGTTATTTATTATGGGGTACATGAACGGTAAACCAATTTCCAGGATGATGGTTGACAGTGGTGCCACGGTAAATCTGATGCCATATTCTGTGTGCCGAAAAATCGGAAAATCCATAGAAGATTTAGTCAAGACTAATATGGTGCTAAGCGACTTCAATGGAAATCCAACCGAAGCCAAAGGGGTTCTGGTCGTGGAACTGACAGTTGGAAGCAAAACGATCCCGACAGCTTTCTTTGTGATCGAAGGAAAGGGGAATTATAATGTGCTGTTAGGAAGAGATTGGATACACGCTAACTGCTGCATCCCATCAACGTTACATCAGCTTTTAATTCAGTGGGTTGGTGAACAAATAGAAGTAGTCAGAGGAGAGTCTCTGACAGCAGAAGCCGATTGTGCTGAAATACATGATAACTTGGAGGCATTATCGGGGAAACCTCTAGACGATTGCGATTTCTTAAGTTTCAGCAAGGCTGGCTTTAAGCCAACAACGTTGGAGGCGCAATCGGTAACTCAGGGTCACGAAGGTTTTTTATGGGAACCGCGGCACTAAAGGAAATAGAGTATAAGATGGGCCAGGGATTTATATCGGCTGATGAGCTTGAGAAAGTCGATATTGGATCTGATGGTAAAGAGAGGCCCACTTACATCAGTAAACAGTTGCCGCAAGAATATAAAGATCGGCTTATCCAGATACTCAAGGATCGGGCTGATTGCTTTGCCTGGGAATATCATGAGATGCCTGGTTTAGACCGATCTATAGTTGAGCACAGGATTAAGATGAAGCCTGGATTTCGGCCAATAAAGCAGTCACCGAGGAAGATCAGTTGGAAAATATACGATCAAGTAAAGGCTAAAATTCAAAGGTTGTTAGATGCAAAATTTATTCGGCCATGCAAATATGCTGATTGGATTTCTAACATTGTGCCAGTAGGAAAGAAGGATTCCGATAAAATTCGGGTGTGCATTGATTTTCGAGATTTGAATAAAGCGACGTATAAAGATGAGTATCCGATGCCGATTGCTGATCGCTTGATTGACGCTGCTTCGGGCAATCGGATAATTAGTTTCCTAGATGGCAATGCTGGTAATAATCAAATCTTCATGGCCGAAGAAGATGTGAGCAAGACTACGTTCAGATGTCCCGGTTCTATCGGTTTGTTTGAATGGGTCGTGATGACTTTTGGGCTGATCAGTGCTGGGGCTACTTATCAAAGGGGGATGAATTTGATTTGCCATGACTTAATCGGTAAACTAGTTGAAATTTATATCGATGATGTGGTGATTAAATCCTAGGAAGAAGAGCAACATTTGGCTGATATTGTGACCGTGTTGGATCGGTTTCAAAAATATGGCATGAAAATGAATCCGAAGAAGTGTGCTTTTGGAGTATCGGCATGCAAATTCTTAGGGTTTATGGTGCATCAGAGAGGGATTGAGGTTCATCCCGATAGAGTGAAGGCGATCCTGAATACGAAACCTCCTGATTCGAAGGTTCGGCTGCAAGAGCTGATCGGTAAAATTAATTATTTGAGGAGGTTTATCTCGAATTTATCAGAAAGGATCGTCCCGTTTTCACCATTGCTTAAGCTGAAGAATTCTGATAAGTTTGTTTGGGGACAGAACAGCAGAAGGCTTTTGATGGTATCAAAAGATACTTGACGAATCCACCAGTTCTGGTTGCTCCAAAGGATGGTTTACCGTTTAAGCTTTATTTGTCGGTATCGGAAAAAACACTAGGGGCAGTGTTGGTTCAGGAGGTAGATGAAAAGGAGCGCGCCATCTTTTATTTAAGCAGGAAGTTGCTGGACCCTGAAACCCGATACACGGTGGTGGAAAAGTATTGCCTTTGCTTATACTTTGCCTGCACCAAATTAAGGCATTATCTGTTAGGTGCTGAGTGCAAAGTTTGTTGTCAAACCGATGTAGTTAAATACATGCTCCATGCTCCAATTATCAGAGGGCGACTCGGTAAGTGGGCCTACACTCTCATCGAGTTTGATTTAACTTATGAATCTCCAAAAGCCGTCAAGGGGCAGGTGTTAGCCGACTTCATTACGCATCATTAAGGCATTAACCTGTCGATTCTTTCGCCATGGGTAATGTTTTTTGACGGATCGGTTTGTGAGAAAGGATGTGGAATCGGACTTTTTATTGTCTCTCCTGGTGGTGTTCCTTACCGATTCAGCATAACTGTCGATTATGGATTGACCAACAATCAAGTGGAATACGAAGCTTTAATTTAGGGGTTGGAGTGGTTAATCCAAGCTGGTGCCGTCGCTGTAGAGGTATTTGGAGATTCTCAGTTGGTGGTATTCCAGATGATCGGTAAATACGATTGTCATAGTGAATGTCTTCAGGAGTATTTGGAGAGGGCTTCTGATTTGGCTAAGTACTTTAGTGTATTTACAATTCATCATGTTCCGAGGGAACAGAATTGTGAGGCCAATGATTTAGCGCAGGAGGCATCCGGGTATAAATTGCCGATCATGGAGTTGGAGCTTATTCCGATTGCAAATCCAGTACCGATAGGATGGCAAACAGAAATTATCGGGTATCTGAAGAATCCCCAGGGGAAAACCGATAGAAAGCTTAAAAGGAGAGCTCAGAGGTATGTTTTAGTAAGTGATAAGTTATACTATCGGAGTTTCGACGGTTTATTGCTTAAATGCCTAAACGAGGAAGATGCTAAAGTTGCAATCGGAGAAGTTCATGAAGGTTTGTGCGGAACGCATCAATCGGCTTATAAGATGAGATGGATGTTGAAGCGTGTTGGATATTTCTGGCCGACCATGGTGGAAGACTGTTTTAGATATTATAAGGGTTGCAAGGATTGTCAGAAATTTGGGAATATTCAGCATGCACCAGCGTCTATCTTGCATCCGATCGTGAAACCGTGGCCTTTTAGGGGATGCGGAATTGATATGATCGGAGAAATATTTCCTTCCTCGTCCAAGGGGCATCGGTATATTTTGGTAGCAACGGATTATTTCACTAAGTGGGTTGAAGCTGTACCGTTGAAGAAAGTAACTGCTACCAAAGCAATCGAATTTGTGAAGGAGCACATAATTTACCGATTTGGGATTCCTCAAACGATCACTACAGATCAAGGATCGGTATTTATGTCAGAAGCATTTCAGGATTATGCTCGAAGCCTGGGGATCACAACAATAAATTCATCGCCGTATTATGCTCAAGCCAACGGCCAAGCAGAATCTTCAAATAAAAGTGCTATAAAGCTGATCAAGCGGAAAATTGATGAAAAGCCGAGAGGTTGGCATAATACGTTGGCGGACGCGCTCTGGGCGTATCGGATTGCTAAGCATGGGGCTACAAAAGTGTCGCCGTTTGAGCTAGTTTACGGTCAAGAAGCTGTTCTGCCGGTTGAAGCTATTATCGGCTCGACGAGGTTTGAGGAACAAAATAATGTAAAAGCCGATGATTACAAAAATTTGATGATGGACAGGCTGGATGACATGGTGGCAGTCCGATTGAAAACTTTGGAGCATATTGAACACGACAAGCAAAGGGTGGCTCGACATTATAACAAGAAAGTTGTACCGAAAGCTTTTGAAGTAGGAGAACTAGTATGGAAAACGTTTTTACCGATTGGTTCAAGGGATCCTAAATACGGAAAGTGGTCGCCGAATTAGGAGGGACCATTCAGAATCAATCGGATTATCCCTGGAAACGCTTATATCTTGGAGACGCTTGAAGGAGAAGTTTTCGGTAAAGCGCTTAATGCCAAATATCTAAAGAAATATTATCCTAGCGTTTGGGTTGGAGCTTGAGTTGATGATTATTAAAAGCCGATTTCGTGTGAATCACCTATAGGTCAATTTTAATCAACGCATTGCTCCTGGAAGAAAGCCGATTCTGAGAGAATCGCCTATAGTTTACTCGACTTGTTAAAGAAATTAACTCTACACATTGCTGTGGAGGAAAAGCCGATTCTATGGATCGCCTATGAATAAACATAAGTGCTTAAATGATTGGATAAAAAGTGTTATTACAAAGGCGCGAAGGCCTCAATTGTTTTGGCCCGAGGGCCTGAATGAAGCCTTGTTTTTCGATCGGTATAAGCCGATTCATACATGTAAATGGTTGGTTCGCAGGCCAATCAATCACAGAATTCAAAAATTGCGGCAGCAGCGCTAGTCATTGTATCCCGGACCTGGTTGACGATGGCGGTGTCTTCTTCGATTGAGCCAGGTATAATTGGGATTTTCCTTTTTGCCTCTAGTACCGCCAGGCCGCAAGCCTTCACTGTGCTATATTGCTCCTTGGCCGCCGATTTGGATTCCTCGAAATCAGAGAGAGCGGCTGCTTCGGCTTTCTTTGCCTTTTCCAATTCCAGCTCCAGGGACTTAACCTTTGAGACTGCTTTGGAGGCGGCAAGCTTTGCCGATTCGGCCTCACGTTTCAGCTTTTGGAGCTTGTCGTTTTGAGCATTGGCATCTTGGACCAGCCCCTTCAGTTCTGCCTCGGCATCCTTGAGTATCTCTCTCTGATGGAGCCGATCGAGGGCAGCATCGAAATCGGCTTTCTTATTTTCCAAGGGCAGCACCTTCTGGATGGCAGAGACTACTTTCTCCGGGATGATCTCCTTGATCGAATCGGCAATATCCCTTAAGGCGGAAGGGTTAGCCAATAAAGCCAATTCGTTGCTAAGTAACTCCCACATCTGTTTGAGCTTTGCTGAAGTATCAGGGGAAAACCGATGATTTTTAGATGGCTTCGGGGCTGGCGAATCAATGATAATGGCTGGAGGCGACGATGTCCTGATCGGAGAAGACAGGAAATCCAGCTCATCGTCGAGCCAGTCCATACTGGAAGGATCGAAGTTGAGCTCATCGTCTTTCTTTCCATCATACGTGATGATCTGCGTGGACACCACTGTTACCCGGACTGGGCTGCGAGGTTGAAACATGTACTGGACAAAAGATGTTTTAAGTTACAAGGTATCGGATCGTGGAAAATAACATAAGTTAAGGCAAGAAAATCCGATTACGTCCTGAGGGTTGAAGGCTGGAGGTGTTTGAGAGGCATGCGGAGGAGCGGTGTATCATCCTTCTTTTGGATAGGCGATGTGTCCTGAAAGAAATACCGATAAGGTGAAAGCTGGTAGGAATATATGGATTTGGAAAGGGATCAAGTGCTTACTGTGTCACATACCGATTCGGTGGTATCAGGTGTACGCACCTTTTGAGATTTTGGCCTCTTGACGGACACTTTCTTCCTCAGGCCAGGTTCGCCTGTGGGTTTTCCTGTTGAAGAAGGTCAGTGAGCGATCGGGTAATTCAGAATTTTATATGAACGCCGATCGTACCTCGTTTCTTCGGCTGAGAGGAACTCTGGGCGAAAGCCGATGCGGACTTCGCTGTGGAATGTAGCCGGCCAGCAGTGTCACCGATGAGCTTGGACCTTGGACGTTGTTCTCCGCTCTGAGAAGGGACAATGCAAGGTTAGTAATCGGCAAATGAGAAGTAATATAAGCTGGTGAACGCATGCAAGTTAGTGACCTCGCAGTTAGAAGAAGAAGCGTAGTTTTGGGATTCTGTTCTTTCATTATCAGAATCTGATGAAGAAGGTCCCGATTCAGAAGAATTTTCCTCTTTTCCATCATCGGAGGCAGGAGAGCTGGGCTATCGCTGTCGCTTGTTTCGATTTCGATGATGACTCGCCATACCAAACAATCTTGACGATTGGGTCGCAAGTTTCCTTTTGACCAGAGACCCGTTCGATCAAGGTTGCAGCTCCGCCTTTGGTGGCATAAATGTCTTTGGCGATAGACTCCCACCAATTGTTGAAAGCGGATGAAGTGTGGGACCACATAATAAATTCCGATGGCATTTCGAGGTCCAAGTGAGCGGCAGACAGAATGCCATAAGCCGATTGAGAGGTCAAGTCTTCTCTGGCATTCAATAGGCGATATATATATAGATCGGGAATTTCCTGACTAATGTTGAACTGCCGAGCAACCACAGCGGGATGGTAGAATTCATAGGATGGTTTTCTGATGTGAGTTCTGGTGCTCAGGATAGCAAAGAAAATGCTTGGAGAGATGAATGCTTTATAAGCTGATAAAGCATCGCCCTTTAGGGTGCTAGCCAATCGAAAAAATGATGGGATCGAATATCTATCCAGATCAGTATATGGGTTAAATTATTCTGGACCGTATTCCGATTCTGACATGGTATAGAATGCAACCATAGAATGAGAAAGATCGTATAGATTCAGACGTTTTCTGTTACAGTTCACTGAAATCATCTCGCCGTACGATCTACAGGGGCGCTCACCATTATCGGAACTTTTCTCATTCGGAAATTCCAAGCTGAAGTCCAGGTCTCCTAGGGAGTTATATATGTGGAGCTTGAGAATATTCGATAAACCAAAAGGACCTCCAAGGTTTCCAACTGAATAATCGGCTTTCTTTGAGCAGAGACCTTCTCTGATCTCATGCATCATCCGATGAGTGGCCCCTAGTAGGTATTTACCGATTGCTAATTTTTGGCCCGATGCTAGTGCTTCGGCCACTCCTTGGTAAACTTTACTAGGGCTCAGGGATTGCCACAGAAGAAAAAGCGATCAAGCCACATGTTTAGGAATGCGATATGCTCTTCATTTTCTACGTCGCCGGTTTTCTGATGGGTGCTGATATAACGTTGCCAGCCAAAATTCTTCTCAGGAACTAACTTCAGTGTGGCCGTTAGATCAAAAGCCGATAGCATTTCGCCATCGGGACTTAGGCCGGTTAGCATTGCCACATCTAAGAGTGTGGGGCTAATGGGTCCGGTTGGAAAAAGAAAGGCATTCGCAGTATCACACCAGAAATAAGCCGATGCTGCCATGAAGGGTTCATCTGCTGGTGGTGGGAATAAGGAGAGAAGAATTGCATCGGTTATTCCTAGTTCGTCCCATTGCTCTTGTTTCTGGTTGTAGACCCGAATGAGCCAGTCCTTATATCCCTTGATCGGGCTGGGCCAGGACCTAAATGCCGATTTCCAACTGTTTACACTAAGCTTATCGGCAAATAAGGGGAGTCTGCCTACGGAATGGAATATGAAATCCGATGGATCTTGGTTTCCTACTGGCCCCAAAGAATACAAAGCTTCGGAATCTGAGCATTGAATCAGTACCTGAGACATGATGCCGATCGAAAGTTGGAGGAATTGGTTGTGCGCCGATTGCTGAAGGCTCTGAGAATTCCGATGCGAGAGACGTGCGCGAGTAGGAGAGTGTGAAAGTGACGGCGAATGGGTGACTATTTATAGCCGTGGTAAAAACTAGGGTTTTACCGCACTTTTCGGCGTTACAGTTACGACCCATATTATTTGCTGGGCTGACACGTGTCCTTGGAATGGGTCGGAAGTAATGGATGATAAAGATAAGATTGTGAAGTGTTCCGATATGGTAAATCCGATTTTTCCACGAGAAGTTCGGCTAATGAAAATATTCATTGCCAAACTTAGGGGCATATGTTGACACCCAAATTTGGCAGAAAATCGGATATTCAAAAGAAACCGAATGTGTTGGGCCAAATCGGAAATGGGCTGCATCAGCAAAGGGGAGGACATATTGAAGAATACCGATGGGTACATGAATTCGGAAGAGATACGATTTGATCGGAAGTTGCTATGTAAATTTGGTCGTATCGGTATCGACTTTGTAAATACTATAAATAGGACTAGGTCTCGATAGGAAAAAACAACAATACTCAATACACAAAACCCACTTCTCGAACCCGATCGACATCGTCGAAAGGTTTCAACTCGCAGGTAGAGCTATCTCGATGGGATAATCGATTCTCTCCTTGTACCCGTATGCATGACTGTATCAATTTGATCTCATGTATACGAATCATGTCAGACTGTCTCGGGATCTTCCGATCTTTGATATGTTCTCGCATATTGCACTGTCTCGATGTAATCGATCTGTAATATGTGTTTATCTTGTAATGCTGATCATCAAGTATTTCATATGTTTCGCTAAATTCGATGTATGCAACTGTCTCGTTTAGTCGATCTTGTATATGTCTTGTTTGGGGATTTGCATCTGTTAATGTTTGCCGATTGGTGTTACATCTACCCTATTAGTCTTTAAATCTTTAAATCGGTCTATTGGCTTACATCTAGCTTTAGATTTGAATACTGTCTCGGCCTGACCAATCTATTCTATTCTATTTCTCGATTTGATCTAATGCACTGATGCGAAGATTTATTGCTAATATTATACCAAAAATACCAAAAAGAAATAAGAGATTTAAATTTGGCTATTATTCTGTATTCATTTGCTCTATCGGACCTGGGACCGATAGAATCTATGATTGGATATTTGAAAGCCGATTATAGAAAAACCTGATCTGGCTATTTCAAAAGCCGATTAGGGTTATATTACTGACGATTTTCTCCTTGTTAATTTATAGGTCAAATTGACTGGCACGCTTGGTTTTCCTTGTTGCGACACAACCCCAGGGTTGACGCTTCGGCACGTGTGTTCGCGAGAAACTAACTTTTTCGTGTCAACACATAGATTCCTTTAAAAATGCATAGTAATTTAGAAATCTGCAAGTGCAGCACACTAATACTGCACTGGAATCTGAAAAGTATTAGTTACAAGCTCACATTTGTGCTAACTTTCACGCCATATAATGCAACAAACAACAGGGACACATTAACACAATGGCCAATTCGAACAGAAAAATATAACACCACGTTTGGCTCCAAGGTACTGAAGCAAAAATCATGGACTTGTATTCCAGGGCTGAGGCTGTTGGCATACCACTAGAATTGTAATTGCTTATTCAGCACCAATTCCATTACTCGAGCAACGAATAACGCCAATTCTTTCCTGTCCCACTCGTCAATAATCCATTAGTAAGATTTGGTTCCTAGACAGGGTTTCGTCATCATTGATCATTGGAGTGTAGGCAGGTTCAACAGAGGAGGTGGCAGGGAAGGGAATTATGGCATAACAGCGGAGAACAAGGGAAGAAGGCCCGTTGATACAGGCACATTGACACCTACACATGCAATTGCACTTCATTCCACTTCCAGCTCTCAAATGCATGATGATGGAGAATTCATGTTTCAAAAGGGTATGATGGAAGTTGAGGAAGAACGAGCACCAAAAGGCAAACAAGAGACATACATCACTTGGAGGCGCATGTATGGTTGCACGAGCTACAGTATCTTTTTACAGTAGTATGGCACAAGAAAAAGAGGAAAAGGAAAGCTACAAGAAGAAAAAAGAATCTCCATCATTTGGAAGTAAGTGATTTATTTGGTGTGGAAAATATCATTTTTAATCTGTTTTCCTTCTTTGCAAAGACAAAAATTATCATGTATGGAATGTGTGCAGCATGGAGGTCTCAGTATTATTCATGTATTGCACAATATCCATTTGTAATAGAGGCCAGAAAACTATTAGTTAAAACAGACTTTCATATTCTGAAATTCTCGGGTTTCTAGACAAAGGGCTGATTTCTTTTACCCAGAAGTGTTCTTGAGAATCTTTGCATCATTGGAGAACTCTTTATTGTGCTGTTCTTGCAAATTCTCGAATTGTTAGACAACTATATACCCTGCTATACTTGTGAAACCTTGGATTGCCGAGTGGACGTGCATCACAGTGTGAGGTTAGGCAAACTCCGTAATGCGGGTTCCTATTCACCTAGCGTATTGACTGTATCGAACATAAGGATTAGCTTCTCCCATGCTCGTCGTTCATGGATTATTTGGATTAGGTGCTATTATATTTTGTGGATTGAACGGTGATTGGCATTTGGAATTTTCTCCCTTTTTTGCATTTGGATTCCCTGTCTGTATCAGAGCGATGCTTTCTTGATCTATATCCTATTATCCTATGCTTCTTCCATTATTTCTGGAATAGAAGAACACACAAGACAAGAACATCATGGGCATGGCATCCCCCGTTCCATGAGCATGATGCAAACTGACAATGAAATGTTCTAGTTCCAATTCGCAATTCCAGATAACATCCAAACAGAATTATAATTTTCAATTGGTTTCAAAATAATGGTACGAATTCTAATAGAATATGATGTGGGTGTTCTATATCGTATAACCTAGTTCCCGGTCTTTGGCCAGATCGGTTGGTGGAGAGCGACGCCAAGAGACGACTGCGCCCTATTGTGGTAGAAGGCTGTACGGAGCCACCGGCCGTTTAATCGTCGGTGACGCCTGAGTCCTATATTTTTGGTTTAGCAACAAAACGTGCCTCCCCTTTAAGTTTCTTCTCCTATTTATAATAGAAAATCCCGGTTACATATTGGACTAGGACTCTTAAATATAGAAATAACAACCTAACTCTTAATAGGACTCTGAGCCTAACAAAAATAGATATTTGGGCTTGTCACTGACTCAGACTCAACCCATCGACCTCCTGAAGTACAGACGATCAGGACCCCTCATATCAATACTCCCTCCCTTCGGACCACGCTTGTCCTCAACCTTGAAGTCAGGAAAAGAACGGCAAAGCTCCAATGCATCCACCCATGTGGCAGCCTCTTGAGATTCACCCTCCAATGAACCAGAAATTGACGATGGCCCTTGATAAAACGTTGACCCAGCAACTGATGAGGAACCTGTTCAGCTGGCTTTTGACTTGCCGAAGTAACGTCATCCGGAAGAAGAGGAACAATAGTTGGAGGTGTGTCCTTGTACTACTTCAACATTGACACATGGAATACGCCCTCGACGGAAGAGCTAGGCGATAAGCAACTTCGCCAACCTTCCCAACAATTTGGTAGGGACCAAAGAATCTCGAAGACAACTTATGTTGGTGGAACGAGCGCATCGAGAATTGGCGGTATTTTTGTAATTTCAGCCAAATCCACGAGCCAACAGGAAATGAAAGATCCCTGTGGTGGCTATCGTACTGTTGCTTCATCCTGTTTTGAGCAGCCAATAAATGATGTCAGTCCTTGCCCAATAAATCATCACGATCCACCAATTTGCAATCAACAGCATCAATGACGGTGGTCCCTTGGAAATATGGTATGATGGGCGGAGGAGGCCTACCATAGACCAGCTCAAAAGGCATCATCCGAAGAGCCCACGACAGCCATTGAACCTAATTCGAAGGCTTGTCGGCTACCAAACATCGAAGGTACATCTCAGTAGTGACGGCGTGTTCTCCGCTCAACCACCGCGGATCACACCCCTAGTCAGATTTCTATCCTGCTAGCCGATCAGGCGTGCTCGGTTCGATTTGAGCGTGGGACGCAGCAAGGAGTGACTCACAGAGATTTACCTAGGTTCGGATCCCCTCGCAGGTAATAGTCCTACTCCTGCTGAGCCTTAGCTCTTTTCTTGTTGTGGTTGAATGGAATGTGTTTACAGAACGCTTGTGAACTGTGTGTGTCAACGTAAAACGTCCCTCCTCCCCTCTCTCTCCGCTCCTTTTATACGAGCCTCGAACTGGCGGAGAGAGTCAAGGGGTAGGCGAAACAAGATACTCTCGATATCGACGAGACACGACAGAGAGACGAAAACGTCTTTGCTTTGCTCACGCCGAAGCGGCGCCGCCTTCGCTGGCAACCGCAAGTGGCCTCGACCCGCATGCACACACCTGGTGAGATCGCGGCGGGGCCCATCTCGCTCCTCGACGCGGCGGCCATCTTAAACAACCCCTCTCGCCGGTCAATTCCGGCTGCGCCCAAAGGATGTACCGCCGAGACTGCAGGGTCATCAGAAGCGGTAATCATTTTTCGGCCGTCTATCCACGCGTGATGTCGATTAAATGCGCTCGTCCTTCGCAGCAGGGGAAGGCTTCGCCCAGAAGACTCCTTCCGAACGCCTCGCCACGCAGCCCCGCTTGCACTGGGGGCCTAACGCGCCGAGGGCTTGCCCACACGCCCGCCGACGATGGGGCCCTCGCCTCAGGCCGACGCAGGCTCGCCCACACGCCGGGCACGGTCGCCCGCCGACGTGTGGGGCCCTCGCTGGTCTTCGAGGGCTCATCCACGCGGCTGGGCCTGATCGCCCACCGACACGTGGGGCCCTCTTGGCCTCTGAGGGGCTCGCCCACGGCTGGGGCACGGTCGCCACTGACGCGTGGGGCCCTCTTGGCCTCTGAGGGGCTCGCCACGCCTGGGCACGGTCGCCACTGACGCTGGGGCCCTCTTGGCCTCTGAGGGGCTCGCCCACGCCACTGGGGCTCGGTCGTCCGCTCGACGCGTGGGGCCCTCTTGGCCTTCGGGAGCTTCGCCACGCATGGCTGGGGCTCGGTCGTCACCGACGCGTGGGGCCCTCTTGGCCTCTCGCTGGACTCTTCATACCCCGGTATTTATTGCACCGACAGTAGCCCCTGGGTCCACCATGATACGCGAACCGTCGCACAGACACTTTTTTTCGTTTCTCGTGCGGTGGGAGACGAATCGTGGAGGGCCCACCTTCTGCGGCAGCCGTACGCCTGTTTCTCCAGCTGCGCACGATCTTCCTTGGGGAACCGCGCCGCTTTTCACGGGAAATCGAAACGCGCGGGGCAATGATAGCGCGCGCGCGTGGGGACGGAACCCAAGCCGTTGCACTCGCGCGCCTTGCTTATAAATACTTCTCTTGGCGCCGCAACTAATCCTTCCGCACGCTAAGTCCTCAAACTGCCCTTCACCTTCTTCGCTGCTGCCACAGAGCCTTCTTTGCCGCTGCCACCTTCTTTTTTCGCCAACTCTTCCACCGTTTTTCATGGCGCCCAAACGCAGCAAGGGTCGCCGCGGGGACGCGCCATCGTCTGGGCCAGTTTTGCCTGCCTCCGCTGTCGACGAGGAAGTGGTGATGCGGCTCCAAGGGTTCGTGCCTCCTGCCTCCGCCAGGTTCCGCGCCGGCACCATAGCACCAAGCCCCCGGGACGGGGAGATCGTGACCTTCACCTGGGCGATGCTGACGGGGCTCGTCCCGCCATACTCGGAGTTCTTCTTGGGGGTGCTCGCCTTCTACGAAATCCAGCGACGACCTTCCCTCAATCTGCCGTGGCATCGACCATCTTCGTCCACCTATGCGAGATGTTCGTGGGGACGATGCCAAACCTCCCGCTCTGGCGCCGGCTCTTCATGCTGCACGCGAGATCACGCCCGAGCGGAGCCATCGGAAGCTGCTACTTTACGCTTCGCGACGCCACCGCCTTCCTCCCGGTCACGGTCAAGTCCAAGCGAAGGATCGGCACCGCCAATGGTCAGATGTGGAGGACTCCAGCGGCTGCGACGACCTTGACCTCCCCGAGGGTCTTGCGGAATCCCTTGCCAGCTGGGGGTCTCTGCCCGACGACTCAGCGGAGCTGGAGGTGATGCTAGGGAGCATCGCTGAGCTCCGCCGCAACGGGCTCACCGGAACCCACGTTGCGGCGGACTTTTTGCGGCGCCGCCTCTGCCCGCTCCGCATGAGGGTTCGCCCCGCCTGGCTGTACTATGGCGACGACGATGGAGTCCGCATTGCCCCCGGAGGTAAATGTTCTTTCAGTCTTTCGGGTTTTTTGTCTTTTTGGAATGTCTTTTCTTTTGACTCCTTGTGACTTATGGCTTCTTCTTCTCTCTTGCGCCCAGCCGCAGGGAACGTGCCGGAGAACGTGCTCCGACAGTGGCTGGCGGGACTCCTGACCGCGCCAATCGGCGACATCTCTCTGCCGGTGACCATCTCGCCTTCGCGATCGGGATCCACGGAGCGCAACCAAGATGCTGCGTCGCCGCCTCCCATGGAGGTCTCTGGTCCTTCGGTCCAAGTGGCCCGGGGAGCGCTTCAAATCCGCGATCCGCCCCCGGCGACCGCCAAAGCTCCCGCGGCCGCTACCGCTCCTGCCGTGGCGGCCGACTCCGACCGCGCTCTCGGGAAGCGCCACCTCATCCTCGCCGAAGATGACGACGACGAGGAGGGAGGGGCGAGCCCAAAGAGAATCCAAATAATGAATCAAAATTGTGTATCTTTTATTATCATCCAAATAATGAATCAAAATTATTACGAGCGGCGTGCTTTCGACCTACCCCGTTCGTACCTCTACTACGAGCACTAGGGATGAAAATGGTACGGATAATTTCCGACCGTCCGACCGACCGAGGCATAATAATATCCGAAAATATTGAGCCGGATAATTTTATGGATATCCGAATCCGACAAGGCGGATACGGTACGGAATACAATAATATCCGATGGATATTATCCGAGCTTTTCTTGGATAATATCCGATGGATATTATCCGATTAGCTAAATCCATCTATAAACTATCTCTATTATATTTCTATAGGATGAATGACTAACACATATAACAACTAGATGCATGTGATTTTACATTTTTTTTGCTTTATCGGGTATGATACTTACACACCATCATTTTCATGACTATGGGCCATAAAGTTGAGTAACAAATAGATAACTATATGTATTTGGATATACTTATTTCTTTCGTATATGATTTCGCGTATTATCCGAGAGAGTATCCGCGTCCGATCCGTATTTGTATCCGATATTATTCGTATCCGTATTTGTATACGGTACTATCTGTATCCGAATCCGTATCCGATCAAACTAAATGGATCAAATACAATATGAGTGGTTTCCGATCCGTTTCATCCCTAACGAGCACTCTGCGAAGGTTTCCATTGGTAACCTCGTGGATCTGAAACAAGGTGAAGGTTGCGTCAGCAACTACGCGCGCGAGTTCCAGCGGCTACTCAGCCAAGCGCCGTGGATGAGGAGAGAAGACGAGATTGATGCCTTCATCGTGGGTCTACCTACGACATCGGCGAGAGATGTTCATCGTGCTCGGCCGCGTGACCTTACAGATGCAATATATTTGGCGCGTGAGGTAGAGCGCGAGGAAGATGCCCGAAACGTCGATAACTATCGTAAGCCATACGGCGATCGGCGGTCTTACAACCACCGTCGCATCTCCGACGACAGGCGGACGCATGAAGAGAACAAGCCGAACAAGGGTGGTCTTGATCTTGACCTCTGTCAGTCTGTTATCGACGAGCTACAACACATGATGAAGATAATAGATGAGACAACGACGCGCTCTACAACACCAGCAACTCCAACCACGTCGACGACTGACAACACGGCTGACCCGTGCGAAAAGAACTGTACTGAGGCCATGCTTGGTGAGGTGGACGTCGCTGCCAAGGTGGAAGAGCCGCTACAAATCACAAAGGTCGACAAGGCAGAGGAGCCGCGTCATAGTGTGAAGGTCGACATGCACAACGTCAATGGTTCGTGCGTCTCCCGTTTGAGGGTTCCCAAGGTGACGAGGGTCTCAACGGAACGACGCCATGGAATCCAGCCCATCATCACTCCATGTCTTCATCCATGCCGAGAACACACTCAGCGACCACGACGGCAAGCACACCATCGGCGACCACGACGTCTCCATCATCACCATCCGATGGAATGCGGACATGCCATACCAGCGCGGCTACGCCGTGCGCATGGTGATGCGCTTCGACTTCAACATGGACATCAAGTTCTCGGGCGTCATCGCTTCAACCTTGAGGACAAGGTTGATTTGATGGGGGAAGTAATGATATGGGCAGGCCCAATAGGGCCCAAATGGGCCATGAACAGTACTACTGGTACTGTAGCACACTTGAACAATACTCATGGGTACTGTAGCGCATGGCCCCAGGCCACCGTTATTTTAGGATGTGTCTATCTATTAGGAACTAGTATCTTAGAGTTTAAGTAATTCCTTTCTTACTGTTCAAGTCGATCTTTTTTTATGATCTAAGTCTATTCTCCCTATAAAAGGGAAAGTTGTGTATCTTTTATTATCATCCAAATAATGAATGAAAATTGAGAGTAGATCTCATAGGCGGTGGCTCCGATAACAGCCAAGGCGTCGCCGACGATAAACGGCCGTCTCGCCCGCGTCAAGGGCCTTACCCATTGCGTGCTTATCAAGCACGTATCAGAGTCTCCCTTGAGAAGGCAGGCCGAAACCGAATAGGTTGTACAGCTTGAGAAATCCTCGAAATCCACGTATCTTCGCGGCGTTCAGCCTCCCGAGCGAGGCCAACAGCATCGGTCAAATCAAGGGGACGGTCCCTTTTAACACCTGCCGTTAAAGTCAGTGAAAGTCCCACAATAAAGGCCTCGATCTGATTTGCTCGATCCATGCGCGGAGCACGCGCTAGTAGCTTCTGAAATTCTTTAGCGAAATCATCAACGCGACCGGTGTTCATCTCGAGATTGATGAGGTTGCCGAAAGGGCCAACCGTTGGTTGTCGCGAGAACAGCTAAACAAAGGTCTCGTGGAAGTCATCCCAGGCTATGTGCTTTACGTCTTGCTGCCAGTTATCCAAAACCTCTTGTGCCTCACCCCTCTCACCCCTCAAATAGAGACCAGCCATCTCTACATACTCTGCCTTGGGCACATCATAAAGGCGAGCAAAACGCTCGACTTGCCGCATCCACAGCAACGGATCGTCCGATCCATCATAAGTATCAAGTTCGTGCCTCGGTGCTTGAGGAGCCCAGCGTCTCTCCCCGCGTTCACCGCGGCTATTCCCTCGGTCCGCCTGGTCGCCGTCGTCGTCGGCGACCTCCTCATCCGCGCTTGCGTCATTGCCGGTTGCGCTTTCGCGCTGGCGGACGCCCACCGGGCGCCTGGTCTAATGGATCGTGGGGATGGGGTTGGGAGGGAACGCTGGTTTCTTGCTGACGCTTTTGGCAAGATCACGGAACATCCCCTTCAATTCCTCCATCTGCTTGTCCATTGATTCCTGCATGCCCGCCATCTACTGCTGCATGTCGGCCATGGAAGATTGGCCTTGAGCCACCGTTGATTCCAGCTTACCCAGCCGATCCTCCATGTTGGCCATGTCCGAGAAATCGTATAACCTAGTTCCCGGTCTTTGGCCAGATCGGTTGGTGGAGAGCGAAGCCAAGAGGCAATGGCGCCCTATTGTGGTAGAAGGCTGTACGGAGCCATCGGCCGTTTAATCATCGGCGATGCCTGAGTCCTATATTTTTGTGTTAGCAACAAAATGTGCCTCCCCTTTAAGTTTCTTATCCTATTTATAATAAAACATCCCGGTTACATATTGGACTAGGACTCTTAAATATAGAAATAACAAACTGACTCTTAATAGGACTCTAAGCCTGACCAAAATAGATATTTGGGCTTGTCCCTGACTCGGACTCAACCCACCGACCTCCTGAAGTACACACGATCAGGACCCTTCGTATCAGAATAGGATTAGGAATCTTTTTTCGAAGGACAGGAGCGCTACCCAATTAACCCTTTACTTAAACATTTGAACCAAATTCAACCAATGGAGCCAAATGGTCTGTAAAGGTAATTGGTTGAACATTAACCCTTTTGCGACAGTTTTCAAGTCAATAAAAACTAGGACAAATGCCACATATTAAACTTCTTGACTAGCTAACAACGCAAGTTGGTACCAAAAATTGTCTCTACTGTGACTATTCAAAAAAATGATCCATAGAAAAATACCTTTTTGACATCTGAATATAGGTCTTCAACCTTTTTCTCTGTCTGCTTTGCAAATGACCACATTTTGTCGATATGCGACTCCATCAGGCTCGATTCATCAATTAGAGTTTGAACCTATAATCATAATCATGAGATGAACGAATGAGTACCGGTGCTCGTATCCTTCGCCGTTACGGCAGGGCCGTTACAGGCAGTATAGCTTTTAAAAAGAGACCCAATAGCATAGAAAAATAAGCATGCATACAGGAGTGCATAAAATCACCACAACAATTACTGTTCAAACATGTGATATGGCCACATTTGATGTTTTGTACGAAATAAAGATTGTTGCGAAGATGGTTCTGAGACAATTGTGAGTGGAAACAGAAACGTATTACGTATACATTTGCAAACACTTGTACTTTTGTAATGTCTTAACTAAATAATACAAATGAAAATTATAACACATCCCTGGGCAATTAGGACAAATATTACTGTGAAGGAAACTAGTTGAAAAAAATAGCCAACTAGGCAAAATCTTTAAATTGCAGGGCAATAAATATGTAAAAAATGCCTTACTTTTATAGATCACGCTTAAAAGGTGTTTTACACACTAATATCTTGCATATAGTTTTTTATGGGTAGCATCACTTTAGGTGGTATGTACACAGGATGATAACTTGAATAAATAATATAATTTTGCATAGATTATGAGTATATGCACATATGGCCATAAACCTGGCAGAAGCCAAATCTGACAATAGGGGATGTAGCTATTGAGAACAACCGGTAAAATGGACTAAAAAAATTCTTTAATTCACACTCAATCTGTGCCTAACTCAAGGAACTCGAAATAGATGATAACCTGGATACAACTACCTTTTTAATATCCGAAAATAGAGCCTCAACCTTTTTCTCTGTATCCTTTGCCAATGACCATAGCTGGTGAATATTAGAATTCATCTTCTTTGACTCATCCATTGTAATTTGAACCTGTTACCAAAATGCCAATGAGCTGGCTAGTTTAAAACATCTTGAAAAAAACCATCAATCGTGCAAGAAAAAAGCATGAAAATAACTTATACGGAAGCTACATTTACTTTCCAGGACATGACACTACTGCGGATCGGGGCTTCACAAGCGGCCCATCACAAGCGGCTGGCTTTAACCCGCTTGCGACCCGATCGCCAGAAGCGGTTTGTGGCCAACAGGTGGGAGGGTGGCGGGAAAGGGCATATGCAAGCGGTTCGTGATACAAACCGCTTGCCGAGATAGAATATTGTAAGCGGTTCGTATCACCAACCGCTTGAAATAATCTGTAAGCAGTTGGTGATACGAACCGCTTACAGTGTGCTATATCTGCAAGCGGCTTGTATGACAAACCGTTTGCATATGCTTTTTCCTTCCCTCCTAGTGCATTTAACCCCTTCTTCCTCCTCGAAAGCAGAGCTCACAAAGAGTAATCGACGGGCCGAGCTGTTCATACAGGGGAGGTGCTGCCAAAATTTTTAATTGAGGCTAATAGCTCCAAATTAAGGTTTCCAAGGTAAGTAAACATGGTCTCAACATCATTTTCATATGGACATTGCTTATCTTTTTGCATTGGATTTGGAGAAATATTAAATAATCTTGTTTGAATTGAAGGGTGTTTGTTTTGCTATAGCTCTCTCTCTCTTGATAATTTGAGGTAAGATGTAGATCTATTGGGGGTTTTAAGTCTCATATTAGTTTTGTATCCTTTTTTGATGATGTATAAGATGTTGAAATTAGTTGGTAGGGGTGATTATTTGTTTTAGAGAGTAAGATCTAGCTCTTGGTGCCTTAGCTAGCTCTCCCTTCTAGATCTTTTGAGGCAATGTGGTGATCTATTGGATGATTTTAGTTTCACATTAGTTTAAAATAGTAGGTAGGGTGATTATTTCAATTGCTGTAGAGCTAAATAGATGTAGGTTTTTTGCTAGGTTGGTAATAATTTTTTTGTGTATGAAATGTAATTAAAAATATTTTTGAAAAAAGTTTTTTAATTTGTGAGATTTAGTTGGTTTAGCTATAAAAATCAAGAAAGTTTAGAGGTAATTAAAAAATATAACAATTAGTTATTTCGAGTTAAATATTTTAATTTGAAAAATATAATAAGTGTTCTTATTAATTTAATTGGTGCAGATGAACCGGCAATGGATGTATGCGGATCGTCGGACAAGGGAGTTCATCGATGGCGTGAATGCTTTTCTTGATGTCGTATTTCGAGACTTACCTCTAGGAAGCTTCGTACGGTGTCCGTGCGTAGATTGCAGGAACGAAAAAGTGCACTCAATGCGAGGACGGATACAGGGCCACTTGTTGATGAGAGGTTTCATGCCGAACTATACATGTTGGACTCACCACGACGAAGTAGAGCATACAAGCATAGAAGACGACGAAGAAGCCGATGAAGACGAAGTGACATATGATGGTATGCCGGACGCGACGACATACGAGGACGTAGAGGATACACAAGGTGATCAGTTTGGTGTGGATGATGACCTGGACCAGATGCTGCGTGACGCAGAGGGAGATATCACAGAGGACAAACAATATAGGAAGCACCAGGGATTGTTGGAGGACTAGAGAACTCTTTTGTACCCAAATTATGGTAAGGGGCACAAGAAGCTACGCACCACACTGGAACTCATGCAATGGAAGGCTGTGAATGGTGTGTTAGATAAGGGTTTCGATGAGTTGTTGTCGCCATAAAGAAGTTGCTCCGGAAGATAACACCGCCGTAATCCACGATCAAGCCAAACTGGTCCTGTGTCCCTTAGGATTGAAAGTACGAAAGATACATGCATGTCGCAACGACTGTGTCCTATATCACGGTGAACATGCCGACTTGGATGCATGTCCAGTGTGCAAGGAACCCCGGTATAAGACGAAGTGTGACGATCCAGGTGAAGTAGATGGGGTGCGTGTGAAGAAGAGAGCACCGGCAAAAGCGTTGTGGTATTTTCCTCTGATTCCAAGGCTGGAGCGTATGTTTGCAAACAAAGCGCATGCGAAGATGATGCGTTGGCACAAAGAAGAGCGTAAGGTCGACGGAATGCTTAGGCATCCGGCAGATGGCTCGCAATGGAGGATGGTCGATCGGAAGTACAAAGATTTCGCAGACGAGGTCAGAAACATAAGGTTCGGTTTGAGTACCGATGGGATGAATCCTTTCGAGACATGAGCAGCAGACCATAGCACTGGCCACCACACTATGTGTGTATAATATTCCTCCATGGTTATGCATGAAGAGAAAGTACATAATGATGCCGTTGTTGATCCAAGGCCCCAAGCAACCGGAAATGATATCGATGTTCACCTCAAACCTTTGGTAGACGATCTTCGACGTTATGGAACGGTGTAGAGGTGCGGGACGAATACAAAATGGAGTATTTCAACTGCGTGCAATGTTATTTGTAACAATCAACGATCGCCGCCGCTTGGTAACCCTGTTCGCCTAAGCGGCAAAGGCTTCAAAGCGTGTGCGTGTTTGGATCAAACCGATGGCACGTATATGAAAGGCTCTCGAAAAATGGTGTACATGGGGCATCGCAGGTTTCTTGTTCGAGCCACGCGTTGTAAAGAAACGCAGGAATTTAACGGGAGGAAGAACATCGTTCCCACCGAGGCATCAAGTGGCAAGGTGTGTTTGCTATGATGAAGGATCCAAGGTAGTTTTGGAAAGGGTCCGGAAGCAAATCATGCGAATGATGAGGATGGCCATGCACCCATATGGAAGAAGAAGTCAATATTTTGGG
Source organism: Raddia guianensis (assembly GCA_036346415.1). Taxonomy (NCBI): domain Eukaryota; kingdom Viridiplantae; phylum Streptophyta; class Magnoliopsida; order Poales; family Poaceae; genus Raddia; species Raddia guianensis. The sequence goes on along the minus strand of CM070535.1, from coordinate 47,631,150 downwards.
ACTTGCCTTACTGGGAAGATTTGGATGTTCGCCACTCACTGGACTTCATGCACATCACCAAGAACGTCTGTGTGAGCTTCCTAGGATATATAGATCTGTACGGGAAATCGAAAGATACAGTGAGTGCTCGGAACGACTTTGAAGTCCTGGGCATCAGGAAGGACCTACACCCTGAAAAAAGAGGTACGGAACAACTGTACCTACGGCCAGCGAGTTATACTCCAAGCAAAGAAGAGAAAAAAAGCGTGATAGAGTGTCTTAGCAGTGTGAAGGTCCCTTCCGAATACTCGTCGAACGTAAAGAGATTCGTAAATATGAAAGAGAACAAAATTGTACATATAAAATCCCATGACTGTCTTGTGCTGATGACACAGTTGCTCCCGGTGGTTTTAAGAGGTGTACTGCCCGAGTGGGTAAGGGGGACAATCATAAAGCTGTGTTCGTTTTTCAACGCTATTTCCCAGAAGGTCATCGATCCAAAAAAACTGGGTGAGCTGCAGGCTGACGTGGTACAAAGTGTGGTTAGCCTCGAGATGATCTTTCCTCCTGCATTTTTTGATATCATGGTTCATCTCACTGTTCATCTAAGCAAAGAGATAGGTATTCTTGGGCCGCTTATCTCCACAAAGATGTTCCTTTCGAGAGGTACATGAGCGTACTAAAGAAGTATGTACGTAACCGTTCTCGCCGAAGCATGCATTGCCGAGGGTTATGTCACGAGGAGGTGGTCGAGTTACGTGTGGACTACATTGATGATCTAGACCCCATCGGCGTCCCTATATCACGCCATGAGGGCAAAGCTACGAGGTAAAGGGACACTTGGAAGAAAAGTACTTGCATGCAACAATCTTCGACATTTAAGCAAGCACATTTCATCGTGTTGAAGCAATCGGCAAGTGGTCGCCTGCATGTCCTCCAACACAAGAATGCTCTACGTCTCCGGTTCCAGAGAAGACTGATACGTGGATAACACTGAGACATATGGATTCTTTCGGCGCATGGTTACAAAACCATATCCTCAAGAGCAAGTCCAACAATGAACAGTTGCAACGCTCGGCTCGGGGACCATCCGTTGAAATAGTGAGATGGCACGGGTACGAGATAAATGGTTACACATTCTACACGAGATTACAAGATAACAATAGTACAAATCAGAACAGCGGTGTCCGTATAGAAGCCGCCGACAATAGAGACAGGGTGGACACATATTATGGATTCATAGAAGAGATATGGGAGCTCGACTATGGGCCTTTCAAGGTCCCATTGTTTAAGTGCCAATGGGTAAAACTAAACGCAGACGGCATGAATGTCGACAAATACGGCATGACTACCGTCGACCTCCAAGAAGTCGGCTACTTGAGAGAACCATTTGTTCTCGCGAACGAGGTGAGACAGGTCTTCTACGTATTGGACATGTCAAGCAGACCAAAGAAGAATCAAATGAAAGACAAGAAGAAGGAACAGCCAAAGCGACACGTGGTTCTCCAAGGCAAACGAAGGATTGTCGGAGTAGAGGACGCATCGACGAGGAAGAGTACGATCGTTCGATGAGATCCTCCATTTGCGAGATGTCGACATAAGCATCCCGGACGACACAGCATGGATGCTCCGCATATACGCCGCGATCACGATGAAGGAAGAATTGTAAAGACAAAAATGTAAATGATTAGGATGACCCTTATTATGTGGTCATATTAAATATATTATGTGGTAGATTCAACTATGTTATCATGTAATTGCATTTTAAGAATTTATAAGGTGGAAGCAATATTTTTGGAAAGAATAATGGCCTAAGTAAATATTAGAAATGAAAGTAATGTAAAAAAGATTTTTAGTTTTTGGAAAAATAATGGGCTAAGTACATATTCAGAAATGAAAGTAATGCCAAAAAGATTTTTAGTATTTTTGTAAAGAATAATGGGTTAATCACATATTTAGAAATGAAAGTTATACTAAAAAATAGTTTTTAGTATTTTTGTAAAGAATAATGGGTTAATCACATATTTAGAAATGAATGAAAGTAATATAAAAAAAATAGTTTTTAGTATTTTTGGAACAAAATAATGGGCTCAGTAAATATTTCTAAAAAAATAAAAGGCAAGGGAAAAATAAAAGGCAAGGGGGCGCAAGCGGGGCTCGAACTCGCGACAAAGACGGGAGCCCCAGACTTAAACGCCACGCGCTAGCCAAGTGAGAGGAATTTTCATTTCAACAGAGAAGGGCGCAATACTTTCTTAAACGTTATCAATAGATGGTACGTCCCAAGCCTCGGCATGTGTTATGGACCCACTTTTACAAGCGGTTTGTCCTACGAACCTCTTGTAGAAGTGACCTCTACAAGTGGTTTTAATCACCAACCGTTTGAAGATGCCCCTTTACTATTCCAGGAGGGCGAAATTCCGAAATTTTAAATGTCGCGCTACCGGCTTCTACAAACGGTTCGTTCTACAAACCGCTTGTAAAAGTGTTCTCTACAGGCGGTTAAAATTACGAACCGCTTGTAGAGGTGTTTTCACAAGCGGTTTGTAATATTAACCGCTTGTAGAGCCCTTCCAATATAAGGTAGAGGGTTCGCGGCCGAAATTTTCTAAGTCCTTTGCCCCTGTCTCCCTCAACCGTTCCGTCGCAATCTCGCCGCGCCCCACCGCCGCCACCCTCGCCGCCGTCTAGTACCGCACGGCCGTACCTCGCCAACGTCGAGCACCGCACGGCGGCCGCCTCCTGGACACTCCACCTCGCCGTCGTCGATCACCTGCGCAGGACATGATAAATAATCTATTCCATGGCATTGTTATGTGTTTGCTCATTCTATTTATATTTGGTCAATTTATTATGCTTATATCGCAATATGTTCAACACACTAATCAGTCATACACACAGCACAACCACACCACAAGCTGATTTGGTTGGATTAGTGGCTGCCATGTTTTTCAAGTAAGTCGGTGATCATAAGTTGAGCTTCGCGCCGCGGCCCCTTCCCGGACGCTCCCCCTCGCAAAATTCTTTCCCTCTTTGTCCAGTGGACCGATTTCTGGGGGAATAGCCTTCGAGCTAGAGGCCGTTTGACCTAATTAGGTGTCGAGAAATATTGTATTCAAATATTGTATTTAAATATTGTATTTAGGCCGGCACGACCCAAATTCTTTCATGTCATGTGTCGAGAAATATTGTATTCAGATATTGTACGTGTTGATGGGTGTCGAGATGGATGACATCTAAGAGATGTATATGTTGTATTCAAATATTGTATTGAAATGTTGTTTTCAAATAAAAAGAGATATATATGTTGTATTGAATGTTCTATTATTTCGCGTGCATGCACAGTGATAGATGGCGCACTCCGAACACGATGATCTTGATTTCGATGCGGGAAATGATTTTCTACTTAACGAAATCGCGATGGACACTCTCATAAGCTACGATGAGGCCAACCCGGTAGATCCAATGGGTGATCAGGCTGCCCCGGCTCAAGCCGGTGACCAGGCTGCCTCGGCTCAAGCCGGTGATCACGCAATCCATGCTCAAGCCGGTGATCCAACCGGCCAGGCTAAAACTAATGTCGACGGCTGTGAGGTATATATAGCCTGAACACTAAAATGACCGTTTCTTACACGTCTCATAGCAATAAGCCTCTGACACGTGTTCCTGTTTTTTTAAACCGAAACGCCCAACGGCCAATCCAAACAAATACGAGGGCCTAACAAAAGCCGTCGACAAAGTACGTGATTACTCAAGTTTCGCCATCGGGAAGCCCGAAGCCCTATGTCGGCACTTGCCCCTTCAACAACGCTCATGAGTCATTGTGAGGATCATGTCCCTATTAGCATCAAGACATGGCCCAAGGTTCCTACTGACACGAAAGAGCTGCTCGAAGGATATAAAAGAAAACTTCACGATTCGATGGCTTACGAAAACAAGTGCAAGAAATTTACTCTGAGCAAGATGGCGTTATGCTTTCAGTCGTGGAAGAGCGGGCTCAGTAAGAAGTACGTGGAGACCGGAACAACCCCAGACTTCAATAAGTATTCGAAGCTAGCGGATCACTGGCAAGCATTCGAGGAGTACAAGTTGTCGGCTGAAGGCAAGGCCGCAAGTGAGCAGAACAAGGCCAATGCACAGAAGAAAAAATACCACCACCATCTCGGGTCCGGTGGTTACATCAAGGCTATGCCAAAATGGGAGAAGCATGAAGAAGAGCTTAGAAAAAGGGTATAGTACCAAGCAGAAGATCGGGAGCTCATACCACGCAACCAACCTTGGGCCACGGAGGAGGTCAAGGATGATGGCAGCCGGAGATGGCACCACAAGTGCAACCCGTGAAAGAAAGGATTGTGGAAGCCATCGAGAAGCAACGCAGTGTTCCTTGGTGGTAGACAGGAGAATGACGAGCTTACGACGCACTCGGGAACGCAGAGCATCCGGGAAGGACACGAGGACTTGGCAAGGTGTGTGAGTGGATGGCTGGCTTCTCAAATGATCAAGCCACATACCGGAGCCGGGAAAGAAGAAAAGTAAGAGAACACAACAGAGTCGGCAAAATCGAACGGGAGCTCAAGGAGCATTAGGAAAACATGGCAGAAATGCTAAAGCGGAAGTGCAAGCGCAATCGCCGATCTTCAAAGACCAGTGGGGTTATCGTCATGCCTCCGAAGTAGATGTGGTTAGTCCCTGCCCGGTCGGCGAAGCAGCTACGCGTCAAACAACGTGCCGGCCGATGAATTGCAGGCCCGTTATCCCGTGGACGACATCATCGTGCCCCGCCAATGTGAGCTACGCGTCCAACTGCACAACCTCACCCTCAAGGTGGCTTACGCTGGCCTACCCGTGGAGTCGGGCCGACATTCCATCAGAACCCTATACCCGCGGGATACTCCAAGGTCACGGTGGACGAGGTGGTGGCCGGATTTGAGGATATGGAGCTCGATATTGCTGGAGGAGACGATGTGACCAAGCTTGGAGAGGCCGTACATAACATCATCCTCTGGCGGAAGAAGTACATCGTGTTTTTCGATGGTGCGGAGGTGACATCTATACCGAGACGTAACACTCCACCGAGACGGAGCTCACCTCCTCCACCAAGACAAAGCACGCCACCACGCAACGCCTCACGGTGAGACAAAGCACTCCACCACCCGCTAGCGCTATGCGCAGAAGCCCAACACCGCCGCTTGACCCCTCAAAGCAAAAGGAAGCAGCCTCCGAGAGAAACAACGAGCGGCATCTCCCCAAGAAGAAGCTTGCTAGCAAAAGGAGCATTCTGCGGCTAGAACGACAACAAGCGGCGAGGCGGCGGCTTCCCATTCAGCATGCACAATGAAGGAACCTGAAAAAACACCTTATGAGATGACGTCTGAGGGGTATAAAGTTAAAACAAATCCACCGTCAAAGGAACGAATTGATTCAAAGATCGCGGACTTCTTCGCGACAACTAGTCAGCACCGACCGCCTCTCTGCATCGACTACCAAAGAACTATCGAAGCACGTCTTCAAGAGTAAACAACCTCCGGGCACATACATGAGCAAGGAAGAACAGGAGGAGGCAAAACGCGTCTACAGATGGAGTATGACTTAATGAGGAAGCGGCCTTGATAACATAGATGCCGCCCGTGGAATAACTGATGATCTTCCAACGGCACAAGTCAGGTGGCCATTTAAGCTGGGCCAGCCGTTGCTAGACCCTAAGGACATACGAAAACTACCGGTCACTTGCACATGAATGGTACGAACACAAGTCCGCCAGGGGATATGCTCATTGTTGCGTCTCGTTTCAAGAAGAACATTTGTTTCAAGGGAATGATCAATTGATAAATCTTGATTTTGAAGACTGGTACAATGTGTACCAGGAAGACGCCGTCAACGTGTCCTTCATGACCTGCTGGTGCCTGTGAGTGTCGACTCCACAAGATGTATATATATATATGTATACATGCTGCTTGCCGAGAACCATAATTAATTAACTCAATTAACCCATTTTCTGTAGAATGGAGATACAAAGACTTAGAAAGCAGAAGCCGAACTCGATTGGCTTCCTTGACCCTTGGTTGGTCAACGAGGAAGTCGGGCAATACCCTGAAAAACCAAAGAAAATCCATGACTACGTTGTACATGCACTAGTACAACAACACTACAAGCAATACATACTTCTGCCATTCAACTTTAAGTACGTGCTGATGTTCTCACTAACATCTCGTTCTTATATTGCTTAAGGCACCTGATGGCACACTATATATTGTTTAATTACATGTCATAACTGTTGCAATATATAAATAGGTTCCACTGGATCCTTATAATCATAAGGCTTGACAAAAGCATGATCATCGTCCAAGACTCAAGGAGAAAACCGCAAAAGGAATACCAGTGGATAATTGACCTCCTTAACAAGGCGTTCCTGAGCTTTCAAGAGATTCAGAAAGGACGTTTTAAGATGGAATTCGATATCAAGCTAAGCGGAGATGGCACGCTAAAACGCGTAATTGCCCTTTGTCAATTAATATTTTTGTTATTATCGATCTGTAATTGCCCGCATCGACCATAGGTAAAACAACAATCTGGGAAACAACCTATGTGGTTATTATGTGTTCCACTATATCCAAATGATGTGCCACGGCGAGCTTGAGCCTCAAACTCTGAAGAGGTTCAGATATATATGCACGCAACCATGCATCTAGCAACAACTTAATAACGTTCTTATGTGCTCCATTAATTTACATTATGGGTGCACGATTTATTTATTTTTCACTTTAATTGAATTGGCGGCCCGACATGGATAAACATCTTGAAGTGTTACCACATCATCGGATGCTCGCATTACGAGAACAACTGTTCGCTTCATTCTCGATGAGGTCATTAACCCCGTATGCAGTTCCATTATCGAGATCCATATTCGAACACGAACGAACTAGGGACGACTTCTACGTCGTCAAAGAGCGCCAAGAAGAGTACCGCAAGAAAAAATGAACTGCTTTTGTCCATTTTGCACAATGTATATTAATTATAAACTTTGTAAATTTGGCCGGTGCATATAAAGTGTACATTATTACATGTATTATCTAATATATTTAAGCTTGTTTGATCGCTAATTATATGCTTATCCTATATGTATTTAAATTTAAACGACAAATAAAAAAATATCCTACCGAAATATATATTTAAATATCTATTTGCGCCGACCCAGAAATGAAATAACCAGGTGGCCATTAAATCAAGACGCCACGCAAGCTGTTATCGAACCGCTATGGAGATGCTCTCTGCAAGCGGTTCGTGGATCCAACCGCTTGCAGAGAGCCCTACGTGGCTTCCACGCCCGCCCGTGCCATCGCCCCGCGAACCGCTTGCAGAGGGGCTTCACTAGCGGCTCTGGGAGCCGCTTGTGATGCCCATCGGGCATCGATCATGTTCGCAAGCGGTTCTAAAACCGCTTGCACAGGCCTTACGAGCCGCTTGGCCTACCCCGATCCACAGTAGTGTGATAAGACAATGTAAAATTGTAATTAGTCCAAGGCTAAGTTTGCGATGTATTTAAGTAACACCCAAAAAAAATCAGAAATTCCATTGTTATATCATGATGACTTTTGTAGTTTTTGCAGTTGTGCAAATGAAGAAACTGAAAAGCAGATTGAAAACATCAACAACAGCAATGCATATGAAATATGAGGGGGTAAAATTGCTAAATTTCAGTTCATGCATAGTGAATTTTCAAGGTTAGGTCCATTTTAGGGGACTTGAAGGCTAGTATTACACATAGTTTCAAAGGCTAGCATTGTCTTCACTCTTCAGGTGATTTTCATATCATTCATGCTAAATATGCACAAGTCGATCTTTAATCTCTGTCACAGTTGATTGTCCCAAGAACACACCTTTCAGTAAGGTGGACTACATGCTTCTTTTCACATTATGAAATCATCATGATGAATCCTTAATATCACATGGACTAGAATATTCACAAAAAAAAATTACATGTTCAAATTTCTTGAGTAAGTTGCACAACAGTCTGAACCTTATGTACTAAAGTTTCAAAGACAAACTATTAGCGTTTATTAGTAAAATGTACCCAAATTTCAAGTTTTGCTATCAGAAAAAATCTAAAAAAAATCATATGCAGAAAAGAATAGAAAAATAAGTTTTGCTACATGTGAGTAACTGTAATGGACCTAAAAATCCCTGGACCCAAGCAACACGACGACACAACATAGGCAGCCATACCACAGTGCAGGGAGACTAAGGATATTTTGATATATTTCTTGCAATCTTGCTTAATCTTAAAAGATGTCAAGTCCATATATATTAGTCCCAAAACAATGGAAATGGATGCAACAGATAAGACATGGATAGATTTTTTTTTTCTAAATCAAATATTGGATGATATTTAAGTTTACAAACTAACAACTCTGTTAATGAAATTGCTGGCTGCTAATCACTTTCTGCACTTGAAGGCTATGGCTGCTGGTGCGTGCATGTGCCAAATTGCCGCTGCCTTGCCGCACAGCAGCTGCCCACAAGGACCAGAGCAGATAACACTAAATTGGGGCAATTATAACGGAGATAAACTAGTAGATACCTTATTGACATCTGAATGTAAATCTTCAACCCTATTCTCCGTATCATTTGCCAATGACCATAGCTGTTGAATATCAGAGTTGATCTTTCTTGATTCATCCATTAGAATTTGAACCTATAATCACAATGCCCATTAGATCTGCGGCTTGAAACAGCTTTCAGAAAGAATTCCAACTAGCACACAAAGGGAAGGATACAGAGGAACATAAATGAATAATCACTGTTGGGCACGAAAATTTCCAATGATGCCGATTAGCCCCAGATCAGCGATTATTAAATATTAATATTAATAAATTTACGGAGTAATTTGGCCTAGAACCGGCCTGGTCCAAATTTAGCCCAAAAACAAAAAAACCCTAGTGGGCACTATAAATACCGGTACAAGATTTAACCCCAGAGGAATCATCAGATCAATCGGCAGGGCACTCCACGAGGTGGCGGCTAAAACAAAAAAAGGTAAGGGGCCCGCCGATCGGGCTCTCTCTTTCCCCCGTCTCTCTCCAGGTCTCTCTCTCTGTCTCTCTTCCCCTCGGCACGGGCACGGGGCGGCCGGCGCGCCGCCCCGTCCTCTTCACGCACTGGGGCGGCCGGCGCGCTGCCCCATCTTCTCCACCCAGGCGCTGCCCTGATGCCGCCTCCGCTCACGGCCGGTGCGTCGCCTCGGCCCTGACAGCGCCGCCCACGGCCGGAGCGCGGCCCTGCCCCGTCCGCGCCCGGCGCCGCCCGAAGTCTCCTCCCCGCGCCTGGCCATCTCCATCGCCCACGGACGCCGCCCGGCTCGTCCTCCTCCACGCCGGCGCCCCCGTCCTGCTCCACGGCCGGCGCGTCGCCCCGATCCGCGCTGCCCAGGCCTCCTCTGCGCCGGCGCCGCCCCGATCCGCGCCGCCCCGATCGACGCCGCCTCCATCCGCCTTCGTGCATCCGGCACCGCCCTGCTCCTCGGCCACGCCCGATCCGCGCCGCCCGGCTCGTCCTCTTCCAACGCCGACGCCGCCCCGGCCTCAACCACGGCGCCGCCCCGCCCGGACCTTCCTTCACTTCGGCCGGCCCAGATCCACAGTGGCGCGCAGATCCAGTGGCGGTGGCGCCTCTTTCGGCTGCTCCATCCATGGCACGACTCTCCTGCACGGCATCCCGGCGGTGGCGGCGGCATGGACCCGACGCGGCCTTATCTACGTCGACAGCGCGGTGGCGCCGCCCCTCCTCTCCCTCAGCCATGGCGCGGCGATGTGGTGCTCCAGATCCCAGCGAGGACGACGCGGCAGCTTTGATTCCCTGGCCGCGACGGTGTCACTGCAGTGACGCGGCCTTCCCCACGAACACCGGCGGGCTCCCCCGACTCCAATTGGCGAAGGCAGCGGCGCGGCCATCTTCTCCTCCTCGGCCCGGCAGCGACGGCATATATGGGTGGCGATGTGCTCCCCCGTTCCCAGTCAACGATGATGCGTATGGGTGGCAATTGTGCTCCCCCGATTCCGATCTACAACGGCGGCGCTGGATTCTGCTCGATGTATGGGTGGCAGTGTGCTCCCCGATTTGGCGTATGGGTGGCTGGCGTGCTCCCCCGATCCGATCAACAATGGCGCATATGGGTGGCAGTGTGCTGCCCGGTCCGGCGTATGGGTGGCAACGAGCTCCCCCAATCCCGGTCTTCGACGGCGGCGGCGACGTTAAGGGTGGCCGACGAGCTCCCCCTGGCTTCAAGCAATGACGACGGCCTTCGGCCCTTCCAACCCGGCGGCAGCACGGTAGCGCGGCATCGAGCCAGTGGCATCTCAATGACGGCATCTTCCTCGATGTCCAGCGGCGGCGCCCACATCCCCAGACTCAGTGCAGGTGATGCCCGAGGTGGCCGGCGTGCCCCTGACCTCGGCTCAGCGCGGCCGCAAATCGTCCTCCATGGCAACAGTGGCACAGATGGCGGCCGGCCCGGTCTTCTCTAAGCGCGGCCGACGGCGGTGCGCTCCCACTCCGACGGCATGGCGCGGCGACCCTGGCCATCCTCAGCACGCGGCATTCATCTTCTCTCCACGCACGCGGCGACGACTCAGCCTCACAGCATGTGGAGCGGCCATCTCCTCCGCCCCGGCGTGGGCTGCACGCTGTACCGCCGTTCGTTGGGCCAACGCACTCGGTTGTATGCTCGGCGCCGGCGTCTGCTTGACTGACCGTGAGCTGCTAAGTTAACGAGAGGCATGCCCCCAATAATTGCTTCTTTGCGGTGGGTGGCCAGTACATGCATGCATATTTAACAGTAATTGCTAAGCAAGGTGATTAGTGAAAAAGAGACATACAGTGTGTATACCTACGTATATGTATGCCTGAGCTGCATGGAAGCAAGTATTCAAGGAAATTATCAATGTGCGTATCGTGGCCAAGTTCAATATGTATGCTGATGTGTTGCGGAAATTGCAATGTTGCCAATGAAGAAGCCGTGAGAAGATGTATGCCAAGCATCGGTGAGCAAACAACCGAAGGAAGATTGATATCCTGCCAAAGACCGAAGGGCTGCGACTCCAGTTTACAAAATATGACGGCCGGTGCCTTGCGCGGTACTATGCACCGTCATCTTCACCAAGCAAAGAGACGCGGCCAATATCGCGCAAAACGATGTTTTGACTTTAGCAAAATGCAATTCCGCTAAGGGAATCCTCCCCGAGTTGTCCGCGGCCGAAAACGTGGAAACCCGAAAACTGTTCGACAAACGACCCCGTTATCGATAACGGGAGCCGGACCTTCTCCAGCGACCTCGTCAACACCGGCCGGACCGTCCGCCACATCAAACTTAATGGAATTCCGTTCCGTTCAACAAACACTGCCCCGAAGGTGAACAAGACCCTTAAGGCGGCGGTATCGCGGAGATCCCAATTCCGCGGTGCCGATCTACATATCGTTCCAACAAACCTCGCTCCGAACCCTGAAGGTGAACAAGACCCTGAAGGCAATGGTATCGCGGAGAACCCAATTCCACTGTGCCGACATAACTCCTATCGACGGACTTTCCGTTAGGAGGAAGAAGACGACGACGATGATCAAGACCGTCAAAGTCCACATTCAACCCTGGACGCACTGGGATATCCCCGAAGACGCCAACAAGCCGTTAACTTCAACTCCCAATCGAGTGCTAACCGTGTATTCTATCCAAGTCAAATTACTCCAACGTGAAGCTTGACGAGGACAAGTTCAAGCGACACGGGCGGGCATAGCCAAGCATCAACGGCTGTGCTATGCATTACACGGGCCTCGCTACCCTCGTGTATTCTACCGTCGCCACCTCAATTCCATCCACCAACTGCACGGTGAACCACAAGACGAAGAGAAGAAGAAGACAGCTCTGCGGCTTAATCGGAGGTGTTCCGCGTATCCATGCGCGGATGTAATTAACCGGGTGTCCTTCCGAGGTCCCGGGATCCAAGAATATCACAATCGTCAACTAAGATGGCTAGCAAGCATGGCTATGGAGCGCATAATAATGAGAACCTGTGTTTCATAAAAAATTAATAGAATATCGGCGTTCTCCCTATCTTTTGTGTATTTTTGACAAATACACTGGCACGCCCGCAAACGCGTTCTCGCTGCGGAATTTGTGTGCGTTACAATCACATATATGTGTGTGTTAGCAACGGAGGATTTTCATAGGAATTTGAAAAGGTTCACTATATTTCTTGTGAATCCTTGTGAAACTCCTACATTCCATATGAGCCAAGCTCAATGCTAGCCCCAAAGTTCACTATTGACATACCTAAATTCACTATTCACATCCCCAAAATTTGGGCCAGGGCTAGCAACAATCATGCTCCAACACATGATAAAGCATTATACTGGCCCAAAACAGGCGCAAAGCTAAGCTAAGCAAGCCATGAGACGAATGCCCATGATATACAGGAAGCATTGACATTTACATCCACATGTAATTTTGTGACATATTTATAGTAATTGAGGAAATTACAGGAGATTGAAACAATTGTGCAAATTACCAGTAGTTAAGTACTTAAGTGAAAATACTATTGAAATCTGCCATTTAGCATTACTGCTAGTGCGTTTTAATGTTTAAGAATTAAGATACAATGTGCATAATATAATTTTATTTCATGGGAAGTTGTTTCTCCCAACCAAGTAGCCTTTTTTTCTGTGCTTCTTGCTTATGAACTATCTTCATATATTACCGTGTTCACCACAGTGCTAGGTGCTAGTCGAGCCTCGGGTGGCAATCGGCAGACCAGAACCTAGCGCCTAATCACTGCCAAGAAGGGATACATCGGTAAGGTGGGCAAGGCAGACAGGTGCCGCCCAGGTGAATAGTTATTGACTTATTGTTATTTAAATACATGAATTTCCTACTCATGAATCTACTGAGAACCACCCTTAAAGTAGAAAAAAGGAATACTTTCATTCATACCATGAAGCCATAGTAAATCTAAAGCATTCATGACAATGACAACAAGGAAACTAGTTGAAAGCAAAACCAAACACCTTTAACCATGGAAAGAAAAATTAAATAGGAAAATTGATGTAGAGAAAAAGGAAAGGAAAAGAAAAGACAAACTTAGCATTCTAGTTCAACACAAACATCTCTCGGAGTTTCTCATACTTCAATGCCATATAGGGTAAGCATTAAAATTTTCAAGTGATCTGCATTGAATGTCAGCAGAGGTTCTAAGGGCGCAAGATGGAAGATTGCACATGGGGCTTCTAGCATGGTGGAGCCATGGGGAAGAGGTGCTGGTAGCAGGGTAGAAGATAGAACTAGAGGGGATGAGGAGGGCATACACATAAAAAAGAATTTCCTTACTGCTTGCAAAAATCAATTATAATTCTATCTTTTGAGCTCATAAAGAGCTATTTTTTGGCCCAATATGAGCACCAAAAAGGAAAGCCATTAATGGATAATATAGTCACAATGATACTAAAAGCTCTGTAATTGTGAAAGGAACTGTAAATGAAAAGCAAAAGAGAATAGAAAATAAACTGTGCAGCGAATATATATAATGTGCGTTTGTGTGTTATAGTAAGACAAATAGTGGTAAAATGGTTGTAAAATGAAAGCTTCTGCTACCAAGAAGAATTCATATACTACAGTGTGCAAGTTTTAGCTCTTATAAGGTAATGGGTGACAAACGAGCTTACATATCGTATACTACTTCTTGGTCCATTAGTTAGGCAAAGAGTTTGCAGACCAGGTCAAACAACAATCGTTTGTTCAAATATGATTATTTTGTTAAAAAGCACTTTTTGCAATTATACTCCCCTCAAGCATTGGAAAGGTTTCCGAGCCAGACTGCTTATAACACAAAATACAAGTCTTCATGCTGTGCAAACTGGAAGCATCACGAATTTACCAACGAGAGGACAACAATTTGTTCCTGACAGACCCTTGCCATGGGACCTGTACATGAATTGGCAAATTAGTAATTTTGTTCACCAATAGGAGATCTGGTTCCAATCAGAAAGGTCATACTAATTGAAGCATCCAAATTTCACCTAGACTACTCTATGATCTATTCTATCACTAGCATCACTGACTAGGTTCTGGCTTCTGTGGCGACAACACTGTGTACTAGTACCTTAAAGTGACCATGTTTCAACTATAGCAACATCATTGAATGCATAATCTCAATTTGCCATCATTGATACATGGATGATGAAATTGTTGTAGGCAGGGGGTCTTTCGGGAATCATTTTTATTATGCTGCTGCAAATTATTTACTGCTTGTTAAATCATTATTTTGGCTAGAATTTACTGATTTGGCTACTAAAATCGCATTTAATTCAACAAAAACCATCCTAATGCTTATTTAATCTTTTTTACATGCCTTGTGCAAGGTGGAAAATTTATTACTCTTTGTGTATCCATGTCCACAGCTGGGTCGGAGAGCAAACGTCTGGATTCTGTGAAACATGACAGTAACGGACCAAAACATCAGAGACGCATACCTTGTTGTTTTCTTGTTTATCGATCAGAGACTGAATGTCGAGTCCCATCGCTTTCGAAACATCGTCGTCCACCTTTGAAACATCAGCTTTGCCATCCAATGCTTTCGAATTGTTCTCCCATAAAGATTCTGTGAGCACAATTAAAGAATTCTTCACATAGGAATACCAAAATAAAAAAACTCACAACCTTTAGGGCTCAGGAAGGGCAGTACAAGAAGCAATCACATGAACTGAGAAATCACAAGAGTAAAGCAATCGCAAATCCGAATTGCATAAGTAACACTCCCAGACAATCATTATCTTGCAACAGAAAAAAAAAACCAAGAATCGGCGCTGGACACGAAGTCACTAATCTCCAACGAACCCAGCCGGGCGAGCTGGAGCTTCAGCTGCTCAATCTCACTCCAAACCTCTCGCCGGAAACCCTCCTCTCCAGCGTCGGCGACGGCGATGGAAGCGGGGCACTCCCTCGCGTGGCCGCCGTGGTAGCGGGGGAGAGCGAAGCTAGCGGCGAGGAGCGTGGCCGCGATGGCGAAGGTGGTGCAGGACCGGCGGAGGTCGCCGGCGCTTCCGGTGGAGTTCACGCGAACGACGAGGGAGAGCAGGCGGAGAGGGAGGAGGAAGGCGACGACGAAGGCGAGGATCGCCGCGTCCACCCGCATGGCCGTGGACGGGAAGGATCGCTTCCACTAGCGGTCCTTTCAGGCGGTCAGCTTGTCTAAGTGAGATGTTCAGGGTTACTCCTAAAAAAACAAAGAGGGCAAACGGTAGTGCACGTGTGAAATACCATTGGAAGTTTGGACATTGGAACATTATAGTGTCCATTAATATTTTTTTATAGCAAAATCAATATACCATCGCAATTCAGAAATATGAGATATTGCAAACTTTTTTTACATAGAAGGTTCCTTATGAGCCGACGCAAAGAGGGAAAAGACAGAGCATTGTAGGCCCTGCCGCAGCAGGTATGTCCATATTTATCTCTACCAAAGGCCTCTAGGCGGTCAGTAGAGGATGCTAGAGCCTAGAGCGGGTTGGGAAAAAAGATCACGGCTTGTTGCTCGGCGTAGGCTCGGACGGGGTCAGCTCGCTTGGGGATGAAAACGAGCCTGAGCCAAACCTGTGTGCGACAGTCAATATTCCAGTGAGCTGGCTTGGCTTAACATCCGAGCGACTTGGCAACGACGACAAGGTGGCAGGCTACAAGCCCTAAAAGGTGTAGGAACAAACCTAGGCCCAGCAGTGTCCCGGTCTGCCTACTAGCCTACTTCCTCTAGTACAAAAAAACTCTTGTGATGGAGGCTCTCTTTGATTCCTTTTTTTTTTTGTAGTTTAAAATTTTGATCACCATTTAAAGTGGTATGAGAATGTTAAATAAATTATTAAAATATATTTTTGATATTATTCAGAAAAACCATATAAAGTTTTAAAAAATTATTTCAAAAAATTTTAGTGAATGGTCTATACAAAAATTGCAAACGCAACAAAAACTAAACTAAAACAAGAAATCAAAGAGGGTATGAGTCTATCGTGATTGACTCCCTCGTCATCCATGCCTCTGGTAGACCCCATTTTCTCCATCTTTTTCTGTGGTGACGCTGCCCATCCTTCGGTCGCTTACCTCCACCCTTTGTCGCCCCTAGGGGTGGGCAAAATAATACCAATACCAAAAAACCAAAAATTTAACCGAACCAAACCGAAGAAACCAAAATTTTTGGTTTTTTTTGTATTTGGTATTCGGTTCGGTTTTAATCTGCAGAAAACCGAAATGTTTCGGTTCGGTTTCGATAGAAGCGTCAGAAAACCGAACTACTAAGGTAAAGCTCATCAGGCCCAAATAACCACCTTCGAACCGGCAAACGCTAACTCCACTTCGCGTCTCCGCCTCCGCGTGACCGCACCCTTCTCCTCCTCTACTCCACCGCGGCGGCGCCCACCTCCGCGTCCCTCTCCTCCTCCACTCCGCCGCTCGCACCCATTCCTCCACTCCTCCACTCTGACGCCTGCCTCTGCATCCCTCTGCTCCTCCGCTCCTCTAGTCCGCCACCCACCTTCGCGTCCCTCTCCTCCTACACTCCCCTCCGTGCCGCCTCGGTCGCGTGTGCGCTCTGCGACACGGCGGCGGGGCTCGTCTCTAGCTCCGTCCTCGGCTCCTCGCCAACCCCAACGGCTTCGGCACCTCCGCCATCGACACCGTCTTTGGGCTCGGTCAGTGCCTTCGTGGCCTCTCCCTCTTTTTTTTTCCTATCAGTTGCATGTCTACCATTGTTTGTGCTTGTAGGTCAAATAATTCGGTAAATACCGATTCACCGAAATACCAAACCGAAATAATTTGGTATTTTGGTTTTAGTTTTAATTTTTTTAATAAATTTCGGTGCCTAAATATGAAATACCGAATTTCTAGAATTATCGAAGTACCGAAATCGAAAATATCGAAATACCGAATGCCCACCCCTAGTCGCCCCTTCGGGATATGGGATACCTCCTACAGGTCGGCTACTGTGCTCTCGGTTCGGCTTGTCCTGATGACCCGTCGCTGTATCACCCTAGCCCTGGTGGCTACTGCGGCCGCATGCATTGCAGCCACCGCCCTCGCTGTAAGTCCATCCACCGGTCACTAGGCATTGACAGCAGTCCCAACCAAGGTATTATAAGAGCATTCACATCAAACACTCGATCTCTCAGTCAGCTACTTTATTAAAACCTAAAATGTTTTTAAGTATCTACTATGCATTCTCTAACTAGACAAGGGCACAAGGCCAAGCTGATTTATTTTCATTTTCTACTCCACTTTCTCGAATCGGAATGGTCGATCCCAAATTTGTTACCATAGAAGTCAAATTGGAACCATAGAAGTTCGGTGTAGTTGCCACAAATTTAAAGTCATGTTGGATACATTTTTGTTCTGCAACATGTAAATGATCATGAATCACAATTAGGCTGTTTGGTTGCCTTTTCTCACGAGCCTAGCCCGTCCGACTCAGCCAGGCTAGTGAGATACGGGGATGTGCAGATGCAGAGACAGTGTTTGGTTGAGTGTTTAATAGGCGAATATTTTGAAATTTAATTATTTTGAAATTTATATAGCGAGTGTGGTCTAGTTTTGTTCGAAAAAATATCAGAAATCCATTTTTGTAATCGGTTCGGTAATCGGATATGCTAATAAAAAGATACAAACAAAAAAGAAGAAAATAAAACGTTACCTGCCACGTTAGCAGTCCATGCATGGCTTGATATGGTGACTGACTGTGGCCTCATGCACAGAACACGAGGCCGCCATGCGTTGCATCCAGGGAAACGCTCATTTTCTGTATTTCTCCAGAGCCAGGCTACATGAAGAATCTTGCATCCACAGAGCCAGGCTCAAAACCAGATGCAGGCAACCAAACACAGGAAAAAAGCAAGATTCTGCATCTGTAGATGCAAATCTCTGTAAATGCAGCCAACCAAACAGCCTAAATGTGTAGTGTTGTGTAATTTGTTGAGGAAGAGATGAAGCTTGAGAGCATTTCTAGCAGGTTCCCTAAAATACTATTGTGCATATTCGCAGTCTATATAACGTTCCAGCTAGGTTTGTATCTTGGTCTCTAAATTTAGAGACTCTCTCCAGAGTCACTATATTTAGAAACTTTCAATAGAATCTCTATATCTTTTGGAGGATAGAGACTCTGTTGGAGAGGATGAAAATATAGGGAACAAACGGTGATTTAGAGAAGGGATATAGAGATCATGCTGTCGATGCTCTGAGAGCCTGAGGCTATCGATGCTTAGACTGGGCTGAGAGGCAGGGAGCCTGAGAGTTCACTGGATCAGCAAGCCACTCAGACTATCTCCAACGGTTTCTCTTCAGGGGTCATTTTCTTCTCGCGAAGAAATTATAATCCCTCAAGATGTTCCAATAGAATTTCTTCGTGCATTCCCTTTAGAAGGAAATTCTCTCCGTTTTCTTCACAAATTTCTTCGAAGGGATTTTTTGTAGATGGTAGGAAATAAAGGGAATGAATTTGGGAAGGGGAATGTAATGAAGGGGAAATGGTTGGAGATGGTCTTACGAGCCAAGCTCAGTTCATCACTGATTATATTAAAATACGTAGAATAGCTTCATTATTATGATTTTTTTAAAACTTCACATTCATTGCTAGAAAACTTTGTAACCGGTGGTTTGAAACTGCTTTCGCTCGTGGTTTTTTAAACCACCAGTGATTAAGTAAGGTGATGATCGAGGATTATCATTGTCGGTTTTAGAACCGCTAGTGATGAGAAGTATATCACTAGCGGTTCTCTGACCCAACCGCTAGCGATGACATGTATATCACTAGTGAACCGCGATATGTTTATTATCACTAATGGTTTGTTACCCCAACCGCTAGCGACAATTATTACCACTAGTAGTTCTATCTAACCCGCTAATAGACAAAAAATATCCACAAAAATTAACTAGACTCAAGTTTTGCTAGCCATGCCCTCTGTAAACACAATCAACAATACACATATTTTACACATTTGTGCTCACATATACCACAAATCAAATATACAAAGGTCTCATAACCAAAAATCACAAATATAATGCTCTCGCATCTACAAAATCACACATACAAGCGAATCTCTATATTAAATAAAAAAACATATTCCACTCATTCATGTTCACAAAATCACAGAGAGAGAGAGATATGTGTACACATCACAGAGTATTCACAATTAGGTGAGCGCATCGCATAATTTATATAGTTAATTGTTTGTGCATGGTGTCTGGCTAGACTATTTTTAACATTGAGTCGACCATGTGGATCAACAACATGCGTCATTATGAAATTGGCAATTGACTCTCTAATATTGGGTGAGTATTCTGAAATCTAGGTTTTCCATGTTGATTTCTGTCGACATGGGACTCCATACACCCATCATCTCCTACATGTGGCGAGCAATATAGAACCCGCATGCATGGCCTTTGGGCTACTGTGGCACTATACAAGTGCATGTAACAACATATAACAGTTAGGTTGACGAACACTAGGGAACTAAATCTTTATTGACATGTGAAATATGTAGATGCATGTACCGGATATATCATCTCGTGTCATAGAACATTGCCCTTTATGTGCATCGTACATGCCTTTGAATGCTCGCACCATGTAATACGTCTGTTCGTATAACGTAATGAGCAATTGTGATGTAATTATAAACATTTACCTGCATTGCAATTCTTGAAAAGCTTAATTATAACCGCCTAATGCAACAATAACATGCTATGAAAACTTGATGTGACACGTTATCATTTTTTCCACAATTTTTGGGCACGTCAGATAATTATGCCACGTACGCCAAACGTGATAATTGGCCATAATAAAATCACCGCACTCATCGCTTCAAACATTATGACCATTTACCTATTTTGAAATTTTCATACTGGCTGACAGAAATCGAACCACCTAATACAACAATAACATCCTACGAAGAACTCGGTGTGCCGCATGTTGTTGATTTTTGTTCATAATTTTTAGCCAAGGGAGGTAATTTTGCCATGTACACCAAACGTACTAACAACCATAATAAAACTGTCGCACGTGTCACTTCGAACTTAAAATCTATGGCGCTTTAACGTCTAGCGAGGAGCACACTCCCGTTCATGTTTGAACAGGTGTATTGTACATCTTTGAACAGGTGGTTTAATACCAACTAATTCATTGGCGCCTTTTGAATCAACCCAATTAGCTGCCATTTCACACGGTGGGATAAATTTTGGTCCTATTTCCCGCAAGTTAACTTGGAGCGGTAGAAGTCGGCAATATTTCCGCCCAAATTATTTAGCGGGATTTGATACCCGCCATTAGATCTGGCAGGATTTAACCGCTCCCTTTTTTCCTACCAATTCATATAGCAAGTTTTAGCTTAAGCCTTTTCTCAACCCATTGGACCACCAGGAGGAGTCTATTTATTTAATTTTAATAAATAAAAATATTTATTTAAATTCAAAAATATAAAATATAAAATCTGACAAAAATTCACCAACTTGGACCAACCATGGTTCATGTTGTAACCCTATGGGAAAAGGGCCCGGTTGGCCCAACCCTAACTAGGGTTTTTTGTAGGGGTGATATGGGCAAAACCAAATATAAGCTATGCAATATATAAAGAAGAGATACCATTGTAAAGATTGATTGATCAGTAAAGATTATAGTGCCAGGTTTTCTCTCTACACCTGTCTGTCTATGATCTTATGATTGTGTTTGACTACCATGAATTATAGCATGTTATCAGCATGATATGCTCTCAGATTAGTTTCCAGTATGTCGTTTTCCTGATCCAATATACTGTAATTACATGCAATTTATGTGACGGGTTGTTTAGATCCATCACCGGTTGACCCCCGTAGGGAACGGTTAATCATGTCGGCCCTGACGGCACGGCGACGGCACCTAGGCGTGCCCGTCGCGTGCCCCTAGCCTTGGCGGCAGCGGCTAGGGTTGGAAACCCTAGTCTGCCAGATGGCCCATTGACAGGATTAAACCTTTATTTTTATATTCTATGATTTTGTCCCTGGATATTTTAGTTTGACTATAACTATCTTTTTGTAAAATTAATGTTAGTATTGAATCTTGTTAACTAGCATTATGTTATTCACCTTATTTGCTTATATATTTTGATACGTCTAACATTAACAAGCGGAATTTTGTCCTGCTTGCCATCGATGGAAATGACTACTTGATATGGGCAATGGATCTCAAAATCAACTTGAATGCCCGCTCTCTTGGTGCTACTATTACCCTTCCTGCAAAGTGTGCACCAACCATTCCTGACCCGATAAAATATGTGGGATTTCATTTTACACTCTACCATCTACACTCGTACCTGAAAACCAAGTATATGATGGACGACAACACCCTGGCTTTGTGGACCTCTCGGAAGGAGGGCTACAACCAGCATGTGAACATTCTCCTGCCAAAAGTTTAGAGAGAATTGATGGAGTTGCGCTTCCAAGACTTTAAGTCCATGGCCGCATATAATTTGCAATCCACAGGGTTATCTCGATGTTAATGTTCTACGAGAAAGAAAACTTGGAGGATGAGATGATTAATAAGACCCTAGGTACCTTCATGTGACATCCTCTATTTTGTCGTATGTCACTTGCATTTTCGAAAACCCAAAAGTAAATTAAAAGGGAATTGTTATATACGAAACCCTGTTCTAATTAATTTAAACTAGGTTTAAGCCAAAACCCTAGAAGACCTTTTTGAAGAATTCTGGAAAAATTCCAGTAATTTGTTGAAGCCATCACCAAGCAACCCTCCAAATTTCAAGCCCAAATTCCAAAGCTAGCTCATGATTCCTTAAAGTTATGCCGTTCTGCCGGGAGCTCGTCAAATCCATCAAATAATGAGCAAACGAGGGAATCTCGTGCTCAAATTTGGAGGGGACCTTTTTGAAGCCCAATCCGAATTACCCTCCAAACTTCAGCCCAATCCTCCACAGGAAACTCTGTTTTCTTGTTAAACAAGCCCGCAGCCTATCTGAATCTTACCCGGATTAGAATTCGAGTCCTAATCCAACACCTCTTAGCCCAAGGCCTAGCCCTGGTCGTCCTTGGCACTATATAAACCCCCAAGACCCCTGTCCGAAGTCCTCATCACGAAATCTCTCAAGTCTCAAACCCTAGCCATCAAAAATCCTCCCCACCGAAACACTTTTCTATAGATCACTCTCTGTGCCTTGACCAAACGCAATATTAGATTCTGCCATTGTGTAGATCTCGTCGAGACGGTCAAGATGGATATATGGATCGTCCAATTTGACCAAGAAACGAAGGAGATATGGCTCGCCGAAGTTTTGGGCGCCGCGCCGGATTCCGCGCCAGCAAACCATGCCACGCCACCTGTCCACTGCTGCCGCCGCTTCCCGCCCGCGCCAGCGCGCACCCATGTCGCCGCACGCCGCCACTTGTCACCTCTCCATTGGCCGCCTCGCCGCAGCCCAATCCTCCGTCGACACGCATCCGCGTCGTCCCGGCCGCCTCCACGCGTCTGCCCGTCCCTCGCTGAGCCGTCGCCGCCAATCACCCACAGCCACGTCCCATTCCCCCACCCACGTCACACCGCAGCCAACCCGGCTTCGCCACGTGCCCCCACTGTGCGCACGCCGTCGCCGCCACCACTCGTCGCCGCTGCAGCCAGTCCGCGCCGCGCCGCCCAATCCAGTGCCGTTGCGTGTCACCTCGCTGTGCTGCGCACGCATGCGCCCGAGCCGGAATTGTTCCGGGAGCGTCCGAACTCCAAATTAGGTGATTCCAAAGCTATTATTTTCCATAAATTCCCTATAATTTTATACATTTTATTGAGATATATGTTATGTTGATTGTTTTGCTGTTTCGTGCACATATGCATATACGTGTAGATGTCCGTGTCCGCGTTGTTCGTGAGGTTTCCAGGAGCCGTTCGGAGGAGGTTCCCAAGACCCAGAGTAGTACCAAGGCAAGATAGTTGCATCTTGCTCTCCCAATTTATAAAACTCACCCGTTTATTGTTTTTATTTATTTTTCTCATGCATAAAATGATGGGAAGGGTAGAAGCCTATTATATTCACATTACGTCATTGACCCTGTGAATTTAACCTGTTTATTGCTGCCTTAGTTATCTTCCTAGCCTATCCTTGTGCATAGCTGCTAGTGCTCGTGGGTTGGTAGTTGATTAGGTTCATCATTTATTAATCTTGTGACTTGGTATAATTGGAGGTGCTGAGTTGCTTAATAACCTAATCAACTAAAACCTACGTGGCGTGTGTTGACTAAAGGTGGCATAGTCGGGTGGTTTTGTGGATTGTGGATTGTTGTGGAGGTAGTCACCTTGGTCTAAGGACTTTGGACGTGTGCCAATCCAGCCATACTGAACAAGCGCAACCATAAGTGCTAGCTTAAGCATGTTAAGCTTGCATGTGCTAGTCCTGGCTTAGTAGTTAGAGAAGACTGTTAACACACTTTACTTTGAAAAGATCGGGCTGCGGTCCGTTGGCTCAAGAGGGGGGACCGAGTGCCTAAACCTTAGAAGGGGTATCGATGTTAACAGAGGGAACTAATGAATCGCCTTGTATTGTTACTTGGTCTGGGCTCCTAAGGAAGAGCTAAGATGCAAAAGTTTCACTCGGCTTATGGGTAAAGTGTGCTACGCTCTGCAGAGTTAAAACTATCATGATAGCCATTCCCACGGTTATGGGAGGGGAGGTAGGCTGTACATGGTAGTCTCATGTGTTAATTAATAACCTGATGGGTTGGTTTTGGTTTTGAGTATTCGAGGCTTGTGCAGTTTTGCAGAGGGGCTTTCGAAGCCGAGCTCTGTTTGTTATCTTGGGAGTCTATTCATCTTATCACCTGTTCAACAAATGATTTTACAACATTTTAATTAATATTGATTAGAATAGATGTTTATGCAAATTAACCACCATGCTCTTGTTATACCCGTGCATTCATATTTAAGGATTCTTGCTGGGTAGCCGTGTACTCACTATACAAACCACGGATATATTTGTCCTGGAGAAGACTCGGTTCCGGTTTGCCCGCAAGATCAGGATGATTCTGTGCTGGACTTTGCTGAAGATTAGCTATCGTCTCAAGGTCGGATCAGAGAGCATCGACATATTTATCTTGCATATCATTTGGATTTCCGCTACTCTGAATATTATTATATGGTTTATGAAGACTATTGTAATAAGCGGTTGTGGTACAATTCCTTTTGCATTATTATAATATTTTCTTAGTTATGATGATTGTGTTGTGATGCTCGACCCAAGTCGCTCATGAGTTGCTAGTATTGATCTCTGGGACTAGCAATGGATCATGGGTAGATCCTGGTGAAGCCGGGTTGTGACAAAAGTTGGTATCAGAGCCAGTTTGACCTTAGGAAGCGTAGCTAGTCGACCTCTAAACCTTAAGGATTTATTTTCAATATAAATTGTATTTAAGCTCCTTTGCTACTTTTTGATCTTTCTAAAGTCTAGTATCTCTCTACTAGCTTGGAATTCTTTGCTATCACTCTTTCCTACTCCCCTTTTAAATTTCATTCCATCCTTGCCTATTCTTCTACCTTACAAAGTTTTATTCTATCCACCCCACAAATTCAAAGTTTAGTCACTAGACCCAATTTGTTGAAGAAGAAGTTATATTGATTCCAACACCAACATCGAAGAAGAAGAAGAGACTGTCGTTGAAGGAAAGAGGAAACGAAAGACTGTTTGATGAAGATGAAGAGCCGTCACTTTCAGAAGATTAAGTGTTAGAAGTCGAATAATAAAAATTATATATTGTTATTTTTGTGTGGAGTATATCGTATTAAATTTTGGCTTTCCATGTGAGATACGGATATTCATTAACTAGGTTAATAGCGGTATCTAGTTATTTAGTGGAGGATACGGCATGTTGCTCAGCTTGAAACTTCTTATTTTGTGGAGAAGAACGACAACAGGATGGCCTTGGATAGTTCGAAGCATGATGGTAACACATATGACGATGATGATTACCTCCTAGGGATGGAGCTAGATGAGTCCATCTTCGACCAGCAGGATACATACGGCGATATGCAGTAGTTGCCTATGTTAGACATTATCTCTACTATTTAGTTTGTGATTTGCTTTGTTTCTAAAGAACTTATCACCGTCATGTTTAATTAAACTGTTAAATTCTATTTTTTATGTTAGTTCCTAGAGTACTTTTGTCGTCAGTTGGACTTATTGCTATGCTCATTTGATTTATTGTTTGTTAAGGCTGTGTTATTTAAGATTATATCTTGCCTTGATTTGTATGGCCCAAATGAAGGAAGGGCTCTATCTGGTACGGAGATTTTTAGGGAAGAAGATATTTAGTATGACCCAAAATTGTATTAGTGGTGCCATACAAACCAATTCTATGTCATAAGAGTATATCGTAACAATTCTTCCGTCCCTCTTCTGCAGGTTCTGAAAATATTTCATCTCCCAAATGGAGGAAGTTGCTTTGCTAGTTGCACCACTAATATGATTTTTAGGGAGATGACATATTTCTAGAACCTCCAGAAGAGGAGCGGAAGCATTGTTACGATTCTGGAAGCAACACGAGGGTTATAGGCTCCAGAAGAGCCATAATCGATCTCCCTATGGGTACTTGTTGACGTCAAATAAACACCAATTTTATACGTCAACATATTCCGGAATTCCGGCATTTCGGAGGGAAAATCAAGGTTTATAATAACATTTTATTTATTCTAATAAAGTTCCACAAGTTTTGGTGAGTTTTGTATCCACAGGTACAAAATGAGAAGAACTGAAGCCGAACCGGGCAAAAAGCCAGGCCGGCCGACCCACCCTAGGACGGCCGACCTGGCCACGTCACCAATCCTGCTCCAGCTTCTCTCAAGTGGCATAAAAGCACAATTAGAAGACATCTACACCATCCATTGCTTCACAAATGAGCATAGGATGCCCTTGCATTCCTTTCTTGCACATGTCAACTTGATCCACCGGCTTAAGGGGTTAATGTCCACCATCAATGAAGCATCCTAGAAGAAATCCACGGGCGCGAGGTGAAGAAGGTGGGTCGGCCGACCCACCTAGGCCGGCCGACCCCCCTGGAGGCCCCTCGGATTCCCCTTTGGAGGGTGGCAAGATGACAAGTGTCCCATGCCGTGGCACCCTCTCATTGGCTCCGGAACACTATAAAAAGGACCCCTACACCTCACTTTCAAGAACACAACAACACATTCATCACTTTCATTCCACTTGTTAGAGTAGCTCTTAGTTAGTAGTAGTTGGGAGTTAGAGTCAAGTCGGGCTGAAGCTCGGAGTTTCGGAAGTGTCTTCGGGAATTCGGATAACAGCTCTTGTACCCTTTCCTAATTGTTTCAATTAGTGAGATCACTTCATTCATTGCTTATGTGTTGAACTTTATTTGTGCTGAGTATATCTACATAGATGAGTTGTGTAGATTTGCCTTACCGGTAGCGTGTATTCATCTGGAATCAGTTTAGGTTCTCACTCATATACTGTTAGAGCCAGGCATTGAACCTAAATCAACTTCTTTTTGGTACTGAGGAAGATTGATTAGAAATAGTAGCAGACGTGGTGTCTGAGACTAGGACTAACACGGTTTACACCCGGGCCCACGTATATGTGGTAGGTGGTAGGTGGTGACAGCCCTATCCATCCGTAGATACTAAGTATCTCGTGCGTGACCCACAGTGTCCGGCTTTGGACCAGTAAAGCCCTATCAGAATGATCATAACCATTCGGGATTCCAATTCAGGATAGCGGGTGGTAGTGAATGTCCGAGCTCCGACGACGAATACCAAGTGAACCACTGTTAGATTACCCCAAGCTCGCTCAATAAACTGAATCACACGATTTTGAGAACTTATTAAACTTATCTCGTTGTCCTCCCAACTGTCTATCTAGCTAGAGTAGCTTTCTCTTTATTTGTGTGAATATTTATCGTGTGTGTGTGTGTCACTGGTCCTTTTATTTATCCTAACCCCCGTTACCTAGATTGGCTGGTATTTTAAATAATTAATATATAGAGCATTGTCTCTTTAAACCCTCGTTCCCTGTGGATTCGATAACTCTAGAAATACTCCTGGTGAAAACCACAAGCGATATCCGTCCGCTTGCGGATTAATTTCTTTGAGCGTAAGTATCGCCAACAAGTTTTCTGGCGCCGTTGCCGGGGAACGAAGCTGTTTTTCAAAAAAAAAAGAGATAAATTTTTTTCCAAAACCTACATCTAAATTATTGAATCTACCAGCTAGTTTAACAGGAATTACCCTGCTCCGTCTTTGTTCTGTGGAACTAGCAGAGCGGTGAATGACCGGTTTTGATCTCCCAGAAAACTTCCGACAAAATCCGAAGTCACTGGTGCGAAGGACAAGACCTCGAGTCCTACCTCCGCAAATCCGTGTCTCTGAGTTATTAAACCTCACGAGCAATCCTTTCCTCGTCATTGAGACACCTTCATCAACGATGGCTGCCGAGAAGACTATTCTTGAATACTCATCCCCGTCAAGCACCAATGTCCCTACTGGACCTGCCACCAATGTGGGTGACGGTGGTTTCGAGCGAAAACCAGCTCTTATCAACATGGTTCAGGCGAGCCCCTTCTGTGGCAAGCAAACGAAGGATGCCAATGCACACATGCAGCACTTCCTTAAAATCTGCAGTACTTTCACCATAAAGGGTGCAACTCCTGATGCTGTCCGGCTACGCCTTTTTCCATTCTCATTGATCGAGAAGGCAAAACAATAGTTTTATGCCAACAAAAATGCGGTCTCAACTTGGGAGAAGTGCTCCAATGCCTTCCTCACCAAGTACTTTCCACTGGGCAAAACCAATGCCCTGCGGAACAAGATTTCCCCATTCCAACAAAACACTGATGAATCCATTTCGGATGCCTGGGAGCGACTTCAAGAATATATACTAGCTTGCCTCCATCACGGGATGCAAGACTGGTTTATCATTCAAAACTTCTATCATGGGCTGAACCGTACTGCCCGAGAGCACCTCGACACTGCTTCTGGAGGAGCCTTCTTTTCGCTCAGTGTAAGTGCTGCCCGCACTCTCATTGAGAAGATGGTCTCGAGCGTGGCTGGAGCGATGGCGTTCACACCAGCAGACTCGAGGAGTCCACCAAATCGACAACATGGATATGCTCGCGGCCAAGATGGACTTATTAATGAAGAAGCTGGAAGCGCCAAATCAAACCGTTCAGGTGCTCGGAGCTCGCATGACTTGCGAGGTTTGCGGGAGCCTTGTACATTCTGGAGACAACTGCACCGAGACCTGACCAGAGGACGCAAACTTCATCAACAATGGGTTCTGACCTCAACCCAACTACACATTGGGTTGAAATTCGTGGCTGAACTTCTCCACTGACAACCGTCTTCAAGGAAGTAACAATGGTAATTTCAATCGCAATAAATCTCCTCTAGATGATACAAATGCTCAACAAAAAGTGAATGATAGCATTAGTAGAAAATTTCTTGCTAATGATAAAATTCTTGAGAGCATTAATTGAAAACTAGAAGGATTTTCAACTACCATGCACAGTCAGATGAGCTTTAACAAAAATGTTAGAAACTCAAATTGCTCAATTGGCTGCTTCAATCCCTACAATTGCTTCGGGAAAGTTGCCGGGACAGCCGGAGGCTCCCCCGAAAGAAAATGTTAATCTGATGCATAATCGATCGGGTAAACCGCGCGAGACCCGCCGCAAACTAACATTGCAGGGAATGAGGATGACATCTCCGACGAAGAAGTGGAGAAAGGTGAGCATGATGAAGAACCACGAGATGAGCTGCCGAAGATGACGAGAAGTGAAGCGCGGACCAAGACAAGTCCCGCTGAATTCACCGACATGCAAATGCTACCCTTCCCACGTCGCCAACACAAGTCAACTGTGTATGCGCAGTTTGGCAAGTTTGTTGAGGTAATCAAGCAATTATATGTCAACATACCATTGCTAGATGCGATGCAGGTACCGACATATGCCAAGTACCTGAAGGACATCCTCAACAACAAACACCCGTTGCCGACGTCTGAAGTTATTAAGTTGATTGAGGAATGCAGTGCGGCGATCTTGAACACTCTCCCTGAGAGAAGAAGGATCCTGGCTACCCCACCATCTCATGCTCCATTGGTGCACAACACTTTGAGCGTGCTCTGTGCGGCCTCGGAGCAAGCGTCAGCATCATGCTCAAGGTAATTTATGAAAAATTGAATCATTCTACCTTGTCGTCTACTGGCATGACCCTGCAGCTGGCGGATCAATCGATTCGCCATCCAATTGGAGTAGCGGAGGACATACCAATGAAAATTCGAAATTTTCTAGTACCCGTGGATTTCGTGGTGCTGGACATAGAAGTAGACACCAAGACGCCCCTCATTCTTGGGAGGCCATTCTTGAGCACGGTGAATGCGACGATCGATGTTGGTGCAGGAGAAATTCAGCGCAACATTAACGGCCGAGATGAAACATTCAACTTCAGGCCAAGAGCTGAACAATGCTCACAGGTACGCATATTTCATGGTAAAAATCCTAAACCTGTGCAGGAGGAAGCAAGGGCTATACCAAGACCTCAGGTGGACAGCCTTATTGGTACGATGAGGAGAACTCTCCAATTGTTGGTCGAGCCATTGCGTCGTCCATATTGGAAGGGGAAGAAGAACAAGGGAAAATCCAAGCCCCGTCGGAAGAAACATGCGGTCGAGAAATCGGAGCCGTAAGGGAAGATCAACGCCACTCAAAAATCTCAGATCAAACAAGTGTGGCGTAAGAAAGAAATTCAACCGGCCGCAGCAACTTTGGCTGCGGAACCAATTCAAGACAATTGAAGGTTGAAAGCTGTCCGACTCGTCGACCGCGAAAACAAAAATTCGAGCTTTCACCGGGAGGTAAGCCGGAAGTTTATCTTGCATTCATATTTATTTTTCGTGCATTTTCCACAGCATATTTAATTTTTACCATGCATTTATCCTGCCTATAAAAATACAAAAATATCAAAAAAATGATTTGTTGGAAAAGTGGGGCCGGCCGGCCGGCCGGCCGACCAACTTATTTCAGCCAACCACCCCCAAGTGGGTGGGTCATTTCACCTCACTTCCACCACTCATTTTCCACTACACCCACCACTCTATCCATATAGGCAGGTAGGGTAATTTTTCTTTCTTAATCATGCATTTAATCTCACATTTATCACTAATCATGCATTAAGAAAATCTATAAATACGGGAGTGACCTGCAGGTTGAGATCGCATTCCTGCGGTGATTGGATGATCTCGCCTGCAGCTCTCCTCTGCACTGCATATTTGCTTTCATCTGCACGCATACTGTCAACTAAAAATTGAGTAAAAATAATTTTTGTGGAGGCAAAGGACTACTAATTTTGACGACTAATTTTGGACGACTAACCCGTAAATATTTTCATATATCCTTCGGGTATTTGTTCGTCCTAACCTTTGCAGGAAAAATGTCGTCATGGTTTGGAAAGTTTGGCTGCACCATCGCGAAGGGCGTGCACAAACGATTCAGCTCATCCAGCTCGGATCGGACTCATACTCCGACCAAGGTCGTGGAGAGCCAATCAGGGGATACAATGTCCGTGGATTCCCGATTTTCGGGATACCACGACGAATATTCTGAAGCCCCAACAACCTCCGGGGCTGGCCCAGCCCCGAGGATGAGGATTTTGGTGTCGGAGGAGCAAATTGTGCTCCATACCGACCGAGAGCGGCAAGTCTTCGAAGCGCTGAGGCGCCGGCCATTTCAGCATACACGGACTTATGACCCGACGTTGCTGATTAAGACTGGCCTGCTGGACGAATTCAACGAAGCCTTCCGAGCCGTCAGATGGGAGAACTTCGCGCCCATCATCGAAAAAGGTTCGCACCTTCTAACCCTTGAATTTCTTAGTACTTTAGGCATTCTTGATGGTGAGAATAGATACTATTTTAGGTTCTTTAATGAAGAATTTGAATGCTCATTAAAAAACCTAACTAGACATCTAGGCTTTTCCATCTTGTGTAGAGTTACTCCTGATAGGTTAGCGGGTTTTGATCGTAATGAATTCTGGGAATCCATTTCTGGCAAGGGGTATAACAACACTAACAAACCTCGCATGAACGATATTCACAACCTGACTATTAGGTTCATGCATAGGTGGATAGCAATGGTAATTAATTCTAGGCTAAACATGCGCACTGTGTGCCTTGATGAGCTGCAGTACCTATTTGCAATGGTCAACAAAAAGCCTGTCAACCCGACCGCAAATATGGTAGTTCACTGGGTAGAGATGATAAACCAAAAGGGGGATATTGACTGCACGTCCCTAATCACCCGCATTACGGATGGTATGGGACTGTTAGAACATTGTGAATTGGCCTTTCTAGACACACAATTCCAAACAATAGGAAAGGACCACTTCATCTAAGGCCACATCCTTCGGGTCGATGAGTCGGACGCTCATTTCATCTGATTTCCGGGCACCACCGCTGAGATCCGTTTGCCTAATCCAAGACTCGGAATCTACAGAGCCCGGACTCTGACCATCGATTTTAGATCCTTGGAACCCCATAGGCATCGCGTCTTTGGCCCTATGACACACAACAAGACGCCAAAGAAGACAATAGCGACTGAGCCAGTGAGCCCCACCACGATCGATGGGCCAGGCATTGCACCCTCATCACTCTGACTATAGTGCGGGTTGGGATCAATATGGAACCCGTCCGCCTTTGTTCCACACGAGTACGGAGGTTGGGGCACGCACAACTATGAGGCCGGAAGCTCACGGCAGTATGATGCCGGATGGACCCACTCATCTCGTGAACAAGGACCCAAGATAGGACGGTGAGGACCGTCGTCGGCCCACTACCCTTCCTACTTCGAGCCCTTCGCACAGGACGTCCATGCCTTAGGACGGAGAATGGATACCTTAGTTGATGACATGGGCCACGTACACCAAACGTTGGCCAAGCACACTAGATACCACGAGGACACCACCCGTGACCTTAGAGCCAACACCACCGCGACACAAGCCACGAACGATGCCTTTGCGGCATGGTTCCAGCATATTGGTTTTGACCCTCCGGCTCAATAGGTGTGTCCTGCTCTCCATTGCTGCCTACTGTTGCTGCCTTGCTTAATGTCTCGCCGTGCCTTGTTCGTACACTGCCAGATGAGTTCCCAGTTGTTCTTGCTTGATCTGCCTTGCCGAAAATCTCAAATTGCTTCGCTCCACATGTGAATAAATTAATTTAGCTTTGTTCTTAGTTAATAGTATGCCTCCTAAAAAAATCATTAAAAAAATCAAAATTATAAAAACATGCAAAATCTAAAAATACCAAAAATATTTCCCTTTGAATAAAATGTATAAATGTTGATTTTACCTAGCAAGGATATGATTAACATTGCCCTATTATTGTGATATAAATACTGAGTCTACAATTTAGTACTCTCATTTAAAGTTTGACAATTATTGGTGTGAGTAGTCATCCTGCTTAATCTTACTCATCGAGCGTTGACATTATTGAACCAATTCTAAGTTGTTGAGGGATATGATATAACTGAGATAAGGACCTAGTTACTTATGCCCTTACTAAGGCATAGTCTCGGAATTTATTTTGAAAAGAGAAAATTATTTTTAAGTTCCTCATTAGACCTTTTCATCCTACCAGAGCCAAAAATGCTAAATAAATTCAAAGCCTTCATTTAGCCACTTTGGTTGTGTTGAGTTTTGTCAAATGTAAATCCTTAGGAATTAGTGCTCTTCAAAACTGGTCATTTCCTTTCGCGTACCCTTTGATTGCTAGCCTCTTATATCTGGTAATGCTGAATTCCACATTGGGATATGGGCATACATCTCACCAGGTATTCCTTCCTACATAAATAAGCCAAGTTCTTTTCCGTGAGTCCACCATATACCTACCTATTTGGTCTACCAAAAAGACTTCCAAAATAATAAAAGAGTCATTCCTCAAAATTATAGAAAATTGAGGCAAAGAAAAAAATGAAAGAAAAGAGGAAGAGAGAACCATCATCTCCTTCTATCTTCATTGAAAAAAATATTTGCCTCTCAAAACTCTAGATTGAGGAATGATCTCAAAATCAAATAAAGAAGTCAAGTAGACCTTTTCATAAACACAAGATCCGATGGGGCGGACTCATTAGTACCCCTCATCACTTGCACTTGTGTTTCTTCATTCCTTTGGCGTGAGTTCATTCTCTCCCTCATCCCTGGACGTTATTATTCTAATGACCAGAATGCGAAGTGGTACAAAATTCCCTAGGATCTATTTTTGACTTTACAAAATTATACAACCTAAGTAGGCCGCATTTCCATACCTATGAGCTCCATATAAACCTTAGAATAGGTGGAAAGAAGGCCATCAACAAGAACGCCTGGGTGAGGATTAAATACTACCGAGAGATCTGAGAGTAATAATGAGGAACTAACATTTTGAAAAGAAAAACCCCGGGACATAGCTTGAAAAGGGCTGAGTTGACAAAGTTCTATCAAAGTTATTCTATTTTTCAACCGCTAAAAGAAAAGGGGAGATTTTGAAAACCTCGTGAGTTTGACAAAAGTTGGGGTACACTTGTACGAGTTTTTGTCAACACATAATGTGGTACAACCTTGTATGCTTAGTATTTATTGAATAATAATATTGATGCAATCCTGATCCACCGGGTTCTCATTTGAGCTCCTTACTTGAGGACGAGCAAAAGTTCAAGTTGGGGGGGGGGGGGGGTGTTGACGTCAAATAAACACCAATTTTATACGTCAACATATTCCGGAATTCCAGCATTTCGGAGGGAAAATCAAGGTTTATACTAACATTTTATTTATTCTAATAAAGTTCCACAAGTTTTGGAGAGTTTTGGGTCCACAGGTACAAAATGGGAAGAACCAGAGCCGAACCGGGCAAAAGCCAGGCCGGCCGACCCACCCTAGGCCGGCCGACCTGGCCACGTCACCAATCCGGCTCCAGCTTCTCTCAAGTGGCATAAAAGCACAATTAGAAGACATCTACACCATCCATTGCAGTCAGTTTGATCAAATGGACACGGTTGCTTCACAAATGAGCATAGAATTCCCTTGGATTCCATTCTTGCGCATGTCAACTTGATCCACCAGCTTAAGGGGTTAATCTCCACCATCAATGAAGCATCCTAGAAGAAATCCACGGCCGGGAGGTGAAGAAGGTGGGTTGGCCGACCCCCTGGAGGCCCCTCGGATTCCCCTTTGGAGGGTGGCAAGATGACAAGTGTTCCATGCCGTGGCAACCTCTCATTGGCTCCGGAACACTATAAAAGGACCCCTACACCTCACTTTCAAGAACACAACAACACATTCATCACTTTCATTCCACTTGTTAGAGTAGCTCTTAGTTAGTAGTGACGGCGTGTTCTCCGCTCAACCACTGCGGATCACACCCCTGGTCAGATTTGTTAGACTGCTAGCCAACTCGATCAAGCTCGGTTCGATTTGACCGTCGGGCACAACGAGGAGCGACTCGCAGATTTACCCAGGTTCGGACCCCCTCGCGGGTAATAGTCCTACTCCTGCTGAGCCTTAGCTCTTTTCTGATTGTGGTTGAATGGGAATGTGTTTACTGGGTGCTTGTGAACTGCCTGTGTCTTACGTCTCGTCCCTCCTCCCCTCTCTCTCCTCCCCTTTTATACAAGCTTTGGGCTGGCGGAGAGAGCCGAGGGGTAGGAGACAAGATTTCAAGATAATCGACACGACTCGGCTGAAGAGACGAAACATGCAGCTGCCCATGCTGTGGCAAGGGCGCCTCGCGTGCCGCAAGTGGCCTCGACCGCCTGATCACACCGGTGAGTCTGCGGGTGGGGCCCTCGCCGCTCGTCCCGACAGGCGGCCTCCATAAGCAAACCTTCTCTCACGGTCAATTCTTCACGCGCCCGCGGTGTACCGCCGGACTGCAAGGGTCATCAGAAGGTAATCATTTCTTCGCTTGTCTATCCGCGTGATGTCTCATTAAATACGCGTCGCCCGCAGCGGGGAGCCTTCGTCCGATGACTCTTCGCAACGCTCCCTACCGCTGCGGGCCCGCCCGCGAGTGGGGCCTCGCCTCGTCTTGAGAGGGGCTCGCCCACGCACCGCCCGTGGCGTGGGGCCCTCGCCCGTCTTCGAGGGGGCTCGCCCGCGCGCCCGCCCGCGTGGGGCTCGCCACGCCATTGAGGCCTTGCTCGCCCGCGACGCGTGGGGCCCTCTTGGCCTTCTCAGACTCTTTATACCCGGTATTTATTACACCGACAAGAGTAGCCGGGTCCACCATGATACGCGAACCGTCAGCAGACACTTTTCCGTTTCTTGTGTGGCGGAGACGAATCGTGGGGGCCCACCACCTGCGCGCCGACGCCGATTCTCCATCGCACGATCTTCCTTGGGAACTACGCCGCTTTTGGAAACCAAAACGCGGGGCAATGATGCGCGCTGCTGCGTGAGGCGGAATCAAACCGTCGTGCTCGCGCTCCACGCATATAAATATTTCTCTCGGTGCTGCGCCAATCCTTCCGCATGCTAAGTCTTCTCAAACTGCCAATTGCCTCCTTCGCGCCACCACGAGCCTTCTTTCTCTTTGCCAACTTCTCCATCGCTTTCAATGGCGCCCAAACGCAGCAAGGATCGCGTGGGGCGCGCCGTCGTCTGGGGCAGGTTTTCCTACCTCCGCGCCGACGAAGACTCAGCCGAGGCGGCTTCAAGTGTTCGGCCGCCAACCGCCGCCGGTTCGCCCGGCACCATGGCGCCAAGCCCTCGCGACGGGAGATTGTTACCTTCATCTGGCGGTGGCGGGCTCATCCCGCCGACTCTGAATTTTTCTTGGGGTGCTCGCCTTCACGAGATCCAAAGTGCACCTTCCCCAACTCCATCATTGCGCTGCCATCTTCGCCCACCTCTGCGAGATGTTCGTGGGGACGATGCCAAGCCTCCCGCTCTGGCGCCGGCTCTTCGTCTTTGCGACGCGAGGCCGCGCCCGTCGGGCCTTCGAGCTGCTACTTCACACTCGCGAAATCGCCGCCTTCATCCTGTCGCGTCCAAGTCCAAGCTGGAAGGATCGGCATCGACAATGGTCAGACGTGGAGGACTCCGGCCGGCCGCGACGATCTTTCTCTCCCCGAGGGTCCCGCTGAGCCCACCGCTAACCGGGGCTTCGCCCGACGATTCAATGAGCTGGGGTTGATCTTGGCGCGATCGTCGATCTTCGTCGCCGCTGGCTCACCGGAACCCTCGTCGCGGCGGATTTTTTTGCGCCGACTACGCCCGCTCCGCATGAGGACTCGCCCACTGGATGTACTACGGCGACAACGATGGAGTCGCGTCGCCATGTAGTGAGTGCTCTTTTAGTCTCTTGGGCCTCTTGTCTTTCTTGGAATCTTTTTGCTTGCCGACCTTATGGCTTCCTTTCTTGCTCGTCCAGCCGCAGGGAACGTGCCGGACGACGTGTTCGGATCCGGTGGCGGGGCTATCGGCCCCACCGGGCCGGCGACACTTCACGCTGCAGCATCCTCCCCCTCTGCGACTGGGATCCACGGGAGCGCAACCAACACTTGCGTGCGCTGCCCCCCCATGGAGGTCTCTGGTCTTGCGGTCCAAGTGGCACGGGGGCCACTACAGATCCGCGATCCGTCTCCGCGACCGCCCTAAGCTTCATGCCGCCGCTACCTCTGCCGTGGCGGCCGATTTCGATCGCGCCCCGGAAGCGCCGCCTCATCCTTGCCGTGGACGACGACGAAGAGGAGGAGAGACGAGCCCAAAGAGGGCTCGCCCGATCTCGAAGCTTCGCCGCCACCACCGCCCTCCAATGGGGCCTGCGCTTCGCCGCCGCTCCGCCATCGGGCGAGCGCGGCGACTCTTCAGAACTGGCGCCGCTGCCGGTTTCTTCCTTCCTTCTACGCCGACGCTTCGCTTCGCGGCGCTTGCCGACGCTACGGCCTCTGCTGCCTTGCTGGCGCTTCTGACCGGCACCACTCGCGCCCGGCGCGGATTTGACGGCGGTGACGCGCGATGCCACCACCGCCTCCGCAACTAAGCGACACAGAGCTCCCCCTTCAGCTTCGCTTTGAGCGCGCCACTTCAGGTTGGCTTTCCTGCGCCACGCACATTTCAGATTGGGGTTAGCATGCTACACGCTTTTGCATACCGAGCCTGTTTGTCCTTCTTGGAATAGGGCGGACGCTGGGCATCGAGCGCTCCGCTCGCTGACTTCGCCCCCAGCCTGCGCCGCCTCCTCGACGGAGGTCGCTTCATGGCGGCGGAGAGTTCGCCGGCCGCGGCGGAGAACCCTCGCCATCGCGTCATTGGCGCCGCCGCCATCTCGGCCGTGATCGCCCGACGAGGGCGCCTTCGAGGCGCCGACCTCTCCCGCACTGGGCAACGTGGGAGGAAGCCCTTGCTTTGGTGGAGCGATCCGCTGGCGAAGCCGCGGCGGGCCCTTGGCCAAGAGACCGCCAAGCGAGGCGATGACCGCGAGGTCATGCGGCAGCCAAGCCGCCGCACGCCTCGGCCAAGCGATCAAGACCTCCGCTGAACACTTCGAGCGCCCAACCTCGCCGACATCTTTGCGACCGCTTACCACGGTTTCCGGACGCCCGCATCCATTGGGCGCATTTTGTATTCTCATTGAGGAGACGGCAATTTGCCTTGAGACGCTGGTGCCGTGGG
This sequence comes from Raddia guianensis, assembly GCA_036346415.1. Lineage (NCBI taxonomy): Eukaryota > Viridiplantae > Streptophyta > Magnoliopsida > Poales > Poaceae > Raddia > Raddia guianensis. The sequence continues at coordinate 47,593,474 of CM070535.1, read as the reverse complement.
ACGAGCCGCCAAGCCCGCGCGGTCTTCCGGTGGCGCTGCGGACGCGGGCGATCAAGACGGCCGCCAAGGTGCTCTCGGCAAGCATGTTCATCTTGGGCAACTGTCTTGCTCGAGACGCCGCGTTTGATCTCGACGCCGCCACCGGGGATCCTTCGCGCCAGCTGGACCGGATTGAGCAGGCGCGGGTTGACGCCGCCGCCGGCCATGTGTCCATGATGGGCGGCGCCGCTCCAGCGGAAGACGAAGACGAGGAGGAGTAGCGAAACTCCCCTGTCTATTTTGTCTTGTAAACGTTGCCTGTCAATGCAAACAAACTTTTGCTCTTTTGTTGTGAGTCTCACTTGAACTTCGCACGATTTTAACTTGCGGAACTGAACTGGGGCACTTGACCGCCAAAGGCTTTAGACTGAACGTTCTGCCGCAAGTGAGCGCTGTTTCCTTAGGCATCTAGTTACTTCAACCCTTATGGCCTCTCGCAACCCGACTTAAACATTACGTGGCGAGCGCTTAGCTTCCGGAAGTGGTCTAGTCATTTGGTGCATTGTTGGCGCATTGCCAGACCGAGCCGACACACCAGCTAGAACCCGCCTTCCGTCGCCTCGCCTCGCACCGGCAGTAAGTTATAAGCGTTTGTTTTTGCAACTAAGGGCCATCACCATAAGCACTTTCGCTACCGACTTTCGAGAATGTTTTCTATGAGACCTTTTAAGGCTAAGCCACCGACGCCAAAAAGCTTTAGAGCAGAGCTTTACTGTTGAAAGTGAGCGCTTTTTCCTCGTGCATCTGGTTACTTCAACCCTTATGGCCTCTTTATGAACCGACCCTAGACATCGCGTGGCGAGAACTTAGCTTTGGAAGTGGTCTAGTCGCGGTGTGCATTGTTGGCGCATTGCCTAGATCGAGCCGACACACACGGGCTAGAACCCGCCTTCCGTCGCTTCGCCGCCCAACCGCAAGTCATAGGCGTTCGTCTTTGCAACTAAGGGGCCATCGCTTTGAGTACTTTTTAGCTACCGACTTTTCGTGAAAGCTTTCTAATGAACTTGAGGCGAAAAAAACAGATGCCCACAAGGAGACGAACTTATCTCTTATTGAAGATGGCTTTGTACAATGCAGCCCCCGCCCCGTCGCTTAGGGCGGCGCCAAGAAGCGCCACCCTCTTGGCCGGGCAGCTGCTGGAGCCCTCTTGTTGGTCCTCAGCGGCTTGGCAATGGCAATGTGATCGGCTTCGGTCGCGCCCCTACGGAGCTTGTCACGCAGTCTTCTCCATGCAGCAAGTGGCGGTCCTCCGGATGGGACCGAGATCGCGCCACCACTGACGCTGCCCCGCCGAGCCCCGTGAAGGTCGCCGCTCTTGTCGCTTGGCCCCCCCCCTCACCAGAGATCTGCGAGAGGAGTGCGAGGGCAACAAAGAACGGGAGGACGCGGAAACACCGGTTCCCCCGCCCCCCGAAACTTGCACCACCGCCGTGGCGGCGTCGACGTAGCGGGCCAAGCTGGCCAACCACGGCGCCGCCGGGGAGTCCGGAGTCACCGGAACCGGTGGGTTTTCCAACAAGGCCCTGGCCGCATGGAGGTTCTGTGCTGGAGTGCACTCCTCCAAGGCCAGGCGCCGCTTAGCTTGGCCGAGGCGGTTGCTTTCTCCGTGGTTCGACTTAGGCGGGCGGCTACCGCCGGGTGATCCATCGCCATCGCGCGCGGCCGACTCGTGGCGCGGCTCTAGCGCCGCTTCTCGCTCCATCGCGGATCGCTACTCCGCCATCGCCGCTGAAGAAGGGTCAAGAGCTTGAACCGATGCTAGCGCTCCCCTACTGGCGCGCGCTATCGACGGCGTGTTCTCCGCTCAACCGCTGCGGATCACACCCGGTCAGATTTTTAGATCTAGCCAACTCGATCAAGCTCGGTTCGATTTGGACCGTCGGGCACAACGAGGGCGACTTCATGATTTACCTGAGTTCGGACCCCTCGCGGGTAATAGTCCTACTCTGCCGAGCCTTAGCTCTTTTCGATTGTGGTTGAATGGGAATGTGTTTACAGGGTGCTTGTGAACTGCCTGTGTCTTACGTCTCGTCCCTCCTCCCCTCTCTCTCCTCCCCTTTTATACAAGCTTTGGGTGGCGGAGAGAGCCGAGGGGTAGGTAAGCGACAAGATACTCAAGATAATCGACACGACTCGGCAGAAGAGGCAACGTGCGCTGCTGCCCATGCATGCGGCGCCGCCTCGCGTGCCGCAAGTGGCCTCGACCAAGACAAACACACCGGTGAGTCTGCGGGTGGGCCCGCCCGCTCCTCCTCGGCAGGCGGCCTCATAAGCAAACCTTCTCTCACGGTCAATTCTTCTGCATAAAGGATGTACGCGCCGGACACGCAAGGGTCACTATAGCGGTAATCATTTCTTCATTGCCTATCTGCTGCGTGATGTCTCATTAAATGCGCCGTCCTTCGCAGCAGGGGAGCCTTCGTCCGATGACTCCTTCTGCAACGCCTCCGCCTGCTGGGCCCCACTGCGCGCGTGGGACCCTCGCCTCGTCTTGAGAGGGGCTCGCCCCGCACCGCCCGTGGCGTGGGGCCCTCGCCTCGTCTTGAGAGGGGCTGCGCCCACGCACCCGCCCGGCGCGTGGGGCCCGCCTTGGCCTCCCGAGGGGCTCGCCCACGCGCTGGGGCCTCTTCTCAGGACTCTTTATACCCCGGTATTTATTACACCGACAAGTAGTAGTTGGGAGTTAGAGTCAAGTCGGGCTGAAGCTCGGAGTTCCGGAAGTGTCTTCAGGAATTCGGGTAATAGCTCTTGTACCCTTTCCTAATTGTTTCAATTAGTGAGATCACTTCATTCATTGCTTATGTGTTGAACTTTATTTGAGATGAGTATATCTACATAAATGAGTTGTGTATATTTGCCTTTCCGGTAGCTTGTATTCGTCTGGAATCAGTTTAGGTTCTCACTCATATACTGTTAGAGCCAGGCATTGAACCTAAATCAACTTCTTTTTGGTACTGAGGAAGATTGATTAGAAATAGTAGCCGACGTGGTGTCTGAGACTAGGACTAATTCGATTTACACCAGGGCCCACGTATATGTGGTTGGTGGTGACAGCCCTATCCATCTGTAGATACTAAGTATCTCGTTCGCAACCCACAGCGTCCAGCTTGAACTAGTAGAGCCCTATCGGAATGATCATAACCATTCGGGATTTCTATTCAGGGTAGCGGGTGGTAGTGAATGTCCGAGCTCCGACGACAAATACCAAGTGAACCACCGTTAGATTACCCCAAGCTCGCTCAATAAACTAAATCACACGATTTTGGGAACTTATTAAACTTGTCTCGTTGTCCTCCCAACTGTCTATCTAACTAGAGTAGCTTTCTCTTTATTTGTGTGAATATTTATCGTGTGTGTGTGTCACATGTCCTTTTATTTATCCTAACCCCCGTTACCTAGACTGGCTGTTATTTTAAATAATTAAGATATAGAGGATTGTCTCTTTAAACCCTCGTTCCCTGTGGATTCGATAACTCTAGGAATACTCCTGGTGAAAACTACAAGCGATATCCGTCCGCTTGCGGATTAATTTCTTTGAGCGTAAGTATCGCCAACAGTACTATAATTTCCGTTGAGGATGCATTGTTTTATCCAAAATTGATGCATACCCTATTAAGCTTTAAAGACATCCCCATGAATGGTATCCTTGCTGAAAATGATCATGATGGCATGGCATAATCTCTGCTTATGACGGTGATAAACGGATGCGAAAAGAGAGTAGTGGAGAAACTTCCCTCCCTTTCATCCGGCCTTTATATACTTATATAAAGATCTCTCCTAACATTGCTATGTAATCTGAATTAGCAACACTAGACCCTTATGAGATATGGCATGATCATTTAGGGCATGCAGGTCTGAGCATGATGAAAAGAATGGTTAAGAATTTTGTAAGCCATACCCTAAAGGTATTTAATTTTCCGAAACCAGAAGTTTTCATATGCCCTAGATGTGCCATAGGGAAATTAATAATAAAACCCTCTTGTCTCAAGGTACAATTGGAATCACCAAATTTCAAGAGCGAATTCAAGGTGATATCTACGAACTGATTGTGTCTATGACGAGCCCGTTTAGATATTTTATGGTACGCTCCCCCTTCGAAAGATTTTGAAAATAGGCGAGGGGGTCGGCCGACCGGCTTTCATCTGGCTCGGGTGCAGTTGTTTTAAGGAAGTTGGTGTACTTAGCCCATAGATTATTTTCATGAAATAAAGTTTTATTCAAATGCGCACACTCAGGCAATCAGTTATCAACGAATTCGAGGACATCAACGTCCTAAAAACAAGCATTTCCTGTTCTATAAAGATTTTCCATCAACGTCCTAAAAACAAGCATTTCCTGTTCTATAAAGATTTTCAAGCGTTGCCCATTAACTTTGAAAACATTGCAATCATGGTAGGCCTTTTCCCTCCATTCTTCTAATTCAGCCAATTGCATTTGTCTTTTAATTCCGGCTGAATGAAGATCCATGTTCCAACGTTTTATTGCCTAATGGGCCCTATGTTCCAACTCTACGGGTAGATGACATGCCTTCCCATAAACGAGCTGGTACGGGGTCATACCGATTGGAGTTTTAAAAGAAGTGTGGTATTCCCAAAGCACATCACTCTGCTTATGTTCCCAAGCCTTTCCCATGGCATCTACGGTCTTTTACAAAATGTGTTTGATATGCTTATTTGATGTTTCAGCCTGACTGCTAGTCTGAGGATGATGGTAAGTGTGTCTATCCTATGATCAACTCCTAAGCTTTTCAGTGCAAATTTAAAGCTTCGATGGATAAAATGTGAGCCGCCATCGCTAATTACAATCCTAGGGACGCCAAACCTAGGGAAAATGATTTCTTGGAACATCTTCTTAGCGTGACTACCGCACGACAAGGGAGTGCCTCGACCCATTTGGAGACGTAATTGACCGCTACTAGTATGTACTCATAAGTCTGATTTAGGGAATGGGCCCATAAAATCTACCCCCAAGCATCGAAAAGATCAATTTGTAAATTGCTTCTTAAGGGCATAGCATCTTGAGAATTAATGTTCCCAACTCTTTGACATCTAGCACAGCGTCTAGCGAACTCCATGGTGTCACTATACATGGAGGGCTAAAACAAACCACTTTGCCAAACCTTGGCATGGGTTCTAAAAGCGCCATAATGGCCTCCGTATGGTGACGAATGTCATTTTTCGAGGATCTCGTGCGTTTCACCTGTGGGTATGCATCTACGAAGCAACCCGTCGGCACAGACTCGATACAGATAGGGCTCATCCCATAGATGAGTCCTATTGTCGTGGATCAGCTTATTCTTATCCTCCCCTGGTGGTATATACCTCGCTACCAAGTAGTTTACTATGTTAGCGTACCAAGGGTCGGCAATTGAAACTGCAAGCAGGGTGTCACCCTGTAGGTAGTCATCTATAGGCAGATTTGTGGTTTTCTTGACTTGCATTCGGGAAAGGTGGTCAGCCACATAATTTTCTACTTTTTTTCCTTAATTTCTAGGTCAAATGCTTGGAGCAGAAGGATCCAACGGATGAGTCGTGGTTTCGCGTCTTTCTTGGTAAGAAGGTATTTTAGGGCCACATGGTCCGTATAAACTATCACATTCGTTCCTACCAAGTAAGATCGAAGTTCCTTCTCTGTGGTGGCTTAATTGAGCTGTGGGCCGGTTAAGGTTTTACTAGCATACGCAATGGCGTATTGCTTTCTATCCTTACAATGGCCTAAGACTGCTCCTACGGCAAAGTCGCTCGCATCACACACGATCTCAAAGGGTAGCTTCCAATCAGGTGGCTGAATTATGGGCGCGGAGACTAGAGCTTGTTTCAAGGTTTTGAAAGCGACGAGGCAATCTTCGTCAAAGATGAAAGGAGCATCTTTTGCCAGCAAGTTAGTTAAGGGAAGAGCGACTTGGGAAAAGTCTTTTATGAATCTTCTATAAAAACCCGCATGACCCAAGAAACTACGAATTCCCTTAACGTTTATTGGTGGCGGTAACCTCTCGTATACCTCGACCTTGGCTCTATCTACCTCGATCCCTCGTTCAGAAACGAGATAGCCGATAACAATTCCTTCTCTCACCATGAAGTGACATTTTTCCCAGTTTAAAACTAAGTCCACTTCTCAGCATCTTTTTAGGACCATCTCTAAGTTTTTCAAACAGTCATCAAACGAGGTCCCATAGACAGAGAAGTCATCCATGAAAACTTACATGATCTTTTCAATCATGTCGGAAAATATGGCCATCATGCTCCTTTGGAAGGATGCAGGGGCATTGCAAAGCCCGAACGACATGCGTCGATAGGCAAAGGTGCCATAAGGGCACGTGAAGGTGATCTTACCCTGGTCATCCGGATGGATGGGAATTTGATGATAACCAGAGTAGCCATCCAGATAGCAAAAGAATGAGTGGTTGACCAAACGTTCTAGCATCTTGTCTATGAAAGGCAGGGGGAAATGATCTTTCCTAGTGGCTTTGTTAAGCTTACGGTAATCCATGCACATACGGCATCCAGTGATAGTGGGTCTCTCTCATTTTGCACTACCCGGAACTATTGAACAGGGCTAACCCACTCGCTATCGGATGCCGGGTAAATTATCCCTGCATGAAGGAGTTTCAACACTTTCTTCTTGACCACTTCTCTCATTGCATTATTCAGCCTACGCTGGTGCTCCCGTGTGGGTTTATGGTTCGTTACCATTAGGAGGCGATGAGTGCACAAACTCAGGCTTATCCCCTTAGGGTCCTTAATAGGCTGTTTGGTTGCCTGCATCCAAAGAGTTTTGCATCTAGAGATACAAAATTAGGGTGTTTGGTTGTCTTCTCACCCATCTGAACCAGGCTCTCCAAATGCAATTACCCCCTCTGGGCTAGGCTCTGGAGATACGACCAAATTGGGCTTTTCCCCATAGCCAGGCTCCGCGGATGCAGCAACAACCACATGCACGACACATTTGATTCATTTATTTGCTATATCTTTTGATTAGTATTTTCAATTACCAAACCGATTTCAAAAATGGGTTATTGATATTTTCTTGAACAAAACGAGACCACACTTGCCATATAAATTTTAAAAGTTTAAATTTTTCATTTTTGAATTTATTTATTTATGAGACTTTCTTTTGAATTTTTTATTTTCATAATTGATTTTTTGTTATTTTGATTTTATAGAATTATTTTTTAATATGTTTCCTCCCTCTTTTGAATTTCTCCATGCCATTCTCCCCTTACTGCAGCCAACCAAAAAACATCTCTAAACAGCCTGTACAATCTCATACGCCCAACCAAACAACAACCATTTGCATCATCTCAACCTGGTTCCAACCAGCCTGGCTCGGCTCATACAGCCTGGTTCAACTGCAGTCAACCAAAAAACATCTCTAAACAGCCTGTACAATCTGATACGCCCAACCAAACAACAACCATTTGCATCATCTCAACCTGGTTCCAACCAGCCTGGCTCGGCTCATACAGCCTGGTTCAACTGAGAAGGCAACCAAACAGCCTATAAGTCAATAACCTAAGACTGAGTTGTACTTCTCTAAAGTGGCCACAAGCTGGCGGCATTCATCCTTAGTCAGCAAATTGGTTGTTGTTTAGGAATGCTTAAGCCCAGGAGGGAGAGGTTTTAGCTCGATAGGCGAGGAAGGAGGTTCCTCGGTCCTATTTAGTTGGAAATATTCTTTTGAATCTTCGTCTTGAACAAAATACGGAACGACTTCCTCCAGACCCTGAGGGTAGACTGTCTCGAAGAGTGCAACAATCATAGCCTCTTCTAACGGATCCGACAGTGGCTCGACTTCCATAGGATGATTGATGGATCGTGCGAAGTTCACTGAGATGTATTTGTTGCCGACTGTCAAGCCGACAAATTCTCCCCTTTCCATGTTTTGGACTAACTCCCTTACGGGTTGCCCAATCAGGATGCGAGAGTGATGTGGATCGGGGACATCAAAGGCATGGAAATATAGCGTGATCAATGTTAACCTAAACGCTAGTCAAGTGCTAGACGGATACCTACAGACTAGAGACTAGGTGGACTAGACGGAGACTAGGCGGCCTAGTCGTTTTTTATTTTTCCCAAAAATATAAAAAATATTAGTATCCAACTTATCATATACATCATTTTTGCAAACAAATGAACACTTGAACAGTCAATCTCCGACGGGTTAGAGTGGGGGGAGGGTGGAGAGCAGAGAGCCAGAGACTCACCTAGTCACTTGTCACCAGGAGGAGCTGGTGGTGGTGCACACGAAGGCGGCGTCTCCGGTGGTGGTGTGCACTACGGCGGCGGGCTTCGAGGGCAGAAGCTAGAGGAGGAGATCACATCCCGGCTCAGATCGATACTCAGAAGTGGATTAGAGGAGGTGGAGCAGAGGAGAAGACTAACCCGGCGGCGCACATGCAGGCAGCAGCGGCGCACATGGCGGCGACGGCGGCGCTACAAGGCAGGAGGATGGGCGCTACACGGCAGGAGGATGGGGGAAACCCTACTGGGCAACTTCTATTTGGGCCACGGTCCACAGGCCTTTTGCCGATGGGCCCTCATCCCCTAGTCGGGCCTCTAGTCACCGACTAGGCCGACCCACCACCGCCTAAAACCCTCCAGACCCACCCGACTAATCGGTCCTAGTCCGCCTAGGACCGACTAATTGGATTTTCTGACTAATGCACCGACTACCCCCTAAACGGGACGGATTATCGCAGATTAGCGACTAGGCGGCGACTAATCGGCCTAGTCGGCCGACTAGGCGAACACTGAGCGTGATGCTATGGTTATCTAAGGTCACCTCGATGCCTCTAAGGGTTCCCTCAGCTTGTGTAATGATGGGGACGGGGTCCCGATCTTCCGACAGGTATGGATAAGTCGATTTGGTGGAAGATGAAACAAGGGATACAAGTATACCTGACGAGCAACCGAGGCTCTGATACCACTTGATGGGGATGGGGGTCCCGATCTTCCGACATGTATGGATAAACACGATTGGTGGAGAACTCGACGTTGACGATCCGACTTCCAATCAGAACTGATCTAAGCCTGCAATCGCTACACCACTGTCTCCGTTCGTTATCAACCACGCCAAGACACGGTTGACCTTACCACGAAGGTTAATTCCTGCAAGCGAATCGAGAACACGAGCAAGAACGGGGTAGATGCAATCTGAAATTACTGATTACCGAATAAGTACACAAAGTTGGGGTTTAGCAAACCGATACATGGCGAAACTGCGACGGCAGAATAATCTAAGCAAAACCCAAGTCTAAACGATGACGGGTACTGAATATATAGCGGCAGCTAGGGTTTGGGACGCAGCCCCTAAGGGTACACGGGCCATGGGCCGAAAGTGGAGCGTCGCAGCGCCCGGCAGAATGCAGCAGATTCTGGTCGCAATCTTGTTTTGACGATTCCTATTGATCTGTAAAGAATTTGGGCCTCAAACTGGATCCATTAGAATGCTCTCGTCGTGGGCTTATCCGTGCATACCAAGAATGTCCAAAACGGAGTCCGTATGCGTCCAGGGCATCCGTTTTAAGTTGACTGCGCGGAGATGGCCGAACCTGACTCGTGGACAAATTGGGCTCTCTCTTGGGCCGACCTTGCAACGACGTGGCTTGTAAGGCCAGAGGGCGTCGAAGTGCTGGAGATGCGCCCTTCTTGAATACGTCTTGAGCTTGGGGAGGTGGCCACGGTGGAGGCTGAACTGCTGGCGGCGACAGTGCAATATCAACATGATGAGCTTGCTGGCTGTGCACGCGACCTAGCCATGGTGCGGGTCGATGATGCCATGTGGTTGATGATGCCACCATAGCTGATGTAGATGATGTAGAGGATGCCGTGAAGAGTCTCCAACTTGTCATAGATGAAGAGGTTGATGATGAAGTAGTTGATCGAAAGCTCATCGACGTCCATGCTGACGAAGAATTGAATGAAACTCTTGATGACCGCCATGTTGATGTAGTGTTGGTCCTATCTATGATCTGCATGGTCATATCATGTAATATGGCCAGGCAGCCATCTGACTTGCTTTTGAGAAGGAGAAGGGGCATGATCCGAAGGGATCCTTGATGCCACCAATTTTGACATGCAGTTAATACTCAGGCTAGGATCATAGGGAACACTTCTAAAATCCAACCCATGGGCTTTCACTGAGCAAAACGTTTTGAAAGGAAAAAAACGTAGCTATCTCCCTTGAGTCCTCTATTTCATCGGTTATCTCTCTACTTAGAATGGCAATAAGAGTAAGAAGATTTTCCTGTTGTGCCAGGATCTCCTCATGAATCAGGACATTTGGCTTAGGCCTTTGGAATGGCCGACTTTCTATTGGCAGTGTAGAAGCATTGCCAAAGTCGTCGAGAATTTCCTCTTCAAAGGCGTAAGATGTCAAGAATGGGAAAAGTTCGTTCACCGGTTCAGGATCTTGGACACAGGGAAACGTGGTTTAGGGAGTTTATTTGATTCTCGAAGAATCGTATTGGGTCAGAACAAAAATGGCCAAAAAGTTTGAAACACTAGAAACGCACCATCTCCTTGCTCGAAGTGAGAACAAATTCTAGATAGTCTACTTTTGTTTTTCTGAAAGTGACTTTAGTGATTTGGCTTGATGTGCTTTATCAAAAGAAGATTTGAATTGATTACTTTCTGTTTAAACACTTGACAACCAGGATTGTGATTGAAAAAATCACCACATATTTCATGGCTCTCCAGCTAGGGGTACACATATTTGTCGAAGTTGTTCGTGTTTTGAAATGATGGTGAGTTCGAGGAGCATCGGTCCGAAGAAAAATTTTCATGGCTCCCATTCACCCCCTGGTCGTCGTAGCGGGTTTTCGGGAGAGAAGCCGGGGGCGGAGCGGGACGGCGAGCAGCGGAGGGACAACCGCAGACGGCCCTAGAAGCGACGAGTGGACCAGAGACCCCGAGCAACGACAGAGGCCCAAGCCCTTGTTGGTGACACGCCGGCGACAAGAGGGAGCTGACGCACCCCAACACCAGTCGGGAGGAGGAGCAGCGGCGGCATGGTGCGGATGGGGCAAAGCGGAAGAGGCATCGATGATGGCCACCACGCCACCACCACTGGATGAGGAGCCGCGGCCAAGGGGGACAACGGATCCGGCCGACGCCACCGGATTTGGCCTGGCTGCTGTAGGCACCCACCGCGCCGTAGGACATCGTCCTCAACTAGGAGGGCCCGTGGCCACACCGGACCTAGCGACCCGTCGACCGGAACAGGCACCGACAGGCTGGAGTCGCCGCCACCAGGGCAGAGAAGGGGATGGGGGAGCTGCACGAGAGGTGAGCGGAGTGGGGAAAAACGGAGGAGGGGGACTACCTGGGAAGGAGGCGGAGGGTAGCGACAGCGGTGTAGTACCCCCTTAGTTTTCAATTGGCTTATTAGAGATATAACCTGATTTCAGCATACACTGATTGAATACTAACATACAGGCCGACCCGAGGTGAGCCGCTCATTTCGACTGCACAGCACAAGCAATCTCTATTAAAAACGAGTGCGAACTCAGGTACCGGATATGTGCTCAGTGATGGCTCCCAAGATCAGCTACCATCACACACATATCGTCATTTGGATCGATAGCACAACACATAGGCAAATGGTCATAACTTTATATTACAAAAGGGTATGGACTGCTATTCATACAAGTAAGTTTAACATAGTTCAGAGTTGTACGCAGTGGAATAAGTAGTTTATTTCACAAAAGCAACGGTAGGTCATCATCTATAAGCAAAAGTCCAGCGTGGTATGCCGCCCAACCCAAAGGCAACCGACTGGAAGCTAGAACTCTGCAACATGCCCGCTAGCGTTGTCATTTCCCGCTTGATAGTAGTAATCAAGCGTGGGATCACTATCACCTGAAATAATAGCAACTGTGTTTTGAATACAGATGGTACTTAGCACTAGGAGGTAACATATATCGTCAGTCATGCATAATTGATATCAAATTTAGAGTTAGCATGACAATTTCAGCATAAAATGGTCATTTGCAAGACGTAAACATAAGTAGATTGTAAATGGCATATGAGAAAAACATGTAAAGACTTGTGAACCAGCAGTAACCTCATCAAGTGTAACATTGTTTATTCCATCAAGATCAATCCATGGGGCTCTATCCGCCCAAGGTCTCTATCCGATCATAACATAACGGGACTCTATTCGTCCCCGGTCTCTATCCGACCAATCACCACGAGCAACCCAGTGCTCAGAAACATAGCCCAATCAACACCATACCCAACCTAGAACCCATGTGCTAATTTAAGTGTCTTGATTTAACAAGCATTCATCCCTAACCATGGGACGTGGCTGTTCGAACAGTTCATAACTATGCAGAGGTGTACAACTTTACCCACACGACACAACAAGCTATGCCGAAGCCTCCTAAATATACATGCCAGATTATTGGATCGCCCGATAACTGTAGCCCAATGTCCCACGTGCCGTGTTGTGGTTCAATGGAGTTAATCGTTGCTGTGGACGCTACTCAGGGCCTTCTGTCCAGCCGTCCCTGAACCCCAACGAAAGCTACCCATGGCTAAGAAGCGGCCCCTGGGTAGTCCCCACCCACAAAACTCCAGCGAATAAGCAACAATAGCCCTAATGATCACCAATGGTACAAGCACGCGCATAAAGTTGGCTAAGGCGTTGCGCGTTTTGGAGTTGCGTAGCGTAGCGTTGTGAGCGCGTGCGCAACGCCAGAAATTTGCTCACAACGCTACGCTACGCTACGCCACCAAACGCCCAAACGCGCGAGCCATAAGTGTCCCCATAATACACGTGTGGTCATACGTATAGTGGCTCAAAATGATGACACCATGTTCGTTCCTTAATCACCCGAATGGGGCTACATGACTGGGATCTTTCCTCCCTCATCTCCTATCACCCGTTCCGACACAACTCCAAGTCCTCACATCCAACCGAATAATGAAATATCGTAATCAAGTATTGCTCTCAACCACGTGGACTCTAAACAATGCTAAGCATTCGTGACACAGCCATAGATAAATAGTACCCACTTAGGCTATCAAAAATCTTATTAATAAACTGACCACGGATAGGACTTAACTAATTCTACCCATCAAATTGCATATTAGAAACTAGCATGCAATCATTGATAGAATATAATCAAAGCAGTGCAAGTAAATAGAGTTTAACATGATGGAGCCAAATGAGGGGAGTAATATGTGCCTTGGTGCTGGTCGTCAAGAGGTAGAGCAGCTTGCTCAAGTCCAGGCTCCTCCAGAACGTCGTTTTCTATCGTTCCGGTAAAAAGCACATCAAATAAAATCCCAAACAGAATGCCAAACACTGAGAAGCATGGAACAACATAATATTCAAAAAGTTCATGAGATAATGCAGGTTTTGCAAAAAGAATCACCCAAATCCGAGTTCGAATGAGGGAGATATGGTCATGTGAATTTGTGGTGCTAAAGATCACTCGGGATAAACCAGTCGGTTTGTCTGCTACTCGGTACAAGCAGTTTTTGGGGTAGAATAACCACTCCGCTGAGCTCAGGGTCAACATGAAAGTTGTAGAGAATTTCCTAACGCACAATTTTCATGTAGACAACTTCTTCATCTCAGCTACTGTCGATTTTATATAAATTATTTACTGAGTGATTGTCTCTGGGGTCGAGCTGAAACTAAAGGAGTTTGGGACTGCTACACTTCAGGCTTGGCTTATCTCAAAGATGAACTTATGAATGGGACTTAGATGATGCAAAATTTTGGAGAAGAGGTGTTCTAAGCACTACAAGAAATATGGCCTTCTGTGACTTTTTTTTATGACAACTAAGTAATATGTCATTGGTTTATGACGTTTTCGAAAGAAAATGTCATAAGAAATGACAGGAGGGTTGTAACCCAACTTTTTTGTGACGAATAGAAGAAATGTCACAAATAACGTCACTAATGGCAAGCAAAAACCGTCACAGACCAATACGCGAAAGTGTTGTGACGAAATAATTTTTTCATAAGAATTTGGAAGTTTAAAATCTCACTGAATTCAAATATTTAAAATATGAGTTAACCAAAAAAGTGAAATCTTGCTAATTTTAAAATTGTCATATATGATTGAATTCAAAATATTTAAAAACTCAAATCTACAAAAAATTGAAATTTAATCAAATTTATTATTTTTTAATCCTAGTTGAATCTAAAATTTGATGTTGACCAAATGTAAAATATTTATACACAATTTGAATTTAACTTTTAAATTTAACTCTATTTGCATATTTTTAAACTTGACATAATTTTAAAATTTGGGAAATTTTTTAAATCAAGCCAAAATTTTGATGTCAAGCCAAATTTAATTTTTCTTGAATTGTTTGGCTTTCAAACAACAGTTTTTGAATCCTTTGACCTTCAAACAAAAAATTGAAATCTAGCCAAATCTTTTTTTTTGAAATATATCCAACATTAGGAAAATTGGCCACTTCCCACTAGTCTTTTCGTTAAATCAGCGGCGCGTGAAAAAAATCGCGGGCCGCGCCCTCCTTGACAGCCGCGCGTGTCCCTCCTCCCTATTTGTCTCCACTTCCTCCGACCCTGTCCTCCTCCCCTCCACCATCTCCTCGCCCGGCCCACACCCCGTCGACCGCCCACCCAGACTCGTCGCCGCCGCCTCCACGCCACCCCCTGCTCCCTCCGCCGCCGAGCCGCCGCCCGTCGGACGCCCATCGCCAACGGAGATCCCGCCGCCTCCACCTCATCCTCACCGGCCACCTCACTTTCTCCCTCATCCTCTCTCCCCCCCGTCCTCTTCTTCTTATCCCTCTCCCTAATCTCCCTCTACTGCTTGCGTAGCTCGTGTCAACGGCAAGGAGGAGGAAGCGAGCCTCGGCGCCATCTTCATGCCAAGATTCGTCCTCGTCCAGACTCCAGATCGGTAAGAACTTCATCCAACCTCTTAGGTTCTTCGGGGATTTGGGTAATTTTTTTTGAAATTAGCCTTGATTCATGAGTTTGGATTCGAATTTGAGGGATTACAAGGAATTAGGGTTTTGGGTTCCACTGATTTCAAGGAATTTGTGATATAAAAACCGCAGAAAAACCTAGAAACCAAATTTGCGTAAGTTGAGTGAAGCACAAAAGCTTGTGCAACAGGAGATTGAATTGGAGGAACCTTCTGTTTGTGACTGCAGTTAGGAACTCGCCTGATTGAGTTATTACTGGATTCGGCATTTGTGCAGTCACCAGCTGACCAGACACCGGATAGTTCTCTTGATATCCGACCTGCATTCAAGCACATACTACGACCTGCATTCACGACAATGCTTAGTCAACTATTTGTAGGATATTGAAATTCCGGAGGCCATAACTCTGGTTTTGTCCTATCAAGAGTCTAATTCGAACCAGTTTACCCCACACTTCTATCGGAACCAACTTGCACAATTAAATTAATTATTCTACTTAGTCTTAGATAAAATTTGGGGATTTTACGGTTCATATGTGATATTGCTGCAATCTTTTGGCATGGTCTCTATTAATAGTAAACCTTGATCATACTATTTTAACACTTTTATTGGTTCGTGCTTGTAAGCAATATGTCTCTCCCACAGGAGTTAGATCCGCCGGCAAAACAAGTACTAACCAATTGAGTAATAGCCGCTTATTGATTTATTTATCTATCTATATAATTGTTTTTTTATTTTTGGATTCGATCATTTATTGTTAGGCTGTCATGGATGCTTTTTGGTTAGTGATTGCAGTGCTGAGATGTTAAAAATGTTTATGCCAACGGTATGGTGCTCTTCCTACCATTCTTGAGTTTAATCTGCACGTGTGGTAGTACATAATTGCTCATTGAGTGTTCAAACAATTAGTATAGTCATGCTTTGACTAATGCTGTTCTGACTGATGCTATGGTGGTAAAGATAAATTTTTTTGTTGACTATGCTTTTACTTTGAGTGGAAACCCCAGTTCCTTGAAGCATCATCAAGCTGTTTTGTTTTCCTTTTTTGACGTGGTCATGTTGAAATTCTTACTGTTAGCTGCTTGAACCATGCTTCTGTTGATAAGTTATGATGTCTTCTTATACTAATGGATGTTTTTCTCCCATTTGGTGCTTTGTCTTTTGCCATGCTAGCTTTACATGCTTCTTGTGATGCAAGTGCAATAGAGGAAAATAGGCATGCCAATGGCAGCAACACAGTTTCAGACAATACCCAACAACTGTTAATTTCTTTGCCAAAAACAAGAATCAACTGATGGTAGTGTTAGTACAGAAGAGAAGGAACAATCTGGCATTTTAAAATGCAAATCAATGGAAGAAATACCGAGGGCAGCAGTGGTAAAGAAGTGCAAGAACATTGATACCAAGAAACCCTCCTCAAATAACAACAACAATCGAATTCTTACTGGTAATCAGGTTCTCAGAAAGCAGCCAAGAAAGGGGGACCTTTCTGTTCAACTACGTGAGAAAGAAATATCTCAAGACACTAAGCCTTCTACCACATGGATATGCAAAAATTCTGCCTGCAAAGCCGTGTTGACCTCAGATAATACATTTTGTAAGAGGTGTTCGTGCTGTATTTGTCATCTTTTTGATGACAACAAAGATCCTAGCCTTTGGCTGGTCTGCTCATCAGGAACTGGTGACGGGGATTGCTGTGAGTCGTCCTGCCACATTGAGTGTGCACTCCAGCACCAGAAGGTAGGTTGCATTGATCTTGGGCAATCTATGCAGCTAGATTGTAACTACTGCTGTGCTGCTTGCGGAAAGGTTATTGGAATACTTGGGTGAGTGCTGTTGCATCCAACATAGTGGACTTGATATGTTTTATCCTTTATGGAATCTATCCTCCATTATTTGTTGTTCTCATTGTATATTCTCTTGGGGTCACAGCTATTAGTGTCTTCCTTGGTAAGGTAAGGTGCTCATTGACATTGTTTATCCATAATCTTCATGTAATTATGTTAATTTGTTCATATTCTTTTGTCTTCAAGTAACTAATAGTTGGTCATGCCTGCATTGACAGAATTTGGTCAATTTGAACTTCATGCAAGAAAAGAAAGAAGCAGATTTTCGTTATGGTCTTGTCCGTGTTAGAGAGAATGCTGAATCAATTGCTTTCTATGGTGGTGAGGAAAATGAACGGCAACTTTTATTGAATCGGTTCTGGAGGGCTTTTGAAAACCTAAATGTAAGTATTTCTCATATAAACTATCCTTTCACCAGATGTATTTTATTCATCTGCACGACTTTGCTTGTTTATGTTGATGTTTCGAGAAAAAAAATTGTAACACCAGCTATCAGTTATCGCTAGGTGATAGTCGCTTGCACAGTGCTATACAGAACACAGATTCTGCTTTCAAATATAATATTAAAGAGAGATTATTTCTTATTCCATCGTTTTTTTCGTCCGTTAACCTGTTTATAGCCGTCCGATCTACGTTTCATCATTTTTTATTCTCGATTAAATTGGAACCATGCTTATGGAGCTAGGTCTTTGTTATTAAATTATTGTGTTTCTTTTGCATACCAAAATGCTAGCATGTTATAATAGTTACCATTAGAAATTCTTATGTTTCATTCATTTGTTCTTTGTATGGCTATGTGCTTAAAAAGCTGACTTCTTAATCCTATGTTCATTGGTTCCTTACCAATTTGCACTAACATGTTTAAATATCCTGTTTTATACAAACTGAAGGAAAATTGAAAGCTTATTAGTTGATATTTAAATGTCTTCTTTTTTTAAGGAAAATTGAAGGTTGGGGAGCATCTAATCGTGAAGCTGTAGAACTTGAAGACTTATGCTTTATTGCAATGAAGCTATAGAAGTTGAGAGTTTATTGCGTTGAAACTTATACTTAAACTGTGTTTTGGTGACACTGAAATCCAACTGTATTTATGTTGCTATGTACCATGTACTTGTGAATATTTGTATAACTTGGTCACTTGTGAATTTATAATGAATTTATTTACGTAAAATATTGTGTGGTTTATTTATATGACGATGAATTGTGTTATAAATTATGACAATAAAATTCGTCACAACATTCCACTATGTCACCTGCCACGTCATCTACCATGTGGTAGCATTCTAGTCACTTATTTGTGATGTTTTCTGTTTCAAACAATGACGATTCATATTGTCATAATTCTTTGTGACGTTGAAACATTCGTCATTAATTTTGTGACTTTTTTCTTATTTTGTCACAAAAGGTCTTTAGAGACGCATCTTCTGTGACAGACGGGTTTTCGTCACAGGACCGTCACAGATAGCATACGGTGACAATAAAAATCCTCTTTTCGTCACAAAAATTGTCACACAAGGTCATATTTCTTGTAGTGAAGGTTCTTACCAAGTAAGGGATGCCTTGCTTAAGGGTGGACGTTCCAAGAATGAGCAGATCGGAGAGGTAAAAGCCGATCTATTCCAAACTCGTTTAACATTCTTCAGTTTGCCCCTTGCTGTTCCTTACCGTTCCTTCTCCTCCAAAGCTGTGGATCCTATTCTAGGCCTTCCTCAATACGTGGGTGAGTTACTAGTTGCCATCCCCAAGCTTGCATGTGAGAGGAAATGACATGCAAGGTGAGATATGGACAGGGAACCATGTTGCTGTTCAGAACAGCAAAGTTGCTAAAAGATATCATCAAGAACTCACCCAAATCCTTGTGCATGCACAAATGGGGTGGATGTACTTGAGGCCTAGGAAGCGTAGAAGCTATTCCCTCTCATCCCAAGCCCTGGATGTGGAGGAAAATGGTGGGGATGAGTAGAAAATAAAATCAGCCTCTTTCTGTCCTAAAACCGAACAGCAGAGAGAAAAATTAGAGGAATCCATAGTAAACCTTTGTGCATGCGCTTACCATGGAGTGGAAAAGATAGCTGACTTCCTCAGCTTTCCAATGATATATAATACTCTAGCTAGATTTGGGTGGTTTGGGGGCAGATTGGATTTTGGAGTAGAGGTGAAAGATGAACAGGAGGAGTTGTTCTTGCTATTCTCTAATTGAAAGTGGGGAGGGTGAGAAATGGGGCAAAGAGTTGAAGGAAGTGGGGTGAAGGGGAATTTAAATAGAGGTTGATTCTCCCATTGACAAGTGGAGCCAAGTCCCACCGATAAGAGTGAGGTTGCGGTAAGAAAACGGGTGAGAAAAGTGAGGATGCTGCAGCTGATCATGGATTTCCTTGCCACTTGGCTTGCTCCGTGCTGGCGCGCGTAACCTGATCGCCGCACGCAGACCGCTTGGGGACGCGTGGTTTGCTGTTTACTCCACCGCCCACTTCATCCAATGAGAGGGAATTCATCAGGTCATTGTCTGGGACAACAAGAGTAAGGGCTAAATGGGATTCGGTTCACTCAAGTAGCTCCTAATATGAGAGATATAGCCCTTCTAACTCTACTCGGGCTTCTCCTCGCTTGGTTAATCTCCCTCCCGAGTTTGGGGGTTGTCCGGTGAAGTTCAGTCGAGAGTGGTCGCCCGACTGCTCGCCCGGAGGCTATGTGACCTGCTTGCCCATCGCTCGGGTCTGGTTAGGAAGGCTCGGCGAGTGCAAGGGAGCACTCGGCAGTGCTCGGTAGGGTGCTACTTGCTCGGCTAGCTAAGAAAGGTACTTGGCAAGCTATGCAACTGCTCGCCAAGACTCGGCCGATCTGTATGTCACTATTCTAGTGGCTTGGCTCATTAGTGTACTAGTTGTTTAGGTTTAAAGTCCTATATATGTTCCCACCAGGTTACCTGGTGCTTATATGTAACTCCATGAATAGTTTCAAAGAACTACAATAAAATCAAATGAATACAATTATGATATATATGTTTAACTGAAAATAACAACTAGGCTATTATATGCGGCTAGGGGATACCCTAGTCGTCGGCCGCGTCGCTCCGGTCGATCGTTGGAGGGAACGGTACTAGCTTGTTTTTCCCACTGTTAACAATTTTTCACTCATGCGCAAACCGAAACACACTAATTCCATTTCATTCACTACATATATGATGCATCATCCATCCATCCATCCATCCATGCTTGCTTCATTACTAATTAACTGCATGCCATGCATCTTCACTTCAGATTGGGCTTAAGTGTTAGCTCAGTGTCGAGGATTTCGCCTTCCAGGTTCACAACACCTTCTGCTGCCACCAGGACCTCATGTACTCATCATCCATGGCGATATAGCTACCTGGCTAGCTATATACTTACTGCTATATATATTCATGTTTCATTAATATTAATTATGCCTTGCGCGCGATTGTCAAGCTTACTTTGTCGATCTCTGAAGTAATTTAGCAAAGCATGGTTTCCAAACTAAATTCAAATTCATGGGCAAGTGGATTTGGAATTCAATTCCATATTTACAATTCATTTCTTGATTGCCGATGGGCTTATGAAAAATCAATTATATGTTCAAACAGGCTTTGTCGGTGCATCGTCGATGTTTAGATTCGTTTGCTCTTTACAAATTTTCATCTCTTTTATTGACGATCTCTCGAATAAGGTGAAAACGCATTAGCATATGCTTGAATTTTTTTTTTGTGAGATATAGGCTCCTTCGCTTGCAGTGACACCACTATTATCACAATAGATCTCTCGCCGGCGATGTTTCTCATTGTATAAAAGGGAACTCTACCCTCAATGAAGAACACCGGATTCATTTCACTTTAACAGGTTAGATAATTATATTTTTTTCTCAAGCAACTACTTTTTATTGGCCCATTAAATTAAGTACAAATGATAAAAAAAAAATTAGGGTCGGGTCACCCGAAACCAAGTTATGAACCGCTGAGTTCAATGCGTGCAGCAAAGCTTATAGAAGAACCATCGATGCTACAGGCACACGATTATAGCACCTAGCATAACACGCAAGCTGTTCCCAACACAACACAGTAGCAGACACACAGGCAGCTGCTCCGAACACAAAGGTAGCAGGCACACAGGAATGTACATAAAATAGTGGTAGCATATTACAGACACACGACAACATGCAAGGTGTTCCAGGAGGCCCTCTTTGATTTGTGGTTTTGTTCGATTGAGTTTAAACTTGAAAACCATAAAATAAAATTATAAAAAGATTAAAGAATTATATAAAAAATATTTTTAAGATATTTGAGTAAATTCTTACAAAGCTAACAAAAACCGAACCAGACAAAACCACGAACTAAAGATAGGATTTGGACTGCGAGCTGTTGCGGACATAATAGTATTGAAATTGGACTGCATCGATACAAGTTTCCTGCATAATAGTGCCCCAGCAGGCACCATTCATTCATTTCGAGATGGTTCACCTATTTTTCCTTTCCCTGAGATACATTGTTACACAGTTCATATAGGCCCAAAACCAAAGAAAGCGGGAAAAAAAGTGAAGAGCACTGAATTAACATATAAACTTCTAAGTGTCCTTATGATAGAAACACAATAGGTTTTTCTTAATAATTCTGCATAGCCAATATCATAAATACTTGTCGCTTTAGGTTTGTCCTAAGCAGTGGCGTAGCCAGGATTTTAGGTTTGGTTGGACAAATTTTAAAAAACATATGCAACTGACGTGCCAACATATAAAAATAAAATGTATTCAAAAGCAATTAAACAAAATGCGAAGATAACAATAAAGTTCGACAATAGTTTAGAGAATATTACCATACTATTTCTTCTTCTTTTGGGGTTTACGTCTTCTAATAGCCATAAAAGTCTCGATTTTGTCATTTTGAGCCACTTTGTAGAACATATCTCGCTCAATGAAGGTGACTAGACAATCATCCAAAAGACTATCACCCATTCTATTTCTCAACTTATTCTTGACAAACTTCATTCCAGAAAATGCTCTTTCAACGTTTGCCGTCGCCACCGGTAGAACCAATATCAATTTGATAAGCAAGTACACCAAGTCATGAACATTGTGTCTCTTTGTTTCAACAAGCTTGACCGAGAGTTCAGCTAGACTGTTTAGACCTTTGAATGCATCATCTTTTCTCATGTCATCAATATAGTTATCAAGTTGCATTTCAAATCTTAACAAGTCAATGCTTGATATATCATTGGGGTAAAACTTCGCAAGTCTACATATCTATTGTGAATCAAAAGAAGCAAATGAGTCGATGAGATTTAAAGCCAACATAAAAGAAAGAAAAACTCAACAAGTCTACGTACCTTGTGTGCATTAAAAGAAGCAAATGTGTTGGCGGGATTCAAAGCCCACATACAAGAAAGCAATTCCATATTAACCTCATCAAACCTATTGTCAAGCTCTTGGCTAATGTTGTCAATTACCCCAATATACACTTCTCTTCTAAAGTGATCATCATTGGTTTGATTTCAAGCAAACCGTGTTGATCTTCCATGAGGTAATTACCTTCCATTGCAGTAACTTCCACACCATGTTTATTGCAAAACAAAGTGACCTTTTGAAGGAATTCAACCCATCCATCAGACCTCATTTGTTGCAATCTATTCTTTGCCAAATTAACAAGTGATATTGCGTTTAGTATATCTTGCTCTCTTTTTTGTAAACACTCCGAAAGATCATTTGTGTATCCAAGAATGACAAGCATCAAGTGTGCGCTAAAAATAAAGTGAAATGACTCAAATGCTCCAACCATGGCATGAATTTTTGGCCAATCACCCTTTTGTGTACTATCTTTACCAAGACTTATGAGTACATCACGAATCATTGGATGTTGGGCTTTTGCTGGGCCGCTTGGGCCTTGGCCCATTCGGTGAATAAAGGGGAGGGTAGCAGAATGCTGCTGCCCT
This sequence comes from Raddia guianensis, assembly GCA_036346415.1. NCBI lineage: Eukaryota > Viridiplantae > Streptophyta > Magnoliopsida > Poales > Poaceae > Raddia > Raddia guianensis. The sequence continues at coordinate 47,570,737 of CM070535.1, read as the reverse complement.
CGAGTAGACGAGCAGAAGCAGCCTTCTTCTTCTTGGCGGCGGGCTTGCCGCTTGCAAGCTTCATGGAGGCCGTGGTGCATGCGACGTGTGACTCGCTCGCCGGTTTCCTCTCGCGGTTGGTTGCTCCTCTGTGCTTATCCCTCTCTCTATTTTAGCCGGTTGCCCTCTCTTGTGTTGGTAACTGGTACGAGCTCATTTTCCCCTCTTTCTCTGTGCACTCGGCTGCTGCTCGTCGCCCGTTGGTTCGCCGGCTGGCGGTGGTTCTCGTGGTGGTTGTGCTGCTGCCCCTCTCCGACTCGGGTACTTGGTGGCCACGGGGTTGGACGCCGAGTCTCTGTGCTGCTCCTCCTCTGCTCCTCAGGTCTCCATCTCAGCTCGGCCGTGGTGGGGGCGACGGCATCGTATCTCCGGGTCTCTTCGTCGGTGGTGCTTCTATAGCATGGCGATCTGATTTCTGGGACAGTGCTTCGTGCGCGCTTTGCTACTTCTCTGCTGGTTCGGTTCCTGTTCTTTGTGAGTATTTCTGTTCTTTTGCGTAGTAGGCCAATTGGATTTTTTGGAGGCCTATTCTTTAAATAGGAACCTATTCCAATTAGGGTATATGCACTGTGATCTTTGTGGGCTATATAATATGCTTGATGATGATTGCACTAAATTGAGGCCATTATAATCTGTTTTAAGAATCTTGTTTTACCTAGATAAGTACTGCTCATAATCTGTGTTGTTGGATTATTATTTACATGCTCTAGATCTCGGTGTTGGTTTATTTGATATGCCTAAGTCTGTTGGTGTACTTAGATAATTGAAAATTGATGTTGGCTTCAGAATAGAACACTGTTGTGTTCTAGTTGCTGTTTTTTGGACTATTGTCCTTTACTGACCGATTCAATTTTGATCATCTAACCTGCTGTTATACCGAGTTACTAATTGCGTTGCATGCTAATTAATGATCTACAAGTTCTGGATATTGAGCAGTGCTATTCTAGAGTTTAAGATTCTAATTTACATATTTTATAACCTGTGATATCAAGCCCAAATTAATTGTTGGAAGGCTAATTTTAATTAGCAACCCTTAATTTGCAATCTGAAAGCAAAATAACACCAATTTAACCTGAGCTTGTTGCTGGTCATATTGGTTTGAACACTGCCATGTTTTCTAAGTTATTGCTGATCATGAGTTTATTCGCTTTATTGCTTATATTTGGAGAATTCATGATTCTGAATTTCATTCATGGCTTTGTTATATTTGTTATATTTCAAATGAATTATTTATCATACTTGCTCAAACTGCAATTATTTCGACATTGGATACATGGCAATAAGGTTGAGAAGAGTTTTATAATGAGATCCCCATCGAGTATCAGCAGGTCTAGCAAACCCCATCTCTTGATTTAATCCACTCCCAGTTTCTAACTCACCACATTTAATTGCTTCCATTACACACTAAGTCTAGCATTTCTAAGCATGTCATGACGTTTACAAGAAACTGCAACAATATTTAGCAAAAGAGATACTTGATCAAAAAACCACACAACATCATCATTTTCCTTAGCAACGGCAACAAGAACTAGTTGTAATTGATGTGCAAAGCAATGGACATAATAAGCAGAAGGCGACTCTTTCATGATTAGTATTTTCAGTTCTTTAATTTCTCCTTTCATGTTGCTAGCCCCATCATAACCTTAACCAAGAATGTGACTTATAATCAAATGGTGACTAGCAAGCAATGCTTCAATTGCTTCCTTAAGTGATAAAGAGGTAGCACCAGGTACATGGACAACTCCAAGAAAATGTTCACATGGTCTTCCCAATGTATCAACATAATGCAAACAAACAGCTAGTTGTTCCTTATGTGATATGTCACTAGACTCATCAGCTATAATCGCATAGTGTTCATTATCAAGATCTTGAAGAATTTGCTTTCTAGTCTCTATGACACAACACTGAATAATTTGCTTTTGTATGTCTGGAGAGGTTAAGGTGCAATTACCTGGAGCATTCTTCAAAACAAATTTATCCATCTCTTCACTACTTCCTGCAAGCCATTTTAAAAGTTCAAGAAAGTTCTCTCTGTTACTAGACTCTTCACCTTCATCAGGACCACGAAATGCCAATCCTTGTCGCAAAAGAAACTGCAAACATCTAATTGAGTAAGTCAATCTGATCTTGTAAAGATGTAGATCCTCATTGCCCACCTTCTCAATTTGAGTATCAATTGCTGCATTAGGGGTCAAATATAAGTTGTATCTCTCTTGAGCTGCATTGTGAGCACCTGTTACACCACCCATATGTTTCGTAAGTGCACTTTCTCCATGATGCCAATTTTTCAAACCATCATCAGTAAATGTATAAGACCCCTTGCTATTTTCCTTTCTAAACAAGTAGCATACAAAGCAAAATGCAGCTTCCTTCTTGATACTATATTCAAGCCACTCATATTTATGTAAATACAAAAGATTGAATTGACGGTCCCTAGTTCCAACTTTCCTCCTCTCAAACTCATGTGAATAAGGTTTGAATGGACCTTTAAGAATATATGCTCTTCGAATAGCATCTTGCTCATTGACAGGATAACTTGTAATTGGCAGTCGTTCCCCTGGATCGTGTGGAAGACGACTGATATCAAAAACCGGTGGCGATGGCGGCATTGCAACATTTTCTTCATGTGAAACTGAAGGTGAAGAAGATGGCATTGGATTAACAATTTCTTCGATTATCCTCTCTTGCTCTAAGGTGACTTGTTCTTCATTTTGATCTTCTACCATAGCCGCATCCGGTGCCAGGGATGGGGAAGAAGTAGCGACTTTCTTTGCTTCATGTCTCCGCCACAAAGATGCAATATCTCCGGCCCTCTTCATGTTACAACAATTATTCCTATAATATTACATATGATTTCATCCATTAAACCATCAAATGATTTCATCCATATCCAATATCCATGATAAATTGATACTTATTTCATCTACAATTAATTATACAGAGACTTAGTCACTTAGTGACTTAGAGACTTACCACGGTCCACGCAGAACCTTGGAGCGATGGCGTGAGGACTAGGACACCCAGTCTTGGTAGTGCCGAGGGCAAGGCGGCGGCGGCGGAGGACGGCGGCGGACTGCCAGGCTCATGGAGGGCGGCGGCGGCGAGGATGGCGGCGGCTCATGGAGGCGGCGGCGGCGGCGGCGGCGTGCTACGGTGCTAACCCTAGGCGGCGTGCTACGAGGGGAGAAGGGAAGGTCTGGGGCTGGGGCTGGCTACCGGCTGGAGCTGGACCCTGCAGATTAGGGGGTGTTGGGCCGTCCCAGCATTGGTTGGGCCATGGCCCAACCGTGCCAACCCCTGGCTCCGCCCCTGGTCCTAAGGTTGTTCTGGCGTCGCTATTGGGGCAGCACCACCAGATGGGAGACAAAGGCCGCCCGCTGCATAGGCTGCCAGCACTGGTTACCGAAACGGCCTAGATGGAGCTATGCATCACAGCAGCTGCCGACCCTGCTCCCTCACCATTCTTCCCTAGCGACAACCTCACTGGGTATTGCTAGGCAACCTCACCATTCAATGAAGTTTCTCACAAAAGATTTTTAATGAGGCAAATCCGTGCGCACAGCAAGCGTATGCCATGTACTCTTTCTCCAATATTTTTCCCACTGGGTTTTTGTGGAATTTTTGGGGCATATGCATCACGCGACAAGGTCCAAGGAGGAGTGTTGAGGAACCGCACCCGGGCCGTGCCGGCTTTGGGCCTGGCGTAGCTAGGGGTGGGGTCCACTTGGTTGGACCAGCCAAACCCTACCACCCAAGCATAAATAGGAGAGGCTCCCAACTAATATGCATCTAAGAGAAAAGCAATAAAGAATACTTCATCTCCTACATCTCTGTGTTCATTTGTGATTGTTCTTCGGTGTCAACAATCTATGCATTGCTAGGCAACCTCGGACTACACCCGATAGCGTGGTTGTCTAACACTTCAGACATGTTAGAGCATCACATTGACCCTCTATACCCTCTTGCTCGTTGTTAGCTGCTCTTTGTCTTCCCTTTAAATTTCCTTCACATTTTACACTACACTTTAAAACATTTATTCTCTTTATCAATCATTCTATCAAAAGTTATAGTATTTTAGAGTGACCGCTACAGATACTCTTACTCAACTTTATGACATGCCATGTGGGGGCGAGCCAACCATGATCATTCAAATGCCCTCTTTTAATTTTATTTTTCGTTTAGTTTTGTTGTAGTTAAAAAAGTTGGTGGCATTTAAAATGGGAAATGAAAATACAAAATAAATAATTAGAAAAAATAATAACATACATTCCCCTAGCGTGACGTTCGGCCGCTCAAAGGAAGACCGGCGTGGATAACATACACCCCGGATATCCACACGGTGGGCCTAAAAGACCACCTGACAGGGGATGGACCAAATCAGGTGGATGAGGACAGGTACCACTCGGACTCTAGAAGGCTTGAAAAGAAAAAAGTCTATGCCTAATTAATAGGCAAGATACAATTGTAATCCCAGATAACTACGTATCTGGCTAGAGGATAGAGAAAGGAATCATACCTCGTAACCGACCAGGACTGTACCATATAACCTTGCCCCCCATTATATAAGGCGGGCAGAGAGCTCTCTAGTTCGGCACCATCATCATCATCATCATCATCATCATCATCATCATCACCACCACCACCACCACCTACATCTTTTTCTCCACACCCATCCATGGAGAGACATCTCCCTCCATATTGATCATCAGATCACCATTATAATCCCAGAGCAGAGGACTAGGGTATTGCCTCCACCGCGAGGGTCCGAACCTGTATAAAAAAGACCCCCTGTCTTTTGCGACCATCGAGTTTGGATCTTGTGCATCACCCCATATATAATCATTGCCGACGATAAACCCTGGTTAGCTACCCGTCGACAGTTGGCTCACCAGGTAGGAGCAGCGTCAAGATTACTCTCGTCAAGCTCGGTGGCATCGATCAACGGAGTCGCCGTCGTCTCTGCACCCGGCCAGGCTTTCCGCTTCGGGAGCCGACTACGTCATCAACGACTTCGGCGGATTCCACCTCTCGGATTTGGATCAGAACCAATCTAGGGGGAACTATAACACACCTCCCGCTCGGGTTGGGGAACGCCACGGCAATCTACTCTTGAGTAGTATGCCAACGGCTCACTTCTCGACTCGGATATGGCGATGGCTCGAAGATAAATTCTGGACGTCATCTTGTTCCTTCAATTCCCATTGATACGGAAGGAATTTTGGGGTGAGACTAGATGCGTTGGAAAGATAATTTTTTCAGCTTTCCGTGAAGCCCAAGAACCCCCAAAACGGAGTTCGGATGTGTCTAGGGCACCAGTTTGAAGGCAGACTGCGCGGGAAGGCCGCGAATCTCAGCAAGCTCGTAAAACCCATCTACGGAGGTTGCGGCATGTGAAGAGGCCGTGGTACACCTTCAAAGACATCAAGAATCAGCAAGTAGCTTCTCCAAACAATCGATGACCAACACTTCTTTCGGACTCGGATCCGATCCAGTATGAGGAGTACATCGACATTGCTTCGTCTGGACTCTCGGTCGGGTCGAGGAACGTCGCCACCACCTACTCCCGAGTGGTGTGTCGGGGGCTCAATTCTCTATTCGGATACGAAGAGGACCTAACCAAGAACAAGTTCAAGATGGTGGATGCCTTCAGCAGCAAACCACACGTACTCGATGACCAAGTCGCTCTTTCGGACTCGGACCAGATCTGATCTAAAGAGAGCTTTGTCATCACTATAATTCAACTCCTGTTCGGGTTGAGGAACGCCGCCAACACCTACTCCCGAGTGGTGTGCCGCATGACTCAATTCCCAACTCGGATATGGTGAGGTCTTAATGAAGGACCTCGACAACACTTTCACGGGTTCGGACATGATCCAATCCAGGAAAGGAATCGACATCGTTTCGCTCAGGTTTCCATTCAGATTTATCATCGCCTTCATCCTTGGCAAGGCATTTCGCATCGGGAGAATCGACTTCGTAACTGGTAAACCTCGGCAAGATCATCCCATGGACTCAGACCAGAACCGATCTTAGGGAGACTTCAGCAACGACCGTTTCAGACTTCTCATCAGGTTCAAGGATGCCGCCACCGCATACCAACGCTAATGTGTCGGAGGCTTAAGTTTGCTCTTTTGGACTCGGATTAGATCCGACCCGAAAGAGACTTTACCAACACATCCGTATCCACTCTTTTGGACTTCGACAACATCCGATCCGGGAGGGAATTCCACAGCACTTCACTCGGACTCCTGGTCGTGTCGGGGAACGCCACCGCCACCTACAGACGAGTAGTGTGCCGGGGGCTTAATTCCCGACTCGGATACGGCGAGGTCCTGATGGAGAACGAATCTCGGATAGTGACCGTCATCAGCAGTAAATCACTCGGACTCGATGATCATGGCGTCCATCGTGCGATGCTGGCTTCGTCGACCGCGAGGTGAACATCAGAAGAAGATGCGATCTGTTCTCGTTTATAATCTAGACAGAACTTGTATCGTGATTTCCCGTTGACTTAGGAGAAGTTTCGGGGTGATATAAGATGTGTTGGAAAGCTTATCTCGTTATCTTTCCAATGAATCCATGAATGCCTAAATTAGAGTTCAGATGCGACCGTAACGTCTGTTTGAAGACAGACTGCGCGGGGAGGTCGCGAATTTCGGCGAGCTCGTAAAGCTCGTCGATGCCAGCTCCAATGTGAGAATTGATCATGCCACATCTCGTGGGACATTGGAGACTTGCGAGGACTTTCATCGACTTTCGTCAAGCTACAACAACCGCGTGGAGATCGTTTACGACTACGGACGACTTCGCCGAGCACGGCCGAGAGCTCGGCGAGCATGTGTTGTTCGACTTCGATCACAACATGTGTTGCTCGGTGTTGATCGATACTTGAACGACTACTTTTTGAACTTGGATACATGCCTACACCACCAAGTCTATGGCTCGGCGACACGCTGCTCGGTTGTACGCCATCGCGCGCCACAAGCGCCCGGTAGGGCTACACGCCCAAGCCTACAAGTCTACGGCTCGGCGACACACTACTCGGCTATGCACCTACGCCTGCGCCACGAGCGTCCAAGTATTCCGCTCGGCTATACGCCATCGCACACCACGAGCGCCCGGTACGGCTATATGCCTATGCCCGCGCCGCGAACGGCCAAGTCATCAACTCGGCTGTACGCTATCGCGCGCCACGAGCTCCCGATACGGCTACACGACTACGCATACAAGTTTACGGCTCGATGACACGCTACTCGGCAACGTGCCTACACCCGTGCCACGAGCGCCCAAGTCTTCAGCTCGGCTGTACGCCATCGCGCGCCACGAGGACCCGGTATGGCTATATGCCTACGCATCCAAGTCTTCGGCTCGGCTGTACGCCATCGCGTGCCACGAGTGCCCGGTATGGCTACACGCCTATGCCTCAAAATCAACGACTCGGCGATAAGCCACTTGGCTGCACGCCTACACCCGCACCACGAGCGCTGAAGTACTCAGCTTGGTTGTACGCCATTGCGTGCCACGGGTACGCGGTACGACTACACGCCTACGCCTCCAAGTATACGGCTCGGCGACACGCCAGTCGGATACACGCCTACACCCACACTATAAGCGACCAAGTCTTCAGCTCAGCTGTATGCCATTGCGCGCCACGAGCGCCAGGTATGGCTACACGGCTACGCTTACAACTCTACGGCTCGGCGACACGCTACTAGGCCACGCGCCTACGCCCACGACACAAGCGCTCAAGTCTTCAGCTTGGCTGTATGCCATCGCTCGCCATGAACGCTAGGTACGGCTACATGCCTACGTTTCCAAGTCTACGGCTCGGTGACACGCTACTCGGCTGTACGCCATCGCGCCACGAGCGGCCGGTATGGCTACACGGCGATGCCTACAAGTCTACGACTAAGCGATAAGCCACTCAGCTACACGCCTACGCCCGCGCCACGAGCACTGAAGTACTCACTTTGGCTGTACGCCATTGCGCGTCACGAGTGCTCGGTACGGCTACACGCCTACACCTCCAATTCTACAGCTCGGCGACACGCTGCTTGGTTGTATGCCATCGCGCCCCACGAGAGTCCAGTACGGCTACACGGTACGCATACAAGTCTACGGCTCGGCGACACTCTACTCAGCAACGCGCCTACGCCCGCGCCATGAGCGCCCAAATCTTCAGCTCGGCTGTATGTTATCGCGCGCCACGAGCGCTAGGTACAGCTATATGCCTACGCCTGCGCCGCGAGCGCCCAAGTCATCTGCTCGGTTGTACGCCATCGCGCGCCACGAGCGCCCGGTAAGGCTACAGGGCTACGCCTACAAGTCTATGGTTTGGCGACACACTACTCGGCAACGCGCATCAGCCCACGCCACTAGCGCCCATCTTCAGCTCGGCTGTACGCCATCGCAGGCCACGAGCGCCCGGTACGGTATATGCCTACGAACCCAAGTTTTCGGCTCGACAGTACGCCATCGCGGGCCACGAGCGCTCGGTATGACTATATGCATACGCATCCAAGTCTTCGGCTTGGCTGTACGCCATCGCGCACCACGAGTGCCCGGTACGACTACACGCCTACACCTCAAAGTCTACGGTTCGGCGACACGCTACTCGGCTGTATGCCATCGCGCTCCACGAGCACCCGGTACGGCTATGCCTACAAGTCTACTGCTCGGCAACAAGCCACTCGGCAATACGCCTAAGCACGCGCCACGAGCGCTGAAGTACTCGGCTCGGCTGTACGCCATCGCACGCCACGAGTGCTCGGTACGGCTACATGCCTATGTCTCGAGGTCAACGGCTCGGCGACACGCTGCTCGGCTGTACGCCATACCGCGCCACGAGCGCTAGGTACGGCTACGCCTACAAGTCTACGGCTCGGCAACAAGCCACTCGGCTACACGCCTACGCCCGCGCCACGAGCGCTGAAGTACTCTGCTTGGTTGTACGCCATTGTGCACCACGAGTGCTCGGTACGGCCACACGCCTACGTCTCCATGTCTACGGCTCGGTTACACGCCTATGCCCGCGCTATAAGCGACCAAGTCTCCAGCTCAGTTGTACGCCATTGCGCGCCACAAGCGCTGGTATGGCTACAAGGCTACGCCTACAACTCTATGGCTCGGCGACATGCTACTCGGCTACGCGCCTACGCCCGCGCCACAAGCGCTAAAGTCTTCAGCTTGGCTGTACGCCATCGCACGCCACAAGCGCCATGTACAGCTACACGCCTACACTTCCAAGTGTACGGCTCGGCGACGTGCTACTCGGCTACGCACCTACGCCTGCGCCACGAGCTCCCAAGTCTTCAGCTAGGCTATACGCCATCGCGCGCCACGAGCGCCCGGTACAGCAACATGCCTACGCTACCAAGTCTACGGCTCGATGACATGCTACTCGGCTACGCGCCTACGCCCGCGCCACAAGCGCTAAAGTCTTCACTTGGTCAGACGCCATCGCACGCCACGAGCGCCATGTACAGCTACACGCCTACACTTCCAAGTGTACGGCTCGGCGACATGCTACTCGGCCACGCACCACGCTGCGCCACGAGCTCCCAAGTCTTCACTAGGCTATCGCCGCCAGCGCGCCACGAGCGCCCGGTACAGCAACATGCCTACGCTACCAAGTCTACGGCTCGATGACATGCTACTCGGCTACGCGCCTACGCCCGCGCCACAAGCGCTAAAGTCTTCAGCTTGGCTGTACGCCATCGCACGCCACGAGCGCCATGTACAGCTACACGCCTACACTTCCAAGTGTACGGCTCGGCGACATGCTACTCGGCTACGCACCTACGCCTGCGCCACGAGCTCCCAAGTCTTCAGCTAGGCTATACGCCATCGTGCGCCACGAGCGCCCGGTACCGCCACACGCCTACACATCCAAGTCTACGGCTGCGAAAGGCTACTCAGCTACACGCCTACGCACACACCGTGAGCGCCCAAGTCTTCAGCTCACCTATACGCCATTGCGCGCCACGAGTTCCTAGTACGGCAACACGCCTATGCCAACAAGTCTACGGCTCGGCGACATGCTGCTCGGCTATACGCCAACGCGCGCCACGAGCGCCTGATACGGCTACACGCCTACGCGCCCAAGTTTTGCCTATATGATTACATCAGAGCTAAGTTCTCATTACCATAATTTTTTATATAAATTTGAGTTGTTTCTTGACTTGCTACTTAGTCAGTCTGCAACTAAGCAGTAAATCGAGGGCTACACCTAATAGGTGCACTTGCATGCATGTTGGCGATTCTTATGCCTTTTGTAATTAATCCGCAAGTGCACGGATATCACTGTAGCTTTCACCCGGGAGTATTCCAAGGTATCGATTTCCACGAGGAACGAGAAGTGCTCTAGTCTAGAATCTAACTTGACCGGATGGATAATGGTGCTAATGACAGTAATGATGGGAGTGGGACAAGATATTTCGGGTTGAGAGGCTCTACGGTTTCTACTTAGCCAAAGATACAAAATTACTGACACACAATTGATACTCTGTATCGGAGCTCAGGCACTCACTACCACCCGCTATCCTGAATTGGAATCCCGAATGATTATGATCGTCCTGATTTGGCTCAACTGGTCTGCAACTAACGGGGCGGATTTCACAAAGTCTAAGCCGGATAATAGGGCTGTCACCACCTATTACCTACCACACGTCCGTTGAAGCAGGTGCCTACCGGCTACTAACTAGTCCAAACACCACGTTTATACCTAGCAGTAATACGTACCAAGAACGTTACTTCGATACGCACCCCTACTACCTCTTATACTAATCTCTAGGTGGACAATTAAGCACAAAGATCTTAGCACTCAAGAATAGTACGGGCCTAATACCAACAGAGCAACCATGTATATGAAAGAACTTTGCTTATTCAATAAGGAATTGAGCTAAGTGTTACCGAACATTGGAGCGAAGCTGAACTCACACCCGAGTCGGCTCCGGAACACGAAGTGGAAGAGAGCCGACACCTCCGGCGTCTCCCCAACACTCAACTCTCCTCTCTCCCTACTTCTACATTTCTAAGTGGACAACATAGAGTTGTTTTCTTCTCTTCTCCACTTCTCCATGATCACAAATGAGGGTGAACACCTCCTTTTATAGTGTGCCGGGGCGAGTGAGCGAGTGCCACGTGTTGGGACAAGTGTCACTCAACCCCCCTCCGAAGGAGAATCCAAAGCAGCCTCGGGGGTAGGTCGGCCGGCCTAGTGGGTCGGCCGGCCCGGCTTCGGTTGATCCCGGCCCTCCAAATCGCATGGGATACTCCTTGTGTGGTGTAGATCATCTCCCTAGGTCGGTTTGGCAGTTGGAGACCGGTAGCATTGGGTTCCTTTAGAATCCTATGCATGTCTTGTGAAATACTCCATGTTCTGGATCAAACCGACTTGCGTGGATGGTTGGGATCCATGTTCTGACTTGAACGCCTTTTGTTGAGAATTTCTTTTCCCTTGTCGACAGTTGAGATATCGATCTCAAGTTGACTAAGGTTCTTGAGAAAGGGGAGATAGGAGACACGCCGAACAGAACGAATAGCAATCAATGAGTAGCAAGGAGACACGGGGTTTTTATCCTGGTTCAGGCCTCTCGGGGGAGATAATAGCCCTACGTCCTGCCTTTCTTCATATCAAAGAGGATTACAAGATGGAAACTCGAAGAGATTAACAGGTCTCAGCGAGCAGTAAGCAAGAATACAAAGATGCTTAGCTGATGTTCGATGCCCCATAAACGCCGTAGGGGCTTCGTTTATATAGTGCTGAGTAAACCGACCTACCAAGAGATAATCGGGCCGTGCTAACTACGAGATCATAACGAACTCGACGTTCCAAATACAACCTGAGGTAGGTAAGGTAAACTCCAATTCTTGGGGATCACGACATCTACTCTAATCCAGGAAACCATGTCCGGGTCTTCACGTAGCCGTGCAGAACTCTGTTCGAGTCGGACTCAAACACGAATCCTAGACCGTTACGCACCGTGCCAGCCAGGAAGCTGTTCGGCAGGATGCACATGGGCCTGATAAAACCTTCTAGGGAGCTGGGCCCTAGCAGGCTGTTCGGTTAGGCCGTTAGGGAGTGGGCCATGGCAATGGGCCGTGATTTTATCCCCGACAGCTAGCCCCCGAGACTCAAGTGGAAGGACTCACTAGAGTGGGGTCTTCCTCTTGAGACTCCAATTCACGAAGAGAGAAATACTGCTGCTATGAAGACGTGCAACAAACGACCGAGCAGGTTATGTTTCTCCCAAACAGGACTTGTCCGGAACCGAGCAAACCCGATCAGTACCGAGCAACTCCGTTGCGTCGAACAGGGAACAGCATCCATCCAAGCAGAGCATCCAGTCCTCAGTGCGGACGCTGAAAAAAATAGTCGTTGGCAGATCTTCAACGGTAACGTATGCTGCGCAGTGAAAACAGATGACCGTTTTTACTTAGCCGTTGCGGTAAAAACTAGCCGTTTGTGGTGAAAATCCGTTGCAGAGCTGCTCGTCTGGCACTATAAAAGCACCCAAGCCGCCCGCGGCTTGCCACTTCCGTTCTCACGCCTTCCTTCCCAAGTCCTAATTCCAACCGCGCTCAGCATCAAACAGCCAAACGCCACCCTCAAATCCGTTCGTCCAGCCCTGGGAACCGCTATGGCCAAATTCTCAGGCACTAGCTTGACCGAGGAAGACTTGAAGATTTGGGAGGAGGAAACCGCTCGAGGAAGAGTCGTCAACTTCGAGCAGTTCGCACTGTTCGGGTTGAGGTCTCCCGAAAGCGACTTCGTGGAGGCCTTTCTCAACATCAGCAGGTTGGAGGTCGCAAATCTGAACCCCAACTCGATCCTCCAGATGGCTGTCTTCGCACACCTGTGCGAGGGCTACCTTGGAGTAAATCCATCGGTGGGGCTGTTCCTTCACTATTACACAGTGACGAGGAGCCGCTCCACCGCTTCGGCGCTTGGGTGCTACTACCTCAAGCTCCGGGCCACCGCCGACGACGTCCCGTACCCTCGTCCACCGCTGCTCGACCCAATGGGGCCGTGGTGGATGAGGTGGTTCTACACCAGAAGGAGCGGCGACAGCAAGCTCGTCTTCACCGAACAGGCTCCAGCGAAGGGAACCCCAATGCCTCGGCCGGAGCTGTCCGACGAGGATTGGTACCTGACACGGAAGATCGCCTCCCTCGTGGGCCTCGGGCTCACGGGCAGGGAGGTCATCCGAGACTTCACAGCGAACAGGATCTGTCCGCTGCGGAGAAGATCCTACCCCTTCTACAAGATAGAAGGATGGGAAGACATCACTAGGGAGAGCACGGGTAAGTGCCTTTAAGACTCAACCTTTACTTGGTGATTTCATCCGAACAGGAACTGACGACTCCTTCTATTCGGGCAGTGCAACCGACCGACGCATGGGTGACCGAGCAGGTCGACGCCATGCTGAAGGCTGACAAGAGGGGTGGTGAGGTCACCGGCGAGGTGGCCTACACGTGCCCGCGCAACGTGCTCGTCCGCACAGACGAGGTAAGTTACTCAAACCCCTGTTTGCGTCGCTAGACTTGCACTGTTGGAAAATGCTAACATTCGCTTCCCAAACAAGCAGGAGGACCAGCTGATCCTTGGAGGGATCGTGGAGGAGCTCTCCGAGACTGAGGGAGCGAGGTAGGGCAAGGCCAAGATGGCCGAGAAGCCCAAGGTGGCCGCAGCGCCGACGCGGAGCTCGCCGCGCCGCAGCGGCCGCCAACCATCCCTGAAGGCCCCTGTGGCGAAGAAGCGCCCCGGGCAACTTAAGCGCGAGCGCGGCCAGCCGAGGGGAGAACGCCCAAGTCCATCCCTCCTCGCCGAGCAAAGAGACGAAGAGGTACGGAACCTGTACCTTTGGCTGAAGCGCTTTACATAAGCTCATCCAGGCCGTGTGGAACGGCTGCAACAGATCGCCGAGCAGAGGAGACTCGAGGAGGAGGTAGCGCGCAAGGAAAAGCTTCTTGCGTTGCACCAAAAGAGCGCTCAGCTCAGCAAGGAGCTGAGCTTGTCGCCGCAAGCTTCCGGACGACAAGGCGAGGAAGCCAAGGAGCTCCCGAGCAAGAGGCGCAAGAAGATCAAGCCCTCCACGGCAGGTACGTAACGATGAGACTGTGCTCCTTTCATTACACCAAACCGTATAGGGCTTAAGACATCTCTTTATCATCAGCTGCCCCATAGGACATCGCCACCGATGACGTGGACGCAGCGGTCGAGAGGTCCTTGCTGCCCGAGCACTTGCATGGTGCCTCACGGGCAACGAGGCGTGCTGCCGCCGGGCTCCAGCGACCAGCTCGACGCGCTGAAGAGCGCGGTGGAGCGACTGGAAGCAGAAGAAGCGGCACACGGCGCCACGAAGAGCGGAGCCAAGGTGTTGGCTCTGCCGGCTGCCCAAGGCGGGACAGAGCAGACGGTCCTGCCTGGCACTTCGTCGCAGGGGGAGATCGTCCTTGTGGCGACGGCAATCCTCAGCGAGCAGGAGAAGTCCACACACCGGGAGCGAGAAGAAGGCCGCGACGGGGATCTGTTGCCCGTCGTAATCCCACCGACGTCCCCGGTCAGAGGGGTGCCGGTCTTGCCCGAAGCTGCTCGGGCGGAGGAAGAGGAGGAGGAGCAAGGGCTTGAGGGCGAGGAAGCCTCACCCGTCGCCACTGCCCCTGCGCGGAAGCGCTCCCGCAAGGCGCGGCAAAGGAGACACCGCGCTGCAGCAGCCCCGAGCACCCAGTACTTCACAAGCCACGGGCTTGGGCAGCGCCTACGCATGAACTTGAAGAGTAGGCTTCGAGAGGTAAACATTAAACAGGAACTTGTCCGTTAAAGTTACCATCGACTTAACCTAACAGATTCGTTCTTCTCTCACTTTAGGTCGTGCGGGTCACCATGGTGGACTTCGAGGAAGGCGTCGCCATCGAGCGCGGCGCTGTCATGGGAGCCTTCCGCGGGCAGCGCCGCATGACATGGCTCGAGGAAGAGCTCATGGCCGCGAGCGAAAGCCGGAACCACTACGCGGCGAAGTTGAAGGAGCTCAAGGCTAAGTTGACCGGTGAGAGGGATCCGTCCCCGCGGCTCTATCCGGGAGGAGCCGGGGAGCCTCGTGAGCTGGCCGCAAGGACGCAAGCCGCGGAAGAAAGGGCCAAAGAGCTGGCCGAGCGGCTCGAGGCCGCTAAGAAGCGCCTAAGTCAGAGAGATTCTCTGACCGGGGATCTGCGGGCCAAGACCAAAGAGGCCGAAGCTGCTTGCGCAGAGGCCAAGGAGCAGGCCGAAGAGGTCGATGCCCTTCGTGCGGAGGCCAAGGAGCAGGCCAGGCTCAGCAAGGAGGAAACCGAGCGTCTCCGAGCTGAAGCCAGAGAAGGGATCAAAGCCCAGGGGGAAGTCCTGCGACTCAAGTTAGTGGTTGAGGAGCTAAAGGAGCAGCTTGCTTCTAAGTAGCAGTAGGGCTGTAACCCGAAAGGGACTTTGTACCTGCAACTTTTGGTTATGTAAATAAAGACTTACCTTTTCCCTGCAAAAAAGAGCAGCAAAAAGACAAGGGCGAACAGAAACCAAGAGAAAGGCGAAACAGCGCTAGGAAGTTTTAAGAAAGACGGTAGAACGCTTAGCCTAACTCCCAGCCCCTGTTGTGCATCTGATCGAAAACCTGAGTTTGCGAACTCCAACAGGTGCACAAGAGAAAGAGCGACACTCTAGCCCCCGGTCCGGACGATGCTTGAAGACCTAAGTTTGCGAAATCAAGTATGTGCGTAGAGAGTTAGAGCGACACCCGCATCCTGATCGACTCATTCCATGAACTGCTCGTCGACGTAAGTTAGGCGATTCAAAGGATAACAAGGAAAGTGCCTTTGCCGCGGGGGCTTACGAGAGCAGATTTTGCCAAGTGATTTTACCGTGAGCGGTAAGTGCCTCTACCGCGGAGGGCTTACGAGAGCATGAAAGAGGATCCTAAGGCCTAGAGGGGGGTGAATAGGCAATTTTAAATTCTTTTTATTATTCTCAAATTAAGCATCATATTAATAATCACCCAATCCTAGTTGCAATTGACAAGTAAGCGGAAGCGATAAGCAATTACGAGGCAACTAAGACATGGCATTCAAATTAGCACAAGCAATGCAATAAGAGTAAGTGTGGGAATATAAATGAAAGGGAGACACGGTGTTTGTTTGACCGAAGTTCGGAGCCGCAACTCCTACTCTCCGTTGAGGCTACCCCTTGCGCACAAGGACCGGCTCGCTCTCGAGCCTCATGCCTCACTTACTCCCGGTAGTCGTTCCGCCACTCCGGCGAGGTGGACTCCGTCACCCGTACACCGACTCGAGAGTAGCCACCATCCAACAGTAAGCTTGCAAGGGACCGGACGGCCGCCCAGACGTCGTCCGACCAAAAAGGGCTTCGGTTTTTAACCTTACCGGACGCCGTCCGATAACGACCGAACGCCGTCCGACAGAAGGGATTTTCGGCTTAAAGGTGAGGGGGAAATTTAGGTGGGTTTCTCTCTCTCTAGAAATCTCACAAAGGGATAGTTGGGTATTTTTAGAAGTGGTGGACTACGGAAACCGAGTTTTCAAGAATTCGCAAAGATCCGGCATAGTTCGAGATATTCGAACCCCTTTTGAAATCCGACGAAAAACAGGAAATAAACCTAACTACTCCTAATCTATACGTGACCTCTTCTCTCGCCCGGTCACGCACTTAAAAACTTGGAGTAGCTCACAAATTTGACATCGCTTCGAATTAGGGTTTGTAAAAAAACGCCGAGTCTTCGCTAGGGTTCCGAGAAAACCAAAAACCCCCTAGCACTAAATATTTATCTATTTTGTCATCAATGCCACTAATAAAAATTAGGACTCAACGATGCTCACAATCTCCCCCTTTGTGGCACTTGATGGCAACCCAAGAGAGAATAAAATTTTTGAGCTGCAAAAGGGGTTAGTGCAATACAAATATGCGAGCAAATTCAAATTTTAAGACAACCACAACTCGACCACTAGGATGTGCAAATAAAGGAAGCTCCCCCTAAATTCATGCATAAATTAAGTTCAGAAGCCAACAAGATTCAAATGACATAAAACGTGCCAGAGCAACAATCACAAATAAAACAGAGTATCGAGGCAACAAATAATATTACAGGTAAAGGCAAAACCTCGATCGATCTCACTACCCATCTCACTAACTCAAGCTATTCTCTCTACCTTCTCCCTAACTTCTCCCCCTTTGTCACCAAGTGACACAAAAGGGAAAAGATCCTAGTCTTGATGGTCTTGATCCATATCGTCGCCTCCGTCATCTCCTTGGCCGCCGGAAGAGGAGCCCTGACCTCTGGGACGCTTGAACAAAGGCATATGAGCTGCAGAGGGTACCGACCGAGGTGAGGATGGATCATCATATAGCTGGGTCGGTTGAGGGTTTGGCAAAGAAAAGTTGAGATGGCGAGCGACTTCTCCACCAAAGAAATGAATCTTACCAGAGGAGGATATGACCGTGGTGGAGGCACAAAGGAAGGAGCAGCCTGTATGAGGGTATACCCAAGGATGAACCGGTGGTGGGTAGGTGGGCGAGGAAAACTCGATTCTCACTGGTAAGCCCGATAGCTGTCATGAGCATGAGAATACCAAGCATATGGATTTGTCCTTTCGCATCGGCATAAACATTGCACCCATGTATCGGATCACGACTTGAACTCGCAAATTCATCATTTAGATAAGTCTGCCGCCTCGCCGCTTTGGCCATCATCTCCCACGGGTGGTCGCTAACTCTTCTTTCACCTCAAGCAGAAAACTTCTCATATCCGTCTGCAGACCTCTCATCTCACCTATCAAGGAGTCATACCAAGGAGGAGGTGCAGTGGCAGAAGACCCCGCACTGTGTGTCACAAACAAATTGCATTGGAGCAAAGCAGAGCAAAGACAGAGCTGGTGGAGGAGCATCATCACTGAGTCTATCCAACTTGGGCTTGCTCCCAAGTGAGTTCAAGAAGTTCTTCATCCGATGCTTTTGATCTTATTGTTCCAACTCTTTACCTCATCCTCGAAACCCGCTGTGTCCTAGAAAGAAGCAGCCAATATATGGAGCTAGTGGAAGTGGTCTATTGACCTCTCGAAAATGGCGCCATCAAACTCTCCTGCAATAGTAGCTCCAATGTTTATGGTCCTACCTGTCAGCAGATAAAGCATAAACCAACTGCAAATTGGAAGAATTCTGTCGCGGTTGCCACTTCGAACAAATAGTGTGCTTCGAAGAATAAGATTGATTAGGGCAGGCTCCTGTCGCAATTGATTAGCCTGTCCCACATTTATTTCCTCATCATCAAGGTCGAGGTACATGAATCTGACTTCATCCAAAGGAGGATATTTAGCCCTCCAGAAGGCATCCTCATAAGCAATCTCATTCAAATCAGCGCCAGTATCTGGAGTGCCCAAAGCATTATTCATGTTTGCCAAGGAGATTCCCTGAATAACTGCATCGACTGAGTGGTAATAGCTGAACTCTGACTCATCCTCAGCAGGTAACAGTGTGGCAAAGAACTCACAGTTTCTTTCTTTTGACCATGTCAACTTCTTATTTGAGACCAAAACTGCCAAGCCTGGAGTAGAACTGAAAATGGTGTAGACCTCAGGTCCTGCGACTGTGGTGATCTCATCCCAGTCAATACAGTGAGGGTCCCTAGGACCAGTCTTGGGAGCAGAGAAGCACATATAAAGCTGCTTCTGAAATTTTGTGTGAAACCTGAAATCCCTGGTATCCTCTCGCCGCTGAGGGAACCATCTGGCATAGGATACATCTCGCTTTTTCTTCAAGGTCTCCATGGATAACTTCAGGACCGAATTATCCATAGGGTCGTCCTCAGCGACCACGCTTCAGAATATCCTCATCAATAGGGTCCTCGGCAGAGGTGTCATCACAAGATCCTCGGCGGTGACAAAGGAAGACCCCGCAACCCGAGTCCAATGTAATCCTTGATCAGGCTACTGCTGAATATCTGCTCTAGTCACTCTACTTGGGCGAGGAGGAGCGGCACTGCTAGCCGTCTCATCTATATAATCAGGATCGCCCTTACTTGCACTGTCGCGACGACCACTGAGGGTCCTACTCAGAGCCTTCCCAAACTTTTTCAACGAGCGAGACATCTTTGAATTACTCCTTCTGACAAGTGACCACTGACCAGAAGAACCTCACTGCCAAATGCCGCTGACCAACGATCCACGGACAAGGTGCCAACCCACCACGGTCCAACCCTGAACACGAACGCGGGAAAATCCTATTCAAACCTAGAACTCGGTAAACAGAAGAATTTTTCAGAACAAGAGGAGGGAAGCCGTTACCGAGCCCTAGAAGGGAAGGAGGAAGCCGCCGTGCGCGAGGAGATCGTCCCCAAGGCCCTTCCCGGTAGGGGAAAGAAGGGGAGCTCGATGGAGACGAGGCGCACGAACGGGGCCGTCCACTTCCAATCCACGCGGAGGGAAACGAAGAGGAGGACAAGGGGATGCCAGTGATGGTGGTGGTCGTCGCCGGAGATCGCCGGAGGGGCCTCCCCGGAGAGGAGGAGCAGCAGGGGCGGCGTCGGTTTGGGAGGAGAGAGGAGATGGAATGAGGGAAGAGGGAGGCGGAGAGGTAAGTTATAAGCAGTTCCGCGCGGTTGGGCCCTGTCGGGCGTCCGACAGCAAGGGTGCAGCGCACATGAGCCTCGTCGGACGGGGTCGCGGAGGGGCCAGACGGCGTCCGACAGGCGAGTCGCATCACGGATATCACACTGTCGGATGGCGTCCGATAGCGACCGGACAGCGTCCGACAGGAAGTATGCGGCGCATGCAACACGTTATCTAAGGCGCTCGAGCGGATCGACGGCGTCCGATGAAGGCTGAAAACGCAGTTGCTTACTCTTCTGACCAGTGGGCCCCACCAATGCGAGAATTTTTATAAAAATAATGTTTTGAAGTGATGAACTCCATTTTTGCTCAAAATTCAGAGGAAGATTCAAATGTGAGCAATTTGAAGTGATTTTCTAAGATGTTAATTTTGAAGGGACAAGATTATAATATGACAAATGAAACCAATTCAAACGCAAAAACCCAAATTTTGATCTTAGTGAGCAAGAAAATGTGTGAACCCAAATTTTGCCTTGATTTCTCATATAGGCATGAAAATCGAGCATACGGGTTCAGTTTAGAGTTTAAGCACATGTTTTTGAATTTTGGCTCCTTTTCAAATATTTTCAACAATTTTGATGCCATATGATTTTAAGGAGAACAAACATGCATATGGAGCAAATTTTCCGAAGGGGATAAGATTTTCAAAAATTAGAGGTTTGAAGTGATAAGATGATAAGGATAGTCTATTAAGTTCAAATTTGTTTTGGCTTGAAATATAGGACAAGAATGTGCTAACCCAAAATCAAATTTATCTTTTCACCACTAGAGGGAGTTTTGAGATCATGAGTTGAAACTAAACTCCCCCTAAATGCGACAAGGGTCAAATGCAAATGGAAAGATTCAAATAAGACCCAAAAATCACAAAAACCAATCAACACGCATTTGATCTATCTAGTATGTTGAGTTCATTCCTTAATTTGCAAAACCGTGCCTCATCTAAGGGTTTGGTGAAAATATCCGCCAATTGGTCTTCCGTCAAGACGTAGGCAAGCACAACGCCACCCTTTGCAACATGGTCACGAATAAAGTGATGTCGGATGTCGATGTGCTTTGTACGGGAATGTTGGACCGGATTGTTGGCTATTTTCACCGCACTTTCATTATCGCATAGAAGTGGCACTTTATCAAATTTTAGCCCAAAGTCACTAAGCATCCGTGTCATGTACAAGAGTTGAGCACAACAACTCCCCGCCGCTATATATTCCGCTCATGTAGATAGCGCCACGGAGTTTTGCTTCCTCAAGTCCATGACACGAGTGAGCGCCCTAGCAAGTGACAACCCCCGAGGTGCTTTTATGATCAATTTTGCAACCGCATAATCCGAAGCCGGAATAGCCAAGAAGCTCAATACGCGCTCCCTTGGGGTACCAAAGACCTAGGCTAGTAGTGATTTTTAGATATCTCAAAATGCGTTTTACGGCGATAAGATGCACTTCTTTAGGGGATGCTTGAAAACGAGCACACATGCATACACTAAACATAATATCGGGTCGAGAAGCGGTGAGATAGAGAAGCGAACCGATCATGGAGCGATAGAGCTTTTGGTCCACGGGCTTTCCATCTTCATTCAAATCAAGATGCCCATTAGTCGCCATTGGTGTTTTGATCGATTTGCAATCGTCCATTGAAAACCGCTTGAGGAGATCCTTTGTGTATTTCTCTTGACAAATGAAGGTCCCTTCCCGAAGTTGCTTGATTTGAAATCCAAGGAAGAAAGTAAGTTCTCCAATCATCGACATTTCGAATTCCTTGGACATCATTTCTCCAAAGTCCTTACATTTAGATTTGTTAGTGCATCCAAATATAATATCATCCACATATATTTGACAAATAAATAAGTCATTTTCAATAGGCTTTAGAAACAATGTGGAATCAATCGCACCGGTTTTAAATCCCTTTTCTAAGAGGAAGTCCCTAAGACGCTCATACCATGCTCTAGGAGCTTGCTTGAGACCGTATAGCGCCATAGTGAGCTTATAGACATGGTTTGGGTGTTTGAGGTTTTCAAAACCGGGCGGTTGCTCGACATAGACAAGTTCATCAATAAAACCATTTAGAAACGTGTCGGTGTAATAAATACCGGGGTACAAAGAGTCCTGAGAAGACAAGGCGGGCCCCACGCGTCAGGCGGGCGAGCAAGGCCCCAGCGCGTGGGCGAGCCCCTCAGCGCTCAAGGAGGGCCCCACGCGCCAGGCGGGTGCGTGGGCGAGTCCCCTCTGAAGACCAGGCGAGGGCCCCATGCGCCAGGCGGGTGCGCGGGCGAGTCCCCTCTGAAGACCAGGCGAGGGCCCCACGTGCCAGGCGGGTGCGTGGGCGAGCCCCCTCTGAAGACCAGGCGAGGGTCCCACGCGTTAGGTGGGGCCCGCTGTAGGGAACGCTGCGTATGAGTCTTCGGATGAAGGCTCCCTGCTTTGATAGGACGGCGATTTAATGCGACATCACGCGCGGATAGACAAACAAGAAATGATTACAGCCTCAAGGATTCTTGCAGTGTCCGAGCGGCCGCCACCGTGGCTCAAGAATTGACCGGCAGAGAGAAGGTTTGCTTGAGGAGGCCGTCCGCGTCAGGACGAGCAGGCTGGGCCCCACCCGCAGCCTCACCGGAGTGGCTGTGCTAGTGGGTTGCCACTTGGCGGCACGCGAGGCGCGAGCTGTGGCGTAAGGGCAGCTGCACGTTTGCCTCTTCTTCCGTGTCTTGTCAAGTATCGAGAGTATCAGACGCTTACCCCCTCGGCTCTCTCCGCCAGTTCAAAGCTTGTATAAAAGGAGAAGAGAGAGAGGGGAGGAGGCAGGTGAGGTGCAAACGTAGCACTAGCATTCGTGCATTCGAAACACTCTGTAAACACATTCCATTCAACCACAACCAAGAAAGAGCTAAGGCTCAGCAGGAGTAGGACTATTACCGCAAGGGGGTTCGAACCTGGGTAATCCCCGTGTGTTGCTCTTTGCTGCGTCCAGTGCTCAATCGAACTGAGCTTGGCCGATAGGCTAGCAGATAGAAATCGACCAGGTGTGATCCGCGATGGTTGAGCGGAGAACACGCCGCCGATGGCGCGCTGTAGGGGAGCGCTTAGCATCGGTTCAAGCTCTTGACCCTTCTTCAGCGACGATGGCGAACAAAGAGCCCGCGATGGAGCAGAAGCGGCCGCTAGAGCCGCTGCCACGGAGTCGACCGCGCGATGGCGGTGGATCACCCGGCGGTAGCCGCCGCCTATGGTCGGAACTCGGCGAAAGCGGCCGCTCGGTTGCTAGGCGGCGCCGTTTTGGAGGAGTGCACTCCGCACAAAACCTCCATGCAGCCTGTGGCCTTGCCGAGAACCCACTGCTCCGTGATTCGACTCCCGGCGACGCCGTGGTTGGCTGGACTTGGCCCGCGACGTCGATGCGCCACGGGCGGTGGTGCAAGTTTCGGGGGGCGTGGGAACCGGTGTTTCCGCTTCCTCCCGTTCTTTGTTGCCCTCGCACTCCTCTCGCAGATCTCCTGGTGAGGGGGGCAGGGCCAAGACGACAAGAGCCAGGCGACCTCTACGGGGGCTCGGTCGGGCAGGCGTGCAGGTGGCCGTGATCTCCGGTCCCACCTGGAGGACCGCCACTTGCTGCATGGAGAAGACCTGCGTGACAAGCTCCGCAGGGGCCACGACCGAAGGCGATCATGCTGCCGCTGCCGCCAGACGCTGGGACCAGCAAGAGGGTTCCCGCAGAGCTGCCCCGCCGATAAGGGTGGCGCTTCTTGGCGCCGCCTAGGCGACGGGCGGCGGGCGAGGATGGCCCAGAGCAGGAGGCTCCGACGCCGGTGCCGCGCTTTTCTAAGGAGTCTGCGCCGCGCCCAAAGGGCCGGAACGGTTTCGTCCGGCCCCCATCGAAAAGTATGACGGCTCCACCAACCCCGACGAGTTTTTGCAGATCTACACGACGGTGATGCAGCCGACAGGAGGGTTGGGGAAGGTTCTGGCGAACTACTTCCCCGCGGTCCTCACCGGCGGAGCCCGCTCGTGGCTCATGAACCTGCCCTCGGAGTCCGTGGGGTCATGGAAGGAGCTCTCGGAGCTCTTCATCACCAACTTCCAGGGCACCTTCGAGCAGCCCGGAGTAGAAGACGACCTCCACAACGTGGAGCAGAAGAAAGGAGAGTCGCCGCTGACGACTATATTCGGGCGCTTCACCAGTCCGCAACACCATCCCTGACATCTCCATCGACGCCGTGGTTACGGCATTCAGGAGAGGCGCCCGAGACCCCAAGGTCAAGGAGAAGATGGCCACCCGCAAGATCAAAACGACGGAGGAGCTTTTCACCTTGGCGACAAGCGCCCTTCAGCGGAGAGCCAGATCCACCGCGCGCTGTGGCGGGGACAGCTGCGGGTGGCGAGGCCGGGACCTCGAGGAACCCCGGCGGCAAGGACAAGAAGAAGCGCAAGGCGGCCGAGACCGGACAGGTCATGGCCGCCGAGCGCGACGACGACGACGACGACGACGACGGCCACCAGCAAGAATGGGCGCGGCAAGGGCGAAAAGTGGAGGAGGTCGCGGCGCGGCGTGGTACGGTCCCGAAGGGCGGCGCCGGGCGGCGCTATGGCTATCGCCGTGCCGCGACGGCCCCGCGACGCTGACGAGGGCGAGACCGTCGCCCCCGTGAGTGGGACGGAAGGCCTTACTGTCCCATTCACCGCAACAACTCCCACGACTTGGCAGATTGCCACGTCGTTAGCAAGATGGTGGACAAGCGAGTCCACGCAGCAGCAGCAGCAGCAGCAGAAAGCGCCCGCAGATGGCAAGGGCAAGGAGGCGGCTTCGCTTGGTTTTCAGCGGGCGGAGCGCCGGTTGCCGTCATCCACGGCGGTTCGGCCACCTATCCGTCCCACGCTAGCTTTAAGCGTGCGATGAGGGAAGTGTGCGCCGCCGTGCTCGGCTTTGGGTCAGCAAGGCAGCTGGCGTGGTCGGAGCAGCCGATCGCGTTCGGTCAAAGCCGATCACCCACCAAGATCACGCCTCGACATCTCCCGATCGTGGTTGCGCCCACGGTCCGGAATGTAAAGCTAGGGCGGGTGCTGGTAGACGGAGGGAGTTCCCTCGACCTCCTGTCCGCTCGGGTCGCCAAGGCGCTCCAGATCCAGCAGCGGGAGCTTCGTCCAACACTCCCGTTCTTCGGTATCGCGCCGGGGGCTGAGTCCGTCCCGCTGGGGCGCGTCAGTCTCCCGGTGACGTTTGGAAGCTCCGACAACTTCCGCACCGAGATGCTCGAGTTCGAGGTGGCGGACTTCGACCTCCCCTACAACGCCATACTAGGTCGGCCGGCGCTGACCAAGTTTATGGCGGTTTGTCACTATGCGTACATGGTGGTAAAGATCCCGGGGCCAGCTGGCCCCATCGTAGGGGTGAAAACGGGTCGGATAGTTCCCGGACCAGACCGATCGGATTCGGATTCGGATATCTTTAGATCGGATATTGTCGGATATTTTCGGATACGGATCGGTACTCGGATATTTTTTGTCGGATACGGATACGGATACGGGACGGCAATATCCGTCGGTACCGGATTCGAATTCGGATATCCGAGGTTTTAGATGTTCGGATATCCGATACCTAAGGAATGTTTAATCCCCATTTCGTCCGGCGCAAGGCCCAAACTGAAACAGCTATAGAGCCCAACTGCCCAAGGCTTGCTGGCTTGCTGCTAGGGTTCAGTGCTTCACCCGCCGCCGCACCCTCTCGATCTCCGCCTGCGGCGCCGCTGCTCCGTGCGTGCCGCCGTGGCGTCGCGATGACCGCCGCCGCCGGCGCCGCCTCCCGAAGCGCCATCGCCTCCGTCGCGCCGCCCGCGCCCCGTCGCCACGCCGCCGCCGCCACCATGCGCGCCGCCGCCGCCGTCCCGTCGCCCCTCGCATCGTCTCTCCTCATCGCCCTAAGCGCGGGCCATGGCGCCTTCCTCTTTCTCGGTGACACGGCGGCGGCGGCTGCGTTTCTCCTCGTGGCGGCGGCGGTGCATCGAGCAGCGAGCTTCTCATCCGCACAGGTGGCGTCTTCGGCGAATATGGCGCGGCCTGCACTCTTTTACGCACGGCGGCGGCGCGTCCTTTCCTCTCCACGGTGCACGGCGGCTTACGGCTTCTCTCCAAGTGGTGAGCGATAAGCGCACACTCTTTGGCGCTGCATGCTCAAATGACTATGGCGAGTATACTTGAAGTCAACATGACTTTGGCACCTGTTATATAAATTAATATATCACGCGATATAAATTAATATATCATATATATGATGCATTTGTATGTTGGATAAAGTGTTAATCACTGTGTGATGCCATGGTGAATTGGTGATTTACTAATATTATATAGCCAATGTATTGATTGTCTATTTATGTATGCAGCGTGAAGGGATTTACTTTGCAACATAATTTGTGTACATGTTATAATCAATTGAATTACATAGTGGTTTTAATTGATTTCAGGCGTCTCGTTTGAGTGGTTTTATGTTCCGGAAAATATCCGTGATCGTATTCGATTCGACCCGAATCCGCTCCGTATTTGTGTCCGACATTTCCCGCATCCGTATCCGTAACCGACCTATCCGTATCCGTATCCGGTTCCGAGAAAAACCGCAAAGTTAGGATATGGTTTAGCCATTATCCGATCCGATCCGACCCGTTTTCACCCCTACCCCATCGTCTTGAAAGTGGACCGCCCGGAGGCGCTCCGCTGTGACAAGGACGCCTCGCTTGGCGGCGGCGTCGGTGCCTGAAGGCCGAGGCCGACTGGGAGCTCCTCCGGCGAAGACCGTGCCTCCCGGTTCGTCCGCGGAGGTTAAGGCGGTCTCCGAAGCGAAGTCGAGACCAGCGAAGACCGTTCGGTGGGCGCCTCTCAGCGCCAAATAGGAAGTCTCGCTCTTCTCCTTCCTCCAGTCTAACGCAGACGTCTTTGCGTGGCAACCGTCCGACATGGCTGAGGTCCCTAGGGAGGTGATTGAGCACAAATTGGCGACGTTCCCCGGCGCGCGACCAGTCATGCAGAAGGTCCGGAAGCAGTCGGTGGAGCGCCAGGAAGTTATCCGCCAGGAGGTGGACAAGCTCTTATGGGCGGGTCGCCATGATGTCGCCCATCCTGTGGCTCGCGAACCCCGTCCTCGCCAAGAAATCCAACGGGCGGTGGAGGATGTGCGCGGACTTCACCGACCTCAACAAGGCGTGTCGAAGGATCCAGACCGCTGCCCGCATTGATCTCATCGTCGACTCAAGCTGCGGGTGCGAATAAACAGGTTTTCGGATGCGCACTCGGTACCACCAGATTAGCATGGCCGAAGAAGATGAAGACAAGAATGCCTTCGTGACGCCCATGGGCGTCTACTGCTACACAAGGATGGCATTCGGACTGAAGAATGCAGGCCCAACCTATCAGCGGGCCATGCATATCGCTCACCGCCCCCAAATAGGGCGAAACCTGGAGGTGTATGTCGATGATCTGGTGGTGAAATCCAAAAAGGCGGAGGAGTTGATCGGCGACCTGGAAGAAACCTTCGCCAACCTGAGGAAGTACTGCATCAAGCTTAATCCTGAGAAATGCGTGTTCGCCGTTCCGTCGGGCAAACTGCTGGGATTCCTCGTCTCCCAGAGGGGGATCGAGGCGAACCCTGACAAGATCGCGGTGATCAAGAACATGAAGCCCCCGATGCGACTTCGGCAGATGCAGTGCTTGGTGGGCTGCTTGACCTCCCTGGGCCGCTTTATAGCTCGCCTGGGGGATAAAAGTCTCCCACTACTCAAGCTCCTAAAGAAGACCAACCAATTCGAGTGGACGGCGGAGGCGCAGGAGGCGTTCGACGGGCTGAAGAAGTATCTCACTTCCCCGCCCGTGCTGGTCGCCCCGGACCCGGGCGAGCCGCTGATCCTCTACGCCGCGCAAACCCCAGCGGTCAGCGCGGTCTTTGGTGGCGAAAGAGAAGGCGCCAGCGCCCATTTACTACGCCGACAAGGTCCTCCACGACGCCGAACAAGGTATTCACAGCACCAGAAGATGCTTCTACGCCCGTCCGACGGCGCCCCGAAGCTGCGCCATTACTTCCAAGGGCGAAATCACGGTGTTGACCAAGTATCCCTTGCGGGAGATCTCTTCAACCGCTGGCGACGGGTCGACGCAAGTGGGCCATGGAGCTGGCAGAATTCGATCTCAAGTTCGCTCCCGAACGGCCATCAAAGGGCAAGCTCGCGGAGTTCGTCAACAGTGGACTCCGCGGACACAGAAAGCTGAAGACACCCAGCACCTCGCCGTGGACTCTCTTCTTCGACGGCTCATTCCGGCCGGAGGGCCGGGTCAAGGCGTCATCCTAGTGTCTCCCACCGGCGATGTCGTCCGGCACCTGGTGGTGCTGGGCTTCCGCGCCACCAACAACGTCGCGGAATACGAAGGATTGCTCGCCGGGCTCGTGGTGGCTTCGACCCTTGGCATCCGGGCGCTACAAGTAAAAGGCGACTTTCACCGGTCATCAACCAGCGAGGAAGGATTTCACCGCTGATCCCGTCATGGCGGCCTACTCGGCGGAGGTGCGCCGTTGGAGCGGCACTTTGAGGGTTTGGGGCCGGCACGTCCCTCGCCGCGACAACTACATGGCGGATGAACTGCCCTGCATTGCCTCGCCGAGGGCACCTGCTCCGGCCGGGTCTTTGAAGAAAGACTTACACGGCCGTCCGTCCGCAGCCCCCAATCTGGCGGGGACGACGCTTTCTCCCACATCTGGAGGAGACGCCACCAATCTCGCCGCAGCCCCGGCTGAGGGAGGAGGCGAAGAACCGCCGAGGCGGTTGTGGTGGAAATGCCAAGCCAGCAGAGTACGCCGCGATAATGTCTGTAATGTCGCCACGCCGTCCGGGAAGGTCGATGGATGGATCCGATCCTAGCCTACTGCGGGATGGAGCGATCCCGGCGATGACGGTCGGCCGAGAAGATAGGCGCAAGGCCAAGCGCCACGCCCGGTAGGTGGGGACTCAGACGCTGTGGCGCAAACGGAGTTCTTGAAGCGCGCCACCGGGAAGCGGGAGGAAATTCTCTCGAGATCCATGGAGGCATGTGCGGAGCCATTCGGGAGCCGGGCGTTGGTTGGGAAAGCTTTCGCCACGGCTTTATTGGCCTATCGCCTCCGTGATGCCTTCGAGCCGTGAGGAGATGCGGCGTGCCAATTTCATGCTAAGCAGATCCACCGACCGCCCAGCGCCGGAAACCATTCCGCTTCTCCGGTCGTTCGCCGTCTGGGAAATTTGGACATATCGGGCCGATTCGCGGGCGACCGGAGGTTACACACATCTGTTCGTCGCCATCGACAAGTTCACTAAGTGGGTTGAAGCCTCGCCAGTCCGGCGATCACATCCGCAGCGGCTATCAAGTTTATGAAGAGCATCTTCGTCCGGTTCGTGTCGCCAATGTAATCATCATCGACAACGGCGCCGGTTCAAAAGCGCTGATTTCAAGACTGGTGCGAAGAGTTGGGTACTGTTGTGCGCCGCCTCCGTTGCGCATCCAAAGAGCAATGGGCAAGTGGAGCGGTGAACGCGAAGTACCGAAAGGGCTCAAGACAAGGGCTTTCGACCGCTCGGAGAAGCGCTTGCAAGCGCTGGCGGAAGAAGTCCCCATCAGACAGGGCACCGCGACAACTTCCAACAGAGCCACCGGCGACCCCTTCTTCTGGTATATGGCTCGAGGCGGTGCTCCCATCAGAGCTCGCCTTCGGCTCCCCAAGGGTGGCGGCGTTCAGCGAAGACAAAGACCCTGACCGGCGTCAGGATGAAGTGAACCTCCTGGAGGAGATCCGAGACAGGGCGGCGATCCGGGCCGCCAAGTATCAACAGGCACTGCGCCGTTACCAAGCAAGACGGGTGTGTGTGAGAACACTGGCAGTGGGCGACCTCGTTCTGCGCAAAATCCAAGCGCAGGCGGGGCGCAACAAACTATCTCCCACGTGGAGGGCCCTTCAAGGTGGTCTCAGCCTCCCGCCCAGCTCGGCCAAGGCTCAGATTCGAGGATGGTCGCGAATTGGCGAACACTTGGAACATCGAGCAGCTGAGGAAGTTCTACCCGTAGGTAGCTGATCCAAGAGCTTTTTTGGCCTTCCTTTGGAGCCGAGCGGCGAGGTCTTCTTCCTTCCCCGCTCGCCTTGGGGGCTGCATTGTACAAAGCCATCTTCAATAAGAGATAAGTTCTGTCTCCTTGTGCGCATCTGTTTCTTTTTTCGCCTCAAGTCTGTTAGAAAGCATTCTGTTGAAAGCTGGTAGCGAAAAAGTACTTAAGGCAGATGGCCCCTTAGTTGCAAGGATCTAACGCTTATGACTTCTGGCCGGGCGAGGCGGCGGCGGACGGAAGGCGGGTTCTAGCCCGGTGTGTCGGCTCGGTTCAGGCAATGCGCCAACAATGCACCAAATGACTAGACCACTTCCGAAGCTAAGTGCTCGCCACGCGACGCCTAGGGTCGGTTCGCAAAGAGGCCATAAGGGTTGAAGTAACCAGATGCCCGAGGAAAGCGCCACTTTCAATGTAAAGCTCGCTAAAGCTTTTTGGCGATCGGTGGCTTAGCCTTAAAAGGTCTCGTTAGAAAGCATTCTCACGAAAGTCGGTAGCGAAAGTACTTATGGTCGATGGCCCTTAGTTGCAAAGGCAAACGCTTATAACTTACGCCGTGTGAGGCGGCGGACGGAAGGCGGTTCTAGCCGGTGTGTCGGCTCGGTCTAGGCAATGCGCCAACAATGCACCGCGACTAGACCACTTCCAAAGCTAAGCGCCGCCACGTAATGTTTAAGTCGGGTTGCGAGAGGCCATAAGGGTTGAAGTAACCAGATGCCTAAGGAACAGCGCTCACTGCGTAATCGCTCAGATCTAAAGCCTTTGGCGGTCAGTGCCCCGCTCAATTCCGCAAGTTAGAATTGTGCGGTTCAAGTGAGACTCACAACAAAAGAGCAAAAGTTTGTTTGCATTGATAGACAACGCTATAAGGCAAAATAGGGGAGTCTCGCCACTCCTCCTCGTCTTAAATCTTCCGCCGAGCGGCGCCGCCCATCATGGATACGCGGCGGCGGCGGTGTCAACCCGCTACCGCTCAATCCGTCCAGCCGGGCGCCAAGGCTCCCGGTGGCGGCGCCGAGATCAAACGCGCGTCTCGAGCAAGACAGCTTGCCCAAGATGAACCACGCCGCTTCAAGAGCGCCTTGGCGACCGTCGACGATCGCCAGCGTCCGCATTGCCACCGGAAGATCGCGCAGGCTTCGGGCGGTTCATCCCACGGCGCCGCCAGATCGCGGCCGTCTCCTCCAATGGGAATACAAGGTAACGCCAGATGGGTGCAGGGCGCCCCGTAAACCGTGGTAGGCGTAAGCGCGCAGATGTCGGCGAGGGCTCGAGGCGCCGAAGTGTTCCAGCGGAGGTCTCGATTTGCTTGGCGGCCGAGGCAGCGGCGGCTTAGCCGCCGCACCTCGCGAAGTCATCGCCTTCGCGGCGGTTTTTGGCCAAGGGCCCGCGCGCAGCTTCGCCGGCGGATCGCCCGCAAAGCAAGGGCTTCTCCGCGCTGCCCAGTGCGGAGAGGGTGCGGCGCCGGCGAGCGCTTACGCCGGGCGTCACGCCGAAGTTGGCGGCGCAGCCGACGCGCGTGGCGAGGGTTCTCCGCTGCGGCGCCGGCGAACTCTCCGCCGCCGCGAAGCAGCCCCGTCGAAGGAGCGGGCGGTTGGGGGCTGGCAAGTCGCGCGGAACGGAGCTCGATGCCCCAGCGTCCGCCCTGTTCTAAGAAGGACAAACAGGGTTTAGGTATGCAAAATCGTAGCATACTAACCCCACGCGAGATGTGCGTAAGCGCAGGAAAGCTAATCTGAAGTGGCGCATACGGGGGGAGCGCCAAGCCGCTGATTGCGGAGGCGGTGGTGGCGCTGTCGCGTCACCGCTGTCGGCGGTATTGGCGCAAGTGGTGCTTGGCAGAAGCACCAGCAGCAGCCGGAGGCCGGCGCAGTCGGGTAAGCGCCGCGCAGAAGCGCCGGCGTAGAAGGAGCGGAAGAAACCAGCAGCGGCGCCAGCCTCGAAGAGCCCGCCTCGCCCGATGGCGGAGCGGCGCGGTAGCAGCAGGCCTCGCCGGAGGAGGCCGCGGTGGCGGCGAAGTCAGATTGGAGGGCGAGCCCTCTTTGGGCTCGTCTCTCCTCCTCTTCGTCGCCGCCCTGGCGAGGATGAGGCGGCGCTTCCCGGAAGCGCGGTCGGAGTCGGCCGCCACGGCAGAGGTAGCGGCGGCCGCGGAAGCTTGGGCGGTCGCCGGAGGCGGATCGCGGATCTGTAGTGGCCCCCGTGCCACTTGGACCGCAGGACCAGAGACCTCCATGGGGGGCAGCGCACGCAAGTGTTGGTTGCGCCCCGTGATCCTGATCCGCAGGGGCAGGATACTCGCAGCGTGAAGTGTCGCTGGTTGGTGGGGCCGAGTCCCGCCACCGGCCTCGAGCACGCCGTCCGGCATGTCCCTGCGGTCGGGCGAAAGAAGAAATGAAGCCGTAAGGTCGGCAAGCAAAAAGATTCCAAGAAAGACAGGAGACCCAAAAGACTAAAAGAGCACTCACCGCCGAGGGCGACGCAGACTCCATCGTTGTCGCCATAGTACATCCAGGCGGGGCGAGTCCTCATGCGGAGCGGGCAGAGTCGGCGCCGCAAAAAATCCGCCGCGACGAGGGTTCTGATGAGCCCGCGGCAGCGAAGATCGACGATGCGAGCCAGCATCAACACCAGCTCCGCTGAATCGTCAGGCGTAGCCCCCCAGTTGGCGGTGGGGTTCGCAGGACCCTCGGGGAGAGAAAGATCGTCGCAGCCGCTGGAGTCCTCCACATACAGCCATTGTCGGTGCCAGTCCTTCCAGTTGGACTTGGACGCGACAGGGATGAAGGCGGCGGCTTCGCGGAGCGTGAAGTAGCAGCTCCCGATGGCCCCGCTCGGGCGCGGCCTCGCGTGCAGCACGAAGAGCCGGAGCCAGAGTGGGAGGCTTGGCATCGTCCCCACGAACATCTCGCAGAGGTGGACGAAGATGGCCAGCGCAATGATGGAGTTGGGGGAAAGGTGCACCCTTTGGATCTCAGAGAAGCGCAGCACCCCAAAAAATTCAGAGTACGGCGGGATGAGCCCCGCCAACGCCGCCCAGACCAAGGTGATAATCTCCCCGTCGCGAGGGCTCGGCGCCATGGTGCCAGGGCGGAACCGGGCGGCGGTTGGCGGCACGAACACTTGAAGCCGCCTCACTACGTCTTCGTCGGCGGTGGAGGTGGGAAAACCTGACCCAGGCAACGGCGTGCCCCCACGGCGATCCTTGCTGCGTTTGGGCGCCATTGGAAAGCGGTGGAGAAGTTGGCGAAGAGAAAGAAGGCTCTGTGGTGGCAGCGAAGGAGGCAATTGGCAGTTTGTGAAGACTTAGCGTGCGGAAGGATTAGCCGCAGCGCTGAGAGAAGTATTTATAGGCGTGGGGCGCGAGCACGACGGTTTGATTCCGCTTCACGCAGCTGGGCGCCATCATTGCCCAGCGCAGATTTTGGTTTCCAGCGAAAAGCGCGAGTTCCCAAGGAAGATCGTGTGCGGATGAAGAATCGTGTACGCCGCCACGGTGGTGGGCCCCACGCTTCGCCTCCGCCGCTGACAAGAAACGGAAAAAAGTGTCTGCTGACGGTTCGCGTATCATGGTGGACCCGGGGGCTACTGTCGGTGTAATAAATACCGGGGTACAAAGAGTCCTGAGAAGACAAGGCGGGCCCCACGCGTCAGGCGGGCGAGCAAGGCCCCAATGATGGCGAAGCCCTCAACAAGATAAGGCGGGCCCCATCGCGCCAAAGGGCGAAAGCAAGGCCCGGCGTGTGGCGAGCCCCTCGGCGCTCAAGGAGGGCCCCACGCGCCAAAGCGGGTGCGTGGTGAGTCCCCTCTAAAGACCAGCGAGGGCCCCGCGGCCAAAGCGGGTGCGTGGGCGAGCCCCTCTCAAGACAGGCGAGGGCCCCACGCGCCAGCGGGTGCGTGGGCGAGTCCTCTCAAGACCGGCGAGGGCCCCACGTGCAGGCGGGTGCGTGGCGAGCCCCTCAAGACCAAGCGAGGTCCCAGCGCTAGGTGGGGGCCCAGCAGGGAAACGTTGCGATGAGTCTTGTGACGAAGGCTCCCCGCCAGATAGGACGGCGCATTTAATGCGACATCATGCGCGGATAGACAATGAAGAAATGATTACCGCCATGATGACCCTTGCGTGTCCGAAAGCGGTATTCATCGCGGGCTCGGAAGAATTGACCGCAGAGAGAAGGTTTGCTTGAGGAGGCCGCTGCGTCGGGATTTAGCAGGTGGCCCCACCCGCAGCCTCACCGGAGTGATTTGTCTTGGTGGGTTGCCACTTCATGGCACGCGAGGGCGAGCTGCTGGCGCGGCAAGTGCTGCGTTTTGCCTCTTTCGTCGTGTCTTGTCGAGTATCTTGAGATCTCGTTCTACCTACCCCCTCGGCTCTCTCCGCCAGTTCAAAGCTTGTATAAAAGGAGAAGAGAGAGAGGGGAGGAGGCAGGTGAGGTGCAAACGTAGCACTAGCATTCGTGCATTCGAAACACTCTGTAAACACATTCCATTCAACCACAACCAAGAAAGAGCTAAGGCTCAGCAGGAGTAGGACTATTACCCGCAAGGGGGTCCGAACCTGGGTAATCCCCGTGTGTTGCTCTTTGCTGCGTCCAGTGTTCAATCGAACTGAGCTTGGCCGATAGGCTAGCAGGATAGAAATCTGACCAGGGGTGTTGTCGACGGTTGAGATATCGATCTCAAGTCGCTAAGGTTCTTTAAGATTGAGATAGGAGACACGCCGAACAACCACGAACAACAAATGAGCAGGAGACGAGTTTTATCTGGTTCAGCCTCTCGAGAGATAATAGCCCCACGCCCAGCCTTTCTTATATATCGTGGATGAATACAAGAGGTGGCTCGACGAGACGAACAAGTCTCGGCGAGATTATCTGAGTACAAGTGCGCGATAAGCTATAAGATGATCACCAGGCCCCCTTAACACGCCGTAGGGGCTCTGTTTATATAGTGCTGAGCAAACCGACCTATCAAGGGATAATCGGGCCGGCTAACTACGAAGTTTGTAACGAACTCGGTACATGCCAAATATATCCCGAGGTAGATAAGGCATACCCAATTCTTGGGGATCGGGACTTCTATTCCAATCCGGAAACCAACGTCCAGGGTCTTCACGTAGCCGCAGTAACTCTTGTTCGAGTAGGACTCAAACACGAATCCTAGGCCGTTACGCACCGTGCACCAAGAAGCTGTTCGGCAGGATGCACATGGGCCTGATAGAACCTTCCAGGGAGCTGGGCCCTGGTAGGCTGTTCGAGTAGGCCGTCAGGGAGTGGGCCATGGCTATGGGCCGTGATTTTAATCCCCGACAGCTAGCCCCCGAGACTCAAGTGGAAGGACTCACTAGAGTGGGCTCTTCCTCTTGAGACTCTAAGTCACGAAGAGGGTATTTTTCCTGCTACAAAGACGCGTAACAGGCGACCGAACAGATTTAAAGTACAAGCGAGCAGGACCTGATCGGGACCGAACAAATCTGCCCAGTGCCGAACAACTCTGTTGCACCGAACAGGGAACCGCATCTGTCCGAGCAGAGCATTCGGCCTTTAGTGCAGAAATCGGAAGAAATGAGGTAAATCATCTCCTTGAGGCTGAACGTCATCAAGGAGGGATTGGATTCTTAGTAGTGAAGAGCGTACCACCGCATCCGGTAAGATCAGATCTTCCGGGAGAATAAACATAGCAAGTCGCGAGACGGACTCGTGCTGCTGCATCCAGGCATTCAGATGCCTAGGAAAAGATAGGGGAACCACCTCTCGGGCTAAAGCTTGCCCGAGGAAATAGAGATTGCGCTCTCGAGCGAACGTCGTGCTCAGGAGCGAAGGTGGTGTGCCTCGGGCACGTAGATCGTGCTAGGAGCGCATAATGCATACGAATGGGAAAGGTGACCCGATCCACGAGCATAGGGCTCGTCGAAGGAACCGTGAAGTGCGACCAGGCGAAGACGTACCCGGTAGGAGCCCGCGCTCCGGACGAAGAGCTGTCCGGTGCGAGGTGATCCAGCCCCCGAGCATGGAGCTCGTCGCGGGGACCAGATGCGCGCTCCGGGCGAAGACCTGCCCGGTGCGAGACGAATCACAACCCGATGCAGTCAGAGCCGCAAGAGAACGTGTGAAATCAACGCTTTACCCATGACGTATTCCTTGCGACAGTGTCAGCGTTGTCTTGGCAAGTGCAGAACCGACGCTTGGAGTGCCCGTTGCGATGAGAATCGGCTTACGGTGGGCATGCCCGTTGCGATGAGAATCGGCTTACGGTGGGCAGGACTCCGTTGGTGGCGCACTACCTTGACTTAACCGAACTGTGAAGGTCAGTGCGGGCAAAGGCAAGAAATCATACGCGAAGTGAATCAGTCCCTAGGCATGCGCGGAGCAAACCCGGGAAGAGAGGGATGTAGACATCGGTTTTGGTGGGAAGCCTGGAACCTCGCCACGACCATCACCGAATCTGACGTTCCCCGCTCCTGTATTTTCTGCAGAAGACAAACAAGAAACAGGCCAGCAAGGGGAAAAAGAGAACAAGAAAAGGCTCTAAGAAGAGCAAAGCGAAGTTTTTGAAAACACGCCAGGGCGACCTACCCGCACAAGACATACTTTTTTTCCAGTACGCCCCCAATAGCGTTAGTGTCACCTCGGCGAATCTTGAACCGACGCCAGAGTGCCCGTTGGCGATGAGAATCGACTACGGTGGGCGGGACTCCGTTGGTGGTGCATTGCTCCGGATTACCGTGCGTGAAGGACGTAGCATGGATAAAAAACGCGTGCGCGGGCAAGTGCAACCCGCCGTGGCTAAGACCGCTAACCGGGGAAGGCGATCGGGACCTTAGCCGCAGCAAGGCGGCGAGGCGAAATCTTATCCGAGCATGGACCCGCAGAAGCAGTGTCGCCTCGGCGGTGCGGAACCAGCGCCAGAGTGCCGTTGCGATGAGAATCGACTACGGTGGGCATGCCCGTTCGCGATGAGAATCGCTTACGGCGGGCGTAACTCCATCGGTGGTGCACCGCTTCGGTTAACCGGAGCCGTACAGGTTGTCGCCAGATAAAAAGACATGCTCGTACGCGGGGAGCGCTACGGGAGCGAAAGACCAACGAGGTTTTGGAAAACCAACGCTAAGGAAAGGCGAAAAACTGAAAACGTCTGGGGTTGCGAAATTCAGCTCAAGTCCCAATCGACCGAGGAGAGGTCCTTCGAGAGCTGGCCGAGCAGCCCAAGACCGCCGAGCAGCGCTTGAATCAGAGCGAGAGTCTGACCGAGTAGCTTTTCCTGCGAAAAAGAGCAGCAAAAGACAAGGACGAACAGGAAACCAAGAGCAAGGCGAACAGCGCTAGAAAGTTTTAAGAAAACCGGTAGAACGCTTAGCCTAACTCCCCGGCCCGTTGTGCGGTGCCGAGGACTGAGTTTGCGAACCCGAACAGGTGCACAAGAGAAAGAGCGACGCCCTAGCCCCCGGTACGGACGATGCATGAAGACCTAAACTTGCGACTTCAAGCATGTGCGTAGAGAGTTAGAGCGACACCCGTATCTGATTGACTTCGTTCCAGAAGGCGCCGTTAACGTAAGTTAGGCGATTCGAAGGTAACCGAACAAGGAAAGTGCCTGCCATGAGGGCTTACGAGAGCAGGCTTTGCCAAGTGGTTGTGCCGTGAGCGGTAAGTGCCTCTGCCGCGGAGGGCTTACGAGAGCAGGCTTAGCCGCAAGGCTGGAAAGCCGTGTTACGCAACTCTGAGTTTAGGAACTAGTCGAAACTAGATACGAGCAGGGAAATCCTTAAGATTGCGGAGCCAAGAGTTCGCAAGACCGGGCAGCCATCAAGTGTTACCAGAGAGAAAGAGTGGTCTGAGAAGACGAGTGGTGAGAAAGGCCGCAGGGGGCCGCGAGCATTCACCGCTCAATGGGTTGAACTTTACATGGCAGCCCGAGAGACTTGGACGAACTAAGGCGCGAAATTTGAGAAAAAGCGCGAAGCTAGGAAACGAAAGACCTACACAAGAAACTTACGAAGCTGGTCGATGTTCCAAGTGTTGGTCGCTCTCTCCGTCATCCACCGCCAAAGTAACAGCCCGGGATTCGAAGGAGTTTTGATCGATCCCGAGCACGGAGCTCGTCATGAGGACAGACGCTACCGGGCGAAGAGCTGCCCGCGCCAAGTGATCCGAGCCCCGAGCGGAGCTCGCCGAGGGGACGAGACGCCCGGCGAAGAGCTGCCCGGCGCAAAGAGACCCAACCCCCGAGCACGGAGCTCGGAACCAGATCTAGAAGGAAATCAAGATCGAAGGGATCGATCTGATCTGGCAGGGGAAGAGACATCCTGCCCTTCTGAGTCGTAGCTCTCAGGAAGAATCTCCTGGTCGCTGATAGAGTTCGACATGTTCGATCTGCGTATCCCCACGGACGGCGCCAGCTGTCGACGGTTGAGATATCGATCTCAAGTCGCTAAGGTTCTTTAAGATTGAGATAGGAGACACGCCGAACAACCACGAACAACAAATAACAGGAGACAGTAGTTTTTATCTGGTTCAGCCTCTCGAGAGATAATAGCCCTACGTCCAGCCTTTCTTATATATCAGGGATGAATACAAGAGGTGGCTCGACGAGACGAACAAGTCTCGGCGAGATTATGCGAGTACAAATGCGCGATAAGCTATAAGATGATCACCAGGCCCCCTTAACACGCCGTAGGGGCTCTGTTTATATAGTGCTGAGCAAACCGACCTATCAAGGGATAATCGGGCCGGGCTAACTACGAGTTTGTAACGAACTCGGTACATGCCAAATATATCCCGAGGTAGATAAGGCATACTCCAATTCTTGGGGATCAGGACTTCTATTCCAATCCGGGAAACCAACGTCCGGGTCTTCACGTAGCCGTGCAGAACTCTTGTTTGAGTAGGACTCAAACACGAATCCTAGGCCGTTACGCACCGTGCCAGCCAAGAAGCTGTTCGGCAGGATGCATATGGGCCTGATAGAACCTTCCAGGGAGCTGGGCCCTGGTAGGCTATTCGAGTAGGCCGTCAGGGAGTGGGCCATGGCTATGGGCCGTGATTTTAATCCCCGACAGGTGTGATCCGCAGTGGTTGAGCGGAGAACACGCCGTCAAAACGCACTCTTAACATCCATTTGAAAAGGAGTTATGTTATAGAGAGAAGCGAATGCCAAGAGTAACCGAATAGCTTCAAGTCGAGCAACGGGAGCGTAGGTTTCTCCATAGTCAAGTCCTTCAATTTGTGTGAAACCTTGCGCCACCAATCTTGCTTTGTTTCGCACCACTTCACCGTTCTCATCTTGTTTGTTGCGGAAGACCCATTTGGTTCCAATAACATTGTGGTCCTTCGGTCTTTCCACAAGCTCCCAAACTTCATTGCGGGTGAAATTGTTTAGTTCTTCATGCATGGCGTTCACCCAATCCGCATCCGCCAATGCCTCATCAATGGTCCTAGGCTCAACAATAGACACAAAAGGCGTGATGCTCACAATAATTAGCGGTATGAGAACGGGTTGTTACGCCTTGATTGAGATTGTCAATGACTTGATCTAGGGGATGAACTTTGGAGAGAGTGCGGTGTTGTTGGACGGGTATTTGTAGATCAACGCCTTCCCCTTGAGCTTGATCAACTTCAAAGTTCGTATCTCCGTCCACCGCTTGATCTTGAGTTGTTGGAAAGGTGTCTTGAGCTTGATTATCGATGGTGGTGGTGGGGGTGAGTACTTCATCTTTTGGTGCTTCCGGTGAGGGTCGAATTTCCCCCAACTCCATGGCTTCATGTGGTAGCTCATCACCTATATTTCTTGTCAAATCTTGCTCACTTTGTGAGCCGTTAGTTTCATCAAACTTGACATCATAGGCTTCCTCAACTAGCCCGGTAGAATTATTAAAAACTCGAAAAGCTTTTGAGCGAGAGGAGTACCCTAACATGATACCAATGTCACACCTCTTTTGAAACTTACCCAAATGAGTCCTTTCCTTATAGATGTACACCTTGCAACCGAAGACTCGAAAGTAAGAGATGTTGGGCCTTCGTCCCACTAGTAGTTCATATGAGGTCTTGTGAAGGAGTCGGTGGAGGTAAAGGCGGTTGATGGCATGGCACGCCGTGTTGATGGCTTCCGCCCAAAAGGCATGCGGCGTGTTGTACTCGTCAAGCATCGATCTTGCTATCTCTATCAAAGTACGGTTCTTCCTCTCCACCACTCCATTTTGTTGTGAAGTGTATGCCGCCGAGAATTCGTGCTTCACACCTAACTCATCACAAAATTCTTCAACATTTGTGTTAGTGAACTCGGTGCCAGTATCACTCCTCACCTTTTTAATAAAAGAGTCAAATTCTTTTTGAGATTTCAAAGCAAATCTTTTAAACACATCACCGGCAAGAGATTTATTTGCGAGGAAAAATACCCAAGTGAAGCGAGAGAAATCATCGACAATCACATGACAATAAGAATTACCGTCTATGCTCGCATAGGTGGTTGGGCCAAATAAATCCATATGCAAAAGTTCAAGTGGTCGGGATGTAGACATAAAAGTCTTAGTCGGATGAGAATTAGCCACTTGCTTGCCGGCTTGGCATGAGCTACATAAGCGATTTTTCTCGAATTTGACATCCTTCACTTCAACAACCAAGTTGTCTTTAAAAACCTTTTTTAAAGTGCCCATTCCAACATATCCAAGACGTCTATGCCACAACCAACCAAGAGTGGTTTGAGCAATAAGACAAGTCTTGATTTGAGAAGATTCACGGTTTGAAAAATCAACCAAATACAAATTTTGAAACCGGGTGCCTTCAAATGCAACACTTTGATCCTTAGTCGAAACGACACGAACTCCGTTGATCGAAAAGAAGCAATCAAAACCCAAATCGCACACTTGAGCAACGGAGAGGAGATTAAAGTTGCAAGCTTCCACCAAAAGCACATTAGAGATGGATAGGTCATTGGATATTGCAATTTTACCTATACCCTTTACCTTTCGCTTGGAGTTATCCCCAAATGTGATCTTGTGTTCGGGGTCCTTCTCCTCTTCTAGTGAGGTGAACATACTTGAGCTACCGGTCATGTGTTGGGTGCAACCGCTATCAAATATCCAATGCCGGCCACCGCTCTTATAGTTCACCTACACATACAAATTCAAGCTTGGGTTTTAGGTACCCAAGATTTCATCTTGGGTCCTCTTGAGTTAGTCATCAAGCATTTGGGCACCCAAATAGCCTTTACATCTTTCTTTTCATTGGGTGCACCAACATAATTAGCATAGGTAGAACCATTCTTCCTCATAAGCATGTAACTAGCATTAAGCACTTGAGTTTTAGACATGAATTGAGA
Organism: Raddia guianensis; assembly: GCA_036346415.1. Classification (NCBI taxonomy): domain Eukaryota; kingdom Viridiplantae; phylum Streptophyta; class Magnoliopsida; order Poales; family Poaceae; genus Raddia; species Raddia guianensis. The sequence continues at coordinate 47,529,647 of CM070535.1, read as the reverse complement.
TGATTTTGCAAGAGGACAAGCAATGGCTTTATGTTTCCCATTTTTGCAAATATGACAACGGGTCCCTCCCTTAACAAAAGTTAACTTGGGCTTACCCCAACCTCCCTTGGGCAAATCCCCAGGATGAAATCCCAAACCATGCTTACCCAAGGTGTACCTTTGCTCCCGAAGCACTTTGTTAAGAGAGTTGTTCCCGACAAGCAATTTGGCTAAGCTAGAGTCTAGTTGCTCAATTCTATCCTTTAGAAGCAAATTTTTCTTTACTAGCTCATTAGCACATTTAGCAACACCACAAGTACCAATAGAACAAGCATTTTCATTTAAAGGAAGAGTACTAGTGGGTGAAGATGAGCTAGCATTAGGTGTGATGGTGGGTGACAAGCTCAAAGATGTGTCATGAGATAAGCTAAGTGAACCATCTATGGTATCAATTAAATCACAAGTCACACCAACATCGTATTTTTCAATTGAGCAATCAAGAGGAGTTTCAACATCAACATTAGAGCTAGCAAGTTTGTTTTCTAAAATTTCAACTTGTAAATTTAGAGCTTCATAATCATCTTCTAGAGTTTCATGTTTTTCAAGCAAATTTTCAAATTCATTCGCAAGTTCTTTATGCACTTTCACTAGCTTCTTTCTTTTAGACTTTTCCTTCTCTAGAGCATTATTCAAATCATCAATCAAAAGCTTAATCTCACTTTTAGAGAGGTGCTCATGTGTTACCTTCTCCTCTAGTGCCATTAGACACATGGGAGGTGTGGGGTTGTCGATGGCGACTCCGGACACCTTGGTATTTTCACTGTCGGAGGAGTCCGCCCAAGAGCCCTCATCATCGGTGATCCATTCCCCAATTACTTCTTCTTGTACATTGGCGGTGAGGCAAAACTATTGCTTGGGAAGAACCGGAGGAGCATTCTCCTTGATCGCAAGCCCGGCTAGCCCATGAGCTCTAGTATCTTCTTCTTCGGAGGATGATTGGGAGGACGATGAGGTTGAGCTATCTTCCTTCTTGGTCTTTTGACCGCCAAGAGCCTTCTTCTTCTCCTTTGATTTGTGATCGCTTTTGCGGTAGTGACGGTGCTTCTTCTTGTCGTCATCCTCATCTTCCTCTTGATTCCTTGCCTTGTGCTTGTTCTTTTTGCTTTTTGGACAATCCGCCGCCAAGTGACCCTTCTCTCCACTTTCATAGCAACGCATTTCGGAGATGGGTCTTCGCCTTGAATAGGATGTTCCGTCGCGGAAGCTCATCTTCTTGATCAACTTTCTTGACCGCTTGACAAGGAGGGCCAATTCTTCAATCTCCGGAATTGCATCATCGGAGTCATCATCATCTTCTTCAACTTCAATCTTCTTCTTCCCACTTTTGGCTTTGGCGGGGAGAGCAATTGACTTCTTATTGAGCGGGGACTCTTCGCTTTCAATAAGCCGCATCTCATATGAGTTAAGTTGTCCGAGGAGCTTTGTCGGTGTCATCTTCTTGAGTTTTGACTTGGATGCTCGAATTAAGGTCACAAGTGGATTGAAACTAAATGGCACAGCATCAAGCATCTTCCGACAAATGTCAATGTCTTCCAAGACCTTCTTCTCCGAACATCCGGCAATTTCATTGACGATGGGGTTCAACCTAAGAAACATTTCATTAACACTTTCATTAGGAAGCATATTGAATTGATCAAATCTTTTTCTAGCACGAGATAGCTTCTCCTCAAGCATCTCGGCACTACCAACATGAATTTCTCTAAGATGCTTCCAAATGTCATAAGCTTTAGTGAGATTGCCAATGCTATCAAAAACTTCGGAAGACACACTAGAAAGTAAAGCATTTCTAGCAATGGCATTAAAGCGTTTGTACTTAGCATGTACTTCATCAAGAGCAATTGTTCCGGCCGGAGGGTCCGAATAGCCGGTCTCACAAGCGACCCACACATCATAGCTAAGTGCCTCTAAGTAACATTGCATCCTAATTCTCCAATAGTTGTAGTTTGTTCCATCGAAAATAGGAGCTTTTCCAATTTCTATCCTAGGCCCCCTCTTGAGCCATCTCCTAGCAGTGAAGCTAATACGGGAGAACCTAGATGCTCTGATACCACTTGAAAGAGGATCCTAAGGCCTTGAGGGGGGTGAATAGGCAATTTTAAATTCTTTTGATTATTCTCAAATTAAGCATCATATTAATAATCACCCAATCCTAGTTGCAATTGACAAGTAAGCGGAAGCGATAAGCAATTACGAGGCAACTAAGACATGGCATTCAAATTAGCACAAGCAATGCAATAAGAGTAAGTGCGGGAATATAAATGAAAGGGAGACACGGTGTTTGTTTGACCGAAGTTCGGAGCCGCAACTCCTACTCTCCGTTGAGGCTACCCCTTGCGCACAAGGACCGGCTCGCTCTCGAGCCTCACGCCTCACTTACTCCCGGTAGTCGTTCCGCCACTCCGGCGAGGTGGACTCCGTCACCCGTACACTGACTCGAGAGTAGCCACACGCCCGCGCTTTTAACCCAACTCAAGCCGAAGAAACTTATTCAATGGTCACTTCTAACTGCTTTTGGTCCCAAATCTTTGGTGTTGCTTTTTCCAATAAACGTTGGTTACATTTCTTTATGCTATTTGTACCCGTCACCGGTTTATGGATGAGTGCTATTGGCGGGTTAATTTGATTCAATGACCAGAGTTCCGCGAGGATATATAGCTCGGAGACGACGAACAAAAATGCGCTCATTTGCCTCAAACTTTAGAGGGGCTCATTTAAGACTTAATCGAATGAGAACTCAACAAGTAAGAAGAGCTTTTGTTTCCTAAGGCCTACTCCCAAGCCCTCGCCTCCACGAAGGATATCTTCAAAAGTAACAAGCCCGAAACGCCCCGATCATGCCGGATCGAAGGACTTCCATGAAGCTCAGTATTGGGATTTGATGAATTGTGGCTTTGGATGATCTTGTGGGTGGAGGAATGGCTCTAGAACACCCAATTTATGAGCTATGAATGTGGTAGGTGAGTGGAGCAGCAAACCTCAAAATAACCAGCCACTAGGTAGGTATTTATAGCCCCAAGAGCAAAACTAGCCGTTGCCCCTCGGAAAAGGACAAAAAGACTAGCCGTTAGCCTTTACCGGACGCCGTCCGATAGGCACCGGACGCCGTCCGACAGGGACGACTGCTCACAAAAAACAACTGATCGGACGCCGTCCGGTACGGACCGGACGCCGTCCGACAGTGCAGATGCAACGGATCGGACGCCTCCCAGACGCCGTCCGACAGCGGAAAGGATCAAATATGAACCTTATCGGACGCCGTCCGGTAACTACCGGACGCCGTCCGACAAGAAGCTTACAAGGACGGACGGCCGCCAGACGCCGTCCACCAAAAAGGGCCGGTTTTAACCTTACGGACGCCGTCCGATAACGACGGACGCCGTCCGGCGTAAGGATTTTCGGCTTAAAGGTGAGGGGGAAATTTAGGTGGGTTTCTCTCTCTCTAGAAATCTCACAAAGGGATAGTTGGGTATTTTTAGAAGTGGTGGACTACGGAAACCGAGTTTTCAAGAATTCGCAAAGATCCGGCATAGTCCGAGAAATTTGAACCCCTTTTGAAATCCGACGAAAAACAGGAAATAAACCTAACTACTCCTAATCTATACGTGACCTCTTCTCTCGCCCGGTCACGCACTTGAAAACTTGCAGTAGCTCACAAATTTGACTTTGCTTCAAATTTGGGTTTGTAAAAAAACGCCGAGTCTTCGCTAGGGTTCCGAGAAAACCAAAAAACCCCTAGCACTAAATATTTATCTATTTTGTCATCAATGCCACTAATAAAAATTAGGGCTCAACGATGCTCACAGAGCAGACTTAGCTGCGAGGCGAAAAGCCGTGTTACGCAACCCTGAGTTTAGGAATTTGCGGAAACAAGATACGGGCAGGGAAACCCTATAGATCGCGGAGCCAAGAGTTCGCAAGACCTAGCAGCCATCAAGTGTTACCAGAGAGGAGATAGCCTGAGAAGACAAGAAGTGAAAAGGGCCGCAGGGGGCCGCGAAAATTCACTGTTTATTGGATTGAACTTTACATGGCAGCCCGAGAGACTTCGACGAACTAAGGCGCGAAGTTTGACAAAAAGCGCGCGGCTAAGCAAACAAAGGACCTACACAAAGAACTTACGAAGCTGATCGATGTTCCAAGTGCTGGTCAGCTCTCTCCCGTCCTCCATTGCCAGGCGAATGACCCGGCAAGCGAGAGAAACAATCGTGAACGGGCCCTCCCAACAGGGAGTTAACTTGTTGGCATTGGACAGGTTCTGGACACGGTGCAGAACGAGGTCGCCCACCTTCAAGACCCTTGGTCGAACTAATTTGGCAGCGTGCCGGCGAAGATCTTGCTGGTAGCGCGCCATTCTGACTTGTGCCCGTTCGCGTGTGCCTTCGAGGAGATCGAGTTCGAGTAAGCGCTCTTGCTCGTCGTCAACCAAGTTGACCGAGCTCGTGCGAGGCGAGCCGAGTACTACTTCGGCGGGCAAGATGGCTTCTGCACCGTAGACCAATTGGAAAGGAGTTTCCCGGTTCTACCGGTGGGCGTGGTGCGAATCGCCCGAGGACGGAAGGAACCTCGTCGACCGAGCTTTGTTGTGCTCATGAGTGCCGCGAACACGCCGCTTGATACCTGGACTATCTCGTCCGTTAGCTCGCCGATCGCTCCATTGCTCGTGGATGTGCCCGAGGCGAAGCGAACTTGGTACCCGGTATGCTCACGGTATTCCCGAATAGCTCGCTTCGAATCGGGGCGATTATCGGTGATCGACTTATGGGGAATCGGCTGCGTGATCACGTTGCTCTTGAAAAAGCGCACAGCCGATTTGGCGTAAAGAGAGGACACAGGCTCTGCCTCAATCCACTTTGTAAAAGTGTCGATGGCGACGAGCAAGTGTGTGTAACCCTTATACCCTTTAGGGAACGGGCCGAGCAGATCCAGACCCCATGTGGAGAAAGGCCAAGATGGGGGGATCGTTTGGAGCCCTTGGGCGGGCTTATGTGCCTTCCGGGCGTAAAATTGGCAAGCTTTGCACTTAGTTACTACATCCCGGGCATCTTGTAACGCTGTAGGCCAATAGTAGCGCATGCGAAACGCTTTGCCAACCAGAGTCCTGAAGGAGGCGTGGTTGCCATAGGCACCCTCGTGTATGTCCCTAAGAAGGAACACACCCTCCTGCTGAAAGATGCACTTGGAGAGGACTCCTAGAGCACCTTGGCGGTAAAGGATGCCGTCCACAAGCTTGTATGGACTAGCACGCCTTAGAAGCCGGAACGCTTCGGCCGTGCGTCGGGTGGTCGATCGCAAGGTACCGGACAAATGGCGTTGTCGATCCAGCGACACTGCCGATAACGGAGACAGCACCACCTGTCTCTGTTGCCTCGTCCGGAGACGTGATAGAGGGCTTGTAAAGGTGCTCGACGAGCACCCCTGCCGGAGCAGGTTCGCGTGAGGATCCATACTTGGACAGCTGGTCGGCCAAGAAGTTATCCTTCCTGGGTACGAAGAGCACCTCGAAAAATCGAAAGTGCCGCTCCAACTTCCTCACTTCAACCAGGTAGTGCGCCATTGAGTCATCGCAGCACTGATACTCCTTGTTGACCTGATTGATGACCAGCTGTGAATCTCCCTTCACAGTCAGCCGTTGGATGCCGAGCGACTTGCACGCCCTTAAGTCCCGCGAGGAGGGCCTCGTACTCCGCGGCGTTGTTAGTCACCGCAAAGTCTAGTTGGATAGAATACTGGAGTTGCTCTCCTTGAGGGGAGATGAGAACAAAACCAGCCCCCGAGTTTCCAGTGCGCGAGCCATCAAAGAACATGGTCCAGGGTGTTCTTCAGGTTGCTCGGAAGCTTCTTGGGACTTGGGCGGGCAAGTCCATTCAGCGACAAAGTCAACCAAGACCTGGGATTTAATAGCAGTTCGGGCAGCAAACAGAATGTCGAACTCTGCCAGTTCCATTGCCCATTTAGCTATACGTCCGCCGGCTTCCTTGTTCCGTAGGATTTCTCCTAGAGGGAACTTGGTCGGGACCAGTATTTGGTGCGCCTGGAAATAATGCCGAAGCTTTCTAGAGGACATGAGCAAGGCATAGAGCAACTTCTGAACCTCAGAGTAACGCTCCTTTGATCCATGAAGCACCTCGCTCACGTAGTAGATTGGTCGATGGATGCCTTCCCTTTCCACCGTCAAGACAGCACACACCGCTTGCGGCGTGCAGCCAAGGTACAGCAAAAGTTGTTTGCCATATCGAGGGTAGTCAAGACAGGTGGGTTGGACAGGTATTGCTTTAGATCTTGGAAGGATCTGTCAGCCTCCTCTGTCCACTCGAAGCCATTGTGCTTGCGCAGGGCCTTAAAGAAGGGCAGCCCGCGTTCGCCTTGACGGGAAATAAACCTGCTTAGAGCAGTCATCCGCCCTGTGAGGCTCTGAACTTCCTTGACGGTAGCTGGAGCCTGCATGTTTTCAATGGCCTCGATTTTTCAGGGTTAGCAGAGATTCCTTGCGAACCAATGACATAACTGAGCAACATTCTAGATTGAACACCAAAGGTACACTTCTCTGGATTTAACTTTATTCGATGCCTGGTGAGATTACGAAAAGTCTCGGCCAGGTCTTTGACATGATCTGGAGCGTACTTGCTCTTTACAACTATATCGTCGACATAGACCTCCAGGTTTCTTCCACGCTGTTCTGGGAAAGTCTTCTCCATTAAGCGCTAAAACGTGGCACCAGCATTGCGTAGACCGAATGACATGGTCCTATAGTAGAAAGTGCCGAAGGGGGTGATAAAGGCAGTCTTATCTTCATCCTCGCGGGAGATGCTTATTTGGTGATAACCGGAGTAAGCATCCAAAAAACTCAAAAGTTGGGCATCCGCAGTCGCGTCGACCAGCTGGTCTATGCGAGGCAACGGAAAATTGTCCTTAGGACAATCAGGGTTCAGATCTGTGTGGTCGACACACATCCTCCACTTGCCGCCTTTCTTCTTTAGAATGACAGGGTTGGCCAGCCACTCGGTGTGATGAACCTCGCGGATGAAACCAGCAGCGAGCAACTTGCCAAGCTGATCCTTGATGATTCCCTGCTTGAAGTTCGAAAAGTGTCGAAGCTTCTGGCGAACAGGCTTTTTGTCCGTCTAGACTGCCAGTTTGTGCTCCATAACCTCCCTTGGGACCCTAGGCATGTCAGACGGCTCCCAGGCAAACACGTCTGCATTAGCTCGGAGGAAGGCAATGAGCTCGCTTTCCTATTTGGGGTCTAAATTGGCCCCCAAATGCACTGTCTTGGAAGAGTCATCAAGAGACAGCAGAACTTCTTTGGTCTCTCCCCCTGGCTGGACAGAAACCTTGGGACGGGCAGACTTGGTTTGCGGAACGTCGGGACCATGCGGTGGAAGCTGGTCGACCAGGGCGAGGAACTGCTCGTCGCAATCCAGAGCAGCTTTGTAGTTGCCCGTGACCGTGATCACACCGTTAGGGCCCGGTATCTTCACGCAATGGTATGCATGGTGGGACACGGCCATGAACTTGCCAAGAGATGGCCGGCCCAAGATCGCGTTATAGGCAGATGGGAAGTCAACCACGTCGAACGTGATCAACTCTGTCCGGAAGTAGTTTGGGCTGCCGAAGGTCGCGGGCAGAACAATCTGGCCCAACGGCTTAACAGCTTCTCCCGGCACGATCCCATAGAAGGGCATCGCGACCTCTTTGAGTTTGGAGCGAGGAATCTGCATATCGTCCAAGACTTTTGCTGAAAGCAAGTCCAGCGCACTCCCGCCGTCGATCAACACACGGCCAACTCTGGCGTTGCTGATGGTCGGAGCGACCACCAGTGGGAGCCGCCGAGACTTGGTCATCCCAGTGGGGCAATCTTCCCGAGAGAAGGAGATGGAAACCTAGGTCCGATTCATCGATTCGGGCTGAGGCTTGCCCTTTTCAACGCTGTGGACCTCCCGAGCAGCTTCCTTGAGGCTGCGCCGAGAGGGGTAAGCCGAGGAACTGCCGAAGATGACGGCGATATGGTTCACGGGCTCTTGATATTCATCATCATCGTCTCGTTCACCATCATCGGTTTGGCGCTTGGCCTTGCCGGCATCACCTTTTTCGGGCAGGGTGGGCATTGGGCCCTTGCCGTTGTAGAAATCCTCGAGCTTTGCAGCCCAGGTCCTGCAATGGCGTGTGTCATGCCCGTAGTTCTGGTGGAACTTGCAATATCGGTCACTGGGACCTTTCTTGCCTTGATTGCCTCCCTGGGCGGGCTTCTTGCCCTTATAGTTATTATTGGGCTTCTTCTGCCCGTCTTTGGGAGGAGGTGCGCGATCTATACCGGCGACGGTGTTATCCTGCGCACCCTTCTTCTTCTTCTGGGACTTCTTGTCACCAGGATTGTTGCTGATCTTCTTCTTTTCATCCACACCAGGCTGGGCAGGCAGCTCGCCCTTGTCGAACGCCTTCTTGTACTGAACGCGCTCTGCCGGGTTGGCATAGCGGTCAGCCGCCATAAACAGGTCGTTGGCGGTCCAGGTCTCATTGATCTCGAGATCCTAGGTGAGCCGCTCGTCGCGGACTCCGTTTTTGAAGGCGCGGACAACAGATTCGTCCGAGATGTTCGGGATCGTGTTGCGAATCTTGATGAAACGCTTCACGAAGTTGCGGAGGGTCTCCCCGTTCATCTGGATCATCTAGTGCAGATCATCCTCCTTGCCCAGACGTACGTAACAGCTCTGGAAGTTGGCAATCAGAGCGTCACAAAGTTGGTCCCACGAGCGAATGGAACCCTCTTGCTGATTGAACAGCCACGTCCGAGCAGCACCCTCAAGGACAGTCGGAAGGTAATTTGCCATGACTAGCTCGTCACCTCCGGCTGCCATGATGGCTGTAGCATAGATGGAAAGGAATTCTTCTGGGTTTTGAGTCCCATTGTACCTCTCCATGTGACCGGGCTTGAATTAGGAGGGCCATCTGACAGCGCGAAACTCGTCAGAAAAAGCCTTACAGCCCAAGACGTATGACCGACCACCTTCTCCCGCAGAACCTAGTCTCGAGAAGACGTTGGTCCTGTTGCGCGGATGAACTCTTGCTGAACAGGAAGATTCTGCTTGGAGAAATTCTCTCCGAGGCAATCCTCCGCGCTCCTTCCTCGTGGTCGCTACGATTCGCTCCTCACGAGGGGATCGCCCACGATCGTCGCGCGCACACTTGCCCCTGTGGTCACGATGAGCTCGGGGACTTGGCGAGCGTCGGCGACCATGGGTATCTGGCTCGTTGCGAGTCGTCCTTCGTCCGTGACGAGGGTCACGTGATCGATCGGAGCGCTCGCTGCCCGAATCCACCCGGACAGGCTGACTGCGCTGCCCGGATGAGGTATTAACTTCACCTATGGACTTAAGGCTTTCGGCCAGTCGCTCAAGGTGAGAAGCAACAGCGTCGCCCATAAGGGCGAGGTTGTCCTGGTTAGCTGATCTGATCACCGTCGCCAGGGCTTGAAGCCGTTCTCGGCTCTGCTCAAGGGGTCCTGGGATCCCTGAGGCATCCGCGTCTTGCCCGACCGGATTCCAGTTGCGCGGGGATTCATTTCGGACAAGTGGAATTTTTGCCGGGGGATCTGGTGTAGGTACGCGAGGCGGGTCGCGTCGCTGACGCTTGCACTGATCGCGAATCTACGCCAGAGTTTGGTTGATAGATTCATTCAGACTGCGGTGAACAACATCTTGCTCGCGGGTAGCTGGAGCAGATCTATCTTGAATCCGAGCAGAATTGATCCGCTCGATCTCTTTAGCTGCCGCGACCCGTGCAGGATCCTCTGAGGTTCCTGCACCGGCCATGTTGATACTGCGGTGGCCGTGCGTAGGTGCGCTGGACGATGTCATCACTGTGTCGCCACAGGAGGAATCGACCGACATAGCCTTGGAATCCGAAAGATCTAAACCATTGTAAAGATCGTCGGTTCTGTATTCATCGTCGATGACGGGAGCTTGATCTAAGACCATCTCTGGAGCGTATCCAGAGATTTCTGTCCCAGATATGGAAATCGACCGAGATCGAAAAGATCGATCCGATCTGACAGGGGACGAGACATCCTGTCCTTCTGAGTCATAGTCCTCAGGAAGAGATCCATGGTCGCTGATGGAGTTCGACATGCTCGATCTACTAGTCCCCACGTACGGCGCCAACTGTCGACGGTTGAGATATCGATCTCAAGTCAAATAAGGTTCTTGAGAAAGGGGAGATAGGAGACACGCCGAACAGAACGAACAGCAATCAACAAGCAGCAAGGAGACACGGGGTTTTTATCCTGGTTCAGGCCTCTCGGGGGAGATAATAGCCCTACGTCCAGCCTTTCTTTATATCAAAGAGGATTACAAGATGGAAACTCGACGAGATTAACAGGTCTCAGCGAGCAGTATGCAAGAATACAAAGATGCTTAGCTGATGTTCGATGCCCCCTAAACGCCGTAGGGGCTTCGTTTATATAGTGCTGAGTAAACCGACCTACCAAGGGATAATCGGGCCGGGCTAACTACGAGATCATAATGAACTCGACGTGCCAAATACATCCTGAGGTAGGTAAGGTAAACTCCAATTCTTGGGGATCACGACATCTACTCCAATCCGGAAAACCACGTCTGGGTCTTCACGTAGCCGTGCAGAACTCTGTTCGAGTCGGACTCAAACACGAATCCTAGGCCGTTACGCACCGTGCCGCCCAGAAGTCGTTTGGCGGGGATGCACATGGGCCTGATAAAACCTTCTAGGGAGCTGGGCCCTAGCAGGCTGTTCGGTTAGGCCGTCAGGGAGTGGGCCATGGCAATGGGCCGTGATTTTATCTCCGACATCCCTCCTTCACAGTTTTGAAAACAAAGGCTCCTCTAGAGGCAATATCTAGGAATTTAACACTCTTAGGGGTGAGACCCCCATAAGTGCTGCATGAGCATGGGTTCTAGCATGTCTAGGTCAGGGCCTCATAGGACTAAGTTGGTAAAACGAATCCAAGCATCATTCTAAGATTCTCTCTCTTCTTGTCGAAAGCTTACAACCTTTCTTCGGAGATTGCAAATTTTTGATACGGGGAAGTAGGCAAAGCAAAACTTTTCTCTTAGCGCTACCCAACTTCCTCCTACATCACCTATGCAAGAGTAATACCACTCTTTGGCTAACCCCTTTAAAGAGAATGGGAAAAGCTTCCATTTCAGGGTTTCAGGGGACACGCCCAAGAAAGAAATGGTAGAACATATTTGCTCAAAATCTCGTAGGTGGTCGTACAGATTTTCATCTTTGATCCCCGCAAATGATTTTTCCCGAATCATGGCTACGAGTTCTGGACGAAATTCATAGCCAGATGCATGGTTAGGGTCTGAAGATGGTGGAGGTCCAAAGGGCATGCCCTTCGGAGCCGAAAATTGAAAGATAGGAGTGGTGTCCATATGTGGTGGTACGCGGACAAGCAAGGTTCTCAACTAGAACAGCAACCGTTCCCCGGCAACGGCGCCATAAAGCTTGTTGGCGATTCTTACGCCTTTTGGAATTAATCCGCAAGCGCACGGATATCACTGTAGCTTTCACCCGGGAGTATTCCAAGGTATCGATTTCCACGAAGAACGAGAAGTGCTCTAATCTAGAATCTAACTTGACCGGATGGATAATGGTGGTAATGACAGTAATGATGGGAGTAGGACAAGATATTTCGGGTTGAGAGGCTCTACGGTTTCTACTTAGCCAAAGATACAAAATTACTGACACACAATTGCTACTTTGTATCGGAGCTCAGGCACTCACTACCACCCGCTATCCTAAATTGGAATCCCGAATGATTATGATCGTCCTGATTTGCTCAACTGGTCTGTAACTAACGGGGCGGATTTCACAAAGTCTAAGCCGGATAATAGGGCTGTCACCACCTATTACCTACCATACGTCCGTTGAAGCAGGTGCCTACTGGCTACTAACTAGTCCAAACACCACGTTTGTACCTAGCAGTAATACGTACCAAGAACGTTACTTCGATACGCACCCCTACTACCTCTTATACTAATCTCTAGGTGGACAATTAAGCACAAAGATTTTAGCACTCAAGAATAGTACGGGCCTAATACCAACAGAGCAACCATGTATATGAAAGAACTTTGCTTATTCAACAAGAAATTGAGCTAAGTGTTACCGAACATTGGAGCGAAGCCGAACTCGCACCCGAGTCGGCTTCGGAGCACGAAGTGGAAGAGAGCCGACACCTCCGGCGTCTCCCCAACACTCAACTCTCCTCTCTCCCTACTTCTACATTTCTAAGTGGACAACATAGAGTTGTTTTCTTCTCTTCTCCACTTCTCCATGATCACAAATGAGGGTGAACACCTCCTTTTATAGTGTGCCGGGGCGAGTGAGCGAGTGCCACGTGTTGGGACAAGTGTCACTCAACCCCCTCCGAAGGAGAATCCAAAGCGGCCTCGGGGGTAGGTCGGCCGGCCTAGTGGGTCGGCCGGCCCGGCTTCGGTTGATCCCGGCCCTCCAAATCGCATGGGATACTCCTTGTGTGGTGTAGATCATCTCCCTAGGTCGGTTTGGCAGTTGGAGACCGGTAGCATTGGGTTCCTTTAGAATCCTATGCATGTCTTGTGAAATACTCCATGTTCTGGATCAAACCGACTTGCGTGGATGGTTGGGATGTCCTCTAGGTGTGTTGCTTGGCGTGTGGGGAAGAAACCGACGCAAATTGATCAAAAGAAGGGACCGGCCGACCTGGCTTGCGTCGGCCGGCCCAGGGTTTGGGTCCGGTCTGGTCCGTCGTCTTACGGAGCTCATTTCTTCCTCATCCGAGCTCCAAATATAGCAAATAATATATGCATTTCGATCATCTCGACGAGCTCTTCATCATGGTGCAGTCCATTTTATAATTTGATGACTTTTCAAAATATGTTTAATTCAAACTCCATCTTCCGTTCGATTTGCATACGGCCGATAAATCATCTTTTCTTGTGTATGCCTACAAACCATGAGACTACACCAAAACTCATGGAACTCGTTGACGTTCGCCTCAATGTAGTTTGAATTCCTTTATTTTGTAGATATGTTGACGGTCAAAAGCATATAAAATATTGCAAATAAGATCGTCAACAGTGCACTTTCGTTTCTTTCTCTTAATGATTGCAAATGAATCTGAGTGGTTATTCCGAGTTGTGAAGCTGTGACCCCATGTACGGCGAACTCTAGTCACTCGATACACATGCCTGGGAAAAGAGCCATGAGCCAATTCCCGATGCCCGGGTGCTAGACTAGTCGGGCAGAGTGCATAACAAAAGGAAGATTACTCGGAAGAATTTAATATAAAAAGGAAAAGGAGGAAAAGTATAAAAATTATCTAAATAAAGTAGTCGGACCTTACATCCGAGTAATTGTTTTTTCATCCAGATATTGCCTAAATCCTACATGTACATGTTACAGGGGTTTTTACCGCATCAAGTACCTTATACAACTCTGTATAGAGTAAGAAGGAGCTGCGCGCAATGTGCGACAACTACGGCTCGGTGAGTGCCTGGCACGGCTACACACTTACGCCCGCGCCTCGACCGTACAAATATATAGCTCAGCGAGCACTCGGCATGGCTACGCTCCTACGCCCGCGCCTCGAGTGTACCCCATGTTGGGTCACTAGTTGGTCTCTTGAGTTTCAATGGTACGCTCCAATTGGAGCCGACACTGTACACCGCAACCCGGGTATGGATACCATATGGCCAAACCATATCCTTAAGGTACGTCTTGTGGTGGGACCATCAGTTGTATCTCACTTCGGTCGGGTACATGTACCGTCTGGCTGACAACAATGATATGCCCCCATGTTGACACTAGCTGTGTGCCGCACCAGTCGGATACATGTATCATTGGACCAAACCCTGTCCAGATGGTATGCTCCATGTTAGGCCAATATCTTTACTCTACGAGTACAGGTACCAGATGGTTAAAAATACGGTACGCCCTCTGGGGCCACCTGCTGTATGCCACTCCGGTCGGGTATAGGTACCAGTCGGCTCAGCCAAAACCACGGTATGCCCTCTAGGGCCACCAGCTGTATCCCACTCCGGTCGGGTGCAGGTATCGCTCAGCTCTTCAGCCAAAACCACTGGTACGCCCCATGTTGGGTCGCCAGCTGTACATCGCAAGACAAGTACAGATACCACTTTATCAAAATAAAAGTGATGCGCCTTACAATGGGCCGATCGCCAGAACTCCGGCAATCCCGGGCTGGGTATCACTAATGACTCTATGGATCTCTATGAGTCCTTCACAGTCTCCTCGCAGATAAGGGGCAGAAGCCAGTCGGGAAGAAGCATCAACAATCCACAAAGCACTCGCCATGAGGCATGACTCATCCAATGTACGGTAAAGAGGAGCAGCTACTCAACTATGAAGCACTCGGGGGCTACTATGGATAACAAAGACCCCGGGTATCCACACGGTGGGCCTAAAAGAACACCCGACAGGGGATGGACCAAATCGGGTGGATGAGGACAGGTATCATTTGGACTTTAGAAGGCTTGCCCGGTAAGGAAAGACATAAAGATAGAAGTCTATCCATAATTAATAGGGAAGATACAATTGTAATCCCAGATAACTACATATTTGGCTAGAGTATAGAGATAGGAATCCTACCTTGTAACCGACAAGGACTCTACCATGTAACCTGACCCCCCATTATATAAGGCGGGCAGAGAGCTCTCTGGTTCGGCACCATCATCATCATCATCATCACCACCACCACCACCACCACCACCACCTACATCTTCATCTCCACACCTATCCATGGAGAGACATCTCCCTCCATATTGATCATCAGATCACCATTATAATCCCAGAGCACAGGACTAGGGTATTACCTCCATCGCGAGGGCCTGAACCTATATAAAAAAGACCCCCTGTCTTGTACTACCATCAAGTTTGGATCTTGTGTATCGCCCCATATATAATCATTGCCAACGATAACCCCCGGTTATCTACTCGTCGACAACCGAGAGATTGTCGGAGCTAGAAGGCAGTGGCACGAGTGATTTTTTATCTGTTGGATATCAGCCCTATGTCTAGTCTTTGTTCCTTAACGAGCTTGAAACAAGTACAAGAGAGGAGGCCGAGCTTAAGGAAGCTCAAGCTCTAGTATAATAAGTGCTCTGGGCGCTGTGTGTGTTGCTGAAGTGTCCACGTGAGGGCAGGAACTCCCTACTATAACTATCAAGTCTGGAGTTCTCTTGCTATGAGTCTTGCATTGGTTGGCTTTAAGAGTGTGAGATTTGTCTCCCCGTCTTCTTCGCCTCTAGTTTCTTTTATAGACAGTCCGCTTGTGCACTGTAGACCACCGTTGAACCATGGGGGTATGACTGTTACCTGTTGGACAATAGTGATCTCCCGCTGGCCTACTGGATTTGTGGCTTCGTCCGTCGGATAATAGCGTGCGCCCATCAGTCCATAGCGAATGGTTCCATGCCTTTTCCTTGTCAAGCGGCGCAGACGACTGACCTATGATAGGATGGGCATCTTCTGCCAGTGGTTGTGGCAGGCAAGTCTCGATACCGGGGTTGAGTTGACTCGAAGTCCCAGCCGTGCGGTTCCCGTTGCGTGCGATGAGGAAGAGTGCACCATGGGGTTTGTCCCCCAAGTTTGGAATCTCGGGAGCATGCCTAGGAAGCCCAAGCTCGAGCCTAGGGAACTCTAGTGCGCGCTTGGGAAGCTCGCAGGGCCCCTTCTTGGGCGGACTGCTTGAAGGGGCGGCATTGTGTATGGGGCATCTGGTTTTTACCAATAGTGGATATCCCATATGCTGAAAAGGGTGGGGAGAGAGGGGACGGATGGAAAAGAGCTGGAGATGAAGGGTGTGGAACGTCAACGATGTTGCATGATTGGGCAGGAGAAAATAGGACACAGATCATCGGGAAGAAAGCGGAAGCATGGATTGACCGAAGAATGGAGAGCTAAAGGAAGCCTTCATATCTAAAACGAATGGAGAGCGTGATCGTGTGATTAAAGAAAAGGAACCCTTTAGATGTAGATTCAAATTGTTTCTAAAATGAATAGAGGACTCGATCGCGGGATTAAATGAAAGAAGGCTTTAGATCTAGATTCAGATTCTTTATAAAACGAATGGAGAGCTAGATCACGGGATTAAAGGAAGCCTTCAGATCTAGATTCAAATTGTTTCTAAAATGAATGGAGAGCTGCATCACAGGATTAACGGAATGCAAGCCTTCAGATCTAGATTCAATTGTTTCTAAAACTATTGAAGAGCTGAATCGCAAGATTATAAAAAGGAAGCCTTTAGATCTAAATTTGAATTGTTTACAAAGCGAATGGAGAGCTGGATCGTAGGATTAAAGGAAAGGAAGCCTTCAGATCTTGATTCAAATTGTTTCACAAAATAAATGGAGAACTGGATTGCAATAATAAATGAAAGGAAGCCTTTTAATCTATATTCAAATTCAGATTCTTATTGAAACGAATGGAGTGCTGGAGGGATCAAAGGAAAGAAAGCCTTCACATATATATGCAAATTGTTTTGAAAACGACAGATCACCACCATAAGATGCTTTGAGATGAAGGGTGGAGATCAATAGTTGGTGAAACCACCACCACTGTCACCACTACTGCAAGGTGTTTTATAAGGGCATGTACAATGGTAGAGACAGCTACTATCTCTAAAACATTGACATGTCACTTACAGACAGCTATATAGACAGCGCATATAATGGGTTGTCTATAGAGCTGTCTGCATAATTATTTAATAGTTGAATTGAATTTAAAAACTGTGGTTATCAAGAGGCTGTAAAATTAAAATGAAAATTTTAAAAATAAAAACAAACGATAGATAATAAAAATTCAAAAATAAAATTTTAAAATTTATATGCAAGTGTGGTCTAGTTTTGTTTGAAAAAATGTCAGGAGCTCATTTTTTAAATCGGTTCGGTGATCAGAGCTACCAATCAAAAGATATAACAAAAATATAAACTAGAAAGTATTTTTGATATGTGTGCCATGCATGCAGGAGAAAAAAAGACATGCGCAGGAGATGCTTTCCCGGGCTAGCGCGGTGCTAGCACCGTCGCTTGGCGAAGCGACAGTCTCTTCGTCTCTCTCATCCAGCTCAGAAAAAATTTAACGTGGCACATGCTATAGCCTGCTTAGAGACTGCTGATGTGGCCCGTTGTACATGCTCTAATAGTAGAGATAGGAACCAACTTGACTAAGAAACAATAGTTTCAGAACCAAGTCAGTATATTTCCCCTTTTTCATTCTAGGAAACATAGGTCCAACTGGGAACCATAGATCTAAATTTGAATTGTTTACGAAGCGAACGGAGAGCTGGATCGCAGGATTAAAGGAAAGGACAACTCCAGATCTTGATTCAAATTGTTTCAAAAAATAAATGAAGAACCAGAATGGGAGAATAAAGGAAAGGAAGCCTTTAAATCTATATTCAAATTCAGATTGTTATTAAAATGAAATGGAGAACTTGAGGGATTAAAGGAAAGAAAGCCTTCACATTTATATTCAAATTGTTTTTGAAAACGACAGATCACCACCATAAGATGCTTTGAGACGAAGGGTGGATATCAATAGTTGGATAATAACAGAGATAGGAACCAACTGGACTAAGAAACGATAGTTTCAGAACCAAATCAATGTTTTTCCCTTTTTTTTCATTCTAGGAAACAAAGGTCAATGGAAGCCAAACAATTGGGCTCTCAATTCGTAACGCAAATAGTGAGTCGTAATATAAACAATTTAAAGCGGGATTTAAATTAAGCCTAGGCAAAGCTAATATCGACTATGTCTGCCGCATCATGAAAGATTCATCTCTATCTCTACTCCTTTAAAAGCACGAGTTCTCAAATCAATCTGGTCGACACAACCAATTCAATCCGTTTATCTTGCATCCAACGGTTCAGATCACAAATTGGATCTGGCATCTCCCAATTTCAGCGCGCCTCGAGCAATCCGCGCCTTGAGCAGTTCCAACAATCGCGCCCCAGCCGCCCCACGATGCCTAGCTTCCCCGCACGTCCTCTCCCCTTCACGCAAAACTGCTCCTTCTCCAGCCCGTCGCCGCCTCCGCAGCCTGGGGCTGCGCACTCCGCCGTCCACCCCTCGCCCGCCTCCTCCGCCGTACACCCCTCGCCGGGGAGCAGCCGGCGTGCCCGCCCCTCCTCCCCTCCTGGCCGCCCCACCCTGCGCAGGTTCCTCGTCGACGTGGGACCACGCCGGCGCCCTACAAAGCTGTGGTGAGCTCCTCTCCCTCTCCTCTGCCGCGCCGCCACTGCCCTCCAATCCGGACTCACGCCACCCCTCTCCGTTCCAGCGCACTGCCGTCGCCGGCCTCTGATCCAGCGCGCCGCTGTCACTACCAGCCTTCAAAAGCAGCGCCGCCGCCCGCCGGACTTCAAACGCGCCAGCGCCGGCGATGCCTGTCATCACGGCTACATTGGGGATTAGGTCGCACCGTCCTTCTCCATGCCAAGCCAGACCGAATCCGCTGCGGCCAACTCGCCAGAGCTCGCCTTGCTCTGGGCGCTCGTCGTCGGGATCCCGAAGACCGCGCTAGATCTTCTTTGCCGGAGGAAGCCACTGCCCCGCGCTGCTGCAGTCGCCGCCTCCCTCTTCAACGGCCTCGCCGCGCCAACGAGCTCCCGTGTCGCGGTAGTTTTCTCCGGATCTGGTCTTGAGCACATCCAGCCATGGTCACCGCTAAGGGTCACCGCCGCCCCATCCCTAAAACTCCAATGTCTCCCTGCCTTCTACTTCGTCTTCGTTCTGTGCAGCCGTCGCAGATGACGCACCAAGCGATTTCCCATCGTAATTGTGTGTCCTGGACTACTTGGCATACTAACAAAGCTGTCGCTTCAGTGCAGATGAGATGCTATTGCTTATATTGGGTAATTGACTTATCGCAAATGCACGTTGCAACCGGTATACTCCCCAAACACACCTGTTGAATCATTGTTCCTGTGCGGTGAGACCTCAAATTTCACCTTTTCCTATCTTCCCTGAACTTAGCATGTGCTTCCCCATGTCTAGCCCGTCCATTTCAGAAGCGCAAGGTCTATTAATTTTTTTAGTTATTTTTGTCTCTGTTAGCCTATGATATTGATTTTCTTTTTTAGACAGATAATAATTTCTTGATTGTCGTTGGATGGCTGTACTTTCAGCTATTTGTCTTAATTCAGATGGACATGAAGAAATGTAGCATGATTTAACTCCTGCACAAGAGTTAAATTGCCATTATGTATGCTTAGGAAAAAAAATGTCCTTCCATCAATTGCTTTGTTGATGTTGGATATTGCTGCATTGCAAACCTCTCATGACTAGCTACTTAAATTTTCAAATAGTGATTGCACATGAAGATATGTCAAAACATTGAAATAATTTGACATGATGCCTTCCATTTACACCATTTCATTGCAATTGCAAGACACGTCTAGGAGTTATGCCTCCTTTTGTTATATTTTTCATCATCTCTGTATTGTCAAAGATCAGAATGCATGAATGAACTGGTTTACGATCAATCTTCACCGTCTTTATATGTGTTAGTCTTGTTGCCTTACTACTTACTAGAATGATCTTCTGCACACAACCTATGGGACTTCCAAAATCACTGGTAATATATGTTCTATTGGTTTCATGCATTTATCTCTCTCAACTATATCAGAGGTAACATAAGTTATTTTTATCAGCCAATATAATCTTACTATTTTCAATATGATTTTGTCAATTTCTAGGACGATGGCCTTCTACGCAGTGTACACAACCCATGATTCTCCAAGTTTTATATCTGACTTCTATATGTAATTTGGTCATGTTTGAACCTTGATGTTAGCCATGCAAATAGTATTGTATATATAATGCAGTGTTTCCTTTGCATTTTAAAAGTGGTAGACGTTGAATCACTTATTCCTGTTGTAAAAAGGAAACAAATTTATGCTTGGACGTGTATTGTCAATATGAATAGATATATTATTTTCTTCAATCATGTATCATGAGACATGCTTTGCACGTGCCCGCTTACTAGTGATTTTATAAACGGGGCTCCAAAATAATAAAAAAAAATTGATTATGCAAAATATCATCGCATCGAGCAACCCCATGGCTTTCTTGCTCGATGCTTAAATCATGGTAGTACTTTTTTCCTTCGATTTTTAGTCGGTTGTATTTTATAGCAATCAACAAAGTGATACATAACATATTGATCATGTAAAAAAGATTAAATTAGATTAAATGCGACAAAAAAGACAAGGAGTATATTCGATTTGATTGATATTGGATACCTTACATGCCTTTAGGGGCTACATGTTTATAATAGAGGCTTATGCAGCTGACCTGACCACAAGTTTGTATAGGATATAGACTCTGTCTCGACATACTTAGACCAAAGTTTGTGCAATGCACAAACACAATATAAATTGATTCTAATCTTTTTAAAAGCATTAGGAAACTGCCGTTCCTATGTCGGTTTGGCCTTGTGTCAGACTCGATTAGGGATGGATCCACTTGTGGACCTGCCAAACTATGAAGTATTTGCACTATATAAAGAAGAGAGATGCCCCATTGTATGTAATCTAATCAATGAATTATAAAGCATTTGTCTGTCTCTATTATCTATGTTTTGTGTACTTTGTACATTGTTCTTGTCTTCCATCTAAGCTTGTGCAGAAACTAACAACCTTGGACTACATTCCATCTAAGCTTGTGCAGAAACTAACAACCTTGGACTACACCTCGTATCATGGTTGTCTAACATGTTATTAGCATGAGGAGTTCGACGGAGGAACTGCAAGCATGAAGGAGGACGTACATCTATGGCAAGTTGTACGTCTATACCGGTGATTTTCTGCATCAAACAATCATCACGTCGGCCGGTCTAGGACCCGTTGATTTGTCCTAGTGACAATCGTCGACTCATCGTAATCCCTACCTCGTTCAAGGCATGCAAAGTCGAGTGAGTACGGGGCACACGAATGGGGGCATGGGGTGCAGCTAGCCCATGAATCGTGATGTAGGTAGAAACCCTCGTGCTTAGAAACGATAGGATCTTATAATTAAAATGGTGAAAGACTAGAACCAAAATTTGAAGAAAAGAATAAAATATATTTGTCATTGGACATCAGTGAGATCCAAAATACACCGTAAAAGAAAAAATAGGACGTGTTTGGTTGCTCGCGCCACCACAGCCTGGCTTGACCGGGCCATGATCGTGGGAAACCTTCCACACGTGCAGATGCGCAGAGGCTATTTTACCTGTGGTTACATCGCGCGGGTGATGAGGACATCATTGACGAGGTTCAAGAAGTCCCCTACCACCAGGCCCAGGTCGAGAGGACGTCGAAGTCGTTGCCGAGTCTGGTTCGGACATCCAGGACCAATGCACCTTGAAACGGACGTCCAGATCACATACGACGTCCAAATGAGGCAAATAAGAACTGTACTGAAAGCTTACGAGATAAGCTTTCCAAAGGATCTAGCCACGCTTCCAAATTCAATCCGAGTCAACGGAAATCGTGAAAACAAGCTGATGGACAGAAACTTCCCTACGCTGCGTCATTGTATTTTTGGGCCCAAAGCCCGTGTATCCCTAGGGTTAGGTTTGTGTGTGCGTGGGCACCTGTTTGGGCGCCACCCCTCACCTGGCCGCCACCCTATATAAGTCCCCCGCCGTGCTTTGTTTTAGTTGTGTTTTGTTTAGTTGATTTCGTCACGGTTGTGTGAGATTTCGTCTTGTTCTTCTTGTGTCGGCTAGACCAACAGGACAAAGTTTCTAAACCCCATTATCTTTAATTTATATTCGCAATTGTGATTGCTTATTTTGCGTTCTTGCTCGTTCCTCGGTTGCCTGCAGGAACCATCCTTCGTGGACAGGCCCAAGTCAAGAGGACGTCGAAGTCGTTGCCGAGTCCGGTTCAGACATTCAGGACCAATGCACCTTTAAACGGACGTCCAGATCACATACAACGTCCCAAATAAGGACTCTACGGAAAGCTTATGAGATAATATTTCCAACGGATCTAGCCATGCCTCCAAATTCAATCCGAGTCAACAGGAATCGCGAAAACAAGCTGACGGACAGAAACTTCCCGGCGCTGCGTCGCCGTATTTTTTAGCCCAAAGCCCGTGTACCCCTAGGCTAGGGTTAGGTTTGTGCGTGCGTGGGCACCTGTTTGGGCGCCGTCCCTCACTTGGCCGCCGCCCTATATAAGTCCCCCGCCATCCTTCATTTTAGTTGGATTTTGTTTAGTTGATTTCGTCACGGTTGTTTGAGATTTCGCCTTGTTCTTCTTGTGTCGGCTAGAACAACAGGATCAAATTTCTGAACCCCATCATCCTTAATTTATATTCATAATTTTGATTGCTTATCGTGTGTTCTTACGAGTTTTTCGGTTGCCTGCAAGAACCGTTCTTCATGGACAGGTCTATCGTGCCTCTGATTCGGTCGATAACAATCGTAGTTGTGGTTTACTGATCGACGGGATTTTCAGTTCCTCGTGGGATTGGAAGCCGGATCGTTTAGGTCCCTGTGACACCTACCGACTTATCACTACAGGAAAAACGAAGTGTTTTCGTCGGCCCATATTAATTTCGTCGATAAAAAAAACCGACGAAAAAAAGGTTATAATTTTGTCAGTTTTTTAAAACCGATGAAAATAAGGTTATAATTTCGTCGGTTTTTTGAAACCGATGAAAATAAAGCTTTATTTCGTCGGCTCCTCCGGCCAACGAAATAAGATGCCGCCACGTCCCCAGGTTTAACCCCACCCACCGGCCCGTCTATCGGCTCACATGACCTAGATCGCGCTCCCCCACTCGCCCGCGACACGCTGCTCCCCACTCCCCCGCCGCCACCCCCTCCCTCGCGCCGCTCGCCGCCCTTTACCTCGCGCCGCCCGCCCGCTCCCCCTCGCCGCCGCCGCCGCCGCCACCCTACTGCCTCGCGCCGCTCCACCCCTTCACCTCGCGCCGTCCGCCGCCCGCTCCACTCCTAGGGTTTCCTCCTCCTCCCTCGCCGATCGGCGGTGGCCGTGCCCCTCCCCGTCGCCGCGGGCTCCGACGCCTTGCCTTCCTCTTTCCACCGCCGCGCGCCCCAATTCCTTTCCCCTCGCGCCGTCCTCCCGATCCGGGGGGGAAGCGTCGGCGCTGATCGGTCGTCGCCTCCGTGCCTGCCTCCCGGCTCGATCTCCTCCCTCGACCACCGATGGCGGAGGCCGGAGCGCTGGACAGCATAGGGAGGGAGGGGCGGGCGTCACCTCTTGTGCCTGCTTTTCGTCGGCAGTAGGTGAGTAGTCCATTTCTTCCATCCGGGGGAGATGAGATCTTGGCCTACCTTAGATTCCTTACATTAGGCAATTAGGCACTTGATAAATGATAATCACCTGCAGTGAATCAACCAACTCACTGCAGCTGGACAATTAGGATGAGATCTCATCAGTTAGGCACTTGATAAATGAGATCTCATCAATTAAGATGAGATCTAGGATGAGATCTCATCAGTTAGGCACTTGTCACCTGTTGCTCCTCATGTCTCTTTACTCTTTAGTGTTGTAGTTTGTTCTGTTGGTACTGATTATTTATTGCACATTTTCTTTGAAGCTGCTTCTGATGAAATAGAGTGATAATACAAAATAGCAGGATGTTATAATAATATGATACACTCATGTAGGTTGGTTGGTGTTCACTTCCAAGGTAGCGTATGAACAACACCTGAAGTATCTCTTGCTGAATGCCTGAACGTGAATATCGATCAGAAACTTATTTTTCAATTACAAGAGCACATGATAATTTAATGTGACATTGATCTTGTGAAGCACTGGTGCACCAGGTTTTAAAATATTAGTTGAATCATGGTTTGCTTGAGTTTGGATACAATTATCTTCTTTTGCTCTCTCCTGCATTAGTGATTATAATGTGGACATGTGCTGTATTTTACCTGTTTTGATTTACCATGCATAGACGATCAACCATGACCATGGATACCCACTTCGTGTTGTCGTACCTGGTGTTATTGGCGCACGATCTGTAAAATGGCTAGACAGTATCACCATAATCAAGGAAGAATGCCAGGTTCACTGAAAGTTTAAATGCAGTTCCTCTTTATCAATCTTTGGGAGTAAAAACTGATTGTTGCTCTCAACCAGGATTTTTATGCAAAAGATTACAAGATGTTTCCACCCACCGTAGATCGGGACAATATTAATTGGTCGACAAGAAGACCACAAATGGATTTTCCTGTATGGTATACTATACTGAGCAATTATTCTATGCTAATATCTTCTGCTCGCTAATTGTAGTTGAGTTGGATTGGTAACATAGTGTGATACTTATCATACTTTTATGATTGTACGTGGTGGTTTCTCATTTTGTTCCTCATGTCGGTTGGTGCTACTACTGAATGTATTATGTTACTAGAATACATGCGGCATAACAGGTTAATTTATGGCTTTGAGAGGGTTTCCAAATTTCATGACACTTAGTGTTCCCAATCTCATACCGTTACAACAACACAATGGGTATGAGAGAGGGAAGAGACCGATGTGGTCTGCACATAATTTTATCGCTGTGATTATCTTGGATGCAAAAAGTCTTAGACGCTATAGAATGACGTGTTATATTTAGGTGTGGATTTTTTAATGATTAATGGCATTTAATGCAGCCAGTATCTCTGTAGAACTAAGTTAATTCACCATGAATTCATTCTGCTATCCAGCTGCAATGAGTTGGTTAATTCACTGCTAGTGATTATCATTTATCAAGTGCCTAATTGTCCTAGATCTTAATAAATCTAAGCTGTTTAAGATCTCATCCTAGATCTCATCCTAATTGTCATTTATCAAGTCCTAATTGTCCTAGGATGAGATCTTAATAAATTTGCATGCTCAATCAGTCAGCTGTTTAGTTTATTTATGAAATCAATGGTATAGTTGATACCTGATGCTAGTTTGCTGCTCAACTAGCTATGAGTCATGTGGTAATAGATAATAGAAATGATTAGCATCAGGTTTTTAATGTACCATACGTCTTTCCTGTTTTTTGTGCAAATTTAAAGGCAAATTTAATGATTAGCATTCTCAATATTTTCTATGCAAGTACAATACTGATACTTGTTAGTAGTAAATAATTTAATTTGAATGAGTTAACTGACTACTCTTTTTAAGAACTATGTTTGCCTGCTTTATTAAGAGATCCAAGGGGTTAATATTTACTATGCTTTATTGTAGATGCTATCCTTGCATTGTGGAAGTGTGAAGACTTGGACTCAGTCAATTATAATGATTATTTCTCCCATGAAGCATCTCACATGGTTGCTTTACTTAACAGTTTTTCATTTACAAACATGTAAAATAATTTGATTAATTGCAAATTAGATGCTTGCTGTATTTATATTGTATTTATCATTCTTCTTTCAGGTTTGCTGGGTTTTACCATGTTGTATGGCAATTGTTTTTTTGTGCTTCTTTACATGAACATGAGCATATTTACAATCAGTTTTTAGTTTCTTGTTAGCTATCTTACTTGCTATATGGTCCAGGTAAGCTGGCTGGCTGTTTCGATCAGGGAATTTGATCGAGCTTGCTACTTTTGATGGACTGGATCTTGTATTTGGCTGTTTTGGTCTTGTGGATTTTGTATATCACTATCGGGACTTGGGCTGTGTTGGAGGTAACAATGCTATTAGTTGATATATATGAAGCTCTGTATACACAGGTAATTATAATATGTGAACCAAATCAAGTAGCATTCTCAATATTTTTTATGCAAGTACAGTACTGATACTTGTCAATAGTAAAAAATTTAATTTGAATGAGTTAACTGATTACTCTTTTTTAATAACTATGTTTGCCTGCTTTATTAGCAGATGCAAGTGGTTAATATTTACTGTGCTTTATTGTTGATGCTATCTGCGTTGCTGAAGTGTGAAGACTTGGACTCCAGTCAGTTGTAATGATTATTTTTTCCATGAAACATCTCATGTGGTTGCTTTACTTAACAGTTTTTCATTTACACTTGTAAAATAATTTGGTATATCAGCTTATACCAACATGTGTATTGTTTGGGTGTATTATGAGTCTAAGTATTTGTGATGATATGAATATCTGTGAATTTTCTGAATTTTTGTGATTTTTTTTCTAGATTTTTTCTATATATTTCTGTAATTTTTTTATAAAAAAATATAATTTCGTTGGCTTTTGGCCGATTTAAATTAATGTAAACATCACCAACGCCGCCACCCTCGATTATTTTTGTTGATGTGGCAGTTAATTTCGTCAGCTTTGACCGACGAAATTAACTGCCACGTCAGCCCTCTGGCGTGGTCGCAAGCCATTGAAATATTTATTTCGTCGGCCTGCAAAACCAACGAAAATACAGTAATTTCGTCGGCAACCGACGAAAAGGTATTTAATTTCGTCTAGCACATTTCGTACTGACGAAATTAAGCCAATTTCGTCGGTTTACCCCTAATTTCGTCGGTTTTTGGCCGACGAAATTAAATCGTTTTCCTGTAGTGTATTCTCTTCTTCTCTCACCAGAAGATAGGGACCCACGTCCACGCCCATCAGCGGGCTAGTCCAGTATCGCACGAGCCGACAACCAAAAAGCGTGTCGTGCGAACCAGGCTACGCTCGTGCAGGCAACCCAACACGCCTTATTTATCGATGCGAAGGAATGGTGCGGGTTTGTGCGGCACGGCGGGCACAACACGTGCACCAGGCTTAGCGTCAGTGAGAGGGCAGCACGGCGCGGCACGGCGGGCACAACATGTACGGGGATGCAAGCGGTGCGGTACTGCGGTGCAGGCGAGCAGCTGCAGCATGAGCTCGCAGGCTCCAACACAGGCTCGCCGCTAGCGCGTATAAGCGGTGCGACGACGCGGCTGCGCGCGGCATGAACACGCGCGCGCGGCAGCGGCGCGACAGCGGTGCGGCGTTGGAGGCAGGAAATAGCGGTGGGGCGTGGGCGCGTGGCACGGAGCCGCGGAAGACAACATTGGCAGTGTGCATGGTTGCGCGGGAAATGCATCACTAGGGCGCACTCCAGGTGTTTGACGGAACACCCGTGTGGCAACCAAAAAGTTTTGGTAAAAACATTACTTGAACTTTTCTACTTTGTTTTAATTACTGCCATATTCGTTCCAGTAACATTAATACCAGATTTTATTTAATTATTTATTGAATTGAATTAGAATGAATATTTTCTATATTTGAGTTGGTTCAAACCTTGGGGGGTGTTTGGTCTGCCTCATTTTGCCATAAACCCGATTAACTGCGGTTAACCATCTGTTTTGTAAACGGTGCATCCTATCTCTTTATCGGTAAATAAACTCGCCTCCACGTGATACTTGTGTTGTCATATATGGACCGAATCCTTTCTCATATCACCGCCTAAAACAAAGTACTTTATAGGTCTAATCCTAATTATTTTCACAACGTGATTGGTTGATAATTGGCAGAAGGAAATGGAAGTTGAGAGATAGGGAATATCTTTAGGAGGGAATTAAATAGGGGGAATAAAAATTTGCCACTAGAATTCACTTCTCTGATGTGATACAAGCAGTTGTCAGTCGAATAAGGTATCTTGTCAATAAAATAATGTGGAGACTGATAGCAACCAAGACTTTGAAGTATAAGTATGTCCTTTCAAAAGACAAGGATTACTAAAAATAATACTATGTCCATCCTAAAGGCTAGTTTGGGTGAAAGGGAGAGGAAATCCTGTGAAAGCTATCCTCTAGATAATTTGTATCTTTCTCTCCCGTTAAAAAAAATCCTGAAACACTTAATTTCTTCTTTTTTATCCTTCTTGCCAAAGGGGGTAGACACTACCACCGCTAGGAAAGGGAGGAGTCACTATCGCTGTAGTCATACAAGGGATCAACGCCACCGCTATGGGGAGCTTACCGGTTTTCTTCCAAGCTGTGTACTCATGTCTTGGAGTCCACCGGGCTAACACTCTCCCTCATACCACCCATGCCCTCCCACATGATGTAATGGAGAATGATGTGCCTAAATCATCGGCCACCACATCTACGAGTGAACAATGCGCGCTAGTGTGTTCTGCTACGACATCTTGGAGCTCATTGCGCCTAAATCCTCCGCCACCATGTTCTATGATATCATGGAGTTCAACACGCCTTAGCCTCCTTGCTTCATCCTTGAGCATGGAATCCCCGCGGTGTCTCTAAGCCCTCTATGTTCGAGTCCTCCTATGTCACGTCCACGAGCCTATTGAGTAGGCGTGCTTGCCCACAACATCCTAAAGTCCATGTGCTTGAGTCCTTCTTGTTGCAACTATGGAGTGTTGAAAGTGCATCTAGGCCCTAATTGATTTTGGTGATTAATGACATTATGGTATTTGGACTCATGAGTAATAAGCAGATTTAATTCTTAAAGAAAAGTGGATGAGAAAAAATCATGATTCCGTCAAAAGAAGAAGAGAAAGAAAATATCAGTTATATTAGATATGTATTTTATAGGTTTTAATTTGAGTCGTAAGGACAATCATACTATTAAGAGGGATGCAACGAAAAATAACTTTTAGACGCTTCAAGTGCTCATTGGAAGAAGTATAGACTAGGAGAGAGACTCTAATCCCATCCCAATTCCTAAATTCATAAGTTCATTATTTCAAGGGTCTGACTATCCGGTGTTCTGGACCGGAGTATCCGGAGCTAGATAGTCCGGAGTGTCCGAAAATTCGTCTTTTGAGCCTCTCTGTTTTAATATTATGATTTTCACCGAAGTGTACGGAGTTCGAACCGAAGTATCCGGTGTCGGGCAAACCAGAGTGTCCAGAAATAACATATTTGAGGTTCTCTATTTGTTCCCTTGATTTTATTAGATTTGTACCGGAATATCCGGAGTTTGGATCACAATATCCAGTATGTGGAATCCGAAGTGTCCAGAAATTCAGGTTTTTCGAGTCTCTGTCTGTTTGAATCTATTAATATCGGAATGTCCAAACTTTGAACTAGAATATCTGGAGTGTGCAGAAAGTCAGTCCAATGGCTAGCTCAACCCTCACCTATTTATTACCTCTCACACCTACTAGTTGGGTAGCTCTTCATTCTCTCATCGATACTAAACCCTAGCAAGCCATTTGAGCATTAAATCTTCTCCCAACCCCAAATCCCCTTGATCCAAGTGTTGGGTAGGGTTTGAGAAGAGAGATCGAGTGTCCTAGTGAGCTTTGCTTCATCCGTTGAGCACTCGATTCGTCCTCAAGTTCATTCTTCACCGAATTCATTACTCTTGGAGGTTGAGGACTCCTAGACAACTACGTGTCGCCTCGAGACACCAAAGCTTTGTGTGGTGTGTTGAGGAAGTTTGTGAAGGTTTGATTCCGCTTCCGCAAGGGAAGGAATTAGCGAATGAAGTCGACCTTGGTGAGGGAAAAGGTTGAAAGAGAGCCACGCTCAAGTGTGATCGAGCCTACCTCAATAGAGATATAGGATCCCCTCAAGGATCCAAACTTTAGGAACAAATCTTCTAGTCTCCATTTCGCTCTTTGATTCATTTTGCTCTGTAGATCGATTGACTTTATTTGTGCTTACACTTGTTGTTGGCTAGCACCCACGTGTGCTATTACTTGTGCTTGTGGTGCGAAGTCAGTTTTGGTGCAGGTGGTAGCGTGGATTTGCAGATTGAGCTCAAGATCCAATTCCAACTCTATACACAGGTCAGAGGATCCGATGTTCCGAACCAAAGACTCTGGTACCTCAGACTGTCCGGGGTTCTGGACCGGACTGTCCGATGTCAACAGCTTCCACGTTTCGAAGAGACTAAAATTTTGTAACACCTATTCACCCTTCTCTAGGTGACATCCCGATATTTCAAGTGTGGTTGAGTGGAGACAGAGTTAGAACATTTAAAGTGGTAGAGATTCACGAGCTTGGATGAGAGACCATGTGGAGGTCACCCTACGTGTGATAAGTATTTGACAATGGTTTTGGTCATAGAATTGAGGTTTTTTAGGTTCTTGTGCATTGTTGGGTGTTGTCAATCTGTGTGTGCCTCTACAGCCCACCGAATTGGGTTCGGTGATGTTGTTTTAGCTTAGGTAGATGTGTTTTGGCATGGTTTTTAATGCAATATTTTCGGGTTTTGTACATGATTAATTGTGTACTAACGTGCAAGTGATGAAGGTAAACTGATATTTTGGATGGACTATTCTTTATGATATAGATTTAGGTGGATTGTGGTCAGCAACAAGTTGAGATGTGAACTAGCAGTTCGGGGGTTAGAATGACAAGGAAGTTGTATGAGATGGTCAGACTTGGACTTAGGGATCACAAGAATGACATGGATGACGAACATAGTCGGCACAAGGATTGGAGGCTTGGCAGATGGTCGAGGGCGATGGAAACTTAGCGGCTAACACAAACCGGTTGCGTCCAGACTGTGTGGACCTGGTGTGACCATGTTTATCTATATATGTAGAGAATATGCTCAGGGTGTTTGTGCTGAGTGTGTGATCAAATATCAGCCATCTATGAAGGATTCTAGGGTAGTTTCAATTTCTTACAAGATATCGGGATACCCTAGGAACTCATGGTCTATATAAGAGGGTGAAGGGTGCCTCACTCCATGCACTTGTAGTTGAGAGGGCTGAGGTTTGAGTGTGTTTGTGGTGCACTTGTAAGTGCTTTTCCCATCTTTATGTGACTTTATAATACCCCCAAACCAAAGCAGTAGAATCCACCAAAAGTTGTTCATTCAAATCTTGTCTAGTTATTGTGTTTGGTTTGTTCCTTGTCTAGTTCTTGTGTCTAGTTCACCATGTTTTTGAACTAGCTGCATTGTTATCTAGAAATTTACCTCTGCACATCTTGTAGTAACGTAATTTTAGAAAAATGTAGAAAGATACTATTGCAATTATTTTAAAGACAAAATTTTTTTGATTTCCATATCCTTCCATGTAAAAATTTTTAAGTCTAATGAGCAAATTGTTTGGGCGTCATGAGATGAACACCAAGCCCCAAATTTTTTGTGCAAAGTTTTCGGTAGACCATAGCGAAAAAATTTTCATATTGTTATGCAAGGAGTTTTGAGTTTAAGTTTTGTGGGGTGTTGCATGACTTATCCATCTCTCTTGACAAAAGGTTTCATAATTAGTGGAGTCAAATAAATGCAACAACAATTCCCTTATTAGAGGATAATTTTATGAAAGAATCTTGTATTGCTTCTCTAAAAGTTGATTTTGTCATTTTGACTTGATTAGCTTTTGCTAGAGATACTATAGCTTTGAGTTGATTTTGTCATTTTGACTAGATTAGCTTTTGCTAGAGATACTATAGCTTTGATTCCATCTTGTTTAAACTCTTAACAACTAGAACTCATAAACACTGGTTCATAGCTTGAGTTTAGTGATTCATCCTCAAAGCTTAGTCTAGAAAGTATGAGAGATTGTGATCCACGGTGGTGAGGCTATGTTGAGCTCATTACTCTTGAAATTTGTGCTTCCTAGATGGTTTGGATGTCCGTGTGCTTGAGGAGCATGCCAAGGAGTTTGTGGAAGCCCTCAAGAGGTGTACAAGTTTTGAAGTTCACCTTCATGACGTGGTGAAGAACTTCATCAAGTAAAGATGAGGCATTAGGCTCGAAAGCAAGCCGGTTATTGTGAGGACCAAGAATTGCATTAATAGTGAGTAGAAAATCGGCTCCAAGACTCGGGGGGAAAAATCCTTTTGTCTCATTTATATTTTTGCACTTACTTTCCACTTGCCTTGATTTCCAACTCTAATTGATTTTTTTGGCTTGCTTATGGTTTGGTAGATATTCACGAGTTTTAGTTAGTTCACTTAATTTGAATAATTTCTACTTCAACAAAAAAATTAGAAAAGTAGTCTATTCAACCCTCTATAGACTTATTAGATCCTTTCACCCTCCTCATGATGAAATAATAGACATTTGTAAGCCTATTCCACAATCCAACAACAAATAAGCTGAGCGGAGGCCCTTTCCTTAATAGTCATGGATGACGTATTACAAATGGTTTGCGTACTTTACTAGTATCTCACAGTTTAGGTTATGTTGTTTTTGAGCTGATCTGAACGGCTGAACGACTAAAATGACTGAATTTCGAGATTTTCTTAAGATAGTCTTGAAATTCGAATTCATTTCATTTGACTTATTTTTTAAAGCGTTAGGACCCACCATCGAAATAGCGAAAGAACATACTCAAAAAACTAAATCTTATGTCTTTTAAAAAACATAAATAAGCCATTAAGCTGTTGAGCTATTAAGCTAAAAAGAACAGTTTCTTAATATTGGAATTTTCAACTAAACATATATATCTTGTCCCTAGCATAGTATCATAACTTTCCATAAAACAAAATTCTTTACAAAATAAACTCTAGTATGAAATTCAACTGTTCAATTATATTTAGTGAGAAACCAAGAAATTTGGCAAATATTCAACGGGGTGATATTTGTATGTACGTAATGCTTAGTCTTATTCATAGGAAATTCAAAATCTTACATTGATGAAACATTCAAAAACAAATTACAGATAATTATTAAATTCATGCATAGGTACATTTAGAAGCCATTCAACAAATTTTTCTTTCTATGCCTTTGACAGAATGATTTGATCCTTTCAACACCCTCCAAGAGAGAATATGCATCAATAGCAAATGTAATGCGGACCCAGTTATCCATTCCTAGAACACTCCCTACAATTGAGCAATACAAGTAACAATTATATAAAAAAGTGACACTAATATAGGGATATTCCATAATGTATTTCATATCATCTCTAAGCGCAATCAATTAAACCTTAGAACCATAACAATAATAATATTAAAGAGAACTTTGTTTATAGCATAACTTTAAATTTGAAGCTTGGAGCCCCTGTTGCTCTTCAATTAAGAACATAAAAATATAAACATGTAAACATATAATAAACAAAACACATAGCATTGCAGTGTTCCATTAAAAACATGAACATTGCACTATTATAACAAATAGTCATACAATTGGTTATCAAGACAAAAAAAAATTAATATAAACTATAAATTTTAATATAGCTAGACAAAAAAGAATATTCCATTGATAAATTCCTACCGGGGCATAAAATCACTGATTCCTCCTTTGCAAGCTTGCAACAAAAATCAATATCATCATGGATGCCCTCTAAAAGATATAAGTTCAATTTCACCTGTTCATATAATTTCAGCATCAAATGATTAATATTTCTAATGTAACTTGTGCATAACTATGAGCTAATAACAAATCCTTTACTATTACATAAATGGTAGTTCACTCAGCTTGCATGGTTCATATTGTATCAAGAAACAAAACTAACTAATGCACTACTATCCCTACCTCGATTTGACCATAGTTGTCAAGCTAGGCATTGGAGCCACCTAGGTAGGTTGTAAGTGCCTCTTGGCAATCTAAGGCCATTTATAGGGGCACAATTATAGGTGGTGATAGCATTGCCCTAGCTCCCATATCCTTGTTTTCGTCATCCTTGATCCCAACAAACCCTTGTTGCCATCTCTAGCTACGCCACATGGTCATCCCAAGGTCATTGTCCTTCATGGCTGTCAACCAAGATAAGGGAGGAAGCAAGAGCTAGAGTGGTAGTGGTAGTGGTGATTGCTACTTGGGATAAAAGGGATAAAGAGACAGCACCACTGCAGTAGAGGAGAAACCCTAATGTCTTAATGTGTAATCGTAAAACATAATGAGTCATGCAAGTTGCTGGACAAGCCTGGCTCATATGAGTAAAGAATTGTTCCCACCCTACTCATCTTCTTTTAAGATCCACGGCTAGCTATCCCTTCCAATTAGAGGTGGCCAAACGGGCCGGGCTAACAAGGCCGAACTGGGCCGGTACGCACTGTTCACCGAACCGGGCCGACCTGGTTCGGTTCATATAGCGACGGACCGGCCCGGTTCGGTTTTGGCCCGATTCGGTTCGTCACTGTAGTATATTTATTTAATTAAATATATTCATTTATATATATTTCTAATGATATATAGTGTATTTACACAATTTATAGTATATATTTGTTAAATATAGTGGTTTTTTCTTAATTTATTTAGATATTTTAATTAAAATAAACCAACCAATATAAAATCGGGCTGGCCCGGTTCGGTTTGGTTCGGTTACCATGCGAACCGAACCTGGACCGAGACCCAGGCCCATTGGCCTAGTTGGCCCGGTTCGCATAGTAACCGAACCAACTAGGCCCGAACCAGGCCGTACAGTTGGCCAAGTCTACTTCCAATCATCCTCTCTTTCTTCTCCTTCATTTTGCTTTCCTTCCCTACCTTCCACTGCCTAATGCTTCTAGGCTACTGCATAGGCGGGCTAGGTGCACTAGTTGACATCCACACTGCCTAACTGGCACCAAACGTCTTGTGCATCCTTTCTAATGCATGGCGTATATCATCTTAAGCCGTTGGCGCCAACTAGGGGTGGGACTGGGTCGGTTTGACCCTTTGGGCCACCGATCCAATTGAATTTTTTTAGCAAAACGGATCAGTGGTTCGGCCCAAACAAAAAAATGGGCAGAATCGGTTCGACCCTACCGATCCATTGGATCGAAGGGTTCGACCCGCCGCCTCACCTCCCGACGCCTCCCCTCCCGCTGCCTCCTCCTGCCTGGCGCCTCCCTCCGCCCCTCCCGCCGCCTCCGCTCCGCCGCCGCCTCCCTCCCGCCGCCTCCTCCTGCAGCCGGCGCCTCCTCCGCCCCTCCTGCCGCCTCCTCTCCCGCCGCCCGCCTCCTCCCCTGCCGGCGAATACCTTGTGTCGATCAAGGTGGACAGTCTGGCCTTGATTATCTTTGCCTCCCTAATCCCTAGTATGGGTGAAAATTCCTTTTGCTGAAAATGTTGTAAACATGATTAATTTTTTTTTTCTGTTTATTAACATGAACTGTGTCTGCCGATGGTTTTTGCTTATTCTTTCATGTTTCCCTAGCTTGATTTAGTATTGCTTGCATAATTCTTGTCTATTTATGGATTTCTGATTATAAACAACCCAAAAACACATGCAGAAAATATTCAGGTCTGGAGAAGAAAAAGGAAGAGCAATCATACTGTATGAATATTTTGCTATTTTATATATGATGCGCAATCATAAATCTAGCTATTTTGCTATTTTATATATGATGCGCAATCATACTGTATGAATATTTTATATATGGTGCATGGTCACTTAGAGTGTAATATGGAAACATATTACTGCTAGTGCTTGATCTTTGAATTGGTTGTGGCAGGCTCCATCAATTTTCCCCGTTTTTGCTTTCTTTATAGCTCAAAATCATTCATGGCATGTGTATGTGCCTGGTTGTGAAGGTGGAAAGATGCCACTGAATAGTTCGGCGTGATTTTTTGGAAGCAGGAATTATCATTGTGCGAATGGTTTCAGTTAGGAAGAATAGTTTTTCCTTGTAAGAGAACTACCGATTAGTTTTGATTACTGCAATTTGTGTGGGTCCATGATCCTCTTATCAATGTTTGTCCAATCGGTAAATCCATGAAAAATATATTGATTTTGCTCCAGGGATATGTATTCTAGCTAGAGTGTTTTGACACTTGGAACATGTGTGGGGCTCTCTTGTTTTTGTACACCGTAAATCCTCATCAGTTATTTGTTTTAACTAATGATGTCATTTAATGGTAGCAGAAGACTTTGAATGAGATTCTACAAACTAATTTTTTAAAAAAGTGGGTCGACCCTTTTGATCCAATGGGTCACCCAACATAAACCAACGGGTCGATCCGTTGACCCCTTTCTCAAAAATGGGTTATGTGGATCGGTTCTAATGGGTCAAGGGTCGACCCATTCCCACCCCTAGCGCCAACCAAGAATTTAATTTGTTAGTCTGTTTGCAATCTACTAGATAGAGTTAATTTTTTAATTTTAAAATTGAATTAGTGTTAGCTTATTTCTTACATTTGGTAAGGTTAATAAACTAATCTATTGCTTAATCCTAACGTTATCAACCTGGTTGTTAGTCTAACAGTATTAGGGGATGAAGCAAGTGCCAAGGGAGGTATATTAATGTTTGTTTAAAATTCCTTGAAACGGAGGAGCAGTACAAGCTAGTAAAGTCACAATGTAAACACAAATTGTTATCACAAATTGTAACTTATAAAACATTATTTGGAAATATTATTGTAAAATAAAATGCATTCCACTAAACTTAATGGTTTCAATGCACAATGGTCCTAAAATCATGCTAATCAACCTTCAAGCTTAACTTTGTTCAAAGAAAACTTACCATCACAAACATAGATCCTTCTGGCTTGTGAGGACAAGTGATACATTTGATCTTCTTAATTTCTCTATAACATATCTCTGATGTTTCCATTAGCAAATCAATTATCCTCTTGAAAAATTCTTCCTTTGTGTTCTCAAGAATTTGTGGAAGAGCCGCCTAATCAATTCAACAAAAAAAAAAATCCACAATTTAGTTGTTTGAGACAAAATCCATGGGGTTATATAATCCAAAGAAATCTTGAAATCGAATAAGCTAACAAAGATAACAGAGTGTCAAAAGAATGGTAGTATGGTTGCTCTAAAAGAACATGACATACTATTTTTTTTCAAGAAAATATGACATACTTTTGATGACACTTCCAACGTACTGCAAAGTGAACTTAAGTACAAGATGTCATGGTGATTTTGGCTGCATGCCAAACTTTGCTCAAAATATTTTTTTTAACGTGCACCTATTTTATTGAAATTAAATGAAACAAAGGAAAATATTTGAAACCAAAAAACCATTTAATTATCCTAGATTAATCATCTTATATCATCGATCTTTTTTCAAATTTTATATCCATCCATTTTTAATAGTATTGTTTAATTGCAAAGTATAAAAATGAGGAACCAATTCCAAATGAAGATAAGAATGCCAAAATGATAAACACTAACCTGAATGAAAGTTGCAGGATCCGTCGAGACATTAAGGAAGTTTGTAATTGAGGTAGCGATCTAGAATATTTATTTATATATTTAGCAAAGCATTATTTGTAACAAAAACATATGTAAAGAAGCGTCGAAGATTAGTTTACCTTGGTTTCTTGTAAAATCTTCTTGGGGTCGCATAATGCTACCCAGCCAAGTCGCCACCCAGGCACTATCCACCTCTTCGATAGAGATCCCAGGGTCAACACAGGAGCAATGTGCCCAAAGGTTCCCATTGGGATGAATGGAGAGCTCCCAAAAACCAAATTGCCATACACTTCATCAGCAATGACTAATATTCCAAGCTTCCTTGCAATCTCAGCGACCTGAATAACATTGACAGACAGATCCTCAGCAAACGTTTCTGTTGGCAAAAAAATTGTTCAAATATCACACCATTTAACAGTTCCATCACCTAATTAATAAGTAAAAGAACCCGACCTTGGCTAAATGCTGGTACGTGTACACGTTCCCGCATGGATTATTGGGGTTGATGATGACAATAGCCGTGGTGTTATTATCAGCGATATATTCCACGGAGTCGAGATCAATCTCCCAACCCCTCTCAGGAATGAGATCAAAATGGCGAACTTCTAAGCCGTTGTACGCGGCGCGAGCCTCGTAATTGGGGTAACCCGGTCTAGGAAGCAGTATGTTTGTGCCTGGCTGCGCCAAGACGGAGATGACGACCTCAATGGCCTGAGTGCCCCCGGCGGTGAGGAAGATATCATTGGTTGACAGCGTGTAGGGGAGATCACGGGACAGGTGCTTCGCCACGGCACTATTTTTTGCAGGAAGAATGGCACAAGGTTAATTAGCTTACCTGTATGGTCAACTTGAATGTGCTAGCTATCTGAATAATAGTAGTTATTTCAAGGGCAGATTATCATGTACATATAGTGATGAACAACTATGAATTATATATGATAGATGAATAAAGATGCCCTCTTGTGGAATGTACTTGGTGACTTGGTGTAAACCGTGTAGCTAGTTCTAACAAATGCACGTTTAGCTGTACAAAAAAAACTAGAGCATCTTCACCCGGACCGTAGGTTTCATGCAACCATGAGAAAAACCACGCACAATCGGTAAATTAATTTAAACTGGTAGATTTAAATTTGTAATATAGCAATCTAGCCACATATCCATTGCCAAATAAAAAAAAAGGAAACATGCATGAGAGGCATGCACTTCTGCTTGCATATAGCCGGACAGCCACAGACCATAAATCTCTCTTTGCCGCAAATATATGTGCCTGGAAGTAGGAAGCGTATGTATATTCCAGGTGACTACGTGGCATGCCACGTCAGATGCATGGCGCATCGCCCGTGGGTGGCTGGTGGACGACCAACGCAATGGCATTCACGCGGTGGACGAGGGGAGACCTCACGCCCGGACAAGGCAACCTCGTGGTATCTCTCTTCCTAGCCATGTGTCACGTGTGTGCGCCATCATCCACTGTATCATTGCTACTACACTTTTTTTTTCGCTTGTGAAATTGTGCATTGTATATACGATCCCTTGTGGTCGTGAACAGTAGTATAATTTCACCAAATATTTTTTGAAAAGAATCATACATGTGATTTACGCATATGCGATTATGTATATATATACAATCCGTAGTATAGGCATATCTACAATTTGAAAGTGTAACCACATCTATATATCCTAAAATTTAGATTGATTTTATTTTAAACTAATTTACTATATTATACATTATATGCTTCTAAATTATAGCTTTAAGTGTACTAACTTGTGCGCCATTATCCACTATATCATTTCTGCTTTACTTTTTATTTTCGCTTGTGAAATGGTGCAGTGGACGAGCCCTCGTGGACGTGAACAACAGTATAATTTCACGAAATAATTTTCAGAAAGAATCGATAATTTACGTACGCATATGCGATTTATGTATATATATAGTCCGCAGTATAGGCGTATCTATAATTTGAAAGTTTAACCACAGCTATATATCCTAACAATTTAGATTGATTTTTTGTACTAATTTACTACTAAAGTATATGGGACTGACTTATCATCAGGCGTCTGAGAGTTATTTATCTCTTAGTCGATTTTCAACACCGTTGATCAAACGTCTCTGTAGGACATATAAAAAATTAACGGTAGAATCTAGCTATGTAAAAATCGACTGAGACTTATTTAAAAATCAATTGCCTAAGAAGCAGCAAAACCGAAAGTATATACTACTTATTTGAGTGGATGATTATATAGATCTAAATTATAACTTTGATGGGCCCAAGCAAGTATATACCTCGACAAGCATCGAAAAGGAAAGCATGAAACAGTAGCGCAGAAATTACCAAACATTGAGCTAGGTACGTGCATGGTGCGCTCGTGGCACATGGACAAGATATACGGTACTAATTAAACGTACCGGTGGGGTGAATTGGAGAGAATCGAGAGAGCGCCAAGAAAGCGCGCGGGCAATAATAATGGATGCGTATGTACGTACCGTCGCGCGGCGGGGAGGCCGACGCCGGCGGGGTAGCAGTTGAACTCGCCGGAGCGCAGCGCGGCGGCGACGGCGTCCTCGGCCTCGGCGGCGGTGCGGAACGCCGGGAAGACGGACGGGTCACCGTGCGCCAGCGGCAGCACGGGCCTCGGACCGCGCTCGTCCACGCTCGCGCCGATCTTGTACCGCGCCGCCCGGATGCTCATCTTCTCCCCCGCCGCCGGCGCCGGCGCCGGCGCGCCGTCCCTCGCTCGCGCGAACCTCCAACCCGCCGCACGGCCGCCGTCCCCCTTGTCGAAGGTGCCGCCGTGCCCGTTGCTGTGGCCGTTGCTCGCCATGGGTGATGGGAGAGCTACTGAACTGAACTGGCTTGGCTAGTACTACTAGTAAGCTTAGTAGCAGTGTCTGATTTGGGTTTGTCACTCCGTTCTGGAGCTTGACTCGATGAGTTCAGCTGGTCTCCGAGCCGATGCCTTATATAGAAGTTTCTTTGACCGCCTCGGGAACCGGGAATGCCGAAAGAAGCAGCACGAAGCATGCATGCGTTGTTCTGGCTTCTGCCGCAATAGTTTCAGTTTCCCCTTTTTTTTCTTCACTTGTTAAAAGGAAAAGTTTCCATATTTTATGCCACGGTGCTAGGGCGGCGACCATTATCCCCAGAGACGAAAAGAGAAACCAGCAAAAAAAAGAAGGGTGGATGGGAAAAAAAACCCGAAGCGAACCGTTACTTGCCGGGAGGAAGGCACGAAGCATGCCCCTCTCCACGGGAGAGCTGATTGCTTTACGTGCACCGACCCTACTCACATCCTCACCGTAACATTTCGATTCATGAGTAATGCACTGAATTAATTATATGAGTAATACACTGAATTAATTAAAGAAGGATCGAAGTGAACAGGAACCGAATTGATTTCGGCTCTTTCTACACAGCGCGACTGAAATCTATGCAAACTTTGTTTGTAAAACGCTAGCAGAATTATGCATGCTCGTAGTTTGGATGGTTCTGAATTTTTTACAGTGACTACCTAATTAAGGGAGTTAGGGAGCCAATGCAATAAGAACCACCTCGATTGGGCACCCGAGCAAAAAAATAAAATTCATACAAATTCTGCTGCACGGAAGATGAACAATGATTTCGGCACAAATTCAAACTTTAAGTCAATACAACTCTTGATCCCCTTAGGTAAATGAACCTCAAATTTAAAACACGGCTCACCTACAGTGTCTAGGTTCTTTTCCAACCAATAATTGGGACTATTGGTGCTAGACACTTGACCTTTATGTGATCAATTCACACTTTATATCATAAAAGCAAGCAAGTGCCTAAACTTTCAATAAATGGGTAAAATTCGTGAGGTGTGAGATGGCTCAAGGTGTATTCCTGCACAATATGTGATTCTATCCAAGGGAGAAACTCAGCCAAAACAAAAGGAACAAATTTTCCAAAGAATCAACTCAAGAGTATGCAAGAACAAGGTGAAAATAGACTAGAGACAAATAGCATGAATTTCAAACCAAGTTGTCGACGATTGGGAACAAGCTTTCCGAGCCGAGCTTAGTTCTAAATTATGAGACCAGAGAGCTCCCTTTTTATCGCAACCCCGACTTTGAAAATGTCGAATAGATCTTGTCGTAGGAGACAGCAAAGAGAGACACCAGAGAATTTTATCATGGTTTAGAGTTTAGACGTCCCAAATAAGGGGCAATAGCCCTATGTCTAGTTCTTTACTATAATCAAGAGATCACAGTACTATCGATGTGGTCGTACTAAGGGCAGTGCTAGGAGGGGTCCTTCTCTAGAAGAGGATAGTGCTATCGACGTGGTCGTCGTCGTGATCATGATGCTAATGCCGATGATCATTGCCCTATCCTCGAGCAAGAGGAGGCTATTTATACTAACCATTGGGGTACAAATCCAGAAAGGTAAACATATATATACATGGTCGGAGCAGATCCTCCACCTAGGCTACCAAGGCGGTGGCCCAGGCTTGGATTTGAACCCCCACTTATTTCTCTCTTGGGGTATAACCCAAACCCACTCAGCTAGCCTCATACATTGCTACCATAGTGATATGTGTCGGGGATAAAATCACGGCCCATTGCCATGGCCCACTCCCTGACAGCCCAATCGATCAGCGTCCTAGGGCCTGATTCCCTAGAAGGTTCTATCAGGCCCATGTGCATCCTGCCGAACAGCTTCCTGGTCGGCACGGTGCGTAATGGCCTAGGATTCGTATTTGAGTCCGACTCCAACAAGAGTTCTGCACGGCTACGTGAACACCCGGACGTGGTTTCCCCGATTGGAGCAGACGTCGTGATCTCCAAGAATTGGAGTATACCTTATCTACCGTGGAATGTATTTGGCATGTATACGAGTTCGTTACGGTCTCGTGGTCAGCCCGACCCGATTATCTCTTGGTAGGTCGGTTGTTCAACACTATACAAACAAGACCCCTACGGCGTGTTGAGGGGCCAATCCAGCGCGACTTAAAGCTAAGATCGCATATTAGTTTCCTGTACTCACATAATCTGGCCGTGACTTGTTCATCTCGTTGAGTTTCCTCGTAATCCTCTTTGTTATAAAGAAAGGCTGGACGTAGGGTTGTTATCTCCTTCGAGAGGCCCGAACCAGGATAAAAATCTTGTGTCTCCCTGTTGCTCGTTGATTGCTGTTTGCCCTGCTCGGCAGGTCTTCTATCTCCCTTTCTCAAGAATCTTAGTTGACTTGGGACCGATATCCCAACCGTCGACAATATGTTTAATGAATTGGACATTTTTCAACATCCAAGTATTATACCTTTACTATTTTTTTTCGCTTTGCTCACTCTCTTGTTCTCCCATTTGCTTTTGCAAATTGTATTTTTAACGATTTAATTGGTATGGCTATGCACATCAACAATTTAAATTCTCTCATAAATATATTTTTCTACTTTTGTCATGCAATATTTTGATAGATTTAACTTTTAATTTGCTGTAATGCTAGTAACTAGTAAAATCAGTGAATTGTTAACTTGGAGTTAACATGTTTTATCTTAATTATGATATTATTATTCAATAGAAAATGAAAGACAATTTGATCGTTGCCCAAGCATGTTTTTTTTCTCCGAATCCGCCACTATACATGGTAACTAATCCCTATATAATATATGACATCCCGATGCTGTCTTGGAACCCCTAGCGCACTCCACCATAGGTCGGGTCATTGCAATGAGAAAGACTTAATCGCCAAGCCTTCTGATGTATTGATCAACAGGCCACTGGCAATGCCTAGCCCGACACGTCGTTTATCATCCTAGGTGACTACACATTTATAGGTAACGGGTAGAAGGAAACCTAAGGAACACCAATAGGTATTTCATTCTACGGGGAAGGCAAAACTCAATCCCCCGTAACTAGTCTCGAGTCTAAAGCGAATACTACCTGGCCAAGGCTTTCCCGTCGAGTCTTTAATAACTCAGAAAAGGAATTGACTTGGGCAGAGCAGGCCTGCCGCCTTACCTGGAGAGAAATGCTCATGAACAGGAAGAAAGTAATTCATTATGGCAAGAAACACTTTGATCGGGCAATCAGCTCCATACTTGGCCCGGATTGCATGAAATGAGGTCTTTTGATCTTAAACAGGCAACAAAATCGCTTGGCACATCCCGGACAGTCCGCAACGGTCAGATTTTTGCTGATCATTGGAACAGTGCGTAGACGTGACCGACTCGCGCCAGTTACAGCAAAATGTGCTCCTAGTCAGGGGTGGAATCTAGTAACGGATAATCAGAATTATCCGGCTACCGTATTTGAAAAACTGCATATCCGTATCCGCGATATCCGTATTTGAATACAAAACGGATACGAATACGGATATTATCCTGATTTTTTTACCGGATACAGATACGAGATACGGTGTGCGAAATTTGACCGGATACGGATACTATCCGGATTTTTTACCGGATACGTTTTGCAAAATTGGACCGGATACATTTTGCAAAATTGGATCGGATACGAATACGGATACTATCCAGATACAAAAATAATATCCAAATTATACATGCTATTAGAGTTGTTAATTTTGTCATATATATTTTGATGATATCC
Source organism: Raddia guianensis (assembly GCA_036346415.1). Lineage (NCBI taxonomy): Eukaryota > Viridiplantae > Streptophyta > Magnoliopsida > Poales > Poaceae > Raddia > Raddia guianensis. The sequence goes on along the minus strand of CM070535.1, from coordinate 47,486,128 downwards.
ATATATGTATTTTGTAAATTTATCACGTCAAAATTTACCGTTAAAGTTGAAGGATATCCGTATCCGATCTGACTTTGGTACATATCCGATTCGTATTTGTATTCGTTACACTATCCGATCTGTATTCGTATTCGACAGATATTCGAATTCGTATTCGTTAAAAAGATATGGATACAAATACGGTAAAGGCACTATCCGATCTGTATCCGATCCGGTTCCTTCCCTACTCCTAGTCATTTCTTCCCAAGCCATGAAAGAAAAATTCCTCTTATGGCAGCTCCACAACCGATTAATCCGATAGACCTCATAGGTAAAACTTGAATCTGCCATGGAAAATTCAAAGGTTTCTTCGTAGGTCATCCTAATGTCGACGTTTTGTCTACGTTGCAACCCATCGATCAGGCTTGAAGGCCACGTTCGCAGTAACAATGTGACATGATGTGCTCATCGTTACAATTTCCAAAGCTCATTTTCACGCTAGAACGCAAGCAGCTCACGCATGTTCTTGTGGGTTTTAATCCACGATGCACACGTCCGAATTCTTTTGTAAGCACTAAATCATACAGCGGACTGATTTATTACTGTCAAAACTAAGTTTTCATGGCACGACTTGTCAAGGATCGATAGTAACTTGCACTGCTACTGCCTCCACAAAAAAGTCATCAGTTTCCACAAAACCAAAGCTCTGGTATCTCACTGCCCGAACATGGTGGTAACTGGTCTGCCGTCACCAATTTTTTTTTTTAATCGTACTGAAGACGAACAAACCTGTTAAGTCGCATCAAGCATTGTAAAAACGACAGGCATAATTAGCACGGCAATCATGACTACTATACATTAATACATGCATTGCGATGGCTGCGTGGAAACAGTAAAGCAAGTCAGATCAGTAATCCCACATCACATTCTTGCCAACTTAAAAGACCACATATATACAAATATACAATCCGAAAAGCACATAACACACTGTAAGCGGCAAAGCAAGCTGCGTTACAATACCCAAGGTGTGCTATAAGGTTCGCTTAAACATTGGACGACCTTATGAGTTACTCTATGCCCGTCAGTGTACTTCATCGAGTCAGCATCACCGATTCATCCAGGATGGAACTTTTATTCCCTTCATCTTGAAGCCCTGTACAGCTGGTGTTAGTGCAATGGAGATGAAACAGAGTATGTTTGCAATTTATTTTATATTTGCGGGTTTGTATTGGAGATCATCACTAGTCCTACTGAGCCCAAAAGGAATGTATTTCAAGCCTTCAGAGGGCATACTTTTGAAAGCATAGCAACATTCCAGCATGTTTATTCACATGTTTCCTTCTCAAAAAAGAGTTCCCTGTGTTGTGCATCCATTCTTACAGTTGTTGTATCAAACAATTCACCAACATTTTGGAACATTCCAGAACAAACAAGGGGGATATCGAACTGGTAAAACCTCCCTGGGAAGCACATATAATATGCTGTGATTTCACAAATGGGATATCTACCTGGCATAAACTACTTGAAGCACATATATCATGCAGTGAGTTTATTTATTTTTTAATAACCATAGATTCCTTTAAAAATGCATAGTAATTTAGAAATCTGCAAGTGCAGCACACTCTAGTACGGCACTGGAATCTGAAAAGTATTAGTTACAACCATACATTTGTGCTAACTTTCACGCCATATAATGCAACAAATAACAGGGACACATTATCACAATGGCCAATTCAAACAGAAAAATATAACACCACGTTTGGCTCCAAGGTACTGAAGCAAAAATCATGGACTTGTATTCCAGGGCTGAGGCTGTTGGCATACCACTAGAATTGTAATTGCTTATTCAGCACCAATTCCATTACTCGAGCAACGAATAACACCAATTCTTTCCTGTCCCACTCGTCAATAATCCATTGGTAAGATTTGGTTCGTAGACAGGGTTTTGTCATCATTGATCATTGGAGTGAAGGCAGGTTCGACAGAGGAGGTGGCAGGGAAGGGAGTCAAGGCATAACGGCGGAGAACAAGGGAAGAAGGCCCGTTGATGCAGGCACATTGACACCTACACATGCAATTGCACTTTATTCCACTTCCAGCTCTCAAATGCATGATGATGGAGAATTCATGTTTCAAAAGGGTATGATGGAAGTTGAGGAAGAACGAGCATGTTACGTGCAAGCACGCAACAGGGGATATGGCCCTTGACGCGGGCGAGACGAGCTGGTGTCGAAGCTACCGCCTTTGGCTGTTATCGGAGCCACCGCCTACGAGATCTAGATCTCAATTTTTAATTCATTGGTTGGATGATAATAAAAGATACATGACTTTCCCATTTATAGGAAGAATAGACTTAGATCACAAGAAAAGATCGACTTGAACAGCAAGAAAAGGATTACTTGAACTCTAAAAAACTAATCTCTAATAACTAGAAACATATTCTAAAATAACCGCAGACTGAGGCCACGTGCTATAGTAACCACGGTACTGTTCACACATGCTACATTACCTGTGGTACTATTCATGGCCCGTTTGGGCCCTATTGGGTCTGCCCATAACATTACTCCCCCCTTCAAATCAACCTTGTCCTCAAGGTTGAAGCGATGAGCCCGAGAACTTGACGTCGATGTTGAAGTCGAAGCGTATCACCATGAGCACGTCGTATCCACGATGGTTTTGTATGGTTGCAAAGCATCCGCCGATGAGAATGCAAATGTCGATGTTGCGGTCGCCGGGTGTGTGCTCGACGTGGAGCGACGCAAGGCCTGATGCCATGAGGGTGTTCCTCTTGAAACCACTTCTTAGGAGAAATCACACAGGAGATCAGCATGGCGTTGCCAGCAGGATCATCCCAATGTTGTTGTTGGGTGTCGTCACGATGGTGCTGTTTTGGAGGTGGCGCACGGCTGTCCCTGGAGTCGTCGTGCTGCCCCGACTCCAATTCCTCCACCGCCTCCTCCTTCCCTTCAATCTCCTCCATTCCCTTGCCCTTGACTTGAATCGACTCAATATAGTCAGCCAACATCTTCTCCAATCTACCCATCGATGCCCGCATCATATCCTGCGAGTTGCGTAGCTCCTCGATGGACGTCTCCAACCTTCCGATCCGCTCCTCGCTAGAAGCCATCACAGGAGGACTGGTCGACTCTGATACCAATTTGATACGTGTTTGATAAGCACGCAATGGGTAAGGCCCTTGACGCGGGCGAGACGGCCGTTTATCGTTGGCGACGCCTTGGCTGTTATCGGAGCCACCGCCTACGAGATCTAGATCTCAATTTTTAATCCATTGCTTGGATAATAATAAAAGATACATGACCTTCCCTTTTATAGGGAGAACAGACTTAGATCACAAGAAAAGATCGATTTGAACAGCAAGAAAGGAATTACTTGAACTCTAAGAAACTAATCTCTAATAAATAGAAACATATTCTAAAATAACCGCAGATTGGGGCCATGTGCTACAGTAACCGCGGTACTGTTCACGCGTGCTACAGTACCCATTGTACTATTCATGGCCCGTTTGGGCCCTATTGGGCCTGCCCATAACAGAGTACCAAAAGGCAAACAAGAGACATACATCACTTGGAGGTGCATGTGTGGTTGCACAAGCTACAGTATCCTTCTACAGTAGTATGGCACAAGAAAAAGAGGAAAAGGAAAGCTACAAGGAAAAAAGAATCTCCATCATTTGGAAGTAAGTGATTTATTTGGTGTGGAAAATATCACTTTTAATCTGTTTTCCTGCTTTGCAAAGATAAAAATTATCATGTATGGAATGTGCGCACCATGGAGGTCTGAGTATTATTCATTAATTGCACAACATCCATTTGTAATAGAGGCCAGGAAAATATGAGTTAAAACAGACTTTCACATTCTGAAATTCTTGGGTTTCTAGACAAAGGGCTGATTTCTTTTACCCAGAAGTGTTCTTGAGAATCTTTGCATCATCGGAGAACTCTTTATTGTGCTGTTTTTGCAAATTCTCGAATTGTTAGACAACTATATACCCTGCTATTCTTGCGAAACCTCGGATTGCCAAGTGGACGTGAATCACAGTGTGAGGTTAGGCAAACTCCGTAATGCAGGTTCCTATTCACCTAACGTATTGACTGTATCGAACGTAAGGATTAGCTTCTCCTGTACTCGTCGTTCATGGATTTTTTAGATTAGGTGCTATTATATTTTGTGGATTGAACGGTGATTGGCATTTTCTGAATTTACTCCCCTTTTTGCATTTGGATTCCCTGTCTGGAGCAGGGCGATGCTTTCTTGATCTATATCCTATTATCCTATGCTTCTTCCATTATTTCTGGAATAGTAGCACACACGAGACAAGAACATCATGGATTCATGGGCATGGCATCCCCTGTTCCATGAGCATGATGCAACTGACAATGAAATGTTCTAGTTCCAATTCCCAATTCCAGATAACATTCAAACAGAATTAGAATTTTCAATTGGTTCCAAAATAACGGTATGAATTCTAATAAAATACGATTAGGAATCTTTTTTCCAATGACAGGAGCTCTACCCATTTACTTAAACATTTGAACCAAATTTAACCAATGGAGCCAAATGGCCTGTAAAGGTAATTGGTTGAACATCCACCCTTTTGGAACAGTTTTCAAGTCAATAAAAACTAGGACAAATGCCACATATTAAACTTCTTGACTAGCTAACAAGGCAAGTTGGTACCAAAATTTGTCTCTATTTGTGACTGTTCAAAAAAATGCTGATTCATATAAGCATACCTTTTTGACATCTGAATATAGGTCTTCAACCTTTTTCTCTGTCTGCTTTGCAAATGACCACATTTTGTAGATATGCGACTCCATCAGTCTTGATTCATCAATTAGAGTTTGAACCTATAATCATATTCATGAGATGACCAACTGAGTACAGCTTTTAAAGAGACCAAATAGCATAGAAAAATAAGCATGCATACTGGAGTGCATACAACCACCACAACAACTACTGTCCAAACATGTGATATGGCCACATTTGATGTTTTCTACAAAATAAATATTGCTGCGAAGATGGTTCTGAGACAACTGAACAGAATAGAAACAGAAACGTATACATTTGCAAATACTTGTACTTTTGTAATGAGTTAACTAAATAATACAAATGAATATTATAACACACCCCTGGGGAAGGAAACTAGTTGAAAAATAACCAATTAGCAAAATCTTTAAATTGTAGGGCAATAAATATGTAAAAAATGCCTTATTTTTATAGATCACGCCTAAAAGGTGTTTTACACGCTAATATCTTGCATATAGTTTTTATGGGTAGAATCACTTTAGGTGGTATGTACACAGGATGATAACTTGAATAAATAATATAATTTTGCATAGATAATGAGTATATGCACATATGGCCATAAACCTGGCCAAAGCCAAACCTGACAATAGGGGATGTAGCTATTGAGAGCAATCCGTAAAATGGACTCAAAAAAATTCTTTAATTCACACTTAATCTGTGCCTAACTCAAAAAAACTCGAAATAGATGATAACCTGGATACAACTACCTTTTTAATATCCGAAAATAGAGCCTCAACCTTTTTCTCTGTATCCTTTGCCAATAACCATAGCTTGTGAATATTAGAATTCATTTTCTTTGACTCATCCATTGTAATTTGAACCTGTTATCAAAATGCCAATGAGCTGGCTAGTTTAAAACATCTTTAAAAAAACCGTCAATTGTGCAAGAGAAAAAAGCATGAAAAGAACTTATACGGAAGCTACATTTACTTTCCAGGACATGACAAGACAATGTAAAATTGTAATTAGTCCAAGACTACGTTTGCGATGTATTTAAGTAACACCAAAAAAAATCAGAAATCACTGGTTATATCATGATGACTTTTGTAGTTTTTGCTGTTGTGTGAATGAAGAAACTGAAAAGCAGATTGAAACCTTCAACAGCAGCAATGCATATGAAATATGAGGGGTAAAATTGCTAAATTTCAATTCATGCATAGTGAATTTTCAAGGTTAGCTCCATTTTAGGGGATTTAAAGGCTATTATTACACATAGTTTCAAAGGCTAGCATTGTCGTCACTCTTCAGGTGATCTTCATATCACTCATGCTAAATATGCACAAGGCAGTCTTTAATCTCTGTCACAGTTGATTGTCCCAAGAACACATCTTTCACTAAGGTGGACTACATGCTTCTTTTCACATTATGAAATCATCATGATGAATCCTTAATATCACATGGACTAGAATATTCACAAGAAAAACAATTACATGTTGAAATTTCTTGAGTAAGTTGCACAACAGTCTGAACCTTCTTATGTACTAAGGTTTCAAAGACAAACTATTAGCGTTTATTAGTAAAATGTATTCAAATTTCAAGTTTTGCTATCAGAAAAAATATTAAAAAATCATATGCAGAAAAGAATAGAAAAATAAGTTTTGCTACATGTGAGTAATTGTAATGGACCTAAAAATCCCTGGACCCAAGCAACACGACGACAGAACATAGGCAGCCATACCACAGTGCAGGAGACTAAGGATATTTTGATATATTTCTTGCAATCTTGCTTAATCTAAAAAGATGTCAACTCCTTAATCCTTATATATTAGTCCCAAAACAATTGAAATGGATGCAATAGATAAGACATGGATAGATTTTTTTACTAAATCAAATATTAGATATCTAAGTTTACAAACTAACAACCCTGTTAATGAAATTGCTGGCTGCTAATCTCTTTCTGCACTTGGAAGCTGTGGCCGCTGGTGTGTGCATGTGCCAAATTGCTGCTGCCTTGCCGCACAGCAGCTGCCCACAAGGACCAGAGGAGATTACACTAAATTGGGGCAATTATAACTGAGATAAACTGTAGATACCTTTTTGACATCTGAATGTAAATCTTCAACCCTATTCTCTGTATCATTTGCCAATGACCATAGCTGTTGAATATTAGAGTTGATCTTTCTTGATTCATCCATTAGAATTTGAACCTACAATCACAATGCCCATGAGATCTGCAGCTTGAAACAGCTTTCATAAAGAATTCCAACTAGCACACAAAAGGAAGGACAGAGAGGAACATAAATGAAAATCACATATTTATGTGCATTAGCGACGGAGGATTTTCATAGGAATTTGAAAAGGTTCATTATATTTCTTGCGAAATCCTTGTGAAACTCCTACATTCCATATGAACCATGCACAATGCTAGCCCAAAATTCTGGCACCAGCCCCAAAGTTCATCATTCACATACCTAAATTCACTATTGACAATTTGACATCCCCAAAATTTGGGCCAGGGCTAGCAATAATCATGCTCCAACACATGATAAAGCATTATAGTGGCCCAAAACTGGCGCAAAGCTAAGCTAAGCAAGCCATGAGACGAATGCCCATGATATACAGGAAGCACTGACATTTACATCCACATGTAATTTTGTGACATATTTATAGTGATTGAGGAAATTACAGGAGATTGAAACAATTGTGCAAATTACCAGTAGTTAAGTACTTAAGTGAAAATACTATTGAAATCTGCCATTTAGCATTACTGCTAGTGTGTTTTAATGTTTAAGATACAATGTGCATAATATAATTTTATTTTTTGGGAAGTTGTTTGTCCAAACCAAGTAGCCTTTCAATTTCATAAGAAAATAAATATGACAACTTGTGTGTTTTTTTCTGTGCTTCTTGCTTATGAGCTATCTTCATATATTGTCGTGTTCACCACAGTGCTAGGTGCGAGTCGAGCCTCGAGTGGCAATCGGTAGAACAGAACCTAGCGCCTAATCACTGCCAAGAAGGGATACATCGGTCAGGTGGGCAACGCGGACGGGTGCCGTCCAGGTGAACAGTTATTGACTTATTGTTGTTTAAATACATGATTTTCCTACTCATGAATCTACTGAGAACCACCCTTAAAGTAGAAAAAAAGGAATACTTTGATTCATACCATGATGCCATAGTAAATCTAAAGCATTCATGACAATGACAACAAGGAAACTAGTTGCAAGCGAAACCAAACACCTTCAACCATGGAAGGAAAAATTAAATAGGAAAATTGATGTAGAGAAAAAGGAAAGGAAAAGAAAAGACAAAACTTAGCATTCTAGTTCAACACAAACATCTCTTGGAGTTTCTCATTCTTCAATGCCATATAGGGTGAGCATTAAATTTTTCAAGTGATGTGCATGGAATGTCAGTAGAGGTTCTAAGGGCGCAAGATGGAAGATGCACATGGGGCTTCTAGCACGGTGGAGCCATGGTGAAGAGGTGCTGGTAGCAGGGTAGAAGATAGAACTAGAAGAGAGCAAACACATAAAAAAAGAATTTCCTTACTGCTTGCCAAAATCAATTATAAAGCTATCTTTTGAGCTCATAAATAGCTACTTTTTGCCCCAATAAGAGCACCAAAGAGGAAAGCCACTAATGGATAATACACAGTCACACTGATACTAAAAGCTCTGTAATTGTGAAAGGAACTGTAAATGAAAAGCAAAAGACTGTGCAAGGAATATATATATAATGTGCGTTTGTGTGTTATAGTAAGACAAATAGTGGTATTTGTAAAATGAAACCTTCTGCTACCAAGAAGAATTCGTATACAACAGTGTGCAAGTTTTAGCTCTTATAAGGTAATGGGTAGAGTTAACAAACGAGCTTACATATCGTATACTACTTCTTGGTCCATTAGTTAGGCAAAGAGTTTGCAGACCAGGTCAAACAACAATCGTTTGTTCAAATATGAGTATTTTGTTAAAAGCACTTTTAGCAATTACACTCCCCTCAAGCATTGTAAAAGTTTCTGATCCAGACTGCATATAACACAAAATACAAGTTTTCATGCTAGTAAAGTGCAAACTGGAAGCATCACGAATTTACCAACAAGAGGACAACAATTTGTTCCTGACAGGCCCTTGCCATGGGACCTGTACATGAACTGGCAAGTTAGTAATTTTGTTCACCAATAGGAGATCTGGTTCCAATGAGAAACGTCATACTAATTGAAGCATCCAAATTTCACCTAGACTACTCTATGATATATTCTATCACTAGCATCACTGACTAGGTTCACTCTAATTTGGCTGCTGTGGCGACAACACTGTGTGCTAGTTCTTTAAAGTGACCATGTTTCATAATTTCCTGAAACTATAGCAACATCATTGAATGCATAATCTGAATTTGCCATCATTGATACATGGATGATGAAATTGTTGTAGGCAGGGGGTCTTTCGGGAATCATTTTTATTATGTTGCTGCAAATTATTTACTGCTTGTTACATCATTATTTTGGCCAGAATTTTACTGATTTAGCTACTAAAACAGCATTTAATTCAACAAAAACCATCTTAATGCTGATTTAATCCTTTTTACATGCCTTGTGCAAGGTGGAAAATTTATTACTCTTTGTGTATCCATGTCAACAGCTGGAACACAGTTTGTACAGCTGGGTGGGAGAGCAAAGGTCTGGATTCTGAGAAACATGACAGTAAAGGACCAAACCATCAGAGACGCAGACCTTGTTGTTTTCTTGTTTATCGATCAGAGACTGAATGTCGAGTCCCATCGCTTTCAAAACATCGTCATCCAACTTTGAAACATCAGCTTTGCCATCCAATGCTTTCGAATTGTTCTCCCATAAAGATTCTGTGAGCACAATTGAAGAATTCTTCACATAAGAATACAAAAAAAACTCCACAACCTTTAGGGCTCAAGAAGGGCAATCCAAGAAGCAATCACATGAACTGAGAAATCACAAGAGTAAAGCAATCGCAAAATTGCATATATAACACTCCCAGACAATCATTATCTTGTAACAGAAAAAAAAAAAACAAGAATCGGTGCTGGACACGAAGTCACTAATCTCCAACGTACCCAGCCGGGCGAGCTGGAGCTTCAGCTGCTCAATCTCAGACCAAACCTCTCGCCGGAAACCCTCCTCTCCAGCGTCGGCGACGGCGATGGAAGCGGGACACTCTCTCGCGGGGCCGCCGTGGTCGCGGGGGAGAGCGAAGATAGCGGCGAGGAGCGTGGCCGCGATGGCGAAGGCGGTGCAGGACCGGCGGAGGTCGCCGGCGCTTCCGGTGGAGTTCACGCGGACGACAAGGGAGAGCAGGCGGAGAGGGAGGAGGAAAGCGACGACTAAGGCGAGGATCGCCGCGTCAACCCTCATGGCCGTGGTTGGGAAAGGATCGCTCCGACTGCAGTCTGCAAATAGGTTCTGCACACTAGTGGGCCGTTCAGGCGGTTCAGCTTGTCTAGTGAGATGTTAGGGTTAAAAAACAAATGAGGGCAAACGGTGGTGCACGTGTGAAATACCGCGTAAAACGCATTAAACATTTATAAAACACGGCACGCATAAAATAATCATAAAACACCATATGAAAAACACTAAAACACCTTATAAAACATCTATATTTTTTAAAACAAAATCAGTATACCATCGTAATTCAGAAATATGATATTGCAAACTTTTGTGACTAAAAGGTTCCTTAGAAGCCGATGCAAGGCAAAAAAAAAAAAGAGAACATTGTAGGCCCTGCTACAGGTATGTCCATATTTCTCTCTACCAAAATCCTCTAGGCGATCAATAGAGGAGGCCAGAGCGGGTTGGAAGAAAAGCTCACGGCTCGTTGCTCGGATAGGTTTGAACGAGGTCGGCTTGGCTTGGGGATGAAAACGAGCCCAAGCCAAACCTGTGTGTGATGCTCGATATTCCAGTAAGCTGGCTTGGCTTAACATGCGAGGGGCTTGGCAATGACGACAAGGTGGCAGGCCACGGGCCCTCAAAGGTGTAGGAACAAACCTAGGCCCAACAACGTCCCAGCATGCCAGCTAGCCTACTACCTCTAGTACAAAAAAACTCTTGTGATGGAGGCTCTCTTTGACTCCTTGTTCAGATTTGGTTGTTAATTAAAAAGATTGATCACCATTTAATTTAATGGTATGGAAATGTTAAATAAATTATTAAAATATATTTTTTAAGATCTCTGAGAAAAACCCTATAAAGTCTTAAAAAATATTTCAAAAATTACAGTGAATGTTCTGTACAAAAATATCAAAAATTGCAAACCCAACAAAAACTAAACTAAAACAAGAAATTAAAGAGGGCATGAGTCTCTTGTGACCTGAGTCCCTTGTCATCCCATGCCATAGGTAGACCCCATTTTCTCCATCTTTTTTTGTGGTGATGCTGCCCATCCATTGGTTGCTTACCTCCATCCTTTGTCGCCCCCCTTCCGGCTATGGCTACCTCCTCCCGGCCGACCACCATCCTCTTGGTTCGGCTTGCCCCAATGACCCTTCGCTGTGTCACCCTAGCCCTAGTGGCTACTACGGCCGCATGCATTGCAGCCACCGCTCTCTGTAACTCCATGCACCGGTCACTAGGCATTCACAGCAATCTCATCCAAGGTACTATAAGAGCGTTCACATTAAACACTCTATCTCTCTATTAGCTATTAAAACCTACAATGTTTAAAGTGTCTATTGCGCATGCTCTAACAAGGCCAAGCTGATTTATTTTCTCTATTTTCTACTCCTCCACTTTCTCGAAAGAGTGGTCGATCCCAAATTGGTACCATAGAAGTTAAATTGGTACCATAGAAGTTCAGTGTAGTTGCCACAAATTTAAAGTAAGGAAAAAGTCTATATTACACCCTGAACTATGATCCTTCGTCTACATACCCTCTGAACTACGAAACCAGGTATTCTAGCCGACAAAACCAAGAAACCGACGCAAATAACCCCCTGACACGGTTTTACACATGATATTGTCCACGTGGCAACCAAAGAGTCAATCTAATCATAAAAACTAAAAAAATTATGTGGGACCCTATGTAAGTCTCTTTCTTCTTCCTCTCCCTTCTCTTCCTTCCCCTCCTCTCTCTACTTCTCTTCCCTATCGCCGCCTCCTCCCTGATCCATGCCGCCGCCTCCTCTTCCCCGAACCTCCTCGCGCCGGCCCCTCGCCACCCTCCTCGCGCCGCCCCGCATCGGCCCTCCCCGCCCTCCCCACGCCGCCCCGCATCGGCCCCTCCCTGCCTCTTCCCACGCCGCCCCGCGGCGGCCGTGGCGTCCTAGCCGGGGTCGGTGATGAGACGCTTGAGCTCGGCCTTGAGCGGGGCGAAGCGGCCGGGGTGCTTCGCCGTCTCCTATCTTCCCCAACCCTCGCCTTTTCCCAGCGCCACCGTCCCCTTCTCCTCTCTTCGCTGCCGCTTAGATCAGGCTCGTCATCGTGGGCCTTCCTCTCTGTCGCTTCCCCGACGCCGCAAGGCTCGAGCGTCAAGCTCTACGACGGTGAGGACAACGACGGCGAGCTCGAGCTCTGCAGCAAGCTTGAGGAACACAGTGGCAGCCGTGGCAAGCTCGAGCTCTGCAATGGTGAGGACAGCGACGACGAGCTCGAGGATGGTGATTCCAAGACGATGAGCAGGCACAATGCACCGAGGCTGAGCTCCAACGACCCTTCTATGCCGGCCAAGACTGCCTCGTTGTAGCCAAATCTTGGACCAGTGGATGGAGGATTGGGTGGAATCGGTTGGGGAAAGAAGCGGAGAGGAGAGAAGAAAGGAGGGGAGAGAGAGAGAGGAGTGGCAGAAGAAGAGATGACATTATGTACACGTGGCATTGACATGGCGGTTATGTGGTCAAAACAACTTATGTGGTGCGCCAGCATGGCAATATCACTCTCAGAAACCACCACAGGGGGTTAAGTGTGCCGGTTTTGCAGAGTTGTAGGCTAGAATACCTGGTTTCGTATTTCATGGGGTATGTAGACGAAGGGTCATAGTTCAGAGTGTAATATAGACTTTTTCCTTAAAGTAATGCTAGATACATTTTTGTTCTGCAACATGTTGAGAGAGGGATGAAGCCTGAGAGCATTGCTAGCAGGTTCCCTAAAAGGGTCTCTAAAACACTATTACAGACAGCCTCAGTCTCTATAACGTTTCAGCAGTGTCTCTATCTCAGTCTCTAAATATAGAGACTAGAGAATCTCTATACTTTTTGAGGATACAGACTTTGCTGGAGAGGATGGAAATATAGGGAACGAATAGTGATTTAGAGAAGGGATATAGAGAACGAAATATAGAGATCCTGTTCCAGATGCTCTGAGAGCCTGAGGCTGTTGGTGCTTAGACTGGGCTGAGAGGCAGGGAGCCTGAGAGTTTGCTGGCTCAGCAAGCCACTCAGACTATCCAACGGATTCTCTTTAGGGGTCATTTTATCTTCGCGAAGAAATTCTGATTCCTTGAGATGCTCCAACGGAATTTCTTCGCGGTTTTCTTCAGAAATTTTTTTTCGTGCGTTCCCTTCAGAAGGAAATTTTCTCTCCGTTTTCTTCGCAAATTTTATCGAAGGGATGCTGTTGTAGATGGTAGGAAATAAAGGGAATGGAATGAAGGGAAAATGATTGGAGATAGTCTTACTAACAGAGCTCAATTCATTACTGATAATATATTAACATACGTAGAATATCTTCATTATTATGAATTTTTTAAAACTTCACATTCATTGCTAGAAAACTTCATAACTGGTGTTTTGAAACTGCTTTTGCTCATGGTTTTAAACCATCAGTGATTAAGTAACAATGATGATCAAGGATTGTCACCATCGGCTCTAGAATTGACAGTGATGACTATTATGGCTAGTGGTTCTCTGACCCAACCACTAGTGATGAGAAGCATATCACTAGTGGTTCTCTGACCCAACCGCCAGCGATGCCATGTATATCACTAGTGAACCACTATTGATATGTTTATTATCAATAATGGTTCGCTACCCCAACTGCTAGTGACAATTATTACCACTAGCGGCTGTATCTAACCCGCCAATAGACCCAAAAAAATAGACATAAAAATTGGCTAGCCTCAAATTTTGCTAGCCATGTGTTGACACAAAAAGTGAGCTTTCTGTGAACACACGTGCAGACGCGTCAATTCAGTGATTGCGTCGCAACTAAAGACCAAGCGTGCCAGTCAATTTGATCTGTAAATTGACAAGGAGAAAATCGTCAGTAATATAGCCCTAATCGGCTTTTCAGTATAGCCAGATCAGGTTATACGTAATCGGTTTTAAACAACCTGATTACAGAATCTATCGGCTTTAAGCCTGATAGAGTGATTTAATATAAATAAAATTCAATTATAAATCCTCTACTTCTTTTTGGTATTTTCATGTAACATCAGCAATAAACTTCTCATTCGATATATCGGATTAAATCAAGGAATAGATCGAATAGATTGGTCGGGGCAAGACAGTATTCAAATCTAGAACAAGATATAAACCAACAGATCGGGTTAAAGATCTAATACTAGTGAAAGTAAGTATAATACTAATCGGCAAACATCTGTATATGCAAAATCTCAGACAAGGCATACGCAAGATCGATTAAACGAGGCAGTCGCATATATCAGATTCCAGAAAAGCATACAAGATACTTAACAATCGGCATTGCAAGATAAACACATATTACAGATCGATTAAATCGAGACAGTGCAACATGCGATGACACATTAAAGATCGGTAAATCCCGAGACAGTTTAACATGCTTTGCATACATGAGATCAATATGATGCAGCCATGCATACGGGTTACAAGGAGAGAATCGATTATTCCATCGAGATAGCTCTACCTGCGAGTTGAAGCCTTTCTACGAGGTCGATCGGATTCGAGAAAGTAGTTTGTGTATTGAATATGATGTGTATTCTCGAGGCCTAAGGTCCTATTTATAGTATTACAAAGTCGATACCGATATGACCTATTTCACCGTGTCGCGCTTCCGATCAGATCGTATCCCTTCCAAAGTCTTGTAACCGTCGGTATTAATATATCTTCTTCTTTGCTGATGAGGCCCATTTCCGATTCAGCCCAATAACTCCAACATATTTGGCCTTTCCTGAATATCCGATTTTCTGCCAAATTTGGGTGTCAACATATGCCCCTAAGTTTGACAATGAGTATTCTCATTAGCTGAACTTTCAAGTAAAAATCGGTTTTACCATATTGGAACATTTCACATTTTTACCCCTGCAATTTCTCACTTTCGGCCCATTTGGAGAACACGTGTCAGCCCAGCAGACGATATGGGCCGAAACGGTAACGCCGAAACCCGCGGTAAAACCCTAGTTTTTACCACTGCTATAAATAGACGCCCATTCGCTGTCATTTTCACGCTCTCCCCTGTGCACACGTCTCTTGCATCGGAATTTTCGAAGCTCCCAAGACTTCCAGCGCAGAGCCAATCGTCCTCCAACTTTCAATCGGTATCATGTCTCAGGTACTATTCCAATGCTCAGACACCGAAGCTCTGTCCTCTTTGGGGCCAATAGGAGAACGAGACCCATCGGATTTTATAAACCATTCTGTAGCGCGTCTCCCCCTATTTGCCGATAAGCTTACCATAAACAATTGGAAATCGGCATTTAGATCTTGGCCTAGCCCGATCAAGGGATACAAGGACTGGCTCATTCGGGTCTATGGTCAGAAACAAGAACAATGGGACGAGTTAGGAATAACCGACGCTATCCTCCTTTCCTTATCTCCACCACCAGCAAATGAACCTTTCATGGCAGCATCGGCTTATTTTTAGTGTGATACAGCAAACGCCTTTCTTTTCCCGACAGGACCCATTAGCCCTACACTCTTAGATGTAGCGATGCTAACCAGTCTAAGTCCCGATGGCGAGATGCTATCGGCTTTTGATCTTGCCGCCACTCTGAAGCTAGTTCCTGAGAAGAATTTCGGATGGCAGCGCTACATCAATACCCATCAGCAGACAGGAGACGTGGAAGATGAAGAACACATCGCTTTTCTGAACATGTGGCTTGATCGGTTCTTCTTCTGTGGACAATCTCTCAGTCCTAGCAAGGTCTACCAAGGAGTAGCTGAGGCACTGGCATCAGGCCAAAAACTAGCAATCGGCAAATATTTGTTAGGAGCCACGTATCGAATGATGCATGAGATCAGGGAAGGTATCTGCTCAAAGAAAGCCGATTACTCAGTTGGTAATCTAGGTGGCCCTTTCTGGTTCGTCTGTATGTTCTTGAAGCTCCAGATATATAACACCCTAGGAGAACTGGACTTCAACCTGGAATTTTCAAATGAAAAGGATTCCGATAGCAATAAACACCCATGCAGATCATACGGGGAAATGATCTCAGTTAATTGCAACAGAAGACGCCTAAACCAGGAGGATCTCTCTCATTCTCTGGTGGCATTCTATACCATGTCAGAATCGGAATATGGTTTAGAACAATTTAACCCATACACTGATCTGGATAGATATCCAATTCCTTCATTTTTCCGATTAGCAAACACTTTAAAGGGAGAAGCCCTGCCAGCATATAAGGAATTCATATCTCCAGGCATCTTCTTTGCCATTTTGAGCACCAGAACCCACATCAGAAAACCGTCCTATGAATTCTATCACCCGGCTGTGGTAGCTCGGCAATTCAATCTCGGGCAGGATATACCCGATCTATTCATATACCGCCATCTGAATGCCAGAGAAGATTTAACTCCCCAATCGGCTTATGGAATTCTGCCAGCCGCACACACCGACTTCGAAATGCCATCAGAATTTATAATGTGGGCTGACACCTCACCGAAGTTTGACAACTGGTGGGAAGCTATCGCCAAAAACATCTATGCCATAGAAGGCGGAGCCGCAACCTTAATCGAACGGCTCACTGGCCAGAAGAAAACTTGCAAACCCAACTGGCCAAAGATTGCTGGCATGACAGAGCTCCAATCGGAATCAGAACAAAGCAGCTCTGATAGTTCCGATTCTGTTGATTCTGACGAGGACAGCGACGATAAAGAGGAAAACTCTTCTGAATCAGGCCCTTCCTCATCGGATTCAGACGATGAAAGAACAGAATCCCAGAACCACGCATCGTCTTCTAGCAGCGAGGTTACTAACTTGCGTGCGTTTGCTAACTCATATCATTCCTTTCTGATTACTAACCTTCTGTTTGTTTTCTTTTCAGAGCGGAGAGAAACGCCCCAAGGCCAAGCTCATTGGAGAAGAAGCCAGTCGAATCCATTCTACGGCCAAGTCCGCATCGGCTTTCACGCAAGGGTCCTCCCAGCAGCCGAAGAAACGAGGTACAATCGACTTATAGTTCATAATTCCACAAAACCCGATTACTTAACCATTTCTGATAAACAGGGAGACCCGAAGGTGAAACCGGCCTAAGGAAGAAGGTGGCAGCCAAGAAACCCAGACCCCCAAAGGTGCGTACTCCCGATAGCACCGAGTCTGTATGTGACACAGTAAGCACTTGATTTTCCCCCAAATTCTCATAAGTTTGTCTCGGCTTTTCTCTCATCGGAATTGTTTCCTTCAGGACACTTCACCCATTCAAAAGAAAAAGGATGGTACGCCTGCTCCTCCACCGGCTTCACAGACACCGCCGGCTTTCAACCCCCAAGATGTAATCGGAATTCTTATCTTAATCTTAAAAAAATTCTTAAATTCCGATATCTTGTAACTTTAAACATTTCCTTTTCCAATATTTGTTTCAACCTCGAAACCCAGTTCGTGTAACTGTGGTATCAACGCAGGTGATAACGTACGACGGGAAGAAAACCGATGAGCTCAACTTCAACCCGTCTAGCATGGACTGGCTCGACGACGAGCTAGATTTTCTTTCTTCCCCGATTAGAACTCAATTACCCCCAGCCGTCGCCGTTGAGTCTCCTGCGGCAGCACCAAGCAAGAGCAATCGACTTTCCCCAGATACTCTTGCTAAGCTCAAGCAGATGTGGGAACTATTTGGGAATGAATCGGCTTTCTTGGCTAACCCTTCCACCTTAAGAGAAATTGCCGATTCGATCAAAGATATTCTCCCAGAGCAAGTGGCTTCAGCTATCCAGAAGGTACTACCCCTAGGAGAAAAGAAAGCCGATTTCGACGCTGCGATGGATCGGCTCCACCAACGAGAAGCCCTCAAAGACGCCGAAGCAGAACTGAAAGGGCTTATTCAGGACGCCAACGCCCAAAATGACAAACTTCCCCAGCTGAAGCAAGAGGCCGAATCGGCAAAAACTGCAGTGTCCAAAGCTATTTCAAGGGTCAAGTCCCTAGAGCTAGAATTGGAGAAGGCCAGAAAAGCCGAAGCAACCGCTCGCTCAAGCTTTGAGGAGACCAAATCAGCGGCCAAGGAGCAGTACAGTATTGTGAAGGCCTGCGGCCTGGCAATCATGGAAGCTAAAAAGAAAATCCCGATTATACCTGGCTCGATCGAAGAAGATACCGACATCGTCAACCAGGTCCGGGACACAATGACCAGTGTTGCCGCCGCAATTTTCGAGTTCTGTAAATGATTGGCCTGCGAGCCAAATTTTAAAACTTTGCTCAATGTGTGGATCGGTTTTATACCGATCATAAAACAATGTTTTATCCTACCCCTTGGGGCGAAAACAGTTAAGGCCTTTGTGCCTCTGTAATAACTTCATTTTTTATGCAATCGCTTTTACTTCATGTCTATAGGCGATTCATTTGAATCGGCTTTTCCTCAACAGCAACGTGTTGAGCGAAATATCAATATTGACTAGTTAGAATTGGCCTTTAAAGCTATAGGCGATTCATCAGAATCGGCTTTTGCTCAACATCAACGCTTTGAGTAAATCGGCTTTTAACTTCCACACTCAAGTACCAATCCAAACACTTGGATAGTATTTCTTCAGATATTTAGCATG
Source organism: Raddia guianensis (assembly GCA_036346415.1). NCBI lineage: Eukaryota > Viridiplantae > Streptophyta > Magnoliopsida > Poales > Poaceae > Raddia > Raddia guianensis. Next base: position 47,467,462 of record CM070535.1, on the reverse strand, counting down.
AATCGCTTTACCAAAAACTTCCCCTTCAAGTGTCTCCAAAATATAAGCGTTTCCGGTAATAATCCGATTGATCTTAAATGGTCCTTCCCAATTTGGAGACCACTTCCCATATTTAGGATCCCTTGAACCAATCGGTAAAAATGTCTTCCATACTAGATCTCCCACTTCAAAAGTTTTCGGCACAACCTTCTTATTATAATGTCAAGCAACTCTCTGTTTATCACGCTCAATATGCTCCAAAGCTCTTAATCGAACAGCCACCATATCATCCAGCTTATCTACTATCAGATTCTTATAATCATCGGCTTTCACATTATTCTGTTCCTCAACCCTTGTAGATCCGATGATAGCTTCGGCCGGTAGAACAGCCTCTTGACCATATACTAACTCAAATGGTGACACTTTCGTAGCTCCATGTTTAGCAATCCGATATGCCCATAGCGCATCGCCAAAGTATTATGCCGACCCCGCGGCTTTTCATCGATTTTTTGCTTGATCAGCTTTATGGCGCTTTTGTTCGAAGATTCCGCCTGGCCGTTGGCTTGAGCATAATACGGCGATGAGTTGATCGTCATGATTCCCAGGCTCCGAGCATAATCTTGAAATGCCTCCGACATAAATACCGATCCCTGATCCGTAGTGATGGTCCGAGGAATACCAAATCGGTAAATTATGTGTTCTCTAACAAATTCAATCGCTTCAGTAGCAGTCACTTTCTTCAACGGCACAGCTTCAACCCACTTGGTAAAATAATCCGTTGCTACCAAAATATACCGATGCCCCTTGAACGAGGACGAAAATATTTCTGCAATCATATCAATTCCCCATCCTCTAAAAGGCCACGGTTTTATGATCGGATGTAAGATAGACGCAGGCGCATGTTGAATGTTCCCAAATTTCTGACAGTCTTTGCAACCCTTATAATATTTGAAACAATCTTCCACCATCGTCGGCCAGAAATATCCCACACGCTTTAACATCCACCTCATCTTATATGCCGATTGATGAGTTCCACACAACCCTTCATGAATTTCTCCGATTGCAACTTTAGCTTCTTCTTCATTCAGGCATTTAAGTAATAACCCATCAAAACTCCGATAGTACAACTTATCGCTGATCAAAACATACCTTTGAGCTTTCCTCTTAAGCTTCCTATCGGCTCTCCCCTGAGGATCTTTAAGATAGCCGATAATTTCCGCCTGCCATCCTATTGGGACAAGATTTTCAATCGGAATAATCTTCAATTCCATGATCGGTAATTTATATCCGGATGCTTCTTGAACTAAATCATTGGCTTCACAATTCTGTTCTCTCGGAATATGATGAATTGTAAATATGCTAAAATACTTAGCCAAATCAGAAGCCCTTTCCAGATATTCTTGAAGATATCCGCTGTGATACTCATATTTACCGATCATCTGGAAAACCACCAATTGCGAATCTCCAAACATCTCTACGGCAATAGCACCAGCTTGAATCAACCACTCCAACCCTCGAACCAAAGCCTCGTATTCTACTTGATTGTTGGTCAATCCAGAATCCACTGTAACACTGAATCGGTAGGGAACGCCACTAGGAGATACTATGAAAATACCGATTCCACATCTCTTCTCACAAACCGATCCATCAAAGAACATTACCCAGGGCAACAGGATCAAAAGATTAATGCCTTGATGGTGCATGATGAAATCAGTTAATACCTGCCCCTTGACAGCTTTTGGAGACTCATACGTCAAGTCAAACTCGATGAGAGTATATGCCCACTTACCAAGACGCCCTTTGATAATTGGGGCATTAAGCATGTACTTGACCACATCGGTTTGACAAACTACTTTGCATTCAGCACCCAATAAATAATGCCTTAGTTTAGTGCAAGCAAAGTATAAACAAAGGCAATACCTTTCCACTACCGTGTATCGGGTTTCCGGATCCAACAACTTCCTACTCAAATAGAAAATCGCATGCTCCTTTCCGTCGATCTCTTGGACCAAAACTGCCCCTATCATTTTATCCGATACCGATAGATACAACTTAAATGGCAAATCTTCCTTCGGAGCGACCAGAACAGGTGGATTTATCAAATACTCCTTGATATTATCAAATGCTTTCTGCTGCTCTGGCCCCCAAACAAACTTATCGAAATTTTTCAGCTTAAGCAATGGAGAAAATGGAATGATTCTTTCCGATAGATTTGAAATAAATCTCCTCAAGTAATTAATCTTACCGATGAGTTCCTGTAGACGAACCTTTGAATCTGGAGGCTTAGTATTCAAAATCGCCTTTACTCTATCAGGGTGAACTTCGATTCCTCTCTGATGCACCATAAACCCCAAGAACTTGCCGGCCGATACACCAAAACCACATTTCTTCGGATTCATCCTCATACCATATTTTCGAAACCGATCCAAAACGGTCACAATATCAGCCAAGTGTTGTTCCTCCTCGTGGGATTTGATCACCACATCGTCAATATAAATCTCAACCAATTTACCGATTAAATCATGACAGATTAAGTTCATCCCTCTTTGATATGTAGCCCCAGCGCTGATCAGCCCAAAAGTCATAACGACCCACTCAAACAAGCCGATAGCTCCAGAACATCTAAACGCAGTCTTGTTCACATCCTCTTCGGCCATAAAGATTTGATTGTAACCTGCATTACCATCTAAGAAACTGATAATCCGATTGCCAGAAGCAGCGTCAATTAATCGATCAGCAATCAGCATCGGATATTCATCCTTATATGTCGCTTTGTTTAAATCCCGAAAATCAATACACACCCGAATTTTATCAGAATCCTTTTTACCAACCGGTACGATATTAGAAATCCAATCGGCATATTTGCACGGCCGAATAAACTTTGCATCTAACAACCTTTGAATTTCGGCCTTTACTTGATCGTAAATTTTCCAATTGATCCTTCTCGGTGATTGTTTTACTGGCCGAAACCCAGGCTTCATCTTAATCTTGTGCTCAACTATAGATCGGTCTAAACCAGGCATCTCGTGATACTCCCAAGCGAAGCAATCAACCCGATCCTTAAGTATCTGGATAAGCCGATCCTTATATTCCCGCGGCAACTGTTTACTGATGTAAGTGGGCCTCTCTTTACCATCGGTCCCAATATCGACCTTTTCAAGTTCATCAGCCGATATAAAACCCTAGCCCATCTTATATTCAATGCCCTCTAGAGCCGTGGTTCCCATAAAAAACCCTCATGTCCTTGAGTTACCGATTGCGCTTCCAATGTTGTCGGCTTGAATTCCAGCTTACTGACGCTGAGGAAGTCGCATTCTTCTAAGGGTTTTCCTGATAGTGCCTCGAGGTTGTCATGTATATCCGCACAATCGGTTTCTGCGATTAGAGATTCTCCTCTGACCACTTCTATCTGCTCGCCAATCCACTGAATCAAAATCTGATGTAATTGCGATGGAATGCAGCAATTGGCGTGTATCCAATCCCTTCCCAACAGCACATTATAACTCCCTTTTCCTTCAATTATGAAGAAAGCTGTTGGGATTGTCTTGCCCCCTACAGTGAGCTCCACGACCAGAACCCCTTTGGCTTCGGTCGGATTTCCATTGAAATCGCTCAAAACCATATTGGTCTTGACCAAATCCTCTGTAGATTTTCCGATTTTGCGGCATACAGAATATGTCATCAGATTTACAGTAGCTCCACTATCCACCATCATTCTGGAAATCGGCGTCCCATTCATATAGCCCATGATAAACAGCGGCTTCAAGTGCAATCGAGAATTCTCTGGCTTCTTAAAAATGGCATCCTCGGCTCCAATTACCAGCTCTGCTGTGGCCTCTTCATAATCACTCATGAATTCCCGAGGTAGCACGCAAACCATGTTAGTGGCAATCGAGATTTCATCAGTCTTTTTCAATAATAACAGCCGATGTCAACTTGGGCCTCCATTCTTGCTTGCCCCTAGCTGGCTTTATCGGCTTTACCTGCTCTAGCAGAGCGTCCCTAAACTTCTCGGCTTCTGCTTCTTTAGCTTCAGCATGCCTCATCCGCTGCAAGCGCCGCTTCTGAGACTTTCTGATTCCACTTGGGCACCACCGTGGCAACGGCACCTTGGGAGGCCGATGCACGTTGGTATTTTTATTTATCGGGACGTCGTCGGCCTTTCCACTAGGAAACACCAGCCGGTTTTTTACCGATGTTCTCCTGGGAGGAATAAACGTATGGTTCATTGGGCAATTCTCCAGAGTAGGTAATGACATTCTCTCTTCCCAACAGTATCTGAAAAAAGGACAGTCCCAGTGATCCATCTCCCAATCTTGATCATTTGAATTCCTTTGAACGATTTCTGGAGCATCCGATTTAACTCTCTTGCGCGGTGTTTCTTTAGCCATCCGGTCATATTTTTCCAATAGCTGATCGAAGGTTGGCTTTGGCCTTGGCTTATAGATCGGATTATTATTGTGCCCGCGCTTCACCTCGCGGCACTCGCCAGTTCTTTCACCACCACGTCGGCCAGATGACTGGAATTTCAGTTCCGGCCTTTCTTCTACCACTATCCTCTTAGAGCCAACAAGTACTTTAAACCGATTTGAACTCTCGGAAGCATCGGCTTTTCTTTTAGTGTCAACCATCCCAATAAAGCCGATTGGAAACGACTCTGTGTCGATCTGCGAATTTTTACCTTGATACTGAAGTTGCCCGCTCTCGATCGCTTTTTGTATTACCTGCTTGAACACATTGCACTCATTGGTAGTATGCGAGTAAGAATTGTGCCACTTGCAATATTTTCGTTTCTTCAGCTCTTCAAGCGGAGGAATCACTTGGCCCTGCTTAAGCCGAATCTGTTTTTCTTGCCGTAGGTGATCAAAAATCCGATCACACTTGGACGTATCAAAAGAATATTTGCTCTTCTCAGGACCTTTCGGCTTTATCCATCCAAACTCGAATTCTTTCTTGTTGTTCACCCACTCAGCAACGTACGCACCCATGTCCTCGGTATCGGAATCATCCGAATCTTCGACTTCTTCTGTATCAACAACATTGATAGCTTTATCTTTGCCCTTATTATTGTTGTTGTTCCGATATTCGTTTTGGCCTGGGTATGAATTATCAGATAATTGGCTCTCATATAGCGCGATCTTGTGAGCCAGATGTGAAATATCAGCAAATTCCTGATTGCCCACTTTCTTCTGATTGACGGGCAATAAACCCTTGAAAGCCAATTCCGCCAACTCATTGTCGGGCAGTGAAAGGCTATAGCATTGGTTTCTTACTTCCCTGAACCGACGCAAGTAATCATTTACCGATTCCCCAAATTTCTGCTTGATCATCATGATATCGGTAATTCTCGCCTCGTTCTCTCCAGAATAAAAATACTCATGAAACTTCTTCTCCAACCGCCCGAAGTGATATCTGTTAGAGGAGTGAAGTAAACCAGTTAAATGCCGATCCAGATAGCGACAGTGGGAACAATCGGCATTTGAGAGTATCCTTTGATGCAGCCTCCCCGCACAGTGCGAGAAATCTAGCAATATGCTCGCGCGTAGAGGTGTGATCACTTCCGCTGAATTTGGCATTCGCGAAATCAGGAACTCGATACTTATGTGGATATTCTGTTTCCTTGAAAGCCGATGGATACGGCATAGTCTAATGCGGAGCAATCTTAGGAGTGTTGAACCCGCATTGCTTCATCATGTTATAAACGAGGTTCTTCGTTATATCTTCCAGATTATCATTTATCCCCGGATTAATCGGCTGATAGATCGGATCTGGGACCGGGACCATAGCCTGATTGTTTGGTATCACCTGAATCGGAGTTGGGTTGATTGTCGGTGGGGGACTTGGTTGGGAAGTCCCAGCATGTGATGCCCCTGGCTGAGTATAAGCTGGATACTGATTTCCCAAGTTTATCCCGTACGGGATATTCCGATTCACCTGATGAGCTTGTCCAGTCATGATGTTGTGTAGTGCAGCACTAGTTCCCTCCTGGACGATTCGCCCTAAAACCGATGACTGGTCTAACATCGATCGGTAAACAGAGCTATTGATCTGATCTCTTATCACCTCGGAAAAATCTTCGGTGAGCAGTGGATCTCCAATGGAAGTCTTCGTAATCTGGCCACTACGGGTTTTCTGATATCCAGTTAGCATTCTTTTCTTGTTCTCCTCATGGATCTCCGCGAGCCTATCTTCGATTTCCTTTTTCTGACCAGGGCTCAATTTGTCAAACGTCACTACCTCAGCAGCGAGCTTGAGCGCCTCCAATGCCTCCTCGGTGTCGGTACGCGTCATCTCGTTGGTTTTGATTGTTGTTGGTCCCACCAAGCGTGCCAAAAAGTATGTCGACACAAAAAGTGAGCTTTTTGTGAACACACGTGCAGAAACATCAATTCAGTGATTGCGTCGCAACTAAAGACCAAGCATGCCAGTCAATTTGACCTGTAAATTGACAAGGAGAAAATCGTTAGTAATATAGACCTAATCGGCTTTTCAGTATAGCCAGATCAGGTGATACGTAATCGGTTTTAAACAACCTGATTACAGAATCTACCGGCTTTAAGCCTGATAGAGCGATTTAATATAAATAAAATTCAATTATAAATCCTCTACTTCTTTTTGGTATTTTCATGTAACATCAGCAATAAACTTCTCATTCGATATATCGGATTAAATCAAGGAATAGATGGAATAGATTGGTCGGGCCAAGACGGTATTCAAATCTAGAACAAGATATAAACCAACAGATCGGGTTAAAGATCTAATACTGGTGAAAGTAAGTATAATACTAATCGGCAACCATCTGTGTATGCAAAATCTCAGACAAGGCATACACAAGATCGATTAAACGAGCTGTCGCATATATCAGATTCAAGAAAAGCATACAAGATACTTGACAATCGGCATTGCAAGATAAACACATATTACAGATCGATTAAATCGAGACAGTGCAACATGCGATGACACATTAAAGATCGGTAAATCCCGAGACAGTTTAACATGCTTGGCATACATGAGATCAATATGATGCAGCCATGCATACGGATTACAAGGAGAGAATCGATTATCCCATTGAGATAGCTCTACCTGCGAGTTGAAGCCTTTCGACGAGGTCGATCGGATTCGAGAAAGTAGTTTGTGTATTGAATATGATGTGTATTCTCGAGTCCTAAGGTCCTATTTATAGTATTACAAAGTCGATACCGATATGACCTATTTTACCGCATCGCGCTTCCGATCAGATCGTATCCCTTCCGAAGTCTTGTAACCGTCGGTATTAATATATCTTCTTCTTTGCCGATGAGGCCCATTTCCGATTCAGCCCAATAACTCCAACATATTTGGCCTTTCCTGAATATCCGATTTTCTGCCAAATTTGGGTGTCAACACCATGCCCTCTCTAAACAAAATCAGCAATGCACATATTTTACACATTTGTGCTCATATATATATACACCACAAAATCATATATACAAAAATCTCAGATCCCATAATCACAAATATAAAGCTCTCGCATCTACAAAATCACACATACAAGCGGAGGTGCATATTAAATGAAAAAAGACATATTCCACTAATCCATGGTCACAAAATCACAGAGATATATATATGTACACATCACATAGTGTTCACAATTAGGTGAGCACATCGCATAATTTATATAGTTAATTGTTCATGGTGTGTAGCTAGACTATTTTTAACATTGAGTCGACCACATGGATCAACAACATGCGTCGTTATGAAACTGGCAATTGACTCTCTAATATTTGCCAAGTATTAATTCTAAAATCTACGTTTGCCATGTTGATTTTTGCCTACATGGGACTCCAGACACCCTTCATCTCCTACATGTTGTGTGTAACGTAGAATCCGCGCGCAAGGCCTTTGGGCTGTTGGTGGCACTATACAAGTGCATGTAACAACACATAACAGTTAAGTCGACGGACACTAAGGAACTAAATCTTTATTGACACGTGAAATATGTAGAAGCACGTACCACGTATTTCATCTTGTGTCATAGAACATTGCCCTTTATGTTCATCGTACTTGCCTTTGTATGCTCGCACCATGTAATACGCCTGTTCGTATAACATAATAAGCAATTGTGATGTAATTATGAAAATTTACCTGTATTGCAATTGTTGAAGTAGCTAACAGGGACCGAACCGCCTAATGCAACAATAACATAGTACGTAAAACTCGATGTGACACTGCTTATCATTTTTTCCACAATTTTTGGTCACGCCAAGTAATTATACCACATACACCAAACGTGATGATCGGCCATAATAAAACCACCGCAGTCATCGCTTCAAACATTATGATCATTTACCTATTTTGCAATTTTCATAGTGGCTGACAGAAACCGAACCACCTAATACAACAATAACATGAAAAACTCGGTGTGCCACATGTTGCTGAATATTTTTCATAATTTTTAGCCAAGGGAGGTAATTTTGTCATGTACACCAAACGTACTGACTGACCATAATAAAACTGTCGCATTCATCACTTCGACCTTAAAATCTGTGGCGTTTTTCTGTCTAACGAGGAACACACTCCCATTCATGTTTGAATAGGTGTATTGTACATCTTTGAACAGGTGGTTTAATACCAATTGATTCAATTGACGCTTTTTGAATTAGCCCTATTAGCCGCCATTTCAAATGGCGGGATAAATTTTAGTCCTATTTCCCGCAAGTTCAATTGGAGTGATAGAAGTCATTAATATTCCCCCTCAAATTATTTGTTGGGATTTCATACCGGCCATTAGATCTGGTAGGATTTAACCGCTCATTTTTTCCTAACAATTCGTATAGCATGTTTTGGATTAAGCCTTTTTTTCAACCCATTGAACCACTAGGAGGAGTCTATTTATTTAATTTTAATAAATAAAAAAAATATATATTTAAATTTAAAAATCTAAAATCTAAACAAATTCACCAACTTGGACCAAGCATGGTTCATGTTGTAACCCAATGAGAAAAGGGCCCGGTCAGCCCAACCCTAACTACGGTTTCTGTAGGGGCGTTATGAGCAAAACAAAATTAGCATTGGGTTATAAAGAAGAGAGACCAGTGTCCGGCTTTCTCTCTACACATGTGTCTGTGATCATGTGACTGCATTTGACTACCATGAATTATGGCACATTTCTAGCATGATATGCTCTCAGGTTTCTGTTACGCATATTTCTGTGATAGGATGGCGACAACACCTAGGCGCGCCCGGCACGTGCCCTTGGCCCTAGCGGCGACTACGGTTGGAAACCCTAGTCAAACCCTAGTCTTCCAAATGGCTCAGTGACCGGATTAAACCTATATTTTTATATTTTATGATTTTGTCCCTGGATATATTAGTTTGACTATAATTATCTTATTCTAAAAATGATGTTAGTATTGGATCTTGTTAATTAGCAATATGTTATTCACTTTATTTGCTTATATATTTTTTTAGTCCTGCCAACCTTGTTTAGTATAGTTGCGATTAGTAAATTATCTTCTTCGGCAAACACACATATTATATTTCCTGAAGTAAATACATGCATCATAATGTTGGATATGTCTAACATTAACAAGCGGAATTTTGTCCCGCTCACCATCGATGGAAGTGACTACTTGATACGGGCGATGGATCTCAAGACCAACCTAAATGCCCACTCTCTTGGTGCTACTTTTACCCTTTCTACAAAGTGTTCACCAACGATTCCTGACCCGATAAAATATGTGGCATTGCACTTTATACTCTACCATCTACGCTCGTATCTGAAGACCAAGTATCAGATGGATGACAACACCCAGGCTTTGTGGACCTCCCTGAAGAAGCGCTACAACCAGCACGTGAACATTTTCTTGCCAAAAATTTAGAGAGAATGGACGGAGTTGCGCTTCCAAGACATTAAGTCCATGGCCGCATAAAATTTTGCAATCTACAAGGTTATCTCGAAGTTAAAGTTATACGAGAAGCAAAACTTGGAGGAAGAGATCATTAATAAGACCCTAGGTACCTTCCACCACTCGATGATGATACTCCAGTAGCAGTATCATCAACGAAAATTTACAAAGCACTCTGAGATGATCTTAACTCTTCTTGAAGTAGGGAAGCACAATGAGATTCTTATGAAGAATCATGAAGTCCACCCCACGGGGACCAAACGTGGCTGAGAGCTCCTATAGTGGCAAGAGACAGAAAGGGGAAAAAGGGGTTGTGGCAGAATCACGACGTGCAGAAGAAAATTTAAAGGGAAAGGATAATGGAAAAGGCAAGGGAATTGTCTAGTAGAAGCCCTAGGAGAGTAAGTCCCACCATGCCTCACAACCATGTTATTGGTATGGAATTGTACTAGAAGTACATCAGGAAGGATAGCGAGAAGAAGAAACTAAAGTACAAGGTGCATGTTGCTCCGCTAGAAGCTCCTCATTATGTGGAGAAGAGCGATGACAAGATGGCCTTGGATAGCTCGAAGCATGATGGAAACACATCTGATGATGATGATTACCTCTTGGGGCTGGAGCTAGATGAGTCCTTCTTTGACAATCAGGATACAAACGGCAATATGCAGTAGTTGCCTATGTTAGACATTATCTCTACTATTTAGTTTGTGGTTTGCTTTGTTTCTGAAGAACTTATCACCGTCATGTTTAGTTGAACTGTTAAATTTTTCTATTTTTATGTTAGTTCCTAGAGTACTTTATTTTGTCATAAGTTGGATTTATCACTATGCTCATCTGATTTATTGTTGGTTAAGCCTGTGATATTTAAGATTTTATCATGCCTATGTATATGATACTCTTATGACATAGAATTGAATTGTATGGCCCAAATGAACGAAGATCTCTAGGGAAGAAAATATTTACTATGGCCCAAAATCGTATTATCAGTGCCATACAAACCAATTCTTTGTCATAAGAGTATATCGTAACAATTCTTCTGTCCCTCTTCTGTAGTTTCTGGAAATATTTCATCTCCCAAATGGAGGAAGATGCTTTTCTAGTTGCACCACTAATACGATTTTTAGGGAGATGACACACTTCTAGAACGTCCGGAAGAGGAACGGAAGCATACGATTCTGGAAGCAACGCGAAATCGCTCTCCCTATGTGTACTATAATTTCCATTGAGGATGCATTGTTTTATCCAAAATTGACATATACCCTATTAAGCTTTAAAGACATCCACATGAATGGCTTCCATGCTGAAAACGATCATGATGGTAGAGCAGAATATCTGCTTGTGATGTTGAAAAACGGATGCGAAAAGAGAGTAGTGGAGAAACTTCCCTCCCTTTCATTTGGCCTTTATATACTTACATAAAGATCTCTCCTAACATTGCTATGGAATCTGAATTAGCAACACTAGACTCCTATGGGATCTGGCATGATCGTTTAGGGCATCCAATTCTGAGCAATGATGAAAAGAATAGCTACAAATTCTGTAAGCCATACCCTAAAGGTGTCTAAATTTCCGAAACCAGAAGTTCTCACATCCCCTAGATGTGCCATAGGGAAATTAATAATAAAATCCTATTGTCTCAAGGTCCAAGAGGAATCACCAAATTTTCAAGAGTGAATTCAAGGTGATATCTACGAACCGATTGTGTTCGTGACGAGCACGTTTAGATATTTTATGGTACTTTTGGATGCATCTACTAGATGGTCCCACGTAAGCCTGTTATCTACGAGAAACCACACTTTTGCTAAACTAATTGGCCAAATAATTCAGTTATAGGCGAATTTCCAGAAGAAAGGATTAAGTCCATTAGATTGGACAATGTCGTGGAGTTTAGCTTGTGTGCATTTAATTATTATTGCGTGGACATGCACATAACAGTAGAACATTCCGTACAACATGTGGACACTCAAAATAGCCTTACAAAATCGTTAATAAAGATGATTAAATTAATGGTAAGACCTTTAATACATAGTTGTAGACTTCCCACCGGTTGTTGGGGCCACGCGGTGCTGCATGCCTCATAATAAATTGAACTTAGACTGACTGCATACCATAGAACCTCTCCTATTAAATTAGTGTGTGGGAAACAACTGTGTATTCCCTATCCCCGTAAGTTCGAGAGCACCGTGTACATGCGGATTTTCACCACCGCAGTGAACCTCAATGGGTCTCGACCGGAAGCTGGGGTTCTATGTTGAATTTGATACTCATCAATTATTAAATATCTAAAACCTTTGACAGGTGACCAGGTTACATTGATTGTATTTTTGATAAGGGCAATTTCCCGACATTAGGGGGGAATAAATTGGAATGTCACTGGCATTCAAGCTCTAAACCCACACATGAAAAATATTGAACTAGAATTCAACGTATAATTGATTTGTATCAAATTGCAAACAGGCTGCCGAATGGTTTCACCGACTATAAAGGAGTGACTAAGTCATATATACTAAGTGGGGGCGAAATTCGGGTTCACGTGATTTAAGCTCATGGAGATGACCGCAAGAGAAATGAAGCGGTGCAGGCTTAATAGCCCTGTCGGTAGAGACAAATCTACCAGAAATCAAGAGCAGCCAACCAGAAGGTGGATGTATGGACCCAAAAATGAAGTCGGATCCCTGCTGTGCTTTACCTGTTCCAGTCCATGGATCAAGTAGCTAGAACACACAGAACTGCAGATTTGGATCATAACCATTGCGAGTAAACACTTTATTGCATCAGAATATTAGCCAAGATGGCCTTTACATCAGAGTATGCGCCAGTATGGTGTTTATTACAAAAGTTAGGCACACATGCCTTAAATCAGCAGAAGACTAAAATATAAGTTGAACTTCAAAAGGGCAAAACAAGTCGATTCCCATAGGCAAGCTGTAGTTAGCGCTCCTTGACGTCGGATAACATCCCCGTGCATCTTCTCGTTAGGGAACATCTTCTAGTGGCAACCTGCTCGTTGGAATGAGCAGCTCGCATGAAAGGCGGGGTGAATATGCGAATACTCAACAAGCTAGGCTGACTATATGCAACTAAGGCTTTCAAAGAAAGGGTAAGGTTCATTTGCATAATTCCAGTTTTGTAAAGTTCACCCTATGTTTCTGAAACATGGAAAACCTTAGAAAAACAAATATTTGAATCATTTAATTTTACAATTTTCGGCGACTGCCGGTTTTGCCTAACTGGCTATTCACGGTTCCCCACCGTGAACGTACAATCCCACACTCACAATCCCCCCTGTGAGGAGAGAAACAAAACACACTACTTCTGTTGTGGTTTTCCTTCAAAAACATTTGGAAAACAAAATGTTAAAACTATCAGAGTGGCAACTCCCCGTCGTCTGCTCTTAAACTTGGGCAAAGCTATCATGATAATTGTACACTCTACAGAGATTGCGCTCTTTACCCACGAGACAGGATTTCCCGGGCCAAAGGGTCTTCCTGACAAGGTCTTTGGCAATCTCCCCCTAATCCGGTAACCCCGCTCCCAACAGCACAATAGTGGTACCATTGGCCTCGGCTTAGTACCACACTCGACTGACTGCAGGTTGCACCATTAGCCTCAGCATAGTACAACCCAAGACTATTGCCCTCAGGATAGTCCCACCGGATGGGCACCGAACTAGGATTCAAAAAGCTACTAAGTCAGGGCCTTCCCATACATGCACTCGATGGTCGCACTGTAATACTTAGCTCGTCTACCTCAAGGAATCGGTCCTTAGTGAATGGGGTGGGCCCCACACTTGACCCAGATCTCATGCAACATTGGCCTCAGCATAATGCATGCCACCTTGCATCCAGCCACCCCAATTAGGTTTTGCAAAATACCATTATCCCGATAGTTCAACACTATCATCTGCACCCATTCTAAGGCCTTGTTTGTTTCAGATTAAATTAAATTAAATTAAATGAAAATTTTTTATTTTTGTATAAACCAAACGATGTAATGTCTTGTAGTCATTCTTGTGGGGTTCTAAATAGTACTTCTTAAATATTGTAAAATATTTTTTTATAATTTTTTGAACTCGTTGAAACGTATTTTAAGGGGTCACAAATTTGCTACAGTAAAACTCAACTCTACGTTAATCTAAACAAACAAGGCCTAAAAGTGACAGACACAACAGTCTTTTCAAAACACACGTAGTTCATCGGCATAGCAAGTTAAGCAGGTGCAGATGGGGACATTGCAATTCTAAGTAGAGATGGCAATGGGGACTCGATCCCCGATTCCCCGCGGGGAATTCCCCTATTAGGGGACGGGGATGGTAGGAATTTAGTCCCCACGGGGAATCAAATGGTAAAAAAATAGTCCCCGTCGGGTCTGGCGGGGACGGGGATGGTTCACCGTCCCCCGTCCCCATCCCCCGCGGGCCCCCATGTAAATTGCTGTATATAGCCCACAAGAATACACTAAGGCCCAGCCCAACCCAATGGCCTACACATAATCAGCTCAGCTCACGCAACAACAGGCCGTCCCTAACCCTAGTCTGCAGCCAGCACGTGCGGCAGGCATGCTGCGTGCCGCCACCACCCGCCACCGCCCCTCGCCGGCTCCTGCTCACCTCCCCTCGCCACCGCGTGCTGCTCACCTCCCCTCGCCACCCGCCACCGCCTCACTGCCAGCACCGCGCCTCCTCCTGCTCACTTGCATGACGGGCGGCGCCCGCGCTTCCTCCTCCTGCCGGCTGCCACTGCGGCTCGCCCTCCTGCCCGTGGGTGTCGCCGCCTAGCACTGCGCCCTCCTCCTGCCCCTTCGCATGACGGCGCCACCGCCATGACCCGCCCTCCTGCTCCTCCCGACGCCGACAGCCCCAGCTCGCGCCCCAGCTCGCGCCGAAGCTCCAGATCGGCGTGCATGATGACAAGCGGGGACCCCGCGGGGATTAATTCCCCGTGCGGGGACGGGGATGGGCAAATGTTTGCCCCGTTGCATTTCGCGGGGACGGGGACGGGGATTTTTCTCCCCCGCGGGGATGGGGATGGCAATGCATTCCCCGACGGTGAATTCCCCATTGCCATCTCTAATTCTAAGCAGTTCTAATGAGAGCAAAACCAAACTTTCAATGGAGGGCGATAATATAAGACTTTATGTTTTTTCCTATGGCAGCAAGGAATGTTTTAGTATGAATTAAATAAATATTTGGGAATAGCTACTCTAAGTACATAACCATTTTTAAATTTAAAATACATGCACATTTTGGAAACATCTAGAAATGCATTATAAAACAGTAGGTGGCAAGGTTCAGCACTTGCCTTGTTGAGCGCAATGAACACTCTTCATCGACAAATCTTCCTTCGTCGCTCGAATCTACCGCATGGAAATAACGAAAAGAAATTCAATATACGAGCAACACAAAATCATGATGGATGCAAATGCTCATGCAACTTTTACGGTAGATCCTAATATGTTCTAGGGCAAGTGGGCAACTATAAATTTGGTTTGAAAATTTTTGCATAATTATATTAATTACTAAAAATGCTACAACATTGTTTAAACAATAAATCACACAAAAATTAATATGTACATGTACAATACCAAACTACACCATTTTATTAACATAACAAAACTGGTTTCATAATTTTTGGAGCTAGAGAGAATATTTTATTAATATTTGAAGATTTAGGTATTTATAAAAATTTCAGAAATCAGAGTGGAGGCCTCAGCCTAACTAGGCCGAATCAGTGGCCCAGAGAAGGGGTGTAGGGCGGCGGCTTGGGTTAGCGGCGGCGGTGCTCCGGTGAGGTGGCGGCGGCGGTGAGCGGCGGCGCGGGATGGTGGCAGTGTGATGAACTCGCCAGTAGTGGCGACGCAGCGTGGGGCGGTGCGAGGCGGCGGCACAGTGGAAAAGAATGGCGGGCGGTGGGGCACTCCGGTGAGAGAGCTCGCCGGCGGCGCCGGGGCTAGGGGAAAGGGGCGGCGGAGGTGCGCACGTGGTTAGCAAGGGTAATGGAGGTGGCGCCAAGGGCTGGTGTCGACTGGTTGCAAATAGGGGGTGACCGTTGGTAATGAATTTGTTGTGGGGTTAAGCGCTAGAACCACGCCAGATGGTAACACAAGACAGGGATTTATACAGGTTCGGGCCCTCAACTCGGAGGTAATACCCTAGTCTTGTGCCCTGGGATTATGTTTCTGTGTGAATTCGCAGATTATGGAGATGTCTATGCTGATGCAGCTATTCGATGGTTCTATGCCCCCTACCCCTCCCTTTATATACTGCAGGGGGATGAGGTTACACGGTTCTATCCAATACATGGTACCAAATTCGGTTATACCGGTGCATGATATGCAAGTATGAATCTCCTAATTACATGGAGCCCAACTCTATCCTCAGGAGCATCCTTGGTGATCAAGTCATGTGTAACCCGAGTGGTCTCTATCCCGATCCAGCCGATTTGAGTCGCCCCTATCTGCCTCCTTATGGGCCTTCTAGAGGATACCCGGGGCCCATGTAGTCCACAGTAACCCCCGAGTGCTTTACGATCGAATAAGATGTCCAGCCAACTAGTCTCGTCAATGTCTCATGTAATCTGAAAAGTGATTGTAAAGAACTCAAGAAATCTCAAGTCCTTGGTGTTAAAAGCAACGCCTAGCTCGGTAATACCGAAACTCCAGCTTTTCGGCATATTTGGCACATCACCTCAACGGACGAATTCGGCTACTTGGCACCCATTCTCGCATTGCAAAAGCAGCAACCAGCTCATCATGGAGCGTGCCTTAAGCCACACCACCATAGCTTCCGTCTTGCGGCATGCTATGAGTTATGCGTTTAAAGAATGTAAGGCATCAGACGTCTGGTCTCGACGTGTAAGAACTAGCACTTGGCCCGGCATGGGGCACGTCTTTCAGCCGAGTGGTACCTGTCCCAGCCGGAGAAGGGATCAACTGTCGACCTACTTAAAGGCGTACCGATTGGATACAGTTTAACCAAGAGGTATTTGTATCCGGTCAGCGGTATACAACTAGCGACCTTTAAAAAGGCATACCTTCGAAACAGTACCCAAATTTCACCAACACCCAACCTTGAACATGCAAAGTCGGCTAGTGACCCAACATGGGGTATGGCGTGAAATATTTTTCAATATGGCACTTCCGGTCATATGCCCTGAAGGGTGTATCGAGACCGAATTAGGCTTGATGTTAACTTGTCACCACCGCTGGTGGCGCACTGTTAAGAAAGCCTGTTAAGGGGGTTGCCCTTTGCTTACTTGTCCCAAGCCCATTTTAGGGAAGGCGAAGAGTTTTCGCTCTCTTCTTACTCAGCTGAAGCATCACGCGCTTCCACTGGGAAACGCAACTACAACCGCAACCGCACCCACTCCAGTCCCATCACCATGATGGTTTTACTATGTTCAGAACGGATAGTGAGACGCGCCTCTTGAACTTCTTCACGTATAAAAAGATCCAAATGCAGCGCATTACGCCTCATCCAGTCTTCAAGTTCTTTCTCCCCTTTTCTTCTTCGAGCTTCTCCCTTTTTCCTCCACAACTCAATGGAAGGTCAAGGAGAGCTAATGGACGAGTGGATCGCGGCCGCCGCTGAAGACGCCACCGCTCAAGCAGCCTTGGATGCCCTCTGGAGGCAGTTCCATGGGCCACTACGGAGATCCGTGCTGAAGAATCTATTAGGGTTCTGATTCGCGGATTCCTCCTTAAGAAGTTGACAAGTTGAGAAAATCGCTGTATGGGCTAAAACAGTCGGGTAGGATGTGGTACAGCCGACTGAGTGAATTCCTCCTGAAGAAGGGATACATGAATAATAATGATTGTCCCTGCGTGTTTATAAAGAAATCCCAGAATGGATTTTGTATTATTTCTATTTATGTTGATGATTTGAATATCATAGAGACAGCAGAGGACATCGGTGAAGCTAGTGCTCACCTAGTGATGGAGTTTGAAATGAAAAATTTGGGTAAAACCAAATTTTGCTTAGGCCTGCAGCTGGAGCATTTGTCAAGAGGAATTTTTGTGCATCAGACTGCCTATACCCAGAAGGTATTAGAGAAATTTAGGCCCGGTTCTTTTCAACTTAATAGCTTAACGGCTTAAAGACTTATCTACGTTTTAAAAAGAAATATACTTTGAGTTTCTTAGTTCGTTTTTTCGTTGTTTTGAAGGTGGGTCCTAACGCTTTAAAAAGCAAGTCAAAGCAAATGGATCCGAATCTCGAGACTACCTCGAGAAGCGCTTGAAATTCAGTCATTTCAGGCGTTCAGCCGTTCAGCCGTTCAACTATTAAGATTAGCTGAAAAGAACAGGGCCTTAATATGAGTAAAGCACATCCCCTAAAAATCCCCATGGTGGTCAGGTCCCTTAAAGCGGAGAAAGATTCTTTTAGACCTAAGACAGAGAATGAGGAATTATTGGGACCAGAAGTTCCCTACCTTAGTGCCATTGGTGCATTAATGTATCTAGCCAATTTTACTAGGCCTGATATCGCTTTTGCGGTAAATTTGTTGGCTAGATATAGCGCGGCTCCAACCAGAAGACATTGGGCTGGCGTTAAAACTGTCTTTAGGTACCTGCAAGGTACGCAGGATCTTGGGTTGTTTTATGGGAGGAACGAGCCCAATAGCATGGTAGGATACACAGATACGGTATACATGTCTGACCCAAATACGGCTAAGTCTCAGACTGGATTTGTTTACTTGTACGGTGGCACCGCAATTTCATGGATATCATGTAAGCAAACACTTGTGGCTACGTCCACCAACCACTTTGAGATAATAGCATTGTATGAAGCCGCACGTGAGTGTGTTTGGCTAAGAAGATGGTAAATCACATCCAAAAGTCATGTGGTATTGATACCATTGATACCCCCACTGTTATTCATGAAGATAATGCTGCCCTGCGTATTACAAATGAAAACAGGCTATATTAAGAGTAATATCACGAAGCATATTCCTCCTAAATTGTTCTATCCTTATGAGCTCCAGCAGAGTGGTGAAGTTGATATAATTCAAGTGAAGTCGTGTGATAATCTGGCAGATTTATTCACTAAGGCGTTGCCTACCTCGACATTCCGTAATTGTGTCCATGGGATAGGAATGAGGCGATTTCACGAGTTGCAAAGTTCAGGGCGAGAGTCCCTGAACAAGAGCCTGTAATGATCCTGAAGATCTAGTATTGCACTCTTTTTCTCTTAAATAAGTTTTCCTGAAGTTTCTCATAATAAGGTTTTTAATGAGGCAATATCGTAGTATGGCATGCGTGTGCGATGTACTTTTTTCTCCAATCCTTTTTTTCCCATTGGGTTTTTGGATGGAATTTTTAATGAGGCATTGGCATATCACAGTTTAGCCCAGGGGGAGTGTTATAACCCTAGGTGGTTTATGGGCTGAAAGCACATCCCAAACCCTAGGGGTATTATGGGCAAAACCAAATGTAGGCTAGGCTATATATATGAAACTCCTTGTACACAAGAGAGATCGATCAATAAAGATTATTGTGTCTGCTTTTGTCTCTCTAGATTTGTGCCTCCTGTTATTGTGTTGTGTTTGCGTGTGTGCGACGACTGTTTTACAACAGTATTAAAAGTCACGGCAGTTTTGAGCCTTCTCGCGGCATCCACGTCAGCAAAAATTTCGAGCCATCCGATATGCGTTGGGTCTTTACATCTGATGGCACGTGCCCTCGTTGTTTCTCCCCACTTTCTTCTTTTCTAGCAGTGGGCAGCTCCTTCCTCTCTGTCTTTTTCCCATCCCCAGTTCCCCACCACAGACGCCCCTCGCCCCGCCCTAGCCGCCACTGCCGTCGTCACCCCTCGCCAAATCCCTCTCTCCTCTCTGCCTCTACCACTCCCCACCATGGATTCCCACACCCAGTTCCCCACCATGGATGCCACCGCTGCCGCCGCTCCCGACCCTGCCGCCAATGTCACTGCGCCCCCCGCGCCGTCGCCCACGCCAAATCCGTCATCGCCTCTTCCACTACCCACCACAGACCAAATCTCCCCGTTGTCGCCCCCTCCAACCACGCCACCTCGCTGCTGCCCCTGAAGCTATGGCCGTTGCCGCCAAAATAACGCCTCCCTAAAAGCATGCCACCTTCATCGCCATGGCCATTCAGCTCTCTATGGAGGGAAAATACGATGAATGACACTCAATTCAGGTGCTGGAGTAATATGACATTAAATTGGATACCCTTGACATGTATGACATCGTGCACACGAATTTCTCCAATCAATGACATTCCGGTAATTTTTTTATCCTTTTTCCTTCTTTTTCTCTATTTTCCCATTCTTTTTTGTATTTTCTCTCTCCTCCAAACACCGTGGACCCACATGTCAACCTCCAACACATGAAATTTATATCAAACGCAAACAAAACTTAAATTCAAAATTCAAACCGAAAAATCAAACTCAAATTGGACTGTACACGTTTTGAGTTTGAATTTTGAGTTCGAATTTTCGGTTTGAATTTTGAATTTGAGTTTTCGGTTTGAATTTTGAATTTGAGTTTTTGGTTTGAATTTTGAGTTTTCGGTTTGAATTTGAATTTTCGGTTTGAATTTTGAATTTGAGTTTTTGTTTTGAATTTTTGGTTTGAATGTTGAATTTTTGGTTTGAATTTGAGTTTAAATTTTCGGTTTGAATTTTGAATTTAAGTTTTGTTTGCGTTCGATATAAATTTCATGCGTTGGAGGCTGACATGTGGGTCCACGATGTTTGGAGGAGAGAGAAAATGCAAAAAAGAATGGGAAAATAGAGAAAAAGAAGGAAAAAGGATAAAAAATGACCGGAATGTCATTGGTGGGAGAAATTCATGTGCATGGTGTCATACATGTCAAGGCTATCTATTTTAATGTCATATTGCTCCAGGCAGCCGAATTGGGTGTCATTCATTGTATTGTCCCCTCTACGGAGGATCTGGAATTGCCTCCATCGCAGGATCTTGTCACACACTGTGCTTGCAGGGGGAATGCCTCCATCTCTGCTACTACCATGCCTCCATGGCTCATGTCTCTACCTTGTCATCACTATTATTATGTTATTTTTATTTTCCCTTTCCCCTGCTTCTTTCCAACTAATTAAAATTAATTGTTTGATGCTTTCATCTATTTTGGATTAAAATGTTATATTTGCTGGTACTTCAATTCTACCTAAATAATTAAACATTATATATTGTTATTTGTTATTAGTTCCAGTTCATCTCTAGGTGTTAATAAAGTTCCTAGTAATTAAATTTGTTTACTTTCTGTTCATCTTTAGATGTTAAAATAAAGTTGCTGGTAATTAAATTTGCTTGCTTACATTAATTATTACATCGTTGTTTCTTTTTAGTTTCGAGTTAATATTTTAAGTTTCAAGTTGCATGTTAATAATACTATCGTTGTGATGCTCATCATCTCGATATTTTTAGTTTCAAGTTGTATGTTAATATTGTCGTTGTGATGCTCATCATCTCTATCAGTACTTACTACGAAGTTTCTTCTGTGTTGTTATTAGTTTCGATTGCATGTAAGCAATATCAGTGTTTGCTATGAATTTTTTTTGTTACGAATTGCATGAATCTTGGCATAAATTCCTGAGTTTTATATAAGATAGGACAATATAAGATAAGATCTGACTTATTTTTAATTAGTATCTTAAGTTTGTAAGATTTTACGTTTAGTTTTAGGCCCTGTTCTTTTGAGCTGATCTGAACACCTGAACGGTTGAACGACTGAAATGACTGAACTTCGAGAGCTTCTCGAGATAGTCTCGAGATTCGGATTCATTTCGTTTGACTTGCTTTTTAAAGCGTTAGAACCCACCTTCAAAACAGCAAAAAAAAGGACTAAAAAAACTCAAAGCATATGTGTTTTCAAAACATAGATAAGTCGTTAAGCTGTTAAAACGTTAAGCTGTTAAGCTGAAAAGAACTGGGTTATGCTGGTGCACGGTGCACCTATTCCATTGAACTTTGCTGTCTGGCCAACACTTGCCACCATGGGGTACCTGTACTCCTTCATTATGTAAACTTCTTTTGTCCTAATTGTGTATATATTTTATCAAGAAGCCATTATAATTAGTCTAGAACTATCACTACAACTAAATGCACTAAAAACTACCTTTCTTTAGAAGTGCATCTTCCTTTAGTCTTATCTTCATTTTGACATTTTCTCCTCTAAGGCAATGATATCCTTCGCTTACAAACAAGCTGATTTCATTTTGTTAAAGAAAAGATGCTTTCATTCTCCTTCATACCTCAATCACATACCAGGACAGTTGCTTATATTGCAAATAGAAGGAGAAGTATAGGCCATGGTATTAAGAAAAAAATAGTCAATCTACAGGATGTCGGTAGTTCTAATGCAGTGCTCTACAAATTAAACTAAGGCCCAGTTCTTTTCAGCTTAACAGCTTAACGGCTTAACAGCTTAACGAATTATTTACGTTTTGAAAACACATATGCTTTGAGTTTTTTGAAGGTGGGTCCTAACACTTTAACTCAAAGCATATGTGTTTTGAAACTCAAACAAACGCTTGACATATGTGTTTTTCCTGAAATTTCTCAAGCATACGTTTTAAAGTGTTTTGAAGGTGGGTCCTAACACTTTAAAAAGCAAGTCAAACGAAATGTATCCGAATCTTGAGACTACCTTGAGAAGCTCTCGAAATTCAGTCATTTTAGCCGTTCAGCCGTTCGGTTGTTCAGATCAGCTCAAAAGAACAGGGCCTAAATCTGCTTCAGTTTGCTTGATATGTACAAATAGATTTAAAATTTTAGCTGTAATATTGCTTTAGCTACAAAGACTATATGCTTCATTTTATGTACTTTCTTTGTACATTGTTCTATGCTGCGAGGTGCTTCTTCATCCAAATTTGAGGTACCTACAGGAATCCGTTGTAATTTCGTCGGCCAAAAACCGACGAAAATAGGGGTCAAACCGACGAAATTGATATAATTTCGTTGGTTTGCCGATGAAATTAACTCGACAAAATATCGGCGACGAAATTACAAACCATTTCGTCGGCTGCCGACGAAATTAACATAATTTCGTCGGTTTTCACAGGCCGACGAAATATGTTAAACCGACGGTGGGACAGGTCAGATGATGACGTGGCTCATGTATTTTCGTCGGCTTGGGCCCATGAAAATAATATTATTTTCGTCGGTTGTCCTGGCCGATGAAAATACATTGACCAGCGGCGGCATGTCTAGATGGTGACGTGGCATTGTAATTTCGTCGGCCAGGGCCCATGAACATAAGGTTTATTTCGTTGATTTTCTTGGCCGATGAAAATATGTTGACCGGCGGCGACATGGCTAGATGGTGACGTGGCATGGTAATTTCGTTGGCTAGGGCCCATGACAATAAGGTTATTTTCGTCGGTTTTTCCAGGGCCCATGAAAATAAGGTTAATTTTGTCGTACTTAGGCCGATGAAATTCTCGGGTCT
Source organism: Raddia guianensis (assembly GCA_036346415.1). Lineage (NCBI taxonomy): Eukaryota > Viridiplantae > Streptophyta > Magnoliopsida > Poales > Poaceae > Raddia > Raddia guianensis. The sequence continues at coordinate 47,444,168 of CM070535.1, read as the reverse complement.
GGTTGTTGCCCAAGAATTTCATCGACTGGCCGATTTAAAATAATATTTTTTTGTAAAAAAAAGGAAACAGGAACCGAAAAATCACAGTTATTTACAGAAAAATCACAGTTATTAACAGAAAATCCCAATAATTAATAAACCCAATTTCATCACAAATTAAATAAACCACATCACCATTTATCCCATTGTCATCACAGTAGAATCAAATACAATGTCGCATACATAGTCTATGTGACAAACATAGTCTATTATCGCATACATAATTCATTATCGCATACATAGTCCATCATCACATACATAGTTCAAAGCATACATAGTCCATCATCACATACATAGTTCAAAGTTTGAGTTACGCACATGATACTTCACAAACAGCACCAAAACACAAATTCTAGGTTCGAGGAGAGTGTGAACCACGCCTGCTACCTGCTGCCTCGCCTCCGGAGTTCAGAAATTGACAGACAAAAGGTGTCCCCGAAGCACTAGCGGCGTTGTCCTTCCTTGATTCTCCATGCTCGTACCATATAAGATAATCTGGCATGAGCCCATACTTACATAGATGATGCTCCATGGTCATCTTGACATGTCGCGAGAAGTTACGACACTTGGAGCAAGGACACTTAGCCAATCCACCACCAGGATTCGAGGCGGAAACAAAATTCACAAAATCCCGAGTCTTCATCATTCATTCTTTCGACGGTGCCTCGTTGCTTCTCCAACCGTCGTACATCCACTTTCGACCACCTTCCATCTTTGATGGTATTAAATTAAATGCATTAATTATTTTTATATGGGTTTTAAATCCTACCAAGGTTCTAGGCAAGGATAGGTCCTAAACCCACCCACGAATGGACGACCTTAGCGCAGCTTGTATGACATGCCGTAGGATCTGAACAAAATTTTAAGATAACCTGCTGTTCTCCGAGTGCACGTTGAAATGCAGTGCATCGGAGAACAACAGGGTTATGCTGATGAAATTTCGTTCAGATCCCACGTCATATAAACCACGGCTAAGGTCGTCCATTCACAGGCTGTCCAAAAAACGTGGACAATTCTGGCCCGACACGGAGCACAATTAAATGTGCCCCGTGTCACTCCCGAACTGGTGACATATAGGATAGGACAATTATGTTGCAACATGTTACATTCGACATTTATATATATAGGATTTGACTAAATCACTAAATACTTATACATACAGCATTCGAGTAAACCACTCAACATTAATACATATATTACTCGAATAAATAACTAAACATTTATACATAAAGCATATGACTAAATCACCAAACATTTATACATAAAGCATTTGACTAAATAACCACACATTTATACATAAAGCATTTGACACTCACCTGTGGTGGCGTGATAATGACACGGGGTAGTGGCCACGACAAGGCAGCAGGGGCGATGAGGGCAGCTGAGCCTACGTGCTATGGGGCGAGGAGCGGCGGCGTGGTGGCGACGACAAGGCAGCGGGGCGGCGACAGAGGCACAACTGACGTGCTATGGGGTGGGTGGCGGCGGCGTGGTGATGACAAGGCAGTGAGGGGCAGCAGGGTGGCGGCTGGGGTGGGCGGCATCGACGAGCGGCGATTGAAGGAAGGGCGGTTGAGGCGGGCCGCACTAGACGGCGTCTGGGCGGCGGCGGATGGGACAGCGGCTAGGGCGGTGGCGGGGCAAAGGCGGCGGCATCGATGGCGATGGGCGGGCAAGACGGCAAAGTGAGGTTGGCGGCGCTGGGCCGGGGCGGGCGGCATGGGCGCGACAAGGGGCGGCGCTAGGGCGCGCCAGCGAGGAGGCGGGCGGCGGGCGAAGAGCGGCGGCAAAAAGACAAGGCGGCGGCGCAAACTGGCTAAGGCTACTGGGCAAATGGGTTGAGGCGCGCAGTGGCTGGTTAAAAATTAGGGTCCGACTAATTTCATCGGCCAAAGCCGACAAATTTACCAAAAAATTATTTTTTAATATAATTTCATTGGCCTCGGCCGACAAAAATAATAATAATAAATTTTTAGATTAATTTCATCGGCCAAGGCCGACGAAAATAAATAAAAAAGTACTTTCTAAATTTATTTTCATCGGCCCAGGCCGACGAAAATACCCTTGGGGAATATAGCTTGCCAATTTTCCAATAATAAAAAATATTTTAATTAATTTCATCGGTCCTGGCCGACGAAAATAAATAAAAAAATATTTCTAAAATTATTTTCATCTTCCCAGGCCGACGAAAATACCCTTTGGGAATATGGCCCGCGGATTTTTCTAAATATAATTTCATCGGCCACGCAGGCCGATGAAATTGTCATTATAGTTTCGTTGGGGAGGGAAAACCGACGAAATTACCTATGTAATTTCATCGGTTTACAGCTGCCGACGTAATTACCGATTTAATTTCGTCGGTTGTTTTTTGGCCGACGAATTTTACTCGGGCCGACGAAAAAAGCATGTATTCCTGTAGTGGGTACGACCCTCCTGCATGCATGATGATGCAAATAGCCAGATGAGGTGATGCTTATAGAAAAAATCATCTTATCCACTGGTTCTCAGGGTATTCAGCTTTCTTTTTGTTCAATCTTTCAATGGTCAATCCAGCTAATTACACTTCTTTCTTATTTCATCACTATGTCGGAGTTATTTCATGTCATACAAATTGACTTACGTCTTCCAGACATGAAGACGCAGCTAACCAATCACAGACGCAGATGACCAATCACAGTGATTGATTCTAGGAAAATTATCCTATCCACTGGTTTAACCATGTTAATTTTTCTTTTTCTATTTTTTTTTTATGGTCAGCAGGTTCAATTTAGCGGCAGATTTAGTGAATTGCTATCGTTTTCATTTCCTTTTGCTTCATATCAGCAGTAGGGTCACCAAAATGCTAATTGTTGAGGAACCACGCCCGGCACGGGCCGGCCTTAGGCCCCGCACGGCTTAGGGGTGGGTCCCACTTGTATGGACTAGCCGAAACCCTAGCACCAAGCATAAATAGGAGAGGTTTCAATCTATTATGTACATAAGAGAAAAGCAGTAAAGAATACTTCCTCTCCTACGTCCTCGTGTTCATCTGTGATTGTTCTTCGCCGTCTACGATCTACGCACTGCTAGGTAACCTCGGACTACACCCGGTAGCGTGGTTGTCTAACACATTATCAGCATGAAGCTCTGACGATTGATGCTGAAGATCGGTCGCCGACGAACAAACAATGCATCTTCATCACCGCCGTTGGCCTAGTTGGGACCCATTGATCTATCCTACGCGATAGTTCGCGCATCCCATCTTTGCCGCAAGCATCGAAGGTACAGATCGGTTCTTCCCGCTGGATCCCGTTTGAATCTGTTGAAGAATTGTCTTGGATCTTGTAGATCCGTTTGAATCTAACTGCCGGACTTTTGAATCGGTGACGAATTAATGCAAAGAATCGACAGGGCGCGCGGCGTCTTGTCGCTCGCCCGCCATGCCCGCATCCCCATGCAGCGCCACGTTGTTGCCGCCACAAGACTAGAAGCACTGCTGCACGCTGGTCGCCGCTTCGCTTCGCCAGCGTCGCGCAAGACAAGGCTGCTTCGCCAGCGCCAGGCCACGCGGCCGGGTCAGATCACGCATGGGGACAGCTAGGGGAACCCTACCGCCGCCTCGCGAGCCGCCGTCTCAGCGTGGGCGTCGCGTGGCCGACGAAGGCCTTGCAGCCGGCCTCACCGCACCGCCCTCCCGCATGGGCCGCCTCGCGTCGGTCCAGGACGGGTCACACATAGGTCACGTCTGGCCCTGTGTCAGGCCGCCCGCACTGGCCGCCCGCCTTTAGGGGGTCAGCGCCTCAGAGTAAGCCGCCCAAGACAGCTCTCCACTGGTCACAGACCAGATGTGATCGCTGCCATGCTGGCTTCATTGTCCCAGATGGGCCGAGACCAGTAGCAAGCCACCACGCCGTGGGCTCCTAAGCTAACTTTTAGCAGGCCGAAAAAAAGGAAAAGAAAGGGAGGTTTTTGGGCTGCAGTAAAGAATAAAAAGAAATGAAAAGAAGGCCCGTTGGCCGAAAATGAATTAAAGAATTAAAGAAAAGAACAGTAAATTGAATGGGGCTTGAATTTCAAATTTCATGTGTACTTTCTGCTATGCAAATTTACACTTTGACCCCCCCCTCCCCCGAATTTTATGAAAAGAAGGCGCAGGCAGGATTATGATATAAATGAGAAAAATAAGGGCTACTGGACCGGTTTTGAACGGACCAGACCAAGAAAAGAAAAGAATGGGCCGGGGCAGACCGGAAAAATGAGGAACATAACCTGATTGCCCTGTAATTTTTATGAATAAGTCCTTGGATTTCCTAAAAATTATGACAATTTTTTTAGCCTATTATTTTACAGAAAAATCCTTGGCATTTGGAAAATTGCATGAAATATATTCTGAAATTAAGAATATTGCAGAAAGCCCCCTGAAAATTATGGAAATTGCGCATAGCTTTTCCTAAGCACTGAAAATTCCATAAAGGCCCTTGGAATTAGCAGAAATTGAAGAAAACATATATTCAGGCATGAAAGCATTCCGGGAGTTCTTTTTGACCCCAGTTTTGAATTTGCAAGCTTATTTAGCTACTGTTAATTACTTTTGTGCAATTACCTCTTGAATTTGCTTTGTATTTACTAGTTTTTGCCTGTTTATTATATGAATTGGTAATGGCATATAAGTAGGAATATTGGATTTACATAAGAATTTATTATTTGAAGTCTATCTAGCACCACTCTCCCACTAGATTATTCATAGTAATCTTATGAATGAATTTTGAAATATGAAATTGTCGGGTATCATAATTTATGAATTTGAGAACTGACCTCTTGTGGCCTGAATTATCTCACTTGGACATAGGACATGATGATTGTATTCGATCCCCAGAAATCCAACACTGTCAATCGGTTTAGGTCTCAGGGAGGGAAAGAAACCTACCGATAAGCAGAACGAAAGCACTGCACTTTCTTAGACACCACCTTCTTACCAAAATTTTGCATGCGTGGTTGAGGGGGAGCACATTGATGCTATATGCTACAATTTAGAAGTGGCTTATGAAGCTCAAGCATGTTATCCTGCCATAAGTATAATAGGATTTTGTGCACATAAGGTTTGCAGACTATAGAATTATGACCGAGTACAACTCAATACGCATAGAATTTATATGATCCATTTCTATGTGACAAGATCACAAACGAGGGGATGGTACCTCCCACTTTTCACCTCAGTGCAATTAGAGCAGCTAATAGGAGTGAAAAGCCCATTCGTTGGAAGAATGGAAAGAAGGGAAATTACAGACATTGACCTAGAAAAGAAAGTTCATTGTCCAAGCGACACAGAATACGAGAATAAAGTCACATAATGCAAGCCACATGACCACTAGGTCAAGATGTGCTTTAAATGTGACATGGGGCATTGGTCGGAGATTCGCCGCAAACTTGTTGATGAAATTGCAGCTTATTAGACCGAAAAATTTCAAAGCAGTAGAGGTATCTCACTATGGCTAGAAAAGAAACCTCTTGGTAGAATACACTTATGAAGAGACACCTTTGCATCGCCTATTAATCGTATTGAAGCCACAAGAAGTGGATAAAGAAAAGAAGATCTCGACAAATAGAATTGACGCTAAGAGAAAGTGAATAATTGTAACATTTAACTATGCAGGAGTTGCACTATTAGCATTCTCTCTATAGATTGTGGTCGCTAATAGACATTTTATGAATTTTAGTACAAAGAATTTGAAACTCTCGAAGAGTACACTATTTGAATGAAAGAATTGAAACTCTCGAAGAGCAAACCTTAATTCTAATGTTCATTATGAATTTATCCTATATTCCAATATATACTTTGAAGTTGCAGTCAATATTTGAATTATGAATATTGTCATTGCCTGATTGCAACTATGAATAGAACTAGTGTAGTGTTCTATGGAGATATGAATTGTTGGTAGTTTAACAACACCAATAGAATTTTAAGAGACTGCATAAATTCTATGGGTCTTACATCAGCACTTTAAAGAAGCATTGTTTTATCCAGAATCCATTTGAACTCTCTTAAATTTGAAAGACATCCATGCCGACGGTTTTCGCGTTGAGACCAATGAAGAATGGTAAAAGAATTATTATGCATTGTGAAGCATGATAGATGTGATTAAAGAATATTAGAATTCCCCCTCCATTTGATTTTGAGCTATACTACATTAGAATGCATTTAGAAGCTCTAATCTCTTCCATCTGGCATTATAGAATTGCCATCTCAATTTTAGAAAAGATGAGATGCAATCAACTATTAGTATAAGAATTTTTTGAATCATGAACTGGGCACTCTCCTATTAAAAGTTAAGTCGAGTTTTCTCCTTGCCTAGAATGCATCTAGGAGAGGTTCGCGGCCGTATGCAGCCCTTGACAAGGGCACTTAACGACATTCTAATGCTCATAATTGCTTCCTTGTGGTAAGGCATGAGTTTATTCTCTACACAAACCACATGTTTGTGAAGCTGATCTCGCAGATCATAAGAATTAAAGAATATATTATCTGGTCATCACTATGAAGTTCAACGTAAGAAGGACAATGCTAGCTGATTGATTATCATTGAACTATATTGAATACTAAAGAAGAGCACTATATATCTCATGTCCGAGCGTCATGGACTAGAGATGTCCGGCCGCACTTGCTGAATTGTCATATATTGAATAAAGAAATAGAAGCCTGACAAGCAGCCCTCATCAATTAATGAAGAGACACGTAGTCCCACAACATCCGACTAGTGCAAAGAAAAGAAATTTCCCAATTTTGAATGCAAGTTTTATGTACCTATACCACACTTGCTATGGATTAAAAAATGACGTTAGATCCTTTCCCGTCATTATGGGGAGGAATAGAACTTTGAAAAGAAGAATGCCAGAAAAAGATGTGGCTAACCTCAGACACCACTAATGCATTCCCACGCATTAGCAGCACTAGTATGAGTTTTAAAGTAATGAAGCAATTAGCAAATGAACTACCTAATCATTTTTGTGATTTGAAGGGTGTGATCAAGTCGCATTACTGACAATAATGCACCAGAGAGGGTCGAAATACTATAGAAGGTATCCCTCATTCTGTTCCGAGGCCTCGAAGAAAACGACATAAAATCTGGTTACTCGAATCCCAAGTATCCAGGGGCGCTGGAGAAAAAGGATAAGAGAGCTTGCCACAACTGATCACGAAAATGCCCCAAAGGAAATTGAAGGGGAGCCAGTTGAGACCTGGCGCTGGTGAGTAGCCTGCTAGTGAGGCACTCACAGTTTTGAATTTACCGGTACAAGAATAAAGAATTAAAGAAGAAGCCAAAAGACGTGCAAACGAGCGTGCCGAAGGGTGTGCAGACGAGCATGTGAATGCGCATATTGGCAACCATCTAAAGGTCCTTGCTTCCGCGATTGGGGAATAGCGGTGCAGAGCAAGTGATAGTGCAAGAAGCACAAGTGCACGAAGCACCCATGAAGAAATGGCCATAAATTCAGTGCACTTCGGGGAAATATTGAATAGAATTACAGCCAATGTCGACATATAATTTGCAAAGAAGATTGCTAAAACAATTGAACTCGATTTTGAGCCTGCATCTCTCTTTGAGTGTAAGACACGGCTGGACCGAAAAGAATGGAAGAAGGCAATCACCGCAAAACCATTTTCTCTGGACAAAGGAGAAGTGCTTAGGCCTCTTCGCCGCACACTCCCTCGTGTATACCCCGTGGGCCTTTGTTCGAAAGGAGAAATAAAGGGAAATGAAGTGGTATGGTACAAAGCAAGGATGATAGCATAATGTTTCACTCAGTGCCTTAAGCGTTGATTATGAAGAAACTTATTCCCCGGTCATGGGTGGTGTAACCTTTAGATACCTTATCTCAATAGGCAATACTCAACTAAAAGTTGAGAAAGAAAATGAATTGAAAGGATGTTGTAACTGGAAAGAGACTTGGATGGACTTATACATGAAGATACATGAGTATCATTGTTCTAAACCAAGATAGAGCAAATAAAAATCTGTATAGTGTAATTCTTTATATTACCATACAGACTGAAGAAAAGAATAAAACACATACTTGAAATATGAGAAAGAGACGAATGGATTGACCATTGCAGCTTAGGTTAATACCTTGAGCATATGGTAAAATGAATCTCGTTACACCATTCAACCTACACGTTGATCGTGTTGAAAGGCTTGATTTTGAGAAGGTGTATCCACGAAAACCCAATGGTCGGTCAGTCAATTTTTGCAGACCTAAACCTGTACAGACCTAGGGATGAGAGGGAGGATGTCTAGAAACATGAAATTCTGTATTAGAATTTGAATGGCTCATATACCTTGTGAATAGCATACCGCAGTACAATGCATTTGTCGGCTGTACATTGCAGTTGCCGTTAATTTTATCAACTTCTAATACAGAATTTTATTGCAATGTACGTTTCCTACTATTAATTTCAATGTCTTTATCTCCCGACATCTTGTATAATGTAGGGCACAAGAAGGGCATTTGAAAGAATCAATGACATCTCCCGATATCTCTGAAGAAAAAGAAATCTTGGAATGAAAGAACCAAGATATGAAGATGAATACGTTTCCTATGTGGTAAGAATTAAAATTAAGTAGAAGTCGTCAAAGTAGACTCTTATGTCAATATCGACAAGCCACTCGGAAATCATAGCATTGAAAAAAGCCTATTATGAATATGCATGGCTTTAAAGAAGGTCATTTCACATTTTCAGTCATGTGGATTGTACATTGAATGAACCCCTACTATTATTTATAAAAATAATGGAGCATGTGTCGCACAAATTGTAGACTAGATATGTGAAGAGAAATCTATTAAGTATACGAACCTCAAGAAATGAATCAGTTTTCTGCACATTAAGTCAATTGAGAATATAGAAGATTTATTTGATGAGTCACTCTCTGCATCTATCTTTGAAAAATGCGTGAAAAGAATTGGAATGAGAAGTTTATAGAAGTGCAGAATTCAGGGGAGAAACTTCACATATTATGAATTAAAATCTTGAACATAAAGTTCGAGTACCCAACTTGAATGAATGAATATATGAATATGAAGAAACGTTGGATGGATCTGTACTCTTTTTCCCTTAAGTGAGTTTTCAATGAAGTTTCTCACGTAAGGTTTTTAACAAGACAAATCCGTGCGCACATCATGCGTATGCTATGTACTCTTCAACATTTTTCTCACTGGGTTTTTGTAGAGTTTTTGGGGCATATGCATCACGCGGCAAGGTCTAAGGGGGAGTGTTGAGGAACCACGCCCGGCACGTGCTGGCCTTGGGCCCGGCACGGCTTAGGGGTGGGTCCCACTTGTATGGACCAGCCAAAACCCTAGCACCAAGCATAAATAGGAGAGGTTTCAATCTATTATGTACACAAGAGAAAAGCAATAAAGAATACTTCCTCTCCTACATCCTCGTGTTCATCTGTGATTGTTCTTCGCCGTCTACGATCTATGCATTGCTAGGCAACCTCAGACTACACCCGGTAGCGTGGTTATCTAACACTAATTAGTTCTATTCGAACAAACCTTAAATGTTTACGCATGTTATTTTTGTTGTTAGCTGTAGGATCACCAGGATGCTCATTATTTAGTTAGGTACTTAATACTGCTTAGTTTTTTTTCTTCAAATTGTGTATCCCTGTGGTAAGGAATTGAATCTTCAAATATTAATGACAGTTCATTGATTTTTTTTTTCAGGTTCTCTCTTGACCTTTTAATTTTTAGTTACTATTTCTGTTAACCAGAATACATTTATGGTGGTATGGTTTTTATGCCTCAGCATACATTCTCAACCAATTTAGTTACCGGTGACGTCTCTCACATGCATTCTTTCTCAACTGGTAGGACATATGCATGCATGTACCTTGGTAAATAGTCAGCTCCTCCTTTACGTTCTTTTCAAATTATTCACCGTTGGTCGTCATTTTTCGAGGTGGCCATGTTAGAGTGAACGAAGGATGCTAATGTTGGTGTGCTTGTATCTGTTCATTCCCTTGCAGTCACACTATCTCTTCTCTAATATTCCCTACTTGGTTTTTCTCCTCTACTGCATAGTTCATGGCAAAATAATAGGGGGCCATATCATCACTACATTGGGTATATGTTTTCTCATTCTTCTCAATGGTTCTTTGCTTCTTTTTTTGGCTCAAGAGTTCTCTTCCAACCTTATTCCTTACAGGTCGATTGTTTTGTACTTGCCCATTAGCTCTACATTTTAACACTGTTTCAGCATTTTGTGATAACCTTTAAGTTCTACTCTTCTCTCTAATGTTTGGTCACACATATAAATGTGCTGCATTCTCATAGGCCCTGCAGCTCCAACATGCATACCCTGTTTTCTCTTTATAATATGGGTTTTGATTTCGCAAGTTTGTTGTTTTAGCAAAATACCCCAAACCAAATTTCACTAATGAATTCATTAACCTGCTTCCTAAAACAACCTACAAGGCGCACGAAGCACACCCAAATGCCCTACTCAGAAGCTAAAAGGCTCAGGGAAAGGCCGCACAAATCCAAATTAGAATGAAGGATCAACGAGAGTGTTTAGTTGGCCCACCTGGCCTCGCGGGCCGGCTCTGGGCTTAGGACGAAAGCGTGGAGCGGCTGGCACATGCCATATTGCCATGGCAGGTAAATCTATCTTACGTGGGGGCACCGCACCGTGCGTGCAACGAAACGGAAAGACTCCGATTTTATGGTGTTTTTAAAATTCCTATAAAGAATACTAAATTTTCCTAAAAAAGAATTTTATATTTTATTTAGCCTCGTTGGGTACGATTCATCTCAAATTATAATGTAAATTTCACTTATTCAAATCAAAACGCTCTGATTTCTTATAGCCAGTATGAATTGGCACTTGCATAAGTGTGATTATTTTTTTATTAACTCAAAATAGTTTCTAATACACTTTTAGAGCACTATGAAATTTTTTTTTGCCGCTATCATCTGATTTAAACATTATTTATTTTTCCTCGAATTAGCCGATCTAGCACACAATACTACGTATTATGTGTTTTGCAAACTACGGTCGAACATCATCTTGTCCGCTACGCCCGTTCGACTATGGTTTTAAGAGAAAACAAACATAGTAGCAGAGATTTGGAAAACTAGAAAAAATAGCGAACGTTTAGCAACGATAACATTCCAAAACAGAATTCTACGCCCGTTCGACTATGGTTTTTCAGATCACATTACAGAATTCCAAAACATTCCAAAACAATCACACACGGAATTAAGAGAGAAGATCAGATCAAAACGTTTAGCAACGAAAAGCTTTCCAGAATACAGAAACAGCAAACATAGAAAGCTGAAATTTGGAAACGATTTCGTTTAGCGTATGATAAAATAGCGTTGATCATGTCGCGACCTGAAGGGTCTTTTGCAATAGTAGCAGAGAAAACTCGAGGCGGTCGTAGGACGTAGAAGAATATACGATGCCGAGCTTCATGGAGTGTTTCTTCGCTCAGCCACGGCCACGCCACCCGGCAGGGCGACGTGGCCGTCCCCGCGGCGTCGATGGAGCTCGGGATCTGAAACCCCCCGCCGATGCGGCATCCGCTTATGCTTCTGCCCGCACGGGCGCGAGCACGGGCACCGCACCCACAACCCCACCGCATCTCCGTCCCCGAGGAGCCCAGCCTCCACCCGCAACCACCCCGAGAGGAGCCACCGCCACCGCCGGCGCCGGCGCCGGGAGCCGATCGGCTTCCGACGGCCACCGCACTCGCCCCGACCGCCGCTCGGAGGCCGCAGCACCGCCGCATCTCCGGCCCCAGCCTCCACCCGCGGCCACTCCCAGAGGAGGAGCCACCGCCGGGAGTCGATTGCCCACCGACGGCCAGCACCATCGTCCCGACCGTCGCACGCACCCCGCAGCCCCGCCGCATCTCCGTCCCCAGCCTCCTCCCGCAACCGCGTCGAGAGGAGGAGCCGCCGGGAGTGGATTTCCCGCCGACCGCCACCGACATCGTCCCGACCAGGAGAGCAGGGACCGGCCCGGCGGCGGCGGCGGCGGCATGGGCCTGGACTACTACAAGGTTCTGCAGGTGGATCGGGGTGCCTCCGACGAAGAGCTCAAGAAATCGTACCGGAAGCTGGCCATGATGTGGCACCCTGACAAGAATCGCAACAAGGACGCGGAGGCCAAGTTCAAGCAGATCTCCGAGGCGTACGAGGTTCGTGCGACGCGTTGATATCTCTCTCTCTCTCTCTCGTCAAGCCTCTGATCTGCCTCCATGCTTTAGCTGCTCGCAAAGAATGATAATTGATGCGCTTACATCGAAACAATGTTCTAGTAATGTTGTTCGTTACAAGATCTGTTTTCGCTTCATGCGGCCTTGGGTGGTGTAATGCTGTTTGATCTGAAAATTAAACAGCAAATGATTATATTTTGGTGATGCTTCTGGAACCCAACCTTGTACTTTAGGTTAGGCCAATGCCTTTTTAAGTTTCTGTTGTTGTTACTTGTTACGGTAGCATCCATCCTTGTTATTTTATTGCCGTAACCGAGAATGCTTGGCGGGTCTATTTGTTTGAAATATAACCATTTAGGTTTCTTATTGATGTGTGCTTTGTAACTTGGAAATTGGCATGATTTGTACCTAATGAGCTAATGCTGAGATATATATTTACAGTAAACCCATTTTGCACTAGAACTTCACTGTGGTGCTAAGATTGTGGTTCTTGCGTGTTTAGGTGCTAAGTGATCCCCAGAAGAAGGCAGTCTATGACCAGTATGGAGAAGAGGGGCTCAAAGGGCAGGTACCACCTCCTGGAGCAGGTGGGCCTAGCGGGCCTTCCTACTTTGGTGGGGATGGGTCGCAATTCCGGTTCAACCCTCGCAGCGCAGATGACATATTTGCAGAGTTCTTTGGGTTCGCAAGCTCATACCCAGGCACGGGTGGCATGAGGGGATCAAGATTTGGGACGTTTGGTGATGATGTATCTGGGTCCTTCCCTCAGTTCCCTGGTGAACCATCAATGAATGCCACTCAACGGCCCCAAAAGGCTGCGCCGATTGAGAACCGACTGCCATGCAACCTTGCTGATTTGTACAAAGGTGCTACCAAGAAGATGAAGATTTCAAGGGAGATATTAGATGGTGGTGGGTAAGTGACTATATTGTCATGCATTTGAACTTAGTTTGTAGCTCTTCCTGTATTGCATTGCTACTTTAAATAGGAAGCATATTTTTATGGATGGACCTTGGTGATGAGTAGTATGACACACTTCTGCAAGTTTAGGGATGGGCCAAGCTAATCTGAAGTTCTGAGGACAAAGTGACGGAAAAACAACATTTTGGGCCTGATAAATTCACATGAGAGTTTTCTTGGTCTAAGAAGTATTGGGAACTCATAGCTTTTCACCACAAATTCTATTGTTCGGAGAACTGGTTTTCTTGACTAAAATATGGATGCAGTGTTTTGTTTTAGTAATGTGAAAGACATTACCATTTCTTGTAGGTCTATGAATTAACATGACAGGGTGAATTAACCAAGATAACATGACAGGAAGAAAATTACAGTTGTGAGTATACTGGCTGCCAAAATTGAAACTTGCGCATGTATACGGTTGTTAGGTGTCAAACAAATAGATAGGTTGTGATCTACAATGTATGTATGTATCTATATCATCCTTACCTTCAAAATGCTATATTGTTTTAGAATCAGATCAGATCAAATCATTAAATGGAAATCAAAGGCCTCCTTTTAAAATACATGCTTGGGACAGAATGATAGTGTGATATGAGATTACAATTTGACTATGTTTTTTATTTAATAGTGTCACATACTCACACTGCCATTTTTTTGTTTCCAATAATTGCATTGAATTACTATATAACCACATTTCCTTTGACAACAACAATATTTCTTAAATGTTTGTATATCTTTGGCATTTTGTGCTATTTGCCTATTACTAGTAATTTTTGTGAGTGCTCTGCCATTAGTACACGGCTTGGCATATCTTCTGACTATAATGGTGAAGTCATCATCAAGTAAGCAAATTTCACCTGTTTGGATGCGCAAATATTATTTGGTAATTCCAATTTATATTTAGACAACTTATTGTTGATGTTGTTGACTTGTTGTGAATAGGGGTGGACTTGAGCCGATCTTGAGCGAGCTGAAGGTGTCTATGCTTGAGCTCGGATTGCGTTCATATCAAGCTCTGTGTCACGCTCGATGCCGAGATCGATAGAGGCTCGATTAAGTTTGAGATTGGCTCGGTTTGGTGCGAAAACACGTAATACCTCAATTTTTCATTCGAAAAATCATTGAATTGCCTTGAAGGAAGATGGTGGCGCCAGTGTAGGTCCGAAAGAGTAGTGGCACACCTACGCCGTCTAGAGTAGCGGTGAAGATGCGATTGGCCGTGTCGTGCACCTGTGCCACTGCCATGCATAAAGACTTAGGGTTTTGTTGGAGTGAGAATAGGGGCATGTCGTGGCATGGTGACAATCGGGTATAAGACCGAGGAGAGTAATGAAGGTGGCGGCGTGGGTGTGTCGCGGTCGAAGAGGGACTGAGGTGAGTTGGGGTGGTGTAGGTAGTCAGGGTTGGGGAGAGATGGGGAGTCATGGTCGGGGTCTTGAGAAGAGGTGGGGAGACCGGGTAGGTGCCCTTGTTGCGGTCGTCTGGGCTAGGCCATAGGCCGTCGTTGGGTGGCCATTTGGCCGAGTGAGCCGCAAAATGTGTTAAGTCATTGGGTATCTGCGGAGTTCCGGGAATGCGGGGTCTATTGGGCTAGATCGGGTGGATAAGTTTATTCGAGTTAGAACCGAGCAGCTCCAGATCGACTTGATGAATAACCGAGTCGAGAATGGCTCAAATACAGTCCGAGCTTGATCCGATTTCGTGTAACTCGTCGAGCCCGAGCTTTTGGTCCAGCCCTAGTTGTAAATTTGGAATGATCTTCTATATTATTGTTTCGTAGCATGTTTTCATCTACTCTTTGTTAATTGTTACATTATTCCACATTTTGAGTCTGAACGCTGCAGTTTTTATAGTAATCATTGTATTGTATTACTGTTACCAGAAATAATATTTACAATGCCTATCCACTAACCTTGCCACATAAGCGTGCTGCATACACTGTATGGCAGTCATGGTCATGCTGATTATAGGGGTTCGTGTGATGAGCATCTTGCCACATTTACATTCTTTTCTAGTTTGATTGCATTGATTTTTTTTCATAGTTTAAGAGCTTGTAGTATGATATTTTCTCATGTTAGCTGGTTAGGAACCAAATTAAAATTTCTGGCGGCACTTGAATAATTGATTGACCCATGTATCATTTGATTGTATTCATTCTGAAATTCTCTTTACTTATAAGAAGCTATTTTTTTCCCATATAATTGTTTCATCGCTTTATTCAATATGAAGAATAACTCCTCGTGACATGGACTTAATATTCATCAACTGATTGACTTGAACTGTTTCATGTTGCTGGC
This sequence comes from Raddia guianensis, assembly GCA_036346415.1. Taxonomy (NCBI): domain Eukaryota; kingdom Viridiplantae; phylum Streptophyta; class Magnoliopsida; order Poales; family Poaceae; genus Raddia; species Raddia guianensis. Next base: position 47,428,675 of record CM070535.1, on the reverse strand, counting down.
TTATTATCAAGTGTTCCCTATCGTTGTTTGGCTCTCTCAACTACTATTATTTGAAGACCTTATTGAGTCAACGTTTATCAATTTTATTTTTTTGACATTGATTTCTAACCTGGAAAATGGGTCTCTAGTTCTTGATGCCCTTTCTTGCTTATGCATGAGCCATTTTGGTACCTTACGATGAATTGATTATTTTGGCTTCCTTTCACTAACTTCCATTATGAGGACAAGTAATTTCTTTCATATTGGGGGGAAAACATTAGAACAAGCTAACTCAGCCAAGGTGCTTCAGGAAATATGTTCAATCTTTTTAAGGTTTTCCTTTCTGTTGCATATCTTTGATGGATTGTTTTGTGTATTTGGCATGCCATTTTTTTAGGTAGTCTGTGAATGTGATGCTGTTAGTTATTTTCATTTTATGCCTTAATAGTGTATTTTCATTATTTGGCAGGAGAATGGTTGTCGAGGAAATATTAACAATTAACATAAAACCTGGATGGAAGAAAGGGACGAAAATTACTTTTCCTGAAAGGGGTAATGAGTCTCCGCATGTAATTCCTGCAGACATTGTGTTTGTAATTGATGAGAAGCCACATGATCAGTTCATAAGAGAGGGGAATGATCTGGTTATGACACAGAAGATTTCCTTGGCAGATGCCTTGACCGGATGTACTGTTAATGTAACAACATTAGATGGCAGGAACCTGACAGTACCAATAAACAATATCGTTTACCCTGGCTATGAGGAAGTTGTTCCCCAAGAGGGCATGCCAACTCCAAAGGATCCTACCAAGAAGGGGAATCTTAGGATCAAATTCAACATCAAGTTCCCCTCAAGGCTGACATCAGAGCAGAAAACTGAAATCAGGAGGCTACTAGGAACTTGAGGTGCTGATTAGATCATCAGGCTGGCTGGTCGTTTACTAGGGCGCATTGGGTTCATTCAGATTTTAAGCTGTGAATACCAGTGGAAAGACTCGGTTTTGCAATGAAATGCAGGTTATGGTATTCACACTTTTAGCTTTTTTTTTTTGGCTGAATGATTTTATCAAAATAGATAGTTCTTGTGTCTGCTGTGTACTGGTGATGTGCACCCCCGCACCCGAGGGCCTGGCAAAAGCTAGTGCGCTGTTTTGCTTTGTTATAAACTTATAACATTGATTTTGCATTATCCTGGGTTCGATGATCATATTGATTGATTCTATGCTTTCTAAAACAAATAATGGGAGTACTATTTTGCAATCATGCTGGTTGTGACGGCCCGTGCTTCAGTGCTTGTGTCGTGATTGCGAGTATACCGGTGTCTGATCCGCCGCTCTCGTGGGATGGAGGTTGCTGCGATTGTTGTTACTCAACTTACCACCTGGGAAAGGGATTCACAATATCCTCGGTGATGGTTTATAATATCCTTGATCCTCGTGGTGGGGCCCGCGGTGCTCAAAACAACTTAGAACCTGAAATGATACTGTTGTAATCATATTAGATATGTCTAGCCATTAAGGTTATTTCTAGGATATTGGAGGTAAAAATAAATTGGGAATTACTATCAATATGAAAGACACCATTACAAATGATTAATCAGTTGATCAATAAAAAGATCAATAAAAATATATGTTGTGTTCTCTCCATGTATATTTATTCCTGAAATTGTTCATTTAAGATTACGTGTTCTCTCTGCATACATGTGTAGATTGTTCATTTGAGATTGATCTATATAATTTTTAAAAAAACGAATATTGAAGTAATATAACATACTATCAACCCCACTCGCTCTGCTCAAATTGACGTCACTCTTCAATTGTTTTTTAGTTTTGCCTGCAATCCTGCAATAGTATCAGTAGATTGGTTCGTGTAGGCGCCCCCGGTGGCGCGACGGCCATGTGGCTTGCTTGCGGTCGGCGGGGAGCCGTGTGGCGACCACAACACGCAACAGCTGCGAGGTGTGGCGCGTGACGGCGCGCAGCGGCGGCTTGGCCCCGTCGGAGGCAAACCGGCGCGACGCGGTGGCATGCCGTGGCCATCATGCGACATGGCCCTGGCGGCGCGGCCTGACGGCTCCAGGTGGCGATTAGGCCTTGTTTGTTTCAGATTATGTAGAGTTGCGTTTTACTGTAGCAAATTTGTCACCCCCTCAAAATACGTTTTAATGAGTTCAAAAATTATGAAAAAATATTTTACAAACTTTAGAAAGTACTATTTAAAACCCCATAAGAATGAATACAAAACATTACATCATTTCGCTTATACAAAAATAATAAATTTTAATTTAATTTAATTTAATTTAATCTGAAACATACAAGGCCTTAGTGTAAGTATACCGAAAATATACCCATTTTTTAGCTTGATTTTTTCGTAAAATACCATAATTAACACCCCTATAATCATTTTATAATTTTATGGAATTATTCATGCCAAATTCTTATTTAATCCCTTAAGAAATTACCTCATCTTTAATTTCTTTCCCAAAAAATATTTTTTATAAATGTTCCTCGTATTTTTATGAGTCTCCACTACTTTCTATAAATTTTAGAAGCTCTAAATAATTTGTGGAAACCATTTCTAAAATTATAAACCCAACCTTTCATTTTCAAAAATTTCAGAAATATGCTTTTCCTTTTAGGGAGTGCGCTTTGGGCATCAACCCCCATTCCGGTGCAGTAGCAGCCTAGCCTATGTTCCAAGGCTCATCAGCCTAATGATTCCTTTAAGTGACCTCGGGTGGCTCGGATTGATCCACTTCTGATCAAATGCATAGCACAGTGGCCACGCCACCTCCTTCCCCAGCTGCCTACACTATTTTGGGTGAGTGAAATCCAACGATGCCCATTGGTTTTGACTTGGATCCAATGGTTATGGATTATTGTTTTCCTCGTCACCGCTGCCTCACCCAAAACCTCGGCGCCTCCATTTCTTCGGTGCTGCCTATAGGAAACACTGCGACGGTGCCAATCTCTCTTGCCATAGTTTTGCCTCCAAAGGATACCTCTTCGCGTTAGCATTATCATCCGCCACCTCTGCATCGCTATCCAGCCAAGATGACCACCTACTCCGTTGTCACCACATTCTATCTTTGCCTCCATGGTTGAGCTATGATTGCACGGCACCCCTGCATTTCGATTATATAACGGGTTATGGCAACACCGCATTGCGTCAAGCTCTCTTCTCCACCCCACCTCCCTTCTTCGCCGCTCCGAAACGACGATCCTAGCTCGGACGAATTGCTTCCTTGTCGTTCCCAACCACCTCAAGCCTCGACGCCAAAAAAAGAAGGCATCCACTCCATGCCGTGAGGTTGTTATTATCATCCATGTTCACCGACGATCATTGGAGCCCCCTCCCAGTCGTTGCCCATGAGCACTGCCACCCCAAGCTCACCGTTAGGCCACACCTAGCGTCTCCAAGAACCAACAAGGCCACCCTAGGTTCATAGTGCTCCTAATTTCTCATTCTGTCATCCGCTCGTTGACTTCACCCACCGTTCGCTCTCGCCGCTGGCTTGAGTCGAGCCTAGCCTGTTGGCCTCCCATCTCTCAGCCCACATGATCGCACCCCTTATGGTGCCTAGGCCTCAGTCGCTAGCTACACAAACCTAATGGCCCAAGCCTAGTACTGGTGGCTGTTCCAACTTAATTTCTTTCTTTTTTCTTTATTTAGTCATGCGGTTTGAATTTGTTTAAATTATCAAATCACCTTCAATATTTTGAAAAAATCCATAAATCTAAAAAATAAAAAAATAAAAAGTAAAATCCCACTTTACAATAATAAAATGACTTAAATAAGTCAATTTCACCTCTTTTGTTGATAAAAACTTTTTCAAAAACAATAAAAAATTACTAAAAATCTCAAAAACATTAAAAAAAATAGCTTAAATAGTTATTTAAAACCTATTTTTGAGATTTTCATCCATATATCTACTCCTTTAAAAAGAGTACGCAGGCGTCGCTCTTCCTCGCGCTCCCACCCTCGAGCTGCTCAGCAGCCGCCTCGAGCCGCCCGAGCCGTGAGCCGCTTAACCACGCCGCCACAGCACGCCAGGCCGAGCCGCCTAGCTAATAACCGCACCACTACCTCCCTACCCTCCTCCCTCCACTACCACCCGCCTCCCGCCGGCGCCGCCCTCCCCACCTGGCCGGCCGTCCCCCGCCCGCACTGCACCTCTCCCCACCCACCGGTTGCCCCTCTCTTTCCCTTCCTTGGTCTCTCCGTGCTGGCCGCCGATCGAGCCGCCGCTATTGCCGTGATCGGGCCTCGCCTCGGAGTCGTCACAACCGCCGCTCCCTCCCATGCCCTCGCCTCCCGCCCATTTTTTCCCAGCGCCTCCTCCCGTCCAAGCCGGACCGCCACCACCTTGGGTCCTCCCGGCGTCGTCTCCGTCCCTTTCAGCCCGCCGCTTCTGGTCCTTCTTCCGCCGCCTCCACCCTTCCTCCTCCTCGCTCCCATGCCAGATCTGGTAGTGGTCAACCTCATCTCCCACATGACTCTCTTCCTTGCGCGCGGCGCCGTCATCCACGCCACCTAGGTGAGCGGCTCCTGCTACCTCACTGCTCCCAACCCGCCATTGCTCTAGCTCTCCTATCCTCAAGCTATGGTGGGCGCTTCAATTTTTAAGCAACGAAAGGTTTCACATTTCGTTTTGTTCTTTAGATTTGAGATCTCTCGAGTTGCTGGGAATTGAGGGAAAAATGCTCCTTTTATAGTGTTCTGCAGCTTAGTTCTCTTCAAAGTTCATACTTCATGTTGGTTTCATGGAATTAAACTAGCACTCATGGATCTTGGTGAACTAATATGTGTTAGTTCCTGTGCTACAAGCCTGCAGCTCACACTTCATTAATATTTAGTTTAGCATTTGTTAATGTGGACCACTTGGAATTATGGGTCATATTATAGTGGCGAAAGAAGGTTGAAGTCTTATGTATAATTTGTGTGCTATTGGAGCAGGACACCTTGAGCTGGCCGCTGATTGAGTTACTGCCATTGTATGGGAAAGGACGTCAGCTGGCGGACAGAAGATACGTAAGTTTGATCCATGGCAATGGCCTTTAGGATGTTGTCATCACAGGTTCTTACCTTACACCGTTAAATTTCTCATACCTGATTTGGCTACTTAGTTGCTGCTCTAAGAATATTTTTTTAAGAACATGCCATACCTGCATCTTCCTGCCTGCCATATAGTTAGACTAGAAGCTGCAAAAGGCCAGGCTTTTTCCGTAATAGTAATGCCATGTACAGACAACAAAAGAAGAAGATAGTTTTGATGCTTCGAATTGTTAACTTGTGCAGGAGAGATAAGTTTTTACAAATAAATGTTGGCCTTATTTGGCCACACATTCAAGCTCTACATTTACGGAGCATCCAGGTTGTTCAGCAGAGGCAAGGAGATGGAGCTTAAAGGTTGTGCTCTTTGTATAGCTGATGGTGAATCGATGATAGAGGATGCCAATCAATTTCATTAGTGGAGGAACATCAGCTGCCAATGAACGGGTGCAGTTCTGTCATCCACCAAAATGTAGTGCTTATATGATAAAATATGCTTCTTTTTTTAGAGCAAAAGATGTTTATTATACCTTGATCTTATACATACGGGTGGATGTATAATGCTTTGACAACTAGAAGCGTCAGGAAGGAGTATAGATGGAGAAAAGAGCTAAGCAAATGGTGGCCAAGTGTGTAAGTAGGTCTTTTTTTTTTGTTTTGGATGGATAGTATAGTTGCTGTCCAAATTGAACAAATGTGATGTTGGAGCATACATAATTGCTAGAACAATCATGTAAATGAACTACTTGACCAAGAACAATCATATAAATTAACCGTTTTAGTTGCTTTTCTTGAAAGCAGACAATGCAAAGTTAGTAAAAAAGGAAAATCCATCAAAAGTTGTGGTCAATGGACGCCTTTCAAGTTTAGCTATGGTTTTTAAGCATAAGAGAATTGTTGCTGCCACGCCATCTAAGCGGGCATTTACTTAATGAGCTATATTTGCTCAGATATATTCATTACCATGATGGCAGGACTGCATCGATTAAAGAGTATAATCAATTGCATTAATTAAGTATTCCATAGGTTCTATATTCCACTTATATGGTTTGCATGGTAATTCAGCAACATATATGGAGCTATAAATGGCTTCTCCTCAATTCTTTGTTTGAATTGATGTTCCTGTTCAGAGAATAAGTAGCTAGATTGGTCGACCGGTGAAGATGACAGCCACCGCTGAACTGGCTGCTTCTGTGCACTGCCCAACAGCTGCTTAATTCTCTCTAAACACTGAAATCAATGTGGGCTGTGGAGTCAGTTGGTACTGTAATTTCCCCATTTTTGAGATGTTGATTGCGATTCTGTTAGTTAGATGCATCTTGACCTTGATTAATGGTCCATACTCCATAGTCAAGGACATGGGGCAATAAGATTTTTTTGAGTATTACACTCATGCTATTAGCATAATAGCATGTTGTAAATCAATCTAGGAGATGTGCAAATTTTTGAGGTTTGTGTCTTGAGGATATATTTTACCCTTTGGTAGTTTGGTGGCACTGGCAATGATATTGATGCGTTCATAGTATTTTAATACTACAATCAAAGTTTGGTAAATAGCAGGCAGCCAATCCTTTCTATGTGCGGTGTTGGCAATATTATTTTTACTCCTAAAAGAACATGCATGCAATCTTCTTTTTGCTGCTAAACCTTTCCTTTTCCTGGGATGCAGCATGCCCCATTTGATATCCCTACTCCGTGTGGTTGAGTATGCAAATTTAAACCTACTTTTCTATTGCACTCTCAACCCATTGTTCTGACAACCGATAGAAAACATCATGGATTCTTGTAAAGTAGGGTGTAGACACCACACTGAACCTAAATGTTTAACTTGATTGATTAAGCCTTAGTTTTCTGGTCAAAAAAATCAAGTTATGACCCCATCTAAATGGTTGACTTGATTCATTGGCTCTTTTGCAATTTGATAACAGTTGTTAGTTTGTGATACTTGATAATATTTTATGAGAAACACTCCTGGTGTTAACTTCGAATAGCTGGCATGCTATTTTTTTTGCCACAAAATGTTCCATATATTTCAGTTTATTATTTCATTCTGGATGATTGGACCAGAAAAAAAAGAACTATATTTTTACTTTGTGACCAAAACCTTTTGCCCATCTTTGTTTCCCTGTTAATTGGGTTAGTTTAGCTGTTTCACGCCAATAGTGCCATTATTGTTCATTGAGTGGGTAATGAAGTGATTTTTTTTATATGACACAGTCGTGTATTTCGAGCCATCATTTTTTGAATTGTGTATCAAACTTGTGCACTTCGAGTAATGTCATTATCTTGCATGTATCAAAATTATGTATTTTAATTTTCATGCAAATTATTTATAAGTATTATGTACTTCAATTATTTTTGTGTTTGCAAGCAATGTTCCCAAAACAACATCGAGCTAAAAACTTAGATTATCGGTTGTCATGGTTCATATGCATGCCTAGAGATAGCAAGACATGCAATGTTTTTTGTGATGGAACTCTATGTGTGGATGTGAACTTTTAAGATGAAATGTTACCGAAATTTGTAAGATCACATGACGACTAAGTTGGCATGTCTCACCTCATAAATTACTCTTTTTTATTTCATATGTTGTTTAAAATTATGTTTCCTTTTATCCCTTTATAGTCCGTAGCAAAGCACGGGCATTGTACTAGTATCTTTAATAATTGTCTTCTCAAACTCTGCTAAAGTATTTGTCGTCGACCCGAGCTCTGGAATATTTGTTGATTAACTCTTGAGTTTCTCATATACACTCGCAATAGATTCATGATATCTGGAGAACTACTGAAATACTACCCAAATTATCCTTCTATACTCAATCAGAAGAAAAGATTTTCTAAAATATTCTAAATCATACAACCCATCAGGATGCAAGTTAGCTCAACTCTTTTTTATAAAATCTTATTCGTCGATTCTCCCTTGCATTCATATTTCACGCATTTTATCTGATTTCCAATTGAACATTTGTGATGTATGGAAGTTGAAATAGCTACTTTGGGATCCACCGAGCAGGAATAGTTGTAATTTTACCCGGGTTCCAAACAAATAGTGGGAAAATGTAGGTTTTCTATGCTTTGATACATTTCGAGTTTCTAATTATTGTGTATCGCATTACTTTTTAGTTATTTATACGTGAAATGCCCTTATTTGAATCATGCTACTTATTATTTTCGTGTAGAATAGTTTATCCAAACGCCACAGACAAGACCCTCCAAAAATGGTTAACGTGCTAAAACTATAACATCTAAAGATAATAATTATATGTGCAGGTAGGATAGTTAAATCAGTGTCCATTTTTTTTTTTTGAGAGAAAAATCACTATCTATTTGATAAGTCAACTTATTGGATGTGGAAATGAGTGAGCAAAGTAAAAATATGGATGTGGGTCATTCCCAGAGCTGTGGGACATCTTCTACATGTGTGACATTGTGGATAAGAGTATACGTGCGTCGACAATCCGAAAAAAGTCTCCATGTCGATCTTACTTCTCGAATGATCTTACTTCCTCTTACAAGATGTTGAAAGGATATCAACGTGCAATGTGAAAAAGTGGGATGGTGTTTATTCCGGTTTAGACCTCTCGGACATGAGGATAACTACCCTACTTCCGGTGTATTCTTCTAAGAGTGAAAATGAGTGCGAGATGTATGTTTTGTGGGCTGGATTTCTTCTCTTTACTCCTCCACAGAGGGAGAGTATGTATATGTATATTCTAGTAGGCTACTATATAGCGCCTCGCTAAGGCTCACCATCGCGGTGGCTACGTCACCCCAAAATCTCGGCCGTCCGATCGCGCCGCGTGTGCCCCGTCCAGCCCCTTCGATCGAGCCCCTCCCGGGGGGACAGGTTTGCAAAAAACTTCCCGGGTTTCCCGATTTTATGTTAGAGTTCCCGTATATTTTTGTACCGACCCCTCTTCAGTGTTTTTTCCCCGATGCACATTTGCGTCCACACCCTTCAGGATTTCTGTCGCTCGCGGATTTGCCCTTTTGGCCTTCGTAGGTACACCCGGACTTCGGTGGTAATTACCCGCCATTGCCATTCAATATAACTCGAACGCCTCGCGGACTCGCCTCGCAGCCCTTGCCCTAGCCTCCTTGCCCCCTCACCGCACCGCAAGGCCTTCTCTTCAGATCTCGTCCTCCCCAAGCCGCCTGCTCTAGCCCGTCGCCGCCTCCTTCCAAGCTTCCACGGCCAGCCACCGCCTCATCTGCTCTTCCCGGCCTCCGCCTCCTTCGATGCCGCAGCCTCCAGCCCTTATCCCCTGCTCCTCCCGCCATGGACGACTCCTCCATCCTCTTCTCTGATGAAATCGCCACTCCCAAGAACGCCGCCGCCACCGCGTGGCCAGATCCGCACACCCTCCCTCCACCGCTGCCTTCCTCTCCCTCGCCGACGTCGTCGCTTGCTTCCCCGTCATCGGCCGCTGCCGACGCCTCACCACCTTGGGTCGTCGCCGACCCCAGCCCCAACCCGTCTCCAACTCTGTCCCACATTGCAGGCTTCCCTTCTCCTCTGCCCTCCTGTTGGCGGTCGCCGGGGCGCCGCTGGCTCCCCTCCCCAAATCAAAGGTTGCCGTCCACGACTCTTCACCTTGAGTTACCGGCGGCTCCCCTCCCTAAGCCGCCTCATCAAGCTATACAGGGGATGAGAAGGCCAATGGTTTAAACCCAACCTTCTGGTATTTGCTGTTTCTAGGAATTACTGCACTTGATTATATAGACTGAATTTTGTTAGTATAATGAACTTTATTTTGGCTGTAGGTTGCTTTGAACTAACATTCTGAACTGAATTAGTCCCTGTCCGTGAAGTGAACTGATCCTTATAACTAGACTCTGATTATGAACTGAACTAAGTTCAGTTTATTTAAATTTGCTTGCTTATGAACCTCTGTATGTACACAAGATGTATTTAATGCTGCGATGGTTTCAAATCGTTTAGCAAGAAGAATTGAAAGCAAACACACAATCATGCCTCATCAGCAAATCTTCCTCTTATTTCTTATCTTCTTGTTTTTTCTGTTCATTGGGTGACGTTCATGCCTTTTAGTCCCCTGTTTGCTATCTAACAGTAAGGAAACTCTCAGGTGCTTTCAGTTTTTCTCCCATCCCGCCAATAGCATGCGTGTTCTGCATTACACGGAGGAAGATGACATAAAAAAACATCTAGAAACTATGTATTTGCCCTGCTAAGTTTTGGGACTGCAATTATTTGAGAAGCATGTGTCTTGCTAAAACCGTAAGACATTTTGGATTCTGGAACTTGTTGCAGCTTCTCATTACTCATTACCCACAGTTTTTTGAGGTGGATTAACCTCCCAGTGATGTGGGAACTGGAAAATCTCGAGAAGGGTAATAGTCTAAAAGAGGATCCTAAGGCCTAGAGGGGGGGTGAATAGGCAATTTTTAAATTCTTTTTCGATTGTTCTTAATTAAGCATCATATTAAGAATGACCCAATCCTAGTTGCAATTATCAAGTAAGCGGAAGCGATAAACAATAGCAAGGCAACTAAGACATGGCATTCAATTTAGCACAAGCGATGCAAGGTAAGTAAGTGCGGAAATTAAATGAGAGAGTGACACGGTATTTGTTTGACCGAAATTCGGAGCCGCAACTCCTACTGTCCGTTGAGGCTACCCCTTGAGCACAAGGACCGGCTTGCTCTCGAGCCTAACGCCTCACTTACTCCCGGTAGTCGTTCCGCCACTCCGGCGAGGTGGACTCCGACACCCGTACACTGACTCGAGAGTAGCCACACGTCAAGGCCTACTCCAAAGCCCTCGCCTCCACGAAGGATGTCTTCAAAAGTAACAAGCCCGAAACGCCCCGATCATGCCGGATCGAAGGACTTCCATGAAGCTCGGTGTTGGGGTTTAATGATTTGTGGCTTTTGGATGCTTTGTGGGTGGAGGAATGGCTCTAGAACACCTAATTGATGAGCTATGAATGTGGTAGGTGAAGTGGAGCAGCAAACCTCAAAATAGCCAGCCACTAGACAGGTATTTATAGCCCCTAGAGCAAAACTAGCCGTTGCCCCTCGGAAGAGGACAAAAAGACTAGCCGTTAGCCTCTACCGGACGCCGTCCGACGGGCACTGGACGCCGTCTGACAAAGCCTACTGTCACAGAAAAAGATTTATCGGACGCCGTCCGGTCCCCACCAGACGCCGTCCGACAGTAAGGAATGCACCTGCGCTAAGACCATCGGACGCCCTCAACCCTTCTCCCAGACGCCGTCCGACAGCGAAAAAGACCCAAAATTAAACCTCATCGGACGCCGTCCGGTAACTACCGTATGCCGTCCGACAGAAAGCACTTTGACTTGTTCTGGCTGGTCGGACGCTGTCCGGCGGCTCCCAAACGCCGTCCGACAGAGGGTGTTTTCGAGAGAAAAAGGCTTGAGTGTGTGTGGGAGAGTTTAGGGTATTTCTTTTCTCTCTAGATGTCTCACAAAGGAATATTTGGGTATTTTTTTTAGAAGTAGTGGACTACGGAAACAAGTTTTCGAGAATTCGCAAAGATCCGGCAAGATCCGAGATATTCAAACCCCTTTTGAAATCCGACTAAAAACAGAAAATAAATCCAAACTACTCCTAATCTATACGTGACCTCCTCTCTCGCCCGGTCACGCACTTGAAACCTTAGAGTAGCTCGCAAATTTGTCGTCGCTTCAAGTTAGGGTTTTTGCAAAAACGTCGAGTCTTCGCTAGGGTTCCGAGAAGTCCAAAAACCCCCTAGCACTTTATATTAATTAATTTTGACATCAATGCCACTAATAAAAATTAGGGCTCAACGATGCTCACATAGTCTTTTTTTATTTGTTGTTTTTTGTACCATTCCCACTGTGGTTAGAGTTGGTATTATTTATATTGGTCCTTCTATACTGTACTGCTATTTTTTATTTGTGTTTCTACTTTACCATATGCTTCAAATTGCAATTTCAAACCTGTTAAATGATCCTTGTCGACCCAAGATATTAATTGGATTACTATGTTTACCAACATGTGAAAATGAGGCATTTAAAGTGTCAGACCATAATTCTTTTTGGCAGCAGCTCTTTGTTTGGTTGTGCATAATATAATCTAATTGTTAGTTACAACTCTTTGTTTGGCTGTGCATAATATAATGTAATTGTTGGTTAAAGCTCTGCTACATGTTTGCATCATTTGCTACCCATTGGCACAGGATTGAATATACTAATAGAGGATGATGAAGATCGCTATCTATCTGTTACAAAAAAAATAGTGTATGATGAAGTACTGCCCTTCATTTAAAAGACTCTCCCTCTGTCTTTTCTTTGTTTTGCTCTTTTGTTGTTGCAAAGAACACCTATAATTGCAAGAACTGTACTGTCGACATGTACTGCCTTTTCTGAAAGAACCTTTGCATGTTTGTTTTTGGTCCATATAGTAGAGTTTTTTATTTACAAGGACTGAGCTTGCTGCTATGCAATTAGGTACATGATAAATATGCATTTTTGTTTCACAGTCCTTTTATGTGCCTTTGGTTTGTAGATAGTCTCTTAGTTGCTTATTCATATGTGGCTGTCATGTGTTTACACAGATGAAAACTCTTTGTTATTCAAAAAATATGTTGTATGATGTTTTGTTATAGCCATGAAAATATGATAGATATATACTTCTCTTAGAGTTCTTTTATATGCCTCTGCTTTGTACACAATCTCTCCAGCTGTTTTATTCATTGCTGACTATTAGGTGTTCATAAAATAAAAAATTCTATGAACATGAAAAATTGGCAAGTCTGCCTTTCCAGACTATGAGCTGGTCTAAAACATGTGCAAACAATTATATAATAGAGAGAGTCTTGTTGTATAGGTATTAAAGCAATAAAAGTCTACGTATAGGTGTTCAAAATATGTTCTAGGTATTAAAAGTAAGTTCACAGACATCTATTGTAAAAAATAGCCTGTCAATTTCTTTCTTTCTTGGCAGCATGGAAGAATTCTCACTCCAATTAGTTCTTTTAAAAAAAATTGCAGATAGTTCAAATAGTGAAATAAATCGTGGCTGAAGATTTTTTTACGGCATGTACAACATGACCATCATGGGCTTTTAAGGGGGGAAGAAAAGGGAGTTCAAGTTTAAAAAACAATACCGTTTATTGGGCATAACATCTGAAGTATCTTCAATCTTTTTTAGTATGTACGATTTGAAAAACAACTCATTAGTGTTTTCCAATTAGACAACAGTCCGATCATTTTTAAATGCCGATGATCTTTCTTTGTAAGTATGTTTTACATGGTAAATATTATAGATAGGATCCTAGGTATTTCAAAATAATTTGAGCCAATTCAAATTTTTAGCTATATGAATGGTGTTACAACTGACAAGGTATTAAAATGAAGGTATTGGATCCATGCAAAGTTACAGCATAACAAAAAGATACCATAGATATCACACATAACTGCTGCACAGTCATATAATTTACAAAAACTCATTGCATAACGCTGACAGAGCACACTGCACGGGGCTTCATAAGCTCCGCTAGTAGTAGTACATGCGCCTAACACGGCATTACGGTTAATGCCCACGACCTTTGCCGTTGACTACGCCACATCTGTCACGGCCCCATAATCTTAGCAATTTCCTGCTTTGTGCGTCCCGAATACTCCGCAAGAGCCATTGTCTTGTGATTAGGCTTCCAGACATGCTCGTGGCCCGAGGTTCGAGTCTTCGATGCCTTCGACAAGCAGGGTTGCTTGGAGGGGATACAAGGGGAGCATCATTTTCGCGGATCAGGTTCAAGCAGCCCGGCCGCGTGTAGGTGACCCAGCGCGATGGATTGGAAGCCCGGGGAGCTTTTCTCAATACGTGTCTCTTGTTTGCGATGTTGCGCGGAGATTCAATTAAGCGAGATTCCGAAGCTACAATTTCGCCTCTCCCATCAATTAACGATTCAATTAAGGAAGGTGTAAACCAATCCTGGATACCTAGCTTCCGAGGCTTAAGGCCTTGTTTTTTTCAGCGTATCATTGTATTGACGTATTACTACATTAAATTTGAGAGCCCTTAAAAAGAGGTCTAAAGATTATAAAAAATAATTTTAAAATAGTTTTAAGATCTTTGGAAGAACTACTAAAAGTTTCGAAAAAATCGTTAAAAATTATCACAACATATAGACTATATAAAAATAACAAAATTTGATATATAGTAATACTAACGGTACATAACGCTGAAAAAAAACAAGGCCTAAGTGGACAACTACCTAAAAGGGCCTTTCTCTTGAGGTTACAAATACGGCGAAAATTGAACTTTTTATTTCTTGGACAGCTATTTCATGTTAAGCATACCCCGGGTATACACTTCCCATTGCACGGAGGTGGGTAGCTATTGGGGATGACAAAGGCGTTCCGGGTAAATCCTTGCTCGGTGGCGTGTTGATTAAGACTCTAGTCTCCAAGGTTGTCACCCCTACAACAGACTCTGGCCTCTTGAATAACGGTGGAACACATTAGTGCTACAGATCTGTTCGAACCCGAAAGTGAAGTCAGATCTCTTTTGTGTCTTACCTATACTGGTCCCTATATCAAGTAAGCTAGTACACACAGCTTTCAGAACATTAGATCAAACACGATCATCTAAATAATTTATTATATTAGAGTGTGCATGCCAACGTGGCAAATTACAAGTAGTGGCTCGCATGTATAGAACGAAAACATTAAATTATAAGTTCAACTTTGAAATGTAGCAGTGACTAAATATATCCCATAGGCAAGCTATAGGGCAAGCTCCCAGACATCATCAAAGTCTTTGTCTAGCACACCAGCGACGAAGTCCTCCTCTTAGTACTCCTCTCCTTCAACTCGTAACACTGTGATCTAGGAACTGCTCGTTGGATTGAGCAACCCCACGGTTGAAACATGAGGTTGAGTATATTTAACATACTTGCAAGCTGAAAGATCGGATCGGCGACTAGAGGGGGGGTGAATACGAGCTCAACAAATTTTCCTATCACTAATAACATCACCGTCGATGACCCTCTTTGATAATATGACGAACACCTAGCACGCCTCTGGAATAATGTGTTCTTGAACTAAGACCCATAGTGCCTTGATGCTCTTTGACATATCATCGAGCATGTAGTGTTCATCCAACCTAAATACCATTTGCCGAGTGTTTTCCATCGACAAGAACAGCAGCAGCTATTGCCCAAATATCACCACTCTCACAGCCATCATGGCCGAGCCAGCACCCCTCCTGTGTGGCCAGTGGCCACGCCGTCGCTGTGACCAGCCACCACCGCCTCGTCGTGCGCCACTGATCTGGGAGCAGCCCGTGCAGACCGCCATGCCCCATGGACAAAGAACCCGTGGCTCCTCCTCTCTCCTTCCTCTCTTCCTACTTCACCCGTGGCTCGTCTTCTCTCAAGAGATGGCCGGCGGTGCCTCGGGGACCTCCTCTGGAGCCCGCGCCGCTGCCTTGCTGCCGTCCAGTGGCAGGCGCCGCCTTGCAGATCGCCATGCCGCCACCTTCCTGTGCTTCGTCGCCGTGGCCGGCCGGGGCACAAGCCCGGCCTCCCTTTCTCCTGCTCTCCCTCTCCCATGGCCCTCTCTCTCCACACCATGGCCGGCGGCTAAGGATGGGATGGCGGCTGGGAGGAGGAAACCGGCTAGCCCCTCTTCTCCTTCTCCTTGGACCTCTTTCATGGAGGGCATGGCCGGCAGCTGTCAAGGGAGGGTGGCGGCGGCTTGGGGAAACCCTAGCCACCCCTCTCTCACGGCCTTTCTCTCTCATCCTCTCTCACTCTCTCTCACTAGTGCTGGGAGTTGGGCGTCGCCGGCGGCATGGCACGGCCCGTCGTTCTCGGTCGGCGTGGCACGGCCGCACGGCACACCACTCAACCGTGCGGGCGGGCTGGCCCGAAGTCAAAATCGAGATGCACGGCCCAAAGCACGGCGGGCGGCTTTGGGGCCAAATGAAAGCACTGCAAGCGAGTAAAGAAAACAGCAGAGCAAAATAATTTTTAGAAATTGTGACGTTGCTCAAATGAAAACGTTGTTAATACAAAAAGATGCGTCTTGAAATTACCCGCAACTTTCGTGTTCAACCCAAATTCATCCGAGTAGCATAAGACCTCGAAAATTGCGAATTATCGAGGACGGCGTCGTCGGTCCAAAGCGTGCAGCGACAAAAATATTTTTTATAAATTCATACATTGCTCAAATGAAAAACTTGTCTACATGAAAAGATGCGTCTCGACATTATCTACAACTTTCGTATTGAATGAAATTGATCCGAGTAATGGAAGACCACGCAAAATATAAAATATTGACCCGTGCCTCTATTCGCGGGCCGCCCAAGCACGGCCCGTCTGGTCGGGCGGGCGGGCGGCACGCCATGCCTGGTTTTCAGTCCGGCCCAAGACGCCATCTTGGGCCGTGCTGCCCGCCCATCAAATGTTCGTCTTTGGCCGTGCCATGGGTCTGTTTTTGGTCAGTGCGGCCGGCCTGCTTTGGCACTACCAACTCCCAAAGACTATCTCTCACTCCCGATCTGCACATGTTCTTCTCTTCCCTCTCTCATGGATGAAAACAAAAAAAACAAGAACACAAAATGGAGAAATTTGGTATTTTCATTTCTGAAATTTTGGGGATTGTTTTCACCTTACACACCATGGGGGACCCCTCTCTCCCCCACACCTCTCTCACCTAAGACTACATGGTGGTGGAATAACTTACCCCCTAGCCTCCACCCCCTCTCTTATACTCCCTCCATTCCAAAATATAAGGCGTATTTTGACCGGATAAAAGTCAAACTTAGTAAATTTTGATCATAAATAAATCAAATAATATGCATCGTTAGTATACCAAAGTTACCAAATTGTTCATATTTCAAAGTACTTTTTGATACAATATTATATTGTAACAATTCATAATATATAATAGAGGAATCTAACAGTCAAACTCTACCTTTAAAAACTTTTGTGGAGTCAAAATACGCCTTATATTTTGGAACGAAGGGAGTATAGCCTAAGCCCCAAGCCCTAGGGCATTCCCCCGGATATTCCGGCATCCCGAAAATATCCGGTACCGAGCCACGCAGGGCCCGCACCCGAGTTTTCTCACAGAGGCTAACCCGTAACCTCCAAAATTTTAACCATACCGGCTAACCTAGAACCGAACTAGAGTTTTCCACGTTCTAACCTAAAACCTGACCAGGGTTTTCCATGGGCTAACCTAGAACCTGACTAGGGTTTTAATACCGGCTAACCCAGAACTTGACAGGGTTTCTCACAAACCGGATAACTTGGAATCGAACAGGGTTTTACCACCGAATAATCCAGAACAGAATCATGATTTTACAACAGGATAACCCAAAACCTTCCGCGCAACTTCCTCAGTCGTAACCCATGCCTGGGCCCACCGGACTGAACCGCTTCGCCACCATGATTACCGACGCCACAGCCTCCACCTACCTCGAATCCCTTGTCATGGCTACGCTTCTCGAATACACCACCTCATGTGACCGCTAGGTCATCGAACCTGGTCGCCTGCACGCCTCCGGACGATCCAGCCTCCGGCTGTCCCCACGAAGCGTCAGCCACATACCCGCCGATACCTACATCACACAGGTGAACACATACCAAAACCATACACCTTGCCTCTCCTGCAAGGTTAGCTCCACACAAGATCAACCAAAGCCAAACTCAACATCAACACAAGCATACAATGATGAACACGTGTCACCTTGGCATGACCCACTGAACACCATCAAGACAGCGCAGACAGAACATCACCGGACACCGTCCGATCGAAACTCTCGTGGAAACCCGTCACTACTCGATGTTTCCTATCGACATCGGACACCGTCCGCCAGACACTCAACTCGTGTCCGTTTCACAAATGCAACTCAAAGCACTTCAAAGTCACATCAAATTTAAACCCGTCATATATATTCATCATTACACAAGGGGACCCACCACATGGGTCTCAACACAAGCTAATTGATTAATGTAATATAGGTCTACCAAGGAGTGGCTAGGGGTATTTGCTTAAAACCAGTTATAAAGAATGTCTCCTAATTCTTTGAATCCATTTTGGAAAGAGTAACATCTTGTGAATCCTTTTCTTTTGAAATCCTGGCATCAACCGGTGTTGCACCAAACTTGGCTATCTGACGGTGCTAACAAATGGTTTTCATCATATCCTCACAACACATACTGCAGGATAGCAAAACCTATTTTGAAAACAAACAGAGATTAGGGAGAAAACTACCATTGTGATCACACCATCTTTGTCCGCCCTTAGAACGTAGGCACAACTTTTATTGAAGTTTCTACTCTCTAAAGTTTGTACGCTTTACGTATCAGAGATGAGCATCCTCTAGGAATCACCCAAAGGGGAATGAGCATCACAAAGACTATGACCAACCTTCTCCTAGCTCAGGCATTCCCACTAAAGATTCCACCGCAGTGCTAGTGTGATCGGTTGATAGAAGCCCCTCTTGTGCCTTGTAGAATGTGGTCTATCTCCTTTTCCTACACCACCCATTGGAATGCCTGACCTAAGAGTCCGAAGGATACTCAGCTAGGGCTTGCCCATACAAGCACTTAATGGTCACACTATTAAACTTAGTATTGACAACCACAGGGAATCAGCTCTTACGAACTTGGGCGGTTCCTACTCTAGGCTCGAGTCTTGTGTGATGCTGCACTCACCTTACAATCATCCACCAAAATTAGGTTGAAAACCATTTGAAAACCTAGGTAGCACCTGCTACCTTGCTCTAGCACTTTCCCAAACATGGTAGTCCCAACTATCATTAAAGGCTATTTGCACCGATAAATCATTTATCGAAATAACATTGCAACACAAAGCAATTGACTAATGGCAACTGTCATAGGGCTGACTTTTCTTGAAGTTCGGGTGTATGTGGTGAACCTCGGGAGGACTAACCCGATGAACCCTAAGCTTAATCTAGTGTTTGGTGTTAGAGATCTAATAATGGCAGCACATGGAAAGAAGAAAAAAGCAGTGATTGGCAAATAAGCGGAAGCAAGAAGAAGGGAATACACAACAATGGCTATATATGGGAGGAGGAGAGGTGATATTTATAGGGTTTAGGGAGAAGAACCAATCTTGAAGCAATCCAACAAGAAGAACCATGAGCTAATTTCAATTCATAATTACGATTGATTGTTCATCAAGTTCAACTGAAAATCTGTCATAAAAAAGGTTGCTCGATTCAAGGCTAGATCCATACACATGTCGATCGAAAGGCCGCCTCTAAATGAGGTCAGGGCCTTTCATATTTGAAGCAAAAACCAATGTGTTTGTTATTATTCATAGTGACATGTAATGGGTTTGTTTTAGGAAAACATCAGTAGTCCAGGACTCGGGCCGGACATCAGGCTTCATAAACGCACACGACATGCAGCGCTGCACGCGAACTCAGTAGCAAGTCGGGCACTGTAGCATGCAGGGGTGGGGCCCACGACCTTTTTTTCCTTTCGGAACCATATTTTTTGGCTGGATGCTCCAATCCACAAACCGTTTGCACCAACGTGTTCCTCGTATTTTTATGAACAAAACAAGATATATGTTGCCATATTGAAAGAGGATCCTAAGGCCTAGAGGGGGGGTGAATAGGCAATTTTAATCTTTTTCATTATTTGTTGATTAATCGTCAAATTAAGAGTGACCCAATCCTAGTTCAATCTATGCACTAGCGGAAGCAATAAACAAGTTGAAACGCAACTAGGACAAGGCAAACAATTTAACACAAGCAATGCAATAAGAGTAAGTGCGGGAATATAAATGAGAGGGAGACACGGTGTTTGTTTGACCGAAGTTCGGAGCCGCAACTCCTACTCTCCGTTGAGGCTACCCCTTGCGCACAAGGACCGGCTCGCTCTCGAGCCTCACGCCTCACTCACTCTCGGTAGTCGTTCCGCCACTCCGGCGAGGTGGACTCCGTCACCCGTACACCGACTTGAGAGTAGCCACACGCCAAGGCCTACTCCCAAGCCTACGTCTCCACGAAGGATGCCATCTTCAAAAGTAATAAGCCCGAAATGCCCCGATCATGCCGGATCGAAGGTCTTCCATGAAGCTCGGTATTGGGGTTTGATGAATTGTGGCTTTGGATGATTTTGTGGGTGGAGGAAAGGCTCTAGAACACCTAATTGATGAGCTATGAATGTGGTAGGTGAAGTGGAGCAGCAAACCTCAAAATAGCCAGCCACTAGATAGGTATTTATAACCCCTAGAGCAAAACTAGCCGTTGCCCCCCCCGGAAGAGGACAAAAAGACTAGCCGTTACACTCTACCGGACGCCGTCCGACAGAGCGTACTGCTCACCAAAAATAGATGATCGGACGCCGTCCGGTAAGGACCGGACGCCGTCCGACAGTGGAAGCACGCTGGAAAAAGGCTAACCGGACGGCCCCCCAGACGCCGTCCGACCAGAAAATGCCTCAGCTTTTAACCTTACCAGACGCCGTCCGGTAACGATCGGACGCTGTCCGACAGTGAGAATGCACAGGACCGGACGCCTCCCAGACGCCGTCCGACAGCGAGAAACACCCAAGTTTAAACCTTATCGGACGCTGTCCGGTTACGACCGGACGCCGTCCGACAGAGAGTATTATTTTGGTATTTGGCTGGTCGGACGCCGTCTGGCTTTTCTAGACGCCGTCCGACAGAAGGGATTTTCGTGCTAAAATTTGTGGGGGAATTTTGGTGGGTCTCTCTCTCTAGAAATCTCACAAAGGGATATTTGGGTATTTTTAGAAGAGGTGGACTACGGAAACCGAGTTTTGGAGAATTCGCAAAGATCCGGCATAGTCCGAGATATTCGAACCCCTTTTGAAATCCGACGAAAAACAGGAAATAAACCTAACTACTCCTAATCTATACGTGACCTCAACTCTCGCCCGGTCACGCACTTGAAACCTTGGAGCAGCTCAGAAAATTTATCGACGCTTCAAATTAGGGTTTATGAAAATCGCCGAGTCTTCGCTAGGGTTCCGAGAAGACCAAAAACCCCTAGCACTTTAATATTAAATGATTTTGTCATCAATGCCACTAATAAAAATTAGGGCTCAACGATGCTCACAATCTCCCCCTTTGTGGCACTTGATGACAACCCAAGAGAGAATATAAAATTTTTAGCTGCAAAAGGTGTTAGTGCAATACAAATATGCGAGCAATTTCAAATTTAAGACAACCACAACTCGACCGCAAGGGTGTGCAAATAAGAGAAGCTCCCCCTAAATTCATGCAAGAGTTTGAAACCACAAACCAACACGGTTCAAAGGACATAAAACAACCAGAGTAACAAGCACAAACTTAACTGAGTATCGAGGCAACAAATAATATTACAGGAAGAACAAAACCTCGATTCTCACTACCTCCTTACTACTCTCTAACTTCTCCCCCTTTGTCACCAAGTGACACAAAAGGGAAAAGCTCCTAACAAGACTACACTTCTGGATCTTCATCCATGTCGTCGCCTCCGTCATCTCCTTGACCGCCGGAAGAAGAACCCTGACCTCTGAGACGCTTGAATAAAGGCATATGAGCTGCAGAGGGTACCGACCGAGGTGAGGATGGATCATCAAACATCTGGGTCGGTTGAGGATTTGGCAAAGAAAAGTTGAGATGGCGAGCGATTTCTCCACCAGTAAAATAAATCTTACCAGGAGGAGGATATGACTGGGGTGGAGGCACAAAGGAAGGAGCAGGCCCAGAAGGAGGGTACACCCAAGGATGAACTGGTGGTGGGTAGGCAGGTGGGCTAGGAAAACTCTGATTCTGCTGGTAAGCCTGATAGCTGTCATGAGCATGTGAGTACCATGTGTAAGGATTGGCCCCTTCTGGAACGGGCATAAACATTGCACCCATGTACTATACCGCTGACTTGAACTCTGCAAATTCATCATTTAAATAAGTCTGCTGCCCTGCCAGATCTGTCATCTCCCTGCGGGTGGCTGCTAGCTCTTCTTTCACCTCAGTGTGAAAAGTTCTCATTTCCGTGCGCAGCCCCCTCATCTCACCTATCAAAGCATCATACCACGGAGGAGGGATTGCTGAAGAGGAACCCGCACCAGGCGCTGGTACAAAAGGCTGCACTGGAGCAGCAGGAGCAAAAACAGGGACCGGTGCTGGAGGAGGAGCGACATCACCAGGTCGATCCAACTTGGGCTTGCTCCCAAGTGAGTTCAGGAAGTTCTTCATCTGATGCTTTTTAATTCTGTTGGGCCAACTCTTTACCTCATACTCGGAAACCCACTGTGACCTAGAAAGTAGTAGGCCAACATATGGAGCTAGTGGAAGCGGTCTATTGACCTCTCTGAAAATAGCGTCATCAAACTCTCCCAGAAGGGTAGCTCCAATGTTTATGGTCCTACCTGTCAGCAGATAAAGCATAAACCAACTGCAAATTGGAAGAATTCTGTCGCGGTTGCCACTCCGAACAAATAGTGTGCTTCGCAGAATAAGATTGATCAGAGCAGGCTCCTGTCGCAATTGATTAGCCTGTCCCACATTTATTTCCTCATCATCAAGATCTAGGTACATGAATCTGACTTCATCCAAAGGAGGATATTTAGCCCTCCAGAAAGTATCCTCATAAGCCATCTCATTCAAATCAGCACCAGTATCTGGAGTGCCCAAAGCATTATTCATATTTGCCACGGAGATCCCCTGAATATTTGCATCGACTGAGTGGTAGTAGCTGAATTCTGACTCATCCTCAACAGATAGCAGCGTGGCAAAGAACTCACAATTTCTTTCTTTAGACCATGTCAACTTCTTATTTGAGATTAAAGCAGTCAAGCCTGGAGTTGAGCTGAAAATAGTGTAAACCTCAGGTCCTACGGCTGCGGTGATTTCATCCCAGTCAATACAATGGGGGTCCCTAGGACCAGTCTTGGGAGCAGAGAAACACATATATAGCTGCTTTTGAAACTTTGTGTAAAACCTGAAGTCTTTGGTGTCTTCTCACCGCTGAGGAAACCATTTGGCGAAGGATACCTCCCGCTTTTTCCTCAAAGACTCCATGGATAACTTTAGGACCATGTTATCCACGGGGTCGTCCTCAGCGACCACAGTTTCTGTGACATCCTCATCTGCCGGTTCCGCAGCATATGTCTCATCATCAAGATCCTCAGCTGTCACAAAGGAAGATCCCGCAACTCGAGTCCAATGAATTCCTTGATCAGGCTGCTGCTGAATATCCGCTCTAGTCACCTTACTTGGGCGAGGAGGAGCGGCACTGCTAGCCGTCTCATCTATGTAATCAGGATCGCCCTTACTGCCACTGTCGCGACGACCACTGAGGGTCCTGCTCAGAGCTCTCCCAAATTTCTTCAAAGAACGTGACATCTAGAATTACTCCCTCTGATAAAGTGAACACTGACCAGAACAACCTCACTGCCAAATGCCGCCGACCAACGATCCACTGACAAGGTGCCAACCCCACCACGAGCCAACCCTGAACATGAACGCGGGAAAATCCTATTCAAAACCTAGAACTCGGTAAACGAAGAATTTTGCCGGGAAGAGAGGCGGGAAGCCGTTACCGAGCCCTTGAAGGGAAGGAGGAAGCCGCCGTGCGCGAGGAGATCGTCCCCAAGGCCCTTCCCGGTAGGGGAAAGGAGGGGAACTCGACGGAGACGAGGCGCACGAACGGAGCCGTCCACTTCCAATCCACGCGGAGGGAATCGAAGAGGACGACGAGGGGAGGCCGCCGGTGGTGGTGGACGTCGCCGGAGGTCGCCAGAGGGTCTTCCCCGGTGAGGAGAAGGGGCAGGGGCGGCACCGGTTTGGAGAGGAGTAAGAGATCAAATGGGGAGAGAGGGAGGCGGAAAGACACGATAAATAGCAGTTCCGCACGGTTCGGCCCTGTCGGACGGCGTCCGACGGTGATCGGACGGCGTCCGACAGTACGGGTGCAGCGCTGATGAGCCTCGTCGGACGGGGTCGCGGGGAGGCCAGACGGCGTCCGACAGAGAAATAGCGGCCCGAATTGCACTTGGTCGGACGGCGTCCGGTGGTTACCGGACGGCGTCCTACAGTACGATTTCAGCCCACACAAACCCTGTCGGACGGAGTCCGAGCCTTTCCGGACGGCGTCCGATGGAGGTAAATTTCGCAGCTGCTTCTCTTCTGACCAGTGGGCCCCACCAATGCGAGAATTTTTATATAAAAATAATGTTTTGAAGTGATGATCTCCATTTTTGCTCAAAACTCAAAGGAAGATTCAAATGTGAGCAATTTGAAGTGATTTTAAAATTTTTTATTTTGAAGGGATAAGATTATAATATGACAAATGAAACCAATTCAAATTCAAAGGCCCAAATTTTGATCTTAGAGACCAAGAAAATGTGTGAACCCAAATTTTGCCTTGATTTCTCATATAGGCATGAAAATCGAGCATAGGGGTTCACTTTAGAGTTTAAGCACATGTTTTTGAATTTTGGTTCTTTTTCAGATAATTTGAATAATTTTGATGCCATATGATTTTCAGGAGAACAAATATGCATATGGAGCAAATTTTTCAAAGGGATAAGATTTTCAAATTTAGAAGTTTGAAATGGTAAGAAGATAAGGATAGTTTATTAAGTTCAAATTTATTTTGGCTTGAAATATAGGACAAGAATGTGCTAACCCAAAATCAAATTTATCTTTTCACCACTAGAGGAAGTTTTGAGATCATGAATTGAAACTAAACTCCCCCTAAATGTGACAAGGGTCAAAAGCAAATGGAAAATTCAAATAAGACCCAAAAATCATAAAATCCAATCAACACGCATTTGATCTATCTAGTACGTTGAGTTCATTTCTTAATTTGCAAAACCGTGCCTCATCTAAGGGTTTGGTGAAAATATCCGCCAATTGGTCTTCCGTTCGCACGTAGGCAAGCACAACGTCACCCTTTGCAACACGGTCATGAATAAAGTGATGTCGAATGTCGATGTGCTTTGTACGGGAATGTTGGACCGGATTGTTAGCTATTTTCACCGCACTTTCATTATCGCATAGAAGTGGCACTTTTTCAAATTTTAGCCCAAAGTCACTAAGCATCCGTGTCATGTACAAGAGTTGAGCACAACAACTCCCCACAGAACATATTCCGCTTCATGATAGATAGCGCCACGGAGTTTTGCTTCCTCGAAGTCCATGACACGAGTGAGCGTCCTAACAAGTGACAACCCCCCGAGGTGCTTTTGCGATCAATTTTGCAACCGGCATAATCCGAGTCGGAATAGCTAAGAAGCTCAACACGCGCTCCCTTGGGGTACCAAAGTCCTAGGCTAGTGGTGATTTTTAGATATCTCAAAATGCGTTTTACGGCAATAAGATGCACTTCTTTAGTGGATGCTTGAAAACGAGCACACATGCACACACTAAACATGATATCGGGTCGAGAAGCGGTGAGATAGAGAAACGAACCGATCATGAAGCGATAAAGCTTTTGGTCCACCGGCTTTCCATCTTCGTTCAAGTCAAGATGCCCATTAGTGGCCATTGGTGTTTTGATCGATTTGCAATCGTCCATTGAAAACCGCTTGAGGAGGTCCTTTGTATATTTCTCTTGACAAATGAAGGTCCCTTCCCGAAGTTGCTTGATTTGAAATCCAAGGAAGAAGGTGAGCTCTCCAATCATCGACATTTCGAATTCCTTGGACATCATTTCTCCAAATTCCTTGTATTTAGATTTGTTAGTGCATCCAAAAATAATATCATCCACATAAATTTGACAAATAAATAAGTCATTTTTAATAGGCTTTAGAAACAATGTGGAATCAATCGCACCGGTTTTAAATCCCTTTTCTAAGAGAAAGTCCCTAAGACGCTCATACCATGCTCTAGGAGTTTGCTTGAGACCGTATAGCGCCTTAGTAAGCTTATAGACATGGTTTGGGTGTTTGAGATTTTCAAAACCGGGCGGTTGCTCGACATAAACAAGTTCATCAATAAAACCATTTAGAAAAGCACTCTTAACATCCATTTGAAATAGAGTAATGTTATAGAGAGAGGCGAATGCCAAGAGTAACCGAATAGCTTCAAGTCGAGCAACGGGGGCGTAGGTTTCTCCATAATCAAGTCCTTCTATTTGTGTAAAACCTTGCACCACCAATCTTGCTTTGTTTCGCACTACTTGACCGTTCTCATCTTGTTTGTTGCGGAAGACCCATTTGGTTCCAATGACATTGTGGTCCTTCGGTCTTTCCACAAGCTCCCAAACTTCATTGCGGGTGAAGTTGTTTAGTTCTTCAGGCCGATCACCCAATCCGCATCCGCCAATGCCTCATCAATGGTCCTAGGCTCAACAATAGACACAAAGGCGTGATGCTCACAATAATTAGCGGTATGAGAATGGGTTCTTACGCCTTGATTGAGATTGCCAATGACTTGATCTAGGGGATGATCCTTGGAGAGAGTGCGGTGTTGTTGGACGGGTACTTGTAGATCAACGCCTCCCCTTTGAGCTTGATCAACTTCGAAATTCGCTTCTCCGTCCACCGCTTGATCTTGAGTTGTTGGAGAGGTGTCTTGAGCTTGATCATCGATGGAGGTGGTGGGGGTGATTACTTCATCTTTTGGTGCCTCCGGTGAGGGTCGAATTTCCCCTAACTCCATGGCTTCATGCGGTGGCTCATCACCTACATTTCTTGTCAAATCTTGCTCATTTTGCGAGCCATTAGTTTCATCAAACTTGACATCATAGGCTTCCTCAACAAGCCCGGTAGAATTATTAAAAACTCGAAAAGCTTTTGAGCAAGAGGAGTACCCTAACATGATACCAACGTCACACCTCTTTTGGAACTTACCCAAATGAGTCCTTTTCTTATAGATGTATACCTTGCAACCAAATACTCGAAAGTAAGAGATGTTGGGCCTTCGTCTCACTAGTAGTTCATATGAGATCTTGTGAAGGAGTCGGTGGAGGTAAAGGCGGTTGATGGCATGGCACGCCGTGTTGATGGCTTCCGCCCAAAAGGCATGTGGCGTGTTGTATTCGTCAAGCATTGATCTTGCCATCCCTATCAATGTACGGTTCTTCCTCTCCACCACTCCATTTTGTTGGAGAGTGTATGCCGCCGAGAATTCATGCTTGACACCTAACTCATCACAAAATTCCTCCATATTTGTGTTAGTAAATTCGGTGCCATTATCACTCCTCACCTTTTTAATAAACGAGTCAAATTCTTTTTGAGCTTTCAAGGCAAATCTTTTAAACACATCACCGGCAAGAGACTTATTTGCAAGGAAAAATACCCAAGTGAAGCGAGAGAAATCATCGACAATCACATGACAATAAGAATTACCGCCTATGCTCGCATAGATGGTTGGGCCAAATAAATCCATATGCAAAAGTTCAAGTGGTCGGGATGTTGACATGAAAGTCTTAATCGGATGAGAGTTAGCCACTTGCTTGCCGGCTTGGCATGAGCTACATAAACGATTTTTCTCGAATTTGACATCCTTCACTCCAACAACCAAGTTATCTTTAAAAACCTTTTTCAAAGTACCCATTCCAACATGTCCAAGACGTCTATGCCACAACCAACCAAGAGTGGTTTGAGCAATAAGACAAGTCTTGATTTGAGAAGTTTCACAGTTTGAAAAATCAACCAAATACAAATTTTAAAACCGGGTGCCTTCAAATGCAACACTTTGATCCTTAGTGGAAACAACACGAACTCCGTTGACCGAAAAGAAGCAATCAAAACCTAAATCGCACACTTGAGCAACGGAGAGGAGATTAAAGTTGCAAGCTTCCACCAAGAGCACATTACAGATGGATAGGTCATTGGATATTGCAATTTTACCTATACCCTTTAAATTTCGCTTGGAGTTATCCCCAAATGTGATCTTGTGTTCGGGGTCTTTCTCCTCTTCTAGTGAGGTGAACATACTTGAGCTACCGGTCATGTGTTGGGTGCAACCGCTATCAAATATCCAATGCCGGCCGCCGCTCTTGTAGTTCACCTACACACACAAAATCAAGCTTGGGTTTTAGGTACCCAAGACTTCTTCTTGGGTTCTTTTGAGTTAGTCATCAAACATTTGGGCACCCAAATAGCTTTTACATTCTTCTTATCATTAGGTGCGCCAACATACTTAGCATAAGTAGAGCCATTTTTCCTCATAAACATGTAGTTAGCATCAAGCACTTGAGTTTTAGACATGAATTGCGATGATTTTGCAAGAGGACAAGCAATGGCTTTATGTTTCTCATTTTTGCAAATATGGCAACGGGTCCGTCCCTTGACAAAAGTTAGCTTGGGCTTACCCCAACCGCCCTTGGGCAAATCCCCGGGATGAAATCCCAAACCATGCTTACCCAAGGTATACCTTTGCTCCCGAAGCACCTTGTCAAGAGAGTTGTTCCCCACAAGCAATTTAGCCAAGCTAGAGTCTAGTTGCTCAATTCTATCCTTTAGAAGCAAATTTTCCTTAACTAGCTCATTAGCACATTTAGCAACACCACAAGCACCAATTGAACAAGCATTTTCATTTAAAAAAATAGTACTAGTGGGTGAAGATGAGCTAGCATTAGGTGTGATGGTGGGTGACAAGTTCAAAGATGTGTCATGAGATAGGCTAAGTGAACCATCTATAGTATCAATTAAATCACAAGTCACACCAACATTGCATTTTTCAATTGAGCATTCAAGAGGAGTTTCATTATCAACATTAGAGCTAGCTAGCTTATTTTCTAGAATTTCAACTTGCAAATTTAGAGCTTCGTAATCATCTTCTAGAGTCTCATGTTTTTCAATCAAATTTTCAAATTCATTCGCAAGTTCTTTATGCACTTTCACTAGCTTTTTCCTCTTAGACCTTTCCTTCTCTAGAGCATTATTTAAATCATCAATTAAAAGCTTAAACTCACTTTTAGAGAGATGCTCATTTGTTACCTTGTCGTCTAGTGCCATGAGGCACATGGGAGGTGTAGGGTTGCCGATGGCGACTCCGGACACCTTAGTGTCTTCATTGTCGGAGGAGTCCGCCCAAGAGCCCTCGTCATCGGTAACCCATTCCCCAATCACCTCTTCTTGTACATTGGCGGTGAGACAAAGTTTTTGCTTGGGAAGAGCCGGAGGAGCATTTTCCTTGATCGCAAGTCCGGCTAGCCCATGAGCTCTAATATCTTCTTCTTCGGAGGATGATTGAGAGGACGATGAGCTTGAGCTATCTTCCTTCTTAGTCTTTTGACCGGCAAGAGCTTTCTTCTTATCCTTTGATTTGTGATCGCTCTTGCGGTAGTGACGGTGCTTCTTCTTGTCGTCTTCCTTATCTTCCTCTTGATTTCTTGCCTTGTGCTTGTTCCTTTTGCTTCTTGGGCAATCCGCCGCCAAGTGACCCTTCTCTCCACATTCATAGCAACGCATCTCGGAGATGGGTTTTCGCCTTGAAGAGGATGATCCGCCACGGAAGCTCATCTTCTTGATCAACTTTCTTGACCGCTTGACAAGGAGGGCCAATTCTTCTATCTCCGGAATTGCATCATCGGAGTCATCATCACCTTCTTCAATTTCGATCTTCTTCTTCCCACTTTTGGCTTTGGCGGGGAGAGCAATTGACTTCTTGTTGAGCGGGGACTCTTCACTTTCAAGAAGCCGCATCTCGTATGAGTTGAGTTGCCCGAGGAGCTTTGTCGGTGTCATTTTCTTGAGCTTCGACTTGGATGCTCGAATTAATGTCACAAGTGGATTGAAGCTAAAAGGCACCACATCGAGCATCTTTCGACAAACGTCAATGTCTTCCAAGACCTTCTTCTCCGAACATCCGGCAATTTCATTGACGATGGGGTTCAACCTAAGAAACATTTCAATAACACTTTCATTAGAAAGCATTTTGAATTGATCAAATCTTTTTCTCGCACGAGATAGGTTCTCCTCAAGCATCTCGGCACTACCAACATGAATTTCTTTGAGATGCTTCCAAATATCATAAGCTTTAGTAAGATTGCCAATGCTATCAAAAACTTTGGAAGATACACTAGAAAGTAAAGCATTTCTAGCAATGGCATTAAAGCGTTTGTACTTAGCTTGAACTTCACTAAGAGCCAATGTTCCTTCCGGAGGGTCCGGATAACCGGTCTCACAAGCAACCCACACATCATAGCTAAGTGCCTCTAAGTAACATTGCATCCTAATTCTCCAATAGTTGTAATTTGTTCCATCGAAAATAGGAGCTTTTCCAATTTCTATCCTGGGCCCCTCTTGAGCCATCTCCTAGCGGTGAAGCTAATACCGGAGAACCTAGATGCTCTGATACCACTTGAAAGAGGATCCTAAGGCCTAGAGGGGGGTGAATAGGTAATTTTAAATCTTTTTCATTATTTGTTGATTAATCGTCAAATTAAGAGTGACCCAATCCTAGTTCAATCTGTGCACTAGCGGAAGCAATAAACAAGTTGAAACGCAACTAGGACAAGGCAAACAATTTAACACAAGCAATGCAATAAGAGTAAGTGCGGAAATATAAATGAGAGGGAGACACGGTGTTTGTTTGACCGAAGTTCGGAGCCGCAACTCCTACTCTCCATTGAGGCTAACCTTGCACACAAGGACCGGCTCGCTCTCAAGCCTCACGCCTCACTCACTCTCGGTAGTCGTTCCGCCACTCCGGCGAGGTGGACTCCGTCACCCGTACACCGACTTGAGAGTAGCCACACGCCAAGACCTACTCCCAAGCCTACGCCTCCACGAAAGATGCCGTCTTCAAAAGTAATAAGCCCGAAATGCCCCGATCATGCCGGATCGAAGGTCTTCCATGAAGCTCGGTATTGGGGTTTGATGAATTGTGGCTTTGGATGATTTTGTGGGTGGAGGAAAGGCTCTAGAACACCTAATTGATGAGCTATGAATGTGGTAGGTGAAGTGGAGCAGCAAACCTCAAAATAGCCAGCCACTAGATAGGTATTTATAGCCCCTGAAGCAAAACTAGCCGTTGCCCCCACGGAAGAGGACAAAAAGACTAGCCGTTACACTCTACCGGACGCCGTCCGACGGGAACCGGACGCCGTCCGACAGAGCGTACTGCTCACCAAAAACAGATGATCGGACGCCGTCAGGTAAGGAGCGGACGCCGTCCGACAGTGGAAGCGCGCTGGAAAAAGGCTAACCGGACTGCCCCCCAGATGCCGTCCGACCAGAAAATGCCTCAGCTTTTAACCTTACCGGACGCCGTCCGGTAACGATCGGACGCCGTCCGACAGTGAGAATGCACAGGACCGGACGCCCCCCAGACGCCGTCCAACAGCGAGAAACACCCAAGTTTGAACCTTATCGGACGTCGTCCGGTTACGACCGGACGCCGTCCGACAGAGAGTATTATTTTGGTATTTGGCTGGTCGGACGCCGTCTGGCTTTTCCAGACGCCGTCCGACAAAAGGGATTTTCGTGCTAAAATTTGTGGGGGAATTTTGGTGGGTCTCTCTCTCTAGAAATCTCACAAAGGGATATTTGGGTATTTTTAGAAGAGGTGGACTACGGAAACCGAGTTTTGGAGAATTCGCAAAGATCCGGCATAGTCCGAGATATTCGAACCCCTTTTGAAATCCGACGAAAAACAGGAAATAAACCTAACTACTCCTAATCTATACGTGACCTCAACTCTCGCCCGGTCACGCACTTGAAACCTTGGAGCAGCTCAGAAAATTTATCGACGCTTCAAATTAGGGTTTATGAAAATCGCCGAGTCTTCGCTAGGGTTCCGAGAAGACCAAAAACCCCTAGCACTTTAATATTAAATGATTTTGTCATCAATGCCACTAATAAAAATTAGGGCTCAACGATGCTCACTAGTTTTTTCAAGTTTCATCAAGTTTTTTCAAGTTTCATCAAGTTTCATCAGGTCAATTCAAGTTTCATGAAGTTTCAACAGGTTTCATCCAAGTTTCATCAGGTTACATCGAAGTTTCATCGAAGTTTCATTAGGTTTCATCAGAACACAGCCAAGTTTCATCAAAACACGTCCAAGTTTCGCTAGTATAGATGTAAGTTTCATAAGTGCCTTCTCCTAGTTCAGATCAAAAAATGGAAAAGTGAAAAAAATTCAAAAATTCAAAAAGTATTTAAAATCGGTTGCTCTTGATTTTAGAATAATTATGAAATTTATTTCACGCATTTTGAACACTGTTTGAATTTTGTACAAAAATCGGAAGTTTAATCGGAATTGAAATCAAACGACGACTAATAAGGCACGAGCGTGCAGATCGGACGCTTGGCGCTTTTCGGGACGTCGGATTGGCGCGATAGCCGCCATCAACGCTTCAGATTGGTGCATGCCGCGAGGAGACGAAGTGCGTTGGATCCATGCAGCGCCGGCAATCCAATGGACGCACGTGGTCCGGCGCGCCAGCGTCCGGATGGACGTCCGGACGCGGGCGCTCGCCCTTGTTTTATCAACTACTGTGCTATCCTTGAAGTTTTTAGCTTAACAGCACTTGTGTTAATAAGATCCATTATTTGCGATTTACAAACATTGATTTGATAAATTTTTATGTATATTGCCATAAAAAAATTTATCCAACGCATTCTTTTCCCAAGTGGAAACTTTACAAGAGCATAAAAGTAAATTAATCCCAATCAAGGTAAATAGTCATTAACTCATCATATGTTTCACGCAAAATATATGTCAACATGCCTAGACACCTGTAGGAAATTTCCTAGTGTGCCACTAAAAAAATTTCAATCCCTTGTATGACATCCTGTGTGTATGACATGTGGGACCATCTGAGTCTATGACGTGTGGGCCCAGTGGCACATAGGATATTGTCATTTTTTCAATGGCATACGGCATATTTTCCCTAGCATTATATATATTCATATATACAAATGATAAATCAAACCTTTAGCACATATATTAATTGTCCCTTTATAGTTTCCTCTGTTGTTATTTCAAGGTTTCAACTACCCTTTGATCAAGATTTATTTCAAACTAACGGTAATTTGACTTTAACATCAAGGCTCCTAACCCCCAACTTTCCCCAAACACTAAGTTTTCCAGAACCCTATGTTTCAAATCTGATTTTAATTAGGGCGAATCAGGACTCTTTAGGGGCATACCTTTTTTTTTTTTGTCACCGGCAACAGGGTGGACGGTGACAACAGTGAGGTCAGAAACGCTGATGATGGGTTTGGGGATGGCAGCGATAGAGAGGACGGCGGGAGGCCCTACAGACAAGGATGCCAGCAATA
Source organism: Raddia guianensis (assembly GCA_036346415.1). Lineage (NCBI taxonomy): Eukaryota > Viridiplantae > Streptophyta > Magnoliopsida > Poales > Poaceae > Raddia > Raddia guianensis. The sequence goes on along the minus strand of CM070535.1, from coordinate 47,395,462 downwards.
GGGAGGATGTCGTGTGATAACCTAATAAAATTATTTGGTGTCACATGTTTTATTTAAAATTAAAAAGAATAACTAAGTAAAATAATTTATTTTTTTCCTATAACAAAAATCCTAAATTTTTAAACAATCATTTCCGTATATATATAATATTATTTTATTAATTGTTTTCATCGTAATTTACAATTTACAAAATTACAATTTTATGAGTTCAAATAAAAAAGCTCTTTCCCCGCTTTTTCCACTATCCTTTCCATTTATCTCTCGCCCGACCGAAACCCTATCTCTTCTCTCTTGGTCAAACCCTATACCTAACTGTCGGGGATAAAATTACGGCCCATTGCCATGGCCCACTCCCTGACGGCCCAGTCGAACAGCCTGCTAGGGCCTAGCTCCCTGGAGGGTTCTATCTGGCCCATGTGCATCCTGCCGAATAGCTTCCTGGCTGGCATGGTGCGTAACGGCCAAGGAATCGTGTTTGAGTCCGACTCGAACAAGAGTTCTGCACGGCTACGTGAAGACCCGAAAGTTGGTTTCCCGGATTGGACTAGGAGTCGTGATCCCCAAGAATTGGAGTTTACCTTATCCACCGTAGGACGTATTTGGCATGGTACGAGTTCGTTATGACCTCGTGGTTAGCCCGGCCCGATTATCCCTCGGTAGGACGGTTCATCTACACTATATAAACAAGGCCCCTACGGCGTGTTGAGGGGTGAAGCCATCATCTGATAGCGCACCTGATCTTCGCATCATAGCATATCGCTTCCTTGTACACCCTTAATCTCGTCGAGACCTGTTCGTCTCGCTGAGCCCCCTCTTGTAATCCTCTTGGATATAAAGAAATTTGGACGAGGGCTATTATCTCTCTGAGAGGCTGAACTGGATAAAACGCTTGTCTCCTGCTCGTGCGTTGATTCTTTGCTCGTTACGTTCGGCGTGTCTCCTATCTCCCTTTATTAAGAACCTTAGTTGACTTGGGTCAATATCTCAACCGTCGACAGTTGGCGCCGTCCGTGGGGATTTAGCAGATCGAGCATGTCGAACTCCATCAACGATCAGGGATCTCTTCCTGAGGACTACGACTCAGAAGGACAGGATGTCTCATCCCTTGTTGGATCAGATCGATCTGTTCGATCTCGATCGTTTTCTATATCTGGGACAGCAGTTTCCGGCTATACTCCGGAGATGGCTTCAGATCACACTCCTGTCATTGACGATGATTACGGAACAGACGATCTATACGATGGTCTAGATCTCTCGGATTCCAAGACCATGTCGGTCGATTCTTCCTATGGAGACATGGTGATGACGCCGTCTGGTGCGCCTTCGCACGGCCGCCGCAGCATCAACATGGCTGGCGCAGAAACTTCAGAGGATACTGCACGAGTCGCGGCAGCCGAGATGGTCGAGCATGTCGATTCCACTCGACGACCAGATGAGGCTGCACAAGTTGCCCGCGAACAGGAGGTTGTTCGCCGTAGTTTGGATGCCTCAATCAATAGAACCTTGGCGCAGTTTCGTGATCGGCGCAAGCGTCAGCGATGCGACCCGCCTCGCGTACCTGCACCAAGCCCCCCGGCAGAAGTTCAGCCTGCTAGGGACGAATCCCCGCGTAACCAGACCCTGGTCGGGCAAGACGCGGACGCCTCAGGGATCCCAGGACCCCTTGAGCAGAGTCGGGAACGACTTCAAGCCATGGCTTCGGTGATAAGATCCACCAACCAGGCTGATCTCGCTCGAATGGGCGATGTTGTCGCTACTCACCTAGAACGGATGGCCGAGGGCCTTAAGTCCATGGGTGAAGCTAACACCTCCTCCGGGCAATGCAGTCAACCTGCCCGGAGAGATTCAGAAAGCGAGCGCTCCGACACATCGCGTGACCATCGTCACCATCGGAGGTCGACTCGTCACGAACAGGATACCCGTGAACGACGACGCTCACTGAGCCCTCGTGGTCATCGCGACCATAGGAGCAAACGTGCACGCGACGATCACGGACGACCCCCTCGGGAAGAACGCATCGTTGAGACCACGAGGAAGGAACGTGGAGGTTTGTCCCGGAGAGAGTTCCTCCAGGCAGAATCTTCCCGTTCAGCTAGAGTTCCTACGGGCAACAGAACCAACGTCTTCTCAAGGCTAGGTTCTACAAGAGAAGGTGGTCGGGCGTACACCTTGGGCTGCAAGGCTTTTTCTGATGAGCTCCACGCTGTCAGGTGGCCTTCCAAGTTCAAGCCCGGTCACATGGAGAGGTACAACGGGACCCAGAACCCAGAAGAGTTCCTTTCCATCTACGCTACCGCCATCGTGGCGGCCGGAGGTGATGAGTTAGTCATGGCTAATTACCTCCCGACCGTCCTCGAGGGCGCTGCTCGGACGTGGCTGTTTAACCAGCAAGAGGGTTCCATCCGCTCATGGAACCAACTTTGTGACGCTCTGATTGCCAATTTCCAGAGTTTTTACGTGCGTCTGGGTAAGGAGAATGATTTGCACCAGATGAACGGGGAGACCCTCCGCAACTTCGTGAAGCGTTTCATTAAGATTCGCAACACGATCCCGAACATCTCGGATGAATCTATTGTCCGCGCCTTTAAAAACGGAGTCCGCGATGAGCGGCTCACCCAGGATCTCGAGATCAATGAGACCTGGACCGCCAACGACCTGTTCAAGGCGGCTGATCGCTATGCCAATGCGGCAGAACGCGTTCAGTATAAGAAGGCGTTTGACAAGGGCGAGCTACCCGTCCAGTCTGGTGTGGATGAGAAGAAGAAGAGCAGCAACAACCCTGGCGATAAGAAGTCCCTGAAGAAAAAGAAAGGTAACGCGAACAATACCGTTGCGGGTATAGATCGTGCACCTCCTCCCAAGGATGGGCAGAAGAAGCCCAGCAATAATTTTAAGGGCAAGAAGCCCGCCCAGGGAGGCAACCAAGGCAAGAAAGGTCCAAGTGACCGATATTGCAAGTTCCACCAGAACTACGGGCATGATACTCTCCATTGCAGGACCTGGGCTGCAAAGCTCGAGGATTTCTACAACGGCAAGGGCCTAATGCCCACCCTGCCCGAGAAAGGTGATGCCGGCAAGGACAAGCGCCAAGCTGATGGTGCTGATCGGGACGATGATGATGAGTATCAGGAGCCCGCGAACCACATCGCCGTTATCTTCGGCGGTTCCTTGGCTTATCCCTCTCGACGCAGCCTCAAGGAAGCTGCTCGGGAGGTCCACAACGTTGAAAAGGGCAAGCCTCAGCCCGAATCGATGAAGTGGACCGAGGTCCCCATCTCCTTGTCTCAGGAGGATTGCCCCACTGGGATGACCAAGCTTCAGCGTCTCCTACGGGTGGTCGCTCCGACCATCAGCAACGCCAGAGTTGGCCGTGTCTTAATCGACGGCGGGAGCGCTTTGGACTTACTTTCTGCTAAAGTCTTGGACGAGATGCAGATTCCTCGTTCCAAACTTAAAGAGGTCGCGATGTCTTTCTACGGCATTGTCCCGGGAGAAGCTGCTCGGCCGTTGAGGCAGATTGTTCTGCCTGTTACCTTCGGTAGCCCAAGCAACTTCCGGACAGAGTTGATCACGTTTGACGTGGTTGACTTTCCATCTGCGTACAACGCAATCTTGGGCCGTCCATCACTCGGTAAGTTCATGGCCGTGTCCCACCACGCTTACCATTGCGTGAAGATACCGGGTCCTAACGGTGTGATCACGGTCAAGGGCAACTACAAAGCTGCTCTGGATTGCGACGAACAGTCCCTTGCCCTGGTTGACCATCTTCCGCCGCGTGGTCCCGAAATACCGCAGACCAAGTCTGCACGCCCTAGGGTCTCCCTTCAGCCAGGGGGAGAGACCAGGGAAGTTCCGCTGTCTCTTGATGATACTTCCAAGACAGTTCACTTGGGGCCAATCTGGACCCCAAATAGGAAAGCGAGCTCATTGCCTTCCTCCGAGCTAATGCAGACGTGATTGCCTGGGAGCCGTCTGACATGCCCGGAGTCCCAAGGGAGGTTATCGAGCACAAACTGGCCGTCCGTGGGACAAAAATCTGATCGCGAAGCTTGACGCTTTTGGTTTGAAGCGGGGATCATCAAGGATCGACAGCAAGCTGCTCTTTCGCTGGTTTCATCCGTGAGGTTGATCACACCGAGTGGCTGGCCAACCCTGTGATCGTGAAGAAGAAAGGCGGCAGGTGGAGGATGTGTGTCGATCACACAGATCTGAACGCTGCTTGTCCCAAGGACAATTTCCCGCTGCCTCGTATAGACCAAATTGGTCGACACATTGCGGATGCCCGACTCTTGAGTTTTTGGATGCTTACTCGGTTATCACCAAATAAACATCTCCCCCGAGGATGAAGAGAAGACTGCCTTCATCACCCCCTTCGGCACTTTCTGCTATACGACCATGTCTTTCGGTCTGCGCAATGCTGGTGCCACGTTCTAGCGCTTGATGGAGAAGACTTTCCCAGAACTAGAACAACGCGAAAAAAACCTGGAGGTCTATGTCGATGACATAGTTGTAAAGAGCAAGTATGTTCCAGATCATGTAAAAGACCTGGCCGAGTCTTTTCGTAATCTCACCAGGCATCGAATAAAGTTAAATCCAGAGAAGTGTACCTTTGGTGTTCGATCTGGAATGTTGCTCGGTTACATTATCGGGTCGCAAGGTATTTCTGCTAACCCAGAAAAAATCGAAGCCATTGAAAACATGCAGGCTCCGACTACCGTTAAGAAAGTTCAGAGCCTCACAGGGCGGATGGCTGCTCTAAGCAGGTTTTTTTTCCGTCAAGGTGAACGCGGGCTGCCTTTCTTTAAGGCCCTGCGCAAGCACAATGGTTTTCGAGTGGACAGAGGAGGCTGATAGGTCCTTCCAAGATCTAAAGCAATACCTATCCAACCCACCTGTCTTGACTACCCAGCGACATGGCGAGCAGCTCTTGTTGTATCTCGGCTGCATGCCACAAGCGGTGAGCGCGGTCTTGACGGTGGAAAGGGAAGGCATCCAGCGACCAATCTATTACGTGAGCGAGGTACTTCACGGATCAAAGGAGCGTTACCCTGAGGTTCAGAAGCTGCTATATGCTTTGCTCATGTCCTCCAGGAAGTTACGACACTATTTCCAGGCGCATCAAATTCTGGTCCCGAGCAAGTTCCCTCTGGGAGAAATCCTAAGGAACAAGGAAGCCGGCGGACGTATAGCTAAGTGGGCAATGGAATTAGCGGAATTCGATATTCTGTTTGCTGCCCGAACTGCTATGGAATTCGATATTCACTTTGTCGCTGAATGGACCTCCCGCCCAGGTCCCAGGAAGCTCCTGAGCAACCTGAAGAACCCCCTGGACCATGTTTTTTGATGGCTCGCGCACTGGAAACTCGGGGGCTGGTTTTGTTCTCATCTCCCCTCAAGGAGAGCAACTCCAGTATTCTATCCAACTTCACTTTGCGGCGACTAACAATGCCGCAGAGTACGAGGCCCTCCTCGCGGGACTAAAAGCATGTAAGTCGCTTGCCGTCCAACGGCTGACTGTGAAGGGAGATTCACAGCTGATCATCAATCAGGTTAACAAGGAGTATCAGTGCTGCGATGACTCAATGGCGCGATACCTGGTTGAAGTGAGGAAGTTGGAGCGGCACTTTTGATTTTTCGAGGTGCTCTTCGTGCCCAGGAAGGACAACTTCCTGGCCGACCAGCTATCCAAGTATGGATCCTCACGCGAACCTGCTCCGGCAGGGGTGCTCGTCGAGCACCTTTACAAGCTTTCAATCACGTCTCCGGACGAGGCAACAGAGACAGGTGGTGCTGTATCCGTCATCGAGCAGGCTGCGGACTGGACAACGCCATTTGTCCGGTATCTCGCGGATGGGACCCTGCCCGAGGACGAAGCCGAGCGTTCCCGGCTTACAAGGCGTGCTAGTCCATACAAGCTTGTGGACGGCATCCTTTACCGTCAAGGTGCTCTGGGAGTTCTCTCCAAGTGCATCTCTCAACAGGAGGGTGTTTTCCTTCTTAGGGACATACACGAGGGTGCCTGTGGCAACCACGCCTCCTTCAAGACTCTGGTCGGCAAAGCGTTTCGCATGGGCTATTACTGGCCCACTGCGTTACAGGATGCTCGGGATGTGGTCACTAAGTGCAAGGCATGTCAGTTCCACGCCCAGAAGGCCCATAAGCCCGCCCAAGAGCTCCAAATGATCCCCCCATCTTGGCCTTTCTCCACATGGGGTCTGGATCTGCTCAGCCCGTTCCCCAAGGGGTACGAGGGCTACACACACTTGCTCGTCGCCATTGACACACTCACAAAGTGGATTGAGGCAGAGCCTGTGTCTTCTCTTCACGCCAGAACGGCTGTACGCTTTTTCAAGAGCAATGTGATCACGCGCTTCGGGATTCCCCATTAGCTGATCACCAATAACGGTCCCCGATTACAGGCGAGCTATTTGAGAATCTGCGAGCATTTGAAACCAAGGTCCGCCGCTGTGTGGCTCATCCACAGAGCAATGGAGCAGTCGAGCGAGCTAACGGACAGATAGTCCAGGGTATCAAACGGCGGGTTTTTGCTGCTCTTAGCGAGCACAACAAAGCCTGGGTTGATGAAGTTCCTTCCGTCCTCTGGGCAGTTCGCACTACGGCCAGCCGGGCAACCGGGGAACTCCTTTCCAATTGGTTTATGGTGCATAAGCCATCTTGCCCACCGAAATAGTACTCGGTTCGCCTCGCACGAGCTCGGTCAACTTAGTTGATGGCGAGCAAGAGCGCTTACTCGAACTCGATCTCCTCGAAGGCACACGCGAATGGGCACAAGTCAGAATGGCACGCTACCAGCAAGCTCTTCGCCGGCACGCTGCCAAATCCGTTCGACCAAGGATTTTGAAGGCGGGCGACCTCGTTCTGCGCTGTGTCTTGAACCTGTCCAATGCCAACAAGCTCACTCCCTGTAGGGAGGGCCCGTTCACGGTCGTTTCTACTGCTCGCGCAGGGGCTGTTCGCCTGGCAATGGAGGACGGGAGAGAGCTGACCAACACTTGGAACATTGACCAGCTTCGTAAGTTATTTGTGTAGGTCTTTTGTGTGTTTGCTTAGCTCCGCGCTTTTGTGAACTTCGCGCCTTAGTTCGTCCAAGTCTCTCGGACTGCCATGTAAAGTTCAATCCAATTAACAGTGAATTTTCGCGGCCCCTGCGGTCCTTTTCACTCCTTGTCTTCTCAGACTACTCTCCTCTCTGGTAACACTTGATGGCTGACCGGTCCTGCGAACTCTTGGCTCCACGATCTTCAGGGTTTCCCTGCCCGTATCTAGTTTCAACAAGTTCTTAAAACTCAGAGTTGCGTAACACGGCATCTAGCCTCGCGGCTAACTCTGCTCTGGTAAGCCCTCCGCGGCAGAGGCACTTACCGCTCACGGCACATCCACTTGGCAAAGTCTGCTCTCGTAAGCCCTCCGCGGCAGAGGCACTTTCCTTGTTCGGTTACCCCCGGAATCGCCTAACTTACGTTAACGAGCAGTTCATGGAATGAGTCGATCAGTTTACGGGTGTCGCTCTATCTCTCTACGCACGTGCTCGAATTCGCAAACTCAGATTTTTGAGCATCGTCCGTACCGGGGGCTAGGGTGTCGCTCTTTCTCTTGTGCACCTGTTCGAGTTCGCAAACTCAGGTTTTCGAGCAGCTACACAACGGGGGCTGGGAGTTAGGCTAAGCGTTCTACAGGTTTTTCTTAAAACTCTCTAGCGTTGTGTTGCCTTTGCTCTTAGTTTTCTGTTCGTTCTTGTCTTTTTGCTGCTCTTTTTTGCAGGGAAAAAGGTAAGTCTTTATTGCACATTAACAAAAGTTTCAGGTACAAGGCCCTTTCGGGTTACAGCCGCGGTGCTACTTAGGAGCAAGCTGTTCCTTTAGCTCCTCAATTTCTAACTTGAGGCGCACGACTTCACCTTGAGCCTTGATTCCTTCTCGGACCTCAGCTCGGAGACGTTCGATTTCCTCCTTGCTTCGCTTGGCCTGTTCCGTGGCCTCTGCCCGAATGACTTTGACCTCTTCGGTCTTGGCCTGCTCGCTGGCTCGGCTGCGCTCGGCCTCTGCCCGGAGGGTTTCGACCTCCTCGGTCAGAGCGCGCAAGTCCTCGGTCAGACTTACCCTCTAACTGAGGCGTTTCTCGGCCACCTTGAGCTGCTCGGCCAGCTCCTTGGCCCATTCTTCCGCGGCGTGTCCCCTCGCAGCCTGCTCGCGAAGTCCCTCAGCCTCTCCTTGCGGGAGCTGTTGGGATGATTGCCTCTCATCGGCTAGTTGGGCCTTGAGCTTCTTTACCTTCGCCTTTAGCCCGCTTCGGCTCTTGGCTGGTGCAGAGGGCTCCCCCGCGATCCCCCTCGTCCGGAGATGCTCCTGGAAGGCCGCTATGATAGCGCTGCGCTCGACTGTGATGCCTTCCACGAGGTCCTCCATGGTGCCCTCCACGAAATGAAAGAGAGAAGACCAAGTCAATCCTTGGGCAGCAATAGCTCGAGCACACAAAGTTTCGGTTTTGAGGATTACCTCTCCAAGCCGCAGCTTCAGACTCCGGCGCAGGCGATCTTTAAGACCGGGGGTCACGAAGCCTCGCTCGTGCGGGATAAGACCTGCGCGGCGAACTTTCCGCTTCATCCTTCCCGTGCGGGCACGCACCCGCCTCGGGGCAGTTGCGGCAGACGAGCTATCACCCTTGCGCTCCTGCCTCTCCTCTTGCTCCTCTGCCCGTTCGCCTTCGGGCAGGATCGGCGCCTCTTTGCTTGGAGACGCCGGTGGGGTAACGGACGGAGTGCCATGAGCACCTTGTCCGCGATCTCTTCTTGCTCCCCGGTGGCAGGGATCTCTCCCTGCTCGCCGGAGGTTGCCGTCGCCACAGGGATGGTCTTCTCCTATGACGAAGTGTCCCGCAGGGCCGCTTGCTCGGCCCCGCCTAGGGCAGCCGGCGGAGCCGTCTCTTCGGTTCCACTCTTCGTGGCGCTGTGACCCGCTCCTTGAGCTTCCAGCCTGTTGATCGCGCCTTTCAAGGCTTCGATCCAGTCGATGGGCCAGGACGGGACTGCAGCCCACGCCGCCAGTTTGTCCTTCAGTGCGAACAGTCTCGTTGCTCGCGATGCACCGTGTAGATGCTCGGGCAACAAGGACCGCTCAACCGTCGCGTACACGTAGTCCGCGTCGACCTCTTCTTGGACAGCTGATGAAAAAAGGGGGTAAGTTAAAACCTCTGCTGCTCGGCAAGGTGTAAGGTCGAAAGACTTGACACTGCATACCTGCCGCGGAGGGCTTGATCTTCTTCCTCATCGCCAAAACTTTCCGCCTTTTCCTCGGGGGCTCCTTGGCTTCTTGTTCGCCTTGGCCTCCGGACGCTGACGGCGACAAGCTCAGCTCCTTGCTGAGCTGAGCGCTCTTCTCGCGTAGTGCAAGAAGCTTTTCTCTGCGCGCGACTTCTTTCTCAAGCCTCCTCTGCTCGGCGACCTGTTGCAGCCGTTCCATGCGACCCGGGTGAGCCTGCGTATAACGTTTAAGCCAGAGGGTCACGATCCTTACCTCTTCGTCGCTTTGCTCGACGAGGAGGGAGGGGCTTGGTCGTCACCCACTTGGCTGACCGTGCACGCGCTTGGCTTGCTCGGCGCGCTTCGTTGCCACAGGGGGCTACTCCGAGGGCTGGCGGCCGCCATGGCGCGGCGAGCTCCAGGTCGGCTCAGCCGCCACCTTGGGCTTTGCGGCTACCTTGGCCTTGTCCTTTGTTGCTTTCTCTTTCTCGGATCCGGAGAGTTCCTCCACGATCCCTCCAATGATCAGCTGATCCTCCTGTTTATTTGAGAAGCGAATGTTAGCATCTTTAACCATGCAAGTCTTGCAAAACCGGGCGGGTGAAAGTGTTTTACCTCGGCTGTGCGGACATGTGTAGGCCACCTCGCCGTCCTTCTTCGCGGCCTTCAGCATGGAGCCGACCCGCTCGGTCACCCATGCGTCGGTCGGTTGCACTGCCCGAACAGAAGAAAAAACCCTTAAGCACCTGTTCGGATGAAACCATCAAATAAAGGTTGAGTCTTAAAGGCACTTACCCGTGCTCTCCCTTGTGATGTCTTCCCATCCTTCTATCTTGTAGAAGGGATGGGATCTCCTCCGCAGCGGACAGATCCTGTTCGCTGCGAAGTCACGGATGATCTCCCTGCCCGTGAGCCCGAGGCTCACGAGGGAGGCTATCTTCCGCATCAGGTACCAGTCCTCGTCGGACATCTCCGGCCGAGGCATTGGTGTTCCCTTCGCCGGAGCCTGTCCGGTGAAGCTGAGCTTGCTGTCGCCGCTCCGCTTGGTGTAGAACCACCTCATCCACCACGCACCCATCGAGTCGAGCAGTGGTGGACGGGGGTACGGCGCATCGTCGGCGGTGGCCCGGAGCTTGAGGTAGTAGCACCCAAGCGCCGAAGCAGCGGAGCTGCTCCTCGTTACTGTGTAGTAATGGAGGAACAGCCCCACCAGCGGGTTGATTCCCAGATAGCCCTCGCACAGGTGTGCGAAGACAGCCATCTGGAGGATGGAATTCGGATTGAGGTTCGTCACCTCCAATCCGCTAATGTTGAAGAAGGCCTCCACGAAGTCGCTCTCGGGAGATCTCAACCTGAACAATGCGAACTGCTCGAGGTTGACGAACTCGTCCTCGAGCGGCTCCGGAGTTTCCTCCTCCCCTGGCAGCCTCCAGCTACCGATGTCGATGTGCCCTTCCTCCTCCCAAGTCTTCAGGTCCTCCTCGGTCAAGCTAGTGCCAGAGAACTTGGCCATAGCGATCCCCAGGGTTGGACGAACAGACTTGGTGGTGAGGTTTGGGAGCTAGATGCTGAGCGCGGTTGGAATTAGGGCTTGGGAAGGAAAGGCGTGAGAGCAGAAGTGGCTAGCCGCGGGCGGCTTGGGTGCTTTTATAATTCCTAGTGAGCAGCTTTGCAACGGATTTTTGCCACAAAACGGCTAGTTTTTACCGCAACGGCTAGGTAAAAACGGTCACTATTTTTCTTCTTGAAATGGGTTACCGTTGGAATCTGCCAACGGCTATTTTTTCCAGTGTTTGCACTGAAGGCTGAGTGCTCTACTCGGGCAGACCTGATTCCCTGTTCGGTGCAACAGAGTTGCTCGGTGTCGATACAATAAATACCGGGGTATGAAGAGTCCGAAAGAAGACCGGGCGAGGGCCCCACACGTCAGGCGGGCGACCAGGCCCCAGTGTGTGGGCGAGCCCCTCGGAGCGCCGGGCGAGGGCCCCACATGTCAGGCGGGCAACCAGGCCCCAGCGTGTGGGCGAGCCCCTCGGCGCGCACCAGGTCCCTCCCTGCCAGGTGGGGCCCGCGTGGCAGGGAGTCTCCCGAAAGGAGTCTTCTGGGCAAAGGCTCCCCCTGCTGCGAAGGACAGACGCATTCAATGCGACATTACGCGCGGATAGACAGATGAAGAGATGATTACCGCCACAGTGACCTCTGCAGGTGATAGGGACGGGTTCCCGATCTTCCGACAGGTAGGATACACTCGATTGGTGGAGAACTCGACGTTGACGATCCGGCTTCCAATCATAACAGTTCTAAGTCTGCAATCGCTACACCACTGTCTCCGTTCGTTATCAACCACGCCAAGACACAGTTGACCTCACCACGAAGGTTAATTCCTGTAAGCGAACCGAGAACACAAGCAAGAACACGGTAGATGCAATCTCAATATTACATATTACCGATTAAGCACATAAGTTGGGGTTCCGCAAACCGGTAAACGGCGAAGCTGCAACGGCAGAACAATCTAAGCAAAACCCAAGTCTAAACGATGACGGCTACTGAATATATAGCGACTGCTAGGATTTGGGGTGCAGCCCTAGGAGGTACATGGGCCATGGGCCCAAAGTGGAGCGTCACAGCGCCCGGCAGATTCTGGTTGCAATCTTGTTTCGACGATTCCTGTTGATCCGTATGGAATTTGGAAGTAGGACCAGATCCATTGGAAAGATCTCGTCGAGAGCTTGTCCGTGCATACCAAGAATGTCCAAAACGGAGTTCATATAACACCAGGGCATCCGTTTTAAGTTGACTACGCAGAGATGGTCGAATCTGACTCATGGACAAATTGGACTCTCTTGGGACAGCCTTGCAACGACGTGACTTGTGGGATCAGAGGGCGTCGAAGTGGTGGAGATGCGCCTTTCTTGAATACGTCTTGAGCTTGGGGAGGTGGCCACGGTGGAGGCCGAACTGCCGGCGGCGACAGTGCAATATCAACATGATGAGCTTGTCGGTCAGGCACGACACCGCCATGGTCTTGGTCGATGATGCCATGTGGTTGATGATGCCGCCATAGCTGATGTAGATGATGTAGAGGATGCCGTGAAGTATCGCCAACTTGTCGTAGATGAAGAGATTGAAGATGAAGTAGTCGATCGAAAACTCATCGACGTCCATGCTGGCGAAGAATTGAATGAAACTCTTGATGACCACCATGTTGACGTAGTGTTGGTTCTATCTATGATGTGCATGGTCACATCATCCTTCTCTTCTTGCATGTGAGTCGTCCTCAACTCATGCTCGTTCATCTGCAAAAGGTTAGCTCCAACGAAAGGCAAAGCAACAAGCATACCATTTGTAATCAAATTGTTAGAATAAAATTCATCGTCATTTGGATCCACATCCTCCCCTTCTTGAAATTTTTCATGTATTTTTAAAACAAAGCTACAGGCACTTGATGTCTCCTGATTATTGATAATGTAGCTCTTTAGTTGATCACATGGTTGTACATCATAAGAAAATTTCATATTTGAGTAAATGTACACTCGATTCACCATATAGTTTCCTTCATCATTATATTTGCCTATAGCATAAAAAATATTTCTCGATGACCGTGGAAAATCAGTAAGTCTCTCCTCTAAATTATTTAGATCACATAGAACATCAAGTTCAATGTAACCCAAAGTATTTAAATAAGACAACAAATTCAGCTCATCATGTTCACTCGCATTGTAAATAACATGTTTATTCTCAGCACAAGTGTTTAGTTTTAAAGCAAAATGAAACATGTTTATTCACTAGTTGTGGCACAGATATAAATGAAACATTATCACACAACTTTTCTTTATCACAAGAAACATCGTGCAAATCAACTTGTGACAAAGGTAAATCAGCAATGGGTTCCACAATTTGTTGCTCTAACATATCATGAGTTGTGAAAAGTTTCCGCACATCAACATCATTCTTCTTTTGAGTGAGTGTTGTACCTTTTTCATTACCTTTATTTTCCTTCTCAGCTGATGTAGGTACATTTTCAGTTGTAGGTGTTGGAAGCAGAGGTGCTGCAACAAGCATCTCTTCATACTCTTCATTCACAATTTCATCATTTGCGCTTGCCTGCAGAACGTTAGTCGTGCAAGGATACATACCATTCTTGTAAACAAATGTATTTATTTTTCGTACAGCTTTCTTATGTTTTATTTTATTTTCAGCTGCACAAGCAAGAGCAAAGGTTTGCAATAAAGAAACATATTCTTTATCAACAACAATATTGTATATTTTCTCATTAAGTCCACATAAAAATCTATCCTCCTTTTCTTGATCCGTTTCCTCCAAACCACAACGTAACAATAAATTTTGCAATTCTTCATAGTAAACTACCACGGGTTTATCATCTTGTTGTAAACATTGTAGTTTGTTCAATAAATTTTCACGATAATAGACATGAAGAAACTTATCTCTTAAAAGTTGTTTCATATCTCTCCAAGTCGAAGGTACCCCAATAAGAAAACAACATGCTTTCCATTTAACGGATGCATTATTAATTAAAGCACTAGCAGCTGTCATAACCTTTTGTTTATCAGAAATTCTATGTCGAGCAAAAATTTTATCTACTGTTTTTTCCCAATCAATAAAAGCATCAGGTCCAAATTTTATGTCATATAAAGGAAGGTTCTTAATGGTATTACCATACTTGTTGGTAGAAGATGATGTGTAACTCTGCTTCAATTTCTCCTTATGATGGAACCGTTCAAATTTTCCTTTAGCCTCCTCTCCAATGATGCTTGCATTCCAACTGGTGGCTGATGGTTGCAATCTTCCCATTCTAATGTATGCTCCTGCCATTATTAGTCGACGACACAAAATAACACAAAAGTATTATCCCTGTCAACTACTAGGTTTTGAACGGTGGAGTCACACCCTCTCAAGTCTCTTACCATGTTCTTACAAGTGTTCTTACCAACATTCCAGGAGGTACAACCGGTGGCTGGTTCGTGATACCAAACGAGTGTGATCGAAGCGATTGCAAGTTCGAACCAGTACTGATAAGAAGTATGTGGATTTTGGATAGGCAATATTTAGTAGCAAGGAATATGCAATTATCGAAATCAGAATAGCAAAGCTGAATAAATATCCAAAGTCCTTGTCAAACTTGCTGTCCTAAACTCGTCCTTAGACCTAGCTCAAGCAAGCAACACGAATAACGCAACACTTTGGATACAAAAGGATGCAAGCACTTCTGGTTTCTTTCTTTCTTTCTTTTCCTCTATTTTTTTCTTTTTTTTCTTTGTGCGGCTTCTTTTTATGCACTTGCCTTTTTTTACCTTTTTTTCTTAAATATCAATAGCGCCGCATATGAGTAATTACAAGATATATACACAAACACTCAATTTTCTCTTGCTGGAAAAACAGATCTACTATGCAGAAACTTTCTATGCTGTTTTCGATTTTTTTGAGGCCTCAAACACTAAAACGTATAACAGCAAAGTTGTAGACCTTTTTGTGCTGATAAATTTACATATGTGGAATACCAATTTTGGATAATGGATCTAGGAAATATGGGCCCCGCAATACAGACTGTTTAGAGAAAACCGAGACAAGAAAGATTGACTTCAAACGCAATGTTGGGCAGGAAAACGGTGTTTCTGGAACTTCTCACAATGGACAAAGTTGTAGAAAGTTTTCTGAGCTATAATTTAGACCCTGAATTTGTTCAATTTGGAGTCCGGGTGAGGGAGACGTCAACTCGGGACTAACAGATTGGAAATAAATCCGAACCGATTCAACACGAGTTCCTGATTTGCTCGGGTTCGACGAGATTTCTTCAACACAGCTGATGAACTTGACGCTAAGTTAAGAACTTAATCTAAACCAGCAACAAGACGATGACGATGTATACAAATTCAACAACGCGAAACTGAAAACAAAATCACGAAGGGCACAAAGGGGCTTGGACGATGCATGAGATGACGAACTCAAATCTTTTTGTGTGGCAAATTTTTGGACTCTAGATAATGGATGAATAACAAATGAGATGGGATACAAAGATACCTGACAGGCAACCGAGGCTCTGATACCAATTGATATGCACACGCCTCGATTTAAGATGCGTACGCATGAGTTTGGTCCCGATCTTCCGTTAGCAAGTTAGAAATCTGACAGGGGTGTGATTCATCGTGGTTAAGTGAAGAACACGCCGTCAGTGGCGCGCCAGGTAGGGTAGGGGGCGGGAGGTGGATCAGCCAGGCGGTAGCCGTCCGCCGAGGGTTGGCGCCTTAGCGGAGAGCAGCCGCCCCAGTCTGGCTAGGCGGCGCCTGGCCTTGGAGGAGTGCACTCCGGCACAAAACCTCCACGCGGCCAGGGCCCTGCTGGACAACCTGCCGGTTCCGGTAACTCCGGACTCTCCGGCGGCGCCGTGGCTGGCCAGCAGGCCGCTTCGTTGATGATGCCTGGCCGTAAGTACAAGTTCCGGGCGCGGAACTGGTGTTTCCGCTTCCTCCCGCTCTTTTGTTTCTCCGCACCCCTCCCGCGGATCTCCTGGTGGGAGGGAGCGGGGCCAGGACGACAGGAGCCAGGCAACTCCTACGGGGGTTCGGCCGAGCAGGCGCGCGGGTGGGCAGGATCTCCGGACCCACTTGGAGGACCGCCATCTACGGCACGGAGAAGACCTGCGCGACAAGCTCAGCCGGCGGCACGATCGAGAGCACGACCGCGCCATCGCCGCCGCCCGCGGGGACCAGGAGGGTTCCCGTGGTGCCGCCTCCGCCGGAGAAGGCGGCGCCTCTTCAGCGCCGCCGGCGGCGGGGCCGCGCGAGACGGCGGGCGATCCAGAGCAGAGGCTCGGGCGCCGCCGCCGCGCTTTTCGAAGGAGCTGCGCCGAGTGCAGTGGCCAGAGAGGTTCCGGCCTGCCGCCATCGAGAAGTACGATGGCTCTACCAACCCCGACGAGTTTTTGCAGATCTACACCACGGTGATGCAGTCGACTGGAGGGTCGGGAAAGGTTCTGGCGAACTACTTCCCTGCAGTCCTCACCGGCGGAGCCCGCTCGTGGCTCATGAACCTACCCCCCGAGTCAGTGGGGTCGTGGAAGGAGCTCTCCGAGCTCTTTATTACCAACTTCCTAGGCACGTTCGAGCAGCCCGGAGTTGAAGACGATCTCCACAATGTGGAGCAGAAGAATGGGGAGTCGCTGCGCGACTATATCCGGCGCTTCAGTCAGGCTCGCAACACCATTCCTGACATCTCCATCGACGCCGTTGTCACGGCCTTCAGGAGGGGCGCCCGAGACCCCAAGGTCAAGGAGAAGATGGCCACCCGCAAGATCAAGACGACAGAGGAGCTCTTCACCCTGGCCCACAAGTGCGCCCTGCAGGCGGAGGCCGGCTTTCGCCCGGCCGAAAGGGCGGGGGCCGCTGGGGGTACCGAAGACGGGACATCCAAGAATCCTGGCGGGAAGGACAAGAAGAAGCGCAAGGCGGCCGAGACCGGGCAGGTCCTGGCCGCCGAGCGCGACAACGACGACAGCGACGACGACGGCCGGCCACGCTACGGGCGCGGTGGGCAGAAGAAAGGAGGAGGTCGCGGCGGCGGTAGAAACGGTCCCCGTGGTGGTGGCCGTGACGACCGCCGCGGCCACGGCGAGGGGCTAGGACGTCACCTCGGCGAGTGGGATGGGAGGACTTATTGTCCCATCCACCGCTGCAACTCAGACGACTTGGCGGACTGCCAGGTCGTTAGCAAGATAGTGGACAAGCGGGTCCACGAGCAGCAGCAAGCATCCGGCAGCGGCAAAGGCAAGGAACTGGCTTCGCTTGGCTTTCAGCCGGCGGATCGTGAAGTCGCCTTCATCCACGGCGGATCGGTCACCTATCCGTCTCACGCCAGTTTCAAGCGTGTGATGAGGGAGGTGTGCGCCGCCGTGCCCGGCGTGGGGTCCGCTAGGCAGCTGGTGTGGTCGGAGCAGTCGATCACATTCAGTCAGACCGATCACCCGGCTAGCACCGCTGGCCCGGGACATCTCCCGATCGTGGTTGCGCCCACGGTCCGGAACGTTAAGCTCGGGCGGGTGCTGGTTGACGGAGGAAGTTCCATCAACCTTCTGTCCGCCCGAGTCGCCAAAGCACTTCAGATTCAGGAGCAAGAGCTCCGGCCGGCGCTTCCTTTCTTCGGCATCACGCCGGGGGCTGAGTCCGTCCCTCTCGGACGCGTCAGGCTCCCGGTGACTTTCGGAGGCGCTGACAACTTCCGCACGGAGATGCTCGAGTTCGAGGTGGCGGACTTCGACCTCCCGTATAACGCCATACTGGGTCGGCCGGCAGTGACCAAGTTCATGGCGGCCTGCCATTATGCTTTCATGGTGGTCAAGATCCCGGGGCCGGCCGGCCCCATCGTCGTGAAGGTGGACCGCTCGGAGGCGCTCTGCTGAGACAAAGACGCTCTCGCTTTAGCGGGGGCGATCGGCGCCCAGAAGGCTGAAGCCTCGACCCTGGGAACTCCGGCGAAGGTCCGTGCTTCCCTCGGCTCGTCCGAGGGGATTAAGACGGTCTCCCTGAGCGAGTCAGGCCCAGCGAGGACCGTTCGGGTGGGCGCTTCTCTCGGCGCCAAATAGGAAGGCGTGCTCGTCTCCTTCCTCCAGTCCAACGCAGACGTGTTTGCTTGGCAACCGTCCGACATGACTGGGGTCCCCAGGGAGGTGATTGAGCATAAGTTGGCAACGTTCCCCGGCGCGCGACCGGTCTTGGAAAAGGTCCGGAAGCAGTCGGTAGAGCGCCAGGCCGTTATCCGCCAAGAGGTAGACAAGCTTTTAAAGGCGGGGGTCGTTCGGAGCGTCGCCCACCCCATGTGGCTTGCGAACCCCGTTCTCGTCAAGAAATCCAACGGGCGGTGAAGGATGTGCGTCGACTTCACCGACCTCAACAGGGCGTGCCCGAAGGATCCAGACCGCCTCCCGATCGACCTCATCATCGACTCCACAAAGTTAGGTGCGAGTAGTCAGGCTTTCGGATGCGCACTCGGGTACCACCAAATTAGCATGACGGAAGAAGATGAAGACAAGACTGCCTTTGTGACGCCCATGGGCATCTACTGCTATACAAGGATGGCGTTTGGACTGAAGAATGTAGGCCCAACCTATCAGAGGGCCATGCACATGGCTCACCGCCCCCAGATCGGGCGGAACTTGGAGGTGTACGTCGACGACCTGGTGGTAAAATCCAAGAAGGCGGAGGAATTGATCGGCGACCTGGAGGAAACCTTCGCCAACCTGAGAAAGTACTGCATTAAGCTCAACCCTGAGAAGTGTGTATTCGCCGTTCCGTCGGGCAAGCTGCTGGGTTTCCTTGTCTCCCAGAGGGGGATTGAGACGAACTCTGACAAGATCGCGGCGATCTAGAACATGAAGCCCCCGACGCGACTTCAGCAGATGCAGTGCTTGGTGTGCTGCCTGACTTCCCTGGGCTGCTTCATCGCTCGCCTGGGGGATAAGAGTCTCCCCCTGTTCAAGCTCCTGAAAAAGACCAATCAGTTCGAGTGGACCGCGGAGGCGTGGGAGGCGTTTGACGGTTTGAAGAAGTACCTCACGTCTCCACCTGTGCTGGTGGCCCCAGATCCGGGCGAGCCGCTGATCCTCTATGTCGCGGCGAACCCAGAGGTGGTCAGCGCGGTGCTGGTGGCAGAGAGAGAAGGAGTTCAGCGCCCAGTCTACTATATCAGCAAGGTCCTCCACGATGCAGAAACAAGGTATTCGCAGCACCAGAAAATGTTGTATGCCGTGCTGACGGCATCCAGAAGGCTGCATCATTACTTCCAGGGGTGAGAAATCACTGTCCTGACCAAGTATCCCTTGCGGGAGATCCTCTTCAACCGCAAGGCGACGGGCCGCATCGCCAAGTAGGCAATGGAGCTGGCGGAGTTCGATCTCAAGTTCGCTCCCCGAACGGCCATCAAAGAGCAGGCTCTGGCGGAGTTCGTCAGCTAATGGACTCCGGCGGCGGCAAAAGTTGAAGTCACCCCAGCACCCTCACCGTGGACTCTCTTCTTCGACGGTTCGTTCCTTTGGAGAAATTTGGGGCGGCGTCGCTCGTGTCTCCCACCGGCGACATTGTTCGCACTGTGGTGGCTGGAGTTCCGCGCTACCAACAACGCTGCGGAGTATGAAGGGCTACTCGCCAGGCTCAGGGTGGCTTCGACCTTGGGCATCCGGCGCCTGCAAGTAAAAGGTGACTCTCTCCTGGTCATCAACCAGGCGAGGAAGGAATTCACCTGTTCGGATCCTACCATGGCAGCCTACCTGGCGCAGGTGCGCCGGTTGGAGCGCCATTTCGAGGGCTTGGGCTTCGCGCACATCCCTCGCCGCGACAACTACATGGCGGATGAACTGTCCCAGATTGCCTCGTCAAGGGTACCTGTTCCGGCTGGGGTTTTTGAAGAAAGACTCACGCGGCCGTCTGTCGCAGCCCCCGATTCTGGTGGGGACGACATGATTCTCGACGCGGCTCCCGCGCCTGGAGGAGACGTCGATGTCCCCGTAGAAGCTCCCCGGTCGGAGGGAGGATGTGGAAGAACTGCTGCGGCGGTTGAGGCGGAAATGCCAGGCCAGGCAGAGTACGTCGGCGACCATTCTAACGTCGTCGCACTCGTCCGGGAAGGTCAGTGGATGGATCCTATCCTAGCCTACCTGCGGGATGGAGTGATCCCCGACGATGACGCGTCAGCTGAGAAGATAGCGCGCAAGGCCAAGCGCTACGCCCTGGTAGGTGGGGACCTATATCGCCAGGGCGCAAACGGAGTTCTACTGAAGTGCGTCACTCGGGAAGCGGGGAGCGAAATCCTCTCTGAGATCCATGGAGGCATGTGCGGGAGCCACTCAGGGAGCCGGGCGTTGGTCGG
Organism: Raddia guianensis; assembly: GCA_036346415.1. Classification (NCBI taxonomy): domain Eukaryota; kingdom Viridiplantae; phylum Streptophyta; class Magnoliopsida; order Poales; family Poaceae; genus Raddia; species Raddia guianensis. Next base: position 47,375,328 of record CM070535.1, on the reverse strand, counting down.
GAAGGTCTTCCGCCACGGCTTCTATTGGCCTACTGTCCTCCAGGATGCCTTCGAGCTGGTGAGGAGATGCGCAGCGTGCCAATTTCATGCTAAGCAGATCCACCGACCGGCCCAGGCGCTGCAAATCATTCCGCTCTCCTGGCCGTTCATGATCCGGAAATTTGACATCCCGGCCCGTTCAGCTGGCGACAAGGGCTACACGCATCTGTTCGTCGCCGTCGACAAGTTTACCAAGTGGGTGGAGGCCTCCACGGTCCCCCCGATCACATTCGCCGCGGCCATAAAGTTCATGAGAAGCATCGTCGTCCGGTTCGGCGTCGCGAGCAGGATCATCACCGACAACGGCGCTCAGTTCAAAAGTGCCGACTTTCAAGATTGGTGCGAAGAGTTGGGCACTAAGCTGTGCTTCGCCTCCGTCGCACATCCGAAGAGCAATGGGCAAGTGGAGCGGACAAACGCGGAAGTGCTCAAAGGACTCAAGACAAGGGCATTCGACCGCCTGGAGAAGCGCGGTAAGCGCTGGGCGGAAGAAGTCCCCACTGTGCTTTGGGCGCTGAGGACAACTCCCAACAGAGCCACCGGCGCGACCCCTTTCTTTCTGGTGTATGGCTCTGAAGCGGTGCTCCCGTCGGAGCTCGCTTTTGGGTCCCCAAGGGTGGCAGCGTTCAGTGAAGACGGAGACCCTGACCGGTGTTATGATGAAGTAAATCTCCTGGAGGAGATCAGGGACAGGGCGGCTATCCGGGCCGCCAGGTATCAGCAGGCTCTGCGCCGTTATCAAGCCAGAAGGGTGTGTGAGAGAACACTGGTAGCGGGCGACCTCGTCTTGCGCAGAGTCCAGACGCAAGCAGGCCGCAATAAGCTGTCTCCCCTGTGGGAGGGCCCCTTTAAGGTGGTCTCAAGATATCCGCTTGAGCTCGGTCGGGCTCGCCGAGGATGGTTGCGAGTTAGCGAACACTTGGAACGTCGAGCAGCTGAGTAAGTTCTACCCGTAGGTAGCTGTTCCAGGAGCTTTTTTGGCCTTCCTATGGACCCGAGCGGCGAGGTCTCCCTCCTTCCCCGCTCGCCTCGGGGGCTACGATGTACAAAGCCATCTGCAATATAAAGATTAGTTCTGTTTCTCTGTGAGCATCTGTTTTTTCGCCTTAAAAAATCTGTTAGAAAACGTTCTGTTGAAAGCTGGTAGCGAGAAAGTACTTAAGGCTGATGGCCCCTTAGTTGCAAAGGCGAACGCTTAAAACTTGCGCTAGGCGAGGCGAGGCGGACGGAAGGCGTGTTCTAGCCTGGTGCGCCTGCTCGTTCTGGGCCCCCGCGCCAACGACGGCACCGGCGTCTAGACCACTTCCGGAAGCTAAGTTCTCGCCACGCAACGTTTAGGTCGGTTCGCTAAGAGGCCGTAAAGGTTGAAGCAACCAGATGCCTAAGAAAAAAGCGCTCACTTTCAGCAGAACGTCCTGTCTAAAGCTTTTGACGGTCTGTTGCCCAAGTTCTTCTTTTCGCAAGTGAGAAATTGCGTAAAGTTTCATCTGAGACTTGTGGAAGAAAAGCAAAAGTCTGTATTGACAGGTTCTATACACAAGACGAAACAAACAAGGGAGTCCAGCTACTCCTCGTCGTCATCGTCTTCTGCCGGAGCAGCGCCGCCCATCATGGATACTGTGGTGGCGGCGACTCGACCGAGATTGTTCGCCTGGTCTAGCCGGGCGCGAAAGGTTCCCGATGGCGGCGTCGAGGTCAAGCAGCGCGCTTTGGGCAAGGCAGTTGCCCAAGACGAACCGCGCTGCTTCAAAAGCACCGTGGCAACCATCTTCGATCGCCAGCGTCCGCATCATCACCGGCAGGTCGCGCAGAGCCTCGGCGCGCTTCTCATCGCGCCAAAGATATTGCGCTGACCGTCTCCTCTAGCGGGCGACAGGTAACCCGGTGGGTACAGGACGTCCCGGAAGTCGCGATAGGCGGTCCGCAGCATGGCAGCAAGGACCCGGAGGAGCTTAGAGTGCGCCGCGCGAAGGTCTGCAGCGTCTTTGGTGGCCAAGGCGGCGGCCGCTTGCGCCGCCGCAGCCTCGCGGGTCGCCGCTTCTCGCAGCAGCCTCTCGATCGAGGCCGCCGCAACTGCCGACGGCAGCTCGCGCCGCCGGCGAAAGCACCTTCCGCGCCCCTGTGTGGGCGGGGCGGCGCGCCGAAGGAGCGCCGACGCGGCGCGGCGATGGCGAAGATGGCGCGTCGATGCCGAGGCAGCGCGGCGGAAGGTCCTCCAGCCTCGACACCGGCGCACTCTCCGCAGCTGGAGGAGCCGTCTCCGTCGAAGGGGCCGCGGGCAAGCTGGGGGCTGGCGGATCGCGCGGGACGGAGCCTGAAGCCCCAGCATCCGCTCTATCCCGCGAAGAAAACCGAAAGGGTTCAGGTATGCGAAAAACGTCCGGCATGCTAACCCAAATGCGAAATATACATGAACGCAGAGAAAGCTACCTGAAGCGACGGCCCCCGAAAGCGAAGGAAGAGGGGTGCAGCGTCGGGCCGCTTGGTCGTGAAGCAGGCGCCGCCGCTCCTCCTCTCGTTGTAGGAGGCAGAGGGGGCGGTGGAGCCACTGCGGCCGACGTTGTTGAAGCAACCGCCGACACGGGAGGTGCCGGCGCGAGAGAAGCCGGCGCGGCGGAGGGCGCCGGCACGGGAGGTGCCGGTGCGGAAGAAACCGGCGCAGGAGGCGCCGGTTCCGGAAGGGTCGCCACGCTCTCGCCTGGCGGCGGAGTGGCAACTTCAGCAGCAGGTCCCCCACTGGAGGGGGCCGAAGGGGACGGAGGCGGCTCAGGACTCGAAGGGCGAGGTCTTTTTGGGCTCGCCTCTCCCTCCTCGTCGTCATCGTCTTGTAAGAGGATGAGCCGGCGCTTCCCAAGAGCACGATCGGAGTAGGCCAGCACGGCAGGCGCGACGGCCATAGGAAGAATGGTGGCCGCCGGAGCTCCGTCGGTCGTGGACGGAGGATCGCGGATTTCTGAGGTTCCCGGGCCACTGGACCGCGGGACCGTAAACGCCCATGAGAGGCAGCATGCGCGCAGCACGGGTTGCGCTCCGTGGGTCCTGGGTCGCAGAGAGGCGGATGCTCGCAGTGAAGGATGTCACCAAAGAAAGTGCGGCAGAGTCCCGCCAGCCATAGCCGGAGCACCTCCTCTGGCACGTTCCCTGCGGCTGGGCGTACGAAAAAGGAGAAGCCACAAGTTGGCAAGGAACCACGAAGCAAGAAGAATGAAGGGACGTACCACAAAGTCGCAAGATCCAAAAGAATGCAAGAGTACTCACCTCCAGGGGCAACGCGGGTCCCATCATCATCGCCATAATACTGCCAGGCGGGGTGCGCCCTCATGCGAAGCGGGCAGAGGCGGCGCCGCAAAAAGTCCGCCGCCACAAGGGTTCCGGTGAGCCCGTTACAGCGGAGCTCAGCAATGCGCACCAGCATCGTCTCCATCTCCGCAGAATCGTCGGGCTGAGACCCCTAGCTGGCGAGGGGTTCCGCCGGACCCTCGGGGAAGGCAAGATCGTCGCAGCCGCTGGAATCCTCCACGTACAGCCACTGTCGTGCCCAGTCCTTCCAGTTGGACTTAAGCGCGACTGGGATGAAGGCGGCGGCGTCGCGAAGTGAGAAGTAGCAGCTCCCAACCCCGCTCGGGCACGAGCTCGGGTGCAGAGTGAAGAGTCGGCGCCAGAGCGGGAGGCTCGGCATCGCCCCCACGAACATTTCGCAGAGGTGGGCGAAGATGGCCAGCATGATGATGGAGTTGGGGGGAAGGTGCGCCGACTGGATCTCGTAGAAGGCAAGCACCCCCAAGAAGAACTCGGAGTATGGCGGAACAAGGCCCGCCAGCACCGCCCAGGTGAAGGTGATGATCTCCCCGTCGTGGGGGCTTGGCGCCATGGTGCCAGCGTGGAACCGGGCGACAGAAGGCGGCACGTGCCGCCGGAGCCGCACCACCGTCTCCTCATCAGCGACGGAGGTGGGCAAAGCAGAATCTGTCGTCGGAGCGGCCGGGGCGGCGTCCCCACGGCGACCTTTGCTGCGTTTCGGCGCCATGGGAAGACGGTGGTGGCGTTGGCAAAAAAGCTCTGTGGCGGCGGCGAAGAAGGTGGATGGCAGTTTGAGGACTTAGCGTGCGAAAGAACTCATCGCAGCGCACAGAAGAAAAGCTTTTGTAGAAGGAAGAAGCGAGTGTGACGGTTTGGATTCCGTCCCCGCTCACGCGCGTGGCGCCATTATTCCCCGCGTGTTTCGATTTCCCACGAAGGGCGGCGTAGTTCCCCAAGGAAGATCGTGCGCAGGTGGAGAATCAAGCGTACGGCCGCCGCAGGGGGAGGGCCCCCCACGATTCGTCTCCCATCGTGCGAGAAGTAACGAGATATCGGTGCGACGGTTCGCGTATCATGGTGGTCCCGGGGGCTACTGTCGGAACAATAAATATCGGCGTATGAAGAGTCCGAAAGAAGACCCGGCGAGGGCCCCACACGTCAGGCGGGCGACCAGGCCCTAGCGTGCGGGCGAGCCCCTCAGAGCGCCGGGCGAGGGTCCCACACGTCAGGCGGGCGAGCAGGCCCAAGCTTGTGGGCGAGCCCTTCAGAGCGCCTGGCGAGGGCCCCACACGTCAGACGGGCGATCAGGCCCCAGCGTGTGGGCGAGCCCCTCAGAGCGCCGGGTGAGGGCCCCACACGTCAGCGGGCGATCGAGCCCAGCAGGCGGGCGAGCCCATCGAGCTCGGCGAGGGCCCCACACGTCAGCGGGCGACAGCCCCAACGTGTGGGCTAGCCCCTCAGAGATCGGGCGAGGGCCCCACACGTCGCGGGCGACTGAGCCCCAGCGTGTGGGCGACCAGCCCAGCGTGTGGGCGAGCCCCTCAGAGCGCCGGGCGAGGGCCCCACACGTCAAAGTGAGGCGACCAGGCCCCAGCGTGTGGGCGAGCCCCTCGGCGCGCGCCAGGCCCCTCTCTGTGAGGTGGGGCCCGTGTGGCAGGGAGTCTCCCGAAAGGAGTCTTCTGGGCGAAGGCTCCCCCTGCTGCGAAGGACAGGCGCATTCAATGCGACATTACGCGCGGATAGACAGATGAAGAGATGATTACCGCCACAGTGACCTCTGCAGGTCTGATCAACTGTCACTGTGGCGCGGCGGAATTGACAGGCAGAGAGAGAGTTTGCCGTCATCAAGCTAGCCGCCCGCATCAGAAGGAGCACGCTGGGCCCCGCCCGCAGTCTCACCGGCGTGTCCACACGGGTCAGAAGCCACTTGCGAAGTGTGCGTGGGCGGCGCCAGACGGCACAGTAGCAGCACGTTTTCGTCTCTCCTGTCCCGTCCCTCGCGTCTTATCAGCATACTGTACTGCCTACCCCCTCGGCTCTCTCCGCCGGTTCGAGGCTTGTATAAAAGGGGAGGAGAGAGAAGGGAGAGGGGGTTCGACACTCTGTAATCGTTTTCCACACAACCACAACACGAAAAAGAGCTAAGGCTCGGCAGGAGTAGGACTATTACCCGCAGGGGGGTCCGAACCCAGGTAATCGCTGCGCGTCGCTCCTTGTTGCGTTCTACGCTCGAATCGAACTGAGCTTGAGCTGGTCGGCTAGCAAGTTAGAAATCTGACAGGGGTGTGATTCGCCGTGGTTAAGTGAAGAACATGCCGTCACTCGGCACTGATCGGTTTTGATCGGTCCCGAACAAGTCCTGTTCGGTTGAACCTTAACCTGTTCGGTCGATTGTTACATGTCTTTGTAGCAGCAAAATTTTCCTCTTCGTTACTTGGTGTCTCAAGAGGAAGACCCCACTCTAGTGAGTCCTTCCACTTGAGTCTCAGGGGCTAGCTGTCGGGGATAAAATTACGGCCCATTGCCATGGCCCACTCCCTGACGGCCCAGTCGAACAGCCTGCCAGGCCAAGCTCCCTGGAGGGTTCTATCTGTCCCATGTGCATCCTGCCGAACAGCTTCCTGTCTGGCATGGTGCGTAACTGCCAAGGAATCGTGTTTGAGTCCGACTCGAACAAGAGTTCTGCACGGCTACGTGAAGACCCGGACGTTGGTTTCCCAGATTGGACTAGGAGTCGTGATCCCAAGAATTGGAGTTTACCTTATCTACCGTAGGACGTATTTGGCATGGTATGAGTTCGTTATGACCTCGTGGTTAGCCCGGCCCGATTATCCTTCGGTAGGTCGGTTCATCTACACTATATAAACAAGACCCCTACGGCGTGTTGAGGGGTGAAGCCATCATCTGATAGCGCACTTGATCTTCGCATCATAGCATATCGCTTCCTTGTACACCCTTAATCTCGTCAAGACCTGTTCGTCTCGCCGAGCCCCCACTTGTAATCCTCTTTGATATAAAGAAAGGCTGGACGTAAGGCTATTATCTCTCCTGAGAGGCCTGAACCAGGATAAAAACGCTTGTCTCCCTGCTCGTCGTTGATTGCTGTTCGTTCTGATCGGCGTGTCTCCTATCTCCCTTTATTAAGAACCTTAGTTGACTTGGGTCAATATCTCAACCGTCGACACTAACCTGGACCCCTAACCCGGTCGATCCTTCTTTCTTTCGGTCGAAACTCTAACTTCAGTCCGTTGTAACCCTAAACTAATCTTGTCCTAGACGCCACCTGTTGGTGTACTCTACACCGTGGTGTGCCTCGGCTTCGCTGCCAAGTGGGACTAGAGTCCAATTAGGAAGCGTCCCATTCTTGGAAACACCAGGCCCAAACAGATCAAGGTCTGATTTCAGACAAAGTGAAGTTCAAGCCGTTTGTTTAGTTCACGTGGTGGTCCGGTGCGCAGGTGGGTGACCAGGCCCCAGGCGCCGGGCCTCTGGGACACTGCATGGTGTCCGGCGCGTAGGCGGGCTATCAGACCCCATGCGCCAGGCAACCAGGACACATGGCGTTCGGTGCACAAGCGGGCAACCAGGCCCCAGGCGCCGGGCGACCAAGTTACGTGGCGCTTAGCGGCGGAGGTGAGCGGCGAGCGAGCAGTGCAGCGGGTGCGTGGGCACCACCATGCAGGATCTGAGCGAAGGTGCAAGGAAGCTTCCTTGCTAAGGATTTCTCCGAGATACACCGAATCCGGAGCATTCAATGCGACGGAACCATTCTGACGGAGTAGGCGGGGCTCTGATGGTATGATTGCCCCCACCCCGGATGTGAGATACGCTATGGCCGTCTACGTAGCCGTCCCGTTCACGTCTACTACGGTGTGACAGAAAGACGCTCGGGGAAGGCGTGCTGCTCTGTCCTATCCAAGCTATCCTGTTGTTGGAAGCAGGGGCAGGAAAGATGACGGCGAAGACTAGCACATGATGAATGATGGCTACAGTGGTAGGATCATTTAATGTGCACTGTGTAGCACGTTGCAACCCATGTCAGCCTGAGGAATGAGGGCTGGGGGTGCATCTATAAAAGGGTTCTCGGATGGATCCTGAGATCGAACCCTCCAGAGACATGCGAGTTCATCATTGCAAGAAGCTTGAGCAGGATTAGGGCTATTGCCGATTAGGGGGCCTGAAGTTGGGTAAATCTAAGTGCCTGTTTTTGTGTTCTTGGGCCGAAGAGAGAGGAAAGGAGTGAGCCGGCTGCGCACATCCCCACTGCCGAACAACCATATAAGGTCCCGAAAAACCTGTCAGTTGAAACATGCCAACACCACCCTATCTCTCAGTCAGGTGCCCTTTCTCCCTCTCCTATTCAGTCCTTGCTCCGGACTCCTCCTAACCATATTCAACCCCAAGCATAGTATGTATGACCCCAAGCATAGTATGTATGACCGATGGTCATCTTGAGATCTAGTTATGCTATTACCGAACCCGAACCCAACTCAACATGTCCTTGTCTCGAACTCGGTTCCGATCAATTCAACTCTAACCAAATCTCACCCCTAGCAAACCAATTCGGTGGAGTACATTGACCAAACTCTTCTCTAATCCACCGACCAAATCCCCTATAAATACCTTAACCCATCGATAATCCCTCACCCGAATCCATTGCAGCCGAGATCCCAAAGCAACCAAATTCGACGATTAAGCCCAATCGGACTCGATCCCCAAGCCCAACTATCCACTATAAAAACTCCAGACGAGTTCAACCTAATCTCATTGCATCCCTGATGAGGACATCATTGACGCGGTTGCCTAAGTCGAGAGGACGTCGAACTCGGTGCCGAGTCCGGTTCGGACTTCCAGGACCAGTACACCTTCAAATTTGTAATATAAAAATTTTTGCTCGTCATCACTTTAGATTGTCGTACTAACACATGTCTGATCATATTACAATTTTGTTGGCGAAGATGGGGGTTAGACCCAGTTCGATGGACATGTGGAAGCAGGCCCACACGAAAAAGGCGCCGCCTGGTAGACAACCGACATTGGATCCCCATGCATATCTCCGTTTGGTAAGTGTCGACAACATTGTTCAATACAACTATCTTATATTAATTTATTTATATGATTTTGACAATCACAACGGCATGTAGTAGCGTTATAAGGACGCTTATAGAGAGGAGCACGAGGAGGAGAGCAATCCAGAGGAGGCTTCACTCGATCCTCATGTGATTCATAAGCACATGGGAGGCAAGGCTCACGGGCGGCTGGTGATCGGTGGCGACCGCCTACGATAAGATCTCTTTCGTACACATGTATATTATGATTGCAACATAAAAACTGACTGCTATATTATACATATTGCAAGTCTTCAGAGTACATGCCCGAGGTTTGGGCTAGCCAGAGCGGGGGTGAGACCCGTCGCCAGTTCGAAGAGCGCCTGCAGAAGGAGAGGGACCAGCCACACAAGAGGCATGAGGTGGAGCGGGCCCATGATAGCGAGATGATAAGGGCCATGCAGTAGAGCCTGAGGGCAGCGCAGGAGGACTACTACAGAAGGCTGCGACAGCTTGAGGCATTTGTCGCTGGGGTAGTGCATTCGCACTTCAATTCATTTTTATAGATGCATATATTATCAGGTGTATCAACGAAATCAAATGTATGTGCAGGCCTGTCCAAGTGGTCACGCGGGGCTTGCCGGCAGCTCCTTGAGCTAGGTGGGGACTGTGGGTCCCTACACAGGTGGCCCAGCCATCTACGGTAGACACGTAGCCCCTCCAGGCATCTATGTTGGCCAGGGCAGCTACGTTGGACAGATGGCACCACCACCGGGCACCTACGAGACCCAGCCGACCTTCGTCCCCACGCCCAACTACTCGAACGTCGAACGTCCCTGGTTCCGTGATCCAGCGGTAAGTCACTTGTGCCAAATCAATACACTGTCGCATAGTGTATATATATGTCAAATGCCTAATTGAAAAATCTGGCAGGGTTCGTGCCACATCCTTAGGACGACGCGCACCAGGGCGAGGACGCCTCCGGGAACATGGCTGCCAACCTTGCGGAGCAGCTCTTCGGCACCCCACCACGGCAGCTCTTCCACAACACATGTCTTGCAAACATATGGCACGACGACGGGTGGCTAGCGCACCGGCACAACCGGCGCGGCTCAAGCCCTGCCTGCGATGATCCACCGTCCGCATGGAGTCCGGTCTGCCCCTGCAGCAGCTCCACCGCCCGAGGAGTCTTTAGGAGGGCACAATCGACGGCCTCAACACAGCACGTGAGCCCGCGGCACAGGATCAATTGTTGATTTCCTCAACCCAAGGTATAGATAATCTCGTCGATCACCAAGGACAATTTTGAATACTAGAAAAGATGCAAATGTGTTCTTGCCGGTGGGGTCGGGCAGAAAGTTCATATGCCAGAACGCCAACATAGTGACAAACAACAACCACGAAAAAAATGCTCCTGCATACATGGACCTTATTTTAAAACAAGTGCACAATATTTCTCTACCAATAGAGTTCCTGTCTTATTTCTTATTGTCGGTCGTGCTCGATGTCCTTTGCAAAAAAAAACCACTTAAAATTTTAAATAAAAAGCAACCAGGTTTTTTTTTCTCGTCTCTTCGTCTTCTCTCCTTCGCTTGAGCCGATCGCTGTCGATGGCGAGCACCATGCATCATACGCGACAAGCGCACTCTCGAACCACCACGTTAATCGATCCGCCTAGCCCGTGTGCCTTGGCCACTGTAGCTAATGCGGTGATTCCAGATGGTGGCACCGCTCGGTGGCGATTGGCTCAGCTGCGAAAGGAGGAGACATAGAGGTGAAAGAAGGGAATGGTTGATTATGAAGGGGAAACCTACTGGAAAACAAACTCTCTGAACATTTACTGTGGCGTGTCCGACAAAATTCAGAGAAAACAGAGCAGGAAAACAGATAGAGAGAACTTGGGGCAATTTTCTGGTTCTTATTAGCTGCTTAACGAAAGAACTAATACAAGTACTTAAACACCAACGTGCAAGACGCAACAAACTTGGATCGTGCCATCCCACGACCTCATGACTCGAAAAAATAGGAAATCGTGCATACTGCACGTTACAGATACAAACGCACATACGCAGCTCCGAACTTGGCGCAGCCCAGACTTATTCCACCACCTGCCTCAGTCATCCCAAACATCTCTAGCACCCTTTTTGCATAAGCTGTCTGCTTAAGTGTTATCCTATTGGGCTCCTGGCCTACCTCAATCCCGAGATAGAAACTGAGCAAACCCAGATCACTCACCTCAAACTCCTCTAGCATCTGCTATTTGAAGTATGCAATTTCTTCTGGATTTGAACTAGTTATTACCAGGTCATCAACATATACTCCCACTATTACACTTGACTGACCTTCCCCTCTCTTATACACAGCCTGCTCCTGTGCACACCGAGAGAAACCAAGTTGTTTCAAACTTCTGTCAAGCTTAGTATTCCAGGCACGAGGTGCCTGTCGAAGGCCATAGAGCGCCTTCTTCAGTTTATACACACAGTGCTCCTTATCTTTGATGATGAAACCTTCTGGTTGTGTTACATACACTTCCTCCTCAAGATCTCCATGCAGGAATGCTGACTTGAATCAAGATGGTGTACTTCCCAGCCTCTATTTGCAGCTACAGAAAAAAAAAAAGACGAACTGTGTCTAGTCTAGCCACTGGAGCAAACATCATCAAAATCCACTCCTTGGCACTGAACATACCCTTTGCCACCAATCTGGCTTTGTGTTTGATCACCTCTCCATTTGAGTCCTTCTTCAGCTTGAAAACCCATTTCATACCAATTGTTTTCTTCCCTGCAGGTAACTCAGTAAGAGTCCAAGTTGAATTTCTTTCAATAGACTCTAACTCCTTTGTCAATGCATCCTCCCAATCAATTTTGCCAGCTGCCTCCTTATGAGGGTTCCTCTAGTTGAAGCCAGGGGCCGACCTAGCACCGGGTCTGGAGGGGCTCCAGCCCCTCCTACCCTTGTTGTGGCAGTGGAGCCCCCCTTAGCCCCCCCAACATTTTTAGGGTATGAAAGAGAAGGAGGGTATAGAGGTAGAAGATAACTTTATTAGACCCCCCTACTATTTTGTTCTGCGTCCGCCCTTGGTTGAAGCATCAGCAATTCATCATCTGGCTCTACTTCTTCCAGCTCAACTCTTCTAGTCTCTCTCATGAGATCACCAACAGCTCTAAATCTGGTAGGCTGTTCACTTGAGTCACTGGAATGCTGTTCCATCTGAGTTGCCACCATTGGTGTTGATGGACCAGCATTGGCTGATATGTGAGATGCAGTTGCTACTGCTGCTCGAGCTCGTGCTCTTGTCACTGGCCCTGGTGGCAATTGAGTCTCTATGTCAACTTGAGGTGATGGACGAATTCCTAGGGATAGCGCATCTAGGTCCTGGGAAGGAGCATGAACTGGTGATTGAGTTTCTTCCAAAACTCTATCAGTGAGACTTTGCTCTGGATCAGAGGCATATGTCTCATGTACCACAAAATCTACCCCCTCTTCTGTTTCTATGTTGGCATCCCAATTCCACATAACATCTTCATCAAACACCATATCTCTGCTTGTGTGCACCTACCTACTTTGTGGGTCATACAATCAGTGAGCCTTACAACCCTCTTCCACACCCAGGTACGTAAATGCCTTGCTACGATCATCTAGCTTACTCAAATGTGGTTTGGTTATCTTGGCATATGCTGTACACCCAAACATCCTCAGGTGTCCCAGATGGGGCTTTCTTCCTTCCCATGCCTCAAATGGTGTACGATCACCCAGTGCTTTGGTTGGCAATCGGTTTAGAAGATACACCGAGTGCCTTACTGCCTCTCCCCAAAATCTGCCAACGACCCCCATGCTCTTGAGCAAATATCTTGCCATTGCCATCACAGTTCTGTTCTTTCTCTCCACCACACCGTTCTGCTGTGGGGAGTATGGTGCAGTGAGATGTCTCTCAATTCCCACATCTTCACAAAAGGCAGAAAATTCAGTGGACAAAAACTCTCCACCCTGATTTGTTCTGAGCACTTTCACCTTATGCCCACTGCTCCTTTCAATCTTATGCTTGAAATTTTCGAACATCACAAAGGCTTAATCCTTGGTCTTCATGACATATACCAACATCCACCTCGAGTAATCATCAACCAGAAGCATAAAGTAGTGATTACCTGCCATGGTTGATGGGGTAATAGGTCCACAAAGATCAGCATGTACTAGAGAGAGTGGCTCCTTTGCTCGAAAACTTGCTGCAACTGGAAATGACTGCCTTGTCTGCTTGGCAAAAACACATCCTTGATAGACTCCATTTGGGTGTTCAATGATAGGTACCCCTGCTGCCATATCCTTTTCTGTGAGCAACTTCGGTGACAGAAAATTGACATGACCGAGTCGGGCATGCCAAAGCCAAGCCGGGTCTTCAAGCCTTGCCAACAAACATGTTGCCTCAGTGGTCTCAATCTTTGCCTTGTACAACCTATTGAGTGAGCTCTTGACCTTAAACAACAACTTGCCATTTGGATCATATATCAACATATATTCTCCCAACATAACAATTTTGTTTCCACCCTCAGCTAGTTGCCCACAGCTAATAATATTGTTGCACAAATCAGGGATATAGTATACCTCAGTCAGCAGCCTCTGTTGTCCTTGTTTGAACTGGAACAAAACTGATCCTCTTCCTTTAATCTGCATCATGGAGCCATCACCAAATCTCACTCGGCCTTGAACAGATTCATCCAGCTCATAAAACTTCTTTCGTTCTCCTGACATATGGTTGCTGGCCCCATTGTCAAACTTCCAGATATCTGAGGTGAGGTTGTTTTCTCTTCCAATCTTGAGATGTGTCTCCATCCTTTCTTCATTCAGCAACACAAGATTGCGTGAGTCAACTGTTGCCAGTAACAACGCTGGCTCTTCCTCCTCTGTTCGTGCCAGGTTCACCTCCTAGACACGTTGCTTGTTGTTCCTGCATTCAGATGCATAATGTCCCATTTTGTTACAGTTAAAGCATTTTATGTGACTCTTGTCCCACCTGCACCTTCTAGGCCTAGCGCACCCTCCCGGCCGCGCCTGCCGTGACCACCCCGGCCGCGTTGTTTCCTTTGTCTGATGCCGCCATACCCTTGCCCTTGTGGGTTGATGAGGAGTCGATGCCACCCTTTTGTCACTCCTGCCCCTGCGCCTCACTAAGCAGGAGCTGACCATCAGATTGGCCACCGGGCACACGTAGCCGAGCTCGCTCGTCGAAGGTCTTCAGATGACCAAGCGCCTCCTCGAACAGCATCGTCCCCAAATCACAGAATTGCTCGATCCCCGCTATGATCGGATAAAATCGGTCAGGAACGGAGTTTAGGAGTTTCTTCAGCATGGTTGCATCATCCCACCGAGACTGGCATATCGCGCCACCATGCCACTGATCTTCCCTGCATAATCATCCAGAGACTCACCATCCTTCATGCGCAGTGAGTCGAATTCGCCCTTCAAGGTTGATAGACGCACAGACTTGACGCGATCGGCCCTGACAAACCTTGTTTTGAGGCAGTCCCAGAGCTCTTTTGCCGTTTTCTTCTGTGCATCCTGCTGAAGAATGTCTTCGGGAAGCGCTTGGAGCAGCTGCGCCCTCGCCACCTTGCTCTTCTTGGCGTCGATAGCTGCACCGTCCACCGGTTCCACCGCTTCCCAGAGACCCTGCGCATCTAGGAGTTCCTCCACCTTGATGGCCCATGCCGTGTACTTCATCACCGACAGCACCGGGTACTGGTACGACACCTCGCTGCCATCTCTTGCCATCGCTGCCGCCTGAGGAACTAGAGACATCGTCTCGAATCGAAGGATCTTTGGCATACACCGTGCGCTCTGATACCAGATTGAAGGGGAAACCTACTGGAAAACAAACTCTCCGAACATTTACTGTAGCGTGTCCGACAAAATTAATAGAAAACAGAGCAGGAAAACAGATAGAGAGAACTTGGGGCAATTTTCTGGTTCTCATTAGCTGCTTAACGAAAGAACTAATACAAGTACTTAAAACACCAACGTGAAAGACGCAACAAACTTGGATCGTGCCATCCCACGTCCTCACGACTTGGAAAAACAGGAAATCGTGCATACTGCATGTTAGAATACAAACACACACACGCAGCTCCGAACTTGGCGCAGCCCAGACTTGTTCCACCACCTGCCTCCGTACTCCACGGCTGAGAATTTCATCAGGATTAAGTCCAACAGATTATGTTTGAAGAAATTTAAGGATTTTTCATTTTGTAAAAAAACAGGGGAGAGAAGTTGATGCTTGCACATGCCAACCAATAAGAGAGTAGAAACATTATTCCTTAAAACCTCGGCGTCGAGCTTGTAGCTATTGCTCTTGCTTCCATGAGATCATCAAGAAGTCGGCGCAGGTCACGGTGCGAGGAGCCGCCTTCAGACACAGCCGCGTGTGCCTTGGCGGCGAGCCCCTGCACCTTTCTTCTCGCAGTCTCGGCTGCTCCTCCGGGCTCCATGAACTGGGCCACGGCCTCCGCCACAGCCGCCGCCGGAACAACCTCCTTCTCCTCGAACATGGTGCTCCTGACACCAACTCCCTCCGGCCAGAGCCGCTCCCCGATCCCGAGCACCTCGGTCACCAGCCTCTCGGTGATGAACTGCTCAAACAAGATGGGCCAGGTGAGCACCGGCACGCCGGCAGCTATGGTTTCCAAGACCGAGTTCCATCCGCAGTGGGTCACGAACACCCCCACCGCAGGATGGCCTAAAATCGCCTGCTGCGGGACCCAGGACGTGACGAGCATGCCCCTCTCACCGATGCGCTTCTCCCACCCCGCCGGTGGAGACCACTTTTCGGCGGCCCTCGCCACCCACAAGAACGACACACCCGAGGCCTCCAGGCCGAGAGCCAGCTCGTGGAGCTGAGCGCCCGACACATGAGACAAACTGCCGAAGGCCACGTACACCACGGACCGGCTGGGCTTCGAGTCAAGCCAGCCGACGATGTCGTCATACCATGGGTGGTTGTCGCCGGCGGCGGGGACGGATGGTGATGATGGGGATGGCAACAAGAGGGGGCCGACAAAGTAGGTGCGCTCTGCGTAGCCGTTGCGCGGGTACGCCTCGCAGTACTCAGGCTCGAGGCCGAAGAAAGTGTTGACGACGACGCCGTGGCAGATTCTCTGTGCCGCAAGAACACGATCGCCGGTGGCGCAGTCGCCTCTTTCTGGGTATCTCAGGGTCTCCGGCAGCTCGATGACCGGCACCCGTATCTCCTTACCCGGAAACCGCGGAACAGTCACCACCTCGCCGACGGATTCAAGAACTCCGGCGACGGCAAGCTGCGTCATGGCGAGCATCGAGAAGGTGCCGATGACGTGGAAAGTGACGCATGGCACGCCGAGGTCGGCGGCCACGCCGGGGTTCCAGAAAGATGGGATGTCGGCGACGACGACGTCCGGCGAGTGCTTACGGATGAGGCTCTCATGCAACGGCCGCATCAGCTTTTCGTCGAAGAGAACTGCTTCGATGAGTGGCGCCTCGGCGGCCGTGCCCGCAGAGAGGCTCTCCACTCCTGGCCGAAGCCCAACCCCCGCCGGGAACGGGTACGTCGCCAGCTTGACCTCGACGTCGGAGCCGCGCTGAGCGAGTAGTCCCTGCACCACCGGCACGTTCGCCGGCGTCACAGCTACCGTGGCCTCGACGGCGTCCGGCCTGGCTGCGGTTAGCTGGAAGGCGAGGTCGGTGAATGGCCGGATGTGGCTAGTGGCGAAGAAGGGAACGAGCAAGATGTGCAGCTTGCTCTTCTGATTGTCTGTAGAAGAAGCAACCATAGTGTTTCTTTGGAATTTAAATGTGATGTTGATGTGGATTTGATACAACTATCTAATCATTCATCGTCTTGTGTGTATATATACTCAATCTGTATGTATCATATGTATATATACCTCGTTTTGTAGCATGTACCTAGATTATTTTCAACCATATATTTTTTCACTTTTGCTCCCCCGTGAGCGCCTGCATTTCATCGTTCGCACAGGCGTCCACCGCCGACGCCGGTGCTCACCGTCGCCCGCCGACGCCGCTGATGCGTTCCCGCTACTACGCTAACGCCGCTGCTCATCGCCGCCACCGACGCCGCTGCTCTCCGCCGCCGATAAAGTTCACTGCATGCCGCCACGACTTGTTCTTTCATCGCCGCCACATGACGATTTACCTGTCGATCTACTCTTCTCTATCTCTCTGATTTGCTCGATTGGCATCTTACAGAGTTTTTTCACTTTTTTATTTTGTTTTTTCAGTACTTCTGTATGGTGAAATTTTTGAACAATCGTACTGAAGAAAAGATCGCATGCACTAAGCGCAAAAAATAGACGCCTGCTTTCTAGTCGGTCTCATATTTTTTTGAGAACAAGGCAGGAGAACTGCCTTGAATTAGTTCAATAGAAAAGTCACACGGACTTTGAACCATATATTCATATGGTAATACCAAGGATATGGTTTCTTTGAGAGCATACAAGAAAAGCCCAAGGTCATGCATAGATCTTCGTAGTCGGGGCCGACTAGCGGTCAATCGGTTGAAAATATAAGAGATTTCAGTCGATCTGTGCACGAAATGATTGTGCTTTCTTGTTACGCGACTGCTCTATCGTGAGTATCATGATTCAAACTCTTTTCAGCACCTAATCACAGATCTACACGAAATGATATATACCAACTAGCTAACTGAATGCGAGCTACTTGTATTGATGCATCCATACAAAATCTTCATGGTGCAAAACAAAAAATTAAATATAAGAAATGTCCTAGAGAGGATATTTAGAGCATTTTTAGTGTGGTGCAGCCGAATGAAACTTGAATATTCTCAAAGCCAATCCATTTTATTTATGTTATTTTTAAGAGCATTCAGAGGTGGCTTTATGGTGACAAGAAACTGAATCAAATGCTAAATTGGTTTTCTAACCAAATATACCTAAACCAGTTTGAACATGCTCTTAGTTTTGATCAACACTTACATGTTGAAAATATATAGTATGTACGGAATGTTTAACTTCAGCAAATCCATCCAAATTTTTCAAAGAAATGTTACATTAAAAAAATCTATTGTGCCCAGTACAGAATAACAATAGAATGAGTTTTGGGTTTATTTGCTTGGATTAATGAAGAAAACAGTAGTTGCATTGTTGTTAATTAACTATACTATTCGTACTGCAATTTTAGAACTATTGATGTGCAATTTAAAATGACTGAGATTTTGTAGACCGAGAATGAGGCTACTAGAATATATATATAATTTTGTTATGAAAGAAAAGGTAAGATCTCAGATGTGTATCGAATTGGTTGTTGTTGTTTCATTTACTACCTATAAGCGTGGGAAATTACAAGAATTAGCCTTTGGTGGCGGGGCAGTACTATGTTTGCTAAACCACCTCACATGTTCACTGATGCTTTCAAATTAAAATAAAATCTTAAGAGAAAAGGTTTTTCGTCAGCGAACCCTTAATATGAAACACAAAAAAAAAGACATATCTTAATTAAAAGTTTTAATATTGACGAACTATTAGGAAAAATTATGGTCGAGACAAAAGTTATAACTTTGGTGAAACCTTACAAAATACAATGAAAAAAGTTTAACAAGACCTATATACATAAACTATAGTAGCATAAAAACTTACAAAGTGTAATTATACTAAATTCGTACATTATTAAGGATACAATGTGCAATTTTAGGCATTAAAATTTTACGCTTGATGTGTAGATCCAAACAACAGTGATCCAACAATTAAACCAGCTTGTACAAAAATAGCCTTGATTGAGAAGCATATAAAGCAAGAGAGAATAGCACATATGCTAAAACTTGTACAAAAATAACATACAGATTGAGAAGCGTGTAAAGCAAGAGAGAATAGCACACAATGCTCCTCTCATTGATTGATATACGTATTACACTATTACAACAAGCATGGTGATTAGATTGGATAAACACAACGGTACTTCACAATTTTGCTTGGGATGGTACGTAGATCTCGCCACCTGAAATCAGAGCTCTTTCGAAGTGACAAAATAGCTTAGATATATCATCAAACGATCACAAAATGGATGGTGCCTGTTGAATAAAATCAGCCAGTAAAATCAATGCATTGACGGTTGCCTTGTCCGTATATATTTTCCCATCGAGGGTAGGTCGTGTATGAATATCCATCAAACCATTCAATTTTCATTAATACATAAATAAAAAGATTAATTTATTTGATCTATTTGTCTTATTACATGAATGGATAGCAATTATTCCCTCCATTTTACTATATTTGTTATGGCCTCAGGAAAATACGTTTCACATAATATTTGTCAATTGTGGAACACCAATAGTGTAGTTATTATAATGTTTCCACTCTTTGCCCCTCAATTAAATGTTTAGTAAAAAAAAGTAGTTGGAACATACTCTTAAATAGAGTATGATGCTCTTTCCACTTGGAACATACTCTTGGAACTACTAATTTTTTGTTGGTGCGTATGGTGTGCAAAGGACAAACATAGTGAAACGGAGGGACTAATTTTTCTAATTAACTCAACATATTCTCATTCTTCTTTTACGAAGCTATATTAAATTTGAATAAATAAATAAAAAGAAACAAAGTTATGAAAATATTTCGTTGGATTGAAGTTAATGTAAATAAATTCCTTGGTACTTCTTTTGCTAAAACAAAAGGATAGAAATAAAAGGACAAAATCATGAGATATTTTGCTAAAATTTGTTATTAATATACAAACAATAAAAAAGGAACTAAAAGGGTGAAATAATAAAACATTTTACCAAAACAAATTTTAAAAAATTTGACCAGTACTTTATATATTCCATGCAAAAAATTTATGTTTTCTATAAGTCGTTATTTATAAATCATGATAAGGTGATTTAAGAAACATGGTTGTTGATTTGGAAGGTGATATGTCAACCACATTCTTATGATACATACATGCAACTTTAATTGCAGATATAGGCCCTCTTTTATTTCTTGTTTTAGTTTAGTCTATCTTGTTTTTATAATTTTATTTTATATGGTTTTAAAGAAATCTAAAAATATTTTTTAATAATTTATTGAATGGTGATCAATTTTTTATGGTAAAACTAAACTAGAAATCAAAAAGAGCCAAAATCTACATGTTTTAATTAACCGTTGAGAGATAAGCTAGAGTACCATACAATATATCTCTCAGACAGCGGCATCGAGGTGTTCATCACGTGAGAGATATAAATATCGATTTCTCGGCTGGAAGCTTCAAAAACCACCAGGTGTTCCGTGGACGATCACTTTCTCCTAGGCATGCATGTTGTTCATTGAATGACATGTCGGATCTTGAAAATAAATAGTACTACAGCATGGTTAGTAGGTTTTTAAAAATATTATCGCAAACCGTTTTCAGTCTCTAGAGACTTTTTCAATGTTTCTATATTCAGAGATTCTCGCCCTGATCTTTATATCTTTTCGTGGATAGAGACTCTGCTGGAGAGGATGAAAATTAGAGAACGAATATAGTGATTTATAGAAAGAATGTAAAGAACGAAATAAGAAGATCCTGGTGGCGATGCACTTACGGGACAAAGAGCAAGCTCGCCTTCGCTGCTAGTCTATTATTGAATCCACTACAAGAAACGATATCTACGTACGTGGGCGGCCAGAAAACTCAGTGTCGGCGGTCAGACGCCACCGACAAACCAATTTGGACGGCATAACATAAACCGCCGACACAGCCAGAGTAATCTCGGCGGCCCAACCGAGTCTGCCGACAAAGGGTCAGCCCCCTCCCGTCCCCACGATGAAAATTTAAATTTCGAGCCCGCCCAACAGTCTATGTCGGCGGTTAAAACAATGCCCCCGATATTGCCCATCCCCCCAAACGGAAGAATAACGGTTTGAATGGGATGACGTTAAAAAGGTCCCACGCGTCAGTAAGGCGACGTCGCTGCAATGAGGGGCCAGCAGCTTAGCTGGATAGACCACTCAATGTCGACGGCACGTAAAAGGCCGCCGACACTGATAAAAAGAAATATCAGGGGCACGACGAGGCCCGAGCCCACGACCTAAGGGGAGCCTGCACCGCGCCGCGCGCTGATAACCACGTGACCAGAAGTTTATATTCAACATACCCTAGCTGCAAACATTTATTAATATGCAGCATAGCATCCGACATAAATTGAACCAATATCGGCCTTAAAATATTCTACCGCCGACACTGATATGTCTGTCTCGGTGGCCAAATTAGCAGCCGCCGACAAATCCCCACCCCCTAAAGCCCGCCTTCCCTGAGGCTCTCCCTCGGGCCCACGGGGTCAAGGCTAGGTGCCAAGTGGCTTCCTAGGTCATGCTATTGGCATGAGGCCTCATTAGCCTGGGGAGTGCCGTCTCGGCTCGACCTGTATGGCGAGTTCCTTTGGAACCGTAAGCCGATCAAGCCTGAAAGGCGATACAACGTCAAGGTTCGAAGGGAACTCACCGTAGAGCTCGAGCCGAGACGGCATTCCACGGTCCAATGATGCCTCATGACAATAGCATGACCAAGGAAGCCACTTGGCATCTAGCCTAG
Source organism: Raddia guianensis (assembly GCA_036346415.1). NCBI lineage: Eukaryota > Viridiplantae > Streptophyta > Magnoliopsida > Poales > Poaceae > Raddia > Raddia guianensis. The sequence continues at coordinate 47,354,395 of CM070535.1, read as the reverse complement.
ACCCCGTGGGCCCGAGGAAGGGCCGGTGAGACTCTGGGCTTGAGGGGGGAGGGGTTATGTCGGCGGCATAAGCTTTGGCCGCCGATATAAATGGAGTCTATGTTGGCGGCTGGAACATTTGCCGCTGACACTGATGTAGCGATATCGGCGGCTAGAGGTTTGGCCGCCGACATAGATCCTCCTCCCACAGGCTCGCCTTCCCTCCGGCTCTCCCCCAGGCCCACGAGGGTCTAGGCTATGTGCCAAGTGCCTTCATAGGTCATGCTATTGGCATTAGGCCTCATTGGACCGTGGAGTGCCGTCCCGGCTCGAGCTCTACGGCGAGTTCCTTTCGGGCTCGATCGGCTTACGGATCCAAAGGAACTCGCCGTAGAGGTCGAGCCGAGACGGCACTCCCGGTCCAATGAGGCCTTATGCCAATAGCATGACCTAGGAAGCCACTTGACACCTAGTGTAAACCGCGTGGGCCCGGGGGAGAGCCAGAGAGATGGCGGGAGAGGCTATGTCGGCGGCCAGGTATTAAGCCGCCGACACTGACTGTCAATGTTGGCGGCCTGTTATTTAGCAGCCGAAACTGATCGAATGGGACCTACAAATTATAACTGTTAAGATAAATAGTGTCGGCGGCATTTTATGTAGTGTCGGCGGTATTGTATACAATGTCGGCGGTCGCGGCCGCCGACATTGCTCTTCCATTTACAAAAAGGAGTGGCCCGTGCGCTAAGTGCTAGGGCACTTAGCGCACGAGCCAAAGCCCCGGGCCGCCGTCGCCTGCCCAAGCGCACTTTTGCTGCCGCCTCGCCAGACCCCAGGCCGCCCCCACCGCCTGTGTCGAGTCGCTGCTGCTTGCTGAGCCACCGCCGTGCCGAGCCACGCGCCGTCGCGCCTGCGCTGCTGCGCCGCCGCGCCACACTGAGCCGAAGCCAGCCGCCGCCGCCATCACGTCGGCGCCATGCCTGCTGCCGTCTCCCGCCCGCCGCCACCTCGCCCGCTCCCTCCCTCCCTCCCCGAGCCCCTCCTCCCTCCCGAGCCACCTTTTCCTCCTCTCTCCCCATCGGCCGCCTCTCTCATCGCGCCGCCGCCGCCCTCGAACCCCTCCTTCCTCCGCTGCCACCCGTGGGCACCCCAACCCTAGGTAATCCTGTCCTTTTTTTCTTGTCTGTGGTAGCTATGTCGTCAATATTTTATGTGCCCATGACATGAGTGCTTGTAATTAATTAAGTAAAATGGCAATTAGGCATGATTTTTGTTAATTAGTACTTGTTAATAAATTTCAACATCGTATCATGTACGGAATCATAGTCAAACCCGTTCGTGGGCGCAACAAATTTTTGTAAGGAATACGGACGGTGATTCGTTGTGTTCCGTTTACGAAATATGTTGTTCTCCCGAGCTGTCCACGTTTTGGACAGCCCACAGATGTTGGTATGAGTACGGGGTAGTGACCATGGGAGGTGCACGGCCCGATATTTCGGCGGCGTAACCCTATCGTCCTCCTAGTGAATAACATAAGCGGTACGCCGTACCCGTCGTTGCACTGGGGGGACTGCGGGGTTATGCTGCCGGAATTCCGACCAGTGCACCTCCCGTGGCCATAACCACCATACTCATACCAACATCCGTGGGTGGGTAAGCCCTCCTATTTAGCTAGACATGAACCATTTTTGTCGTGCGGTAGACCTATAGGTAATAACATACTCCCTCCATTCCAAAATATAGGGCGTATTAGTTTTTTCATGCAGTTCCATATTATAGGGCGTATCTTCCTTCCCCTTCTCTTTTCCCTGAAATACCCCTGTGCGCCGCATGCTCATGTTTCCTTTTCTATCGCTGGTTGGTTTGAATTCTTGCGCTCTTTCCCAGTCAAGCGTTGCATGCACCGTTTAATTAGCACATCATTAATGACAGGCTAATTACCGCATCCATTAATTAGAGGCAAGACTGGAAAAGTAAGACTTGGCTAACCCTGCCTAGGTATTGGTAAAAAAATCTATATGCCCTATATTATGGAATGGAGGGAGTAAAATATATTTTAATCTTTTTGGTGGAATCTGTTGACTTGCTGCTGCTGATCAATAAATGTATGGACCTAGAATTTAAAAGCATGTATGATTGTACATATAGTGATTAAGCGATGGAAGATCGACGGTGGATGTATGATAGATGAATGAAGTCTGGGCAGCACATAGACGAGTGGTTCGACAAGGCAGAAGCATTCGTCGAAGAAGCTTTTCGAAGATTCCCCAACCCTAATATAGCAAAAGTGACTTGTCCTTGCGCGGTTTGCTCGAACACGGAGAAGAGGTCGAAGAGGGAAATTAGCGAGCACATCTGTAGGCATGGATTTAAGGCAAACTACTTTATATGGGTATATCATGGAGAGTGCAAGCGTCCGGCGCCGGTGCCTAACCCTGTGGATTTTGGGGAGGGCTACAACGAAGTTGAGGTCGACAGGTTGGGTGAGCTAACGGATGATGTGGGTAGGGCTTTCGATATCTCTCATGAGGAAGAGTCTGAGCCACTTGCGTGGAAATTTGAGAAACTCCTTGAGTCTACCAAAGAGCCGCTCCATGAGCGAACCGATGTGATCGTGCTGTCGGTGGTGTCGCGTCTGATGGCCGTTAAGACGAAATACAATCTCTCAGCCAATTGCTTCAACGACCTATACAAACTGTTGGACAACCTACTTCCGGTTGGACACAAGATGACTCCAAATCTTGATGAGTCGAAGAAGCTTCTTAGCGTGTTAGGCATGTCGTGCGAGAGGATAGACTACTGTCCAAAATTCTGCATGCTTTACCGGAAGACCGATTCTGGGCTGACTCATTGCAAGCATTGCGACGAGAGTCGGTACGTGCTAGTTAAAGGACGAGATGATGTAGACAGACAGACAACGGTTGCTCAGAAAACCTTCCGTTTCTTTTCCATCTCTCAACGCCCGCAACGTCTGTACATGTCCAAGTCCACAGCTAGGCACATGAGGTGGCACAAAGACGACAAACGAGAAAGGAAGACGTGATGATTTATCCGTCAGATGCAGAAGCCTAGAGGCATTTTGACAAGCAACATCCAGAATTTGCAGCAGATCCCAGAAATGTGCGCATTGGTCTATCCACTGATGGGTTCACACCATTCAATATGACCTCGCACCTGTATTCTTGCTGGCCAGTATTTGCCATCCCGTACAACTTTCCACCTCAACTTTGCCTAAGGAAGAGTACTTGTGTCTTTCTGTTATCATACCCGAGCCCAAATCTTCTGGAAAAAATTTAGAATTATTCATGCAACCACTTGTAGAAGAGCTGAGTGACCTGTGGACTAAAGGGGTCATGACACATGAGCTGGTCTTGACACCAAAGGGCCCAAGTTCTATCTGCCGTACGCCCACCCCAAATACAAAAATTGGTGGATTGTCCATAAATGTCATCCAGTTGGTGGATTGCACGACCTCACGGAAGAAGATTACGAGCCGAACATAGACGTCGAACCATTACAAGAACAAGAATTATTAGGGGAGTTGCACGTTGATATTGGGGATGAGCTAGTAGAAATAGATGAGAAAGTAGAAGGAAATGAAGAGGAAGAGCAAGGAGAAGAGGGAGAAACCGAAGAGGACAATGAGGAAGAGGAGAAAGAGGAAGATGAAGCAGAAGATTTTTGAGGCATTCAATATCTGGTTTTGTACATTTATATGTGCCATTTACTTCAATTCCTAGTTTTGTATATTTATATCTTTAACTAAGAGTCTAATGCATTTATATCTTTGACATTTGCAGGATGACATGTCCTATGACGAAAGCTTTGGCGAAGGTGCAGGCGGGGCGGAAGAAAATCTTCGAGAGGAGTGGCACGAGGAGTCGACAGCAGAAGGAGCCTGCCGAGTTGGCGGCCGCCGACCCACAGCAGGAGAAGCCTGCCAAGGTGGTCGCCGCTGACCCACAGCTACAGATTGATGAGTGTTGGCCACCGCCTCACAGCAGGAAAGTGCAGAGGTGCCCACAGTAGGTACTAGCCAGAGGAGGCCCCTCGTTCTGGTACCCGATGATGACAATGCGGGTTTGCCAGAGGACTACGAGGATGAGACAAGCTTGGAGGGTAGTGGACTAGAGGAGTCGGGTTCGGAGACCGACAAGAAGCTGGACTGGCGGGCGTTGCTGGAGGAGGAGTGGGCGACAAGGAGGTGTTCGAGGATGAGTGGGAGGCTCTCGACTCTGGAGCGGAGTCTTCTAACTCCAAGAGATTTTGGGGACGGAACAAATTGTCGAAAGCCTCCAATTCACTAGATGAGAGGGCCATCGTACACATTACAATGGGAGATAGGCATGTGTGTTAACCACAAATCTTTTCATTTCGATGTATTTCATTTCGATGCATTTCATTTCAATGTATTCTATATGCAGTGGGCTTGTTTCCGAAAACAAGGGGCTGCGCCTGAGTCGGGAAAACAGCTTGGTGTGCTTATCAGGTCGCTCTACCCCGGGCGAGTTGGCGAGAGCGGGAATAAACGCCCCATGCTAAGTTGGGCCGACTACGAGCTCATGGGGTACCAGGATGGAGGAACTGTCGTCGGGCAGTCGTCGACAAGTTCTGGGTAAAATATCAAATTTCATTTATTACTGTCGATGTTCCGTGTTTATACCTTTACGCATGCATGCATTTATTTAACCATGTGTCTCTTTTGTTTCAGACGAGGTACCAGCTTCCCCCTGGCGAGGACTACGCCCGGGCTCGGGTAGTCATCGACAGGATGGCTACGAAGCTCGTGAAGGAGCCCCTCAGGCTTGCCTGTGTAGATGCAGTGATTAAACACTACCGCAAGAGGGGCAGAAAAATTACTAGGAAAGCAGCAGGTCGGGAGTGCCTCACCGCGGACCAGTACCTCCCATGGTGTCCAGACTAAATGGACATGTGTACACTTGCTTGGAGGGACCTGTGTACCTTGTGGGCGTCCCAAGAGTGGATCGACATGTCTAGGAGAAACAGGAAAAACAGGGACGCCTGCGCAGGTTTGTGCAACACCTACATGGGAGGCCTCGGCATGGGTCACGTGGCATGAGACCTAATAAGCACACTTATCTTTTATCTCCTAGAAGTAATTACATTTCATAACTATATCTAATTAGGTCATTATTTAATTCCACGAAGGAGTACCAGACGGGGGTTCAACCCTCGGGATTCGCGGTTTGGAGGGTTCCATACACGCCCCGTGTGCGGCCAGACGGGACCCAGCCACCGATGCCGGCGCCTGCTCAGGAGCTGATTGTAAGTGCTTAAAACTTGTTATTTCAATTCTTTAGACAACCGTCGTTCTCGAATAAATATCACACATCTCAATTGTTGGCAGAATACATACATTGGGGCTTGAAGGAGAAGCATGGGGAAGAGGTTGATCCCGAGGAGATGCCCGTTGACCCTGTGCTCCTGTACAACCAATTTGGTGGGCGGGCTCATGGCAGGTACGGCGGTATGAACGCCGTCGTGCCGCCCGACGCGTATGTTGACGTCAAATAAACGCCAATTTAATACGTCAACATATTCCGGAATTCCAGCTTCTCGAGGGAAAATCAAGGTTTATACTAGTATTTTAATTATTCTAATAAAGTTCCACGAGTTGTGGTAGTATTTTGCATGCAGGAACTTACTTAGCGAAAATAGGACCAAGCCGGACAAAAGAGTGGGTCGGCCGACCCACCCTAGGCCGGCCGACCCAGCTCCTTCACCCAGTCAGGTCAGGATTGCACCGAGACATCCACAAGAGATTCTAGAGTACATCCAAGCCGTTGATTTCAGTCGGTTTCATCCAGAAAGAGGAGTAATCCTCAAGTTAAGCATAGGATTCCAAATGAACCCAATGCTACCGGTCTCCAACTGCCAAATCGACTCTGGAAGAAGATCTACACCATCAATGGAGCATCCCATGCAAAATCCATGGCCGGGAGACGAAGGAGGTGGGCCGACCCAGTGAGTAAGCCCCCTCGGGTTCCCCTTCGGGAGAGGGCTGGATGACACGTGTCCCTACACGTGGAGCATCCCTGTTGGCTGCGCAACACTATAAATAGACCCCCTCTCCTCACTTGTACCACAACACCACACCACCACACCACCACAACACTTTCACCTCTTCATTCCACTTTGTAGAGTAGCTCTTAGTTAGTAGAAGTTGGGAGTTAGAGTCAAGTCGAGCTACGCTCGGAGTTCCGGAAGAGTCTTCGGGAATTTGGGTAATTGCTGTTGTATCCTTTCCTAATTGTTTCAATTAGTAAGACTACTTCATTCATTGCTATAGTGTTGAACTTTATTTGAGCTGGGTATATCTGCATAAATGAGTTGTGCGGATACGCTTTACCGGTAGCTTATACTCGTCTGGAATCAGTTTAGGTTCTCACTCATATACTGTTAGAGCCAGCTAGTGAACCTAGATCAACTTCTTTTAGTACTGAGGAAGATTGATTAGGAATAGTCGCAGATGTGGTGTCTGAGGCTAGGACTAACTCGGTTTACATCCGGGCCCGCGTATATGTGGTAGGTGGTATCTCGTGCGTAACCCATAGCGTCCGGCTTCGGACCAATAGAGCCAAATCAGAATGATCATAACCATTCGGGATTCCAATTCAGGATAGCGGGTGGTAGTGAGTACCCGAGCTCCGACGACGAATATCAAGTGGACCACTAGTTGATTATCCTAAGACCGCTCAATTAAACTGAATCACACTACTTTGTGAACTTATTAAACTTGTCTCATTGTCCTCCCAACTGTCTATCTAGCTAGTGTAATTATCTCTTTGTGTGAATATTTATCTCGTGTGTGTGTGTGTCCCGGTCTTTCCATTTATCCTAACCCCCGTTACCTAGACTGGCTGGTATTTTAAATAATTAAGATATAGAGGATTATTTCTTTCAAATCCTCGTTCCCTGTGGATTCGATAACTCTAGGAATACTCCTGGTGAAAACTACAAGCGATATCCGTCCGCTTGCAGATTAATTTGTTTGAGCGTAAGAATCGCCAACAGCATACAAGCCAGAGGTTAGGAGACGTCGACGACATGCCTCCACAGCTCAGAACAAGCACATCGCAGAATTGGAAGAGCAAAACCGGCAGCTTCGAGAGGAGAAGGCGCAGCGAGATGCGGAGCGAGAGCAGGAGCGAAGGGAGAGAGAGGAGGAGCCAAGGGAGTGGCATGCGGCCAAGGAAAATGTGAAGGCCATCCAAGAACAGAACCTGCTCCTCCTGCGGCTGTACCAACAGGTAATTACACATGCATTACTCGCAAATTTGTCATTTCAGCTAAGTTCATTTGTTAACCTCTCCTATTGATCAGCATGGGTTTCAGCAGACGGGGACCGGCACCTCCAGCCAGCCGCAGATGCATGCGGTGATGACACAGATGCAGGGGGCACCAGCCACACAGTTTGAGCCTTCTTTTGCTCCTGCTTTCGTGCCACCACCACATTTCCCGATGGCGTACTTTCCACCTGCACCGAGGCCTTCACCGAGGGTAAGTTTGTGACCATGTGGTTTGATCCATGTCATTTTGTCTAATTCTGTATCCACTTAAAATGAATTGCCACTAATTTTGCGACCATGTCATTTCATCCAAATAATGCAATGCCTCTAATTATAGAAATATGACATTTCATCTTCTTTTGCAGGCGTTCGGCTCGGGTACGGTTGCGCCGGCGGTGATTGCTTCGAAGGGGGATGTTGATAGTGGCACGGGGTCTCCGCTCGAGCAGTTTGTCACCAACATCCTCAATCCCGACTACGACTTGAGTGGCGGCAGCCCGCACGAGATGTAGTTAGGGTATTCTAACTTTGCATACATTCTATCTATTCGAACTATATGGCTTGTATGTGACCTTTATTTGTGCTCTACAGACAATATATGAATTGTAAATATGTGTGGATCGATGATTAAGTTTTTGCGATGATGTGCTTGCATTTATCGATTATTTAGAGTTTATGGATGATGTGGTTGTATTTGGGCTTGAAATCGTGGTGGCGAGCTTCTAAATATGTGTGGTTGTGAATGTGTAGATTGGGAATTGAATATATGCTGGGATTTGGGTTATTTTGCAGGTTGAAGAGAGTTTTTAAAAATTGACAGCAATATTTGCTGCTGCCAATATAACAGTGTCGGCGGCAGTATCTGAACCGCCGACACAGATCAACATAAATGTCGGCCGCTGCCGCCGACATTGATGTTGATCTGTGTCAGCGCTTCCGATACTGCCGCCGACACTGCTATTTATGCCGTCGACACTAAATGTATCTCTGTAGGCGGCCGAAATCTATGCCTCCGAGATAACATAGGGCCAGAGGGGCCTAGGAGCTTAGCAGCAAGGAGCTGTGTCGGCGGCTAGTAAGGTGGCCGCCGATATAGATGCTGACACGTGTCACCTTCTCGATCGTGACGTGGACCCCACAAGTTAGAGCGCCGTGATAGGATCGGGCCGTTTGCCAAAGGCTATATCGGCGGCTAAAAATGCCACCGACATAGACCGATCGCACGAAAGCCCTTTCCCACATAGACCGATCGCACGAAAGACCTTTCCCAATTTCCTTTTTGTCGGCCAGGCCGCCAACAAAGATTAGCTATGTCGGCCAGGCAGCGTCGGCGAGGTTCCGACAAAGGTCAATATCGGCGGTATTTGGACCTGTGTCAGGGGCTTTTGCCGCTGATACTGCTACAGATTCCTGTAGTGATCACCAATATGCAAAACCTAAACTAGTTTAACTCAGTCACTATTTACATCTTTTTTCACTATTTATCTACATTTTGCTCTTATATTTTATTTGCCATAGTACTAGGCTGACCTAACATAAGTGTCAATTGGTGATGCTCTTACGCCAACTTTGAACAGCCTCCACAGTTGCATGTAATGGTATCATGATATTTTCGACATGTTTGAAGTCAAAGCTTCAAGGTTTATCTATACAAATCTTTTAAACTATTTGAAATAGATATCATATTTTTTTCATATATTAAAAAATAATAATTAGTCAACAAAGTTGTACTTTAAAAACTATGTCAATATCGAAAATGTAAATTTTTTGTGCCACGTACAAAAAGAGTATAACACTATTAACCATACGTAGCAGTCACTCAATAATATTGTAGCTTTAAATAGAGTGACTAATGGAGTAAAAAACTTTTTAAGTATAGTGTAAAATGTGAAGAAAACATAAAAAAGGATAATAGAATAAGTAGCTACTAGTAAAATAAAGTGTATAAATAGGGTGGCACGCAGGGGCGGACCCACCACTAGGGTACCCTGGGCCCAGGCCCAAAGTAAATTTTTTTGGCACACTTACCATCAGCTAGGAGTATAGGGAAAAATGAAGTATAAATTAGAGCTATCTGTTCCAACTCAATAAGCCTACCTCACCCGTCACCACCCAATAAGGCAATGGGCCACCTCACCAATCCACTGACCGAGCCCAGCCGAGCATCGGCCCACCCGAGCCATTTGGCACTTCCTCTCCAGCACACCTAATGAGCCTCCTTCCCTAGCCCAGTAGCCCCTCGGGCCGGCGATTCCCTAACCAACTCCCCACTCCCGGCTCCCCCAATCCCCTCAGGCCCTGACCGCCGCCTCTCGCCCCGCCCGTCGGCGTCGGCTGGTCAAGGCTGCGCTCGGCCCCATGGTGGCTCTGCTGCTATCTGCGCTTAGCCTCGCCGGCTCGCCGTCGGCCAAGCCCCACCATAGCCACCGCAGCCAAGGCCTCGCTTCACGCCACGCCGGTCGGCCTCGCTCGGCTTCGCCCGTCGACCTCGCGCCTCGCCCTCGCTTCCATGTCTACCCAAGTGGCCAAGTCAGTAAGTCACCAAGTCACTACAGGAATCCGTAGGAATTTCGTTGGCCAAAGACCGACGAAATTGGTATAATTTCGTCGGTTTGTCGACGAAATTAACTCGACGAAATGTGCTAGACGAAATTAAACCCCTTTTCATTGGTTGCTGATGAAATTACAATATTTCTGTCGGTTTCAGAGGCCGAAGAAATTAAAAAACCGATGGGCTGTGCGGGCGACAGAAGGCTAACGTGGCACGTAATTTCGTTGGCCTGGGCCGACGAAATTATCGTCCACGTCAGCAAAAAAAAAATCTGGGAGCTGGCGGATAAGGCTGGCGTGGCATTTAATTTCATCGGTTTTGGCCGACGAAATTATTGTCTACGTCAGCAAAAAATATCTGGGAGCTGGCGGTTAAGGCTGACGTGCCACATAATTTCCTCGGTTTTGGCCGACGAAATTACGGGCCAAGTCAGCAAAAAATATCAGTGCTCGGTTGTCTTGTGCTGTTGTAGCATTTAATTTCGTCGACCAAAACCATTAATTTTGTCATTTTTGGCCGATGAAATTACATATTTTTTTATAAAAAAAACAGGGTGCCGTTTTATTCTCAGTAAATTCAGATAATTCACAGAAAATTCTCAAAAATCACAGAAAAATCACCAAAAACACAAATAATTCACAGATATTCGTATCATCACAAACTTATATCTAACATCAAATATCGTCCAATACAAGATCCATAACAGCACATAGACAGAAATTAAACATAATCAAGTCCATACAACATCACATAGCGGAAGCACAAGTTTAATATCAAATCATCCAACTCAACTTCTACATCGACAAGTTTAATAGCAAGCACAAGTACAAAATGGATCTTCTAACTCGCAAGTGAGTACGATCCATGTCCACTGCCTGCCGCATCGGTGCCTCCCAAGTTGACCGAAGGCGTATCCGAAGAAGATGGTGTCGCAAAGCCCTAATCAATTGAAGGTAGCATTTGTGAGAGCGTGAATAGATGGAAGTAAATTTGCTTATAAAGATGTAATTTTATTACCTGTTGTGTCTCTTGAAATAAAAAGCCAGGCGGAGGAGGCGGACGCCGAAACGCAGGCAATTGAATATTTGGCGCAAACTGAGAGTAGGACATTGCCTATAGTAAAAAGAACATGCAAGTGGTATTAATTTTCAGCTAATTCATTCAAATGTCAACTATATGTACTTGTATTATCCAATTATCAAGTTAGCGAGGAAAATAATATCATTTTAGCCATATGCACTTTTCTTCTCCAATCATCAAGCTATCTAACTTAACTATGCAACTTTGGTCCTAAATTGACATTCAATACAACAGAGGCGTTTAATAGTGACAAATGAGCTAATCCACTCCATATGCACTTATTTTATTCGATTATCGAGCTACCTAGCCTAAATTTACATTCAATGCATAAGAAGCATATAATGACGACTAATAAGGTATTTCACATTAATGTAAGCAATATGAAACTGTCTTCTCTTATTTTTGAGATATGAAGGCAAATAATGCAATTTTCATATTAACTTGTCATCCACTTGCAAAAGAAGTATTTAATAGAGATCAATTTTACTTACTTCGAAGTGCTCTCGCTGATATGTCTGATATTCCATCACGTACTTCAGATACTCCTGTTGCTGGCTCAACTGCTGCTCCAGCTGTACCTCTCGCGAGGTACGAGAACTGCTCCAACTGCCTTGTAAGGAATGAGACGACCTTGCCTCGGCTAAGGCTTGGCTAGAATCCATCACCCCGTTGAACATGGGAAACCTCCCATGCTTTCTGCCACCACCGCTCGAGTACAATGCCACTGGGTCCACAGGCTGTTGCCTCCAATTACAGTCTTCTCCATGACGGGACACCATTTCCTCTCCATACCGAGCCTACAAAAAATTTCAAACATTAGTGGAAAATTTGGAAAATATTTTATTCGAAGGTGTGTAGTTCTATGTCACCAGGTTTTGTGTCGCTGTCTGATTGCATAATATATCCGGCTGTTCTGCGTTTTCTCCAAAGTGGCCTCGGATATATGTGTCGATTTCACTTGGCGTATTCCCACTTTTAGCTTGCTGAATTGCACACAATGATATATATTTTAATGAGTATAATAACAGATGAATGGTAAATACAAAATCTATAAGACCATACATACCATCCTTTTGGCTAAACGAAGATGTCCGTCGGCGCCTGTTGGCGATTCTTACGCTCTTACAAATTAATCCGCAAGCGGACGGATATCGCTTGTAGTTTTCACCTAGGAGTATTCCAAGGTATCGAATCCACAGGGAGCGTGGGAGAAAGATAATTCTAATATCTATATTATTGATATACCAACCAACTAGCTAACGGGTAAAATATGATACGATAAATAGACCGGTGACACACACACTAAGTAGAGTGCTACGATAATTAGACAGACAGTTGGGAGGACAACGAGACGAGTTTAATAAGTTCACAAATGTTGTGTGATTCAGTTTATTGAGAGAGCTTGGGCAATAACGATCAGTGGTTCACTTAATATTCGTCCGGAGCTCGGATACTCACTACCACCCGCTATCCTGAATTGGAATCCCGAATGGTTGTGATCGTTCTGATTTGGCTCTACTGGTCCAAAGCCGGACGCTGTGGGTTACGCACGAGATACTTAGTATCTACGGATGGATAGGGCTGTCTACCTATCACCTACCACATATACGTGGGCCCAGGTGTAAATCGAGTTAGTCCTAGCCTCAGACACCACGTCTGCTACTATTTCTAATCAACCTTCCTCGGATCCTAGGAAGATGATCTAGGTTCAATACCTAGCTCTCTAAGTATACGAGTAAGAACCTAAACTGATTCCAGACGAACACAAGCTACCGGTAAGGCAAATCCACACAACTCATATAGCAAATATGCTCAATCTCAAATAAAGCTGAACACAATATAACATGAATGAAGTAGTCTTACTGAATACTTTCGGTAAACAGGAAAGGATACAAGAGCGTTACCCAAATTCCCGAAGACACTTCCGGAACTCCAAGGCTTCAGCTCGACTCGACTCTAACTCCCAACTAATCTACTCTAACTAAAGAGCAACTCTAAATGAAGTGGAAGAAGTGAAGTGTGGTGGTATGTTAAAAGTGAGGTGAGGGGGTCCTTTTATAGCGTTCCCGAGCCAATGGGGGAGTGCCACGGCATGGGACAAGTATCACACAACCCCCTCCAAAGGAGAATCCAAGGCGAGCCCGAGGGTGGGTCGGCCGGCCTAGGTGGGTCGGCCGGCCCACCTTTTTCATCATCTGGCCCTCCAATTCGGTGTAGATGCTCCATAGACGGTCTAGATTACTTCCTCAAGTCGGTTTGGCAGTTGGAGACCGGTAGCATTGGGTTCCTTTAGAATCCTATGATTAACTTGAGGATTACTCCACCTTCTGGATGAAACCGACTTGCATGGATGGTTGGGATGGCCTCTAGGTGTGTTCCTTGGCATGTGGGAGAAAAACCGACGCAAATTGGCCAAAAGAATGGGCCGGCCGACCTGGCTTGGGTCGGCCGACCTGGTCTGGTCCGGTCAGGCTCGTCCTCTTCCGGAACTCATTTCTCCCTCATCCGAGCTCCAAATACAGCAAATAATATATGCATTTCGATCGTCTCGACGAGCTCTTCATCATGTTGCAGTCCATTTTATCATTTGATGACTTTCAAAATATGTTTATTATAAACTCCATCTTTCGACCGATTTGTATACGGCCGATAAATTGTCTTTTCTTGTGCATGCCTGCAAAACATGAGACTACACCAAAACTCGTGGTACTCATTAATTTTAGCCTCAATGTAGTTTGAATTCCTTTATTTTGTAGATATGTTGACGGTCAAAAGTATACAAAATATTGGAAATAAGGACCGTCAACAGCGCTGTATCGATGTGTTGTCCTTGGGCCGGCATTCCTATTACTCCTTTTCTTCCCTGACTGCTCCACAAAGGCAGGGGACACCCAGTATGCACAAAGTGCCTGCCAAGCATCAGGACACTTTCTAACCCAAGGGATATCTACCTGGAGGTATTCATCAGCTCGAAGGTATATTGTTGAAGCGCCTAGCTTTCTATTCATATTTTCATTCTTGACCCGCTTATACGCTTATAGTATAAGCATACAGCCGAGATACGCGCACTTGACATCATGTCCTTCACCACCTTCACAATAATACATAGAAAAATGTGAAGTTAATACACGTATACATTTTGTTAACAGTACGAAAGTACAAGAAAAAATGGCAAGTTACCACCTTCGTAGCAGCCTTCTCAAACACATATTTTGCCTTGGCCTCAAATGCCCTCTCCTGTCCTTCTGGCAAACGGTATCTCTCCTAATAATGATCATACTACAAGTTAAAAAGTGTGATTTTTGAATCAACAAAGGATGCAAATAAGAAGTGCCTTAGTTCATATTGATGGAAGGTATAATTGTTTTACCCAAAAGTCGATCCAGACCCTGTGTGAAACAGTGCCATGTTGGCCATCAATAGCCAACTTATAGTGTGCCAACTTTGTCGCCGGCTGAGAAACACCTTGCACCACTACCATCACTGGATAGTGGTACCAAAGAAGATTCCCCAATTGGCCGTTTACAGGCGTCAACCTGTTCTTTCCCGTCCAAGCAAGATCCTCCCATTGCCTACAAAATTTAAATACACAAAATAAAAATATAGAAATGAAAAGATATGAAATTCATTCAATATTCTCTTGTCGTTTCATCACTCACCAATCTCCATGGGGAACAATCACCCTCCTTAACTGAGGGTTACTAAGTGATGTGCTCATCAGGTTAGTGGGCCTATACCTGAAAAGGATAGACACAAATTAGTTAGTAAAATATCTGAAAGATCATTTCTTATTATGTAAAAAGACAAAATACATCACTAATTACCTGAAAGAAGGTGCAGGAACATTCTCTTCCTCTTCACCATCCTCTTCGTCTTCACCATCCTCTCCCTCTAATTCACCTCCCTCTTCAATACCATCCTCTCCCTCCTCAGCCTCCACTTCCTCTGACTCACCTCCCACTTCACCAACTTCTCCATCAAAAGTATTACGTACCTCGTCAGCGACCTCCATTTCAGCATCTTCTGGAGGAGAAGTCTCCAAACGAACTTGCTAAAGGCAATTTGCCAACTCTCTTCGGCGGCTTAGTTGGGAGCTGCTGCAAAATATGTGCTCACGTAGTACGATATCTCCTTGAGATAATATGCTTCGGTAATGCATCCTTCAACTCTTGCTTTGTTACGCATAGTTGTCCTAAGCTTTTTAAGGTTTCTTTCTATTAGATACATCCATCGATATTGTACGGACCCGGCAACCTCCACTTCATAAGACAGATGCACTAAAAGATGTTGCATTACATTCATAAAGCCTGGTGGAAATACTTTCTCTAACTTACAAACAAGCACATGTATGTCTTTCTTCAATTTTTTCATCATATTTTTACTTATCTCCTTAGAACACAGCTGCCTATAGAAAAAACTGAGCTCAGCAAATATTGTCCACATTTCATCTTTAAAGTAACCATGAAGCATTACAGGAAGCAATCTTTCCATGATAATGTCATAATCATAACTCTTGAGACCACTAATCTTTCCGGTGTTTATGTTCACCACACGTCTCAGATTAGCTGCATGACCATCAGAAAATTTAATCTTCTGTAGCCATAAGAGCACCTCCTTTTTTCAGCCGGTTTGAGATAGTACGCAGCTCGTGGCTTCCCTGAGCGTCCATGTTGATCCTCTAGTAATTCAAGGGTAGGTCGAGCACAGATTTCAGCCATATCTTTACGAGCCTTCATGTTGTCTTTTGTTTTGTCTTTGTAGTTGAAGACTGTGCTGACAACAGTTTCCAAAACATTATGTTCTTGATGCATAACATCGACATTATGCCGGTGAATTAGGTGGATAGCATAAGGGAGGCTCCAAATGGAGGATATGTGAGTCCAGTTATGAGTCTCTTTAAAATCTTTGTATCCATCCTCCGTGATGACTAACTTATTGTGCCATTCAACAATTTCACGTGCCGTCAAAAGTTTAGGTGGACCTTTTATTATGATCGTGCCTTTTCACAATGCATCGCTCTGCATCCTGAATGGATGATTGGCGGTAGTGAAACGCCGATGACAATCAAAGAAACAGAATTTGCCACCATGGTTCAGTTGAAATGCATCTGAATCACCCATGCACAGTGACGGCGTGTTCACCGCTCAACCACTGCGGATCACACCCCTAGTCAGATTTTTAGTCTGCTAGCCAACTCGATCAAGCTCGGTTCGATTTGAGCGTTGGGCACAACAAGGAGCGACTCGCAGATTTACCCAGGTTCGGACCCCCTCGCGGGTAATAGTCCTACTCCTGCTGAGCCTTAGCTCTTTTCTGATTGTGGTTGAATGGGAATGTGTTTACAGGGTGCTTGTGAACTGCGTGTGTTTGGAACCTATGCTTGTGCAACGTTTGCACCTTACGTCTGCTCTCCTCCTCCCCTTTCTCCCCTCTCTCTCCTCCCTTTATACAAGCTTTGGGTGGCGGAGAGAGCCAAAGGGGGGGGTAGGCAAGACAAGATTTCAAGATAATCGACAAGACACGACAGAAGAGATTTAAAACGTTGCCGCCACGCGCCAGCAGCAGGCCTCGCCCTCGCGTGCCCGGTGGCCACCCACCAAGCCTTGTCACACCGGTGAGGCTGCGGGTGGGGCCCACTGCCTCCCTCCGGCAGGCGGCCTCCTCAAGCAAGCCTTCTTTCACGGTCAATTCTTCTCGCCACAAGGATGCCGCCGAGACTGCAAGGGTCATCAGAAGCGGTAATCATTTCTTGGTGCCTCCGCTGCGTGATGTCTCATTAAATGCGCTTCGTCCTTCAGCAGGGGGAGCCTTCGTCCCAAGACTCTTCGCAACGCTCGCCGCTGGCCCCACCTAACGTGTGGGACCTCGCTGGTCTTCGAGAGGGCTCGACCACGCACTCCGCTCGGGCGTGGGGCCCTCGCCTGGTCTTCAGAGGGGGCTCGCCCACGCACCCGCCTGGCGCGTGGGGCCTCTTGGCCTCCTGAGGGGCTCGCCCACGCGCTGGGGCCTTGCTCGCCCGCCTGACGCGTGGGGCCCTCCTGGCCCTCTGAGGGGCTCGCCG
The DNA here is from genome assembly GCA_036346415.1 of Raddia guianensis. Lineage (NCBI taxonomy): Eukaryota > Viridiplantae > Streptophyta > Magnoliopsida > Poales > Poaceae > Raddia > Raddia guianensis. The sequence continues at coordinate 47,337,417 of CM070535.1, read as the reverse complement.
CCACGCCTGGGCCTTGCTCGCCCACTGACGCGTGGGCCTCTTGGCCTCTGAGGGGCTCGCCACGCGCTGGGCTCGCTCGCCGCCCGACGCGTGGGGCCCTCTTTGGCGCTTAGGGGCTCGCCCGCGCTGGGGCCTTGCTTCGCCGCCTTGAGCGCCGAGGACTCGCCACGCATGGCTGGGCCTTGCTTCGCCGCTGACGATGGGGCCCTCTTGGCCTTCTCGGGACTCTTTGTACCCCGGTATTTATTACACCGACAAGAGCCGGGTCCACCATGATCGCGAATCGTCAGCAGACACTTTTCCGTTTCTTGTGTGGCGGGAGACGAATCGTGGGGGCCCACCACCTGCGGCGGCCGTACGCCTGATTCTCCACCTGCACACGATCTTCCTTGGGGAAATACGCCGCTTTTCGCGGGAAACCAAAACGCGCGAGGCAATAAATAGCTGGCAGCATGAAGCGGAATCCAAACCGTCGTGCTCGCGCCCCACGCCTATAAATACTTCTCTCAGCGCTGCGGTCGATCCTTCCGCACGCTAAGTCTTCACAAACTGTCAATTGCCTCCTTCGCTGCCACCACAGAGTCTTCTTTCTCTTTGCCAACTTCTCCACTGCTTTCCAATGGTGCCCAAACGCAGCAAGGATCGCCGTGGAAGCGCGCCGTCGCTGGGCCAGGTTTTCCTACCTCCGCCGACGAAGACTCGGCCGAGGCGGCTTCAAGTGTTCGTGCCGCCAACCGCCGCCCGGTTCGCCCGGCACCATGGCGCCGAACCCTCGCGACGGGAGATTATCACCTTCGTGCAGGCGGCTGGTGGGGCTCATCCCGCCGTACTCTGAATTTTTCTTGGGGGTGCTCGCTTTTACGAGATCCAGCGGTGCACCTTCCCCAACTCCATCATTCGCTGGCCATCTTCGCCCACCTCTGCGAGATGTTCGTGGGGACGATGCCAAGCCTCCCGCTCTGGCGCCGGCTCTTCGTATACACGCGAGGCCGCGCCTCGCAGGGGCCTTCGAGGCTGCTACTTCACGCCACAAACTGCCGCCTTCATCCTGTCGCGCCCAAGTCCAACTGGAAGGATGGTACCGACAATGGTACAGACGTGGAGGACTCCAGCGGCTGCGACGATCTTTCTCTTCCTGAGGGTCCCGCGGAGCCCACCGCCAACTGTGGGGCTTCGCCCGACGATTCAGCGGAGCTAGGGTTGATGCTGGCGCGCATCGTCGATCTTCGCCGCCGTGGGCTCACCGGAACCCTCGTCGTGGCGGATTTTTGGCGGCGCCGACCGCCCGCTCGCGATGAGGACTCGCCTACTTTGGATGTACTATGGCGACAACGATGGAGTCCGCGTCGCCCTCGGCGGTGAGTGCTCTTTTAGTCTTTTGGGTCTCTTGTCTTTCTTGGAATCTTTTTGCTTGCCGACCTTACGGCTTCCTTTCTTGCTCGCCCAACCGCAGGAACGTCTTGAGACGGCGTGTTCGGGACCGGGTGGCGGGACTACTGGCCCCACCAATCGGCGACACTTTGCTGCCTGCAGGCGTCCTCCCCCTCTGCGACTGGGATCCACAGGAGCGCAACCAACACTTGCGTGCGCTGCCCCCCATGGAGGTCTCTGGTCCTGCGGTCCAAGTGGCACGGTGGCTACTACAGATCCGCGATTCGCCTCCGGCGACCGCCCAAGCCTCATGCCGCCGCTACCTCTGCCGTGGCGGGCGACTCGACTCAGCGCTTCGGGAAGCGCCGCCTCATCTCGCTGTGGGACGACGACGAAGAGGAGGGAGAGACGAGCCCAAAGAGGGCTCGCCTCCAATCTGAAGCCGCCGCCACCGCTGCCCTCTCTGGGGCCTGCTGCTACTACCCGCCCGCTCCGCCCGATTTCAGCCGCTCCTTCTACGCCGACGCTTCTGCAGACGCTTGCCGACGCTGGCTGCCCTGGCGCTGCGGTGCTGGTGCTTCCTGCTGCACTGCTCAGCGCCAATACGGCTGACGGCGGTGACCGCGACTGCGCCACCACCGCCTCCGCAATCAAGCGACCTGGAGCTCCCCTCTTCAGCTTTCGCTTTCAAGGCGCGCCACTTCAGGTTGGTTTTCCCTGCGCTTACGCACATTTCGCATTAGGGTTAGCATGCTACACGTTTATTGCATACCTGAACCCTGTTTGTCCTTCTTGGAACAGGGCGGACGCTGGGGCATCGAGCTCCGCTCGCGCATTCGCCAAATTTCACCGCCGGCCGCTCCTTTGACGGAGGTCGCTCAAGGCGGCGGAGAGCTTCGCCGGCGCCGCACCGGAGAACCTTCAGCCACTGCGTCGCTGGCGCCGCCGCCATCTCGGCCGTGACCGCCGACGAGGGCGCCTTCGAGGCGCCGCACCTCTCCCGCACTGGGCGACGGGAGGAAGCCCTTGCTTTGGCGGAGCGATCCGCCGGGCGAAGCTGGCGGGCCTTGGCCAAGAAACCGCCCAAGAGGGCGATGACCAGCGAGGCTACGGCAGCCAAGCCGCCGCTGCCTCGGCCGCCAAGCAGATCAAGACCTCCGCCGAACACTTCGGCGCCGCCCAACCTCGCCGACATCTGCGACCGCTTACCACGGCTTCAGGACGCTTCGCACTCCACTGGTGTTACCTTGTATCCCGCTGGAGGAGACGGCCGCGAAGATCTGTTGGCGCCGTGGGGACGAGCCGCCAAGCCTGCGCGGTCTTCCGGTGGCGTTATGGACGCGGGCGATCGAAGACGGTCGCCGTGGCGCTCTTGAAGCGGCTGGTTCATCTTGGGCAATCGTTTTGCTCGAGACGCGCGTTTGATCTCGGCGCCGCCACGGGAGCCTTCGCGCCAGTGGACCGGATCGGCAAAGCGCTGAGTTGACACGCCGCCGCCACGTATCCATGATGGGCGGCGCCGCTCAGCGGAAGATTTAAGACGAGGAGGAGAAGCGAGACTCCCTGTCTATTTCGCCTTGTAACGTTGCCTATCAATGCAAACAAACTTTTGCTCTTTTGTTGTGAGTCTCACTTGAACTTCGCACAATTTTAACTTGCGGAATTGAGCTGGGCACTTGACCGCCAAAGGCTTTAGATCTAACGTTCGCCGTAGTGAGCGCTGTTTCCTTAGGCATCTGGTTACTTCAACCCTTATGGCCTCTCGCAACCCGACTTAAACATTACGTGGCGAAGCGCTTAGCTTCCGAAGTGGTCTAGTCGCTGGTGCCATTGTTGGCGCATTGCCTAGACCGAGCCGACACACCGAGCTAGAACCGCCTTCCGTCCGCCGCCGCACCAACGTAAGTTATAAGCGTTTGCCTTTGCAACTAAGGGCCATCGACCATAAGTACTTTCGCTACCGACTTTCGGTGAGAATGTTTTCTATGAGACCTTTTAAGGCTAAGCCACCGATCGCGAAAAAGCTTTAGGCGAGCTTTACTGTTGAAAGTGGCGCTTTTGTCCTCGTGCATCTGGTTACTTCAACCCTTATGGCCTCTTTTCTTGAACCGACCCTAGGCGTCGCGTGCAGCACTTATCTTCCGGAAGTGGTCTAGTCGCCGGTGCATTGTTGGTGCATTGCCTAGACCGAGCCGACACACGGGCTAGAACCCGCCTTCCGTCCGCTTTGCCTCGCCCCAACCCAAGAAGTCGAGGCGTTAGTCCTTGCAACTAAGGGCCATCGCTTTAAATACTTTTTTCGCTACCGACTTTCAATGAATGCTTTCTAATGACTTGAGGCTAAAAAAAGCAGATGCCCACAAGGAGGCGTAACTTATCTCTTATTGAAGATGGCTTTGTACAATGCAGCCCCGAGGCGAAGGTGAAGGAAGAAGACCTCGCCGCTCGGCTCCAAAGGAAGGCCAAAAAAGCTTCGAACTGCTACCACGGATAGAACTTCCTCACCGCCGACGTTCCAAGTGTTCGCCAATTCGCGACCATCCTCGAATGCGAGCTCGACCGAGCTGGGCGGAGATCGAGACCACCTTGAAGGGGCCTCCCACGTGGGAGCAGTTTGTTGCGCCCTACTGCGCTTTGATTTTCGCAGAACGGGTCACCATCGCCGATGTTCTCACACACCCGCCTTTGCTTGATAACGGCGCCTTGCTGGTACTTGGCGGCCCGGATCGCCGCCCTGTCTCGGATCTCCTCCAGGAGATTCACTTCGTCCTGACGCCGGTCAGGGTCTTTGTCTTCGCTGAACGCCGCCACCCTTGGGGAGCTGAAGGCGAGCTCTGATGGGAGCACCGCCTCAGAGCCATACACCAGGAAGAAGGGGGTCTCGCTGGTGGCTCTATTGGAAGTTGTCCGCAGCGCCCACAACACAGTGGGGACTTCTTCAGCCCAGCGCTTGCCACGCTTTTCCAGGCGATCGAACGCCCTTGTCTTGAGCCCTTTGAGTACTTCCGCGTTCGCCCGCTCCACTTGCCCATTGCTCTTCGGATGCATAACGGAGGCAAAGCACGCCTTGGTACCCAACTCTTCGCACCGATCTTGGAAATCAGCGCTTTTGGCGGCGCCGTTGTCGATGATGATTACATTGGCGACACGAACCGGACGAAGATGCTCTTCATAAACTTGATAGCCGCTGCGGATGTGATCGCGGGACCTGGCGAGGCTTCAACCCACTTAGTGAACTTGTCGATGGCGGCGAGCAGATGAGTGTAACCTCCGGCCGCTCATGAACGGGCCTCAGATGTCCGGCCCTGGACCGCGAACGGCAGAGAGCGGAATGGTGCGCCGCGCTGGGCGATCGGTGGATCTACTTAGCATGAAATTTGCACGCCGCATCTCCTCACCAGCTCGAAGGCATCACGGAGGCAGTAGGCCAATAGAAGCCGTGGCGAAAGCTTTCCCAACCAACGCCTCGGCCTGAATGACTCCGCACATGCCTCCATGGATCTCGAGAGAATTTCACTCCCGCTTCCCGAAAGTGACGCGCAAGTAGAACTCCGTTTGCGCTCGGGCGTCTGAGTCCCCACCTACCGTAGGCGTGGCGCTTGGCCTTGCGCGCTATCTTCTCGGTGACGCGTCATCGCCGGGATCACTCCATCCCGCAGGTAGGCTAGGATCGGATCCATCCACTGACCTTCCCGGACGAGTGTGACGACGTTCTGTACATTGTCGCCGACGTACTCCGCCTGGCCTGGCGTTTCCGCCTCAACCGCCTCAGCAGTTCTTCCGCCTTGTCGACGATTGGGATATCGACCCAAGTCAACCAAGGTTCTTCAAAGAGGAGATAGGAGACACGCCGAACAACCACGAACAGCAATGAACAGGAGACAGGGGTTTTTATCCTGGTTCGGGCCTCTCGGGAGAGATAATAGCCCTACGTCTAGCCTTTCTTATATATCAGAGATGAATACAAGAGATGGCTCGACGAGACGAACAAGTCTCGGCGAGATTATGGTGTAGCAAAGCGCTATGATCAGGTGTCTAACAGATGCTAAAGCTAGATGTAGATCTCGATCGTCCCCTCTACATGCCGGGGACTCGGTTTATATAGTGCAAGGCAAACCGACCTACCGAGGGAATATCGGGCCGGGCTAACTACCAGATCGTAACGAACTCATACATGCCAAATATGACCTACGGTAGATAAGGTAATCTCCTAATCTTGGGGATCACGACCTCCAATCCAATCCGGGAAACCACGTCCGGGTCTTCACGTAGCCGTGCAGAACTCTTGTTCGAGACGGACTCAAACACGATTCCTTGGCCACCACGCACCACGCCAGCCAGGAAGCTGTTCGGCAGGATGCATATGGGCCAGATAGAACCTTCCAGGGAGCTGGGCCCTGGTAGGCTGTTTGATCGGGCCGTCAGGGAGTGGGCCATGGCAATGGGCCGTGATTTTATCCCCGACAGCTAGCCCCCGAGACTCAAGTGGAAGGACTCACTAGAGTGGGGTCGTCCTCTTGAGAGTCAAGTCACGAAACGGGAAATTTCGCTGCTACAGAGACGCGTAACAAGCGACCGAACAGGTCATGGTTCAACCGAACAAGACTTGTTCGGGACCGAACAGACCCGATCAGTACCGAGCAACTCTGTTGCGTCGAACAGGGAATCACGTCTGCCCGAGCAGAACACTCAGCCTTCAGTGCGGACACTGGAAAAACTAGCCGTTGGCAGATTCCAACGGTAACTTCCTATCGCTGCGCAGTGAAAACAGGCGACCGTTTTACCCAGCCGTTGCGGTAAAAACTAGCCGTTTGTGACAAACCGTTGCAGAGCCACTCACACGGGACTATAAAAGTACCCAAGCTGCCCGCGGCCAGCCACTCCTGCTCTCACGCCTTTCCTCTCTAAGCCCTAGTTCCAACCGCGCTCAGCATCAAAGAACCAAACACCACCTTCCAGCCTGTTAGTCCAACCCTGGGAACAGCCATGGCCAAGTTTACTGGCACTAGCCTGACCGAGGAGGACCTGAAGGTCTGGGAGGAGGAGGGCCACATCGACACCGGTAGCTGGAGGCTGCCCGGAGAGGAGGATACTCCGGAGCCGCTGGAGGGAGAGTTCGTCAACTTCGAACAGTTCGCACTGTTCGGGTTACGATCTCCCGAAAGCGACTTCGTCGAGGCCTTCTTAAACATTAGCGGATTAGAGGTGGCGAACCTCAATCCGAACTCCATCCTCCAGATGGTCGTCTTCGCTTTTGTGCGAAGGCTATCTGGGAATCGATCCGCCGGTGGGGCTGTTCCTCCACTATTACACAGTGACGAGGAGCAGCTCCGCCGCTTCGGCGCTGGGGTGCTACTACCTCAAGCTCCGGGCCACCGCCGACGACGCCAGACCCTCGCCCACATTGCTTTCGACTCGATGGGCGTGGTGGGTGAGGTGGTTCTACAGCAAGCGGAGCGGCGATAGCAAGCTCATCTTCACCGGGAAAGCGCCGGCGAAGGGAACCCCAATGCCTCGGCCGGAGATGTCCGCCGAGGATTGGTACCTGACAAGGAAGATCGCCTCCCTCGTGAGTCTCGGGCTCACGGGCAGGGAGATCATCCGGGACTTCACAGCGAACAGGATCTCATTGCGGGTAGGCCCTATCCCTTCTACAAGATAGAGGGATGGGAAGACATCACAAGGGAGAGCACGGGTAAGTACCTTTAAGACTCAACCTTGACATAGACTTATTTCCTCCGAACAGGAACTAACATTCCCTTCTGCTCGGGCAGAGAAGCCAACCGACGCATGGGTGACCGAACGGGTCGACGCCATGCTAAAGGCGGCGAAGAAGGACAGCGAGGTCACCGGCGAGGTGGCGTACACCTGTCCGCGCAACGTGCTTGTCCGCTCAGACGAGGTAAATCTCTTATACTCAGCCAGTGTTGCTAGACTTGCACCGTTGTTTGATGGCTAATGTCCACTTCTCAAAACGCGCAGGAGGACCAGCTGATCCTTGGAGGGATCGTTGAGGAACTCTCCGGGTCTGAGAAGGAGAAGGCGAAGAAGGGCAAGGCTAAGGTGACCGTGAAGCCCAAGGTGGCGGCCGAGCCAACACGGAGCTCGCCGCGACATGGTGGCCGCCAACCGTCGAAGAAGCCATCCGCGGCGACGGAGCGCACCGAGCAGACCAAGCGGGCGCGCGGTCAGCCCAGCGGGAAGAGACCAAGTCCCTCCCTCCTCGCCGAGCAGAGCGACGAAGAGGTAAAGACCATGGCCCTCTGGCTTAGGCGTTACACGCAAGCTCACCCTGGCCGCATGGATCGGCTGCAACAGGTCGCCGAGCAGAGGAGGCTCGAAGAGGAGGTCGCGCGCAAGGAAAAGCTTCTTGCGCTGCGTGAGAAGAGTGCTCAGCTCAGCCGAGAGCTGAGCTCGCCATATGAACACCCAAGGGCCAAGGCGGAGAATCCGCCAAGGAGCCCCCAAGGAAGAGGCGGAAGGTTCTAGCGACGAAGATCAAGATCAAGCCTTCCGCGGCAGGTATGCAGAAATCGAACTTTCGATCTTTCCACCCTCTGACCGCATTAGACTTAACCATCAACTCTTTTTCATCAGCCGCCCAAGAGGAGATCGCCACAGACGACGTCGAGGCAGCACTCGAGCGGTCGCTGCTGCCCGAGCACCTACACGGTGCATCGCGGGCAGTGAGGCTGGCGAGCCTCAAGGACAAGCTGGCGGCGTGGAGCCTGCTGCCGTCAGGTTCCAGCGAGCAGCTCGACGCGCTCAAAGGCGCGGTTGAGCGGCTGGAGGCAGAAGAGGCAGCGAGCGGCGCCACGGACGGCGGGGCCAAGACAATGGCTCCGGAAGCTGCCCAGGGCGGGACCGAGCAGCCGGTCCTGCCAGGGCCTTCGTCGCAGGGGCAGCTCACCCCTGAGGCGACGGGATTCTCTGGCGAGCAGGGTAAAATCCCTGCCACCAGGGAGCAAGAAGAAGCCCCCGAGCAGGTCGCGCAAACCGTCCTGCCCGCGGAGGTATCGGCTCCATCCGGTGGAGTGGCTCCGGGCTCGCCGAGTTGGTTGTTTCACGGAAGAGGAAGAGGAAGAGGAGAAGGAGCGCGGAGACGAAAGTGCTTCCCCCGTCGCTCCTGCTCCCGGACAGACGCGCTCCCGCAAGAAGAAGGAGCGAACAAGGCGGCGACGGGAAGAACGCGCCCGTCTCATCCCGCACGAGCGGGGCTTCGTGACGCATGGTCTTGAGGACCGTCTGCGCCGCGGGCTAAAGCGCCGACTTGGGAAGGTAAACACCAAGACCGCGCCTAGCCCGGTTGGATAGCTTCACCGTAAAAGCGGTTAACTTGCCTTCTCTCCCAGGTCTTAAAGGACACCATGGAGGAGCTCGAGGACGGCGTCACCATCGAGCGAAGCGCCGTACTAGCGTCCCTCTGGGAGCACCTCCGGACGGGGGCGTCCGAGGCAGAGCCCTCTGCACCAGCCCAAAGTCGAAGCCGGCTGAAGGCGAAGGTGAAGGGGCTCAAAGTCCAACTTGCCAAGGAGAGGCGTTCTTGCGAGGCTCTCCTAGAGGAAGCCGAGTGGCCTTGCAGAGCCATCAAGGCGAAGGCCATGAGGAGAAGCCGGGCCGCACGAAGTGGCTCAAGAGCAGCCGACGCTGGTCCCCATCAAGGGACCAGCTCATGGCGGAAGTCAAGAAGCTCAAGGCCCGGCTTGCTAAGGAGGAGCGGACATCCGCGGGACTCTGTGCCAAAATCTCAACCCCTGTGGGCTTCACAGAAGAGATCGAGGAGATGGGATGGCGGTGAGGGCGATCACCGAGAGAAGAATGTCAAGGAGCCGGACGAGCAGCTCAAGACCGCTGAGCAATGGGTTAGCAGAGCGAGGCTCGACCGACCAGTGGGCCAAGACCGAAGAGGTCGAGGCTCTCCGTCTTGAAGGCGACCAGGCGAGGCCAGAGCAGCAAGGAGGAAGCCGATCGTCTCCGAGCTGAGGCCAGAGAGGGGTTCAAAGCCCAAGGGGAAGTCCTGCGCCTCAAGGAAGTGATCGAGGAGCTCAAGGAGCAACTCGCTTCTAAATAGTCAGAGGGTCAGAACCCGAGAGGGACCTTTGTACCTGCAAATTTTGTTAATAAAGACTTACCCTTTTCCTTGCAAAGAAAGAGCAGCAAAAAAGACAAGAACGAACTGAAACTAAGAGAAAAGCGAACAGCGCTAGGAAGTTTGAGAAAACCGGTAGAGCGCTACGCCTAACTCCGGCCCGTTTGTGCGGTTGCTGCGAGAACCTAAGTTTGCGAACTCGAACAGGTGCACAAGAGAAAAGAGCGACACCCTAGCCCCCGGTACGGACGATGCTCGAGAACCTAAGCTTGCGAACTCGAGCACGTGCGTAGAGAGAAAGAGCGACACCCGAACCTTGCTCGATGTGTTCCGCACCGCTTCGTTGGCGTAAGTTAAGCGATTCGAGAGTAACCGAACAAGGAAAGTGCCTGCGCATGGGGCTTACGAGCGAGCTTTGCCAAGTGGTCGCGCCAAGCAAGAAGTGCCTCCGCATGGGGCTTACGAGAGCAGACTTAGCCGCAAGGTGGAAAGGCCGTGTTACGCAACCCTGAGTTTAGGAACTTATCGCAACCAGATACGGGTAGGGAACAATCCTTAAGATTGCGGAGCCAAAAGTTCGCAAGGCCGGGCAGCCATCAAGTGTTACCAGAGAGAAAGAGGTAGTCTTCAAAAGACAAGAAGTGAAAAAAGCAGAGGCCGCGAGAATTCACTTAATTATGGGATTGAACTTTACATGGTGCCCGAGAGACTTGGACGAACTAAAGGCGCTGAAGTTTACAAAAAGCGCAGGCTAAGAAAAGTAAAAGACTTACACAAAGAACTTACGAAGGTGGTCGATGTTCCAAGTCTTTGGTCAGCTCTCTCCGTCCTCCATAGCCAGCGAACAGCCCGGTGGCGTAAGAAACGACCGTGAACAGGCCCTCCCAACGAGGAGTTAACTTGTTGGCATTGGACAAGTTCTGGACACGGCGTGAACGAGGTCGCCCGCCTTCAAAGCCCTTGGTCGAATCGACTTGGCTGCGTCTTGCGGTGAAGATCTTGCTGGTAGCGCGCCATTCGACTTGTGCCCGGTCGCGTGTGCCTTCGAGGAGATCGAGATCGAGGAGGCTCTTGCTCATCGTCAACTAAGTTGACCGAGCTCGTCTTGAGGCAAACCGAGTCTGATTTCGTGGCGCGTGATGGCTTCGCACCATAGACCAATTGGAAGGAGTTTCCCGGTCGCCGGGTGGCCGTAGAAAGCGAATCGCCCTGAAGGACGGAAGGAACTCGTCAACCCGAGCCTTGTTGGTTGGGCGTGAGAGCAGCAAATACCGCCGTTTAATACCCCGGACTATCTGTCCGTTAGCTCGCTCATTGCTCCATTGCTCGTGGATGTGCCACAGAGGCCTTGGTGCCCAAATGCTCGCATGATATTCTTGGAATAGCTCGCTTCAGCTCGGGTACCGTTATCCGTGATCAACTTGTGGGGATCGGCGTGTGACCACGTTGCTTTTGAAAAGCTTAACAGCCGTTTTTGGCGTGAAGAGGCGACAGAGCTCGCCTCAATCCACTTTGTAAAAGTGTCTATGGCGACGAGCAGGTGTGTATAGCCCTTGTAACCCTTAGGGAATGGGCCGAGCAGATCTAGACCCCATGTGGAAAAAGGCCATGATGGGGGGATCGTTTGGAGCTCTTGGGCGGGCTTGTGTGCTCTCCGGGCGTGAAATTGGCAAGGCTTGCACTTAGTCACGATGTCCCGGGCATCTTGTAACGTGGTAGGCCAATAATAGCCCATGCGAAACGCTTTGCCGACCAGAGTTCTGAAGGAGGCGTGGTTGCCACAGGCACCCTCGTGTATGTCCCTAAGAAGGAACACACCCTCCTGCTGCGAGATACACTTGGAGAGAACTCCCAGAGCACCTCGACGGTAAAGGATGCCGTCCGTAAGCTTGTATGGAGCAGCACGCCTTATAAGCCGGGAACGCTCGGCTTCGTCGTCGGGCAGGGTCCCATCTGCAAGATAACGGACAAATGGCGTTGTCCAATCCGCGCACCTCGATAGCGGAGACAGACCACTGTCTCGATTGCCTCGTCCCGAGACGTGATTGAGGGCTTGTATAGGTACTCGACGAGCACCCTGCGGAGCGAGGTTCGCGTGAGGATCCATACTTGGACGGTGGTCGGCCAAGAAGTTGTCCTTCACGGCACGAAGAGCACCTCGAAAAATCGAAGTGCCGCTCCAACTTCCTCACTTCAACCAGTATCGCGCCATTGAGTCATCGCAAGACCGATACTCCTTGTTGACTCGATTGATGACCGGTTGTGAATCTCCCTTCACGATCGATCGTTGGACGTAAGCGACTTGCACGCTCTTAGTCCCATGAGGAGGGCCTCGTATCTGCGGTGTTGTTAGTCGCCACAAAGTGTAGTTGGATAGAATCTCGGAGTTGCTCTCCTTGAGGAGATGAGAACAAAACCAGCCTCCGAGTTTCGGTCTTGTGAGCCATCAAAAACATGGTCCAAGGGGTTCATCGGGTTGCTCAGAGCTTCACAGGATTTGGGCGAGCAAGTCCATTCAGCGACAAAGTCAGCTAGGACACGTGACTTGATAGCGGTTGGGCGACAAATAAATGATCAAACTCGCTAGTTCCATTGCCCACTTAGCTATCGTCCGCTAGATTCCTTGTTCCGTAGGATTTCTCCCGGAGGGAACGAGTTGGGACCAGATTTGATGCGCTCGGAAATAGTGGCGAAGTTTCTGGAGGACATGAGCAAGGCGAGAGTAACCACGGACCTCGTGGTGCGCTCCTTTGGTCCGTGAAGTACCTCGCTCACGTAATAGATTGGTCGTGTATGCCTTCCCTTTCGACCGTCAAGACCCGCTCACCGCTTGTGGCGTAACCGAGGTCTGCAGGTCTTTCGCCATGCCAGGGGTAGTCAAGGCGGGAGGGTTGGGCGGTATCGCTTCGGATCACGAAAGGATCTATCGACTTCTTCGTCCACTCGAAACCATTGTGCTTTGCTTGAGGCCTTAAGAAGGGCAGCCCGCGTTCGCCTTGACGGAAATAAACACGCTTAGAGTAGCCATCCGCCCGGTGAGGCTTTGTACTTCCTTTACGGTAGTCGAACTCGCATATTTTCAATGGCCTCGATTTTTTCGGGGTTGGCGAAATACCTAAGTAACCAATAACATAACCGAGCAACATTCGGATCGAACACCAAAGGTACACTTCTCGGATTTAATTTTATTCGATGTCTGGCGAGATTACGAAAAGTCTCGGCTAGGTCTTTTACATGATCCGGAGCAAACTTGCTCTTTGCAACTATGTCGCCGACATAGACCTCCGTGTTTTTTCATTTGATTGCAGGAAAGTCTTCTCCATCAATGATTTGGGCGTAACACCGACATTTGCTTGAACCGAAAGACATGGTCGTATAGCGAGAAAGTGCGAAGGGGTGATGAAGGCGGTCTTCTCTTCATCCTCGGGGAGATGCTTATTTGGTGATAACGAGTAAGCATCAAAAACTTCGAAGTTGGGCATCCGCGATCGCATCGACCGGTTGGTCTATACGAGGCGTGGAAATTGTCCTTAGGACAAGCGGCGTTCAGATCGTGTGATCGACACACATCCTCCACTTGCCGCCTTTCTTCTTTACAATGACGGGGTTGGCTAACCACTCGGTGTGATCAACCTCGCGGATGAATCCGGCGTGGCGGCTTGCTGGCGATCTTTGATGATCCCTGTTTGAATTGAGCGGCGAAGCTTACGGCGAGCAGGCTTTTGTCGGCCGGACGGCGGTTTGTGCTCGATGACCTCCTTGGGACTCGGGCATGTCGGATGGCTCCGAGCAAATACATGCATTAGCTCGGAGGAAGGCAATGAGCTCGCTTTCCTATTTGGGGTCCAGATTGGCCCCCAGGTGAACTGTCTTAGAAGTATCATCAAGGGACAGCGGACCTTCCTTGGTTTCTCCCTCTGGCTGAAGGGAGACCCTAGGGCGTGCAGACTTGGTCTGTGGAGCATCGGGACCGCGAGGCGGAAGCTGGTCGACCAGGGCGAGGGACTGCTCGTCACAATCCAGAGCAGCTTTGTAATTGCCCTTGACCGTTATTACACCATTGGGCCCGGTATCTTCACGCTGTGATATGCGTGGTGAGTGACGGCCATGAACTTGCCAAGGGATGGCCGACCCAAGATCGCGTTATAGGCGGATGGGAAGTCGACCACGTCAAACGTGATCAACTCTGTCCGGAAGTTGCTCGGGTTGCCGAAGGTAACGGGCAGGACGACCTGCCCCAATGGCTTAACGGCTTCTCTAGGGACAATCCCATAGAAGGGTATGGCGACTTCCTTCAACTTGGAACGAGGAATCTGCAACTCGTCCAAGACCTTAGCAGAAAGTAAGTCCAAAGCGCTCCCGCCGTCTACTAAAACACGGCCAACTCTTGCGTTCGCGATGGTGGGCGACCACCGATGGGAGCCGGCGAGGCTTGGTCATCCGGTGGGGCAATCCTCCGAGAGAAGGAGATGGAGACCTCGGTCCACTTTATCGATTCGGGCTGTGGTTTGCCCTTCTCAACATTGTGGACCTCCCGAGCTGCTTCCTTGAGGCTGCGTCGCGAGGTGTAAGCCGAGGAGCCGCCGAAGATGACGGCAATGTGGTTCACGGGTTCCTGATATTCGTTATCGTCATCCCGATCACCACCATCGGCTTGGCGCTTGTCCTTGCCGGCATCACCTTGTTCGGGCAGGGTGGGCATTGGGCCCTTGCCTTTGTAGAAATCCTCGAGCTTTGCAGCCCAGGTCCTGCAGTGACGTATATCGTGCCCGTAATGTTGGTGGAACTTGCAGAATCGGTCGCTTGGACCTTTCTTGCCTTGGTTACCTCCCTGGGCGGGCTTCTTGCCCTTATAATTATTATTGGGCTTTTTCTGCCCATCCTTGGGAGGAGGTGCGCGATCCATACCGGCGACGGTGTTGTTCGCATCACCCTTGTTTTTCTTCTTCTGGGACTTCTTGTCACCAGGAACGTTGCTGCTCTTCTTCTTCTCATCTACACCAGGCTGGGCGGCTCGCCTTTGTCGAACGCCTTCTTGTCTTGAGCAGCGCTCCGCCAGCGTTGGCATAGCGGTCACCGCCTTGAACAGTCGTTGGCGGTCCAGTCTCATTGATCTCGAGATCTGGGTGAGCCGCTCGTCGCGGACTCCGTTTTGAAGGAGCGGACAATGATTCATCCGAGATGTTCGGGATTGTGTTGCGGATCTTAATGAAACGCTTCACAAAGTTGCGGAGGGTCTCCCCGTTCATCTGGATCATCTGGTGCAGATCATCCTCCTTGCCCAGACGCACGTAACAGCTCTGGAAATTAGCAATTAGAGCGTCACAAAGCTGGTTCCAAGAGTGATGGAACCCTCCTCATTGATTGAACGACCACGTCCGAAAGCGGCACCCTCAAGGGCGGTCGGGGAGGTAATTAGCCATAACGAGCTCGTCACCCCCGCCGCCATGATGGCCGTAGCGTAGATGGAAAGGAATTCCTCCGGGTTACGAGTCCCATTGTACCTCTCCATGTGACGGGCTTGAACTTTGAGGGCCACGGACAGCGGCTTCGTCGGAGAAAGCCCTGCAGCCCGAAGCATATGACCGGCCACCTTCCCCGGCAGAACCTAGTCTTGAGAAGACGTTGGCCCTGTTGCGCGGAGGAACTCCTGCTGAACGGGAAGACTCGACCTGGAGAAACTCTCTCCGGGATAATCCACCACGCTCCTTCCTCGTGGTCGCGACGACGCGCTCCTCGCGAGGGGACCTTCCGCGATCATCACGCGCACGCTTGCCCCTGTGGTCGCGATGACTACGGGGACTTGGCGAGCGACGGCGACCATGGGTAGCTTGCTCATGGACAGTGATCCTCCGCCGGTGACGAGAGTCACGCGTCCGATCAGAGCTGTCCGGATCATTCCGGGTAGCGTGGCTACGCTGCCTGGAGGAGTTGTTGACTTCTCCTAGGGACTTAAGGCCATCAGCCAGTCGCTCTAGATTAGAAGCAACAGCATCGCCCATGCGGGCGAGATCAGCCTGGTTGGTGGATCTAAGGACCGTTGCTATAGCTTCGAGCCGTTCCGACTCGATCTAATGGTCACAGGATCTCCGGCATCCGCGTTACGTCCGGCAGAGTCCGGTCATGCGGGAGTTGACCGAGCAGGAAAAACTTCGGGGAGACTTGGCGTGGGCACGCGAGGGGGATCGCGACGCTGTCGCTTGCACCGCTCGCGGAACCGCGCCACGGTCTGATTGATGGAATCGTCGAGGCTGCGGCGAACAACTTCTTGCTCACGAGCAGCCTGCGCAGCTTCATCTTGATGTCGAGCAGGGTCAACCTGCTCGAGCTCGCCGGCCGCCACAACCCGTGCAGGATTCTCGGAGGTTCCTGCATCGGCCATGTTAATGTCGCGGGGGCCGCGCGAGGGTATGCTAGACGGCGTCATCACCGTGTCGCCACAGGTGGAATCTACCGCCATAGCCTTGGAATCCTATAGATCCAAACCATCGTAAAGATCGTCGGTTCCGTAGTCATCGTCAATGACGGGAGTGCGATCTGAGGCTATCTCCGCCAAATAGGCAGAGACTTCTGTCCCAGATGGGGAAGGCGTTCGAGACCGAACAGATCGATCTGAAGCGGCGAGGATGAGACATCACGCCTTCCGAGTCGTAGCCCTCGGGAAGAATTTACATCACCGGCGGAGTTCGACATGCTCGTCTGCGTGTCCCCACGGACGGCGCCATTGTCGGCGATTGGGATATCGACCCAAGTCAACCAAGGTTCTTGAGAGAGGAGATAGGAGACACGCCCGAACAACCACGAACGACAACGAGCAGGAGATGGGGTTTTATCCTGGTTGGGCCTCTCGGAGAGATAATAGCCCCACGTCCGGCCTTTCTTATATATCGAGATGAATACAAGAGATGGCTCGGCGAGGCGAACTAGTCTCGGCGAGATTATGGTGTAACAAAGCGCTATGATCAGTGTCTAACGGATGCTAAAGCTAGATCACGGTCTCGATCGTCCCTCTACACGCCCGAAGACTCGGTTTATATAGTGCGAGCAAACCGACCTCTGAGGGAATATCGGGCGGGCTAACTACGAGATCGTGAACGAACTCATACATGCCAAATATGACCTACGGTAGATAAGGTAATCTCTAATCTTGGGGATCACGACCTCCAATCCAATCCGGAAACCACGTCCAGGGTCTTCACGTAGCCGTGCAGAACTCTTGTTGAGACGGACTCAAACACGATTCCTTGGCCACCATGCACCACGCCAGCCAGGAAGCTGCTCGGCAGGATGCATATGGGCCAGATAGAACCTTCCAGGGAGCTGGGCCCTGCTAGGCTGTTTGATCGGGCCGTGAGGGAGTGGGCCATGGCAATGGGCCGTGATTTTATCCTCGACACGCCTCCTCCCTCGAACCGGGGAGCTGCAGCAGGATCGGTGACGTCTCCTCCAGAGGTGGGAGCTGCGTCAGGGAAAGCGTCGTCCCCGCCAGGATTGGGGGCTGCGACGGACGGCCGCGTAAGTCTTTCTTCAAAGACCCCAGCCGGAACAGGTGCCCTCGGCGAGGCAATCTGGGACAGTTCATCCGCCATGTAGTTGTCGCGGCGAGGGACGTGCACGAAGCCCAAACCCTAGAAGTGCCGCTCCAACCGGCGCACCTCCGCCAGGTAGGCCGCCATGACGGGATCGGAGGGAGAAATCCTTCCTCGCTGGTTGATGACCGGGGAGTCGCCTTTACTTGTAGCCGCCGGATGCCAAGGTGAAGCCACCCCGAGCGGCGGCGATCCTTCATATTCGCGGCGTTGTTGGTGGCGCGGAAGTCCAAGACCACCAGTGCCGGACGTCATCGCCGATGGGAGACACCGGGACGACGCCCTTGACCCCTCCGGCCGACGAGCCGTCGAAGAAGAGAGTCCACGGCGAGGGTTTGGGTGACTTCACTTTCTGCGTCACGAGTCCATTCACGACGAACTCCGCCGAGCTTGCCCTTTGATGGCCGTTCGGGAGGCGAACTTGAGATCAATTCGCCGGCTCCATGGCCCTTGGCGTGCGACCCGTCGCCTCGCGGTTGAAGAGGATCTCCGCAGGATACTTGGTCAAGACCGTGACTTCTCGCCCGGAAGTAGTGGCGTAGCTTTCGGGACGCCGTCAGCACGGCGTAGAGCATCTTCTGGTGCTGTGAATACCTTGTTTCAGCGTCGTGGAGGACTTTGCTGATGTAGTAGATGGGGCGTTGAACTCCTTCCTTTCGCTACCAAAGACCTGCTGGCCCGACCACTGGGGTTCGCCGCGACGTAGAGGATCAGCGGCTCGCCCGGGTCTAGGGCGACCAGCACGGGCGGGGAGGTGAGGTACTTCTTCAGACCGTCGAACGCCTCCTGCGCCTCCGCCGTCCACTCGAATTGGTTGGTCTTCTTTAGGAGCTTGAGCGGTGGGAGACTTTTATCCCAGGCGAGCTATAAAGCGCCCAGGGGAGGTCGAGCAGCCCACCAAGCCTTTGCATCTGCCAAGTCGCGTCGGGGCTTCATGTTCTCGATCATTGCGATCTTGTCGGGGTTCGCCTCAATCCCCCACGGGAGCGAGGAATCCCAGCAGCTTGCCTGACGGAACGGCGAACACGCATTCTCTGGATTAAGCTTGATGCGGTGCTTCCTCGGGTTGGTGAAGGTTTCTACCGGTTCGCGATCAACTCCTCCGCCTTCTTGGACTTCACCACGGATCATCAACGTACACCTCCGTGTTTCGCCCTATTTGGGAGCGGTGAGCGATATGCATGGCCGGCGATAGGTTGGGCCTGCATTCTTCGATCCAACGCCATCCTTGTGTAGCGATGAGCGCCCATGGGCGTCACTAAGGCGATCTTGTCTTTATCTTCTTGACCATGCTAATCTGGTGGTACCCGAGTGCGCATCCAAAAACTGTTATTCGCACTTATTTGTTGAGTCGGCGATGAGATCGATCGCGGGCAGCGGTCTGGATCCTTCGGACACGCCTTGTTGAGGTCGGTGAAGTCCACGCACATCCTCCAACGCCCGTTGGATTTCTTTGCGAGGACGGGTTCGCGAGCCACAGGATGGGCGACATCGCAGATGACCCCGCCCTTAAGAGCTTGTCCACCTCTGGCGGATAACTTCTCGGCGCTCCACCGATCGCTTCCGGACCTTCACGATGACCGGTCGCGCTTGGGAACGTCGCCAATTTGTGCTCAATCACCTCCACGGGACCCGGCCATGTCGGACGGTTGCCACGCAAACACGTCTGCGTTAGGCGGAGGAAGAGACAGCGCGCCTTCCTATTTGGCGCGAGAGGCGCCCACCGAACGGTCTTCGCGGGTCGACTTCGCTTCGGGAGACCGCCTTAACCTCCGCGGACGGCCGGGGAGGCACGGTCTTCACGGAGGAGCTCCCAAAGTCGAAGCCTCGGCCTTACAGGCACCGTCGCCCCGCCAAAGCGAGAGCGTCCTTGTCGCGCGGGCGGAGCGCCCGGCGGTCCACCTTCAAAACGATGGGGCGGTGGCCGGGATCTTCACCACCATGTACGCATAGTGGCAAGCCGCCATGAACTTGGTCAGCGCCGGCCGACCTAGTATGGCGTTGTAGGGGAGGTCGAAGTCCGCCACCTCGAACTCGAGCATCTCGGTGCGGAAGTTGTCGGAGCCTCCAAATGTCACCGGAGATCGACGCGCCCAATGAGACGGACTCGGCCCCGGCGCGATGCCGAAGAACGGGAGTGTTGGGCGAAGCTCCCGCCTTTGATCTGGAGCGCCGTGGCGACCAGGCGGACGACAGAGGTTGAGGAACTCCTCCGTCTACCAGCACCCGCCCTAGCTTTACATTCCGGACCGTGGGCGCAACCACGATCGGGAGATGTCCAGGGCCGGCGGTACTGGCTGGGTGATCGGCCTGACTGAACGCGATCGGCTGCTCCGACCACGCCAGCTGCCTTGCTGACCCAAAGCCGGGCACGGCGGCGCACACTTCCCTCATCGCACGCTTAAAGCTAGCGTGGGACGGATATGTGGCCGAACCGCCGTGGATGACGGCAACTTCGCGCTCCGCCTGCTGAAAACCAAGCGAAGCCGTCTCCTTGCCCTTGCCACTGCCGGACGCCTGCTGCTGCTGCTCGTGGACTCGCTTGTCCACCATCTTGCTAACGACATGGCAATCTGCCAAGTCGTGGGAGTTGTTGCGGTGAATGGGACAGTAAGGCCTTCCGTCCCACTCCGCGGGCGACGTCTCGCCCTCGTCGCGGCCGTGAGGCCGTCGCGGCCACGGCGTCGCCATGGCCGCCGCCCGGCCGCCGCCCTTTACGGGACCGTACCCGCCGGCGCGCGACCTCCTCCTCTTTTACGCCCGCCGCGCCCATTGCGCGGCTGTAGCCAGCCTGATCGTCGTCGTCGTCGTCATCGTCGTCGTCGTCGCGCTTTCGGCAACCATGACCTGCCGGTCTCGCCGCCTTGCGCTTCTTCTTGTCCTTGGCGCGGGGTTCCTCGAGGTCCGGCCGCCGCCGCCATGAACTGTCCACGCCAGCAGCGGCCGGGCGGATCGAGCTCTCCTTTGAAGGCGCCTTGTCGCGCCAAGGTGAAGAACTCCTCCGTCGTTTTGATCTTGCGGGTGGCCATCTTCTCCTTGACCTTGGGGTCTCGGCGCCTCTCCGAATGCCGTGACCACGGCGTCGATGGAGATGTCGGGGATGGTGTTGCGGACTGACCGAAGCGCCGAATATAGTCGCGCGGCGCTCTCCTTTCTTTCGCTCCACGTTGTGGAGGTCGTCTTCTACTCGGGCTGCTCGAAGGTGCCACAGAAGTTGGTGACGAAGAGCTCGAAGCTCCTTCCACGACCCCACGGACCCCGGGCAGGTTCATGAGCCACGGCGGGCTCGCGGTGAGGACCGCGAGAAGTAGTTCGCGTAACCTTCCCGACCCTCTGTCGGGTGCATCACCGTCGTGTAGATCTGCAAAAACTCGCCGGGGTTGGTGAGGCCGTCATACTTTTCGATGGGGCGGACGAAACCGTTCCGCCCTCGGGCGCTTGGCGTGACTCCTTAGAAAAGCGCGGCACCGGCGTCGGGGAGCCTCGTGCTCTGGCGCGATCCTCGCACCGCCGCCCCGTCGCCTAGGGCGGCGCCAAGAAGCGCCACCCTCCTTTGGCCGGGCAGCCACAGGGAGCCCTCTTGCTGGTCCCGCGTGCGGCGGCTCACATGTGATCAAGGCTTCGATCAAGGCCTTCGGTCGCGGCCCTGCGGAGCTTGTCACGCAGTCTTCTCCATCTGACAAGTGGCGGTCCTCGAGATGGGACCGGAGATCACGGCCACCTACACGCTGCCGGCCGAGCCCCGTGAGGGTCGCGCTCTTGTCGTCTTGGCCCGCCCCCTCTCCAGAGATCTGCGAGAGAGTGCGAGGGCAACAAAGAACGGGAGGAAGCGGAAACACGGTTCCCCGCCCCTGAAACTTTGCACCACCGCCAGCGGCGCCATCGACGTAGCGGGCCAAGGTAGCCAACCACGGTGCCGTCGGAGTCCGAGTCACGGAACCGTGGGTTCTCGGCAGAAGGCCACGCCGCATGGAGGTTTTGTCTTTGAGTGCACTCCTCGGGGCGGGCGCCGCCTAGCTTGGCCGGGCGCTGCCGCCAGGTTCCGACCCTAGGCGGGTGCTTCGCCGGGTGATCCACCGCCATCGCCGTGGCCGACTCCGTGGCCGCGGCTCTAGCGGCCGCTTCCTGCTCCATCGCGGACTGCTGCTCCACCATCGCCGCTTGAAGAAGGGTCGAAGAGCTTGAACCGATGCTAGCGCACCCCTACCTGGCGCGCTCTGACGGCGTGTTCACCGCTCAACCACTGCGGATCACACCCCTAGTCAGATTTTTAGTCTGCTAGCCAACTCGATCAAGCTCGGTTCGATTTGAGCGTCGGGCACAACAAGGAGCGACTCGCAGATTTACCCAGGTTCGGACCCCCTCGCGGGTAATAGTCCTACTCCTGCTGAGCCTTAGCTCTTTTCTGATTGTGGTTGAATGGGAATGTGTTTACAGGGTGCTTGTGAACTGCGTGTGTTTGGAACCTATGCTTGTGCAACGTTTGCACCTTACATCTGCTCTCCTCCTCCCCTTTCTCCCCTCTCTCTCCTCCCCTTTTATACAAGCTTTGGGCTGGCGGAGAGAGCCGGGGGTAAGCGTCTGATACTCTCGATAATCGACAAGACACGACAGAAGAGACAACGTGCGCTTGCACGCCACGCGCAAGCCGCCTCGCGTGCCGCCGGTGGCCACATACCCGACTGATCACACGGTGAGGCGGCGGGTGGGGCCACTGCTCTCCTCCCGGCAGGCGGCCTCCTCAAGCAAGCCTCTCTCTCACGGTCAATTCTTCTACGCCACAAAGGATGTGGCCGCTCGGACTGCAAGGATCATCAGAAGCGGTAATCATTTCTTCATTTGTCTCTCGCGTGATGTCTCATTAAATGCGCTTCGTCCTTGGCAGCAGGGGAGCCTTCGTCTCGAAGACTCCTTCTAACGCCTCTGGCCAGCAGCCCCACGACGTGTGGGACCTCTTTGGTCTTGAGAGGGGCTCGCCACGCACCCGCTCGGGCGCGTGGGCCTCGCTGGTCTTCGGGAGGGGCTCGCCCACGCACCCGCTGGGCGTGGGGCCCTCTTGGCCTCTGAGGGGCTCGCCCACGCCACTGGGCCTTGCTCGCCCGCTGACGCGTGGGGCCCTCTTGGCCTCTGAGGGGCTCGCCCATGCTGGGGGGCTTCTCGCCTACTGACGCGTGGGGCCCTCTTTGAGCGCTGAGGGGCTCGCCCACGAGCTAGGGCCTTGCTCGCCCGCCTTGAGCGCTGAGGGGCTCGCCAACGCGCTGGGGCCTTGCTCGCCCGCCTGACGCGTGGGGCCCTCTTGGCCTTCTCAGGACTCTTTGTACCCCGGTATTTATTACACCGACACACAGCGGACAACATAGTCGACCGTGTGTACTCATCCCAAAAACATCCCGTATGCTAAAAAGTCATGGATGGACCAAAGGTATGCTGCACGCATATTGAAGTACTCTTTTTTGTTGATGTCATATGTCTTGACACTATCCCACAACTGTTTTAATTCTTCTATCAACGGTTGGAGGAACATCTTTAGATGCTTTCCAGGATGTTCAGGTCTCGGTATGACAAGGGTGAGGAAAATATACTCATCTTTCATGCATAACGCCGGGGAAGATTGTATGGGATCGCAAAAACTTGCCAGCATGAGTATGACGATGCATTTGCATTGAATAGCGAGAAGCCATCAGTTGCCAGTCCAATGCACAAATTTCTAGAATCTCTAGCGAAATCTTTATCACATCGATCCAATGACTTCCATGCATCACTATCCGAAGGATGACACATCATTCCCTTATGCCACCTCATATGCTTCACAGTCGACTTTGACATATACATCCTTTTCAACCTTTCTGTTAAAGGCAAGAATCGTAGCACCTTCATCGGCACTTTCGTTCGCTGCACACTACCATCTTCATTGGTAAACTCCATGTATCTGGACTTGCCACAAAATAAGCAATGGTCCTCCTTCGCATTTTCCTTCCAGAATAACATACAATTCTTCACACAAACATCAATCTTTTCATATCGCATCCCTAAATTGCTTAATAGTTTTCGGGATTGGTAGAAGTTTTTTGACATCTTATTGGGTTTCGGCAAGATGTCGGATATTAATTCGACAACGTCATTGAAGCAAGGTAACGAGAAGTTGTACTTGGACCTTATTGCCATCAACCTAGTGACAGCTGCAAGTTGGGTAACATCCGTGGCTTCATGCAACAGATCTTGCGACGCCGAGAAAAGACTAAAGAAATTCTCCACTTCTGGACCTAGGGCATCTTCAAACTGCTCCATGAAATCCTCCATCATTTCCCCCATCCTATCATCTTCATCATCCATGGATCCTACTGGAACTGATGGCGTGTTCTCTTGTCTTGACTCTCCATACTCGTACCACGTATGATAGTTCGGCATGAAGCCGTACTTGCATAGGTGATGCGCCAAGTTAACGTTCAGCTGTCGTGAGAAGTTTCGACATATCGAGTAAGGACACTTGGCTAAGCCTCCACCAGGGTTTGAGGCAAATACAAGGTTCACAAAATCTTGGGTCTTCACCCTCCATTCACTTGTCGACGCTTCATTACATCTCCAGCCCTCATACATCCAATTTCGATCTTCTTCCATTTGATGATACTACATGAATGGATTAGTGTGAACGTGTGTTTGAAGTCCTACCAAAGGTTATAGGCAAGGATTGGTCCTAAACCCACCCAGGAATGGTCGGTGATAGCGTATTATGTATGACATGTCGTAGCATTCGAACGAAATTTCTACAGCATAACCCCGCTGTTCTCCGAATGCACGTCCTGTCGCTGTGCATCGGAGAACAACAGGGTTATGCTGTCAAAATTTTGTTCGGATGCTACGACATGTCATACATAATACGCTATCTCTGACCATTCCAAGGCTATCAAAAAACGTGGACAAATTCGGAGTGACATGGATCACAAATAAATGTGACTTGTGTCACTCCCGAACAGGTGACGTATGGGATAGGCGACTGGTGACTTTTGTTGTGAAAATATGTGATATGTGACAGGAGACGTATGGGATATGTACAAATGAAGAACATTATTTTAAGTCACATATATCACAATGAAAGAACACTATAATTAAATTTGGAACTATACTCATAACTATTGAATTATATATACACATGGCTTTGCATATATACACGGAGCCTTACGATAAGAAATTCAAATGGGAAACTAGAAACAATTCAAATCACAAGTTTAGTTTTAGCATAGTCTATTAATTGAAATCACAATTGAAATCGACTCAAAAAGTCGTTATTAGCATATTTAGCATAGCATAGCATAGCTTGCAGAGAGGGTCGACTGAAATCACAAGAATGATCAGAAATTAGTAAGGGTCGATATAATGTGGTAGCTTTTTATCCTATCTATGATTGCATCAGGTGTAAAGATTGATTTTACAACTATGAAGGAAACTAATTGCTACATTGGGAGCATAGCTACAAGTGTTAACCAACACTTTGAGTTGTTCTTATTGGGTGGAATTTCACTTCGGTTAACTTTTTTTTGTTAAAAGCTACATTTGGATACATGCTACGATTATACTGGTTCACCCATCAGCACAAAGCAATTTAAGTCAAACATAACCTAATAATCATGCAGAAATAAACATACACACCCAAATCGTGCAAAGATGAGCAGAAATGTTGTTAGGAAATATTACAAATCAAAGATCAAACACGAGACAAGATTTTACGTGGAAAACCCTTCGGGAAAAAACCACGGGCGCCGACCGACGAAATCCACTATATCAGATGAGAGTACAAAAGCAGGGGAATAACAATTGAGGCTTGTCTTCCCGTGCGGCTTACAAGAGGTATATATAGGGTGGACAAAACTGACTGCAGTCAAATACGGAAACAAATCCGCTAATTACCATGACCGAACCGTGGGCCCTCCAGGCGTCCCCACAAGACTCACGTTAGAATTAGGATTATATTTCAACAAACACCACCTTGAGACGAATTCCCATCTTGTAGCAAATGAAGTATCATCAATCAACTCACTTCAATAATAAAAATCACCGTGCGCCAAAAGTCACTAGGACTTAAACTTTAATACCAACTAAGCTTGAGCAAAGCTCAAACTTAATAGTAGGAACTGCCTTTGTCATCATATCAGCAGGATTATCATGGGTACTGATCTTGCATACCTTAATATTACCTTGAGCAATAACATCACGGATATAATGATATCTGACATCAATGTGCTTTGTTCTTTCATGAAACATTTGGTCCTTTGTAAGATATATAGCACTTTGACTGTCACAGAATAAATTTATGTAAGATGAATCTCCACAAAGCTCAGCATACAAACTTCTTAACCAAGTAGCTTCTTTACATGCTTCAGAAATAGCCATGTATTCAGCTTCAGTGATGGATAAAGCACTATAAATTGCAAACTTGCTTTCCAACTAATGGCACAACCACCAACAGTAAAGACATAACCAGTGGGAGACCTTCTCTTGTCCAAATCAGCAGCATAATCAGAATCAACATATCCAATAAGTCCATCTCCAGTCTTGCCGAACTGCAAACAAGCATTAGAAGTACCACGCATGTACCTGAAAATCCATTGTACAGCCTTCCAATGTTCTTTGCCAGGATTAGCCATGTATCTACTGACCAAACTCATAGCATGAGATAAATCAGGACGAGAACAAACCATGGCATACATTAATAAACCGACATCACTAGAATAAGGAACTTTGGACATATACTCAATTTCTTCATCAGTATCAGGACATTGAGAAGATGACAATTTAAAGTTAGGAGCAATGGGAGTACTGACTGGTTTTGCTTCATGCATATTAAAGCGATGAAGGATTTTATCAATGTAACTTTGTTGGCTAAGATATAACAGGCCAGACTTTCTGTCCCTTGTAATCTCCATGCCAAGAATTTTCCTCGCTGCACCTAAGTCCTTCATCTCAAACTCACTACTTAATTGTGTCTTTAAAGTAGTGATCTCTTGCTTGCTCTTAGCAGCAATCAACATATCATCAACATATAACAACAAGTATATAGGTGACCCATCAACAAATTTAATATAAACACAGCTATCAAATTCAGATCTCTTAAAACTGTGTGTGAGCATAAAAGAGTCAAACCTCTTATACCATTGTCTCGGAGATTGCCTTAAACCATAAAGAGATTTTTTTAACTTGCAAACCAAATTTTCTTTACTAGGAACAATGAAACCTTCAGATTGGTCCATGTCAATTTCTTCCTCCAGTTCACCATGTAAAAATGCAGTCTTTACATCTAACTGCTCAAGCTCAAGATCACGCATAGCCACAATACTAAAAAATGTACGAATGGAGCTATGTTTCACAACTGGAGAGAAAACATCATTGTTGAAAGTGCATCTAGACCCTTATGTGATTTTGGTGATTAATGAGTAACAATTATAGAACTAATATTTCTATTGGAGAATTGTGCACAGATGCTATACAGGTTAATTCCATGAGGTACATGTTTACATGTGATGTTGTACCCCTCAAAAGCGAATTTATTGCAAGAAGGCATCAAGACTAGTATTTATTTGTAAATCTTAATTTATTGAGTCTTAGGGATGCCGTACTATAAAGAGGGATGAAATGGAGAAGCTTATAAAGGTTCCTAAGTGCTCAAAATAGGTATCTCAAAGTTCGTGTGAGTTTTCCACTCAAAATACTCCCTATACAGAACCTATGCCATCAGAACATCCGACGAGGGTCGGAACATCCAATGGTGAGCCAGCCTGCCAGTTTTCCGAGCCATCCAGTAAAGGGTCCATCGGAACTTCCATCGGAACATCCGATGCGGGTCGGAACATCCGACGGGAGATCAGAACATCCGATGCGGGATTAACTGCACAACGGCTAGTTTTCGGGATTCCCTATTTAAAGCCGTCTCTAATACCTTCCAAAGGCTGCTGACACTGTTTACTCTCTGATTACACCTTGATTTGAACCTAATTCTTCCTGTTCATCTTCTCTCAAAGCTTTAGCCTTTGTCTCTCTCTTGTTCATCTTGTGAAATCTAAATCTAGAGAGATCAAGGCACCCAAGTGCTCCATAAATTAGAGATCAAATTTTGAGCACTTAGCGATTCCTAATTTCTTCATCGCATTTGTTACTCTTGGAGGCTTGAAAGACTCCTAGACGGCTAGGTGTCGCTGGTGAATCGCCGATCTTTGTGTGCCGTGCCTCCGGAGTTTGTGAAGGTGCGAATCTACCTCCGCAAGGAAAAGGATTCAACTAGTGATCGCCGTGAGTGCTTTGTGCTTCGCTGGTAAGGGGGAATAGGGTCTTGGTGATCCGGGCTTTGTGCCTTCCCTAACGGTGAGTAGGATCTCCCTTCAAAGATCCGAACATCGGTAAACAAAAATCGCTGTGTTTTTGTCTTGGTCTTGATCTGGTGTTTAAACTATTGGTATTGACTTGTTCTGAGTATTATTGAATAGATCTAACCTTGGTTTTCGAGAAATCGGTTTTCTCTGATTTTCGACAAATTCAGAACACCGGATCGGAACATCAAGCGACCATCGGAACATCCGACCCGTAATCGAACATCCGACGGAGGGTGTCTTGTACCACATCGAACATCCGACGCCGCATTGGAACATCAAACCGATCGTTTCATTCAAGTGTTTTAATTCCGCAATTTTGTTTTATTCGCCTATTCACCCCCCTCTAAGCGGCATAGCGATCCTTTCAATTGTAATCAATACCTGGTATCTGACTGAAGCCTTTAGCAACTAATCTTGCAATAAATCTCATGGGTTCACTTGGAGCCACACCTTCTTTTCTTTTGAAGATCCATTTACAGCGAACGGTCTTCTTTTCTTTCGGCAAACGAACAATTTTCCAAGTGCCATTCTTCTCAAGTGGTTGCATCTCCTCTTGCATGGCAGAAATCCACTTGTCGCGATCACTAGAGATAATTGCTTCAGTATAAGTAGAAGGTTCTGCATTACCTTCCACCTCCTCTGCACAACTTAGAGCATAGCCAGCAAAATCACACTCTTCAATCAGACGAGTAGGACGAACAATGTTCCTCCTTGGTCTATCAACTGCAATAGAATGATGTGGAGGCTGCACAGCAGGAGAAGAGTGCTCAACAACAGTTGAGTCATCAGCAGAGGAAATAATATCAGGAACCTGTGTAGTTTGGATAATAATATCATCATCGTCAATTACATGATCTCCATTATTCAAGTGCTCTATCTGCACGCTTACTTTCTGTTGTCCTTCATCAGAGGCATTATTAGACAGATTCTCATTAAACATAACAGATTCATTGAAAATAACACTTTTACTCATTAAAGTCTTTTCGGTTTCAGGATTTCATAACTTATATCCATTAACTCCTGAACCATAACCAATAAATACACACTTAATTGCTCTAGGCTCAAGTTTTCCATTATCAACGTGTGCATATGCAGTGCACCCAAATACTTTCAACTGTGAATAATTAGCAGGTGTGCCAGACCATACCTCAATGGGAGTCTTCTTGTTGAGAGCTCTAGAGGGTGACCGATTTATTAGATAGCAGGCGGTGGAAGCTGCCTCAGCCCAAAAACGTCTGCCTATGCCAGCATTGGACAACAAGCAATGAGCCTTGGAGATAATGGACCTGTTCATGCGCTCAGCTACACCATTCTGTTGAGGAGTGTACGGAATGGTGTAGTGCCTGACAATGCCTTGTCTTCTGCAATAAAACTTAAAAGCACGTAAACAAAATTCCATCCCATTTTCAGTACGAAGGATTTTTACCTTCCTTACAGTCTGCCTTTCTACCATGACCTTCCAGTCTTTAAAAGCAGCAAAAACATAATATTTATGTTTTAAGAAATAAGGCAACACCTTTCTGGAGTAATTATCAATAATTGTCAACATATAGCTAGCACCACCAAGAGAATGTTTATGTGATGGTCCCCATAAATCAGCATGCACATAATCTAATATTTCTTTTGTTGTATGAATAGAAGTGTTGAACTTTACCCTTTTGTACTTACCAAAAATACAGTGCTCACAAAACTCCAACTTGTCAACGTTGCACCTATCAATAAGTCAACTCTTACTCAATTATGCCATACCAAGTTCACTCATATGCCCGAGACGCATATGCCAAAGTTTAGTGTCTTTGGAATTATCAGAAACAACATTAGCGGAAATAACAGCAGCAGTACCGGTGATTGTATTGCCTCTAAGAACATATAAATTTACAGATTTCATATCACCTTTCATAATTATGAGAGAACCTTTTGATACCTTCAACACTCCACCTGAAGCGGAGTACTTGTACCTTTGAGGTCGAGGGTACTAAGCGAGATGAGGTTCCTGACCAGGGCTGGGACGTGTCTCACATCTGTCAAAGTCCTTGTCATTCCATCATGCATCCTAATCTGAATAGAGCCGATACCAACAATCTCACATTCGGTGTTATCTCCCATCCGCACAACTCCTCCATTCTGCACAGAATTATAAGTACTAAACCAATCTTTGTTAGAACACATATGATAAGAACATGCAGAGTCAAGTATCCACTCAGCATCCGTTGAGACATAACCAGCAAAGGCAATAAGAACATCACCCTAGTCGGAACTAATATCAGAAGCAACAGAGCCCTTACCATCAAAACTACTATTCTCAACAGTAGCAATAAAAGAAGTTTTACCTTCCTCAAATTCACCGTTCAATTTGAACGTCACGTTCCTCCTTACTTTAATCTGTGGCGTGTAACAATCAGATACAATAGAACTTTTATTTTTATTGCTGGTTGTATCCTTAGTCATACAGATTGATTCCAGCTTAAGCCATAAGACAGCAGCAGATTTCTCCTGTGACACCTGCTGTAAAATATTATTAGATAAATAAAGATGAATTTGAGATATAGCATCACGATCATCTTTTCATCATTGGTCCAATCTTTGAAATCTTCTTTTCCAAAACTGTCAAGTGCGTCATCCAGATCATTGGCCGTCAAAACTGCCCGCATCTTGATTTGCCAAAGAGAAAACCTCGTATCAAGATCCAACAGGAGCAGATCATATTTAAGAGACGCCATGTGAAATTAATCTGAAACAGATCTGAAAAACACCAAGTAATAAACAGCAAATTTCTTGGTACACGAGATCGTGTGCACCAAGCAAAATAGGTAGGAAAAAAATTTTCCTTCGTCCCTGATCGAACCGCACGGGAGTGATTCTTTTGCTTCGCACGGGAAACGAGGAACTAATTTTTCTTCTCCTGGACCGAACAAACAGTGCACGTGATGCACTTTTTCACTTCTTTCTTTACCGATTGACAGATGATGAGATAAAACTTCCAGCGAGGGCGAGCAGGCGCAGAAGCGGACGAGCGCTGCACGATGATGCTGGCCGCAGTCCCGAAGTGTACGCTCGGGCGGCGTAGACGATGTCGCGAAGGGAAGACGCCGCTGAAAAACAGATCGCGATGCCGCCGCCGCCACCAACACTCAAACCCTAATATATTTTTTTCAATCTAATCTCGTATATGGCTCTTATACCACTTGTCAGCAAATATAACAAACCAAAGATCGAACACGAAACAAGATTTTACGTAGAAAACCCTTACGGGAAAAAACCCCGGACACCGACCCGCGAAATCCACTATATCAGATGAGAGTACAAAAGCAGGGGAATAACAATTGAGACTTGTCTTCTCGTGCGGCTTACAAGAGGTATATATAGGGTGGACAAAACTGACTGCAGTCAAATACGGAAACAAATCCGCTAGTTACCATGACCGAACCGTGAACCCTCCAGTCGTCCCTACAAGACTCACGTTAAAATTCGGATCATATTTCAACAATATCCCACATTAACCGATCCTACACTTAAATTACCAAAAAATTAATAAGTGATCGAGCAGGCTCACTACGGGATGTATTTGATGGCGAATCCGTCATCCTCGATGCGCATCTTCACAAGGGGCTCAGGGACCTACTCTATGTGAAGAGGTCTGAAAGGAGATAAACATTTAGTAAAAATTATGAAATTCTTAAAGAAGAATCTGCTGGTGTCAAAGAAACAAAAGGATTTTACTCCCAATCCCAAATCTAGTGCTACTGTCTTCCACATTTTGTTGGTAATTGACCGACCCTACACCTTGGATATGTTTGATAGCGCTGTTTGAGAAAATTAAGCCTCAGGAAATGGAAGAGTAGCTTAGTGTTAAAATACCCCGGCCTCGCTAAAAATGCCTCTGGTTCACTATTAAAGCACATGGTCTGGCTGAAAACGTCCCATCACTAATTTAGGGTTTAGTGTGGAACACAATCTCTGAAACACACATACAGAGAAAAGATCATGTATCAGCAAGAAGCAAACATGGAAAATACACAGAAATGGTTCATATGTTTGTAAGGAAATAAAAAACTGTGTTCCACATGCTCTGCCTTTGTATTAACCATCCAAGCAGTGTAGCTGTAGAGCAGACCAGTGTACAATAATCCAACGACATAATAATACTGATTTTTTCAGTCCAAAAATATTGAAGCAAACCATGATGATATGTATTACTAGTGTGCAAGGCACTCCAAATTCCTGATGCATTTATTCTCTTCTTCACTTTAAATTAGTAAACAAATCAGGTTGCATTTCCCAGTTTGAAACAGCTCGAAACTGGGCCTCATATATTGGGTAAATAAGATCAACAGTGAGGCCAAAAGTAGTTCACTTGTAATAGGAAATGGTGCCATCGCAACTTCTATATAGCTCATAGAGTCATAGGCCTCTATTAATTTTGCTAGGGGTGAACTAACTAAAATTAATTTGCAACCCCTTCTGGCATCAACAAGCATGGATAAGTATAACAGTAAACATGAAGGCAACAATCTATTGCAAAACACTAACCCTGCACCGATTTCCATCACCCACTCTAAATGGTTGCTATCGCAAGCAAATTTTGGGCACAAAATCAATGGAATTCCATAATGCAGGAAATTATAAAACCGTAAAGAATTCCGGAGGAGGGGGAGGGAGAGGGAGGAGGAGAGAGAGAGAGAGGAATTACCCATGGAAGGAGGTGACCGGCTGCCGTGACCGGCTGGCGCGTGGGGGGCGGCGCGAGCGGCGGGCACGCGGTGTAGACGGCGAGCAGGCGGCAGCGCGAGCGGCAGGCGCGGCGGGCACGCGGTGCCGACGTCATGGCGAGCGGAGGGCGCGGTGGCGGGGAGCGGCGGGCGCGGCGGCTGCAGCGTGGGGGCGACGGTTGGCGCAGCGCGGGGCGGCGAGAAGGGCTGCGCGGGGGGCGGCGTGGGGGGCAGGCTCGCGTGCGGCGTGGGCGCGGCTAGGTCAAAGTCACGGAGCGTGGGGGACGGCCGCACGGGTGGAATGGGCTGGGTTAAGTGGGCCTTAATTTCAACGATTTTAGCTGACGAAATTAAGGTCACATCACCGGCCGCGCCACAACATTATTTTCGTCGACCGAAACCGACGAAATTAGGTCCACGTCATATGATCGCACCTTAATTTCATCGGTTTCGACCGATGAAATTAGTTCCATGTCATCTGCAGTACCCGCGATATGCCAAGACCATATTTACATCGGTCTAAAACGACAAAATTACCATTAATTTCGTCGGCCCGTCAGAACCGATGAAATTATAGCCTTAGCTTCGTCGGTTGTGAGAAACCGACGAGATTATGGATGTAGTTTCGTCGGTTTTTTGGAACCGACGAAATTAAAATTGACCGACGAAAAAACTTTGTTTTACTGTAGTGAGTGCCCAACCCAGTGTAGCAGTGCGGCAGTGTCCATTTCGAAATTTAGTAATATATAGATTTAAACTTTAGAGTTTTAGACATTTAGTGATTTAGTTTAGTGTGTCACTGTGTTGTTGGCTTGTTGTATTTTTTTTACTTTAAATCAGACGTTCGATTTAAATGTGTTTCGATATTTTTTTGTTGACATATGTTATGCTATACTAGAGTACTTGAGCATTTGTTGACATAGTGTATATTACTCTTGTTGCCTTATCTGAATTCTCGTCCTGGTTCCGCCACTGGTAGTACGTGTTATTTCCCTTTTATGTGACCTGCTGGGATACTCTCGAGTGTCGACTATGCAAAATTACAAACTGCACCGCGCTAATTGGTCATTCACAATGTGCACGTTGTGCATGGATTAACGCCTCGGATCCAGCTCTATCGTACCTATAAAAATTATCAACTATAGAAATTTTTTTAAATTTAACTAATTCGAGTTAGCGTATTCCCTTGGTCATGGAGACCGGTCAGGTTACAGGTAAGTATTCGTACTCAACTTTCTATGCGTGGAGTTAATATTAAATAGATAGAGATCATGCTGGCCTAATCGAGAGATCCATCGGAAGGGCTCATGTGGAGTTCAAATCGTGGACGAGATCCCTCTCGGTTCCTAGCGGTAAAAGCAATTGACTTGGACGAGTAGAAAATGCATGGAAAAAAACAAACAATCCCTGCCATCACGTGGGAGATAATAATATTGATCATTGAATGACATGTCAGATCTCGAAAAGAAATTTTAATAGAACAAAGCACTACTGCGGATCGGGGCTTCCAAAACGGGCCATCACAAACAGTTCGCTTTAACCTGCTTGCGACCCGATCGCCACAAACGGTTCGTGGCCAACGGGTGGAAGGTGGTGGGAAAGGGCATAACCACTTGAATTACTCTGTAAGCGGTTCGTGATATGAACCGCTTACAGTGGGCTATCTCTGCAAGCGGTTCGTGATAAGAACCGCTTGCATATGCCATTTTCCTTCCCGCCCAGGGCATTTAACCCCTTCTTCCTCCCTGAGCAGCTCGCGCAGTAGCACTGACGGGCCGAGCTGTTCATGCATGGAAGGTGCTGCCAAAATTTTTAATTGAGGCTAATAGCTCTAAATTAAGGTTTCGAAGGTAAGTAAACATGTTACCAACATCATTTTTATGTGGATGTTGCTTATATTTTTGCAATGGATGTGGAGAAATATTAAATTAATCTTGTTTGAATTGAAGGGTGTTTGTTTTGCTAACTCTCTCTAGATAATTTGAGGCAAGATGTTGATCTATTGGGGGTTTTAAGTCTCATATTAGTTTTGTATCCTTCTTTTGATGATGTATAAGATATTGAAATTAGTTGGTAGCGGTGATTATTTGTTTTAGAGAGCTAGGTCTAGCTTGGTGCCTTAGCTAACTCTCCCTTCTAGATCTTTTGAGACATTGCGGTGATCTATTGGATAGTTTTAGTTTCACATTAGTTTAAAATAGTAGGTAGGGTGATTATTTCATTTGCTATAGAGCTAAATAGATCTAGGTTTTTTGTTAGGTTCGGAATAAATTATTTTTGTAATTTAAAAAATTAGAGGGGTACACAATAAAAATTACATATGTTTAAATTTAGGCAAAGTATAGAAAAAAGTTGAAATTTGTTTTTAATTTGTGAGATTTAGTTGGTTTGGCTTTAAAAATGTAGAAAGTTTAGAGGTAATTAAAAATATAACAATTAGTTATTTCGAGTTAAATATTTCAATTTGAAAAATATAATAAGTGTTTTTATTAATTTAATTGGTGCAGATGAACCGGCAATGGATGTATGCGGATCGTCGGTCAAGGGAGTTCATCGATGGCGTGAATGCTTTTCTCGATGTCGTCTTTCGAGACTTGCCTCCAGAAAGCTTCATACGGTGTCCGTGCGTAGATTGCAGGAACGAGAAAGAGCACTCAATGCGAGAACGGATCAGGACCACTTTTTGATGAGAGGTTTCATTCCGAACTATACATGTTGGACTCACCACGGTGAAGTAGAGCATACTAGCATAGAAGACGAAGAAGAAGCCGATGTATAGGAAGTGACATATGATGGTATGCCGGACGCGACGACATACGAGGACGTCGAAGATACACAAGGCGATCAGTTTGGTGTGGATGATGACGTGGACTAGATGCTGCGTGACGCAGAGGGAGATATCACAGAGGACAAACAATATAGAAAGTACCAGGGTTTGTTGGTGGACCAGAGAACTCTTTTGTACCTAAATTGGGATCAGGGACACAAGAAGCTACGCACTACACTGGAGTTCATGCAATGGAAGGCTGTGAATGGTGTGTCAGATAAGGGTTTCGATGAGTTGCTGTTGCTCATAAAAAAGTTGCTCCCGGAAGATAACACCCTGCCAGAATCCACGTATCAAGCTAAGCTGGTCCTGTGTCCCTTAGAATTGAAAGTTCGGAAGATACATGCATGTCGTAACGACTGTGTCCTATATCGCGGTGAATATGCCGACTTGAATGTCTGTCCAGTGTGCAAGGAACCCCGGTATAAGACGAAGCGTGACGATCCAGGTGAAGTAAATGGGGTGCGTGTGAAGAAGAGAGCATCGAAAAAAGTGTTGTGGTATTTTCCTCTAATTTCAAGATTGGAGCGTATGTTTGCAAACAAAGCCATACAAAGATGATGCGTTGGTATAAAGAAGAACGTAAGATCGACAAAATGCTTAAGCATCTGACAGATGGCTCGCAGTGGAGGATGGTCGATCGGAAGTATAAGGACTTCGCAGACGAGGTCAGAAACATAAGGTTCGGTTTGAGTATCGATGGGATGAATTCTTTCGGAGACATGAGCAGCAACCATAGCACCTGGCCAGTCACATTATATGTGTATAATATTCCTCCATGGTTGTGCATGAAGAGAAAGTATATAATGATGCCGTTGTTGATCCAAGGCCCCAAGCAACCCGAAAATGATATCGATGTCTATCTGAAACCTTTGATTGAATATCTTTAGACGTTATGAAACGGTGTAAAGGTTTGGGATGAATACAAAAGGGAGTATTTCAACCTGTGTGCAATGTTATTTGTAACAATCAACGACTGGCTAGCGCTTGGTAACCTGTCCGGTCTAACTGGCAAAGGCTTTAAAGCGTGCGTGCAGTGCTTGGAGCAAACCGATGGCACGTACATAAAAGGCTCTTGGAAAATGGTATACATGAGGCACCGTAGGTTTCTTGTTCGGAGCCACACGTTGCGGAAGAAACGCAGGGAATTTAACATGGAGGAAGAACATCGTGCCCAGCGAGGCATCGCAGTGGCAAGAAGGTATTTGCTATGGTGAAGGATCTGAATGTAGTATTTGGAAAGGGTCCGGAAAGCAAATCTGTGCCGAATGATAAGGATGGCCATGCACCCATATGGAAGAAAAAGTCAATATTTTGGGACTTGCCTTACTGGGAAGATTTGGATGTTCGCCACTCACTGTACTTCATGCACATCACCAAGAATGTCTGTGTGAGCTTCCTAGGCTATATAGATATGTACGGGAAATCGAAAGATACAGTGAGTGTTCGGAACGACCTTGAAGTCCTGGATATCAGGAAGGACCTACACCCTGAAAAAGGAGGTACGGAACAACTATACCTATGGCCAGCGAGTTATACTCTAAGCAAAGAAGAGAAAAAAGCGTGATAGAGTGTCTTAGCAGTGTGAAGGTCCCTTCCGGATACTCGTCAAACGTAAAGAGATTCGTAAATATGAAAGAGAACAAAATTGTACACCTAAAATTCTATGACTGTCTTGTGCTGATGACACAGTTGCTCCCGGTGGTTTTGAGAGGTGTACTGCCCGAGTGGGTACGGGGGACAATCACAAAACTGTGTTCGTATTTCAAAACTGTTTCCCAAAAGGTCATCGAACCAAAGAAACTAGGTGATCTGCAGGCTGACGTGGTACAAAGTGTGGTTAGCCTCGAGATGATCTTTCCTCCTGCCTTTTTTGATATCATGGTTCATCTCACTGTTCATCTAAGCAAAGAGATAGGTATTCTTAGGCCCGTTTATCTCCACAGCATGTTCCCTTTCGAGAGGTACATGAGCGTATTAAAGAAGTATGTACGTAACCGTTCTCGCCAGGAAGCATGCATTGCCGTAGGTTATGTGACAGAGGAGGTGGTCGAATTCTGTGTGGACTACATTGATGATCTAGACCCCATCGGCGTCCTTATATCACGTCATGAGGGCAGGCTACGAGGTAAAGGGACACTTGAAAGAAAAGTAGTTGCATGCAACGATCTTCAAACATTAAAGCAAGCACATTTCACTGTGTTGAAACAATCGACAGTGGTCGCCCCGTATGTCCTCCAACACAAGAATGCTCTACGCCGCCAGTTCCCAGAGAAGACTGATACGTGGATAACACTGAGGCATATGGATTCTTTTGACGCATGGTTACAAAACCATATCCTCAAGAGCAAGTCCAACAATGAACAGTTACAACGCCTGGCTCGGGGACCATCCGCTGAAATTGTGAGATGGCAGGGGTACGAGATAAATGGTTACACATTCTACACGAGATCACAAGATATCAATAGCACAAATCAGAACAGCAGTGTTCGCATAGAAGCTGCTGACAACAAAGGCAGGTTGGACACATATTATGGATTCATAGAAGAGATATGGGAGCTCAACTATGGGCCTTTTAAGGTCCCATTGTTTAAGTGCCAATGGGTAAAACTAAATGCAGACGGCTTGAATGTCGACAAATACGGCATGACTACCGTTGACCTCCAAGAAGTCGGCTATTTGAGAGAACCATTTGTTCTTGAGAACGAGGTGAGACAGGTCTTCTACGTATTGGACATGTCAAGCAAACCAAAGAAGAATCAAATCAAAGACAAGCAGAAGGAACCGCCAAAGCGACACGTGGTTCTCCAAGGCAAACGAAGGATTGTCGAAGTAGAGGACGTTACAGACGAGGAAGAGTACGATCAGTTCGATGAGATCTCTCCATTTGCAATAGATGTTGACATAAGCATCCTGGATGACACAGGCATGGATGCTCCTTACATACGCCACGATCACGATGAAGGAAGAATTGTGAAGACAAAAAATGTAAATGATTAGGATGACCCTTATTATGTGGTCATATTAAATATATTATGTGGCTGTATGAACTATGTTATTATGTAATAGCATTTGTTAGAATTTATAAGATGGAAGCAATATTTTTGGAAAGAATAATGGCCACATATTTAGAAATGAAAGTAATGCCAAAAAATAATTTTTAGTATTTTTGAAAATAATAATGGGCACATATTTAGAAATGAAAGTAATGCTAAAAAATATTTTTTACTATTTTTGAAAAGAATAATGGGCTAATACATATTTAGAAATGAAAGTAATGCCAAAAATATTTTTTGTATTTTTGAAAAGAATAATGGGTTAAGTACATATTTAGAAATGAAAGTAACGCCAAAAAATAATTTTTAGTATTTTTGAAAAGAATAATGGCCACATATTTAGAAATGAAAGTAATGCCAAATTTTTCTTACTATTTTTGAAAAGAATAATGGGCTAATACATATTTAGAAATGAAAGTAATGCCAAAAAATATTTTTTACTATTTTTAAAAAGAATAATGGCTACAGCACGTGGCGTGTGATGGCTCCACTTCTACAAGCGGTTGGTACGACAAACTGCTTGTAGAAGTGGTATCTACAAGCGGTTTGTATTACCAACCGCTTGCAGAGGCCTTTACTGGTTCACGGACGAAATTTTAATTTCATGCTACAACGGCTTCTACAAGCGGTTCGTTCTACAAACTGCTTGTAGAAGTTTTATCTACAAGCGGTTAGTATTATGGACCGCTTGTAGAAGTTGTCTCTACAAGCGGTTCGTTATACCAACCGCTTATAAAGGCTTTTTCTATATAAGGTAGAGTGTTCGCGGCCGAAATTTTCTCTAAGTCCTTTGCCCCTGTCTCCCTCAACCGTTCCGTCGCAATCTCGCCGCGCCCCACCGCCACCACCCTCGCCGTCGTCTAGTACCGCACGGCCGTACCTCGCCTTCGTCGAGCACCGCACGGCGGCCGCCTCCTGGACGCTCCACCTCGCCGTCTTCGAGGACCTGCGCAGGACTCGTGACACTGACCACTGTGCGCAGGCGACCAGCCTCCGCCACCCTGCCGGCGAGCACCTTCGCCGGTGAGCCCCCTCGCTCCCGTTAGCCGTGGACCTCCTCCCCGCCACTTTGAAGACGAAGGGCCTAGGTATCGAGCCCCCCACCTTCCCCTGTCCCCATTGCTCTGTGATGCACTTGTAGTGTTCGACGGAATGCGTGCGCGGTGGAGATGCTCCCATTGCTCTGTGATGCACTTGTTATGTTCAACGGAATGCGCGCGCGATGGAGATGCTCCCTCTTTGTGTACTATGCCGATTTTGGTGAACTTGGGACCATGCCATGGGCATTGGGGCTGTTGACCTCAATCTGGGTGAAATGGACGCCGTGGGCTTAATCCTTAAATGCTCGATGATGATTGCAATATATGAGGTATATAATCTGTTTAGGTTCTTGTTAGACAAAGTGAAGTTTTGCTCAATGTTTATTTGCGATATATTGATCTGTATATGTCTATGCACATATTGCCCATTGGATCAAAGAACAGATTGGACGAAGAATCTTTTAATTGGAGAACTAGTTTGATTAATCTTTCTACTAATTGTTGTCTCTGGAGTGGTCTGTTCTTGTTATCATTTCACTCTTTTGAATGATTTAAGTTGGTTCAGTTGAACTGACCCTTGCTGGTTCGGCTAATCTTGATCTTGCTCCTATGTGCATAGTGTTATATTCATTGATACATGATCTTTCACTTATCTTTGAGCAGTACTGATCTAGTGTGTAAAGACCAAAATTGAGATTATATAACACTATGATTTTGAGCCTAATCAACTGCAGAACTAATGATGGAAGGCTAAACTTGTTTAGCAACCCATTAGTTTGTAATCTGAGAGCAATCATCGATAAATAAACTTGAGCTTGTGCTAGTTTATTTCAACTTAAACTGAGTTTTGTTGCTGTTTAAGTGATAACCTGATTTAGAAGATTGTTTCATTAATCTAAGTAAAACCTGAGTTAGCTTTTAGCTATGCAGAACTCTTGTCTTTAGACTTTAATGAGATAATATAATTGGCTATATACCTGTCTATTTGCTACCATGGATCTATTTGTGTTGCCAATCATGTGTTTATATGCTTAAGTGCATATTTATGGAGAATACATATTTTTCTCATGATTCATGGCATTGTTTCCTTATTTATCTTTTTGCTGTAATTTATTGAATAATAGTTCATCATGATTTGTTATTTTTGGAGAATTCATGATCATGATCATAATAGTTCATCATAATTTATTTTCTCATGATCATGAATTTATATGCATTATTTGTTATTTTTGGAGAATTCATGATTCTGAATTTAATTCATGGTTTATACTTGCAAAAATCATAGATCCCTTATTACTTGCTACCTTTTGAGAGTGCAATTATGAACCGCTTGGCCCTAGATGCTTCCAGCTCCCAAAGCTACCATGCCTGATGTTTAGAATTGGGGGGACAGAATTGGAATTGACCTGCTGACTTGTATATTCCCCATTCGAAGATAATCTGGAATTGGTTCCCATGGCTCGGACGATCGAATCAGTTTTTTGTATCGTTTATATGAATTATTTTTGTAACAAATTGTGTTGGATGATGTTTCGGATGTAAGTTGGTGGACCAGAAACCATTTCTTGTGAAATCTTTCTCTAGATTTTCGGTTCCAATTATTAAGTTCGTAATGTTGTATTCAAATATTGGAAAATAAATTCAAATATTGTATTTATGCGCGTGGACGAATGCATTAAATGTTCTATTATTTTGCGTGTATGCACAGTGATAGATGGCGCACTCCAGACGTGACCTAGATTTCGAAGCGAGAGATGAGTTTCTACTAAATGAAATCGCGATGGGCACCCTCATAAGCTACGATGAGGCCAATCCAGTGGATCCGGCCGTCCCGGCTCAAGCCGGTGATCAGGCCGCCCCGGCTCAAGCCGGTGATCATGCCGCCCCGGCTCAAGCCGATGATCCAACCGGCCAGGCTGAAGCCAGCGATCACGCCATTCAGGTTGAAGCCGATGAAACTAATGTCGACGGCTGTGAGGTATATATAGCCTGGACACTAAAATGACCGTTTCTTATCATGTTACTTTATAGCAATAAACCTCTGACACGTGTTCCTGCTCTTTTTTCAAGCTGGAAACGTCCAACAGCCAATGCAAGCAAATACGAGGGACTAACAAAAAGCCGTCGACAACGTACGTGATTACTCAATTTTCAACCACTGAGAATCCTGAAGCCCCTCTGTCGGCACTTGCCCCCTTCAACAACACCTGCGGAGTCATTGTTAGGGATCACGTCCCTATTAGCATCAAGACATGGCCCAAGGTTCCTACTGCTACGAAAGACTTGCTCTGGAAGGATATAAAGGAAAACTTCACGATTTCGACGGCTTACGAAAAC
Source organism: Raddia guianensis (assembly GCA_036346415.1). Taxonomy (NCBI): domain Eukaryota; kingdom Viridiplantae; phylum Streptophyta; class Magnoliopsida; order Poales; family Poaceae; genus Raddia; species Raddia guianensis. Next base: position 47,296,038 of record CM070535.1, on the reverse strand, counting down.
AAGTGCAAGAAATTTGCTCTGAGCAAGATGGCGTTATACTTTTAGTCGTGGAAGAGCGAGCTCACTAAAAAGTACGTGGAGACCGGAACAACCCCAGACTTCAATAAGTATCCGAAGCTAGCGGATCACTGGCAAGCATTTCAGGAGTACAAGTCGCTGGATGAAGGCAAGGCATGAGTGAAGCGTAACAAGGCCAATGCACAGAAAAAAAAAAAATACCACCACCATCTCGGGTCCGGTGGTTATATCAAGGCTATGCCAAAATGGGAGAAGTAGGAAGATGAGCTTAGGAAAAAGGGTATAGTACCAGAAACAGAAGACTTGGAGCTCCGTCCACGCAACTGGACCTTAGGCCACGGAGGGAGGCTGAAGGATGATGGCAAGCTAGAGATGGCACCACAAGTGCAGCCCGTGAAATAAAGGATTGTGGAAGCCATCGAGAAGCAACGTGCAGGATCCTTGGTGGTAGACAGGGAGAACGACGAACTTACCTACGCACTCGGAAACGCAGAACATCTAGGAAGGACACAAGGAATCGGCAAGCAGGTGTCGTGGCTGGCTGGCTTCTCAAATGATCAAGCCACATACCGGAGCCGGGAAAGAAGGAAAGTAAGAGAACACAATAGAGTCAGCAAAATCGAACGGGAGCTCAAGGAGCACAAGGAAAACATGGCAGAAATGTTTAAGCGGGAAGTGCATTCTGCAATCGCCAGTCTTCAAAGACCAGGTGGGCTTGTCGTCATGCCTCCGGACAACGTGGTTAGTCCTCCGGCCTCAGGTCGGCAAAGCAGCTACGCGTCAAACAACGTGTCGACCGACGAATTGCAGGCCCGTTATCCCGTGGACGACATCACCGTGTCCCGCCAATGTGAGCTACGCGTCCAACTGCACAACCTCATCCTCAAGGTGGCTTACGGCATGGCCTTTCCGGTGGAGTCGGGCCAGACATTCCACTGTAACCCGATACCCGCGGGATACTCCAAGGTCACGGTGGACGAGGTGGTGGCTGGATTTGATGATATGGAGCTCGATATTGCCGGAGGAGACGATGTAACCAAACATGGAGAGGCCCTCCATAACATCATCCTCTGGCGGAAAAAGTACATCATGTTTCCTTATGGTGTGGAGGTGACATCTATACCGAGACAGAACACTCCACTGAGACGGAGCTCACCTCCTCCACCAAGACAGGCCATGCCACCACGCAACGCCTCGCCGATGAGACAAAGCACTCCACCACCTGCTAGAGCTATGCATAGAAGCCCAACACCGCCGGCAGCCCCTCAAAGCAAAAGGAAGCAGCAGCCTCCGAGGGGAACAACGGAGCAGGCATCTCCTCCCAGTAAGAAGCTTGCTAGCAAAAGAAGCATTCCTGCAGTTAGAACTACACCAAGCAGCAGGGCGGCCGGTTTCCCATTCAGACAGAGAATGAAGGAACCCGAAAAAACACCATATGAGATGACGCCTGAGGAGTTAAAAAGAGAGTCGAAGAAAGCTATGGACACATGGATACAGAGGTATAAAGATAAAACAAATCCACCGCCAAAGGAACGAATTGATCCAAAGATCGCGGACTTTTTCGCAACAACTGTTTAGTGCTGACCGCCTCTCTGTACCGACTACCAAAGGACTATCAGAAAGCACGTCTTCAAGATAAACAACCTCCGGGCACATACATGAGTAAGGAAGAATAGGAGGAGGCAAAACGTCTACAGATGGAGTATGACTTCATGAGAGAAGCTGGCCTTGATAACATAGAAGCCGCTCGTGGATTAACTGATGATCTTCCAACAGCACAAGTCAGGTGGCCATTTAAGCGGGGCTACCGTTGCTAGACCCTAAGGACATCTGAAAACTACGGTCAAGATGCGCGGCGCAAGATGAATGGTACAAGCACATGTCCGTCAGAGGATATGCTTTACTAAGCGTCTCGTTTCAAGAAGAACATTTGTTTCGAGGGAATGATCAATTGATAAATCTTGATTTTGAAGACTGGTACAATGTGTACCAAGGAGACACTGTCAACGTGTCCTTCATGACCTGCTGGTGCCTGTGAGTGTCGACTCCACAAGATGTATATATATCTATACATGCTGCTTGCCGAGAACCCTAATTAATTAACTTAAGTAACTCATTTACTGTAGAATAGAGATACAAAGACTTAGAAAGCAGAAGCCGAACTCGATTGGTTTCCTTGAATCTTGGTTGGTCAACGAGGCTGTCTGGCAATACCCTGAAAAACCAAAGGAAATCCACGACTACGTTGTACATGCACTAGTACAACAACACTACAAGACATACATACTTCTGCCATTCAACTTTAAGTACGTGCTGATGTTCTCACTAACATCTCGTTCTTATATTGCTTAAGGCACATGATGGCACACTATATATTACTTAATTATATTTCATAACTGTTGCAATATATGAATAGGTTCCACTGGATCCTTATAATCATAAAGCTTGACCAAAGCATGATCATCATCCAACACTCAAGGAGAAAACAGAAAAAAGAATACCAGTGGATAATTGACCTCCTTAACAAGGTGTTCCTGAGCTTTCAAGAGATTCAGAAAGGACAATTTAAGAAGAAATTTGATGTCAAGATAAGCGACTGGGTACGCTAAAACAACGTAATTGCCCTTTGTCAATTAATATTTCTTTCTCTTAATGATCTGTAATTGCCCCGCATCGACCATAGGTAAAACAACAATCTGCGGGAAACATCCTATGTGGCTACTACATGTTCCACTATATCCAAATGATGTGCCACAGCGAGCTTGAGCCTCAAACTCCTGAAGAGGTTCGTATATATATGCACGCAACCATGCATTTAGCTACAACTTAATAACGTTCTTATGTACTCCATTAATTTACATGGGTTCACGTATTTATTTGTTTTTCACTTTAATTGAATTGGCAGCCCGACATGGATAAACATACTGAAATGTTACCACCTCATCGGGTGTTCGCATTACAAGAACAACTATTTGGCTTCGTTCTCGATGAGATCATTAACTCCCAGGGCGAGTTCCATTTTCGAGAACCATATTCCAACACGAACGAATTAGGGACGACTTCTACGTCGTCAAAGAGTGTCAAGAAGAGTACTGCAAGAAAACAATAAACTTTTTGATCCATTTTGCACAATGTATATTAATTAGAAACTTTGTAAATTTGGCCGGTACGTATAAAGTGTACATTATTACATGTATTATCTAATATATTTAAGCTTGTGTGATCGCTAATTATATGCTCATCCTATATGTATTTAAATTTAAACGACAAATAAAAAATCTCCTACCGAAATATATATTTAAATATCTACTTGCTACCCGAAATGAACGGTGGTAAGCGTCTTGCGTCTCAAGAAGCGGTTATTCAACCGCTTGCGGAGATGCCTCTCTCTGCAAGCGGTTGGTGCCCCCACGTGGCCTCTGAGCCCGCCAGCGCCATCGCCTCGCGAACGCTTGCAGAGGGGCATCACTAGCGACTGGAGGAGCCAGATGTGATGCCATGAACATCGATCATGGTTGTTCGCAAGCGGTTCTAAAACCGCTTCCACATGCCTTACGAGTCGCTTCGGCTAGGGCGATCAGCAGTAGTGCTACTCTATGTATTTGGTGGCGAATCCGTCATCCTCGATGCACATCTTCACAAGGGACTCAGGGACCTACTCTATGTGAAGAGGTCTGAAAGGAGAAAAACATTTAGTAAAAATTATAAAATTCTTAAAGGAGAATCTGCTGGTGTCAAAGAAACAAAAGGATTTTACTCCCAATCCCAAATCTAGTGCTACTATCTTCCACATTTTGTTGGTAATTGACCGACCCTACACCTTGGATATGTATGATAGCGCTGTTTGAGAAAATTAAGCCTCAGGAAATGGAAAAGTAGTGACGGCGTGTTCTCCGCTCAACCACTGCGGATCACACCCCTGGTCAGATTTTTAGACTGCTAGCCAACTCGATCAAGCTCGGTTCGATTTGGCGTCGGGCACAACGAGGCGACTTCATGATTTACCCAGTTCGGACCCCTCGCGGGTAATAGTCCTACTCTGCCGAGCCTTAGCTCTTTTCCGATTGTGGTTGAATGGGAATGTGTTTACAGAGCGTTTGAATGCACGAATCTTTGGTGCGCGTACCCCTTCCCTCTCTCTCCTCCCCTTTTATACAAGCTTTGGGTGGCGGAGAGAGCCGAGGGGTAAGCGTCTGATACTCTCGATAATCGACACGACTTCGGCTGAAGAGAGGCAGCGTGCGGCTGACCACGCTGCTGGCGCGCCTCGCGTGCCGCAAGTGGCCTCGACCCGCTGCAGTCCACACCGGTGAGTCTGCGGGTGGGGCCCTTCCTGCTCCTCTTGACGCGGGCGGCCTCCTCAAGCAAACCTTCTCTCTGCCGGTCAATTCTTACGTGCCATAGTAGATGACCACTCGGACACCGCAAAGGTCCAGAAGCGTAATCATTTCTTCATTGTCTATCCGCGTGATGTCTCATTAAATGCGCCGTCCTTCAGCGCAGGGGAGCCTTCGTTCAAGACTCATCGCAGCGCCTCGCCGCTGCGGGCCCCACCTGGTGCGTGGGACCCTCGCCTTTCCTTCAGAGGGGGCTCGCCCACGCACCCGCCTGGCGCGTGGGGCCCTCGCCTCTCCTTCAGAGGGGGCTCGCCCACGCACCCGCCTGGCGCGTGGGGCCCTCGCCTCGCCTTCAGAGGGGGCTCGCCCACGCTACTGGGCCTTGCTCGCCCGCGACACGTGGGACCCTTCGGCCTTCGAGGGCTCGCCCACGCTGCTGAGGCCTTGCTCGCCCGCCGACGCGAGGGGCCTCTTGGCCTCGAGGGGCTCGCCACGCCACTGGGCCTTGCTCGCCCGCCTGACGCGTGGGGCCCTCTTGGCCTTCTGAGGGGCTCGCCCACGCGCTGGGGCCTTGCTCGCCCGCCTGACGCGAGGGTAGCCCTCTTGGCCTTCTGAGGACTCTTCCTACCCTGGTATTTATTACACCGACAGTAGCCCCCGGGACCACCGTGATACGCGAACCGTCGCGCCGATGTCTGGTACGTCTGATTCTCCGCCTGCGCACGATCTTCCTTGGGGAACCGCGCCGCTTTTCGCGGGAAACCGAAACGCGCGAGGCAATGATGGCGCCGCGCGCGCGCGTGGGGGCGGAATCCAAACCGTCGCGCTCGCGCCCCACGCCTATAAATACTTCTCTTGGCGCTGCGGCTAATCCTTCCGCGCGCTAAGTCCTCAAACTGCTACTTGCCTCCATCACTACCACCACAGAGCCTTCTTTCTCTTCGCCACCAAGTCTTTCGCCAGCGCCACCGCCAAATTTTCCATGGCTCCCAAGCGCAGCAAGGGCCGCCGCGGGGATGCCGCACCACCTTCTGGAGCTGTTCTGCCTGCTTCCACCATCGATGAGGATCAGGTGGCGGCGGCCGAGTCTTCGTGCCACCGCCGCCCGGTTCCGCCGCACCATCATGCCGAGTCCTCGCGCCGGGAGATCGTGACCTTCTCTGGCGTCTTGGCGGGCCTTGTCCCGCCAGACTCAATTCCCCTTGGGGTGCTTCGCTTTTATGGGATCCAGGCGGCGCACCTTCCCCCCAACTCGATCATGGCCCTGGCCATCTTCGCCCACCTCTGCGAGATGTTCGTGGGGACGATGCCAAGCCTTCCGCTCTGGCGCCGACTCTTCATCTCAAGACACGGCTCGCCGAGCGCGGTTGGGAGTCTGCTATTTCGCGCCCGCGAGGCCTCCGCCTTCATACCTGCCGCGGTCAAGTCCAACTGGAAGGACTGGCACCGGCAGTGGCTGTATGTGGAAGACTCCAGCGGCTGCGACGATCTTGTCCTTCCTGACAGTCCCGCAGAGCCCACCGCCGACTGGGGGCCCAGCTAGACGATCCAGCGGGTACGGATGCGATGATGGCGCGCATTGCCGAGCTCCGCCGCCGGGGGCTCACCGGAACCCACGTGGTGGCGGACTTTTTGCGGCGCCGCCTTTGCCCGCTTCGCTTGAGGGCGCGTCCCGCCTGGACGTACTACGGCGACAACGACGGGACCCGCACTGCTCTTGGAGGTGAATACTCTCGCGTTCTTTTGGATTTCGCGACCTTGCGGTACGTCTTTCCTTCGCCAATCTTATGGTTTTTTTTCGCTCATCCACCGCAGGAACGTGCGGACGGCGTGCTCGGATCGGTGGCGGGGCTCTCGCCCCACCGATTAGCGACACTTCGCTGCCTGCAGGCATCCTCCCCCTCTGCGACTGGGATCCACGGGAGCGCAACCAATACTTGAGTGCACCGCTTCTATGGAGGTCTTCGGTCTGTGGTCCAAGTGGCACGGGCCACTACTGATCCGCGATCGCCTCGGCGACCGCCCAAGCCTCGCGGCCGCCCCTCGCGCGGCGGCCGACTCCGATCAGCGCCCGGAAGCGCCGCCTCATCCTCGCCGTGGATGATGATGACGAGGAGGAGAGACGAGTCCAAAGAGGGCTCGCCCTCAACCTCGAAGCTTCGCCACATCGCCTGCGGCCCCCCGTGGGGCCTCGCTGCTACCGCCTGCTGCTCGCCATCGGGCGAGCGCGGCGACTTTTCCGAGCTGGCGCCGCTGCGCCGGTCTCTTCCGCTCCGTCCACGCTGGCGCCTCTGCTGCGGGTGCCGCCGCGCGTCGGCCCTCTGCTGCCTGTTGGTGCTTCTGACCGGCGCCACTCGCTGGGCGGCGCTGCCTGCTTGACGGCGGCGGCGATCGCGATCAGGCTGCTTTGCACGCCGCAAACAAGCGATTTGAGCTCCCCCCCGGCTTTCGCCTTTAGCGCACCGCTTCAGTTGGCTTTTCTGCGCTTACGATATTTCACATTAGGGTTAGCATGCTACACGCTTTGCATACTGAACCTGTTTGTCCTCCTTGGAACAGGCGGACGCTGGGCGCCGAGCTATGCTCCGCGACTTCGCCCGACCCACCGCCCGCCGCTCCTTCGACGGAGGCTGCTCTGCGGCGGCGGAGAGTTCGCGGCGACGCGCCGAGAACCCTCGCCATCAAGCGTCGTGGCGCCGCCGCCATCTCGGTGTGACCGCCGACGAGGGCGCTTCGAGGTAACCGCACCCTCTCCGCACTGGGCGACGGGAGAAGCCCTCGCCTTGGCGGAGCGATCTGCCGGCGGCTGCGGCAGCCCTTGGCCAAGAGACCGCGAAGGAGGCGATGACTCGCGAGGTGCGGCGCCAAGCCGCCGCCGCGCCTCCGCCAAGCAGATCAAGGCCTCCGCTGAACGCCAGAAGCCGCCGAACCCTCGCCGACATGCTCCGTGACCGCTTACCGCGCTTCCGAGGCGCCTGATCCATCGGTGTTACCTTGCATCCCCGCTGGAGGAGACGGCGCAGAATCTGTTGGCGCCGTGGGGACGAGCCGCCGAAGCCTGCGCGGTCTCCGGTGGCGTTGCGGACGCGGGCGATCAAGACGGTCGCCAAGGCGCTCGGCGTAGCCGGTTCATCTTAAACAGCTGTCTTGCTCGAGACGCCGCGTTTGATCTCGATGCCGCCACCGGGGAGCCTTCGCGCCAGCTGGACCGGTTTGAGCAGGCGCGGGTCGACACCGCCGCCGGCCACGTGTCCATGATGGACGGCGCCGCTCCAGCGGAAGACAAAGACGAGGAGGAGTAGCGAGACTCCCCTGTCTTTTTTGCCTTGTAAATGTTGCCTATCAATGCAAACAAACTTTTGCTCTTTTGCCGTGAGTCTCACTTGAACTTCGCACAGTTTTTAATTTGCGGAACTGAACCGGGGCACCTGGCCGCCGAAGGCTTTAGACTGAACGTTCTGCCGCAAGTGGGCGCTGATTCCTTAGGCATCTGGTTACTTCAACCCTTATGGCCTCTCGCAACCCGACTTAAACATTACGTGGCGAGCGCTTAGCTTCCGGAAGTGGTCTAGTCGCGGTGCATTGTTGGCGCATTGCCTAGACCGAGCCGATACACCGGGCTAGAACCCGCCTTCCTTCCGCTTTGCCTCGCACCGGCGTAAGTTATAAGCGTTTGCCTTTGCGATTAAGGGGCCATCAGCCATAAGTACTTTCGCTACCAGCTTTCGGTAGAATGTTTTCTAACAGACCTTTTCCAGGCTAAACCACTGATCGCCAAAAAGCTTTAGACAGAGCTTTCTGTTGAAAGTGAGCGTTTTTTCCTCAGGCATTTGGTTACTTCGACCCTTATGGCCTCTTTGCGAACTGACCCTGGACGTCGCGTGGCGAGAACTTAGCTTCCGGAAGTGGTCTAGTCGCTGGTGCTGCTGTTGGCGCATTGCCTAGACCGAGCCGACACACCAGGCTAGAACCAGGCTAGAACCCAACCGCGAGTCGCAGGCGTTCGTCCTTGCAACTAAGGGGCCATCCGCCTTGAGTACTTTTTCGCTACCAGCTTTCAACAGAATACTTTCTAACAGACTTGAGGTGAAAAAAGAAACGGGTGCCCACAAGGAGACAGAACTTATCTCTTATTGAAGATGGCTTTGTACAATGCAGCCCCCGAGGCGAGCGGTGAAGGAAGAAGACCTCGCCGCTCGGCTCCAAAGGAAGGCAAAAAAAAAAAGCTCTTGGACTGCTTCCTACGGGTAGAACTTCCTCAGCTGCTCGACGTTCTAAGTGTTCGCCAATTCACGACCATCCTCGAATGCGAGCCTGACTGAGCCTGGGCGGGAGACTGAGACCACCTTGAAGGGGCCCTCCCACAGGGGAGACAGTTCCCCGACCCTCCAGTCGGCTGCATCACCGTCGTATAGATCTGCAAAAACTCATCAGGGTTGGTGGAGCCGTCATACTTTTCGATGGGGGCCGGACGAAACCGTTCCGCCATGGACGCGCGCAGACTCCTTAGAAAAGGCGCGCACCGACGCCGGAGCCTCTCGCTCTGGACGCGTCTCACCCGCCGCCCGTCGCCTGGCGGCGCCAAGAAGCGCCACCCTCACTGGCCGGGCAGCTCTGCGGAAGCCCTCTTCTTTGGTCCCGCGTGCAGGCGGCGGCAGCATGTGATCGTCAGGCTTCGGTCGCGCCCTGCGGAGCTTGTCACGCAGTTCTTCTCCATGCAGCAAGTGGCGGTCCTCCAGATGAGACCGAGATCGCGCCACTGCAGACGCTTGCCGGCCGAGCCCCGTGGGGTCGCGCTCTTGTCGTCTTTGCCCCCCGCCTCATCGGGAGATCGTGTGAGGAGTGCGAGGGCAACAAAGAACGGAGGACGCGAAACACGGTTCCCCGCCCGAAACTTGCACCACCGCCGCGGCCGCGTCGACGTAGCGGTCCAAGCTGGCCAACCACGGCGCCGCCGGGGAGTCCGGAGTCACCGGAACCGGTGGGTTCTCCAACAAGGCCCTGGCTGCATAGAGGTTCTGTGCTGGGGTGCACTCCTCCAAGGCCAGGCACCGCTTAGCTTGGCCGAGGCCGCTGCTTTCCGCCAGGGTTCCAACCCTAGGCGGGCGGCCACCGCCCGGGTGATCCACCGCCATCGCGCATGCCGACTCCATGGCCGCGGCTCTAGCGGCCGCTTCTGCTCCATCGCGATCTTTGCTCCGCTTATCGCCGCCAAGAAGGGTCAAGAGTTTGAACCGATGCTAGCGCTCCCCTACCGGGCGCCATCGACGGCGTGTTCTCCGCTCAACCATCTGCGGATCACACCTGGTCAGATTTTTAGACAGCTAGCCAACTCGATCAAGCTTGGTTCGATTTGGCGGCACAACGAGGAGCGACTCGCAGATTTACCTGTGTTCGGACCCCTCGCGGGTAATAGTCCTACTCTGCCGAGCCTTAACTCTTTCCGATTGTGGTTGAATGGGAATGTGTTTACAGAGCGTTTGAATGCACGAATCTTGGTGCACGCACCCCTTCCTCTATCTCCTCCCTTTTATACAAGCTTTGGGGGTGGCGAGAGAGCCGAGGGGTAGGCAAGACAATACTCTCGATAATCGACACGACTCAACATAAGAGGCAACGTGCTGCCCACGCTGCTGGCGGGCGCCGCCTCGCGTGCTTCGCAAGTGGCCTCGACCCGCCACATCACACCGGTGAGTCTGCGGGTGGGGCCCCGCCGCCTCCCGACGCAGCGGCCTCCTCAAGCAAACCTTCTCTCCGGTCAATTCTTACGTACCCACAGTGATGGCCGCCAGACACGCAAAGGTCATCAGAGCGTAATTTTTCTTCATTTGTCTATCCGCGTGATGTCTCATTAAATGCGCCGCCCTTCAGAAGCAGGGGAGCTTCGTTCAAGACTCCTTCGCAACGCCTCCCCGCGGGCCCCACTGGTGCGTGGGACCCTCGCCTCTCCTTGAGAGGGGCTCGCCACGCGACTCGCTCGGGCGCTGGGGGCCTCGCCTCTCCTTCAGAGGGGCTCGCCCACGCACCCGCCTGCGCGTGGGGCCCTCGCCTCGCCGAGAGGGGCTCGCCCACGCCACTGGGCCTTGCTCGCCCGCCGACGCGTGGGGCCCTCTTGGCCTTCGAGGAGCTCGCCCACGCCTGGGCCTTGCTCGCCTGGCCGACGCGAGGGGCCCTCTTGGCCTTCGAGGGGCTCGCCACGCCACTGGGCCTTGCTCGCCTGGCCGACGCGTGGGGCCCTCTTGGCCTTCGAGGGGCTCGCCACGCCACTGGGCTTTGCTCGCCTGCTTTGACGCGTGGGGCCCTCTTGGCCTTCTGAGGACTCTTCCTACCCTGGTATTTATTACACCGACAAGTAGCTTAGTGCTAAAATACCCCGGCCTCGCTGAAAATGCCTCTAGCTCACTATTAAAGCACATGGTCTGGCTGAAAACGTCCCATCACTAATTTAGGGTTTAGTGTGGAACACAATCTCTGAAACACACATATAGAGAAAAGATCATGTATCAGCAAGAAGCAAACATGGAAAATACACGGAAATAGTTCATATGTTTGTAAGGAAATAAAAAACTGTGTTCCACATGCTCTGCCATTGTATTAACCATCCAAGCAGTGTAGCTGTAGAGCAGACCAGTGTACAATAATCCAACAACATAATAATACTGATTTTTTCAGTCCAAAAATATTGAAGCAAACCATGATGATATGTATTACTAGTGTGCAAGGCACTCCAGATTCCTGATGCATTTATTATCTTCTTCACTTTAAATTAGTAAACAAAACAGGTTGCAGACGGCGAGCAGGCGGCGGCGCGGCGGGCACGCTGTGCCGACGGCGTGATGAAGCGGCAGCATGGCTGCTGGCGTGAAAGGGGCGGCGGTGGCGCAGCGCTGAGGCGGCGAGGAGGGCTGCTTGGGGCGGCGTGGGGAGTAGGCTTGCGTGCGGCATGGGCGCGGTTAGGTCAAAGTCACGGAGCGTGGGGGACGGCCGCACGGGTGGAATGGGCTGGGGTTAAGGGGGCCTTAATTTCATCGGTCTAAACAGACGAAATTACTATTAATTTCGTCGGCCAGTTAGAACCGATGAAATTGTAGCCTTAGTTTCGTCGGTTGTGAGAAACCGATGAAATTATGGAGGTAGTTTCGTCGGTTTTTCGGAACCGACGAAATTAAAATTGGCCGACGAAAAAACTTTTTTTTACTGTAGTGAGTGCCCAACCCAGTGTTGCAGTGCGGCAGTGTTCATTTCGAAATTTAGTAATATATTGATTTAAACTTTAGAGTTTTAGACATTTAGTGTTTTAGTTTAGTGTGTCACTGTGTTGTTGGCTTGTTGCATTATTTTACGTTAAATCAGACGTTCGATTTAAATGTGTTTCGATGTTTTTTTGTGAACAGATATTATGCTATACTAGAGTACTTGACCATTTGTTGACATAGTGTATTTTACTCTTGCCTTATGTGAATTGTCGTCCTGGGTCCGCCACTGGTAGTACGTGTTATATCCCTTTTATGTGACCCGCTGGGATACTCTCGAGTGTCGACTATGCAAAATTACAAACTCCACGCTAATTGGTCATTCACAATGTGCGCTTTTGGTTTACACGGCCAATTGCAGCGAGTGCTTGTCAAAAAGCTTTTGTAACTAATCGTGTAGGGGATTTTGGTCTATTATTAGGAATTTTAGGTTTTTTTTGGATAACAGGTAGTTTAGAGTTTCGGGATTTGTGGATTAGCGCCTCGGATCCCGCTCTATCGTACCTATAAAAATTATCAGCTATAGAAATTTTTTTAAATTTAATTAATTCGAGTTAGCGTATTCCCTTGGTCATGGAGACTGGTCAGGTAAGTATTCGTACTCCACTTTCTATGCGTCGAGTTAATATTAAATAGATAGAGATCATGCTGGCCTAATCGAGAGATCCACTGGAAGGGCTTATGTGGAGTTCAAATCGTGGACGAGATCCCTCTCGGTTCCTAGCGGTAAAAACAATTGACTTGGACGAGTAGAAAATGCATGGAAAATATCAAACAATCCCTGCCATCACGTGGGAGATAATAATATTGATCATTGAATGACATGTCAGATCTCGAAAAGAAATTTTAATAGAACAAAGAGCAAACAAGCTAGCCTTCGATGCTGGTCTATTAAATCATCGTCAATGGAGACCTAATCCGGTAAATTCAGGCATTATTTACATCTTATTTTTACTATTAATCTATATTTCACTATATAATACTTTATTTGCTTATATACGCTACCAGGGAAACGACATTTCATACCGGCCATCAGTCCTGGTTAGCCACGAATCTAGACTGATAATGGCAGCAGTCTCGTTCCCGGTTCTTTGCTACTGAGTCGAAAGCATCATTTTGGTCCATATTAGCACAATTCGTGTCACCAACCGGGACAGAAAGGCGCTTTGGCAGACGAATACATGGCAACTGACACAGGCACACATTAGAGTTCGTCACACGATCCCAGTTCGTCACACGAACTGGGACTGAAGGTAAGGCTTCAGATGTAACGAACCGGGACTAAAACATCGTTGCAACATACTTTAAAAATATTATATATCCTAGTCTAGTAAATACGCGTGGCTGGGTGGGTTAGAAGAATGAGTCAACCAGGACTAAAGGCCCTTCCCCTAGAAGTGGTAGTACATCGGCCTAACATAAGTGTCCATTGGTGATGCTCTTACTCCCAGTTTGAGCATCCTCCATAGTTCCATATAATGGTATCGTGATATTTTTAACATGTTCCAAATCAAAGTTTTTAAAATTTATCTACACAAAATTCTTGGACCATTTGAATTGGATATTATTTTTTTGTATTTTATAAAATGTAGTAATTAGCCGTAAAAGTTGTGTTTTGAATATCATGTTAATATCGAAAATGTCAAGTTGTAACAGGAAAGGAGTACAGCGCTGTTAACCACTAACGCTCTTTCATGCTTAACTCTATGTCCTCCAACAAACATATTCACCAAAAGACCTATATCTCTAGGAAGTCAAATCAACATCGTTTTTGTGTGACCTGCTGGGATGCACTCGACTATACAAATCAATTAGCTGAGACGCGGCGCCTGGCCGCGCCGCTCCTCTCGCAGAGAAAAAGCTGGGAAATCGGGCTATGAGCGAGTGGGCGCGAGCGAAGCGAGACACTGTGGTGAGGCGCTAGCGAGCGGCCGAAGCGAAAGCAAGACACGCAGCGACGAGGTGTCGCGAGCGAAGCGGACGACCGAGCCAGCCACGCTGGCGACGGGCAAAGCGACGCGAAGCGGGTGCTGCGAGGAGGCGGCGAGTGGGCGCTCCCGAGGGCGAGCCACGTGGCACGTAGGAGGAACCTAAACCCGCGCTTGTATATTTAGTAATGTGCATGTTGTGCATTGAATAACCTCTCGGATCCCGCTATTGGAACGCCTAGTCTCCCCACGCGATGCATGATAAAAATAAACAGCTATACAATTTTTTAATTCAACAAATTCAAGTTAGGGTATTCCCTTGGTTATGGAGAGTGGTCAGGTATGTATTCAACTTTCTTTTGCGAATGGGACAATTTCGCTAATTTTATATGCTTACTATCATCGTTGGCTACCAATGAGGCTAGTATTTGCCAGTGTTTCGTGTGGTGGAGTATGCTGCGGTGTCTTCCATGTGGTCCGTGGGTGTCTGTAAGTGGATCCATGGGATGCATCCATGGCAACAATTAACTCCTTCAGACCACAACACATCACATGGAATATGTTAGGCATGTTAGGCTACAGTCACCGTGGAACCCAATGGGCTAGTGTGTATATCTAAGCAACCACAACATAGCTTGATGTGTTGTGTGGGTAAAGCGTACAACCTTTACAGAGTAAAACCATTCGAATGATCATGCACATGGTTAAGGGCAAACAAAGGGGTTTCACAGTGTAAAATTCATCTTAATTAATTTGACTAGATGATGTTTGTTCCGGCGTGGGTGCCGTTGTTCAATTTTGGTTGTTGATCTGGTGGCGAGTCGACCCTAATGTTGGGTATTGATCAGTAATATCCTTATTCAAGATGCTTTAAGAATTGCTATCTCCTTATTACTTTAACTTTCTTAAATGCATTTCAACTGTTAAGTAAAATGTCTTTCCGCAAAAAAAACCCGTAAAGTTTCCTAGTTTACTCAAAACTTGGCTCAACATAGGAAAGACTTGTAAGTACTTGCACAGTGTACTTACGTCGGTTCTATCGGGACTGCTCATTACAACATGCAGTTTAGGAGCTTGAAGACCCGTAGGACTACGTTGCCGACCTCCCAGAAAGTGCTCTGGACTATTAGCATTTTCCTGATTGGTGTTCATGTAGTAGTAATGGGACACTAATTATTACTCTCTCCGGTCATAAAAAGAAGTTGCCATTGACTTTTGCACACAATTTTGACAATTCATTTTATTCAAAAAAATTATAAATATGTAAAATTATAAGTCATACTTAAAATATATTTAACAATAAACTAAATCACAACAAAATAAATGATATTCACATATTTTGAATAAAACGAATGGTCAAAAATATGTGCAAAAGTCAACGGCGACTTCTTTTCGTGACCGGAGTGAGCATTTCTAACTTTTGTTTTACATTGGTCGATCAGGACTTGTAATCTGAACTGATGTAATATGTTACTTCTCTACACTCTAATATATATTATTAGCTAATTCAGCTTTGATATGTTATCATTGCTTTGTTTTATTAAGAATACGTGAAGTGATCCTTGTGACGTGTATTGTTTCACTGACGCCTCGACCTCGTTTACCCCAAATTAATGGCACCTGCATGATCCCCCATTTTCTCCCGATGCTCGCTGCCCCCCCTACCGCAACCTATCTCACCGCCGTTCGCCGGACTGTCGAAACGCCGTTGCGAACGGCTGCTGTGGAGCATGATGCCCTGCTGCTAACATCAATCCGGAGCACCACATCAACCCTAGGGTTCCACGCTGTCTACTCTCCCTCCGCCGATCAGGTGTGCATGGCGACGCCATGACGCGCTGGTCACACGCGTGGATGCGCTGCCGGTCCACAGTGCTGCGTCGCTGGCATCACCAGGCAACGTTGCCCGCACGGCGTGCCCCGAACTGCCACATGCACAGTGCGTTGTTGCTTCGTCCATCGTCATGGCCGTACCCCGTGAGCACCACCGCATCGTTGTGCACGGGCACTACTCCCGCCTCGCGCGGCTCTGCCGGCCCCACTCATCCCACTGCTGATGCTCAGGCTCCCATCATGCTGCCGTACGACCCCGCCGGCCTCACCGTTGGCCACGCTAGCCTTGACCAGAGCCGCCTCGGTCGTCCGACCGCACCCTGTCAGCGCTATCGTAACCCTATATGATTTACGGACCGAAAGGCCATCCCTACTAAGATTGTCTCTAACATTATTATGTATAAAGTCAGACACAAAGATATTTATTAATATTTCTCGCTTTTTTACGAAGGGGCGTTGCATAGTTATGCCAACCGCAGCACTATGGACCGGCTGCGCATCCCAAACTGCCTCGTTGTTGCTACATGCATAGTGTGTTATCGCTTAGTCAATCATCATGGCCCTACCCCGTGAGCAGCACCGAGTCGCTGTGGCTAGCATTGCCGCCTCGCATCCCATACTCAGCAACATTGAGCCCAACCACGTCAAAGTTTTGTTCTAGGTCAGCTGGTCAATTAAAGTCTACTTTATCCATGTGGTGACCTGGCATGAAGGCGGGCGAGCAGGCCCCAAGAGTCGGGCGAGGCAGGCCACGTTGCAACTTCGCATGCAGGAGGGAGAGCAGATCCAAGTGCTGGATGGGCAGGCTTCATGATGACCTGGCGTGCAGGAGGGCGAGCAGGCCCCAAACGTCGGGCGGGCAGCTACGTGTCGACCCGGCGAACAAGCAGGCGAGCAAGCCCCTAGCGCCGGGCGATCTGGTCTCATGGTGCGATGGCAAGTAGGTGGGCGAACAAGATCCGAAGCCAGGCACACAGCTGTAGCAAACCTAGGCGGAGGGGGATGAATCGGACGCCTAATTTTAATTTTAACCTTTGTTTTCGTGATTGAAAGCTACCGATAAATCCCTTTGAGCAAGATGCGGAAGCGTTAGCACAACTAAACAACAGCGAATAGATGACTCGATGACTCACCCAAGCAATGCACAATATGAAGTACTAGAGGATGCAAGAGACATAAGGGCACAAACCGGGTTTTTTTTTTACTGAAGTTCTGTGTAGAACATGCGCATCTACTCTCCGTTGAGGAAGTTCACCACACAGGCGAATCAGGACTCACGCCCTTGATCCTCAATCCACTCGGTGGTAGCTCTTCACCAACACATGATAGGCGAGCTCCAAACCATCACACGTAGACGAGTTCTTCCACACGCATAAGCTCCTCGCACCCACGGCGCCGACACATGGCCTCGACCCCCGACACACGGAGGGTTTTGTACACGGCCTCCAACGGATGAAGGCAACACACTACCGACACACGGAAGTGACCCACGACACACGGAGCGTACCAGTCGATGTAGTCGTTCGGTTGATGAAGCCCGTGGCGTGGAGACGATGTCCCCAGCAGTGAAGTCCCAAGAGCACAAGACCGGAGACCGTCCCTCACCACCACCCCTTCTCTCCCACCATGGAGCTAGGCCAAGACCTCCATGGGATAAGGGGCAAGTCTTGAAGATGGATGAGAGGAGGTAGGGGGAACCTTGTTCTTCCTCTTCCTCTCTCCATCTCCCTCTCTCTCCCCCTCAATCGCTCAAGATGGAGGTGGGAACCATGGGAGGAGCTCTCTCACAAGGGCTAGGACTTGGGGTGGCAGCAAAATGAGGCTCTCTCACTTCCCCTATGTTAGTGGCTCCTATTTATAGGTACAAGGCGAAAACCCTAAGAATGGACAGCCCAGATTGAATTTCCCGTGATGCAGTTTAATCCGTCGGACCCAGTCCGATAAAGTGTTTCACTTTGGGAGTGGCCTAGTCGGACGGTTGTATTTATGGACTTAGTCTATAGGAGTCGATGGCCTGGTCGGACCCGGTCCGACGATGGTCGGACCCAGTCCGACAGAAGGGTTCCATTTTGGGGACTGATGGCTAGTTTTTGCAGCCCACTTCATTTTAGCTATCCCTTTCTCCCTTGATGTCTCGTCTAGGATTTTGTGCCATGATTGTCAACTTGTGAACTCGGCGGGAACATTTGGGCACTTAGGCGGGCAGTTTCGCACCCACAGGAAATATCTAGCTTTGAGACTTAGCAGCTAAAAAACAACGGACAGCTGGCTGCCCCTTGCAGTCCCCTAGATCTATCCCGAACTCTCTCTGTTGACGTCAAATAAACACCAAATTTTAAACGTCAACATATTCCAGAATTCCGGCATTTCGGAGGGAAAATCAAGGTTTGTACTAAAATTTTATTTATTCTAATAAAGTTCCACAAGTTTTGGTGAGTTTTTGTCTACAGGTACAAAATGGGAAGAACCGGAGCCGAACCGAGCGAAAAGCCAGGCCGGCCGACCCACCCTAGGCCGGCCGACCTAGCCACGTCATCGATTCGGCTCCAACTTCACCCAAGTGGCTTAGAAGCACAAATTGAAGACATCTATACCATCCATTGCAGTCGGTTTGATCAAATGGACTTGCTTCACAAATGAGCATAGGATTCCCTTGGATTCCTTACTTGCGGATGTCAGCTTGATCCACCGGCTTAAGGGGCTAATCTCCACCATCAAAGAAGTATCTTAGTCAAATTGGACTGCCAGATGAGCCAAGAGTGGGTCGGCTGACCCACCTAGGCCGGCCGACCCCCCTTTGATGCCCTTTGGATTCCCCTTTGAAGGAGGGTTTGATGACAAGTGACCCTACATGTGGAGCATCTTGGTTGGCTTTGGAGCACTATAAATAGACCCGCTCACTCACTTGTAACACAACACATCCCATTATTTTCATTCCACTTATTAAAGTAGCTTTTAGTCAAGTAGTAGTTGGGAGTTAGAGTCAAGTTAGGCTGAAGCTCGGAGTTCCGGAAGTGTCTTCGGGAATTCGGGTAATAGCTTTTGTACCCTTTCCTAATTGTTTCAATTAGTGAGATCACTTCATTCATTGTCTATGTGTTGAGCTTTATTTGAGTTGAGTATATCTACAGAAATGAGTTGTGTAGATTTGCCTTACCAGTAGCTTGTATTCGTCTCGAATTAGTTTAGGCTCTCACTCATATACTGTAAGAGCCAGGCATTGAACCTAAATCAACTTCTTTTTGGTACTGAGGAAGATTGATTAGAATAGTAGCAGACGTGGTGTCTGAGACTAGGACTAACTCGGTTTACACCCGGGCCCACGTATATGTGGTAGGTGGTAGGTGGTGACAGCCCTATCCATCCGTAGATATTAATTATCTCGTGCATAACCCACAGCGTCCGGCTTTGGATCAGTAGAGCCCTATCGAAATGATCATAACCATTCAGGATTCCAATTCAGGATAGCGGGTGGTAGTGAATATCCGAGCTCCGACGACGAATACCAAGTGAACCACTGTTTGATTACCCAAGCTCGCTCAATAAACTGAATCACACAATTTTATGAACTTATTAAACTTGACTCGTTGTCCTCCCAACTGTCTATCTAGTTAAAGTAGCTTTCTCTTTATTTGTGTGAATATTTATCTTTTGTGTGTGTCACCGGTCCTTTCTATTTATCCTAACTCCCGTTACCTAGACTAGCTGGTATTTTAAATAATTAAGATATAGAGGATTGTCTCTTTCAACCCTGGTTCCCTGTGCATTCGATAACTCTAGGAATACTCCTGGTGAAAACTACAAACGATATCCGTCCGCTTGCGGATTAATTTTTTTGAGCGTATCTATTGCCAACACTCTCAAAGACAAATGAGGATAAGAGACCAAAGATGTGGGACCCTACACCCAGAGACATGACGATCGGCAGGTATGTTGGCCCTAGGCTATACACACGCAAGAAATCAAAAGAACTAGGAAACAAATGTCCTTAATCTTGGCGTGATCTAGCTCTACAACCCAATTGTCATCAATTACCAAAATCATTCAGCCCACGTGAGGCTTGATCTTACAATCTCCCCCTTTTTGATAATTGATGAAAAAACCTGCAAATCCAACATAACAAGGCTCAAATACAATCTCTGATGCAATGGGTTAGCTCAAAACATTGCATGGCAACAAAGCACAAATACAAGAGACTAGGCCGATTGAATGAAGTGCAATGTACGTATAGGCATGGGCTCCCCCTAAATCAATGATACCACTTGAGAGTACCATCACATCCTATCTAGCATCACATGACAATTGGCATGGAGCAAAGCATCTCCAAAGCCTACCACTTATGATCCAAAGTCAATTCTCTCCCTTTGCATCCCAAAGCCAATGCCCAATGTGTTTTCAAAACATGGATTTTCAAATTATTTCTCCCCTCTTGACATCAATGACCACAAAGGAGCAAACATGAGATTAAGAGCAAATTAAGAACTTTGGAGGTTATACTAGTGCAAGCACGCCCACAAGTCCACCACACTCACAATTTAGCTATATCAGGTCACAATGTCACAAGATCAACTAGAGCATAATTGATAGATGTGTAATTCAAGTTATTATGACCTAGAGCAAGTATGAAGTGAACAAGAGTTAGAAGTGTCAAGAGTTGCTCCAAAACTCAAAGGGGACATATGATGCTCTGTAGCACTAGAAGATGCACTCCAAGCTACAAATCATTTTGGTTGTGGTCATTTTGAAAGATTTCATATTTTGCACTTTGCATTTTTCTCAAATTTGACATGTCTCAAGCCATAGGCTACGCCACCTAGCATGATACTGAAGATGGACGTCTCGGTCATACAAAACTCCCCCTAAGTTCATGCCCAGTGCCATGGCAAGTTATCTCATCGAGGAGGCATTGGTGAGACATGTATGATCAATTGTGGTCTTATTCACATTTTAGCATATTTTAGAAGCATGATCTATACATAGAAATACATGGTCAACCAAAGAGTTTACAACAATCAATTGAGACTAGAAACTATAGCCCTCCTAACACATGCTCATGAATTTCAATTGCATGATATATTGAGTTAAGCACGTGTTGAGCTAGTGGCAAGGTAAACACATGCTATAACTATCAAAATCATATGATGAACATCTAGGCAATGAATGACATCAAGTATAACGATCAAATCACCTAAATGCTCAAACTAGCTTCAAATGATTTGCAATGAATGACATAGCGATTTGACTTATCTAAAATGTTCAACTCATTTCTCAATTTAGAAAAGCGTGCCTCATCGAGTGGCTTAGTGAATATGTCGGCAAGCTGGTCCTCCATCCGCACGTGCTCAAGCACAATGTTGCCCTTCGCCACATGATCCCGAAGGAAATGGTGACGGGCATAAAAGTGCTTGGTCCGTGCGTGTTGGATCCGGTTGCACGCTATCTTCACCACGCTCTCGTTGTTGCAGAGAAGAGGCGCCACATGGTCAAGTTTAATTCCAATGTTAAACAATGATTGTGTCATGTAAAGAAGTTGTGCGCAGCTACTCCCTACCACTATATACTCAGCGTCAGCAGTAGATAGCGCCACGGAGTTCTGTTTCTTGGACACCCATGTCACAAGACATATATCCAAGAAGTGACATTCCCTGTAAGTGCTCTTGCGATCGATCTTGCACCCAGCATAATCTGAGTCAGAATAGCCTAAAAGCTCAAATCACGCACCCTTCGGGAACCAAAGGCTTAAGCTAGGTGTGTGTTTTAGGTATCGAAAGATTCGTTTCACAGTAGTCATATGCATTTCTTTAGGGAAAGCCTAAAACCTTGCGCACATGCAAACACTAAACATAATGTCTGGCCTAGAATCAGTCAAGTATAGAAGTGCACCAATCATTGAGCAGTAGAGCTTGGGATCGACATGGATTACCTTCCTCGTTGAGGTCCAAGTGTCCAGAAGTCGCCATGGGAGTCTTGATCGGCTTGCAATTAGAGAGCCCGAAGCGCTTGAGCAAGTCCTGGACGTACTTCTATTGAGAGATGAAGGTGCCTGTCTGAAACTGTCTGATCTAAAACTCCAGGAAGAAGCTCAACTCCCCCATCATGGACATCTCGAACTCCTTTGTCATCATGTCACTGAGCTCTGTGCATAAGGTCTCATTACTGCTCCCAAAGATGATATCGTCTACGTACACCTGGCAGAGGAAGAGCTCTCCGTCCACAACGTTAGTGAACAAGGTGTTGTCTACCTTTCCGACCTTGAAGCCTCCCTCGGTCAACAAGTCTCAAAATCTCTCATATCGTTGCCTTGGAGCTTGCTTGAGACCATATAGAGCTTTTGACAGTTGATATACATGGTTGGTGTGCTGAGGGTCTTAGAACCCTGGAGGTTGCTTTACGTACACTAGCTCATTGATGCAGCCATTGAGAAATGCGCTTCTCACATCCATTTGCTTCAGCACAATGTTGTGCCATGCTACAAAAGCTACAAGAAGGCTGATAGCATTAATCCTCGCCACTGAAGCATATGTGTCGCCACAGTCAATGCCCTCTATCTGCTTGAAGCCCTGTGCCACAAGTCTAGCTTTGTTTCTGACCACCTGCCCGAACTCACCCTGCTTGTTTTTGAAGACCCATTTGGTGCAAATCACATTGCAGTTCATGGGTCTCTCAACCAAAGTCCAGACTTTGTTTCTCTCAAATTTGTTCAGCTCCTTATGCATTGCATTGATCTAATCAGGGTTACACAAAGCTTAGTCCATCTTTTTCGGCTCAAACTCAAACACAAAGGCACCGTGAAGGACGAAGTTAGCTACCCTGGATCGGGTTTGAACTCCTCTGGAGATCTCTCCTATCACCTGGTCCACATGATGGTCTCTGGCAATGGTGTGATGTGATTTGATCAACTATGGTGGTGCATCCACCGGCTGCTCAAGTGTCTCAGCATCTGTCTCATCCTCTGGAGCTTGATCATCACTAGAGCTCTCAGGCTAGGAAGCAGCTCCCCCTGAATCTACCACTAGCTTATGTGTGGCTGGTGGACTCATTGGCTCACTCCCTCTGACTGCCTCCACTGGTCTCACATCACGGCTAACATCTCCTCAACAACTCGAGCAAGAGGCTCTCCACAATCATCATCTAGATTCTCGTGCTCCCCTTGGCTTCAATTGGACTCGTTAAACTTGACGTTGCAGCTATCCTCAATCAAGCCATTGGACTCATTGTACACTCTGAAAGATGATCCCCTGGCTGAGTAGCCCAGAAAAATCCCAATGTCGCATCTGCTCTATAACTTACCCAAGTGCTGCCACTTCTTATACATGTACAACTTGCAGCCAAACACCCTAAAGTAGAATACATTGGGACGTCTCCCTACCAGCAACTCATAGGACGTCTTCTTCAGGAGCATGTGCAGGTACAATCTGTTGATGCAATGGCAAGCAGTATTGATGGCTTCAGCCTAGAACAGGTCAAAGGTCTTGTTCTCATCCAGCATTGTTCTAGCCATTTCGATAAGTGTTCTGTTCTTTCTCTTAACCATCCTATTTTGCTGAGCGGTGTAGAGAATTGGTGATCAATGTCTAGCTCATCCAGAAACACTCAACGCTTGTGTTAGAGAACTTCGTTCCATTGTCGCTTCTCACCCGTTTTATGTTACAATCGAAGACATTTTGAGCTTTCTTCGCAAACTTTTTGAAAACATCCCCAGTTGAGATTTTGTCTGAAAGAAAGAAAACCCAAGTGTAACTTGAAAAGTCATCCACAACCACAAGTCAGTACAAGTTCCCCCAATACTCACATAAGTAGTTGGCTCAAATAAGTCCATGTGCAAGAGTTCAAGGGATGAGCGGTAGACATGACATTTTTCGCGGAATGAGGGTTGGCAACTTGTTTGCCTGCTTGACAGGCGCTGCACAACTAATCCTACTTAAACCTCACATCCCCCAAGCCTAGTACCAACTCGTTCTTGAAAACTTTCTTCAAATTGGACATGCCAACGTGCCCAATACGCCTATGCCAAA
This sequence comes from Raddia guianensis, assembly GCA_036346415.1. Taxonomy (NCBI): domain Eukaryota; kingdom Viridiplantae; phylum Streptophyta; class Magnoliopsida; order Poales; family Poaceae; genus Raddia; species Raddia guianensis. Next base: position 47,272,654 of record CM070535.1, on the reverse strand, counting down.
CCCAACCAAGAGAGACTTTAGCGACTAGGCAAGTCAAGATGGACATGACAGTTGAGTTAAAGTTCACAAGAAACAGGTTTTGGAATCTGAAACCTTTGAAAGCAAGTTTTTTATTTTCATCCAAAACCATCATGCCTCCGGGTGAGAATCAACAATGGAACCCCAAATAAAATATTTGGGTGACAGAGAGGAGGTTATAATTCAAAGTTTTGACTAGCAAGACATTGTCAACTGAAAGCTTTGAAGAGATTGCTACCTTGCCAGTTCCAAGTACCTTGGCCTTGCTTCCATCTCCAAAAGTAACCTTGCTGGGGAGGTTGTCTCCTTCCCTAATTGAGGTGAACAACCAGGGGCTGTCGATCATGTGTTGGGTGCACCCACTGTTGATCCAATGGCACCCTCTACTGCGGTAGTTCACCTACATTAAGAGAAGATCACTTATGTGACTTAGGGACCCAAATAGGGGGGTCCCGAGGGTTGGCCTTCACATTAGGAACAAATGAGTCAACTAGTGACTTAAGAACCCAAACTTTTGACTGGTGCTCATTTTGAGAATTTGGCACAATGTACTTGGCGTACACACTACCATGCCTACTCCTCTTAAGCATGTAGTTGCCATCCATCTCAATATGCACCCTTTGAGGTTTTGGTCTAGTGAAGGCATGCCGGTTCCTAGGTGGAAGTGACCTTTGGTGGGAATTGATTCTAGGAGCATCAAAGTGACCATAGGACCACTTCAGAAGTTTTGCCTAGGACCAAACCACGTGTTGTATCTAGGAACATGCCATGTATTTTAGTGCATTTGATGTTGCCACGTGGGAGAGTTATAGTGCCTAGCATGTACTTGCCATGTGTTGTGCCCATTGTGCATTCTAAAAGCATTGTTGCTAGTGTGCAAGTTGTTATCATGCCTATTTTGAGCTTGATTTTTCTTCTTTTTGGGTAGGCATGATAGTAACTTTGCCTCATGATATATGCTTGAGGAACACTTGATTTTTTCCTCCCTTTTGGCTTCTCTAGGGTAAAGCCCAAGCTACCCCTTTAGGAGAGTTTTCTTTGTTTCTTGAGCATCTTTTCCAAGGCAAGGCTACCTTCAAATCACTTCCCAAGCCCCTTCTCAAACTTCTTAAGTTTATATTTCAACTTGGCTTTTTCAATGGCAAGTTCCCTATCAGCTAGTGCATATTTGCAATTTATCAGGTGTACACACTAATGCATTGCTAGAGGAACCGATAGAAGTGAAAGCCATCACATTGCAATCATGGGTAATATCAGGGCAAATAAGTGTTAAGTCAATAATAGGGGCAATAGTAACAGAAGTAGCAGACAAAGCACAAACAACATCCATAGCATCACCAGGTGTAGTATCAACTAGTTGAGTAAGTGGCAAGGCAACTAACTCATCATTGTTAGCAAGAAGTGTCATGGCTCGCCCTAAGTGCATGATATGTAGTTATGAAATCATCTAAGAATTCATTTAAAGCATCGCACTCTTCTTCTAACACATTGCACTTAGATGACAAGTTTTTCTTAGAGCACAGCAAAGAGTCCTGTTCAGATTCTATGCTATGACATCTAGTGGCAAGATTTTTGTAATTAGTTTGCAATGCCATCAAGGTTTTACCAAGCTCTAGATTCTTAGTGCCTCTTTTTTATAGCGCTCATAAGCTTCCCTAACACAATCACGCATGCCTTCAACATCCACATCTGAGTCAGAACCGGAGTCACTCACCTCGCTATCAGGTCGAGTCCTCAGGCACTTGAAAGTGCCAGCAGGAGTTGGTGAAGCCTTTGCCGATGTAGAGGAAGTAGATGAAGAAGACCCACCGTCATCAAAGTACCACTCTCGAGGCTCAGCGACCGTCGTGAACCATCTTGGTGAGAAGTCTGGAGGAGGCGACACAAACTCAGCTATGGCCATGGTAGCCAACTCTTGATCAGCTAACTCGTCCACATCTCCTGAAGCTGGCGTGTCGCTGGAGCTGTCATCGGTCACCCATTCTCTCATAAAGGCTAGCCTCTTGCCTTGTGATGAGCGACCCTTGAACCCTGACTTCTGGGGATTCTTCTTCTTTTTGTCCTTCTGTCTTAGCTTCTCGCCATGGCTCTTCTTCCTTCCTTTATCCTTATACATGGTATTGCCCTTATGGGGACATATTGAAGCGATATGTCCCTTCTCTGACCCTCATAGCATCGATACGATGCATGGGTGTTTCGCTCATCTTCTTCCTGGCTCTATAGCCATTTCTGGTCATGAACTGGCCAGCTTGCTTCATGAACAAGCCGAATTGTTGGAAGCCATCCTCGAGCTCACTTCATGTCATCTCACCATCATCTTTAGCTTGACTTGACTTGAGACCACTCTACTTGGATCTACTAGCCTTGAGGGCGATTACTTGATTCTTTTCTGGAGTAGAGGAACCCTCATGATCATTGAGGAGCATCATCTCGTGCACGGTGATCTTGCTGAGCAAAGCTGTGGGTGCCAGCTTCTCCACATCACTACTGTTGGTGAGGTAGGTGATGATGTCCCGGTAGTCCTTCTTGGTGAGGATCCGCAGCAATTTTCTACACACTTCATCATTTGCAACAGTGTGACCGAGCCCCTTAAGCTCGTTAAGGATGGGGTTAAGCTGAGTAAACATAGCATTAACATTTTCATTTGAAAGCATTTTCAATTGATAATAGCGCTCCTTGACAACCACTAGTCCAGATCTCAATGAGTGGTACATATCTCGTGTGCACTAGTGAGTTTGCTAACTCTATCGAAACAACACGTTCATGGCCTTAGCATCGGTCTCTAGGAATTTGATTTGTATGGGTGTGGGAGGTACGCCATCATTCCAAACATCCATTCCCATAGCCTAGAGAAATACTTTCATGCGCAACTTCCAAAAGCTAAAATTAGTGTCACTAAACAATGGAATCCTATTGGCGGCTACACTATCCCTGTCGGTCATCTCTATACGGTTAAGCAACTAGAGATCCTGTGCTCTAAAACCACTTGTAAGAAACCTAGGCCGAGAGGGGGTGAATCGAACGCCTGATTTTAATTTTAACCTTTGTTTGCGTGATTGATTATGCCAGTTTTTACCCAAGATATCAATGAATCCCTATGAGCTAGATGCCGAAGTGTTGGCCCAATTAATCAATAGAGAATAGTTGGCTCGATGGCTCACACAAGTAATGCACGATATGAAGTACTAGAGGATGCAAGAGACAGAATGGCGTAAACCGGGTTTTTTACGAAATTCGGTGCACAACACATGCGCACCTACTCTCCGTTGAGGAAGTTCACCACATAGGCGAACCGGGACTCACGCCCCTGATCCTCAATCCACTCTGTGATAGCTATTCACCTACACATGGTAGGCGAGGTCCAAACCATCACATGTACACGAGTTCTTCCACACGCGGAAGCTCCTCGCACCCACAGCGTTGACTGACGGCCCTGACCCCCGACACACGGAGGGTTTTGTACACGGCCTCCAACGGAAGAAGGCGACACCCTTCCGACACACGGAAGTGACCCCCGACACACAGAGGGTTTCGGTTGATATAGTTGTTCGATTGATGAAGCCCGCAGTGTGGCGACGATCTCCATGGCGGTGAAGTCCCATGAGCACAAGACCGAAGACCGTCGCTCACCACCACCCCTTCTCTCCCACCATGGAGCTAGGCCAAGACCTCCATGGCAGAAGGGGCAAGACTTGTGGATGGATGAGAGGAGGTAGGGGGCACCTTCTTCTTACTCTTCCTCTCTCATCCTCTCTCCCCCTCAATCACTCAAGCACATGGAACCCTAGATGGAGGTGGGAACCATGGGACGAGCTCTCTCACAAGGGCTAAGGCTTGGGATGGCTGCAAAATGTGGCTCTCTCACTTTCCCTTGTGCTAGTGGCTCCTATTTATTGGTACAAGGCGACCCTATGAATGGACGGCCTAGATTGAATTTCTCGTGATGCAGTTTAATCCATCGGACCCAATATGATGGTCGTCGGACTGGGTCCGATGGTTGTTGGACCCAGTCCGATGAAGTGTTTCACTTTGGGAGTGGCCTGGTCGGACCCAGTCTGATGGTGGTCGGACCCAGTCCGACAGAAGGATTGCATTTAGGGACTGTCACTAGGAGTTGATGGCCTGGTCCCTAGGTGGCGACTTCGACGTGCGATCAGTGATGGGACAGATACAGTAGCCAGTATCATTTAATGTACACTGTTTATTACTTTGTGACCCACGCCAGCCCAGGCATATAAGGGCAAGTGTGCATCTGTAAAGGTTTTTGATCTCTCTCTGGATCAAAGACCCGAGAATAGCCAGTATTCAAAGTGAAAGGAGTTTGTGCAGGACTAGGCGGTTACCCGCTCAGGGGGCCTTAACCTGGGTAAATCTGGTGTCTCTTATTGTGTTCTTGTTTGAGATAGAGGAGATAAGTGAGCCAGCTACACGCACCCCCACTGCCGAACCACCGGTGCGTCACCGGAAAACCTGTCGGCTGAAATACGCCGATACCATCCAAACCAATGGAACCAGCAACAAGTTCAGGTTAAATTGGTTATGTTTTGCTTTCATATTGCAAATTAAAGGGTTGATAACTAAATTATCCTTGCAACAAATAATTTGGCTTAATATCACACATTATAAAATCTACAAATTAGGATCCTAAACCCTAAAATAGCAATGCTTAAGAACAATTCTAAGGGATCATTACTCAACATGCAAGGCAATTAACATGTCAGTATAACAATAGATTAAAAAGATCAAGACCAAATCGGACGAGCTGAGAAAATCACCTCAAAACAGCAACTAGAACACAATAGTGTTCTGATCTCAAGCCAATATCAATCAATAACAATCTGAGTATAACAGCAGCACTAGATTGATCAATTAAATCAACAAGAAGTGCTAGCACATATGAACAATGATCCAGCAACACAGATATACTATGAGCAATACCACTCTAGGTCTAGCAAGATCCTTAATAAACAAATTAACTTAGCCCCAATTTAATGCAATTATCATCAAGCAGATTAAAGCCCACAAAGATCACAGTGCATATAACTTAATTGCAATCGGTTCCTATTCAAAGAATATGCCTCCAGATAGTCCAATTGGCCTACTACACAAAAGAGGAACAGGAATACTCACGTAGTGCCGGAACCGAAACAGCAAAGAAGAAGCAAAGCGTGCATGAAGCACTGTCCTAGAAATCAGATCGTCATGCTACAGAAGCACCACCGACGAAGAGACCTAAAGATACGATGTCGTCGCGCCCACCACGGCCGAGTCGAGGAGACGACCTGAGTAGCATGTAGGAGCAGCGACGAGCTCACGACGACCACCCTGTGGCAACCAGGAGCCAGAGAGGGGAACCGAGCACCCCCACCATGGCCGACGAATAGCAACGGTGGAGGCACACAGAAGTCAGGAAGAGGATGGAAAACATGAGTAATTGAACCGACCAAAACCAAGAGAGAGAGAGAGAGAGAGAGAGAGAGAGAGAGAGAGAGAGAGAGAGAGCGCTTCCCATATAGGCGGTGCCGGCGTGAACCCCGAGAAGGCCGGCGACCACGACCACGCGCACACGCTTCTCTGTCCCAGGTAGAGTTGGTTGTTCCCGCCGCCCCAGCCACCGCCTCCAACCTGTCAGACGAGGTAGGGAAAACCTACCTCGGTGTGTTGCCAGCCCGCAGCTGTCTCACCCTCCGTATAGGCCAAGAAAATGGGCCAAAGCTTACTGGCAAAAGCACAACAATCCCCACCCTTTTGCCTTACTCGACAAAGGCATTATCGCCGTAAACACTCGTTTGATATACAGTTATTCAACATAGGTATCATATAGGTTTGAACCTGTATTTAGTTACAAGTAGTCCAACCCGACACAGATAGTGGAGGACTTAAGCGTTGATGCGCAAGCATTCAAACAGATAACACACAGTACTCGGCTGCAAATTTACACCTCTAGCAAGGCAGGACATTATGGTCATGTCCTTTCATCTTTTCATGAGCTTATTAGAGAGTGCACCCCGAACTCTAACGGATCACGACCACATGATCAGCTCACGTAGGTTCATTCTTCACGGAATCCTGTAGGAAAATTTCCAAATCATATGAAAGATTCCAAACTCATTAAAAGGTTTTATCATCAACCTTCCTACAGATTAAGCACTGTAGCTAATGGGACTTTAGAAAGTATGTTTGATAGTGTCACATAGATTAGTTATCACAGAGCCTGTTTCACGGGATCTCCGTTCATTGAGGATGGGTTACCACTATTCGTTACCACTAGCAGGGCATAAACCCTATTCCTCTAGATGTTGCTTCAGTAGCCGTCGTAGACAGACCCTTTGTAAAAGGATCAGCTACGTTACTTTTAGACTGATTGTTTTCCACAACACCCGTCTGTCTTGCACATGCCGAGTAGATTTAATTCTTCTCTTAATATGCCTCAAGAACTTCATATTGTATTTTCTACTCTTAACCTTAACTAAAACAGTATGGTTATCGTAGTATACTAAGACAGTTGGAATCAACTTTTTCAGCATGGGTAGATATGACAGAAGCTCCGTGAGCCATTCTGCCTCCTCTGCTGCTGAATCAAGTTCTACTACTTCAGCCTCCATGGTTGAGCGTGTGAAGACCCGAGCTAGGCAATTAGAGGGGGGTGAATAGACGTCACAAAATTTTGATGCTACCGATTTCACCAAAACCCGAATAACTTGACAACTATGTGTACCCATGACTTGTTTGAATGAAAACCATGTAATAAGTGGGAATTATGGAATCACAATCCGGGTTGTCAAGTGTCCAAATAAAGAGGAATCAATTCAAACTTGTTTTTAGAAAAGAGATCAAGACAAAACATCAAAGTTACTTTCTGAAAAAAAAAATCAGATTTCAGAAAATTTGCTTGCAAGAAGAAAATGGTTCCTGCTGTTAAAAGGCTACATAAATTTTCAAACCTTTTCTACACCCATGTGGGTGAGTCCTGATTGTCTACTCCAAATTTCAGCATCAAACTCCGTCTACAAAAAATAAGAAAAATCGCGCACCAAGAACTGTGAGGAACTCAAGGCTACAAGTTTGGGGCTTGATATTTACCTCATAGCTGCCAAACGGAGAAACCAGTGGACTTAAATTTTTACCACTGATGGGTATGTGAGTCATGCATCTTTTGCAACTATAATCATCCCAAAATTATTTTTCTAGATTGTTTTAAAAATCTTTTATTGACTGTTGCGCGGAGGAAAGTTTTCTGTATAGATTTGCAACAAATCAAGAACTTGATCTCTTGTCTCTCATATGGTTGTCAAGGGTGTGGCAAATCATATTAGCAACCTAAAGGCATCATAGACTATCAAGAACCAGTAAGAAATCACCAAGATTTATCTCCAAACAAGAGCTCCAAAAAGGAAAACGAAAGTAAGAAAAATTAGAAGCAAATCAACAAAAGATGTTCATGAAAGATAAGGATTTCATTGCATAAAAGTTGGGGATTACAAGACACACTCCTTGTGACCACAAGCACTCTAAATGCCACCCAAAACACACCCAACTCACCCTCTATAATTCTAAAATTTTCAGCTTTAAGGGGACGAGGAAGAGGTGCTCCCCTCCCCCTCTATTTATATTCCAAGGGTGAGATGCTCTAAACCATAGAGCCCATCTCCACTATTCATTTGAGAATGAGTGGTGTACAACTCACACACTGCAAGATACACTCCCGAGAGGGAATATTCTACACTTATTCTTTTGGAAAATATCTTTGCAGCTTCCTCAATCGATTGCCAGCCCGCACCTGGGTCCACCAGACAGATCAACTTCGCCACCAAATAACCGATGCGCCAGCCTCTATCTGTCCCAGACTTCTTGCCATGGCGAAGCTTCTCGATTACACCACCTTATGTTACCGCTAGATCATCGAATCCGGTCGCCTACACTCCTTCGGATGCACCAGCCTCCAGCTATCCCCACGAAGCGTCTGCCACATACCCACCAATACTTGCATCACTGAGGTGAACATACTCGAAACCAACACACCTTACCTCTCCTGCAAGGTTAGTCCATCACAAAATTACCAACATCATAATCCATTCCAGACACCACAATTAGCAAGCCCGAACACACCACATGCCAGCTTAACAAATTCCACCGGATCACGTCCGTTCAAAACTATTACCTGGCCTAACCTCAGCACAATGGTCCGGTTCCAATTCCACAGCAATTTCTACAAATGCACCATTAAAAATTCTTTAGAACACTTCAAATTCCATCTTGTCACATATGTTCATCATCAAATCGGGGTTATCCACATGGGTGTTAACAACCTGTTATCAACGTCTGTTTAGCAGACTTCCAAGGCACAACTCCAACAGCTAAAGTGAAAACATATTCATTAGTATACTTCAACTCATCCGAGTCACTAATCCAGTTATAATCATTTAATCCTTCATGGTGCATTTAAAGTACCTAAGTACTCGATGTAGTGCTATCCAATGACAATGTCCTAGATTTGTCGTGTAACGGCTTAGCCTGCATACTGCATATGAGATGTCGGGTCTATTGGTGCTACAGAGATACATCATGGATCCAATTACTTATGAGTATAGGTGTTCATTGACACCTTCAACAGTGTGCTTACTAAGTCTTAGACTTGGATCGTAGGACGTGGAGGCAAGTTCAGAGTGCATATGCCCGAAGCAGGTTAGGATCATCTCCATATAATGGGATTGTGAAAGCATAATCCCACTCTCACCCTTTATATGCTTGACATTCAAAATAACATCAGCTTCTCCTAGATCCTTTATATCAAAATTCGAGAAAAGGAATTCTTTTGTCTCATTGATTACATCCAAGTTAGTCTCAAATAGCAATATGCTATCCACGTAAAAACATAGAATGACACCACTACTCCCATGAAATCGATAATACACGCATTTGTCTGCTTCGTTGACACAAAACCCAACAGATGTCAATGTGTTATCGAATTTCTCATGCCATTGCTAGGGGGCTTGCTTAATACCATACAATGACTTAATCAGACGACAAATCTTATTCTACTAGCCTTTTACCACAAAACCATCAGGCCGCTGCATGAAGATCTCCTCATTGACCTCTCCATTAAGGAAAGCGGTCTTTACGTTCATTTGATGGACTAGGAGTTTATACGCAGCTGCAAGTGCTAAAGGCACGCGTATGGTGGATAACCTCACCACAGGGGAATAGGTATCAAAATAATCCTCACCCTCCTTCTAAGTGAAACCCTTAGCCACTAGACGAACCTTGTACTTTTCTATAATACCATCGGGTCTTTGCTTTATCTTGAAAATCCATTTACAGCCCATCGGTTTACACCCACCAGGGAGATAAGTGACTTGCCACATTCCATTAGTGATGATGGATTGCATCTCATTACGGACTGCCTCCCTCCAATACTCTATATCAAGAAATGCATATGCCTCAGTGAGGGTTCATGGTTCATCATCCATAGAATAGATGACAAAATCATCACCAAACAGCTTTTTAGTCCTTTGTCTCTTACTCCTACTCAACTCCAAGTCAGGAGTGGGGTCAACCACCTCAGGAGGAATACATTAATGCTCACTAGAGCCATCAGGTGTGATTAATTCATTAGACCTCATAGGAAAGATAGTGTCAAAGAATGTCGTATAACGAGACTGCATAATGTCGTTTAAAGTGACCTCACTAGTCTCGAATTTCACCACTAGAAACCTATAGACTTTACTGTTGGCAGCATATCCTAAAAAGACACGTCTATAGTGTTAGGTCCCAATTTTTTCTTCTTCAGTAAAGGCATACTGACATTCACTAGGCAGCCCCAAGTCCGATGTATATATTCAGGAATTAAGTTCATCTTACACAACCGCACAATTGACTCGAAATTTAAATGACATAAACGAGAATGAGATACATTTTGGTTTTTATTAAAAATCACATTGTAAATGGAAATAGAATTCTGACACAATACAAAGAGACTAAATATGTCATCTCTCTCATAACCTTTGCCAACAAAGGCACCACATCTAGTCAAAATAACTTTATTCAACTCGAATACCAATCAAATGCCTTACCCACACATGGCAGATCCACCGATCAAATTTCGCCTCATCATGGGCATGAACAACACATCACAAAGAACTAGTGTCTTGCCGAAGTTAACTTCAAGCAGACCCTGCCAACTCCTTGTATAAGTGGTGCTGCTCCATTGCCCATCAAGACGGATCCACTATCTTGATCTTGAAATGAAGTGAAAGAGGTTCTATCAGCAGCTATATGACGTGTTGCACCTGTATCGATCCACCAGTCAAGAGATGAAACAACCATGAAGGCTCTAGGTACATACCCATCCGCTCCACTGGCAGGTGCCTCGGCAACATGTGACTCAACATGGCACCCATTCTGCTGCCCAGGTGCTGGTCCCTTGCCCTTGCGATCACGGCACCTACGAGCAGTTTGCCCAATATGGCCACACCCAAACCATATCAGGTCCACCCTTTTCTTCTTCATATTCTTGCCGTTGGCGCCATTCCGGTTCTAGGGTTTCTTCTTCTTCTTTTTCTTCTTCTTCTTCTTCTTCTTCTTCTTCTTCTTCTTCCCTCCAGCCACCTAGGAGGGCACATTGTCCTGGACATGGGACGTAGAGTGTTTTGATCCTCCACTAGCACGGGCCTGCTCCTTGACATTTATAGCTACCTGAAGTTCATGGAACATCAGATGCTCCTTCATATGTCGGCGAGTAGTCACAAAATCGCACCAGGAGGGTGAGAGCTTCGCCAAGACTATATTAACCTGAACCGTCTTAGGTAGGAGGCACTCAAACTAGTTTAGGTCCTTCACGTGGAGTTGAAGGTCCTGGACCTGCTCCAGAATCAAGTGGTTCTCCACAATCATGTAGTTTAGGTAACTCTCGGCAAGAAAACTCTCATTCTCATTATCCCTTTCTGGAAATTTCAGCTATAGGTCATCCCACACCTCCTTGGCATCAGTGAAAGTGGAGTAGATGTCGAAAAGCTTGTTCGACACTACGGCTAACAATCGTGTTAGGACAGCGTGGTTGGCATTCTCCCAACAGGTCTTCTCCTCTCATGAGAGTTTAGACGTATCCATCGGAGGATCAGAGATAACCCAATAGATCTTTAGTTTTGTCAACCACAGCGTAGTATGTGCTTGCCAGCATTTAAAGCTGGTGCAGTCAAATGTCTCTGGCTTAACTATGTCACTGCTACTCCCCGAGGCCATAGATAATATATGATTTTTGGATTGTTGGAAAGATTATGATTTAATCAAATATGATAAATAATTCAATCTGAATATAACAAAACAAATAAAGCCATGAATCAAATATGAAATCATGAATTCTCCAAAGATGAGCATGAACACATGTAAATTCACAATCACCACTAATAAAAGAAACATGGTAGTCTTCAGACCAATGGAGCCATCAACGAGCTCAGGTTAAATTGGTTATGTTTTGCTTTCAGATTGCAAATTAAAGGGTTGCTAACTAAATTAGCCTTCCAACTATTAATTTGGGTTTAATATCACTGGTTATAAACTCTGCAAATTAGGATCCTAAACCCTAGAACAACATTGATCAAAAACAATTCTAATGGATCATTACTTAGCATGCAAGACAATTAACATCTTGGTATAACAGTATATTAAAAAATCAAGACAAAATCGGCAAGGCTGAAAAAATCAGCTCAAAATAGCAACTAGAACACAACAGTGTTGTGATCTCAAGCTAATAATAATCAATAACAATCTGAGTATAACAACGGTACTAGATAGATCAGTTAAATCAATGCTGAGTGCTAGCACATATGAACAATGATCTAGCAACATAGATATACTATGCGCAGTACTACTCTAGGTCTAGCAAAATCCTTAATAAATAGATTAAGTCAGCCTTAATGTAATGCAGACGTCTTCAAGCAGATTAAAGACCACAAAGATCAGAGTGCATATACCGTCATTGGAATGGGTTCTTATTTATAGAATAGGCCTCTAGATAGTTCAATTGGCCTACTGCACAAAAGAGGAAGAGGAATACTCACGTAGTGTCGGAACTGAACCAGCAAAGAAGAACCAAAGCACGCACGAAGCACTATCCCGTAAATCAGATAGCCGTGCTATATAAGAACCACCGATGAAGAGACCCGGAGATACGATGCCATCGCCCTCACCATGGCCGAGCCAAGGGGCGGACCCGGGGAGCAAATAGAAGCAGCGACAAGCTCACGGCGACCACCCCGTGGCCACCGGGAACTAGAGTGTGGAACCGAGCACCCCCACCACGGCCGGTTCCTACGGCGAGCGCGCTAACACCCGGCGAATAGCAACGGCGAAGGCACACAGAAGTCACGAAGAGGATGGGAAACAGGAGCAATCGAACTGACCAAAAACAAGAGAGAGTGAGAGAGCTTCCCATATAAGCGGTGCCGGCGCAACGAACCCCGAGAAGGCTGGCCACCACGACCAGGCGGAGATGACCGTTCCAACCTCTCACACGAGGTAGGGAAAACCTACCTCGTTGTGTTGCTAGCCGCAGCCGCCTCTCTCTCCATATAGGCCAAGTAAATGGGCCAAAGCCCAGTGGCAAAAGCCCAACAGCATGTACCTATGGAAATTACTTTGCGCAACACCAGCTAATATTAATCCAGACAAATAAAAGGTCTTTTTAAAATGTAACTACTCTCTGTTACATCTGCTTAAACATTATCGAGTGAAAGTGATGTTTATGTCAAGAGCTAGCTACCGCTCCTTAACTCCTTTGAAACATGATCTATATCGTTTAGGTGAAGCAGATGCAGATCGAGCAGTTGACAAAGAAAGATCAACATGCAAACGCATCGATACGTAGGAAATTAGAGCAACACACAAAACAGTCAAGAATGCAAGCAGCAAGGAATAGGATAGTGCAAGCCTGCACTGCAAGGTGCATTGGACGGCTGAACGAAGAAAGACCTGAGCAGACGCCAGCTAGATCAAGCCAAGGATCTCCGCCGTGAGAGGCTTGAAGACGCGCTGGCTGTCCGACTCCAGCGCCGCCGCCAGCCGCGGCCACACGTATGCGCCGACGATCCAGGACCCGTCGCCTCCACCTGGGAGCGCCCCGACGGACAGGAAGCAGGAGCAGAGCCTCCCGGTGTCCCACACCGGCATGGCCAGCGCAGCCTCGCCGAAGCCGAAGTCCGTGTCCAGCGGGAACGAGGAGAACGTCGTCTGCCCCACCGTCGGGCTGCCCAGCCCCATGGTGGCCGTCTCCACGAACCCCCTCGCCTCCTTCTTGTGCTCCTCCACCCAGTCCACCACCTCCTGGATCCTCTCGTCGTAGTCCACTCCGGTGATGGCCTCCCGCACCATCGCCGCCACCTCCGCCACCGTCTTCCGCTGGATCTCCTCCACGGCCGCGTCCCGCAGCGCGTATGTCGTGGCGTTGCCGAAGTAGTCGCGCATCCCTGGGGCCACCTCCGGCGCTGTGACCCGGCGCCGCGCGTCCACCCACCACAGCATTCGGCAGCGCGTCTCCGGCACCCGAGACGCGGCGACGACGTCGGCGAGTACCTTCCACACGTACGCGGACACCGCCTGCACGCGGGACGAGCGCTGGCCGCCGCCGCCGTCGCTCGCCGCCTCGCGCAGCAGGGCGATGTCGCTCGCCTCGATGTAGTAGAGGCGGTCGACGAAGCTCTCCTGGGCAGTGAGGACGTTGGGCAGCTTGGGGTCGTCGTACGGCGTGTACATGGCGGCGACGGATGCGCCGTACGACGGCGGGTCTCGCGGGCGGAACACCGAGCGGTCGTGGCTGGGGACGCCGCCATCGATCGTCCCCGACCGCGCGAGCTCCGACCACATCCTGACGAACATGCTGAAGGCCTGGCCGTCGCTGAGGATGTGGTTGGTGCCCCACACGACGGCGAAGCCCCCGCAGGCGAACGAAAGCAGCTGCACCGACAGCGCTATGTCTTCGTCGAACGGCACAACCATCTTCTTCAAGGACTCCGTCGCAAGGCCGAAGTCCAGGCTCCCTAGGGCAGCGCCGACTTCGCCGACGACGAGTTCCAGACCTTCGTTGTTGCAATGGAGCTCGGGAAGACCGGAGCTCGGATTGGTGGCGATGCGCCCGGCGAGAGGGTAGAAGTAGTTGAGCATGGACGGCAAGCCGGAGGCGAACACCGCGGCGACGGCATCGAAGTCGCCGGCCTTTGCAAGCTTCGGGTAGAGGCACACTATGGAGCACTGTAGGTTGTTGCCGATGATGCCCATGTTTGAGACGGTGACCACGTGTGGCTGGATGGGCGGGTTGGATGCCTTCACGAGTTGGCGGCTGACGACGTGGATGGACAGGTCGCCGGTGCAACCATTAGCCGTCGTCGCCATTGACATGTGTTGCAAGGTATTTCCAGTTCCACTCACTAAGCAAGCGAGCGGCACAAGCTTGAGAAGAAGCGGCTCAAGCCTGTTACTGCGAATGAGAAGTGAGCGACCGAGAGTGTTGCATTATAATTTTCTGATCGGCTGATCGCGGAAGCGGCAAGAACAGGTTGACAACGAACTTTGCCCGAAATTTTGTTTCGAAAGACTGATTTCCAACCGGCACCTTGCGACGCGCCACCTACTATTTGATTAACGGAAACGCTAATCAACAGTCGACTGAAATTTACCTATAGTTTCAGTCGATTCTCCTCCTCCCTTTCGGTGACCTCCTCCCCTCCGTCTTCCTCCCCTCTGGCGACCACCTCCTCTTCCACCGCCGCGCCGCGCCGCCGCCGCCATGGATGGTTAGGGTTTAGGTGGGGTTTGGGTTAGGGTATATCGGGTGCCGGCGGACTTAAAGGGATGGCCGGGGGAGGCGGCGGTCCGGCGGTTGGTGGGGATGGAGTGAGGGCGGAGGCGGCGGCGCCACCGGAGCCGGGGACGGGGAAGCAGTTGGAGTGGCGGTGGCGGGGTGGAGGCGACGGCCGGGTTAAGGTGGGTAGTGAGCGCCGGCGGCGGCGGTCGGGGGCGGGCGGCTAGGCACTGGGCGGCGCGCTGGCATGCGGTGGATGGAGGTGGTGGGGAGGAGGAGGAGGAGCGCGGAGCAGGGGAGTGGCGGTGGCGGAGGTGGCTCTGCTACCTTTTTCTCGACGAAGGTAAAAGATAGCCGGACACTTGTGTTAAACGCTTTTGCTAATTATCAGGTGAGTGATTTTTAGAGAAGTCTCGGTCGATTTAATTTCTCACATATCTAGATACTCTTGTTAGATTTTTAGCGAGGTTTCGGTCGATTTTTGCTATTTTAAAATTTAGAATAGCAAAGAATCACGCACCTAGTTTGTGTTTGCTAGTCTAGATGATTTTGTCGCCGTTGGATTCTTTGGCGATTTGTGCGGCAAGATTTTATAGTGGCTGACACGTGGTGGACTTTTAGGCATGGATGGATCCAGGTGGGATACCGGGTATGCACCAACACCGTCAAACTTTTTCGAAACAGAGTGGTATGCTGTATTCTATTTTAAAATAGAGATAAATGCTTTGACTTTTAAAAGGAGATCAAGTAGCTAGTTTAGACGCAGTAGAAACATCCCTTCAGTGCAAATGAGAGGTCACAAATACGATCTCTAGAGCAAGTCCTTTGTTTATTTAGATTTTGAAAACTTTTTTGCTTTGTTCTCTCTTTTCTTTCCTTCTTTTTTTCAGATTTTGAAAACAGCTCTTCCTTTTTTTAGAGGAGCAAAGACAGTGCAGATCGATGGTGGTGAGTTGCCCAATATTTCTTTAAAAAATGATAAATCTAAAGGCAAATAATTTACTTATGATTAAGGCATATTAAGAACTTATAAAGAAACATTTACCATATATTCATACATATACGAGGAGCTTATATACAAATCTAAATTTTGCTTTTAGTCAAAAAATTTTTGTGATGTTACATTCATAGGCAAAGAAACATTGAGAACTAAAACATATGAAGAAAATTCATCAAATATGAAAAAGTAAGTGGAGAATTCAACATAAACAGTTAATATTTTGAAATGTTGCATGAGGGTGATCATCGTTACATCTGCATATGACACATGTTGATGTGGTACCCGCAGAGGTGAAATCTTGGATATGTGCCTACTTGTGGGCTGTACAAGGTGGATTGAACGACCATTTTTTCGTGGACCAGACGTTCTTCAAAAAGTGGTTGCATTGTTGCGCACATATTTTTTTTTATTTTATGAGTAGATATGGTTGTAATTTTCCCGTAGCTTTTCTGACCAGAGCAGAAAGAGGCGAGAGCGAAGGTGGTATGCATCGCAGTCGCCTGCTTGTGGGATCTGTCGATTTTATCGTAGTTTGTGACTTTCTTGATGTGCCTTCTTTTTTGCTATCACTTCTTTATTACCATCGTGTGTACCTTCTTCTGTTTCTGTTTTGTCGTATCTGTTTCTTTGACTTTACTTTCCTTTATTTTTCATCTACATAACTAACATATTGCATACCCAAGTTACCTTTGTGATCTCATTATTGTCACTATTTTTGCATAGCCAATATCAACTAGAATAGTTCTTTACAAACCTCATTATAGTCTATTTAGGATGCAAACGGGAAGGTCTAGGCGGACCCTTTTTTTTTAAGGGAAAGGCAGGAGAGCTACCGTCCATTCATTAATAGAAGAAGAACGGTGCGACGCACCAAAGTTATAAGAGTTACAATGCAGCAAACCTGCTGCACACCCCGGCCAAACGGCCGCGCCCACACGCGCAAGGCCAAGAGACCTTGCGGAGACACATAACTGGAAGGGAAGGGGAAGGAAACAACACCGGCCACGCTGGATGCACTACCAAAACACACAACGACGGACGACTCCGAATAAGCAGACCTAGTAGACAACCAGGAAGTGCAGCAGTGACAAACACGACGCCTCCAACAAGGTAACGACGGGTAAGACCCGCCGCCATCGTGCGACCACCAGGGTTTTCATCCGAAAGGAGGGAAGGGGCTGTAAGATGATGCCTCCAACGAGGGGAACGTCACCAAAGGTGACACCACCATCCGCCTAGTAATGGGCAGGGCTTTCGCCCAAACCCCTCCCCCCACCAATGCACAAAGCGGCTGTCACAAAAGACTACCAACCGAGTCGCAGACTGAAGCCGCAGGGCCGAAGAGTGCACACGAAGCGCCGCCACTCAACGGAAGACGCCGCCGACACGAACAAGCACCCCGTAGCAGAAGGAGGTCCAAGACGACGAGGACGGGACCAAGCTAAGCAACGAAGAACTGCAGACACTCCCGGAGAGGACGTTAGCCAAAGTCGATGAGAGGGGGTAACGAGGGCACCACCAAGCCGAAGACGTAGGCCACCCGACACCGCCACCCATCGAGGAAGACGCCGCCACCACCATCTAGCACCTCGCAGAGAGGGGAGGGAAGGACAACGAAGGCGGGACCTCGCCAGGTGGAGGGAGAGCCGAACCCCAAGACCTAGCAAGGAAGAGGCCGCCACCGGGAACGTGCACCTCACAGGGAGGGGAGGGCAGAACAACGGTAGGCGGGACCTCGCCAGAGTAAAGGGGCACTGTGGGTTCCGTACTGCCGAAGGCAAAGAGGACGCCACAACCCCAAAGTTGACTTCTGGCCAACGATGCACCATCAGCGGAGGTGTGGAGAGGAAGAACACCGCCGAGACGGCCACCAAGTTGCCGGCGCGCTGCGGAGAGGTGCCGCCGCCATCTGCACTGCCGGACCGCGCGCCCTGCGCCACTGCAGTGCCGCTAAGGCCGCAAAGACCACTGAGACGGCGACGGCAGACCCAGCGCGGGCGAGCCTTGCTGGCGAGCCAGGCAGCAGGGGAGGACGAGGAAGGACGAGGGGACCAGCGGGCCATTGGGTGTGCGCGCTCGTCGGAGTGGCAGGGCGCGAGGCGAAGGTGGCCGCCTTGGCCGGGGTGGCGCACGACGGATCTGGATCTGGGGCGGCGGCGGCGCCTGGGAGGTTTCCAGCGCGGAGAGCGCCCCAATACAAGAAGAGGAAGAGATGGCAGGGTGCGAGGCGTAGGTGGCCGCCGTGGCCGGAGTGGCGCACGGCGGATCTGGATCTGGGCGTCGGCGCCACCGCCAACAAGGAGAGGAGGGAGGAGGAAGTGGAGGAGGAAGGGGGAAGGGGAACACCTGGGGAGGAGGGATTCGCTGGCCGCCGGATCTAGATCTGGGCGGGGAGGAGGGAGGACGAAGTGGAGGAGGATGAGGGGGGAAGGGGAACACTTGGGGGCTTCCACGAGCGGGCGTGGCCAGGAGACCCTCGAATCTCCACCACAGTCCCGGAACCATCACTGTCGGGTCTCCCCTAAACAATCTACACTAGTTTTAGTACGTTCAGGGTTTAACCAAAAACACCATCACAAGGCATACGCCTCACAAGGCACATTTTATAGTGATAACCCAATGCAACCTACACATCTAGGCAAAGGATATGCTAAGGAACAGTAAAAGGTTCATCAAATGAGGTCTAGTCATGCTAGTAAATGACTAACATGAATAAGGCACACGCACACTATTCTAATATGCATGCAAAGGTGAAATACGAAAAGTAAATATGATCAAGCTCCATCCGTCCAAAACCTGTTGCCCTAAATCGTAGCCAGGAGAGCACATCCTTTTGGACGGACGGAGATAGTAAAACATAGGACATGAATATGCAAACAACTAGTGTTTGTTTGGAGGCGATCGGCCACACAAGGAATCATTGACGTTAACATCAACATTGTTCGCGGCGATGTCTCGTTCCGAAGTCCACGCCTCCACGTCCTCCTGGGAGGTTGTCGGCATCCATGGCTCCAGCGTAGTCGTTGGCAACATCTCAGTCCATCCCTTGGTCTTGACGATTCGGGATCTAACGACACTCACGACTCCCGGTAAAAATACAGGTACGGTCTATATGCAAAACGACATGCACGTAAATCAACCATGGCAAATATATCTTAACAAAAAAAAAAGATACTAGCGATTAGTGTCTCGGTCTTCAAAACATGCATCGGGTTTTGAGCAAACTCCGACCGGAATATTTTTCCCTTCGATAACGTCGCTCGGCGTCCGCCTCACGAAGTCAGCGACGACGACACGCCAAACGAGGCGCCCTGAAAAGGCTGCTGCAATCAAAATTCAGAAAAATACGAAATAATTATTGTATGTAGAATAAAATAGTAGAAGGCTAGGAAAATTGGTTTGGAGTGAAACGGAGTTATGGTTTGGGAGATAGAAATTAGAGACAGTGCACTATTCACATGAGCAGTACTGATTAATTGACCAAGCCAATTGGTAAAAAGGGAATCGGGGTGCTCAGATGTGCTTGTCCTCACCTCACCTACCTGCGAACAACGTGAAAGTGCATCTTGGCCCCAAGTAGGTTTTGGTGATTTATGATCAACAATTATAAGGATAATGCTTTTAATGATGAGATATACACAGGTTAAAAGTGGTGGAGTAACTCTCAAGCTTTTATAGATTGAAGATGGCATCAAGACTATATAGTAGCAAATTGTAAATCTTTATTTCTTGAGTCTAGGCATGTCGTACTATAAAGGGGATGCTACGGAGAAGCATATAAAGGTTCCTAAGTGCTCAGAGTAGGTATCTCGAAGTTCGTGTGAGTTTCCCACTCAAAATACCGTATATACAGAACCTACTCCATCGAAACATCCGACATGGGTCGGAACATCCGATGGTGGACCTAGTTTGCATGCTACCAGCACAATCCAGAAAGCACCCCCATCGGAACATCCGATGCATGTCGGAACATCCGATGTGGGTCAAAACATCTGACGCCGGATTCTCTGCAGCAATGATCTTATGAGATCTAGATCTAGAGAGATCAAGGCACCGAAAATGTTCCACGAATTAGAGGCATCAAATTCCTGAGCACTTAGCGATTCCAAAACAATTTTCCGTCGCATTTGTTACTTTTGGAGGATTGAGAGGCTCCTAGACGGCTAGGTGTCGCCGGTGAGCCGCCGAGCTTTGTGTGATGTGGCTCCGAAGTTTGTGAAGGTGTGATTCCGTCTCCGCAAGGAAAATGATTCATCTAGTGAACACATGTGAGGCTGTTGTGCAACACCGGGAGGGGATTAGGGTCTTGGTGATCCAGGCTTTCTGCCTTATCTAACGGTGGGTAGGATCTCCCTTCAAAGATCCGAACACCGGTAAGCAAAAATTGCCATGTGCTTCGTCTCGATCTTGACTATCTGTTCTACTAATGTTTTTGACTTGTTCTGAATATTCGTGAGTTGATCTAAACTTGGTTGTGTGAGAAATCAATTTTTATTGCAGGTTTACATCGATTCCAAATCAATCAGGATCGGAACATCCGAGTACATCGGAACATTCGATGCAGATCAGAACATCCGACGCATGGTGTACTAGACCAGATCGGAACATCCGATCTACATTGGTGTGGACAACATACACCCCGGGTACCCACACGGCGGGCCTAAGAGACCACCTGACAGGGGATGGACTAAGTCGGGTGGATAAGGACGTGTACCACTCGGAGTCTAGAAGGTTTGACCGGCAAGGAAGGGCATAAAGATAGAAGTCTATCCCTAATAGGGAAGATAAATTTGTAATCCCAGATAACTACGTATCTGGCTAGAGGATAGAGATAGGAATCCTACCTCGTAGCGGACTAGGACTCTACCTTGTAACCCTGCCCCCCACTATATAAGGCGAGCAAGGAGTTCCCTAGTTCGGCAGGATCACGCATCCCACATCTTCTTCATGATAATCTACAGCATCCCTGTCGACGGGTGACTAACTGGGGGGTCACCGCCGGCAATGAATTTGTACGAGGGGACGCTTATCAAGAACTAGGTCAAATGGCTAGCACAAGACAGGTTATCTGAGTTCAGCCCTCAACGGAGGAGGTAATACCCTACTTCCTGTGCTCTGGGATTATTTGGTGGATTGGGATGCAAGATGATGCTCCTAACGACGATTCGATGGCCTCATGCCGATGGCATCTATCCCCTCCCTTTATATAGTGCAGGGGGGGATAGAGTTTACAATAAGTCGTGGGGTATATGGCAACTATTTCCGTTATGATGTTACATGGAATGTATGCATTGATCTGCTAATTACATGGGGATATCCCATAAACTCGGACCCTTTCTTGCGGCTTAAGTCTCGCCCGATCCGAGTGGTTTCTATCTTCTGCCAACCGCCCTGGTTCGCCCCCTTTCTGCTCCCTTACGGGCCTTCTAGAGGATACTCGGGGCCCACGCAGTCCACAGTAGGCCCCGAGTGCTTTACGATCGAGTCAGATGCTTGGCCGACTGGTTCCGCTTAAATCCCCTGTAATCTGAAAAGAGATTGTAAAGGACTCAAGAAATTTTAAGTTTTTATGTCGAAACGACGCCTAGATTTGGTAATACCAAACTCTAGCTTACTCGCCCACCCGTTAAGCGTTACTTCGACAGAGGATTCGCTCTGGGCATCCACTCTTGTAATACAAGAATAGCTTCTGGCCCGTCACGGGGCATGCCTTAAGCCACGCCATTACAGCTTCTGTCTTGCAGCATGCTATAACCTTAGCATTTTAGAAATATTGGCATCAGGCGCCCGGCCTTAACTTGTAAGAACCAGCTCTTGGCCCAATCATGAGGCACACCTTTCAGTCGGGTGGTACCCGTCCCCACCATGGCAGGGATCAGTATAGGCCCTTCGGGGCGTACCGATTGGAAGCAATTTTGCCGAGAGGTATTTGTATCCGCGTAGCAGTATACAACTGGCGACCTTATAAAGGCATACCTCAAGAAATTGAATCCAGATTTCACCAACACCCAACCTTGAGCGTGCAAAGTTAGCTAGTGACCCAACATGGGGTATGCCGTGAAATATTTTTAACTTTGGCGCTGCCGGTGATATGCCCTCTAGGGTGCACCGAGGCCGAATTAGGCTCGATTTTAACACATTGCCACCGTCCGCGGCGTGTTAAGAAAGCCTGTTAAGGGGGGCGCCCTTTGCAGTTTTAGCCCAAGCCCAATTAGGGGGAGGTGAAGCGTTTTCGCGCCCTTTTCTCACACAGCCGAAGGGGCGCGTGTTCCCGTCGGAAACCGGATCCGCTCCCACTTCGGTCCCATCGCTATGATGGTTTTACTGTATTTGAAACGGTTTACCAGGCGCGGCCCCTGAATTTCCTCTGTGTATAAAAGAAATCCCAGGGGCTGCGTACTACTTCACCACCAGCTTTCGAGTTTTTGAGTCTTTTTCCTTTTCGGCGACTCCTGGGGAGACTTCCACACCTGCCCCACAAATCTTCATGGATCCATGGGAGGCCGCCGTCGCCGGATTCCGCACTCGCGCCGCTGCAGCTCGTGCGGCTAAGATCACTCGTTGGCAACAGTGGCG
Organism: Raddia guianensis; assembly: GCA_036346415.1. NCBI lineage: Eukaryota > Viridiplantae > Streptophyta > Magnoliopsida > Poales > Poaceae > Raddia > Raddia guianensis. The sequence goes on along the minus strand of CM070535.1, from coordinate 47,250,266 downwards.
AGAGGAACACGCGGAGGAGGTCGCCCAGAGGGCCATCGAGGTCTGATCGGTGCCATCCGCGGCTCTTCCAAATACAGCACCCCATTGAAGGATGCTCTCGCCGCTTCCATCCTCAGTGTGAGGTGGTCGTCGGAGGAATGATCTATTCCTGTTGGCATTCCCGTGAGCCAGCGACGAGCCCTAGCTCGATGTGCTGCGCCATGAAAATATATAATCGGGCCTAAGAGCCCTTTTTAATGAAAGTCTTTTGGGGAATCTCGATATCTTCGCTTTTGACCTTGAATCGCAATCTTCGCTTCTTCTCGATTTGATCTCGAATCAGTAGCATTACTTCGTCCGAGTAGCTAGGCTCGTCCGCTCCTAGGCGGGCGGTCAATGCAGAAGACCTCTCGGGGAACCACTGGCGGCGAGTGATTATTGGGCCCCTCGCGGAAAGGCCACATCCGACGCTAGACCTAGGCCCGGCCCAGAATGCGAAACTCTGCCTGTTGTTATAAGTCTGGAACAGGAGAACGAAATGGGTTCACTTTGCCCGTTTTTCGCGCCAGTCTGTTGGCATCCTCAGTAAGCTCCGCCGCTAGGGTTCTTCTCCATTGCCACTCCGCCGCCCACTGCCTCCAATCGCAATGGCTCGCCTTCCCCTCCACCCCAAGGTCGCTAAGAGCGGGAAGGAGTGGGTGAAGTCCATCACAACCGAACGGAGGCTCTGGCTGGTGGTCTCTCGGCTTGCTCCCCTCCGAAGAGCTGTTGTCTTGGCGTCCTGCCGCCGGTGAGTCCTGCCCCAACCCTCGTTCGGACGAGGTGGTGGTCTTCGAATCTTTCTTCCTGCGGCCTTCCTTGCTCCTCTTTCTTCCGGGGTCTGCTTCATTTTTACGGGGTTGAGATTTCGCACTTGAATCCCAACTCCATTCTTCATATCGCGATTTTCACTCACGTCTGTGAGGTCTATTTGGGGGTCGCTCCCCACTTCGATCTTTTCAGATTCCTTTTCCTTCTCAAACCCTATCCCAACAAGGACAATCCCAAGGCCGCAGGCGGCGCGGGATTCCAATTGCGGGAAGGGGTTAAAAAGTACTACTTCGATCTTCGCTTCAAAACCTCCAACAAGGGCTGGCACTCCGAGTGGTTCTATTGTGCCAACTCCCCCCCGGCTCTCCCTTCCTTCTCCGGCGAGTGCCCCATAGTCCATCCCTCCTGGTCTTCTCTCGCCGCCGATGACGGGGGAAGCCAAGTGAAGGAACTTCTTGTTCTTCTCCGTAGAGCCAAGTCTGCCGGGCTGACCGGTATCGGGGTAGTGTGGAACTATACCCAACGCCGTATCCAGCCCATCAAGGAGAGGGCGCATCTCGCCTTTGAGTACTCGGGGCTCCAGGATGCCACTCGGGAAACCAACGAGAGCCTCGCGCAAAAGGAGATCATCAGCCGAGTGATTGAGCTTTTTGCTCCGGGCAAGGAAATAACCCCCTCGGAGTGCCCGGCTCCATATCATCCGGGATTTTTGCCACCAGCGGTAAGGAGAAGATCCTCCTCAACTCAACCGCGGTCCGTTGATGTAGGGTTAGAGTTAATGTAATTTGGTGCGTTGCAGGGGCGCGAAGCCTTCTTCTCCTCCCTTTGGTTCCAGAAGCTCCACCCCACAAGGAGGCGCCTCGCAAGCGTCCCGCTGAGGGCTCAACGAGTGCTCCTCCGGCCAAGAAAGGCAAGGGGGATACCTCGAGGGACTCGGACGAATACGATGATGAGGAAGACACCGTCCCGCTTTTGCGCCGCCGCCGCCTAAGGATTTAAATCGCCGCCCGCCCAGCCAGCAGCCAGCCAGAGCCCTCCAACTCACGGTCGGCCGACCCAAAGGCCTGGGTGGGCGAAGAAACCTGTTGGCTCGGGGCCGAGTGGCTCGGGCATGAAGTTCAAGATGAAATATGTCCCGTCACACAGGTACTCCTTCGTGACGCCATAATTTCATAGTGTGGAGACATGCGATGTGCATATTGAACGGTCTTCGGGTGCTTTCAGAAAACCTATGAATGACGACGAGCCGCCAAGCGCCAAGGACTCGGCTCGGCCCACTGCGCCTCACCAGGACTCTGGCCCCTCCGCCACTAGCCGCCAATCCTCGTCAGCGAAGGGGAAAACTCCAGCTCCAGCTAGCTCAGAGCCAGAGATCGAGGAGATCCCACGCCCCTCGGCCAAAGCGCACATTCCACCCTTCCGATTGAAGTGGCGGAAAGAAATGGAAGGCTACGAGGTCGACGACGGGCAAGAGGCCGAAGAGTGGGAGGTCTTGGACCAAGTAACCACAATCCAGGCTGAAATATATAAGGTAGAACTTCTTTTCGCTGCGAACCTCTATCACATGCGGAGGAATCCACTAATCTCCTCTCTTTTCCATCTGGTAGCATGAAGGAGAGGTCAAAGCGTAAAACCCAATGCATGGAGAGGACGGTAGGCGAGTGATAACGCGATGAGTTCGACAACGCTACCTGTATGCCACCAAACAGCGATATCGCGGTCGGATCAAGAACCGCACCGCGAGGTCATAGAACTCCGTCTTCGCCACGTGGAAGAGTCCAACGCAAACCAAGGTATAAACCCGACACGTGTTAAATCTCTAAAAAGGATGCTCCATTGGTAATATCTTTTAATGTTTCTTTGTTGAGTGCAGCTCGAAGCGAGGCGTATATGCCGAGGAGGAAGTACGCTAAGCCAACGCCGAGCCGAGAGCTCGCCAAGCGCTTGAAGGTAGCTTTCCCGATCGCTCTCCTTAGCTCAACCTCACTAAAGCTCGATCGATATGCCTTGCCCGTGACAGTGCGAGAACTTCGCCCGGACCTCGGCGGGATCGTTCCAATTCTTGAGTGTCTTTATCCAGACGAGGAGTCGCCGAACGACCCTGACCTCCTGGTGGCCCGTCTCGACGCCCTTCCTGAGTGGATCAAGGTCTTTACCCGGGAGGCCGCAACAACGTGCACCGGTCAGGGCCTCGCCATTGCGAAGACAAACTTCCCACGCCTAGATTGCGAAGCCGTTAAGGATGGATTTGCTTGCTCGGAGGAGGAGGCCGTGGCTCTTTTAGAAGAAGTCCATCCGACAGCTGTCCAGATAGTTGATCAACTGGATCTGTAATTATGCCTGTAATATAAACTTTTGGTTGATCCCCAGTACCGGCGATCTAATTTATCCAAATAATACGTGTTATCCTTTTCCATGAAACGCGTCCGCCGACTGGTCCAGCCCCCGAGTACCAAGAAGTAGCGCTTGGCTTTCTTCCTGTGCAGCTGCGAGGTAGCTAAACATTGTCGCTGGGACGTAAAGCGCCATTACTCAAGAATATTTGTATCACTCGAATGCGATCAACACATGTAGAGAGAAAACAACTTTATTGAAGGGATAGGGCGCGGTTGACTCCGCGCACTATTTAGTGTAGCCCCCGACTTACTGCTTGGTCGTTTACGGCCAAGTAGCAAGTCAAAGAAGGGAAACTAATTACACAAATGCTGCTTGGATACAAGAACTAAGGGAAAAAACGACGTAGCTGCTCGATGTTCCAGGTGTTGGGCACTTCAGATCCATCTTCACATCAGAGCCGGTAAGCCCAGGCGGGTCACTTCAGCGATCGATAGGGCCTTCCCAGAGTGGGGAGAGTTTATGCTCGTGCTTCTGATTCCTTCGAAGGACCAGATCTCCCTTGGAGAATGCACGGCCCCGTACGTTGCGCTGATGATAGCGACGTAGGCCCTGTTGGTACTTTGCCGACTGGATCAATGCTGCTTCCCTGGCTTCCTCAAGTCGATCGAGGTCTTCACGCCTTGCCACATCCGGTGATTATCGTCGTGTCCGCAACCCGTGGGGACGAAACTTCAATCGGTCGGGAGGACCGCCAGAGCCGTAGACAAGGAAAAGGGTGTCTGCCCAGTGGCTCGGCTTGGAGTTGTCCTGAGCCCCCAGAGCGCAGAGGGCAACTCCTTAACCCAGCGCGTGGCGTACGGCTTTAGGCGATCGAAAATCCTGGCTTTGAGCCCTTGTAGTACCAACCCATTGGCGCGCTCGACCTGGCCGTTGCTCCTCGGGTGGGCCACTGATGCATAGCAGATCTTAATGCCCAGCTCCTCGCCCCATTCTTGAAACTCGCTGCTCTTGAACTGAACGCCGTTGTCGGTGATGATGCGATTAGGTATGCCAAAACGCATAACGATGTCCCGGAAGAACTCGCGTGCTTTGGCCGCCGTGATAACAGCAACCGGCTTGGCTTCAATCCACTTGGTAAACTTGTCGATGGCGATGAAGAGGTGGGTGAACCCGCCTTGCGCTCGCTTGAGAGGGCCTACCATGTCCAGATTCCAGACGGCGAAGGGCCAAGAGATCGGAATCGCTCAGAATCTTGAGCCGCATGTGAATCGCGTGCGAAAATCGACACCGTCGATTCTGCGTACTATTTCTTCCGCATCCGTGACAGCGGTTGGCCAGAAAAATCCTTGCCGATACGCTTTGCCCACCAGGGTGCTAGCAGCCGCGTGGTGCCCGCACTCTCCCGAGTGGATTTCATTGAGCAGATCTCGCCTTCCCTTTCGGATGCAACGCCTTAGTACCGGGAATCTTTTCGAAAAGCTCGTCCCCGACCACCTTATAACTCTTGCTCCGGCGTGTGATGCACTCGGCTAGGCTTCGATCTTCGGGTAGCTCATCATGAAGAAGATAATCAAAATAAGGCTGAGTCCACCCGGGGTTCATCGTAAATACCTCTGCATCGGGTTCCTTCTGCTTTTCTTGTTCTTCTCTCGACGCGGATGGTAGCTTGATAGACGGTGCGGATAGCTCCTGGACGAAAACACCACTCGGGACCAAAGCTCGAGTGGATCCCATCCGCGCTAGCTCGTCCGCTGCTTCATTGTCGCGGCGGAGCACGTGAGTAAGCTCCAAACCGTCGAATTTGTCTTCTAGTTTTCGAACCTCCTGGCAATAGGCCGCCATGCTGCCGCCAATACAAGACCACTCCTTTTGGACTTGATTGACCACGAGTTGCGAATCCCCGCGTACCATTAGCCGCCTGACACCAAGCGAGATGGCGACGCGAAGTCCGTGGATGAGTGCCTCGTACTCGGCGGCGTTGTTGCTGACAGGGAATAATATTCGGAGGACGTAGCGCAGCTTTTCTCCAGTCGGCGATATGAGCAAAATCCCAGCCCCCGCGCCGCTGAGCATGAGGGAACCATCAAAGTACATTGTCCAGTACTCGAGAGTGTCCTGTGCTGCTGGGGTTTGGGCCTCTGTCCACTCGGCAACGAAGTCAGCCAACGCTTGAGATTTGATAGCTAGTCGAGGCCTGAACTTTATTTCAAAGGCTCCAAGCTCAACCTCCCACTTGGCAATCCTCCCGGTGGCCTCCCGATTGTGGAGTATATCTCCAAGCGGGAAAGAGGTGACCACCGAAATTTCATGCTCTTGGAAGTAATGCTTTAGCTTCCGTGATGTGAGTAACACAGCATACAGAAGCTTCTGCACTTGTGGGTACCTTATTTTAGAGTTGCCCAATACCTCGCTTACGAAGTAGACCGGACGTTGTACCTTACGAGGGAGCCCTCTTCGTCCCGCTCCACCACTAAAGCGGCTGGCGATGGCGTGAGTCGTTGCACCTATGTAGAGTAGGAGAGGCTCCTGGGGCATGGGAGGAACCAACACCGGGGGCGTGGTGAGGAACCTCTTTAGATCTTCAAAGGCTTGTTGTGCTTCCGCTGTCCACTGAAAATCGTCTTGTCGGCGTAAGAGCCTAAAGAAAGGCATGCCTCGCTCCCCGAGTCGGGAAACGGATCGGCTGAGTGCCACGATGCATCCAGTGAGCTTCTGCACGTTCTTCTGATTGGTTGGGGGCTTCATCTTGATGATAGCATTAACCTTCTCCGGATTTGCTTCGATCCCTCGGTTGGAGATGATGAATCCGAGTAGTTTACCAGACGGGACCCCAAAGACGCACTTCTCGGGATTTAGCTTCATTCGAAATACCCTTAGGCTCTCGAATGTCTCGGCCAGATCTGTTATGAGATCCCTTCTGGATTTTGTTTTTATGACGACGTCATCGACATATGCCTCCACGTTGCGTCCGAGCTGAGTGTGAAAACACCGCTGTATGGTGCGCCGATAGGTCGCACGGCGTTTTCAACCGAATGGCATTGTGATATAGCGAAAGCACCAAAGGGCGTGATGAGCGACGTTTTGATGCAATCCTCCTCTTCGGTCGATCGATGGTAGCCCGAGAGGCGCCCGTAAAACTTAAGAGCTCACACCCGCGGTGGAATCCACCACTTGATCGATGCGGGGAAGCCCAAAGGGATCCTTAGGACACGCTTTGTTGAGGTCTGTGTAATCGACACACATTCGCCATGTCTTATTCTTCTTCTGCACCAGGACCGGATTGGCAAGCCACTCGGGATGATACACTTCCTTGATGAACCGAGCGGCCAACAGTTTGGTGATCTCACTCCTAATGGCGTCTTTCCGATCCTGGGCGAATCTTCGCAGGCGCTGCTTTATGGGCTTTGCCTTTTCGTCGACGTAGAGAGAGTGCTCAATCACCTCCCTCGGAACACCGGGCATGTCCGAAGGCTTCCAGGCGAACACATCCCGGTTGGCCCGGAGGAAAGTGATGAGCGCGTCTTCCTATTTGCTATCGAGCCCTGCCCCAATCACGGCTGTCTTGGCCGGATCAGACGGGTCCAACAGGATCTTCTTGGTTTCTTCGGCTGCTTGGATGGATGTCTTGGCCTGCTTTTTGGCTGGGACGTCTCCTTCCTCCTGAAGGGATGCGACCTCCAGTCGGATCTTTTCCATCTCAGCGGATGAGTCGAGTGCCTGCGCCATTTCACAGCTTTCGCTGTCACAGAGCAGGGACTGTTTAACGTCACCAGGGAGGGTGATTACACCATTGGGACCTGGCATCTTTAAGACGAGATAAGTATAGTTGGGGACCGCCATGAATTTGGCAATTCCCGGCCTTCCCAAGATAGCATGATATGCCGTCTCGAAATCAGCCACTTCGAAACTCAGACTCTCGGTCCGATAATTCTCCTTGGTCCCGAACGTGACCGGTAGGGAAATCTGTCCGAGTGGTACTGCGGACGTCCCGGGGATTACCCCGTGGAACGGAGATGACCCTTTCCGTAGCTCAGAACGTGGGATATTCATTTGGTCGAAGGTCTTGGCGAAAAGGACGTTAATCCCACTCCCGCCGTCAACCAGGACCCTTTTTAATTTACTTCCTTGAACGACTGGATCCAAAACCAGCGGATACCTTCCAGGGAAAGCGATCCGATCAGGATGGTCCGATCGATCAAAGGTGATGGGCACCTCGGACCAGCGCAAGTATTTTGGAGTAGTAGGCATGATGGCGTTGATCTCCCGAGTGGTAAGCTTCTGCTTCCGCCGGACTCGTACGCATCAGAGCCCCCGAAGATATAACTGATCTCGCGCTCGGCGTCCTGGTAGTCTCCATCAGGCGTCTTGCCGTGACCGCCTTTAGCCGACTGGTTCGAACTTTCGGCGAACTTCTGCAGAATTAGGCAATCCTTGGCAGAATGTTTTCCTCGATGATGGAAGGGACATACCGAATCCATCACTTTTTTGTAGTCGTTATCGTTGGGGGGTTTAGGTCGGTAGTGCTCCACGTTGGCGACCATCTCATCCCCTTTTCTCTTTTTGTCCTTAGGTTTGCCTTGTTCGTCGTTAGGCTTCTTCTTCGGGCCTCCGTCGTTGACACCGCGATGATTCGCGATGGCCTCCTCGGCTTCGGCCTCTTGATCCGCCATTGTGAACATGGCTTTGAGATTACGCGGGGGGTCCCGGGTCATCTGCCTGATTAACTCCTCGGATTTGCACCCGGCGAAGAAGGCATCAATGACTGTTTGCTCCGAAACATCCCGGATCTCGTTCTTCTTTTTAGTAAAGCGCTTGATGAACTCACGGAGAGTCTCGCTCTTGTGCCTGTGTAACTGTCCAATCTCCCATCTCCCCGCGGGCCTTTCATATGTCCCTTGGAAATTGGCGATGAACTGTTCCTAGAGGTCGTCCCAAGACTCGATAGAGCTCTCCGGGAGTCCCGTTAACCAGGTTTGGGCGGTTGGGGTCAAAGCGACCGGCAAGTAATTTGCCATGACGTTCTGATCACCTCCTGCCGCGCTGACCGCTAAGGCGTAAACCTGCAGCCAGTTCTTTGGGTCCCTCTCGCCATCAAACTTGTCGATGCCTTTGAGGTTAAATCCTTCCGGCCAAACCACTCGGCGAAGGTCCGGGGTAAAGGCCCGAATCCCCTCCAATGGTCGTGGCCGCCTCCGCGCCGGGGATCTGCTACGATGCTCCCGACGCGGGCCTTGACGCTGCTCTTGGCGGTGGTCGCGCCGGCTGGCGGTGCTCTCGGCCTGATCGTCGTTGCGACGACTGTGATGGGGACGAGAGTCTCGCCCACCGTTGCTGCGCTCCCGCCGCCTGGCTTCGATATCTTGACGTAGATCGCGTGCGGGTGACTGATGAGATTCACCTGCCGCTGAGGCGCGAGCCCGATTCCGATTGCGCGTAGATCGACTGCGAGCCGAAGCGGTCGGAGCGGGAATCGCCTCGTTTTGCTGGATGGCAGCCATCTCTACCATGGCCGTCGCTCGGGTGAGGTTCTGGATGCATGGACTGCCTTCCGGTAGTTGTTGCGCAATGGTCTCGAGAAGGGTCTTCGATGCGATGACGTTGGCCTGGGGAGTATTGTAAACCTCCTGATCTCTTAATTTCACCGCGCAGAGTTCATTCTGGACGTCGCGGCCGCGTGCGCGAAGTTGACGCGCACGGTCTCGGTCTTCCACAACAACAGCGGTTGTCTCGGGTCTGACCTGTGGAGATGTAGAGTGATGGTCCTCTGCCCCAAGGACGAAAACCTCATGATAGTTGTGAATCTCGGCACTCCCGTCTGACTCTGAGTCGGAAGCTGAGAAGCTGACTTGTTCGCTTTGTCCAATGGGTTGGCCACCGTTGATGACACCCACGAACGCTGCAGGATCCGATTGGATTGAGCCGACCGGATTAGCAGATCGGTTTCCCGAGTGGTTGTCCCTCGCCTGAATCTCAGGATCGGTCTGCGCGGAGGCCGCGGCAAGACTCCCAAGTCCAGAGAGAAATCCAGTCAGGGGTTTGTAGACCTCATCGGGCTGGAGGGCGTCCAGACCGGGGTAGGCGATCTCATCGGGCTTTTCCTCGCTTTCGCCGAGGGGGCGATGTGAAAGGTCGCCGACGGATCTTCCGGAAGAAAGCACATGCAGAATTCTCCAAGCCAAAAGGCAATGGGTCCCATTGATTGCGTGTACCTTCTGGTTGAACGATCTCCCGTGGGGGAGAGAGACAAAGATTGCCGATGCCGTCAGCAACGAAGTCCAGGGTGCCGAAGCGAAGGATCTCTCCTGGCCTCATGTCGACGTACGGCGATCTCAAAAAAACCATCTGATCTGAAAAACGATCTTGACGCTGCCCCCTACCTGGCGCGCCAACTGTCGACGGGTGACTAACTGGGAGGTCACCGCCGGCAATGAATTTGTACGAGGGGACGCTTATCAAGAACTAGGTCAAATGGCTAGCACAAGACAGGGTTATACAGGTTTAGGCCCTCAACGGAGGAGGTAATACCCTACTTCCTATGCTCTGGGATTATTTGGTGGATTGGGATGCAAGATGATGCTCCTAACGACGATTCGATGGCCTCATGCCGATGGCATCTGTCCCCTCCCTTTATATAGTGCAGGGGGGATAGAGTTTACAATAAGTCGTGGGGTATATGGCAACTATTTCCGTTATGATGTTACATGGAATGTATGCATTGATCTGCTAATTACATGGGGATATCCCATAAACTCGGACCCTTTCTTGCGGCTTAAGTCTTGCCCGATCCGAGTGGTTTCTATCTTCGGCCAACCGCCCTGGGTCGCCCCCTTTCTGCTCCCTTACGGGCCTTCTAGAGGATACCCGGGGCCCACGCAGTCCACAATCCCTAGATGATCCCACATCATCATCATCATCTACATCTCCACACCCATCCATGGAGAGAGATCTCCCTTCACAATGATCATCAGATCACCATTATAATCCCAGAGCACAAGACTAGGGTATTACCTCCACCGCGAGGGCCTGAACCTGTATAAAAAAGACCCCCTGTCTTGTGCTACCATCGAGTTTAGATCTTGTGCATTGCCCCATATATAATCATTGCCGACGATAACCCCCGGTTAGCTACCCGTCGACAATCGGAGCATCCGACGTGCTAGCTACTGTTTTGAGTGTTTACTTTCTGCAATTTTGTTTTATTCGCCTATTCACCCCCCTCTAGGCGGCATATTAATCCTTTCAACTGGTATCAGAGCCTAACCTCCTGTTTTGAGATTAACAGCTTGGAGAATGAAGACCCGAGCTAGGCGGCTAGAGGGGGTTGCATAGACGCCATAAATTTTCGACGCTATCGTTTTCACCAAAACCCAGACAACTTGATAATTATGTGTACCCATAGCACGCATGACTAAGAGTCATGTAATATGTGGGAATTTTTCATTCACAATACTGGTTGTCAAGTATCCAAAAGAGAGAAATCAATTCAAATCTTTCTTTAGAAAAGAAGACCAAGCCAAATGATCAAAGCCACTTTTAGAAAAGCAAAAGCAGATTCTTCAGAATTTGTTCTCACTTGGAGCAGAGAGATAGTGGCTTTCTGTTACTTCAAAAATTGTGTAAATTTTTCTCCCTATGCAGAAATGAGTCGTGAAGCACTCTACTAAAAATCTCCTCAAGATTCTTTGCAAAGAAAATATGAAAAATCAAACATCATGAGCTGTCAAGAGCTTCAAGCAGAAAGTTTGGGGCTCGATTTTCACTTTATAGCTCCCAAATGGATAAACCAGTTGACCTCAAATGTTTACCACAAATGGGTATAGGATTCACGCATCTTTTGCAACCGGAATCATCCAAAAATGATTTTTCTAGATTTTGCTAAAAAATCATTTACTGACTGCTACGCGCTTGAAAGTTTCTGGACAAATTAGCAACAAATCAAGAACTTGATCTCTTGCCTCTCATATGGTTGCAAAGTGTGTATAAAATCATATTAGAATCCTCAAGGCATCATAGACCACGAATAACCAACAAGAAATCATCCAAGTTCTTCTCAAAACAAGAACTCCAAAACAGGAAAATGAAAAAAAGAACTAGGAGTAAATCAACACAAGATATTCATGGAGAAGAATGATTTCATTACATAGAAGTTTGGGGATTACAAACCATAATCCATGTGGTTACAAGCACTCTAAGTGCCACCCAAAACACACCCAACACACTCTCTCTATTTTTGAAATTTTCAGCTCTGAGGCAATGAGAAGGAGGTGCTCCCCTCCCCCTCTATATAACCCAACGGTGAGATGCGCTAAACCTTAGAACCCATCTCCACCCTTCATTTGAGGATGAGTGGTGTAAAACACACACTACAAGACACATTCCCAAGAGGAAATATTCTCCACATATTCCTTCGGAAAATATCTTCGCAACTTGCTCGGTCGCCAGCCCAAGCCTGGGCCCACCGGTTAGATCAACTTCGCCACCAGGTTACCGACGTCGCAGCCTCCTGCTGCCTCGGATTCCTTGCCATGGCTAAACTTCTCGAGTACACCACCTCATTTGACCGCTAGGTCATCGAACCCGGTCGCCTGCAAACCAGCCTCCGGCTGTCCCTGCGAAGCGTCAGCCACATACCCACCGATACCTGTAACACTGAGGTGAACACATACGAAACCAACACACCTTATGTCACTTGCAAGGTTAGTTCATGAAAAAAATTTCAACATCATAATCCCTTCGTGACATCACAATTAGGAAGCCCTAATACACCATGTGTCAGCTTAACAAATTCCACCGGATCACGTCCAATCAAACTGAAAGGATCGCTATGCCGCCTAGAGGGGGGTGAATAGGTGAATAAAACGAAATTGCGGAATTATTAAACTTGATACAGTGACCAGTCGGTCGGATGTTCCGATGCAGGTCGGATGTTCCGATCTGGTCCAGTAACCCCTGCGTCGGATGTTCTGATCTGGGTCGGATGTTCCGATGGCGTCGGATGTTCGCATCGGATGTTCTGATCCTGGGTATTCTGGATTTGTCTAAAACCTGCAGTAAACTGATTTATCGTAAAGTCAAGATTAGATCTACTCAAGAATACTCAGAACAAGCCAAAGCAATAGTAAAAACAACTAAACAAGACCAAGACAAAAACATAGCGATTTTTGTTTACCGATGTTCGGATCTTTGAAGGGAGATCCTACTCACCGTTAGGGAAGGCACAAAGCCCGGATCGCCAAGACCCTAGTCCCCCGACCGATGAAGCACACAGCACTCACCGGCGATCACTAGTTGAATCCTTTTCCTTGCGGAGGTAGATTCGCACCTTCACAAACTCCGGAGGCACGCCACACAAAGTTCGGCGACTCACCGGCGACACCTAGCCGTCTAGGAGCCCTTCAAGCCTCCAAGAGTAACAAATGCAATGAAGAAAATAGGAATCGCTAAGTGCTCAAGAATTTGGATCTCTAATTCACGGAGCACTTGGGTGCCTTGATCTCTCTAGATCTAGATCTCACAAGATGAACAAGAGAGAGAGAGAGAGACAAGGCTAGGGTTCTTTAGAAAGATGATGGAGAATATGAATTAGGCTCAAATCAGGTTGTAATCAGAGTGAGTAACCTTTTAGCAGGTATTAGGGACGGCTTTAAATAGGGAATCCCGAAAACTAGCCGTTGCAGCAGTTAATCACGCGTCAGATGTTCAAACCCCGTCGGATGTTCCTACCGAAGATCCGATGGACCCCTTACTGGATGGCATGAAAAACTGGCAGACTGGATTACCATCGGATGTTCCGACCCTCGTCGGATGTTCTGATGGCACAGGTTCTGTATAGGGTGTATTTTAAGTAGAAAACTCACACGAACTTCGAGACACCTATTTTGAGCACTTAGGAACCTTTATAAGCTTCTCCATTGCACCCCTCTTTATAGTACGGCATCCCTAGGACTCAATAATTAAAGATTTACAAATAAATACTAGTCTTGATGCCTTCTTATAACATATCCACTTTTGAGGGGGTACACCATCTCATTTAAACATGTACCTCATGGATTTTAACCTATATAGCATCTGTGCATAATTCTCCAATAGAAATATTAGCTCTATAATTGTTACTCATTAATCACCAAAATCACTTAGGGCCTAGATGCACTTTCAATCTCCCCCTTTTTGGCGTATTGATGACAACAATTATAGCTCACAAAGACATTGATAAATAAGAACATAGTCGAAAGCTCCCCCTGAAACTATGGCAAGTATAACAACAGGAGCTCCCCCTATATCCTTGGCACAAATGAATCTAAATGCAATATGGCAGGATATATCACACAATGCAAAAAAACTTAGATCACTAGCAATTCACCATTACATCATCATTACAAAATAATTAAAGTCTTACAACCACAGCGAACCACATAAAGCATTGAGTTTAAAATATAGTTTTGTTTAAACATTCAAGTTTCAAACAAAGGAAACTAAGAGTAGAATAGATAAATGATAGCTTTTCTTCCCTAAATGATAGCTTTTCTTCCCCCTTAACATTTCTCCCCCTTTGGCATCAAGACGCTAAAAAGAGAAAAACTGAAAGTGGACTACTCAATCCACTCTGGATCACTGCTGCTGCTACCACCCTGACCACCAGCACCATCACCACCACCACCACCGGTGACCTCATCATCATCGTTGTTGTTGCCGCCACTGGAAGGAGGAATCCCAAACAGTCCTCGAGTATATGTGTCAATGGTGGAGAAGGAGGACTCGGAATCCTCAGAAGAGAGAGGCATACCAAGATGCTTCTTGATGTCTTGAATCTTCTTTCGATTGTCGCGAAGACGTACAATGGATTCTTAAACCCGATCATTTGTCTTGCGGCACATGCAGAAGATAGATTTCAGCATTTTCTTGATAGAGCCTCCAGAAGATGATGGGCTAGACCGAGCTGAAGACGGTCCCGCCGCAGAGGATGGACCCGCGCTATCACGAGTAGCGGAACTCCTCCTAGTGGGAGTAGCAGACGTCCCACCAGAAGAAGCCAGTCCACGGGTGGTCACAAGGTACGGGGTATGCTTCACATTCAGCATAAACTTGAGACCAATAACATGAATGATCATGCTCATCAGATAAGGAGCATAGGGACAACTCCTCTTTGGATCACAAGCACTGATCTTGATCTCACACCAAATGAAATCCAGAATATCAAAGGGACGCTCACGCAGACCAATTTTCATCAGGAGGTTGCGAGAGTAAGAAAGCACACGAGATGCATCACCTTTCTTTGGACAAAGAGTCTTGCGGAGGATGCGATTGAGCACTTGGTAGAATGGCTTCATGGTCTCTGTAGCTCCAGCCTTAGTTGGAATTGGCCCATGATACAAGAATTTTAAGTCTGGATTCTTTAGGGCATCCACATCATGAAGCTCCTCCATATTGTCTCTAGTGCATAGCTTTAGGTGCTGGCCAAACTCCCTCTTCGAGAAGTTGTACCAAACTCCGTCGCACATAAACCAGAAGAAGTCGTCAGCGGCACCCCCAGCAAAGTACAAGGAAGCATAGATTTGGCAAATGACTTCATCGTTCCAATCATGCTAGAAGCTCAAGATGTCAGTCATCCCCATGGTGTCACAAGCAGAAATGACCTCATTGATGACTGGATTGTCTGACAATGCCATGCCTTCCCAATCAATGAATTGCATGTGAATGACTAGACTCTTCTTTTTCACAAAAGCAGCATCATAGAAATCTTGATGAAAGAAATTCCAGAATCTTTCATCGGTCCCTTTTTCCTTCTCATACCGTAGGGGATCCTCAACCCTGGTGTGTTGAATCTCCTTGACATCCACGACATAATAGCCGGGAACCTTCGGAGTAACATTGTGAGCAAATGTCCTTGTTGTCTTCTTAATCATCAAAGGACCGATAGGATCACGGATATTTGCCCGCTTCCACTGAGCCAATCTTTCATGAAAGATTATAGGATCCTCATTGGGCAAGGCTGAAGGAGGACCGACAGTCGAACTTGAGGTGCGTTGTCGCTTAGAAGAAGACATCTACAAGATATATATGATGGAATCAAAGAATGAAAAGAGAATGCTCAAAATCCGACCGGGTCAGTGAGTACCACGTCGAAACATCCGACCAGGGTCGGAACATCCGATGGGTACAGCACAGCCCGAAATAGGGTTTGTCACATCTCGCACCAAAACGACGAATCCGAGGCAACAACAGGTGGGAAACACTTCTATGAACAATATAGAAGCATATTTAGCCTCGAACTCGAACTAAAACGGCACACATTGCACGTTCTAGGAGGTTTCAAGATTTGGAGCTTTACCTTCAATGGAGGAGGAGGAAGACGAGCAGGGAGGAGGTGGAGGCAGTGGAGAGGCGCTCAGATCGCAAGATCCATTGCCGTACAGTCCACCGCCGCCGGAAGTTCAGCCGCCGCTGGAAGATCCGCCGTGACCGAAGCTCCCTGTGCCGTCGCCGCCCGAGAGGAGAGATAAGGGAAGGTAAAAGCTCTAGGGTAAAACCGTGGGGTAAAAAGAACAGGGACCCACGCGGTGAAAAGTTAAATAGGTGGCAGATCTGGGCCGAGTCGGAACATCCGACGGACCCCCTGCTGGACAGCATCGGAAGTTCTGATGCCGGTCGGAACATCCGACGGACCCCTTGCTGGATGACATCGGAAGTTCTGATGCCGAACGGAACATCCGATCCCTCTCTTGCTGGATTTGAAAGATTTAGACTCCAGACACCTTGGGAATAGATAAGATTACTCCGGGAGGATAGAGGGGAGTTCTA
Organism: Raddia guianensis; assembly: GCA_036346415.1. NCBI lineage: Eukaryota > Viridiplantae > Streptophyta > Magnoliopsida > Poales > Poaceae > Raddia > Raddia guianensis. Next base: position 47,234,342 of record CM070535.1, on the reverse strand, counting down.
AGACTTGAAATTACCCAAGAATGACCCGTAAGCATATCAAACAATCAAACTAAGGTCATTCATGAATAAATAGGATATGAATATCCGAAAAGCCAAATCAACCAATTTATTTATATAAACCTATATAGCTATAGTAAAATAGACAACAATATAAAGAAAACCTTTTCAATCACCAAACAATGTGTGCAATAGGTCAAGCAACATTCCGAGAGTCAAGGATGTTCAATTCACTCCGCAACTCACAGAATTTTCTCTCATCAAGGGGTTTGGTGAAAATATCAGCCAGTTGGTTTTCGGTTCTCACATGGGTAATATCGATATCACCTTTGGTTGAATGGTCTCTCGGAAAGTGGCGTTATGTTTGGTTCGGGAGTGTTGAATAGGATTGTTGACTATTTTTATGGCACTCTCATTGTCACACAAAAGTGGGATATGGTTGAGGTTATGGGATATGGTTGAGGTTAAGGCCATAATCTCTTAGGGTTTGCCTCATCCAAAGTAATTGGGCACAACAATGTCCTGCGGCAATATATTCAGCTTCGGCTGTGGATAGGGCTACAGAATGTTGTTTCTTGGATGCCCACAAAACGAGCGACCTTCCAAGGAATTGGTAAATACCGGAGGTACTCTTCCTATCCACTTTACAACCGGCATAATCCGCATCAGAATAGCCGATTAGGTCAAAGTTTGACCCTCTAGGATACCAGAGGCCAAAGTTGGGAGTGTGTATCAAATATCTCAATATTCTCTTGACTGCCACTAAGTGGCAATCCTTGGGTGCAGCTTGAAATCTTACACACATGCACACACTAAGCATAATATCTGGCCTAGATGCATAAAGGTAAAGCAGAGAGCCAATGATAGAACGATATACCTTTTGATCGACGTCCTTACCATTTACATTTAAATCAAGGTGACCATTTGTTGGCATAGGAGCCTTGATTGGCTTGGCGTCGCTCATCTCAAACTTTTTAAGCATATCTTTCACGTACTTGGATTGGCTAATGAAAGTCCCTTTCTTCATTTGTTTCATTTGTAGTCCAAGGAAGAACTTCCAACTCTCCCATCATAGACATCTCAAATCGTTTAGTCATTAAGCGATTAAACTCCTCGCAAAAACTCTCATTAGTAGATCCAAATATAATATTATTAACATAAACTTGACATACAAAGATATCACCATCTACTAACTTAGTAAAGAGTGTAGGATCAGATTTACCCATTTCAAAACCTTTTCTCACCAAAAAGTCCTTCAGCCACTCATACCATGCACGAGTTGCTTGTTTCAACCCATAAAGCGCCTTGTTGAGTTTGTAGACATGCTTTGGATACTTTGTGTCTTCGAAGCCTGGTGGTTGCTCAATGTAGACAAGCTCAGAAAGTGGACCATTAAGAAAAGCGCTCTTGACATCCATTTGCCACAACTTAAAGCCATGGTGAGTAGCAAAACCAATCAAAATTCTAATAGCATCTACTCTTGCTACGGGAGCGTAAGTCTCACCACAATCCAAACCTTCGATTTGTGTGAAGCCTTGTGCAACCAACCGTGCTTTATTTCTTGTCACTATACCATGTTCGTCTTGTTTGTTGCAGAAGACCGATTTTGTACCGATGATATTTTGCTTAGGTCTTTCCACCAACTCCCACACTTCATTTCTAGTGAAGTTGTTTAACTCTTCTTGTATGGTAATAATCCAATCGGGATCTTTGATGTCTTGATCTATATTGAGTGGCTCAAGAGAGGAGACAAACGAATAAAATGAATAAAAGTTTAAAAGACGAGATCTAGTAGTTACTCCCTTGTTTATATCACCAATGATGCTTTCGACGGGATGATCTCGTTGAACACTTTAGCGTACTCTTGGATGTGCATTTGGTGTGTTGGGATCTTCATCATCACATTCACTTGACTTGTCATCCTCCTCTTCTTGAATAGTCGTTGGAGGTCAAACTTGAATTGATGAAGGAGATAATTCATCATCTTCAACACCTTCTTGTGGCTTGACGTCTCCGATTGCCATTTTCTTTATAGCCTCGCTTGGTGGTTCTTCTTCATATATCACATGTTGATCAACTTGCTCTACTTGAGAGCCGTTAGTCTCATCAAATGTCACGTCACGCGAGATTTCAACCACACCGGATGTATTGTTGAAAACTCGGTACGCATAGGCATTTGATCCATAACCAAGCATAACACCTTCATCAACCTTAGGAGCAAACTTAGAGCTTCTAGATTTCTTATTCAAAATATAGCACTTACTGCCAAAAACTCTGAAGTATGAAATATTTGGCTTGTTACCAGTAAGGAGCTCATACCAAGTTTTCTTCAGTAGCTTGTGTAAGTAGAGTCGGTTGATGGCATGACAGGGGGTGTTCACAGCTTCCGCCCAATAAATATCCGAAACCTTGTATTCATTCAGCATGGTTCTCGCCATCTCGATGAGGGTTCGATTCTTCCTCTCGACCACCCCGTTTTGTTGAGGGAGTAGGGGGCCGAGAACTCGTGCTTAATACCTTCCTCATCAAGATATTCTTCAACATCGGTGTTTTTGAATTCCTTCCCATTGTCACTTCGAATCTTCTTAATCTTCATTTCATACTCGTTTTGTGATCTTCTCATAAACTTCTTTAGAATTCCTTTTACCTCTGTCTTATCATGCAAAAAGAATACCCACGTGAAGCATGAAAAATCATCAACAATAACAAGACCATATTTGTTACCTCCTATACTTATGTATGCAATCGGTCCAAAGAGATCCATATGAAGTAGTTGAAGAGGACTTGTCGTGGTCATCACGTTCTTCGAAGGATGGGGTGTTCCAACTTGTTTTCCCGCTTGACATGCGCTACAAGACCTGTCTTTCTCAAACTTCACATTTGTTAGTCCAATGATGTGATTCCCTTTCGAGAGTTTCTGAAGGTTTATCATTTCAACATGGGCTAGTTGGCAATGCCAAAACCAACCCATGCTAGATTTAGCCAGTAGGCATATCTCAGAGCTAGGCCTATCCGTGGAGAAGTCCACAAGATAGAGCTTTCCCTTTCGATGATCTTTAAAGGCTATTAAACCATCACTCCTTCGAACGACATTCACAACATCACAAAAGAAAGATACAATCGTAACCGGTAGCACAGAATTGTTGTACCGATAATAGATTGTATTTCAATGAATCCACAAGTAGAACATTTGTAAGAAAAAGATTTTTAGAAATTGCAATCTTACCAAGACCAAATACATCATCTTTACTATCATCTCCAAAAGTAATGTTCTCACTTGGTTGATTGTAGCAATTAATTTAAGAGAACATTCTCTTCTCTCCGGTCATATGATGAGTGCAACTGTTGTCGAGTACCCAACTAGGGCCATCGGAGAGATATTCCTACAAAGTTCAAGCTTTGGTCTTAGGTACCCAAATTTGATTGGATCCTTTGAGGTTAGTCACAAGAGCCTTTGGAACCCAAATGGATCTCACCAAAAGTACATTATTACGCTTTGGTCCAACATGATAAGCAAGCACTCTACCAAAATTATTCTTTTTAAGAATGTAAGAGGCATTAAAAGTAGAGTGAGAAATGTGAGCCTTTCAGCTTTGCTCTCTCATAAAATGGATTGGCTTAGTGACCGGTGTTACCACAACATGTGCCTTCTTGCCCTTCGGTGGAGCATAGCCAAGTTCGGCCTTCTTGAAGTTTCCACTTCTCTTGTCTAGTATCTCATCAAGTCCCTTACTTGACTTGTAAGATCTTGGGATACCATTTTCAAGTAGACCCTTTAGTTGTTCATTCTCACTAGTAAGATCTTGCAAAGTTGCGAAATTTGTTGCACACGCATTCACATCCACATTGTAGCACCTTGCACAACCATTACTCGTGGAAGGAGGTGAGTTACAAGTTGCATTTGAAAGAGTAGAGGTGCTCTTCAAAAAATCATCAAACTTCACTCTAAGAGTCTCATGTGCTTCCTTTGCACCCGATGAGTTCTTCTTTGAGTGTAGAGTTATTGATCTCAAGAGAGCTTGTTTTGGATTTGACCTCAGAAAATTCTTTGGTCATCTCCTCAACCCTCTTCTTTTCCAATGCTAGTTTCTTCTCAAGTTGGAGGTTTCTCTCATTTTCAAGGATGAGCAAGTCTTCTCCTTTCTTAAGAAGGTCCTCTTGTTGCTCAACTCTCTCCATGAGCTCGGTCAACTTACCCATATCAAACTTTCTCATCATCTTGATCAAGCTAGCATGACTCATATCATCCTCATCATCACTAGAGTTGTTAGTATAAGAATTGACTAGAGATTTAGAGGATCTTGATGATACCTTAGGGCCCTTGGCCATGAAGCACAATAAAGGTTCAACATCGTCATCCGTCAATTCGCCAAATAGAGATGAGGTCCTTTTTAGGAGAGCCATCCCAATGCATGCTATACCTCTTGAACTCTTCTTGTGTCTCTTACTCTTTACCTTGTCCTTCTTGTAACTCTTTTCTTTCTTCTTTTCTTCCTTGTCCTTATCCTTCTTTTGTGGGCAATCGAAAATGAAATGTCCGGTTTCACCACATTCATAGCATTTTCTCCTTGAACTTCTTGAAGATTTGGATTTGCCGGAATCCTTCTTGCCTTTGCTATTGTATCCATTCTTCTTGAGAAATTTATTGAATCTTCTCACAAAGAACGTAATTTCTTCCATGTTCATTTGCCCATCGTCTTCATCACTGCTTGAGCTATCATCCTTTGCCTTTGACACTTTACTCGCCTTCAAAGCAATGCTCTTCTTCTTTGATGATTGAGCCATCTCTTTGATATTTGAAGCTTCTTGATCCATCAACTCGTCACTAATAATTCTTCCAAGCACTTCATGGGGTGTGATTAAGTGATAGTTGTCTCTATCTCGGATCATTTGCACCAAGTGGCGATTAGTTGGAGTGATAGCCCGGAGTAAAATCTTGACAACCTCATGATCAATTAGAGACTTGCAACCAAGTCCCTTTGCCTCATTTACCAACACTATAAGTCGATCAAACATTGTCTTCTAATCTTCTCATTCTTTTAGGATGAACCTTCCTAGCTTGCCATTCATAAGCTCGATCTTGGTTTCCCTCACACTTGATGTGCCTTCGTGAACAACTTTGAGGGTATCCCAAATCGTCTTAGCTTCTTCAAGTCCGTCAACTCGGTTGAACTCACTTGGACTCAAAGCACCAAACAATGCATTGACGGCTTGATAGTTGCGGAAGGAGTCTCTTTTCTCATCAGCAGTGAGATTCTCCGGTTCCTTGGGTTTGAAACCTGTTTCTACAATTCTTCAAATAGAAGAATGAATAGACATTAGATACATCTTCATCTTGTGTCTCCATTGTGGGTAGTATGTGCCATCGAAATGAGGCGCACGCCCAGTGGGAACAGAGACATGAGATGAGGATGTTGAATCAGGATAAACATAAGGAATAGCGGCCTTTTTGCTGCCTTCACTTGAAGTCTCGATCTCGGTATCGTCTTTATTGTTAGGCATGATTCTCTAAGCTGTTAAGCTCAAAACAGGAGGTTAGGCTCTGATACCAATTGAAAGGATTGCTATGCCACCTAGAGGGGGTGAATAGGCGAATAAAACGAAATTGCGAAATTATTAAACTTGATACAGTGACCAGTCGGTCAGATGTTCCGATGCATGTCGGATGTTCCGATCTGGTCCAGTAACCCCTGCGTCGGATGTTCTGATCTGGGTTGGATGTTCCGATGGCGTCGGATGTTCGCGTCGGATGTTCCGATCCTGGGTATTCTGGATTTGTCTAAAACCTGCAGTAAACTGATTTCTCGCAAAGCCAAGATTAGATCTACTCAAGAATACTCAGAACAAGCCAAAGCAATAGTAAAAACAACTAAACAAGATCAAGACAAAAACACAGCGATTTTTGTTTACCGATGTTCGGATCTTTGAAGGGAGATCCTACTCACCGTTAGGGAAGGCACAAAGCCCGGATCACCAAGACCCTAGTCCCCTTACCGATGAAGCACACAGCACTCACCGGCGATCACTAGTTGAATCCTTTTCCTTGCGGAGGTAGATTCCCACCTTCACAAACTCCGGAGGCACGCCACACAAAGTTCGGCGACTCACCGGCGACACCTAGCCGTCTAGGAGCCCTTCAAGCCTCCAAGAGTAACAAATGCGATGAAGAAAATAGGAATCGCTAAGTGCTCAAGAATTTGAATCTCTAATTCACGGAGCACTTGGGTGCCTTGATCTCTCTAGATCTAGATCTCACAAGATGAATAAGAGAGAGAGACATGGCTACGGTTGTTTAGAAAGATGATGGAGAATATGAATTAGGCTCAAATCAGGTTGTAATCATAGTGAGTAACCTTTTGGCAGGTATTAGGGATGGCTTTAAATAGGGAATCCCGAAAACTAGCCGTTGCAGCAGTTAATCACGCGTCAGATGTTCAGACCCCGTCGGATGTTCCGACCCGCGTCGGATGTTCCGACCGAAGATTCGATGGACCCCTTACTGGATGGCATGAAAAACTGGCAGACTGGATTACCATCGGATGTTCCGACCCTCGTCGGATGTTCTGATGGCACAGGTTCTGTATAGGGTGTATTTTGAGTGGAAAACTCACACGAACTTCGAGATACCTATTTTGAGCACTTAGGAACCTTTATAAGCTTCTCCATTGCACCCATGTTTATAGTACGGCATCCCTAGGACTCAATAATTAAAGATTTACAAATAAATACTAGTCTTGATGCCTTCTTGTAACATATCCACTTTTGAGGGGTACACCATCTCATTTAAACATGTACCTCATGGATTTTAACCTGTATAGCATCTGTGCACAATTCTCCAATAGAAATATTAGCTCTATAATTGTTACTCATTAATCACCAAAACCACTTAGGGCGTAGATGCACTTTCACAAACTATTACCTAGTCGAAGCTTAGCACAATGGTCCGGTTCTAATTCCACGGCAATTTTCATAAATGCACCATTTCACATTTTTCAAAACACTCCAAATTCCAACTTGTCACATATATTCATTATCAAACTGGCTACCCTCCATATGGGTCTCAACACTCCCCTTGATGAATATATTGATAATCCCTCGAAACATATTTTGAAATTTTTACATTTGTCAAACAAGGCATACTAGAAATGCCAAATCATGCTTGAAGCAAAAGATAGGAACATATGTGTTCAATTTACAGGACCAAGATTTTGAACACAAGTGCATCGATTCCAGATCAATCAAGATTGGAACATCTGACGCGCAGTGTACTGGACCAGATTAGAACATCCGATCTACATCGGAACATCTGACGTGCTAGCTACTATTTTAAGTGTTTACTTTCTGCAATTTTGTTTTATTCGCCTATTCACTCCCTCTAGGCGGAATATTGATTCTTTCAATTGGTATCAGAGCCTGACCTTCTATTTTGATATTAACAGCTTGGAGAATTATGCCGAACAACGACAAAGACAATACCGAGATTGGGACTCCAAGTGAAGGCAAAAAAAGAGCTGCTATTCCTTATGTCTATCCTAATGCAACATCTTTATCTCGTGTCTCTATTCCAACTGAGCGTGCGCCGCACTTTAATGGCACATACTACCCACAATGGAGGCATAAGATAAAGATGTATGTAATGTCTATTCATCCATCTATTTGGAAAATTGTAGAAACAGGTTTCAAACCCAAATAACCAGAGAATCTCACCGTTAATGAGGAAAGGGATTCCTTCCGCAACTATCAAGCTGTCAATGCTTTGTTTGGTGCATTGAGCCCAAGTGAGTTTAATCGGGTGGATGGAATTGAAAAGGCCAAAATAATTTGGGATATCCTCTAGGTTGTTCATGAAGGTACATCAAGTGTGAGGGAGACCAAGATTGAACTCATAAATGGCAAGCTAGGAAGGTTTATCCTAGAAGGAGAAGACTACAAGACAATGTTTAATCTACTCATGGTTTTGGTGAATGAGGCCAAGAGACTTTGATGCAAGTCACTCACTGATCATGAGATTGTCAAGATAATACTCCAAGCTATCACCCCAACCAATCGTCATTTAGTTCAAATGATCCAAGATAGAAACAGCTATCACACAATCACTCAACATGAAGCACTTGAAAGAATTCTTAGTGATGAGTTGATGGACCGAGAGGCTTCGGACATTAAACAAATGGCTCAATCTAGCAAAAAGAATAGCATAGCTTTGAAGACAAGCAAAGTGTCAAAGCCAAAAGATGATAGCTCAAGAAGTGATGAAGATGAAGAGCAAATGAATATGAAAGAGATTGCATTCTTTGTGTGGAGGTTTTATAAATTCCTCAAAAAGAATGGCTATAATAGTAAAGGCAATAAAGATTCTAGGAAACCCAAATCATCAAGGAACCCAAAGAAAAGATATTATGAATGTAGAGAAATCAGGCCCTTCATTGCCGATTTTTCATACAAGAAGGATAATAATAAGGAAGAAAAGAAGAAAGAAATGAATTACAAAAAGGACAAGGAGAGGAGTAAGAAAAACAAGAAGAGTTCTAGAGGTGAAGTTCACATTGGTGAGGAGTGGGAATCTGATTCCGACTCGGAATCCGACTCCAAGTCTGAAGATGAGAGCATTGCATGTATTGGAATTGCTATTCCAAAACCGGTTTCATCACTATTTGGTGAATTGACTGATAATGATGATGACACTTTAATGTGCTTCATGGCCTAGGGCCCTAAGGTATGATCAAAATCTTCTAAATCTCTAGTTAATTTTTATACTAATGATAGTGATGATGACGATGATGATGTGAGTAATGCTAGCTTGGTCAAGATAATGAATAAGTATGATATGGATAAGTTGACCGAGCTAATAGAGAGAGTTGAGCAATAAGATGAACTTCTTGAGAAAGGAGAAGACTTGCTCATCCTTGAAAAGGAGAGAAACCTCCAATTTAAGAAGGAACTTGCATTGGAAAAGAAGAGAGTTGAGTAGATGACCAAGGAATTTTCTAAGGTCAAATCCACGGCAAGCTCTCTTGAGATCAACAATGCTTCACTTAAATAAGAACTCTTATGGTGAACTTTGATGATTTTTTAAAGAGCACCTCTAATCTTTCTAATGCAACTTGTGACTCATCTCCCTCCACGAGCAACGGTTGTGTAAGATGATACAATATTGATGTGAATGCTTGTGCAACTAATTTTTCACTTTGCAAGACCTTGCAAGTGAGAATTAAAAGTTAAAGGGTCTTTTTAGTACGATATTCAACGGTCTTATAAGTCGAGCAAGGGACTTGATGAGATCTTAGACAAGAGAAGAAAAAACTTCAGGAAGGCCAGACTTGGCTATGTTCCACCTAAGTGCAAGAAGGCACATATTGTGGTGGATCTGGTCACTAAACCAATTCACTTCATGAGAGAGCAAAGTTCAAAGGCTCACCTTTCTCACTCAACTTTTAATGCCTCTTACATTCTTAGAAAGAATAGTTTTGATAAAGTGCTTTCATATCATGTTGGACTGAAGCGTAACAATGCACCTTTGGTAAGATCCATTTGGGTCCCAAAGGCTCTCATAACTAATCTCAAAGGACCCAATCAAATTTTGGTAATTAAGACCAAAGATTAAACTTTATACAAATATCTCTCCGGCACAGAATGTGAAACGCTGCCCGTTGCGATAAATTAGGAATAGGGAAACGAAATTAGTTCACCACGCTCACTTTTCGCACCAGTCTGTTAGTCTGTCCCAGCGAACTCCGTCGCTAGGGTTCTCCTCCATTGCAACCTCCGCCGTCACCGTCTCCGATCTGCGATGGCTCCACCATCTCCCGCTGCCCCGAAGGTAGCCAAGAGCGGCAAAGAGTGGATGAAGTCCAGCACGACCGAGCGGAGGCTACAGAAGCTGGTCTCCATCGGCGTGCTCCCCTTCGAGGAGTTTGCATCATGGCGCGCCGCTGCCGGCGAATCCTATCCCACCCCTCGGTCCGACGAGGTAGTGGTCTTCGAATCTTTCTTCCTCTGCGGCTTCGGCCTTTCTTGCTCTCCTTTCTTTCGGGGATTGCTGCATTTCTACGGGATCGAGGTTTCTCATTTGAACCCCAATTCCATCTTCTAGATTGCGATTTTTATCCTTATCTGTGAGGCTTATCTTGGGATCGCTCCACATTTCGACCTCTTTAGATATCTTTATCTCCTCAAACCTTTTCCTAACAAGAACTCTCCCAAAGCCGCAAGCGGCGCAGGATTTCAATTGCGGGAAGGGTCCCAGAAATTTTACTTTGATCTTCCCTTGAGAACTTCCAACAAGGGTTGGCACTCGGAATAGTTCTACTGCGCCAATTCTCCTCCAGCCTTCCTTCCTTCTCCGGAGAGTGCCCCATAGTCCATCCCTCCTGGTCTTCTCCTCTCGCCGATGGCGAAGGAACTTCTTGTTCTTCTCCACAGAGCGAAAACTGCCGGGCTGACTGGCATCGGCGTACTCTGGAACTACACTCAGCGCCGTGTCTAGCCTATCAAGGCGAGGGCGCATCTCGCCTTCGAGTACTCGGGGCCACAGGACGCCACTCGGGAAACTGAAGACCCGATCACGCAGAAGTACATAGCCAGTCGAGTGGTTGAACTATTCGCCCCTGGCTCGAAAATAGTTCACACAGATTGCCCGAGTACGTACCGCCTGTCTTATCCTCCTCCAGCAATAAGGAAAAGATTCTTCTCAACTCAACCGCGGCTTTTCGGAATGACATTGAAATTGATCTAATCTGATACACACGCAGGGACGCGCGGCCTTCTTCTCCACCTATCCGGTCCCAGAAGCTCCACCCCACAAGGAGGCACCGCGCAAGCGTCCCGCAGGGGACTCGGCTGATGCTCCTCCAGCCAAGAAAGGCAAGGGGGTCGCTTCGGAGGACTCTGACGATGACGAGGACAACGTCCCGCTCCCGTGCCGTCGCTGTCCAGCAGCGAGGCCGTCTTCGACTCCAGCCAAACAGCCACCAAGCCCCCCGTCTCCCCAATCCGCTAGCCCAGCGGGCGCGTCGAGGGTGGAAAAGCCTTCCGGCTCCAGCCCGAGTAATTCTAGCATCCAATTCGCATTCAAGTTTGTTTCATCGCAAAAGTATTCCCTCGCGACATTGTCCCTTCATGACTTGTGGAAGAATTTCTGTCTCAAAAAGTCTTCAAATGCTCTCAGAAAACCTGTCGAGGATGATGATGATACGCCAAGTGATGAGCACACGCTTACGCTGTCCCAATTTAAGTCCCAATCTTTCACGGTACAATTTCGGCAAGAAAATAGTTGATAGATCAATCAGATCAACACAATAGATGCAATAGATATCAGATCAAAGCAGCAGCACGGAATGTGATTTTGCTAGACCAGCAACACCAAGTAGCAATTCAACTGATAAATTTGGGAATAGCTTACAAGATGCAAACCAAAACCCAAGATGAAATCTTCCACCCGCAGCACCAAGTAGACACCACGATCAGAAGAGAAGAATCCACACAGGGATCCAAAGCAACGCACCCAGGAAACAATCCTGATCACGCACTCAATCTCGATCCAATATGGAACGGGTATAACCGAGAGAGGAACGCCCTCCTCCTGTTCTTGGGACTAAACCCTAAAGAAACACACAAAATAAAACCAATCTCCCCATACATGGGCGCCAGCCCTAGGCTATATGGCACGCAGGCCAGCCAAAACTCAACTCCGACTCGACCTAGACTCGAAACAGACTTGGACTGACATTGTTTCGACGACCGCGACTTGCACATAATGAATCTCATTATGGGCCTGGATGCGTTGGAAAGATCTCGGACTTATCTTTCCAACGAGTGGTAGAACACCCAAAACGGAGTCCGTATACAACCTGGGCACCCGTTTTAATACAGACTGCTCTTGGATTCCGAACTGGGCTCGAACTGGATCCGGACTTGGACTTGTGGGCTGAATCTCCAACTCGAATTTCACAACTTGGACGTCCTTGTGGCCCTCTCGTCCTTGCTGGTCCTCTCCATGATTCCTTTAGTACATGGCCCAACTTGGCTTGTGCCTCATGGCTTCGGTTGGCTTGTGGCTCATGGTTCAGCTTGCCCCATGGCTCATAGCATGTCTTGCCCCCTGGTTCATGGCTAGGCTTCATGTGGAACTTCACGGCACTCTGCCTCGGCTCATAAGTGGCACCTTTGAGCATTAGCTTGTGCACATAGCCAGTAGTAAGACTATCCTCTCCCTCTTTTAATTCTTGCTGCACAACATTTGAGAAAGAGCCAAACTTCAAGCAACAACTTTTGAGAGAATTACCATATTCAAACGTTGAGCCATTGCTAGACTTTTCGACATTTGTAGTTGAAATAATTTGATGAGCCATGGGCTCATCACCAAGCTCGCATGGCAGCAAGGCGCCAGCCTCGGCGCCTCCAAAGTCTGATCTTCAAGCCGAGCCCCAATCAGCGGAGGACTCGACTGGGCACACCGTACCTCGCCAAGACTCCGGTCCGTCTTCTGCCACTCGCCAATCCTCGGCAGCGAAGGGGAAAATCCCAGCCTCAGCTCCAGAGAGCTCAGAACCAGAAATCGAGGAAATTTCTCGCCCTTCCACCAAAGCTCACACTCCATCCCTCAGATTGAAGTGGAGGAAGGAGGTGGAGGGCTATGGGGTCAACGACGGGCAGGAGGCCGAAGAATGGGAAGTATTAGACAATATGGCAATTGCTCAAGCCGAGATATATAGGGTAAAGCCTTTTTATGTCTTGAACTCTCGCTTTGCATAAGGGAATCCCGCAAATTTCCCTCCCTTTTCCATGCAGCGCAAGAAAGAGAGGTCAAAGCAAAAGACCCTGTGCATGCAGGAACAGTGGGCGAGCTAAAGTCTCGCGATGAGTTTGACAATGCCTTATATGCAGTTAAGTCGCAATACCGTGGCAGGATCGAAGAGCTCCAATGAGAGGTCACTAAACTCCGATTCCACCACGTGGAAGAGTCCAACACCATCCGAGGTATGGATCCCGAACAGTGCTAAACCTTTACAGAAAGAATACTCTTTAGATGATAGTCTTTGAGACTTGGTTTTGAATGTAGCACTAGAGATGAGGCAAAAGGCCCTAGAGGAAACATCGGAGGCGAGGCAGAAGGCCTTGGAGGATGAAGTTTTCCAAGCCAACACTCGAGCCGAGAAATTGGCTAAAGAGCTGGAAGGTAACTTTTCGCCACTGACTCTCCCTGGCTCAGCCCCACTGAAGTCCGACTGATTTATCGTGTCCGATTGGTTGTACAGAGTATAGGCAGAAGACCAAGGCGCAATACCAAGTTCTGGACGAAAAAGTGAAGTCCGCCCACGAGCTTCGCAACCGTGCTCTATCAGGAATAGCTCCAACGATACAATAACTTTATCCTGAGTGGTGCCGAGTGATGCCAACATCCTCGTGGCCCGCCTTGATGATATTCCTGCGCAGATCAAGGTCTTCACGCAGGAGACAGCGATAACATGCACCAGTCAAGGACTCACAATCACGAACTCAAACTTCCCTCGTCTAGACTATGAGGCCGTGAAAGAAGGGTTTGCATGCACAGAGGAGAAGGCCTGTGCCTTGCTGAAAGAAGTTCACCCGACTGCTGCCCATCTGGTTAAACACTTAGATATGTAGATGTACTTGTTGCCGAAACGTTTGATTGATCCTCGATACTTGTGATCTTATTTATCCGAGTTCTTAGCTTTATCCTCTTTACTGAAACACATATGCCGACTGGTCCAGCCCCCGAGTGTCGGGAATTAGCACTTAGCTTTCTCCCCATGCAACAACGGAGTAGCTAAACGTTGTCATTGGCAAATACAAGCGCCATTACTCAAGAATTTTCGTAACACCCGAATTTGATCAACATTTGTAAAGAGAAAACAACTTTTATTGATAAGATAGGGTGCGGTTGACTTCGCACACTATTTAGTGTAGCCCCCGACTTATTGCTTAGTCGTTTATGGCTAAGTAGCAAGTCAGAAAAGGGAACTAATTACATGCTGCTTGAATACAAGACTTTAAGAGTAAAAACGACGTAGCTGCTCGATGTTCCAGGTGTTAGGTACTTCAGATACGTCTTCACGTTGTAGCCGGTAAGCCCCTCGGGCAGGTCACTTCAGCGATCACATATGGGCCTTCCCAGAGTGGGGATAGTTTATGCTCGTGCTTCTGATTCCTTCGGAGGACCAGATCTCCCTTGGAGAACGCACGGCCCCATACGTTACGCTGATGACAGCGACGCAAGCCCTGTTGGTACTTTGCCGACTGGATCATTGCTGCTTCCCTAACTTCCTCGAGCCGATCAAGGTCTTCATATCTTGTCTCATCCTACTGGTTATCGTCGAAACCGGCAACCCGAGGGGACCGGAACTTCAATTCAGTCGGAAGGATCGCTTCTGAGCCATAAACTAGGAAAAAGGGTGTCTGCCTGGTTGCTTGACTTGGGGTTGTCCAAAGCCCCTAGTGCACCGAAGGCAACTCTTTAACCCAGCGCGTGGCATATGGCTTTAGGCGATCGAAGATCTTGGCTTTAAGCCCTTGTAGCACCAATCCGTTGGCACGTTTAACCTGCCCGTTGCTCCTTGGGTGGGCCACCGATGCGTAGCAGATCTTGATGCCCAACTCCTCGCCCCAATCTTGAAATTCCCTGCTTTTGAACTGAACGCCATTGTCAGTGATGATGCGATTGGGTACGCCAAAACGTACTTTGATGTCCCGGAAGAACTCGCATGCTTTGGCCACCGTGATAACAGCAACCGGCTTGGCTTCAATCCATTTTGTAAACTTGCCGATGGCGACGAAGAGATAGGTGAATCTACCTTGCGCCCGTTTGAGGGGGCCCACCATGTCGAGATTCCAGACGGCAAAAGGCCAAGAGATTGGAATTGTTTGTAGGTCCTGATCCGGCATGTGAATCTGCCGCGCAAAGAATTGACATCCGTCACAGCTGCGTACTATTCTTCCGCGTCGGTGACAGCAGTCGGCCAGAAGAACTCTTGCCGATAGTCTTTTCCTACCAGGGTGCTGCCTGCCGCGTGGTGTCAGCATTCTCCCGAGTGGACGCCATTGAGGAGATCTCTGCCTTCCTGCTCGGATATGCAACGCCTTAGTTCCCCGGAACGGCTTTTTCTGAAAAGCTCGTCCCCGACTACCTTGTAGCTTTTGCTTTGGCGTGTAATGCACTCGGCAAGGCTTCGATCCTCAGGCAGCTCATCACGAAGAAGATAATCTAAGTAAGGCTGAGTCCACCCGGGATTAACTGATAATACCTCTGCATCGGGTTCTGACTGCTTCTCTTGATCTTCTCCCGGTGCAGGTGGTAGCTTGATAGACGGCGCGCGCAGTTCTTGGACGAAAACACCAGTCGGGACTTGCACCCGAGTAGATCCCATCCGCGCTAGCTCGTCTGCTGCTTCGTTGTCCAGGCGGAGCATGTGTGTTAGCTCCAGTCCGTCGAACTTGTCTTCTAACTTTCGTACCTCCTGACAGTAAGCTGCCTTGGTGTCGCCAATACAAGACCACTCCTTCTGAACTTGGTTAACCACGTGTTGGGAATCCCCGCGCACCATTAACCGCTTGACACCAAGCGATATGGCGACGCGTAACCCACGGATGAGTGCCTCGTACTCGGCGGCGTTGTTGCTGACGGGAAACAATATCTGAAGGACATAGCGCAGCTTCTTTCCAGTCGGCGATATGAGCAAAATCCCATCCCCCGCGCCGCTGAGCATGCGGGAACCATCAAAGTACATCATCCAGTACTCGAGATTCTCCTTTGCTGCTGGGCTCTGAGCCTCTGTCCACTCCACGACAAAATCGGCTAGTGCTTGAGATTTGATGGCTAATCGAGGCCTGAACTTTATCTCAAAGGCTCCAAGCTCGACTGCCCACTTCGCAATTCTCCCGGTGGCTTCCCGATTATGAAGTATGTCTCCAAGCGAAAAAGAAGTGACCACCGAAACTTCATGCTCCTGAAAATAATGTTTAAGCTTCCGCGATGTCAGTAACACAGCATATAGAAGCTTTTGAACTTGTGGGTACCATGTTTTGGATTCGCCCAATACCTCGCTTACGAAGTAGACCGGGAGTTGTACCTTCTGGAGGGAGCCCTCCTCATCTCGTTCAACCACCAAGGCGCTGCTAATGACATGAGTCGTGGCGCCGAGGTAGAGTAAGAGGGGCTCCTGGGGCATGGGAGGGACCAACACCGAAGGCGTGGTGAGGAACCTCTTTAGATCTTCGAAGGCTTCTTGTGCTTTCGCTATCCGCTGAAAATCGTCTTGTCGGCGTAAGAGCCTAAAGAAAGGCATGCCTCGTTCCCCGAGTCGAAAAACGAATCGGCTAAGTGCCACGATACATCCAGTGAGCTTCTGCATAGCCTTCTGATTGATTGGGGCTTCATCTTGATGATGGCGTTGATCTTCTCCAGATTGGCTTCTATCCCCCGATGAGAGATAATGAATCCGAGTAGTTTGCTAGACGGAACCCCAAAAACGCACTTCTCGAGATTTAGCTTCATCCGATATGCCCTTAGGCTCTCAAACGTCTCGGTCAGATCTGTTATGAGATCCCATCTAGATTTTGTTTTTATGACGACGTCATCGACATAGGCTTCCATGTTGCGTCTGAGCTGAGTGTGAAAACACCGCTATATAGTACGCTGATAAGTTGCGCCAGCGTTTTTCAGCCCGAATGGCATTGTGATATAGCAGAAAGCACCAAAAGGCATAATAAACGATGTCTTGATGCAATCTTCCTCCTTCAGACTAATATGATGATAGCCCGAGTAGACGTCCAGAAAACTTAGGAGCTCGCACCCGGCGGTGGAATCCACCACTTGGTCAATGCGGGGGAGCCCAAAAGGATCCTTAGGACAAGCGTTGTTGAGGTCAGTTTAGCCGACACACATCCACCATGTCTTGTTCTTTTTCTGCACCAGGACTGGATTCGCAAGCCATTCGGGGTGATACACCTCCTTGATGAACCGAGCGGCCAGCAGTTTGGTGATCTCCTCCCGTATGGCATCCTTCCGATTCGGGGCAAATCTTCGTAGGCGTTGCTTGATTGGCTTCGCCTTTTTGTCGACGTGGAGAGAGTGCTCAATCACTCCCTCGGAACACCAGGCATGTCCGAAGGCTTCCAAGCGAACACGTCCTAGTTGGCCCAGAGGAAAGTGACGAGCGCGTCCCAATCACGGTTGTCTTGGTCGGATCAGACGGGTCCAACAGAATCTTCTTAGTTTCTTCAGCTGCTTGGATGGATGTTTTGACCTGCTTCTTGGCATGGATATCCCGTTCCTCCCGAAGGGACGCAACCTCCAGTCGGATCTTTTTCATCTCAGCAGATGAGTCCAATGCCTGCGCCATCTCACAGCTTTCACTGTCACAGAGCAGGGACTGTTTAACGTCACCAGGAAGGGTGATCACACCGTTGGGACCTGGCATCTTTAAGACGAGGTAAGTGTAGTTGGGAACAGCCATGAATTTGGCAATCCCCGACCTTCCCAAGATAGCATGATATGCCGTCTCGAAATCGGCCACTTCAAAACTCATACTCTCGGTCTGATAATTATCTTTGGTCCCGAACGTGACGGGCAAAGAGATCTGTCCGAGTGGTATCGCGGACGTCCTGGGGATTACCCCGTGGAAAGGAGAGAATCCCTGCCATAGCTCGGAACGAGGAATATTTATTTGGTCCAGGGTCTTGACGAAAAGGACATTAATCCCGCTCCCGCCGTCGACCAGGACCCTCTTCAGTTTGCTTCCTCGCACGGCCGGATCTAGCACCAGAGGATACCTCCCAGGGAAGGCGATCCGATCCAGGTGGTCCGATCGGTCGAAAGTGATGGGCACCTCGGACCAGCGCAAGTACTTAGGCGTCGCGGGCATGATAGTGTTGATCTCCCGAGTGGTAAGCTTTTGCTTTCGCTTGGACTCATACGCATCAGTGCCCCCGAAGATGTAGCTGATCTCGCGCTCAGCGTCCTGGTAATCTCCATCGGGTTTCTTGCCTTGACCGCCCTTAGCTGCCGACTTCTTCGAGTTCTCGGCAAACTTCTGCAGAATAATGCAGTCTTTGGCAGAGTGCTTTCCTCGAGGATGGAAGGGACATACCGAATCCATAACTTTGCTGTTGTCGTTGTCGTTGGGGGGCTTAGGCCGATTGCGCTCCATGTTGGCGACCATCTCGTCCCCCTTCTGCTTCTTATCCTTGGGTTTGCCTTGCTCGTCATTAGGCTTCTTCTTGGGACCTCCGTCGTTGCCACCACGATGATTCATGATGGCCTCCTCGGCGTTGGCCTCCTGGTCCGCCATTCTGAACATGGCTTTGAGATTACACGAGGGGTCCCGAGTCATCTGCTTGATTAACTCCTCGGATTTGCATCCGGCGAAGAAGGCATCGATGACTATTTGCTCCGAAACGTCCCGGATCTCGTTCTTCTTCTTGGTAAAATGCTTGATGAACTCACGAAGAGTCTCGTTCTTGCGTCGATGTAACTATCCAATCTCTCATCTCCTCGTGGGCCTTTCATAGGTCCCTTGGAAATTGGCGATGAACTGCTCCTGGAGGTCATCCCAAGACTCGATCGAGTTCTCCGGGAGTCCCGTTAGCCAGGTTTGGGAGGTTGGGGTCAAAGCGACTGGCAAATAATTTGCCATGACATTCTGATCACCTCCAGCCGCGCAGACTGCCAAGGCGTAAACCTGCAACCAGTTCTTTGGATCCCTCTCACCATCAAACTTGTCGATGCCTTTGAGGTTAAAACCATCTGGCCAAACCACTCGGCGAAGATCCGGGGTGAAAGCCCGAATCCCCTCCAACAGTTATGGCCGCCTCCGCCTCGGGGATCTGCTACGATGCTCCCGCCGCGGGCCTTGGCGATGCTCGTGACGGTGGTCACGCCGACTGGCGGTGCTCTCGGCTTGCTCATCAACACGCCGGCTGTGATGGCTATGAGAGTTTCGCTCGCCGTCAAGGCGCTCAAGCCGCTTGGCTTCTATGTCTTGACGGAGATCATGGGTAGGTGTCTGGCAGGAATCGCCAGCTGCAGAGGCGCAAGCCCGGTTCCGATTACGCGTAGAGCGGCTGCTAGCCGAAGCGGTCGGAGCGGGAATTGCCTCGTTTTGCTGTATGGCAGCCATCTCCACCATAGCCGTCGCTCGAGCGAGGGTCTGGACAAGCGGGCTGCCTTCTGGAAGTTGCGGTGCGATGGTCTCAAGAAGCGTCTTCGAAGCGATGACGTTTGCCTGAGGAGTGGTGTAGACTTCCTGGTCCCTTAGCTTCACCGTGCGAAGCTCATTCTGGACGTCGTGGCCGCTGGCGCGAAGCCGACGCTTGCGATCTTGGTCCTCCACTCGGCGTGAGTCCGGGTCCACCGCGCCAGTGGCGGTTTCCTCGTATCCGACAAGTGGAGAAGCAGAGTGATGATCCTCCGCACCAAGAACGAAAACCTCTCGGTAGTTACGGACCTCAGCGCTCTCGTCAGACTCGGAGTCAGAAACAGAGAGGCTGACTTGTTCGCTTTGTACAATGGGTTGGCCAGCATTGATGACACCCACGAACATGGTTGGATCTGATCCGACTGGATCTGATGCACTCGCCGACTGGTTATCTCCTGTCCAAATCTCTAAGGAAATCCGTGCGAAGGTCGCAGCGGAATTCTCGAGTCCAGAGGGAAATCCAGCCGAGGGCATTGAGTTATGCTGGGTAGAACGGAATTCACGCCCGTGCGGTCGAGCCCGTCGAGTCCTTTTTCGTCTTCCTCGGGAAGAGGTGCGTGGTCGAACAGCAAGCGGGTCAATCCGCTAAAGGTATTGACTGAATTCTCCAAGCCAAGAGGCAATGGGTCACATTGATTGCGCGCACCTTCTTGCAAAGAGATCTCTCTAGGAGGAGAGAGACGAAGATTGCCAACGATGTCGGCAATGAAGTCTAGGGTGCCGAAGCAAAGGGACTGCCCCAGCCTCATGGCGACGTGCGGCGATCTTGAAGAGGCCATCTAGCTTGAGAGATGATATCGACGCTGCCCCCTACCTAGCGCGGCAACTGACGACTGATGGTTAACTGGGGGTTACTGTCGGCAATGAATTTGTACGAGGGGATGTTAATCAAGAACTAAACTAGATGGTAGCACAAGACCGGGTTATACAGGTTCGGGCCCTCAGCACCGAGGTAATACCCTACTTCCTGTGCTCTGGGATTATGATTGATCAAGATGCGGGATGCAAGATGACCAAGGTGATTACACCGTATGCTCTATGATGTAGAGATCTGTTGTGTTGAACTATGCCTATGGCCTCTACCCCCCCTTTATATAGTGTAGGGGGATATAGAGTTACACGGTAGCATGTGATACACGGTACCTAATCTTGTTATGCCGTTACATGTCATGCATGTGTTGATCTCCTAATTACATGGAGATAGATTATATCCTCGGGAACTTCCTTGTAGCTCAAGGCACCCGTAGCCCGAGTGGTCTTTATCCCTAATCGACCGGCTTGGATTGCCCCCCATTTGCTCCCTCATGGGCCTTCTAGAAGATACCCGGGGCCCATATAGTCCACAGGCAGGGCCTGTAGGCGGCGGCGCGACGCTGCGGCGAGGCGGCGCTCCGGCGATGAGATGGGGCGACGCCTCCAAGGGAGCTGGGTGGCGACGGGTGTGGCGGCCGGTGGTGGCTTTGGGGCGCCAACGCTCGGGGCGACACTAGGACATGGGTGGTGTCGGCCTAGGCGAGCACCGATGCAGCGCCGACTCCAGTGGAGAGGCAGGGGCTGGGATGGGCGGCGCGGTGGTGGCGACATGGGTGCACGCCAGGGACGACGGCGGCTTGGCTTGTGGATGCGAGTTGGAGTGAAAGGAAGAAGAGGGAAAAGAAAAAAGAGGAGGAGAAATCTAAGGAAAGTTCAATCGCCATAATTGGGCATTAAGGTGCATAAATGGGCATTAAAGCGCATAAATGGCATTAAATTGCATAAATGGGCCTAAAATTGGATGAATAGGAGAAGAATTATGGTAGGGGTTTCCAAAATTTAATGAAGGTAGGTGAGGGAGAGAGGATCCGTAGGGAGGCGGGTCAGAGAAGAGCTTGGTCGGTGCACTCCACCGAATCGGTCTGCTATGGGTGAGATGAATTTAGGTATGGCACGAATCGGGTTTAGGTTTTCAGTCAACTGAGGTAAATGGACAAGGTAGAGAGAAGAGAGAGAGAAGTGGTTCACTTATGACCGACCTATTTAGAAGGAAAGAGATCAGACCAAGGACTTGTCTCGGCCGGGAGAGGTAGATGTGGGGTTTCGTAGGAAGTTCACCGAGGGAGACGGAAGTCCGACTGGTCGAGGTTACAAAGGAGGTCAGTTGAAATTATGGTTTCGGTCAGGGAGGCATCAAGCTAGGGTTTCAATCGGGAAAGAACGCTAGGGTTCCAACAGAGATAAGGACCAAGGTTGGCTCGACCAGGAGATTTGGGTTCTGGTTGAGATAGGATTTCAGTTGAGAGAGAGAAGGTTAGGGTTTGGACCGTGGAACGAATAGAAGTGTAGAGAGAGCTTTTTTATTTGAAATCGTAAAATTTTGAATTTTATAAATTGTAAATTATAATGGAAAGAATTAATAAAATAAATTCTTATATGTAAATAATTGTTTGAAATTTTAGGGATTTTCATATAGAAAAATAAAAGAAATTATTTTACCTAGTTTTTTCTTTTTAAATAAAACTTGGGACATTCTATGTCACAGTAGGTACTAAGTTAGGGCCGAAGGCACAAGTGGTTGTACTGTATAGTTTGGTCTAGGAGTTCACAAGCACGAGCCCTTAGTAGATGACACCTCCATACCTCAGCCACAACCCCGGAAACATCTCATCCGGATCTCCTCTAATCAACCACACATTGATTTTAGTTGATTAGGGTTTAACCAAAACAATCGTCAAAGCCTCGGCTTTGCCATCTTTAATAAGTGAATAACTAATGCAAACCTAGCATCTAGACAAATGATAGGCTCAAGAATAGTAATGGGCATATCAATCAAGGCCCACAACATGCTAGTGAAAAACCAACATGGATGAGTACGCACACACTGGTCTAACATGCATGCAATCAATTTTAGAAAGAAATAACAACAGTTCATGTTATAAAACTAGGAAGCAAACATGTAACTAAGCTTGATAGCTACTACGGTCGCACGCATCTCAAGAAATTGTCGGCAGCCTCGGTTAAGCCTCTTTAACAGCGACGTCTAGGCCCAAGGTCCGAGTCTTGATGATGCTCCGCGAAACCATCAGTGCGTACGACTCCGGGGTCTCTCCGACGGCGATGTCCTGACCCAATTCTTGGTCTTGACCATTTCCTGAGGATTTATCGGCACACGAAAAACGAGATGCAAACAAATAAACAGTAGTAAATATATTTTAAGAAAAATAAAAAAACTAGTTGCTGGTGAAGATGCATCCATCTTCAAAACATGCCTCATATTTAAGCATACTCGGGCAGTGATATTTTTTCCTTCGATGGTGTCACCAAACACTCGCTCGGCGAAGTTAGCAATGACAGCACGCGAAACAAGGCACAAGCGTAGAGGCCGCTGCAAGGAAAATTTCAAAAAATACAAAAAGTAATACAGTAGGTAAAATAGATCGGATGAATAGTAGGAAAATTAGTTTGGAGTGATTTTTTTTAGAAAAAGGTAGGAACTACCTTGTATTAATTCAGTAGGAAAGTTACACAATCAAAATTTAGGTGGACGTTTAGGCACATTTCCCCTGAACGCGTGCTACAAGTAAAACTAATTTATTACAAAACAGGCGCCTGCCGCCCCCCAAAGGCGTGGGACATCCATGAGCAAATCGAAGAAGATCGTCGGCGATAGCTCTTTCGAGTTAAAAATATGATTGTTCCTTTAAAGTCTGAGATGCCATAAGGTTGCTAGCACAACGAATCCTAGACCCGGGGCAAGGTTGGGTTGCCGGATTTCCTCGGCCCACCAGGCGCTCAGATCGTAAGAGTGGGTCCACCCAGAGTGGGCCCACCAGTTTGGAGTGATTTGAACCTAT
Source organism: Raddia guianensis (assembly GCA_036346415.1). Lineage (NCBI taxonomy): Eukaryota > Viridiplantae > Streptophyta > Magnoliopsida > Poales > Poaceae > Raddia > Raddia guianensis. The sequence continues at coordinate 47,211,304 of CM070535.1, read as the reverse complement.
GGTTTAGAAGATATGGAATTAAGAAGAAACATTGTTCATGATGAACAGTGTTGGCCTAGGGGAGAGAGAAAGAGAGAGGAGGGAGAGCAACGGGGGAGAGGGGCACAACGACGGCTTCGGTGCTGGCCAGGGGTGGCACGGCTTGGCAAGGACGACGACGCTTAGGCGAGGCTGCGCACTGGCAAATGGCAGCTGGTTTGGCGGCGGGGTAGAGCGGCGGTGCAGCACTAGTGAACGGCGAGGCGCATGACATCTCCTCGCCCTAGCACCAGCGGTGGTGACTCGGCCTCCGGTGCGGATGGCGAAGAGCACAAGGCGACGGCCGGTGGCACAAAGGTTGACCGATAGGGGCGGCTAGGGCACGGCAATGACAATGGGTTGGCGGCTCCAATTGGGGTAGGGGTGGAGTCGCCTTGAGGGAAGAAACGGTGGTGGTAGTGGGGGGTAGGGGCTAGTGTTTTTCTTTGAATTCATATGCTGGGCGGGGTTCCGAATTGGTTGGATGAGGGTCCTGTGTAGGGGTTGAGCCGGATTTGAATTCGACAAGATCATCACTCGGTTTCATCAAGGTGACCATCGGTCAACCTAGGGTTAGAGGTCAGTTAAGATGGAAGGCGTTTAGAGAGGAGAAAGGGAGAAAAGGGGGCGCTGGCTAGATAGGAAAGGCGTCAACTAGAGTTAGATAGCCCTTTTAGTGAACAAAGGGCTTGAATGGTAGGTCGGTTGGTTCAAAGATTTGGAACTAGCGCAGAATTTGATGCTACAGCTGAACTGCTCATGATGAATTAGAGTTGGGCCTAGGAACGATCTTAATTTCACTTGGGCCCCGCCTGTTGCACTACACCGATGATGTAACGGGCACTGCATCACTGGACCCATCGGCGTCGTTCGGAGAGGAGCTAGATATTAATTGTATTGGCTGACTTCCTACTTGGTTTAGACTATGAAGAGACTAGAATTTTGGTAAGAAGAAGGATTGGCATGGAAGGTCAGCATGGGGTTGGATTCAGACAGGGTTTAGGCTTAGGGTCGGCTTGATCTATGGTTTGATTTGGGTAGGAATAGGAGTGGGCCAAAAGATGTTGGTCGATACGGCCAGCAGGGAGAAGAGATAGGGTTTCGAAGGCCGTCGGCCAAGAGGGACGGACGTTCGACCAGCGAAGGTTACAAAGGAGGGAGGTCGAATTTAGGGTCTCAGTCAAGGGTCGAGCTAGGGTTTCAATCGAAAGAGGGAGTTAGGGTTCCGACCGAGGAGGATTGAGAGAGAGAAGAAGAAGAGAGTAGAGAGGAGAGAGTTCAAAGTATAGTTGTAAGAACCTTGCAAATTGTAATGTAACTAATAATAAAATATTTATTTTATTTATATGAAATGTAATTGTTTAAAATATAGGGATTTTCATCAAAGAATTATAATAAATAAATTTTAAATTTGTTTTTCTTTTTAAATGAAACTTGGGACACCTAATAAATTATTAGGAAGTCACAAAACCTCCCCCCATTAATGGAATCTCGTCCTCGAGATTCGGAATAGGGTAAGGTGGGTATCCTCCCTCCTTAAACTGAATCTTGCTCATCCATCCAGCTAGGAGAAGGGTCTCAAAAGAATATGAAAATCTTGGGCCTATGGGTCATGGGCCCAACACACATTGTTGTGCACACTGTTGTTTCCTTTTAAACTTGATTCCAGCATTGACGCTCCCTTCTTTCTCCGTGGCATGAACCTGATGGTTTCTTTTGGGATGATTGCTATTATGGTGTCGTTTGTTCCTTTCCCATCTGTACGAGTTAGCACCTTTGGATTCTCCAGTGATGGCTATTTGTACTCCCATGTCATATCGGTATCGATGGGAGAGAAGACGTCGGGAAGTTTCTTGGGGTTCGCCAGAGTGACACGATATGCTGGTCGGGCCTCGTGCAGGGTACAGGTCTCCGTGGCATTTCCACCGCTTGGTGCGCTCGTGAGACGTGGTGTGCCTCCCCGTTGGATTAGTGACAGCTGGTGGTGATTTCGGTGATAAAAATTCTCTCTCCTCTTCTCTCTCTCCTTCCACTTCCTCCTCCCCTAAAAGTAGGTCTAGGGTTCCCTGTCCTCGTCTCCCACCCCTTCTCGGGTTCGTGTTGTTTATGTTGTTTTTCGGGCATTTAAGGAGCTTTTGCCTTTGGATCTCGCTTGTGGAGAGGTGGTTTCCGCTCTTTTGTTTCAGTGGTGATTGACGGAGCCGTGGATCCTTCTCGCTGCTTTCCCAGTGGTGTTGGAGGTGCTGGTAAAAGAGGTACTGCTTTTGGTGGTGCTAGCTTTAATATTTTAGATGGTAAAACTTATGGAAGCAATTCTCGTCAAGCTGATAGTAGATCTGATGGTGATGGTTTTGATTTTTTGGGGGACTTGCGGCTAGATCTGGGGATGGTGGTGTTGGCAGATCTGGTAGTTGTTTTCCTAGTGTTGGTGATGCTTGGTATGACGGTGATGAGGATCACATATTTGAGAAATTTGGGGGCGGTAGATGGCGTGGTCTTGGTGGTGGTCACAACTTTACTCAGGGGTGGCGTGGTAGAAGTGGCGACTGATTTGGGATCCGTTCGGGAGGTTCAAATTGTAATCCCTGGCTGACTTCTGCAGAGGCTTTCCCCTCTCCCTTTTTTAATTGTGGTGTGCAAATTAGGAATCAGGGATTTCCCTCGTCTGTTGGATCTGGTTCTTCTGGTGCTTGGAATCAAGGATTTCTGGCTTCCCATGTCAATAGTTCCATGTTTGGTGAACATATGGGTCCTAGATTTCGTCTCCCCAAGGAAATTCGGCTCTTTCGTTTGGTCAATTTAGAGCCGCTGTGTTTGGCATGTCAAAGACCAGTAATAGTGCTGGTGGAACTTCAAATGCTTGGGATGGCGTGGGTAGTAGGAAACCTGATCTCCTTCATTCTAGTCAAGGGGATGCTTAGCAAAATAAGAAGGTTGGGGATAAGGAGAATAAGTCTAAGACTGGTCATGGGCCTAAAGAAGGTGCCTTAGGTTCATGTTTCAGTGTGGTAGAAAAGGGCATGTGTTTGCGGACTGTCCTCATTTGGTCAAATGTTTTAACTGTGGTCAAGATGGTCATGTGTCCTCTTCCTGCTGTGTTAAGAAAACTTGGGATTTTGTTGCTCCTTCATTTGGGATGCAATGTGAGGATGTGGGCTTCCTTTATATTCCTGGTGCCAAGAATCCTCTCCCCTATTTTTATAAGACTAGTGTTTCCTTGGTTTCTATTACTCAAGGGATTGCTTCGGTGGATGATGTTCAGAGCGAATTTGCGCCATTTTTTAGGAAAAAATGGAATGGGCCTGTTAAAAGAATTTGGGATGATCAGTTTCTAGTCATGTTTCCCTCTGTTGAGACTGCTAAAGTCATGTCTGGTTGTTTAGAGATGAGGATGAGATGTGCTGATGCTTTTTCTAAAAATTGAACCCTGTAATACTACAATAGGGGCAAAAGGAGAAGAGTCTGTTCTGTTTTATATCTGTTCATTGGTCGGCAAACCTTTTGAGTTAGATGCTGCTAGCATGGGAAATCTGGACTTTGTTCGTGTCTGTATTGGGTGTAGAGACATTTATTACTTCCCTGCAATAGCAGAAGGGTGTCTTGAAGATGCTTTTTATAACTTATATTTTGAGCTTGATGAAGTTATTGATATGGGTGACCCTTCTCCAAAAAGTTGGACCATACCATCCTCCTCAACCATACCATCCTCCTCTTATGATGCTATGGATACCGATAGAAATTTTAGTGCAAAAAAATTGAAAACCACTGGTATGCCAGATTCAGGTACTCTGAAGGAGTGTGATGGCACTATGGATGCTCCTAATGTGAAAGATTCAGGAAAAGGAAAAGTTGCTACTCTAATGCAAGTTAATTCTCAAAAAGTCAAAATAGGAGCTCATCTTCAGATTATATCTCATATGGAAGCTCAATCAGGGGGCTTATCAGTTAGCACAGAAGTTGCTTTTCCTGCTGATTTTGGGGTGTCTTCTCCTGCGACTCTGCAAGCCTGCTCTCACAGTGTTCTTGTTCAAGAAGTGTTGATTGAGTCTTTTGACACCTCTATCTTAGATTGTATCCCCCTGAGATAGTCTTTCCTGATTCTCCTCACGGCAAGTTTTAGCAGTGTTTCTTCCCTCCCTCCTAAATGGGGCCCAAATTTGGTCAATTGGTGGGGACATTTTTATGGAGTTCCTGAGAGAATTAACCTTACCTCTATATAATCCTTGGGAGGATGCTTCTCCTACCTTGGAGGAAAGTTATGCCAGCAACCTTGAATCTACTATTTCGAATCAGTAGCTTATTGTTCATCCCTCAGCATTACAAACGAGTTTAGCTGTTAATAGGACTGCTGATGTTCCTTAGGATAGTCAAATGGTGCTTTAGTCCTCAGGAGAGGATCCAATAGTTTCTCCTGTTTTGGCACAACAAAAGGTTAATGACAAAGGCTTTTCTCAAGTTCCAAGGAGGAGTGCCAGGCGGAAGACTTCTACCATTATGCATTTCAAAGAAACAAATTGAGGTGCTTGCTAGGAATAGAAATCGTGGAGGTACCTATACTTCCACAAATTCCTTTTATAATTTAAATAATGTTCAATTGTTAGAAATTGTTAGTAAAATGGGTGTGATTTTGACTGATGACCTAGTCTCCTCTTTTGATGCTTTTAGAGCTCTTGAAATTGATAGAATGGATCTTCTCGTTAACACTTTTAAAAACAATGATATTTCATTGAAAGCTACATATATAGTTAAGTTTGATGATAGGCTAAATTCTAGTGATAGTGACTCTATGTCCCTAGCTATGGTGGCTAGGGCTTGTTAGAGTAGATTCAAAAAAAAAGGAGTAAAGGTGTTTCTCCTATTCTTGGTGTTGGAAAAGGGGGCAGGCCCCCTAGGAAGAATAAATAAAAAAAATAAAGCTCATGACTAACGACATGAATGGTTTGTTCTTGAACCATAGGGGTTTGCGTAAAAATGGTTTTGGTAATTTGCTGAACGATCTAGTGGTTAATCATAGTATTGATATTGTGGGGTTATCCGAAACCAAAAAATCTTGTAACTCAAATGGTTTTTTCAAAAAAAATAGATGCTAGTAATGACTTCTTTTGGAATTGGGTTCCTTCTAAGGGTAGATCAGGTGGGATACTTTGTGATACTTCTACCAATAAGTTGATGTCTTAGGTGTTAAGAAGGGCACCTTTATCCTACAAGTGGAGTTGTGGGATAAAATGAAAAAGTTGAAATGGAGTTTTCTAGTAGTTTATGGTGCCTCCCCATGCTAATGAGAAAATGGATTTTTTGTCAGAGCTTGCTAGCTTTTGTATTTCTGACGACATTTCCATTAGTATTGGTGGTGATTTTAGTATCATGATACGTGTAGCTGACAAAAATATTGGTAAAGTGGGTGGTCATGTAGTAGACCTCTTCAATTCTACTTTATTTGTTCGTGATCTTATGGAAGTACCTCTGGTGGGGGTAAATTTACTTGGTCTAATATGCATTCTGTCCCAACTTTGGAAAGATTTGATAGGGTTTTCATTAATGCTACTTGGGAACAACTTTTCCCTCTAGTGCACTTATTCAAATTACCTAGAATTTATTCTGACCATAATCCTTTGATAATCTCTAGTTCTCTTTGTCAAGATAAAGGGAAGTCTCATAAACCTTTCTTTTTTTAATAGAAACTGGCTTAAGAATGTTGATTTTAGAGACATGGTGGCTAATGCATGGGATTCTAGAGACCGTAGTAGTGATGATGTCCCTGTTTTCCTACTTAAGCTTCATAAGGTTAGAAAAAAATAAAAAGGTTGCGATGCTAATACTTTTGGGGAAGATAGGCAGATTAGGATTAAAAATTTGGCTAGGCTGCAGCAGTTAGAATTTATGGAAGAAAAAGATCTTTTGCTAGCCACTTTAGCTGCTGAAAAATTGTAATTGTCAATATACTCGAAGAGTATAACTAGATCCAAAGTAAAGTGTCTTTCCTACTTTTCTGTTATGCTTTCATAGGATTTTTTTTAGTTGATGGTTAGGTTAACTCACGGATCATCTCCTACTATTTAGGAAAATTCATTTAAAGGTACATTAGAAAAGTTGCTGCACATATATAGCGTCCAGAGGAAACCCAAACCGCTTTTGAATTTATTATGAGAGTAATGCGATGGGTTAATATGTCAATTGACAAAGCTTGGATGTCACTTCTCGTCGTGCATGACATAACAACATGACGTGGGCGAGGCACTAGCCAATGTGATTTGCGACCAGCCGATGGACATGATATTGCTTCCATCATCGTCGCGAATTGGCAAATGCAAGGCAGAACTCGATTTACAGTTCATCAACGATTCTTCCTCTTAAAATAAACAAAAACATTTCTTTATTTTAAGTTGACGGGGGATAATTAGATTGCAGCCCAAGATCAGATGATCATGATAATCAACTCGCAAAATTCGAAGTGGGAATTTAGACGTAAAACTTAGAAATTTTAGAAAATTAAGGAATCCAATAGATACGATTAGATTCGAAATAGGTCTTAAGGTATTATAGGCTACATAACATAGCATTTTGATATGACGTCTAAGAACGATTGATCAACCTATCAGAAAATTTTAGACGAGCATATGATAGACTTACTTGAAAGATTAGGTCCTACAAATTTAAGCTAGATAACACCAAATTAATTAGATAATTGAACTATCAAAGCGCGATGTTGTTATAACTTATAACAACCTTGCTGATTGTCGAGAGCTTGGTAAAAGCCTTGTTTATATATCAACGTTTAGTGCCCAATAAAAAAGACATGATAGTGAATCCAAATTCCAAGATAGTGTGGGAAGATATTCAGTTGTATCGTAATGAAAGCAGACGAAAGCGGTAAATCCCTTTCTTTTTTCACGTGAGATGAGAAATATGACACTCGTGTTGGTTGCATGTGAATATATAGCAGGAATTTTCACAAAAAGACATGCGTATACCAAGTTGGATATGGATTTAACGGGAATTTCCTTCTCCTAATGTAAGGACTATAGCTAGTAATTAAGCTACCTCTCAGCAATAGAATTGAAGCTATACTGATTCCACTCCTAGAGAACTAGCTAGGCTTTATTACCAGCCCATCATTATCGATTAAATGAGAACCCGTAGTACTGACGATTGCATTATTCCCAGTTTAATGGCTACAAGACTAGAGTGGGCTTTCACTACACTACAGGAAAACGAAGTGTTTTCGACCGCCTATCTTAATTTCGTTGTTCCTTAAACACCGATGAAAATAAGGATATAGTTTCCTCGGTTTTCTGAAACCGATGAAAATACATTAGTAATTTAATTCGTCGGTTCAGAAAAACTAACAAAATTACAGTGTCGTCGCATCACAGGTTTGGGGGATGATGTGGCAATATATTTGTCGGTTTTGGCCGACGAAATTACGGTACAGTCGCATAGTGGCAGATAACGTGGCACTATTTCGTCGGTTCGCGTCGACGAAATTACGATGCGCAGGATCGCGGACCATTAGGGATGACATGGCCGTAATTTCGTCGATTCAGGCCGACGAAATTAAGGCCCACTTTAAGCCAGCCCGGCCGGCCCGTTTTACTCGCTTTGACCTAGCCGCCCGCACGCCCTGCAGCTCATTCCCACACCGCCGTCCTGCTCCCCCACACCACCACCCGCACGCCTTGTTGCCCGCTCCGCCGCTCATGCCGCCACCCGCGCTTCCTGCTCCCCCACGCCGCCGCTCCCGCCACTGCCGCTAAGCTTTTGACGGCACATGAAATTGTTGATTGGCATAACAAATTTTTCATTACAGAGGATGGATATAAAGATTTTAAGGAAACACATAATTGGACTCATATATACTCCATTTGAAGCCTCCCTTATGCTATCCACCTAATTCACCGGCACAATGTGTTGGATGGCAGCCATGGTCATCCGCCCACGTTTTGTCCGTTGACAATGGTATTTTTTCGAAAAGCATTTCTCAGTTTCCTAAAAGAATGATCTGGATTTAGAAAAGCACGGTGACAGTCAAACCAACATGCCTTCCCCGTGTGTTAACTGAAACGCGCTTGTCTCATCCATACAAACAGGACAAGCTAGCTTGCCATGCGTGCTCCATCCTAAAAACATTCCGTAAACTGGAAAATCATGAATAGACCATAAAAAGGCAGCCCTTGTGCAAAAATTGGTTTTGGTCTTTCTATCATATGTTATTGCTCCATTCTCCCATAACCCCTTCAACTCTTCGATCAAAGGTCTCATAAAAAAATCCAGATTCTTTCCAGAATTCTTTGCACCAGGCATGATGAGTGATAGAAACATGAACTCTTCTTTCATTAAAAGTGACTGCGGAAGGTTCATAGGCATAATGAACATAGGCCAACAGGAATACGATGCAGCAATCATATTGAAAGAGGTAAACCCATCGGTGGCAATTGCTAGGCGCACATTTCTCGGATCAACTGAAAAAACCGGATGTTTCTGATCGAAGTGCTTCCACGCGTCTCCATCTGACGGATGTATCATCAAGTCGCCCTTCGTCCTTTTACCCTCTTTATGCCACCTCATCTGTTGCGCTGTTTCTTCGGTTATGAAACACCGTTCTAAATGTTTGGTCAGCAAAAAATAATGAAGCACTTTCCTCGCCACACTAGTCTGCCTCTTATTTCCTTAAGCGTCCCCTATCTCGACATATCTAGACTCCCCACATTTATCACAAGATTGTTTACCTGCATCATTTTTATAGTACAACATACAATGATTTGGGCAATATTGTATCTTCTCATATGGCATTCCGAGACCACCTATCAGTTTCTTACACTCGTACCAATTAGGAGGCAACTTGTGACCTTGAGGAAGGACATCGGACCATAAGAATATGAGCTCGTCGAAACAGTTGATAGAGAAATTATATTGCCACTTAATTGCTAACATACGGACCACAACAGACAAGAGGACCACCGTTGTGCTATCGTGCAGAGGTTGTTTTGACAAAGCTGTGGGTGGCTCTGCGTCCGGGAAATTATGACCGAAGTCATCCATCATATCATTTACCTAATCAATTTCATCGAAACCTTCACCAGCTGGGAGTGATGTTGGCAGTGGATCAGCCCACCGACTCTCTCCATGATAAACCCATCGACGGTACTCGGCTTTGTAGTCATGCATATACATGTCTATCTCCATCTGAGCGCGGGTTCTTTTCTTACAGTTCCCGCAATCAACACATGGACATGTTACCCAAGTGTTTTCATTTGGCGCATCCCGGAAAGCACGATTCAGAAATATCTCAGTCTTGTCGTACCATTCGTCTGAGTAGTGTCCATTCTGTTGCCATCCTTCGTACAACCAACTCATGTCTTCTTCCATCTCTGATTTGCCAGCCATCGTTGCACGTGAGGGTTTTATATTAGGCTTTGGAAGGCTTCTAAACCCACCTACGAATTACCGTTCGATCGCAAGTCGTGTTGCGATACCGGAGGTTCGAGACGAGATTTCGGCAGCATAACCCTACGTGTTCTCCTAGTGCAACGATAGCTTGGGAGCCTACAAAAGCTCCGAAGCACTTAGTTTATGCAACCTCTCTTAGGGTCACACCGTTGAAAATGTCATCTCGAATCATCCGGTACCACAACGCGACGTGTGATCGAACGGTACTTCGCAGGCTGCGCGCCCACTAGGACGCCCATAAGGGGCTCCACTGGACAATTCGGAAACACGTTTCACATCTCGTATTACAACACAATGAATTACCGTCCGTGTTTCATACGAGATGTTCCATTTCCGAACTGGTGACGTACGGTTAGGTAACATCCACTAAACTCGTTCATACACGACCCAATCACATGATAAATAATGAAAATCACCATCAACAGTCATAATAAATAGATAAATATATAGTTAACAACAACCCTAAATTTTAAACTACATTTCATACTATTTTTTTAATTTTTTTGTTTTATATAATTAATTCATGTTAACCATGACTATGCAGCAATTAGTCACGACTAAATATTAGTGGCCGTCGACACTACACTACCAACATTTAAAAAAGGAGGGAAGATACCTTGATGTAGGTGCGGAAGATGCGACGGGTGACGGAGGCAGCAGGACAGTGGCGCAGGAGGCGACGGGCGGGCCGGCCGTGCCTTGAGCAATGGTCGTCGGCGGGATGGGAGTGGCGCATCGGGCGGCGGGCGGCGGCGCGGTGGCATGGCGGGTTGGCGGATCGGCAAGACGGGTGGGCGGCGGGCGGCGTGGGCGAGGAGGAGGCGCGGCGGGCGTGGGGGCGGGTGGGCGGCGACGGCTTTTGCTGCGAGGTGGGGCGGCGGCGCGACGGGGAGCCGAGAGGGCTCGGGATTTGGCAAAAATTTCAAGTCCCGATCCCTAACGCGAGATCTAAACAGTCGCAGTCTCGACGACCCAGTCTTAGCCGTCCAGACTATGCCCGTAACGGGCGAATCCAATGCGTTTCTCTCGACGGCCATACGTGGGTCGACGAGACAGCCGCTTAGTACCGACGGCATAGGTAAGCCGTCGAGACTATGCTTCCCTGTCTGTCTCGACGGTACAGAGCCCAACCGTCGATACTATCGTCGGGGGAGATTGTATCGATGGCCATGTCGAAAGCTGTGAGACTATCTCTGCCGAGGGCAACTGTTGACTACCGTCGATGTAGCTACTTTGTATCGACGGCTTTAGACGTAGCCGTCAAGAGAACTGTCAGTCTCGAGGGCACCCCCACCCCAAGAGCTTAATCGGTCAAACAACTCTATTTCAATTTTAAAAATTTCAAATAAAACATTTGAAATGATCAGACCACTCCATGCTGTTTCCTACATAAAATTACAAGTATAAAAAAATCAAAAATTTTAAAGCTTACCATGCGGTGACTCCTTTGTAAATGGAAGCTTTTCGGAGAATTTGAGGTAACAGTTTACTATTTCATGCGTTTTCATGATCAATAAACACGCGTTTAAATTTAACTTATTTTTAGTAATAAGGTTACATTTATGTACGGCTTAGTACACTAATCAATAACCTCATCCGATAAAAATTTAAACTTTTAACTATTCAAAATTAAATATTTTTTTATGGCGGCGCCGACAAGGATTCCTCCGGTTTTACACTTTGCGTCCCGTGCGGTGGTGGCGGCTGGCGACTGAGCTTCATGTTCGTGCTGTCGTAGGTGGGCCTGGCGTCAATCTTTCAGGCTTGCATCCTATGAGGTGGTGGCATCTAGTTTACGTGTTGTCTTCGGCCTCTGGGTCGTGCATCCCTTATGGTGGTGACGGTTCATCGTGCATCCCGCATGGCGGTGGCCTGTGGTGGTGACGATGCTCCGTGCATCCCGCATGGTGGTGATGGCTTAGTTGGCTCTAGACAACTTGTTCTCTGGTCATGCATCCCTTGTGGTGGTGGGGTCTGGTGGTTGCCTTGGGCCTGCCTTCGGCAGTGCGTCTTCCTTTGTAACGTTCAGCGTGCATCCTGTGCGTGGGTCGTGTTCGACGTCGTGGTGGTGTTGGTGGGCGGCTCCTTGCATTGCCTAGGTGGTGACGGTCCGTTTTTTCGGCCATGCATCCCTTTCGGCTTTGCTAGTGGCCGCCATTCTTTCCTGGTGTTGTAATATTTCCACTGTTCGCCTACACGGCCGTTTAGACCGTTTAAACGCTACTCAGTAGTCAACCGTGTAGGCCATGTAGGCCGTTTAATCCGTATAATCCAGTTTAATCAGTTTTTTGGCTCGTTTAATCGGCCGTGTAGTCCGACTATTCGCTAAACGAAGAGTGGCTGACTGTTTAGCGTTTACCGTTTAGGCTAACACTGAATATTTCTTTCTTCTTTATAAAATGGCAGAGCGCCTGCCCTATTCGTTCAAAAAAAATTAAATATTGAAATTCAAATATTATTTAAAGGCTATGTCAACGTATATTATTCGATTGTAACATAACAAAAAACATAGCAAAATACATTTCATCAACACAACATTCGCATCATTTAACTAGATATCATAAAAACCTCAAAGAAAAATGAAATGAACTTTAAATCACAAAAAATTTAAAAAATAATAGGAATTGAAATGTTTTCAAGAATCGTTGTTTCGACGGCCACCTTTTAGCCGTCCATACAGTGAGCTTAATTCCTATTTCAAAGGCTTCCGTGTGGCTACTCCAAGCTCTGTCGACGGCTGATAGGTTGGCCGTCGAGAGTGTCCCGTATGTATCGACGGTTAGTAAGTGGCCGTCGATACTAATAGATGTGTATCGACGGCTGTGTTGTGGCCGTCGAGACGGTAACTGGCAATCGACTCTTCTGCCGATTCCTGTAGTGGGCCCTGTATCGATGGTCGGCCACCATCGAGACTGAGTTTTCTCGACGGTTTGATTAGTTTTCTCAACGAGACTGGTGCAGTCTCCTGTAGTGACCAGCATCTTGGCAATCGTCTTACCATTGAAGAACATACATCACGCCCTTGTATGCTCATCAGGTTTCTTGAAGATGGCTTCTTAAAATCCAAGAAACAATTGTGCCTTTCATCGTCAACCAATATCACTTTCTCGGTCACATGATATTCATCTAGTAAGATGAAAACCATGCATATTAACATCTATCGTATGCATGTGATGGTGATCTATCCATTACGATCGAATACACTGGCTCTTCATCACTCGAGCTCGCCGGTTCTACTTCTTTCTTGTTCAAAACCTAATCTTTAACATTTTCTTTCCAAAGAACGATACCTACCCAAATTCCAATTTATGTTGTCAATACCTCCTCTGAGAGAGAGAGAGAGAGAGAGAGAGAGATCTAATCCTAATCTACACCCAGCCGTTTTGTGAGCCACGGTTCAGCCCAGCCAATTCCTTGATTTGAACGTGTGGCCTAGTAGTTTAAATAACTCATCCCCCACGTTCTCCTCCCATTTTCTCTCTCCTCTCCCCCATTCTCTCGATCCACGCCGCCGCCGGCCTCCCGACGCCGCCCGACGCCGCCGCCTCCCTTCGCCGGCGCCGACGCTGCCGCCGCCCTTCGTCGTCGCCGCCGCGCTTCCCGACCCGCCCTTCCGGCGTACGATGCTGCCGCCTCCTCGACCCTTTCCGACGCGCGCCGCCGCCCGTCCCTTCGCGCCGCCTGGCCGATGGCCCGCCGCTGGCCTCGGCTCGACGACCACGCCGGCGCCGCCCGTCCTCTCCACCGCCTCCACGATGCCAAGAGCGCCCGGCCCGATCCGTGGTTGCCCCGCCGACGCCACTCGGCCTCCTCGCGCTTCGTCGCCGCCGCCTAACGCTAACGCCGACGCCTCCCCGACGCTGCCGCCGACGCGCCGCCGCCCGACGCTGCGCTGCTCGCTTCTCCCGATGCCACCGCCGCCGCCTCGACGCCACCTGCTCGCTCCCCACTCGACGCGCCCGCCGCCTCTCAACCTTCGCTGACGCGGTCACCGCGCCCCGATCGCCGTCGTCGCGGATCTGCTCTCGACTTCGCTGAACGCCGGATCTGGCGCCGTCGGCCCGTCCCCACCTTCCTCTCAGACGCCGTCCCAAATCTGGCCACGGTGACCCGACGGCGCCCAGGCGATGGCATCTCCGACCATCCTCCTCACACACGGCACCGCCGTCGCTGCCTCCCCCGACCTTGCTCCGCCGGCTCCTCCGCCGCTCCATTACTTTTGATTACTAGAGAAGTAATGCGAAGTAATCGATCTGTGTTGATTACTGGAAGTAATGCGAAGTAATCGATCTGTGTTGATTACTGGAAGTAATGCGAAGTAATCGTCTTGTGAATGTATTTTTCTCCTTTTTAAGAATGTAATTTTGGAGGGAATGGAAAGTAATCAGGATGGAATCTCAATTCATATCAGTTTTTTGTCCAAAAAAATGGCAGTAATTGAATTACTGTCTAAGTAATCGGGCTGGAACCTACAAAACATGGATTACTATCATACGTACAGCACATTCATCTCGATTACTAGTAATTACTTTCAAATCAGAATCATGTTCAACTTGATATTTTGAAAATATTTCAGATTCATATGGCAACCAAGATCTTGTTTTGTTTGAAAAAATACCAGCAATACGATGTTGAAAAGGATTTAACCATCGGATCTACGAATCAAAAATTAAATCGAAAAAACGAGATAGGATACGTTTGAAAACGAGTAGTTAATGCTCCCACAATTTTAGGCACCACATGCAGACCTATTTACTTACTAGTGCTAAATTCAGTTCGTTTCAATTACTATGACTTACTGTCGAATCTGGACGCGCGCTCGCCTGGTTTTTGGTTGGTGCACTCGCTGGACCAGTTCGGCTGCAGGTAGATTAGGCTTAATCTACCCCTAGGGGTAGATTAGGGGCATATATATATATATATATAGAGTTGGGCTAGCGTGCTCTGGGGTGTACGGATCTCTCCGTACACCCAACGCGTTTTCGAAATCCGAGATTATTATCGACCGATCCAAACCGTTAATCTTGTTCGTCTCACTGAAATGTAGCCAGTGACCAAGTTTCGTATTTTTTAAAATTTATTTACTATTTGTTTCCTATTTTTAAAAATCAGCTTTTTTGGACGCACCATGACTAATTGGAAGGCTGATTTTTAAAAATAGGAAACAAATAGTAAATAAATTCAAAAAGTACGAAACTTGGTCACTGACTACATTTCAGCGAGACGAACAAAATCAACGGTTCAGATCAGTTGTTAGACATCTCGGATTTCGAAAACACGTTGGGAGCACGGAGAGACCCGTGCTTTGGGGTGCACGCTAGCCATTCTCTATATGTGTGTATATATATATAACTATCTATCTATCTATCGATTACAAAGTTGGTTGCATTGATAAACTTAGTAGTACATTAGTTGCCTTTAGAAACTATTGCCTGCTTAGGAGCATGTTCGTTTTAGCGTTTTTCCGCGTTACGTTGCGTTTCGTACGCATGCGCTTCATACACACTGGGCGGCAAACCTAGCGCGGGAAACGAAACGCAACGTAACGTAACGCGGAAGCGAACAACGCCTAAATCTAATTTTATCGGATTGTTTCATTATCATCTTGCATATATCAACTTTTTTGGTTGCATGTAAATGCTAGCATGTTAGTTCTACGTTGGATTTAATCGGCTGACTAAAGCTGATTAAATTTTTTTTGTCTTGCTAATTTTAGTTTTTCATTACCCTAAATCCACTATGTCTACCATTTTTTAGTGTGAACAGTTGCCTTGTAGGCATTGCAATGCGTCTTCCCCGATCCTCAAGCTAGCTATCCACTTGTGGTTGACCCGCAATACCTTAGTCGTCGTTGACCCGCAACGCCGCGTAAGATTCCTCCCATTGACTTTTCTGAATCGCGCGCCACCTTCAGCCAGCTCGCTCCTTGAGTGCTGAGACGCTTTGATCTATATAAAACCCCCACGGTTGAGACTATCATACTACCATGCAGCTTCCTGCGACGGCGCAACCGCACGTACCTTGCAGAGTTGCCGGCGCCGGAGCCGGAGACGATGGGAGACCACGGGAAGGCCATGCTGCTGGCGGCGCTTCTCGTAGCGAGCTGCTGCTTCGCGGCCTCATCCGCCAACTGCAGTACGTGTGCGCGTTGTTCCGACATTAATCCGGCTTCCAACTGCATGCGCTCGTTAATTTGTTAATTTACGTACGGTCTTGCTGCATGTGCTACTGTGCAGTTCCAAGGAGGCTACTCATGCTGTCGCCGCTCCAGCGGCCGTGCAACGACGACGTCGGCCACCACACGGCGACGAAGGGCCAGCCGGAACAACCAACCGATAAGATAGCTGGGAGGAGGATTGGGAAGGCGCCGCCGCCGCCGACTGGCCCCAGGTCTACGGCCATGGCCGCCCCAAACACTCCAGGCACGGGTGGAGACAACTAGCTAGATGTAACATCGACGCCACCGTGCCAGCCAGCTCAATCATCCGTGCCTCTCCCCGTCTCTCGTTCTAATTGTACCGGTGATACTACTTAATAATAATTAACCCATGAATGAATGAAAGGGCACGTCTTCGAAGCAGCAGCAGCTAATAAGCTCCCGTAGCATGTGGTTCGACCTCTGGCGCCCAGAGCATCACAAGGGCAATGCGTGCGAAATTAACAAATTAAGGCGAATTACATAAGGTGCGGACGGAATATGATTACGTACTGTACCTACAGGAGTCGAGGCAGGCCAGATATAATCAGATATGAGATCCCGTCGCTCCATGTCGTCCTAGAAGCCATGCCGTCGCGTTTGCACGTTGCCGTCGATAAACTTTATATATAAAAGCATAAATTGTCAAGACTGAAATTTCGTCCGGGTGGCCATCGACGCTAGCTCACATTGGATTCCATGGTTTGACTTTTCTGAGAACTCCACTTTTTTTCCACTGTTTTTTCTTTCCTCTTGTACTCTCTCTTATCTAGCCCACGCGGCACAACCTCATCAGCCCCGACGCACAACTTTGCTTGTGAGCTAGTTAACCCCTCTTCCTTCAAAATGGAACCATATTTTCACGAGAATGCTAGACCCATTGCATCGGATGCCATGGCCCAAGGCTCACGGTCCAAAAATCACATCATGTTATCTCTTCAACCCCACCTTATGTCTTCCTCATTCACACATTTTTGTTTCCGCCACTACTGTATGCTACGCCTGTGGTGATCTCTCTCTAAATGCTTAGAACCAGACGTCCGACTGCATCGGATGCCAATTGCCATGGCTCATAGCCCAAATCCCACACCATGTTATCTCTTCACCCCACCTCTTCTCTTCATCATCCACACATTTCTCTTTCCTCCACTAAAAGCTTAGAACCGTCCGATTGCATTGGATTCCACGGCCCACATCTCACGGCCCAAATCTCACGCCATATGTTATCTCTTCACCGCTCCGCCCCCCCACCTTATCTCTTTCTTGTACACACATTTCTCTCTGTCGCCCTCATCTCTTACACTCATCCACACATCTCTTTCTGCTTCTAATGCATGCTATGCTTATGTACTGTTGGTGATCTCTCTCTTCTCTCTCTCTTCTCTCTCTCTATCTTCCCCTCCCTCCCTCTCTACCATTGCTATATATGTTGCCTCTGTGTGTCTATTGCGCGTGGTAGTTGTCCCTCTCTGTTTGCTTCTACTTTGTTTCTATCTTGCGTGGTATGGTTGTTGCCTAGCCACTGTCGTCAATTGTTGCTTTGTTAATGCTTTTCACAAATAGTTGTTGACACGAAAAGTTGACAGTTTTGCATGAACATGTACACGTTGACGGAGGACCTATCCCCTGGACGACACCAAATGAATCTCCAAGCATGTCGGCCAATTTGACCTGAAAATTGATAAGGAAATGGTAAAATTCCTAATCAGCGGATTGCCTGATTAGCCTGATAGCAGTTTATATACCGATATAATGCCAACGCTTAATAAAAATTGCTGACAAGTGAGTTTGTCGGCTATTTATGAAACCAATAGAGCAAAGGTATAATCTAAATCAACCGAACAAAAAAAACTATCCAATATACCTATATCAATAAACAAGATGGCAGTCTAAACAAGGTAGATAATCGATCTTGATAGGTAAACACAAACGCTAGATCAAACTGAATTGAGACAGTATTGTTTGTGGAAATAAATACAAGCGATAGATCACATTGCATTGAGACAGTATAGTTTGCGGAAATACGAATGAAGGATCAACTTACACCGAGACAACTCCTTTCACAGGTTGAATCTTTTCGGTGGAACCAAGTGGATTCAAGAAAACTATGAGAAAACTAAGTAAAACAAGGAAAAGCGATTGTTTTGTATGAGTTCGTCCCTTTACACGGTCTAAAGGGGTCCTTTTATACTGATAAAGTCCTATGATGATACAAAATTAGCTTACAGATATCTAAGAAAACTTATCAAATAAGGAAACTAAGAATTCAAGGAAACTAAATTGCAGTACACACGATTAAAGCCGACGGCGATCAGAATTTTGTTCACCATTTACCGATACCGATATCGATGTCGATTATCAGAAAACCCAAATCTTCATAAACTAGTATTGTTCTCCTATCAACTCTTCAACATAAAGTTTCATCAACTTCTATATCTTCTAGCAAACCATTTTCTGTTGTCAACATATGCCCTTCAATTTTGGAGTATAAGACTTATGCTACAAAATCACACAAACCGATTGCAACTACTATGGCTCTTATCGGCTTTTCTCTCCTCTCATGACATCTCGCGATATATTCCATTTCCCAAGGAGATGCATCACTTCGTTACACCCCTTCACTACCTTATAAATACGGGGGGCGCACAATCATTCGCACGACTCTGGCAAACTCTGTGATCGGCTTCTTCAAATCGGTTTAAGCTTCCCAACTTCGTCAATAATCTCATTTAACCATACGACTAACCAGACAATTACCATATTACAAAAGATTCAACGGAGTTTGTAGAAAATAGCGGAACATAAGGATAATCAAAGGTGTCTTCAATGGCTATGCATCTCTCCAAATGGATGGAGCAAATCCTAAACCTCGTCGTGGCTGTCTTAGTTCAGTTCATCTTCATTGTAACATTTATAAGGATCCACATCATGACCTCTATCTAGAAGAGTATGAGTATACGGGGTCAGTGTTATCCAAACACCGGCTAGTTAACACCCCTCCCTAATGCATTTAGTGATAATGACTTCAAAGAAAAGGGAAGGGGTTCTTTACTTGTGTAAAGCCAATTTGAAAGAGATTTTAAATTATC
Organism: Raddia guianensis; assembly: GCA_036346415.1. Taxonomy (NCBI): domain Eukaryota; kingdom Viridiplantae; phylum Streptophyta; class Magnoliopsida; order Poales; family Poaceae; genus Raddia; species Raddia guianensis. Next base: position 47,192,554 of record CM070535.1, on the reverse strand, counting down.
CTATCTAACTTATTTATTTATCAATTATTATTGAATAAAACATGGAGTCTACATTATCCTCATCATCAGCATTAACAATCAAACCATATAGACAACGACCGTAAACAACCATAACCATTCATGTCCTTATCCATATCCAAATTATTTTCCTTCCAACACTCATCATCTTATCCGGGATTGGCAATACATTTATGGCCACACACACGCTATGAAGTGTCCGGTCTTGACCTACGAGGATTGTCGGTCGAAACTAGTCTGACGGCTCTAAGGTTGTGTGGTCAAATCACCACAGTGATGACCTTAGCCGATCCTTCAAAGAGGGCCTAGGGTGCTTCCACATAGCGCACACTAATGGCGCACCAAACTTGTAAAATCACGTGATGGCCACGGGTTGTGTTCGAACCATCCCTTGATGGCAGCATCACAGTTGCACGTGTTACTTCGCGCTCCTTCTAAGTGAGCCCACACTGAAAGAGAACTTGAAGACTAAGCTAGCTGAAAATAAAAAATTTCTACGCGATAACCTAGAAAATATACGGGTAAGAGATCATAGATTGTTACCCTTTGAGCACGTTAGCTGCGGAAGAAGAGTGTGTGAAGCCTCCACGTGTGCTTTGAAGCACTGTAAGCAGTCCTACTCGACGTGGCCAAACATCTCCTCCGTCACCCTCATGTGCACAGCCGTAGAGGAGGTAGTTGTTCAGACCGATCAACACCGAAGTAGTAGCAACAATGCCTCCACTGTATCAACACGCCTAGGGTGGAAGAATACCGTGAGCCAAGGTGCTAGCATCGCGCGCACAGCGGCTAGGGTTTAAGGAGGGCAGTGGACTACGATGACGGCTATGACTCGTGGTGGGGACCGCACCACGCCTTCTTTTATGGAGTGTGGGCAAATGTCATCTTGATCTCTTACACCGCGCGTGTTTCATAGCATAGCATAGCATAGCATAGTGGCGGCTACAACTACGCATGCTGGAGATCAATAATGATCTCAAGTCAAAGGACCGTATAGGTATACCAAACAAGACTAAAGACTAATGGCACATTAAAGATAACAATCTCACCCAGTGCCTCAAAGTAGCTCTATCTAATCCCATGTTCTTAACATGTGCCCACATTATTGATTTGATATCTCCATATCTATGGTATGTGAAACATTACTATCAATCAATAAATATGCTGGTCAAAACATTACTATCTCACATAATGATGTGAGATCAGGGATAGTATAGAATAGCATGACATAAACAATGTGTTTCACAGGGGAGACGTACTCGATGAACAAAGTAAAAAACATTTATTCAAGTAACTGATAAAGTACATGAACATAGACGTGTGATTTAAACATCTCACATGATCGCCTCTAGGGCATATCAGCTCCACGCAGCACAAGGGCCATTCTGCCCTAATTTACTTCTCTTTTCATAAACAACTCCACAGAGCAATCAAGTCAGATCTCGTCTAAATCCTCCCCATTAGGACAAATCCATAACCAATCCATCTATTCCCATAGACCAAGTCCTCCATTTCTGACCAACCGACCATCCAAGACCAGACACACACACACCATCTGAACTGTCATGTCATCAATTTAAACGAACGAATGAACATCCGGTGAATATCAGTTCACCGTTCCGTGCTATTTCTGTCTAAAGGTTAATTTTGCATCTAAACAAGTCTAACCAAATTTTACTCTATGAAATAGGGTTAAAGTTGTTAGCCAACTAGATTAAGCAAAGAATATGACTATCAAAGTAGTCATATAACGTAATCAATAGTAACAGTGGATAGACATGTTTAACATGGATAACAAGTAGGCATAATTCATAGAGCATGTTCTTCATACTCCCACCAATTCTATATACTTGTCGTTTTGGACATTGATATGATCTTCGAAATGCAACTTTGACCATCAATTACTAATAAAATATATCTATAAATCCACAAAAATACGATATTGTAAAAGTATTTTTTAAGACAAATTTATATGTATGGTTTTTATGTATCCAATCCAATTAGTTTAAAAAAATTTTATGGATAAAGTTTTAAAACTTTGACTTAGGACAAAACTAAAACAAAGAATGTTAATTTTGTTAAGAATGAAGTTTGTTTGCTTTATTGATTGATCGAACAGAACATTACAATGGGGCATTCTTCCCCTTTTATACAAGGTGAAACATCACGTTTCTTCGCCAATGGTTGCGTTGGTTCACTGATCGTTGCGTTCGTCCGTTGAGTTGCGTCGGTTGGACGAGGTGCGTCTTCTCCCTCCTTCTGTGCGATGCGAACAAACTGCTCCTTTCTTTTTCTGTTCGTTACCAGATAGAGAAAGATAATTTCCTTTTTAACCATTAATTGATTAAGGATAATTAACCGTAGCACTCCCCCTTGGGTAAAAAGGATAGTGTATTTATCAAATACAAATATGGTTATATTTAGATATGAGCTCCCCCTGAATTTTGCAAGTTTCGCAATCGTCTCATACCTATTCCATGAACATATTTTTGAAACAAAGAAGTAGGTAAAGACTTAGTGAATAAGTCAGCTAAATTTTCGCAAGACTTTGTTTGCAAAATGTTAACCTCACCACTCTTCTGGAGTTCGTGAGGATAAAAGAATTTGGGAGCAATATGCTTAGTCATATTACTCTTTATATAACCTAATTGCATTTGAGCTATACAAGCTGCATTATCCTCATAAATAATTGTGGGGGTGTCACATGGATTAATTCCACATGATTTCTCTATGTGGTTAATCATTCTGCGAAGCCACACATATTCACGTGAAGCTTCATATAATGCGATTATTTCAGAATGATTAGTAGAAGTGGCCACTAAAGTCTGTTTACAAGACATCCATTAAAAACCCCTATGGTCGTAAGGTCACTCGATAGAGATAAAGACCTATTTAAACCTAGGAGTGATAATGAAGATATTTTGGGACCTGAAGTTCCATATCTTAGTGCAATTGGAGCACTAATGTATCTTGCAAATTGCACCCAGCCGGATATTGCATTTGCAGTTAATTTATTAGCTAGATTTAGCTCAGCACCAATCAAAAGATATTGGGCTGGTGTTAAACATATCTTCAGATACCTCCGAGGTATACAAGATCTTGGTCTGTTTTATAGGAAAAAATCAAGACATGACCATGATGAGATACATTGATGCTGGCTATATGTCAGATCTCCACAATGCGAGATCTCCGACTGGATCACCTTGTATAAAAGGGGAAGAACGCCCTATTGTAATGTTCTGTTCGATCAATCAATAAAGCAAACAAACTTCATTCTTAACACGTTATCAGAGAGAAAAAGATAATTTCCTTTTTAACCATTAATTAATTATCCCTTAAATGATTAAGGATAATTAACTGTAACAAATTTGCCTTGACCAAATGAGTGTTAGTCCTCCTTAGCGTCTTCAAACTTACCCTCCGATGCTCTGTTCCGTGCTGTGACCTGACCTCCGCCCCGACGCCATCGTCGTCGACCAAGCTGACCGATGCAGCGGCGCTGTCGTCGTAATGCATCGAGGCGACGAGCTGCGGGAGGGGTACAAGGAGGTGAAGAGGCAGAGGCGGTAGTGATCGTGGATCGTGGCGCCAGAAATGGCGAAGCAGAGGAAGCCCGGCGTGCGCGTCACACGCAGGGAGCACGCGGAGTCGATGGGTCCGGAGAGGCGCGCGATGTTGTTCGCGACAACGCATCTTCCTCGCTTCACGGTGACCAAGATATGCCTTTGGATAAGATGATGCAGGCGGCAGAAGCTATTGGTGTTATTGCACGATTGAGTACAACGTTTGCACAATGCACGCACAGCAATATCAATCAAATACGCGCCTTCACAAATATAGCACGATGTAGCCAAAAATGTCTGGCAGTGAGTCATACTAGCACGCATTTACAACCTAAAGTAAGCTTCACACAAATAGCAACCGAGCAAATATACAAGCCCCCTTGCAAACCGACAACCAATAAACGTACACAAAAATACAAACCAATCAGCATCATCCCATGCCTTGCACAATCAGGCATCGCTTTGGTTAAATATAAACCTACATTGCTGACTACTGTATACACCAGGACGAGTTAGGATAACTGCACACTGCAAACTAGAGCTCTTTCACGTACTTCACAGCTCAAGAACAAAGGACCAAGCACTTGCACAGAGTTGTACATATTGTAGGTCAATTTAACTGCCCAAAACATGCTTTTTATAGAGCGCAAGTATATCCTTCTTGTTAGGATTCTTTAGCTCTAGCAACTGTGCCCCAAATCCATGCTTAGTAAGCTCCTCTTTTAGCTTCACAATGGTTAACTTTCTATAATCTCCAGAATCTTTTGTGTCTGTGCTCACTGTAACACTGTCTTCTCCCATATGAACAGAACCACCGTCTTCAGATTGGGTGTGCTTTAGAGGGCTAGTGTTGCTTTTGGATCTCTTTCTGCTCCTCTCCGGATGATCAATATCCATGTCTTGAACCGATTCCATGCCTACTTCATTCTCCCTCATCCTTTTGCCATGAGTAGTTGTTCTAAGCTTGCTATCCAATGCAGTCTCAACAAGCCTAATCGATGTCAACTCCTGGTGGAGTACATCAAGTTTACCCTGCGTGGATTGCAGCTGCAGAGATAAGGCTTCTGCACGTTTATTGGCTTCAGCCCTAGCTGCACGTTCTGTTGCCAGTAGAGACTCAAGAACATGCACAGTACTGGACCTCTGTTCATTGCTCCGGTTCATTAATTCCTCTATTTCTTCCTCCCTCTCAGCAACCCTACTCTCAAGCATTGTAACCTTTGACAAGGCATCTGTTTCGGATTTATGCATCCTTTGCACTTCCTCCAATAGATTTACTTTCTCCTGGGACAGTCTATCAACTTGTCTTTGAATTCTTTCAATCACTGCTAATTTTTCCATTGATATCCGCTGTACTTCATCCTTTTCTTTCTGGGCTGCAATGGCCTCAGTTCGAGCCACATCGGACAACTCAGTAGCCTTCTTGGCATCCCTTTCTGCAGCTTTATATCTTTCTTCCGCCTCATTATATTTCTTGGATTCAGATAAGACCTTCTCTTCAAGATGGTTCTTTTCTTGCTCAAACATTCTAGCCTGTTTTTCATATGATACTGCTCTCTCTCTTAAATACTCTAGTTTGCTAGTTAGTTCTTTAATTTCATCCTTCAAGACAGAAGTGTCCTTATTATGGCTCTGTGCTTGGGATTCCGCTACCTGGAAGTGTTGTTTCAGCATTAGATAACTAAAATTAATATAAAACAGAATTTTAAGAGTGGTTCAAAGGTAAAGAAACCTGCAAGCGCTCAACCAACACACTTTCTTCACTCTGGGCTTGTCTAATTTTTGCAATTAATCTTTTCATTTCATCTTCCTGCGATTAAGAAATTGTCAGCATGCATAAACACATCAAAGTGACATTGTGTATGTGGGCAGAGAAAGCGACAGAACCTTTTCCTCCAACTGTGCAGCAAATTCAGCCCTTATTGCGCTTTCCCTTTCTTGTGCTATTTTGTTAATTTGTTCTTGCACCGATGCTAATCTCTCTAGCGCAGTTTTAGCTTGCACAGCGGCTGTCTCATATTTATGTCTCCATTCTGAAGCTTCATCTTGAGCAGAGGCAGCTTGTTCACGAGCTGCTCCCAACTTTCCCTCCGCAGAGCTATATTTTGATTCAAGAGATGCTAGTTGAGCAACAAATTTATCTTGTTCACCCTTTTGCTGAGAAACAGAATGCTCATACTTTGCTCTCCAATCAGTGCATTCATGTCGTACAAGATCAAGTTCTTTAGATATTCTCAAGCAGCGTTCCTCTAATGTGCTACATTTGGTCCTCAGGTTTGCCAGATGACCACTAAGATCATCAGAAACTCTTTGTTTTTCACTTATAGCAGCTTCATACCGTTTTAGATATTCAGATTTGTGGGCTTCGTTTGATTCAAGCTGCTTCTTTAGAAGCTCTAGATGGTCATCATTTGATCGGCATCTTAGAGCAAAGGAAGTCCTCTCTGATTCAGCTTCATTTATTAATTTCAAGCAGAGATCCAATATAGGCCCTTCCAAACTGGAAGAAAAGAAAATATATTTTCCGTATGTGAGAAACAAATATTTAAACTGGTCATTTGTGGTACTGTCTTCTGAAAGCAACCAACCAAAAAAAACCACAAGAACGAAATTTCAGGGCTCAGAAGCAGGAACAAACCACTGTCTTAAAAAGGCTGCAAGCATTCTCCATTTGCCTGGGCCAGAACAAGAAGTTTCATATTCCGCAAGCAAATTTTCCAGAACCTGCAAACATTAATGTGTCATCTCAACTCCAAATCATATTCAGGTTGAGACCAAATCAGAGCAGGTTACATCATAAGTGATTAGAGCTACAAACAAGCCTAATGAAATAAACTAGAAAGTAGCAAATCAAATCAATATTCATAGAAAATAGCAAAAGGGTGTGCAAAGTGTGCTCAAGTGGATAAGAGGTCGTGGTTACTTCAGACAATAATAGATTTCTCTAAAAGATAACTTGTTTATCAAAAACACGTCTAAAAAATTCAGAAAACTGCTATGTCCAACAGAATGCAAGCAATATATGTAGAATCCAGTCGATTGGGAGGATGTTTTCCCAAACTGTTTATTGCAGAGTGCAGCTTCTGAAGATTCTGATCACTGCCCACTTCTCTTGGGGCTGAATGACATTAAACCTGGAAGGAGGTTTCATTTTGAATCCTTTTGACCGAAGCTGGATGGGTTTAATAAGGCGGTTGAGCAGGCATGGGCTTCTGTACCCGTGCGTTCCTGCCCCATTGAGACCCTTTCTCTGAAGCTCAAAGCTGCTGCTAGAGGGCTTCAAAGATGGAGTCAAACGAAGGTTGGCCACGTCCGTTCACAACTTGGTCTGGCCAAGGAGATTTTGCACCAACAGGAAATTGCTCAGCACAGCCGCATCCTTCCTGTCTTAGAACGGTGGTTTCTTAATTGTCTTGGAAAGCATTGCCTAGCTATGGCCTCCCTCTTGCGGACAATGGATAGGATCCGCTCTCGGATCGGTTGGCTTAAGGATGGGGATGCCAACACAGCCTTATTCCATCTCCATGCTTGTTTTCGCAAAAAGAAGAATTTCATTTCCAAGCTTGTCTCTAATGATCAGATCCTCACTAGCCATGATGACAAGGCAAAGGTGATTCATGATTTGTATAATGGTCTGCTCAGGTCTAGTTTGGACCGGAACCATACAATTAATTTGGATTGGCTGGGAATTGAGTCTCATGAGCTTGCTGATCTGGATGCACCCATCTCTGAGGAGGAGGTTTGGAATTCAATCAAACTTCTTCCCTCTGATAAGGCACCAGGACCGGATGGTTTTACGGGCGTTTTTATACATCTTGCTGGACATTCATCAAGAGCAATGTTATGGCTGCCATCTCAGCTGTTTGGAGCAGGAATTTCAGAAATTTTTGGATGCTTAATACTGTTTATATTACTCTGTTGCCAAAAAAGAGGAGACGCTGCATGCAAAAAAATTTTGGCCTATAAGTTTGGTGCACAGCTTTGCTAAACTGGTTACCAAGATATTGGCCAATAGGCTAGCTGGTCGGCTTCAGCAGCTAGTCACCCCTAATCAGAGTGTTTTATCAAAGGTCGTTTTATACAGGATAATTTCATGCTTGTGCAAAAAACTGTGAGATTTCTCAACAACCAAAAGCAGTCTCGAATTCTTCTCAAGTTGGACATTTCAAAGGCCTTTGACTCGGTCTCTTGGCTGTTCTTACTAGAGCTTTTGATTAAGATGGGATTCGAACCAATTTGGTGTGATGTGATCAGTGGCCTCCTATCTTCCTCTTCTACACAAGTTTAGTTGACTGGTATCCCGAGTGAGGTTGTTTTATAGCGTCGTGGACTTCGGCAAGGTGACCCCTTGTCCCCAATGCTCTTTATTTTGGTGATGGATTTTCTCAACCATATTGTTTCACGTGCTTCTGAGGAAGGTTTGCTGCAGCCACTTTCTCCTAGAGCAATCCAGCACCGCTTGTCTCTTTACGCAGATGATGCGGTGATTTTTCTTCGGCCGACTGCTGAGGATATTGGTCTAGTGCTGAACACTTTAAACCTCATTGGAGAAGCTTCAGGTCTGCAAACTAATGTGCATAAGAGCAGTGTTTATCCTATCCAGTACAGCGAGATTGATATCGCAACAATTCAGGAATTTCTGCCGGGTGAGCTGCAAGAATTCCCTTGTAAATACGTTGGGATTCCTCTCTCTTTGAAGAAATTGACAAAAGCTCAAGTGCGACCCATCATAGACCGAATAGCGGATCAATTGCCTGGTTAGAAGGCTGATCTTATGTCACGGGCTGGCAGGGTGGTTCAAGTCCAGTTTGTCCTCACGGCCATGCTTGTGTGCCTAACCATGGCCGTTGATCTCCCTCCTTGGGCCATTAAGGCGATTGATAAAATCCGGCAGGGCTTTCTTTGGAGAGGGAGGAAAGACGTTAAAGGCGGCCATTGTCTGATTGCTTGGGCCAAGGTGCAGCGCCCTCGGGAGCTTGCTGAATTAGGTATGTCTAATCTCCAAACCCTTGGTTGGGCTCTGAAAATGAGATGGTTATGGCTGCAGAAAATTGAACCTGAAAGGCCTTGGGCATGCTTCCTGATCAAGCTGCATGACTGTGTTCATGCTTTCTTCGCTATGGCAGTTGAAACCAACATTGGGGATGGTGCGCACACTTTGTTTTGGAAAGACAGGTGGCTGCAGGGTCGACGTATCGTTGATCTCGCTCCAAATCTGTTTGCCACGGTGCCTATCAGAAGGGTGAATAAGCGCACTGTGCGAGAAGCTCTAACGGATCAAGGCTGGGTCCATGACATCCAAGGGGCTTCTTCAGTCGCTGTGCTTGTTGAGTTTCTTATTCTTTGGGATATCCTTTCTGAAGTTGAGTTGCAGCCAGGTGTTCAAGATACTCACCGTTGGCGGTTGTCTATTTCCGGTCAGTACTCGGCCAAATCGGCGTATGAAATTTTTTTTTCAGGGGTCGGTGCAGTCTTGGCCTTGGGAGCGCATTTGGAAGTCGTGGGCTCCAGGCAAATGTCGCTTCTTTCTTTGCCTGGTTGCTCACAAAAGGTGCTGGACAGCGGACAGGCTTGCTCGAAGGAATTTGCCGCACCCTGCCCAATGTCCTCTTTGCGATCAAGATGAGGAGACAGTTGACCACCTGCTCACCAGCTACGTGTTTGCGAGACAGTTTTGGTTCAGCCTCCTGGGTCGCTTTGGCCTTCAAGACCTGTTGAAGATGAAATCTTTGTTGATTGGTGGTGCTGGGGAAGCGACGCGGTTGCTGGTCAGGTGCAGCAAGGCCTTGATTCCCTTGGCATCCTTGGTGCCTGGACCCTTTGGATTCATCGGAATCGTTGTGTTTTCGACAAGGCTGCACCTAACATGGCAGGGGCCTTGCTGCTTGCTAAATAGGAAGCACAGCTTTGGGGAATGGCGGGGGCTCGAGGGATTTCCCTCTTGACTGACCTAGCTCCTAGTGAGTAGGTTGTGTGCTTTTGGTCGTTCTTATAAGTAGCGGGCGTGTTTGTAATCTTTAAAACCTCCCTGTGGGGGTGTGCTCTGGTTCTACCCTCTCTTCTTCTTAATTTAATGATACGCAGCCCTCCTGTGTGTTCGAGAAAAAAGTATTGTGAAGTGCAGCATGACTGGATTAATGGGCCCAAGTGAGATATACATACACAGGAGAGGAGAAAATGTAACCTGTACATATCTACATTGATAAGTACAAGCAATAAAAATAATAATAATATTGGCGCACTAGCTTTATTGGGTCATTCATGTGTATAATCGTACTATATGAAGCCTGCAGAAAGCTATACCATTACAGGTTTACATGCATATCACATTGGCGAATACCTGAATCACATCAGAAACTTTGACTCCAGGAACAGAACATGCTGCTCTGAGTCTCTTCTCCATGTTTTGTATTGCACTTGAGCACTGCTTGTCGGCCTCTAAAAAGGCATTCCTTTTGTAGTCCTAGATAAATAGAAAAGAAAAGTTTATGCAAGCAAATGAGCGACAAGAATAAGAACCAAAAACATCAGCCAGTCACAATGCTAGTATCATATTTAGCATGATATTTAGACCTGTATAGATGGATACCTATTAATTCAAAAACAGGATGTACCATTCATCTGTTTGCCATGAAATGAGGGCACTAATTAGGAGCATGGATCCTAGGCTCAATTCTTACATATTACTCCATTCATTCTAAAATAGTAATCGTTTTGAACATTGACAGTCTCCAAAATGTAACTTTCACCACTAAAAGTTCTTACAATTTGATACGGCCCTTGACGCGGGCGAGACGAACTGTTGTCGAAGCTAGCGCCTAGGCTGTTATCGGAGCCACCGCCTATGAGACTAATCTCAATTTACATCATTTGATTGGATGTCAAAGAAAGATACATGACCATCCTTTTATAGGGATAAAAGACTTAGGGGCTGTTTGGTTGCTGGCCTAACGATGGCCACGCCTAAGCAAAGGCATGCCACACCTTGTTAGGCATCTGTTTGGTTGTTGGCTAAGTATAGGCGAGCCACACATCCTTAGGCAGCCTGAGGCAACTTTCTTCACAATTTCTCGCCACACACTGCGGCGCTCGTTTTCTTCGCCACACACTGCAGCGCTCGTTTTCTCCCGTGCACTAGGAAGGAGGACTGGCGGCGGTGGAGCTCTCGGCCAGTGGGAGGATGAGCAGCGGTGGCGGAGCTCTCGGCCGGTGGGAGGATGAGCAGTGGGGGCGGAGCTCGGCGGGAGGACCGGCGGCGGCGGCGGAGCTCCAGCTGGGAGGACCGGCAGCGGCGGCGGGAAGCTCCAGCGGAAGGGCGGCGGCGGCGGGAAGCTCCAGCGGGAGGACCGGCGGCGGCGGCGGGGAGCTCCCAGCCTGGGAGGAATGGCGGCGGGGGAGCTCACTGTGCGATGGATTTGCTCTAATTTGAGGTGATTTGCATGATTCCTCTCTAATTTTGGGTGATTTGGCTCCAAATCCTCTCTAATTTTAGGTGGTTTGGCTCTGAATCCTCTCTAATTTTGGGTGATTTGCTCTAATTTTGTGTTGACTAACCTTAGGCATGAGAGTGAACCAAACACATGCTAATATTAGCCAAGTTAGTCAAGCCACACATGTGGCAAGTAGCTAACCTTAGGCTAGGCAATGTTAGGCGACAACCAAACAGGCCCTTAGCACCTAAGAAACTACCCTCTTAACTAATCTTATCACATCCCTAACAAACTAATCTTATCTCATTCAAAACTCTATCTAATCCTAACAAACCCCTAACTAATCCAATCCCGTGCTACAGTCCCTCGGTACTGTTCACGGCCACAGTACCGCGCGCAGCCTTTGTGCCGCAGGTGTATCACAATTTATTTATAAAATGCAACTAAATTATAATATTAGAAAAGTTCTTTCCGAGAGGAATCTATCTATATGATTATTAAGTGCTCAATCTAAATAGTTTAAAAGTTTTTTATGGATAAAGTTTCGAAAGTTTGACTTACGAAAAGTCTAAAACGACTACAATTTTAGAATGGGGTATATGATTTGATTAAGCTTGCGGGTCGTACAACATACAGAAGTCTTTTTTGTTGTACTTCTTGATGTAGTGTATTTAAAAACATAAAACTTCTGAACCTAATGAAGTGGATATCGCACAGATATGCTAATTTAAATACAGCAAACATCACAAAAGAAGGTTAACCACTTGATTATATGCTACTAATCAATTTAAGATTCACATAGATATAAAAGAAGAAAAACTTATTTTCCAGGATATTTCATATAGCAAGCAATCAAAGGCCACACACACCTTGATCAAGCCAAACAGAGGCACAGAGCATATCATTGTGAAATTTTGCACAAACGCATGTTCAGTGGTGCTCTTATTTTCTATGTAACCATCAATAAATTGCTTAGCTTATCCTATATGTTTGATTCCACAAACTTGACAAGTCATTTTATCTAATAGAAAATTCAAATCAGATTACATGCAATGATTACAAGAAAATGGTAGGTATACCTGAAATGCTTTTCTGCAGAAGTTGTTAAAAACCTTCTCGTAATGCATGCGCGAAGTGCCAGTTCCAACTGCAGCAGTGTTATAAGCATCAAGTGCCTTTTTTAGAGCAGCTTCATGTGCATCCCTTAAAGCATCCTAAATGTAGAGAGTTAAGGCATGCCACATTGGCACATCTTATAATCATGTTATAAGCATGTACTGCATTGATTAATCTTTTAACTTACTTCATCTCCTAGTCTGCTGCGGTCGAAAGATGACATATAAACCTCAGTGGCAGAATCATATGCCCTGCGGCATTCTGCTTCTTCAACACTCTGCAGTCAAACATATAAGACGATTAAACTCAAAATGATCGAGGATTATTTATTAAAATAATCTTAATCACACAATAAGGTCAGGACAACACCATTACTTCTATATTGCCTGTCTTAAGTATGAATACTGTCTAAAACTGCTTTGACTCTATATAAAGGCACATAAAAAATTATTCTTTGGGCATATTAATAGTGTGTTACATGATACATCACATATACAACATAGCCTGACACACCTTAACACATCCACTTTTTAGTTTGAAGCCAGAGGTTCATGGTCAAATTAACTGAATTGGGCAAGAACTTCTGCTGTTGCCAAAATTTGGGTATTATTATATTGAATGTGTTCCCATTGGCATCCTGGTTCATTTTCTTGCAAAAACATGGTCATGGATGTCCAAATGTTGTCATCGTCAAATTTTGACACAAAGATGTAAGGTAAATAGGAACCCAGTAGCAGCTGACTTTTAGTTCGTTTATCTCACATACTTTTACCAGTCTTCAACTCTTCATGTAAAAAATAGTTGAGAACTATAACACAGTAACAGAGAACAGAGATATACCATTTGTATCAACATATTGTTGTCTTCAGTGAAACATTATCTATGCTACAAATGGTGTGTTGATACAAATATATTTGTGTAGAGCATGTTTCCAATATATTCGACCACCCAGGGCCATGGCCCAAGAGAAAAAAATACCTGCCAAGAGGATGATATAGTAGGTACAGCTCCATTGTTTATTGCATCCAGGAAAGATTGTGTAACACCAGCAAGTACTGGTCCTGTCATGATCGTACCAGCAACTTGCTTAGGCCTTGTCCTCTCAAATATAAACCTCGTTAATTCATCCAGTCCTGCTTGAAATTCAGGACGCAATTTCTCTATCTGGCAAGAATAAAAAAATCAAATTGAAAATGTGCCGAAACTCAAAACAGGAAAAATGAATACTTCTTTTTCAAAAATGCATCCTACTATAATGGCAAAATAGAAGGAAAAGGAGCTTACAGGAATTTGATCAAGGCGTTGAAGTTCATTTTCATTGTTCAATGGGCGTACCAGTGTGAAACATTCTCGATCAGGGAAGAGAGCACGGATAGACTCACGGATCTAAGAATAATTGAATAAACAATATGTGAGGAAATTGAAAATCACAATGTAGAAAATAAAAGGAGAACTACTGAATGTTGGAAGATGGAATTGGGAGAATTAGATGATTCTCATTGACAGAAAATGGTACGTACATATAGTACAGGGCCCTGCCTAACTATGGTAAGTATAGACAAGCTATCTCTCTGTATGGTACAAAAACCAATCCTAATCAATCAAATAAAGGAGGATCAGCTTGGCCTGATTGTCCAAGTCAAGGGCCTGATCTAATAAAGGAGGATCGGCCTAGTCAAGGGCCTGATCTCATAATAAAGGAGAATCGGCCAATACAGCTGAATATATACAACTGTAGAGATATTGTCTAACCTTAAGTCTATACTCTAATATTACAAGATTAGAAGCTACTGTATGAATTATCAAGAGCACATTCTGACAAAATACCTCATTCTTTGAAGCTAGATCCTTTCCTCTGCCTTCAAGAGGCCTTAGTGCAATTTCCAGGTAATCTCGTGGAGTTATCTTCCTATCATTCTCAGCTAAATCTAGATAGAAATCCTAAGAAAATGGTAGCTTGTTTAGTAAAGGGAAGTAAAAAAACAAATTGTAGAAGAAAAAACAGTCAAATCATGGAAGGATTATTACCCTCAGTAGCCAGATGAAAATAGGTGAAAATTGCCCAAGCTCAGATGCAGTAGACCTCCCACCATTTGCTCTCACACGGATATGCTTGGTCATTTCAGTAAGAAGTGAAAGGCGATCAAGAGCTGCTTCATCTATACCACCCATCTGCAAAGACCAAGGAATAATAAGATATTTCTTGTACCTTTCAACGATAAGAAATTAATTAATGTTTGACAAATTAGTAAGGTACCATCAGTAAAGCCTATATTTCTTGAAACCATTGTTCTGTGTGTTTAATTTCTGTGGATCTGCTTACTTTCCACATAATATTCGGTTGGCAGTGCATTAAAACAGCGGCATGTTTCATACATCTAGAGAGCCCATATCCTGCTTTCTTCTTTTAAACTCTTTTAGCTGTGTATGCTACTTAGTACTAAAAGGGACATATGGATAAATTCACTTCGATTAGAATAGTGAGACAGTTCCAAGAATTGTCAAGGGAAAAAATGAGCCTAAGACAGTCCTTTGGTTAAAGAGGGAAGAAATCATTCCAACGCACCTGATTATATATAAACATACTCGAAAGTAGGACTGCCAGGGAGAATATCTGGATGCTGTAAGTGCCCTGCCAAAGACGAATCATGTCAGTATAGGGTGTAGTTTCTCTTTTTCCTTTTTTCCTGGCTTGAAGACCAAAAAAGGGCAACACATTGAGGCAGAATACTGAATCAATTTTCAGAGAATATGCTAGATGGTGGGGAAAAAACACAGCATAAACCACCAGCCTGTTGACAGTAAATCCATCTTCCATTTTATACACAAAATGCATAACGTATATATATTAATTCTTGCTGGTAATGATACCAAGCCACTAAAAATTGAAACATAGAAACTGCACATCAGATCATAAATGTGATTTAAGGTTAAGTTCATTGAACAAGCATCTCTGTATTGTTAAACCTCTTCTCAATCAGAGTGAAAATTGAATCAAAATGAAAAATAAATAGTTAACAAACAGCCTTAAACTTTGCATGCATATCTTGCATTGTCCATTGACATATCCAGGAAAATCTACAAACATTCATGTTCCTATATACACTGTGGAATTTGTAATTGAGCTCACCACAACAAAGAAATGATTCATTCTCAAAAAAGGAAAGAAAGGAATGATCCGCTAATCATTGTAACAAGATTTTAAATCCAGAGTAAAGAATACAACAACAACAAAACCAATTATATAGCATGCGCAAGTTCTTGCGGTTGCTTCTGTATGAAAGTAATTTTAACATGCATACATTTTATCATATGCTAGGACCACAACTAATTACCTCACATGATATCTAATTAGTAACATGTGCATCACACAAGCAGAACTAATATTATGCAACTTTTGCACAAAGATGCAGCAATAGGCATTGGCTGGGAAGTGGGCAACCTCCAACACAACTCCATATTTCAAAATTGCATATATGCATATCTGCGTTATGATTCATCTCCATCTGATCCAGAATTCCAGATGCGAGGTATGAATCTCTGGCATCAAATTACACTCATACCAAGTATCTGGTAAGTATCTCTTAAATTCCATTTTTGTAATCTTTTCTTCGACTGATGACCAATTGCTCAAATCCCACCAATGCCGTATGTATAGAGAATAGAATCAAACCATTTGCCAAAGCCCCTATGTTGCTAGCTTGTACAATACCATACTTCAGATCCGTGAGAACAAAGAATTAGTAGTGTGCCGCCAAACATGGTCAAGAGCGAAAAAGTGCTGTGATGTTGGCCTAATAGGTAAGTTTCAACATCCTAAGATAAATTCCCATATTTTTGGTGATCATCCGTGTAATTGCCTTGTATATATCAAATCAACATGTATTTTCTGATAATTGCCCAATGTGTAGATATTTCTATTCCATTTAATAAATGTGTCAATAATAAAGACAAACAAAATGTACTCTTTACTCGGTACAACTTATCTGTGCATGTCATTCAATTTTATCAATTATTTTATTACCTCTACTGTATATAAACACAGAGTTGGTGGCTCTGGTGGTTTCTGCAAATTCCATTTTTCTTTTTTCAATATATTTGGTAGACATGGAGAATGGCTCAAATCACACGAAGTATGAGAACTAATTGTTCCACTGTTAAGATGAAGCAATTGTGGACTTGTAAGGTGATTGAGGGATAGACCAAATGTAGCATTTGGAGAGTCAGTTCACCCACAGGCCATGAAGGCAAGGCAACTGTATCATTATTCCTTCATCTCAACTGCTGACTCACGTCTCCTCAAAAGCCGATGAGCTGTCCCAGAACAGTGGCTTGTCGGTGGGCAGCAGTTAGCCAGACTGGTCAGCAGGATGGTGCCACAAAACAGCATCATGGCCAAGCGGGAGCTCGGGCAATGGGTGGCTGGGAGTGAAGAAGCAGAACCGCCAGGCAATCTAGTAAGATTAAGCACGTTGGGGGTGCCAGCCATGAATGTGCATGGGGTGAGGGACATGCAGACCAATCTGTTGTCTCCTAGCTGCTGGCATGGTGAGAGGGCAAGGCGGGAGGCATTTAGGATGGCTCAATCGAGGTGATGACAGCGCCGGCCTTGAGGAGCTCACTGGCACAAGCGGTGGTAGAAGAGATGGCCGACAGATTGACATCTGACAGACTGACAGTGCTCAACACGGTGGTTTGGCCAAGCAAATAGGAGAACAGAGAAGCCAGATTCATCCATGATGGATGTCTTCGTGTGTGGTAGATGGTGTGTGGAAAGGGTTTCAGGTCATACTCTGAAGTTATTGCTTTTTTTCTTTTCGTACATACGATAAAGATCATCGGTTTTGTGCTTTGTGGTTTGCACTTTTTTTTCTTCCTTCTTCGAGGAATAGATAAATTCGGTGATCAGCATATGGTTGTTACGGCCCTTCGGCGGTTGCCCAGACCTTTTTACCTCTTGAGCGCTTAAGGCACGTGGCGAGACGACGCCACAGACACATAAGTATGGCGAATGAAAACAAATAAATTACCACAAATAAGATAGTTTTCTCACCATAAATGGAGAGCGAGAGAGGCACGCAGAGAGCATAAGAGAGCGAGAGACAGGGAGAGAGAGGGCATAAGTGAGCAAGAGACAACGAACGAGAGAGAGAGACAGGGGGGAAGGGGAAGGGGAAGGAGGTGCTCTCCCCCCTCGGCTTCGTCGCTGTCGGGCGCCTCTCCTCTTCGCGCCTCCTCCACCTCTCCTCTCCGCGCCTAACATCCTTTGCACGGTGGCCGTGGGACGAGCACGGGGAGAAGCCGGATCCGAGGGAAGGGGAAGGGGAATGACCCGGATCCAGAGGAGAGGAAGGAGGGAACTGCCACCAAAAAGAGGAGGGGAGGGGACGACGGAGACAAGCAAAAGGCGACAGGGAAGGGTACAGGGAGATCAATACCAGGGACGGAGTCGAATCCTCGCCACCTACGCCATCGAGCGGATTCGTAGTCGTCGCCGCCACCTCCTGGTGAGAAACCGTGCGGGGTCTAGGTAAGGGTTGGGTTCGGGCCTTCGGGGTCGGGGTTTGGCCGTCTAGTTTTAACCTTCTTTGGATCTATGGCACCCGCCTCAGAGGTTTTCGACGCCTCAGACGCCGCGCCGACGCCATGGACGACTTCAGGACGCCATAGGCACTTGTGGCAAGGCGTCCTCTTCAGACCGCCATGACGCCTTAACAACCATGGTACTAATCAATGTCTCCGCCTATGTTGTTTCAACATAGGTGGACTCCACCTATGTTGTTCGACATAGCCAGTCCCAAGCCCAGGTAAAGGAGGGATGTGATAGGCTTGGCGAGCCAACGTAAAACCCCAGCCATTCTCATGGAAATGAAACCCAAAAGAAAATATGTTGACTTCTATTGGGTTTAATTTCTAGCCTACCCCAACTTGTTTGGGACCAAAAGGCGTTGTTGTTGTTGTAGTAGTAGTAGTGAGTGGCACAATATCAGAAGCATTGGGACATTCATTTTTGTCGAAGAAGTTGAGGTCGTGTATGTGATTCTACCGATAAGGCAATTGGTGTTAATGGCATGATCAGATAAGCAGACGAGGTCATAAGGTTGCTATGGCAGGGACGGCACGAACATGATCAACACGTTTTACGCAGAACATGAGAGTAGCATAATATGATGTTGTGTTTCTTGTCATTTTGGTTGAGACCTTTCAAGATGAATTAGAGTCTTGTTTTGCTTAGTCTCAAGATTATATGTTTGTATTCCCTCCTTAAATGAATGACCGCAGTTGATTGAGTTGATTCAAAATAAAAAGATAGTATGGATGATTGTTCGGTTGGCGGTCAAGCTATAAAGGTCCGAGATATCAACTTCCAGGTTAATAAAAAGTTTGGCTTCAAGATAAAGAGGAACAAAGCTACTTAAAACAAAAGATTCAGGTGTTCGTACGCGGTAACAATTATCATAAGTTACCATCACCTGAATCTGAAAGTCTGTGTATTTGTTACAACACATAGGCGTGGTACTAGTTTATTTTTGTATTCAGGTTCATAAATAACAACATGGCAATATGTGTGACATCAGTCAGCACACATTCATTCCTAAAAAAGAAAGAATTTGATAACAGTTTAAACACTACGGCGGGTGGGTGGCACCTAGAGGAGGCTTCTGCTCGCTAGAGAGAGAGAAGTGATACAAAGACACAAACATAGACACATAGACTTACTAAATGCCCAATACTAAAGAAGTGGCAAAAAAATAACTAAATACTAATTCCAATTGGAGAATGGAAGACAAGTAAAGAAACATGGTCTTTGAAGAATTTAAGAAGTAATGGGAATAAAATGAGACCACTGAGATATTTCTTACTGTCTGATCGTATGCATCAATGCCCTCAGTGTCAAGCAGTAAAAGACTATATTCAGTTCCATCAAGTGCAGTTCTTTTTATTGGGGCACTCCACATCCAAAGGCCCTTCGTGCAGGGCCGATGGGTACTTGCTACTTGAAATCCGCTGCTCCTTCCTAGGAGCTATAACGAACACAAATAAACTGCATTAATATCTGACAGGATAATTAGCAGGTGGCAAAAAAAAACTCAAGGTTACACAAAAAATTATCAAACTTACTCTAGAGTCTAGACTCTACACATATCATATAGTTAATTAAATCACAATTTATTGAGATATCAAAACCAGATTATTCTCTCAAACTAGCGGTCTAGCACAGAGGTCTTTACAGGCCAACTTCTTCAGACAGAAAGTTACAAAGGCTTTTCCCGGCCATTTTACAGATATGTACAATAAGTCAATAATAATAAACCATGCTATTGTACAATATTGCTTAGAGGCCCATCTTGCTAATAAAACATATATCACTTTAGATTGAAGACAAAATCGTACATTATATTCCTTCCCGATGTTCTAATCAATGTTCTTTATCCTCACCACTCCATTATCTAAATGACAAATATAAGTACTCCACTGGAACAGATTTAATGACATGAAGTTTCACACCAAATATGTTCAGGGGAGTAATTGTAGTTATCACGCAGCAAGGAATTCATAACATCCATAATCAAATAGAGCATCAAAATAGTAACCGCTGTTAGATGAACCACTTTGTCATGATTACTGGCAGCCTGCCACTACAAGAACTGGACATGTTTTGATTCTTTGTCAAAATCAAATAATTTAATATCCTCACCTATTATCATCGACCACCTTGATAAAAACTGATTCCCCGGTACATATAAGCATCTAGCATAAGAAAAAAAATACTATGACAAAATTTTACCAGTTCCAAACTCATATATTACTTTTGAAACTAATACTGGCCAACCGTATAACCCAAAATAATATATAATATTTTTGAAACTAGTTTTGGCAAACGTATTAACAAAATAAAAAGGGATCGACTATTTAGCAGGCGCCGGCAAAAAAGGAAAGGTCACAGCAGATTTTGTAGCTATTGGATGATTTTGTAGCCATTGGATCAAAATCCAAAGGCTCAAATCACTCTACCCCGCTATTATTCCTCCCCCTCAACCCCTCCAGATCGGGATCCGATCAAGCCGCCGCAGCCGCCGTTTCTCCATGTGCCTCCGCCTCTCCCTCTCCGCCTTTGTTCCGTGTGTCTCGATGGCCGCCTCCGCCCCCGGCCACCCTAACCACGGCCCGCAGCGCCTTGCCATCCTCTCACCACCACGCCACCCCACCTACCCTAACTCCGCCCACCGCTGCCACCCAACTACCCCAGTGGATTTGGCACCACTGTTGGCACTGAGCCACCCACCAGCAGAACGCAGCCTCCCCGGCTGCCCTCTAAGCCCGGGGGGGCCACTGATGAACCCCAACCCTGAGAGCTAACCCGAACCGACGTCAGGAGAAGACGTTGACCGTAGAGGGGAAAGATAAGCGGCTGCTAGAGAGGAGGAAGATGGCAGTGTGGCAAGTAAAAGCCGACTGCGGATTTTGCACATTTTCAAACACCCTTCCTATTCCTAACAATTTTACCACTAACATTGCAAAAAGGGCCAAAGCACCCATTTTTTCTAGAAAACAGCTCTCTACAATCAGACTAAAAGCAATCTCCAATTCCCATCCCTGAAAGGCGCCCAAATTTGTGTCAGCATAGGCGATTTTACGCTACTAATCAGTTGCAGACAGGAGGACCGAGCGGCGAACCTGGTTAA
This sequence comes from Raddia guianensis, assembly GCA_036346415.1. NCBI lineage: Eukaryota > Viridiplantae > Streptophyta > Magnoliopsida > Poales > Poaceae > Raddia > Raddia guianensis. The sequence goes on along the minus strand of CM070535.1, from coordinate 47,171,740 downwards.
GAATGAAGCTCTTGCCCTGGCGCGCGCGGCCGCAGACAGAGACGACCCCGACGGGGCCCTTGACAAGCTGCAGCGCCGCCAGCGCCTCCGGGTCAATCCGGAACTTGCCCCGCTCATCGCAGTACACCAGCCGCAGCGGCCGGCCCCCTCCCCCTCCGCCCGCGAAGGGTGACCGCGGGGAGGAGGCGGAGGACGGGGTCCACGGCGAGGCGGGTGTCGGCGACGCCTCGCCGTCTCCGCCGCCACGGCGGCTCCGGTCCCGCTCCTTGGACGCGGAGCCCCGGAGCCTGAGCATCTGCATCATCGTGGCCTCGCGGGGGGATCTTCGCTAGGGTTTGGGAGGGGCTGGGGGTTGGGTACTTGGGAGTTCGGGACGGTGGTGGCCGCGCTTCCCTAGGAGTGTCAAGTGTGGGAGCTTCGCCTCGGAGGGGTTTCCTTTTCCGTGAGGCCGGTCGCGCTTTTTCGCTGGGACGGAGGCGGAGGCCGGAGGGGCACGGATGGACGGTTGACTCGGTGGTCCCCCCGCTTTTCCATTGCTCTGCTCGGCTCGGCTCGACTCGGAGATGAAAATCGAGCCCGAACCGGGTCTACCTGTGCGCTTAGCAAATTAGTCCCAGTTCTTTTCAGCTTATCAGATTAACGGCTTAACAACTTATCTACGTTTTGAAAAAATATATGTTTTGAGTTTTTTTCGCTGTTTTGAATGTGGATCCTAACGTTTTAAAAAACTAGTCAAACAAAAATGGATTCGAATCTCAAGACTACCTCGAGAAGCTCTCGAAGTTCAGTCATATCAACCGGGTTTTAGACAAGCCGGCTCTCGAGCGAGCAGTTCGACCAGTCAATTTAGCAAGGCCAAACAATGTCAAGCAAAATTACCGTTGATTGTTAGTGTGAAAAATTTGTGTTGTTTGATAATATAGTTTAGAACTTATGATGTTCTAAAGCTTGCTTAGTTTTATAATACAGATTTCTGGACATAAAATTTTTAGATAAGATGGTTAGCTGCCAAGCTGAACGAGCCGACGAGCCGGTTATGAGCCCAGCTGAGCTAGCATTGCAGCTCGCATGAGTAACCGAGCCGAGAATGGATCGACTCGCTTCAGGCTCGCTGTGCTTCCTGTGTAGCTGTAGGCCAGTAGCACTGTAATCTGCTGGTCATGCCTCCTTTTGACTTGGCTTTGAATTGTTCTGCCGCCGATTTTTCTCCGGTTGTCAACTGGTTTTGGTTTTTTCCCTTAAAAAATTGGTCCCGGTTTTCTCGGTGGCGAACTAGTTGTAAAAGTAAGGTTAACGATATGACTGTTGTAAAAAAAAGGAAAATTGCATTAATGTCCCTAAACTTGCAGCAGCGATTCTCACATTGCCCTCTAAACTTGATTTTTACTTAGTCACCCCACTAAACTTGTCTCTGTTTGTCCGGTTGCCCCAAAACAGTTATGGCAAATGTTAAGTGCTGACGTGACGTTTACGTGACTGTTAACAGTTGATATGCCTACCACGTGACATTTACATGACGGTTAATGTGTCTAGTTATTAATTAAAAAACTATAAAAAATATTAAAAAAATCAAAAAGTAGAAAACTGAAATCAAATCATAAAAAAAGGTTAAAAATAATAAATCTGAAAAAATCAAAAGTTCTTTTTGATTTTGTCAATTTTATGGTTCCTCTTTTTATTTTCCTGAATTTTCTTCCTTTTTTTAGTTTTTATGTTTTTTCGATTTTAATCATTTTTCCTAATTTTGGGGATTTTTTATGCCTTTTCATTTTTTGTGATTTTTTTCCTAATTTTCATAATTTTTTATAAAAATTTTCATCAATAACTTGGCACAACAACTGACATGTAAGCGCCATGTGGCAGCCAAATCAACTGTTAACTGCCACGTAAGTGTCATATCAGCACTTAACGGTTGTCCTAACGGTTTTGGGGAAACCGTGTGAACGGAGACAAGTTTAGGGGGAAATAAAGTAAAGCTCAAGATCAGGGGGCTACGTGAGAATCTCTACAAGTTCAGGGGGCAACAGTGCAGCTTTCTCTAAAAAAAATCAAGAAGTGGCTTCAACATATTCAAATTATTATTTTTATACACACTAAACGATGTAAATACTTTATAGTCATTTCATGGGTTTTGAATAGTTCTTCATAGAATTATTAAAATATTTTAAAAAAATTACTCTACAACCACTCTCTCGAGATTATAATTTTTTAGATTAAAACTTTCTGTCGAGATTAAATTACGGCCTATTGCCATGGCTCACTCCCTGACGGCCCAATCGAACAGCCTACCAGGGCTCGGCCCCCTGGAAGGTTCTATCTGCCCATATGCATCTCGCCAACAAGATCTGACCGCACGGTGCGTAATGGCCTAGGATTCGTGTTTGAGTCCGACTCAACAGAGTTCTGCACGGCCACGAGAAGACCGGACGTGGTTTCCGGATTGGATTAGAGTCGTGATCCCCAAGATTAGAGATTACCTTATCTACCGAGGGTGTATTTGGCATGTCTTGAGTTCGTTACGATCTCGTAGTTAGCCCTACCGATATTCCTCAGAGGTCGGTTTGCTCAGACTATATAAACAGGCCCCTATAGCGTTTAGAGGATCCACGGCCTTTAGATTTTTCGCATACTACTCACGAGGCTCGCTTGATCTCGCCGAGTTCCACCTTGTAATTCTCTTTGATATAAAGAAAGGCCGGACGTAGGGCTATTATCTCCCGAGAGGCTGAACCAGGATAAAACCCCCGCTCTGCTCGTTCTGTTGTTCGTGGTTGTTCGGCGTGTCTCCTATCTCCTCTTTGAAGAACCTTGGTTGACTTGGGTCAATATCCAACCGTCGGCAATTGGCGCCGTCCGTGGGGATACGCAGATCGAGCATGTCGAATCGAGTCGCCGATCTGTAGATACTTCCCGAGGGCTACGACTCGGAAGGGCAAGATGTCTCTTCCTGCGGATCGGATCGATCCTTCGATCTTGATCGCCTTCAGTCTGGTTCCCGGCTCCTTGCTCGGGATCGGATCTCTTCGCGACCGGCAGCTCTTCGCCCGGAAGCGCTCATCTGTCTCCGCGACGAGCTCCGTGCTCGGGTGGATCTCTTCGCCGGCGCTCTTCGCCCGGCGTTGTCGTCCTCGCGACGAGCTCCGTGCTCGGGATCGGATCTCTTCGATCGGGCGCTCTTCGCCGAAGCTCATCTCGTCCCGCGACGAGCTCCGTGCTCGGGATCGGATCTCTTCGCGCCGGCAGCTCTTCGCCGGCGCGCGTCTGTCCCGCGACGAGCTCCGTGCTCGGGCCGGATCTTTCGCGACGGTAGCTCTTCGCCCGAGCGCGTCTCGTCCCCGCGACGAGCTCCGTGCTCGGGCCGGATCAAAACTCCTTCCGGATTCCGGCCGTTTACCTGGCGGTGGATGACGGAGAGAGTGACCAGCGCTTGGAACATCGACCGGCTTCGTAAGTTCCTCGTAGGTCTTTCGCTTCCTAGCTTCGCTTTTTCTCAAATTTCGCGCTTTAGTTCGTCCAAGTCTCGGCCGCCAAGTAAAGTTCAACCCATTGAACGGTGAATGTCCGACCCCTGCGCCCTCCTCACCACTTGTCTTCTCAGACTACTCTTTCTCTCTGGTAACACTTGATGGCTGCCCGGTCTTGCGAACTCTTGGCTTCGCAATCTTAGGGTTTTCCCTGCCCATATCTAGCTTCAACAAGTTCCTAAACTCAGAGTTGCGTAACACGGCATCCAGCATTGCGGCTAAGCCTGCTCTCGTAAGCCCTCCGCGGCAGAGGCACTTACCGCTCACGGCACGACCACTTGGCAAAACCTGCTCTCGTAAGCCCTCCGCGGCAGAGGCACTTTCCTTGTTCGGTTACCTTCGGAATCGCCTAACTTACGTTAACGAGCAGTTCCTGGAACGAGTCGACCAGGATACGGGCGTCGCTCTAACTCTCTACGCACGTGCTTGAAGTCGCAAGTTCAGATCTTCATGCATCGTCCGTACCGGGGGCTAGGGCGTCGCTCTTTCTCTTGTGCACTTGTTCGAGTTCGCAAACTCAGGTCCTCGAGCAGCTGCACAACGGGGGCTGGGAGTTAGGCTAAGCGTTCTACCGGTTTTCTTAAACTTTCTAGCGCTGTTCGCCTTGCTCTTGGTTTCCTGTTCGTCCTTGTCTTTTGTTGCTCTTTTTTGTAGAAAAAGTCGCTTCGGTCGACTCTCGCTCGATTCAAGCGCCGCTCCACGGTCTTGAGTGCTCGTCGGCTCCTCGAGGATCGCCTCTCCTCGGTCGATTGGACTTGAGCTGAATTTCGCAACCCCAGACGTTTTCGCTTTTCAGCCTTTCCTTAGCGTTGGTTTTCCAAAACCTCGTTGGTCTTTCGCTCGTAGCGCCCCCACGTCTGAGCATGTCTTTTTATCCGCAACGATCATGCGGCTCCGGTTAACAAGCGGTGCACCACCGATGGAGTTCGCCACCGTAAGCGATTCTCATCGCAACGGGCATGCCCACCGTAGTCGATTCTCATCGCAACGGCACTCTGGCGCTGGTTCCGCACTCCGAGGCGACACTAACGCTGCACGGGTCCATGCCCGGATAAGATTTCGCCTAGCACGTCTTGCCTGCGGCTAAGGTCCCGATCGCCTCCCCTGGTTAGCGGTCTTAGCCACAGCGGGGATGCACTTGCCCGCACACGTCTTTTTTATCCATGCTACGTCCTTTCTAGCACGGTAATCCGGAGCAATGCACCACCAACGGAGTCCTGCCCACCGTAAGCCGATTCTCATCGCAACGGGCACTCCTGGCGTCGGTTCCGCATTCGCCGAGGTGACAAAAACGCTGTCGGGGGACGTACCCGGAAAAAATTATGTCTTGTGCGGATAGGTCGTCTTTTGCGTGTTTTCTAAAACTCGCTTTGCTCTTCTTAGAGCCTGTTCTTGCTCTCTTTTTTCCCCTTGCTGGCTCGTTTCTTGTTTGTCTTCTGTAGGAAATACAGGAACGGGGAACGTCAAACTCTGGTGATGGTCGCGGCGAGGTTCCAGGCTTTCCCACCAAAACCGATGTCTGCATCCCTCTCTTCCCGGGCACGCTCCGCGCAGGCCCGGAGACCGATTCACTTCATCCGCGTATGATTTCTCGTCTTTGCCCGGCACTGACCTTCACAGTTCGGCTAAGTCAAGGTAGTGCGCCACCAACGGAGTCCTGCCCACCGTAAGCCGATTCTCATCGCAACGGGCATGCCCATCGTAAGCCGATTCTCATCGCAACGGGCACTCCAAGCGTCGGTTCTGCACTTGCCAAGACAACGCTTACACTGTCGCAAGGAATACGTCATGGGTAAAGCGTTGATTTCACACGTTCTCTTGCGGCTCTGACTGCAACGGGTTGTGGATCACCTTGCACCGGGCAGTTCTTCGCCCGGAGCGCGATTCGTCCCGCGACGAGCTCCGTGCTCGGGCCGGATCACCTCGACCGGCGGCTCTTCGCCCGAGCGCTGGCTCACCGGGTACGTCTTCGCCTGGTCGTACTTTCTGGTTCCTTTAACGAGTTCCGTGCTCTGGGACTGGATCTCTTTACCTGGTTCCTTCGACGAGCTCTACGCTCTGGGACTGGGTCACCTTTCCCATTCGTACGCATTGTCTGCTCCTAACACACGATCTACGTCTAGAGGCACATCACCTTCGCTCCTGAGCACGACGTTTGCTCGAGAGCGCAATCTTTATTTCCTCGGGCAAGCTTTAGCCCGAGAGATGATTCCTCTATTTTCGTTTATGTTTTCCTAGGCATCTGAATGCCTGGATGCAGCAGCACGAGTCCGTCTCGCGACTTGTTATGTTCATTCTCCCGGAAGATCTGATCTTACCGGATGCGGTGGTACGCTCTTCACTACTAAGAATCCAATCCCTCCTTGATGACGTTCACCTCAAGGAGATGATTCACCTCACTTCTTCCGATTTACGAGGGTGGGTACTCGCTCGGACAGACGTCGTTCCTTGTTCGACGCAACAGAGTTGCTCGGCACTGGGCGGGTTTGTCTGATCCCGAACAAGACTTGTTCGGTTGAACCGTAACCTGTTCGATCGATTGTTACATGTCTTTGTAGCAGCGAAATTTCCCTCTTCGTGACTTAGAGTCTCAAGAGGAAGACCCCACTCTAGTGAGTCCTTCCACTTGAGTCTCGGGGGCTAGCCGTCGGGGATTAAATTACGGCCTATTGCCATGGCCCACTCCCTGACGGCCCAATCGAACAGCCTACCAGGGCTCGGCTCCCTGGAAGGTTCTATCTGGCCCATATGCATCCTGTCGAACAGCATCCTGGCTGGCACGGTGCGTAATGGCCTAGGATTCGTGTTTGAGTCCGACTCGAACAGAGTTCTACACGGCTACGAGAAGACCCGGACGTGGTTTCCAGGATTGGATTAGGAGTCGTGATCCCCAAGATTAGGAGATTACCTTATCTACCGTAGGCTGTATTTGGCATGTACTGAGTTCGTTACGATCTCGTAGTTAGCCCGGCCCGATATTCCTCGGTAGGTCGGTTTGCTCCGTACTATATAAACAGGGCCCCTATAGCGTTTAGAGGATCCCTGGCCTTTAGATTTTTCGCATACTACTCGCTGAGACTTGCTGATCTCGCCGAGTTCCACCTTGTAATTCTCTTTGATATAAAGAAAGGCTGGACGTAGGGCTATTATCTCTCCCGAGAGGCTTGAACCAGGATAAAAACCCACATCTCTGTTCGTTCTTTGTTCGTGGTTGTTCGGCGTGTCTCCTATCTCCTCTTTGAAGAACCTTGGTTGACTTGGGTCAATATCCCAACCGTCGACACTTTCAGTATCTTTAAGTTGAAAATAACAATGTCTTAGATATAATAAACAACTAAAAAAGAAGATATCAATTAAAATAAGCTATAGCAAATGGACACATTTTTGTTAGCGTGGCAATGGCAAGTGGTTCATGTTTTCGTTGCACAATGTTTACCTTGCAATTTGTAGATGTGAATATGAAAATCGTATATCCATGCTCATGCTAAGTACGATGAAATAACACTTATAATAAAAGAAATGAATTTTTGATGATAGAATTCAAAGTTGCAAAGTTGAGATGTAATTGTCCATTTCTCCAATCTCGTTTAAACTTGCATATCATTATCATGTCGGTATTGCTCTGAATCTGATGTGCGACGCACGTTGGGCGCCAGCCGCGCATACTTGTCTCCCACACAAAACAAAGCAATGAAAGGCACGTGATGGAGCGCCATGTTATCCCTGCTTTTCCCAAACTCAGCTCGTCATGCAACCAAAATTGTGGCTCTTCCTCAAAATGATTTAGTAGATGCTCAAGGAACGAAGCTCAAAGCCAAATTGGACACCCACTTGCCTTTAAATGGGAACCCCTAAAAAGTAGCCATTTGGACACAAGCGCACTACACGCCAGACGTTCAGCACACGCCGAATGGTTTGGCTCAACATTCGAACCGTCCAAGCCCGACAAACATAGCGCGCTGCACACACACCCACTTGACAGTGCGTTGGATGGTCCGACGCACTACTCCAACAACACAACACACTAGACATGGAGGACAGCATGCCAGACCTTCCGGCACACCGTCTAGACGCAACCCTGTTTCCACCAGAGCTCTCTAGACGCGCCAGACAATTTGCCAGATGGTTCGGCAAGGTTATTAAGTTGGTAAGTCCAGTCAAGTCTAGAAGGGACAGACTTACCGACTAGTCGACTTGTCAGTCGATTAGTCGTTGTCTTGCCAATAAATAAATATAACATTTACATAGGTTTATGCGTGAATCTTCATATATATAAAGAGTAGCTAATATTCACAAACAACCTTCATAAACTTCACAAACAGGCAACAATGGCTACTGGCTAGTTCCAAGCTTAGGCTCTATTCTTTTCAGTTTAATAGTTTAACGACTTATCTATGTTTTAAAAGACATATGCTCTTAGTTTTTTAGTTTGTTTTTTCGTTGTTTTGAAGATGGGTCCCAGTGCTTTAAAAAGCAAGTCAAATGAAATTGATCCGAATCTCGAAACTATCTCGAGAAACTCTCGAAATTCAGTCATTTCAGCCGTTCAGCTCAGCTCAAAAGAACAGAACCTTAATTACATAAATAATAACTAAATATAAATAAGAAAAAGACACTTATAAGTCATAACTCATAACACATTAAGTTAACACATAGTCATCACATACATAATAGGTCTCAAGTCATAAATAATTAAATAGTTGCAAACATAAAAGTTGAAACTTCAAAATTCATACTCAAAACTCCAAATAAAGGACAGACTAATAAAGAGTTCAATACGGACCATACAACTAAACACAAGTCTCAAATATCATCCACATCAATATTATCCAAATCCAAATGACCCGCATTAGCATATGCACCCCTCATGGGGAGGGCTACTATGCGTAAAAGCACCATAATCATCTTCAACTTCTTCATCATTAGCCGCATAATCTTCATCATCATCATCTTAACCATTATTAATGTTATCATTATTGACTTCAAGATCTTGCTCACTTCTAACCGCCTTGTCTGCATGCCATGCATAAGTAAGAGCCCCACCATGTGTCCTCCTTGGCAAATTGCGACCTTAAAGAGAACTTGAAGCACTAATGGCATCAACTTGAGACCATATAAGATCATTCTCTCTATTAACCTTCTCATTGTGATTGTCCACCTATTCGTTATCACATTGTAATCATCTAAGACTAAAGGGTTACCATTGCCTCCTTCCTCGCACAATCTTTGAAATCTATCTGCCATCTTTTATTGTATTGAATACACCAAATCATTCAACCTAGTATACTCCAAATGATTTTTTCTTGATATGAATTGAGAGTTACAATAAAAGATTAAAAATGATAGTAAGTGTGAGATACTAACATTTTAGTAACATGCAACAAGGTAAAATAATTGACTTGTAATATTACTTTCAAATATAAAATCAAAGTGCTTCAATTACGCTCACATCTAGAAGCGGAACAATAAAAGCTAACGATGGCTTTGCAAATGATTGAAGCTTATGCACAAGACCACCATATGTAGCCCACCAAAGAACTACAACGAAATATAAGCACAATGAATTAGTTGTTGAAACTAAAGGCAAATATGCAAGAAAAATCACGAGAAGGGGCAAATATACTTACAAGGACTTTTTTGTTCTTTGACTGCTAATTGAGATGAAAAGGTAGACCCGGCCATCCTCATGTACTCGTCAGCTTGCCTACTTATTGTACTTTGTAGGTCATCATCAATAACAAGTTTCCATAGCACATCATTAAACATTGATCTTAGGCACCAACTTGACTTTTAGTTGGGTCTTTTGTTTAAACTTCATAGAATCGATTTGGGTTTAAGAACAATGCAGCCTTCTGCAACTTTTTCTCCATTTGTTCTCTTTACCGTTTATCAATAATGGTAAGCAACTTCTTCCGTAGGCTCTCTCTGCCTTCAAAACCTTTATCAATTTTAGACCTTGCCTCTTCGATGCTTGCAGTAACATCTGGCATTGTAGGCTTCTCATCACCATCAACAAGCATCAGGACAATAAGAGGTTGTGATGCTCTAATACAATCTTGCATTGAGTTCTAAAAGGCTAGAGCAATGATTATGTCCGTCACATTTCTCCCCTCCTCTGTGCTTGACAACTTGGACCTATTCCAATCACTTGTCAAGAGATATCTCAAACCTTGCTTGTGCTTATATATGCTTTAAAAAAGTAAGAAAAAATGTAGCAAATCGTGTAGCTGCAGGTCTCACAAGATCACCCATGTCTTTTCTCCAATGGCATAAAGAAGCTTCCTATGTTTATAGATGAATATTGTTACTCGTCGAGCACCTGCTATGCATATCTTGCACTCTGGTATTTTCTAATGTCTTCACAAAAGGTACAAGCAATAAACAGCACAAGGCATCAAAAATAAAAAGGGAATCCTTTGCATTAGCAATCTGCTAGCTACCTTGAAGTTCGCTCCATTATCTATAACAAGTTGAACAACATAGTACATACCTATGGCATCGATTATTCTCTCCAAAAGATCTGCTAATATTTGAGCATCTGCTAATACACTTGAAGCATTAACAGACTAAGAAGAATGTCCCCTCAAGATTATGAACAAGAAATTAATCAAATGTCATCCTTTTTTTAGTCCATCCATCTAACATGAGTGTACAACCATATTCTGCCCAAACCAACTCATGCCTCTCCGTCAGTTGATCTGTCTTCATCTTGGCCTTCTGAAGTAATGGCAGCCTAATACCATGAAATGAAGGTGGCCGATACCCACTACCATGTTGCTTAACAGCCTCAAGCATGACTTCGAAGACCCTTGACTTCACAACATATATCACATTCATAAAAAATCAACAACATGCATATCAATTGTTGCCTTTTCTTCCTTTGTTCTCCTTGACAATGTAGTTTGAGAAAAGTTCTTAGAATACTTGTCACGAACTATCTCTTTGGGTGGCCTACGAAGCATAGAAGCTATTGACTAGAGGCCATACTTATTGTTGTTTTCGTTCCCCTGGCTGAACATCTTGCCCAATCTCATCATTTGCACATTCATTTCTGTCATCATCATCATCAAGCTGAATAGGCTTATGTCTTGCATTCCTCTTTAAGTAATCTCCCATCTGTCTCATTATAGTTGTTGTTATCTTCTCACATTTTTCAACATCTCCAAACCCTCCGCAAGGTGTTGCTTTAAACTTTGAACTCCAGCATGCATTCTCTTGCCATAAAAGGATGCATTCGACAACATCCTTCTTGTTCAAATATGGCAAAAAACCAAATTTCCATGCCGGGTCGTTTGATTCAGCCTTCCGCTTTGGATCCTTTGATGGATCATATGGTTGGTTTAGTGCTAACTGCTGCATCATGGCCTTCGCCTGGATCTGCCATCTGCAGAGGTTGGATGTCGGAGCAGGGGTAGCAGATCAGAGAAGGCAGAGACGGCTGGAGCTCAGAGCAGAGGAGAGGAGAGGCGCCGAGGCGGTGGGTGCCGAGGAGAGGAGAGGCGCTGAGGCGGGTGGGCACTGCACTGCCTCAAGGAGGCGCTGTGGGGCAGCGGCGCTACAACGGCGGCGACGCCTTCCTTCCCTAGGGTTTGTGCATCGGGGCACCTCTCCCTCCAATTTGCAGCAGCTGGAGGCTTGTGTCCTGTTTTTAACTTTGCCAAGAGACTACCAAGCCGCTTGCCGACACGTCAATGGCAAGTCACCTGACTTGCTTACTAAGTCGAGTCGCCAACATGAGTCGCCTGCTCTGGACCAACTGGATGACTAGTCGTCGACTTGATAAAAATGCGGTTCGGCACACCAGTCTAACAACGCAACACGCTGGACAAGGTGCACAGCGTGCCGGATGGTCCGACACACTGTCCAACCGCAACCCCATTTCCATCAGAACTCTCTAGATGCATCGGACGGTTCGGCAACACGTCTGATAGCAATACCACAAGCGACAAACTCTTTGGACACGCCGGACTATGTATCGGACGGACTGGCAGTGCCAGAATACTTTGGACGAGCCGAAAGTGTGCTGGACAGTCCGATAGGCCATCGGGCCGCAATAGCACCCAACACAGACACAAAAACCGACACTCGAACCTCACTCCCTAGCACTTAGAGACACACTCAACCTAGTGCTTCACGGGATAACGAGATCCAACACCACAAGCATATGCTACGTTCTCATTTTTCAATAAATTTTTCCACTGGATTTTGATGGTGTTTTGACGAGACATATGCATTTCGCTAGCAAGGTCCACAGGGAATATTGCAGAACTAATAGTTATGGGCCGGTTCGGCTAGCCCATCGAGTACAATTAAAAGTCGTGTAATAGTCGGTGAACGATCCGGGTACTTTCTTCATTGGATCTAGTATAAAACCTAAACAACCTAAATATAAATAAAGGTAGATGCACAATGTATTATGTATCTGAAATCAATAAACCAGAATCTCATTTTTGCATTTGTCTTCTCTGTGATTGCACAATTGTTGCTATATATTTAGACTTCACCGAACAGCGAGGTTTCAAAAATATTTACCTTAAGAACCACAACATTGCTATTGTTGCGTTGGCTTATTACTGTAAAAAATTTGAGAGCCCTCAAAATAAGATCTAAAGATTATAAAAAATAATTAAAAATAGTTTTACGATCTTTGGAAGGAGTACTAAAAGTCACGAAAAAATCGTTATAAATTATCACAACATATAGGCTAAATAAAAATAATAATACGCAATGGTACCATACAATCAAAAGAACGAGGTCTTGGCATCCGTCTGGATTTGCTCTTCCCGTCTGATTTGCCTTTTTTTCTTTGGTCTGGAAGAGACGCATTTTATCCTCTCCCCCGACCTCGAACAGCCCAGCCCCCGCCGCAGTAGCCGTACACACCACTCCAGTGCGCCACCAGGCCACCATGCTGCTACTCCACTGCTCGCCGCGCCTCCTCCCCCGCCTCCCCGCATCCAGCGACCTCCCCGCATCCAGCGATCTCCCCGCATCCTCTTTCGCCCGCCCCGGCCGCCGCCGCCGGCCCCGCCGCTCTACCGCCGCCCGCGCCGAGCCGGAACCGCCGCCGTCCACCTCCGTGGCCGAGCCCCCGTACGCGGGCGACGGCGACGGCCCCGTGGAGCTCCGTGCACCGACGCTCTTCTCCATCGACGAAAACCCCACGCCGCTCCAGACCGCCACCAGCGTCCTCCTCACCGGCGCCATCTCCGTCTTCCTCTTCCGCTCCCTCCGCCGCCGCGCCCGCCGCGCCAAGGAGCTCGTAGTCCTCCTCCCCATCCCCCGCCGCCTCCACTCCACTCCGCAGCGCAACGCCTCGCCTTACGCTCTTACGCCTTTCATGGTGCTGTCCATTGACGCAGAGGGTGCGGTCCGGCGGAGTGAAGAAGCCCAACAATCTGAGCGAGGAGGCCCTGGAGGGGCTGAGGCTGATGAGCTCCTCGCCGATAGAGACCGACAAGCCGCCGTCACCCGTGCAGGCGCTGCTCGGCGGGATTGCGGCCGGGGTCATCGCGCTCATGCTCTACAAGTTCACCACCACCATCGAAACCGCGCTTAACCGGCAGACCATCTCCGACAATTTCTCGGTCAGCTCCACAAACCATCATGTTCTTGTCGCTTCTTGTTCGTCCCGTGCTAGCATTGGCGAGAAATTGGTTTATGGTTTGCCTGCATTTGTTTGTTAGTGTTTATTAAAATTGGAATATAAACTAGAAATTATTGTGTTTCCTACCTTCTGGGAAAGCTTGCTTCAAAGGTGTATGTTTTAAACTAGTTGTAACCTGTGATAGGCAGCTGGGCAAAAAAAGTGTTGTGCTTGTCACTGGGTATTTGCATGTCGAATTTTGAATGCACTTGGCAAGATAGCTTCTAATGTATACGTGTCCACTCTCACACGTCCTGCAAAAATGTAAGCTGACCAGACACATGCCAAAGCAGCTAAAAACAAACTTATTTGTGGCTAAAGGCATAGAAGGCATTTGAAATATGGAAACGATAATTCAGTGTGCCGAATTAAACAAATTTCCTATGATGCATTATATAATTTCCTACAAGTAATCAATTCAGATTGGTTTTCAACAAATTATAAACATAACTTCTATTCATTTTGGCCTACTATTTCTTAAATCAGAAAAATCCAAAAAGCTATAATGTTAGAATTATATTAAACCTTACTTTTTCTATAAAAAAATATTTTGATTTTTCATTGTATTATGAACTGGAAATAAACATGAACCAAATTGAACCTGATATTGAAACAATAGAATAGTTGTAAACTTGAAATTAATTCAAGTGATAACCAGTGGTTTGGAGCAACATACAACTGTGGTCATTATTTGGAATTGGAGAGGTAGATACTGTGCCAGTGAATAGCAGAATGTGTTACAGTTGTGTTTAAAACATTGTTTTTTGTTTGATGGTACATATGAAAAATGCCCTCTAGTTAATATAAAATTTTATAACTTCAAAACTCTGTCTAATTAGAGTGCCAACAGTCATTGTTGTGGTCATGCCTGTTGTTTAAATTCTAATTTCCTATCAGTATGCCCTGTATCATTAGCTAGTTACTAGAAGTAGGATGTAAATTGCATCTAGCATTTGCATTTGTTTGAGGTATTTGGTCATCGTAAAAATAAATAACACACTCTTTGTCTCACCCATATCTCTCTCACGTGCCTGATACCCATCTGTGGGTACGTTGCTAGATTCAGTTAGTAAATTTTGTATATTCAGAACATAAGTGTATGTGTAGGTTTCATGATAGTTTATCACTATAATTAGCTCACAGCTTGTCTAATGGAATCTACTTTGTTTTTTCATATTCAGGTTCGTCAGATAACGATAACAATAAGGTGCCTGAAACTTCATCCAGTTTCTTTTTTTTTTTTTCCTCTGTTGTGTTGTCTTTTGTTAATCTAATTAAAAAATTGTCTTTCCTCTGCAGAACAATTATAAATGGGCTGTGTTACTTAGCAACTTTTGTGTTTGGAATCAACGCAGTGGGATTAGTACTGTATTCCCTGCAGCTTACTTTTGCTTCCATCATGGATGACGACTCCAGCAGATCTTCAGCAGAGAAAAACAGCGAGCAGTCCAACACATCTAGCTCCACAGGTTCCACAAGTAATAAATCAGCCAGCAGTGATTTGCAGCAGATCTCAGACAACAGTAAAAACTCGACAGAGTAGCTGAGGGGTTCATGCAACGCAACGCAATTCCTAAAATCTGAGGGTATATATGATCGGGCAATCCTTGCGAGCATATTTTGTTCTCATCTTATACTGCAGCATCATTCTAAGTGCAAATCTACGCTAGTGAAGTTATAAGTTAGGCTAACTGTAACATGTGTTTAAAAATATAGGCCAGCAGTAACGTTTAAAAACATTTTGGTTAGTCATTTTGCACAAACTTGTGGTACAAATTCATTTGCCCATGCTGATCATCGTTACCCCAAATGTTTTTGGTGGAAATTGTAGTTCTACAGGTTGAATAACGTTGTCACAACTCCTTGCTGCTAGAAATCTAGAATACCATCTTAGAAACTGTTACTGTTTTGTAACAGGTACAAATTATGGCTTGAGTGCATCATTCTGGAGTGCAAGATCTACATTAATAAGATATAATTAGGCTCGTAGCAAACTAGCAACATGTGTTAAAAAATTTTGTTTGAAATTGCAGAAAAACATATGGCATAATTTTCTATTCACTCTTGCCGACTGTCAATAGCCTGGATGCTTTTAGCAGAAATTGTAAAGTCTACATTTTGTTTTCCGCTCAAAAGATTCAACAAACTGAATAACTTCAAAAAAAAAAAAAACTCCTTGCAGCTGGAATACCATCTTAGAAAATGTTACTGTCTTGTACCAAGTATAAATCCAGAGTGGAAATAACAAATTCAGATTTCAAATGAACGGTTGCCGCTGTCAAGTGAATGATACTGGTTTTGCAAGGTGCAACATTCTGGAAAGGTCATTGGAACTTGCCAATACAGATTACAGCAATTGAGGCACGAGCTAGCGTTTTGCCAAGTCTGCCGATGCCCTCCCAACTCTGTGGCACACCTGAACAAAAAGATGTAACTAGAGAGAGCCTAGAGTAGCCGGTAGTTCTATGTTTATACAAACTTTTGTATTTTTTTTTTTTGGCTGATTTGCTGTCTCCAACAACAAGAAGTTCAACGCTGTGCTGAATTTGAAGCAATTCAGTACAAAAAATAAAGATTTCCCTACCATTCCAATAAGCCAAAAGGTTATTCAGATAAGTACCTCATGGAGACTGCTTTTCCTATATCGTTTTGACTTTAAACATAGTAGTCTAATGGTGTTCAAAAAAATTACTCATTTGAGGTTCTTAACATCGTAGCATTAGGGTAGGAATTAAAATACAAGAGAGAAGAATAAAGTAGGGTATAAATGATTAAAACATGATGAATAATGATATGATAGTCCGGTCAACATTGGTTATGCCCTCAGTGCATGTTCCTGCACAAAATAGAAGAATCACCTCCATCCATTCCAACCTCTTTGGACAATTGAACTACAGATCAGAACTATTTATTCAATCGGCAAAAAAAACGAACATTGCATGATTCAAACCATAACCCAGTATTTGGCATACATTTCTATTGGCAATCTGGTACTCACTAACAAAATAAACCCAGTTCGAACTCTATGTTGTCCATGCAGATGCAGAAACAGTATTGATCATGCGGAACCATGCAGATGCAGAAACAGTATTGATCATTCGGAAGCAGAATTATTGATAATTTTTTAGACCAGAATTCAGTATTGATCATGCAGAAGCAAAAGCGACAGCGCAAAAGACCTTGCTAAAACACAAACTTGAAACCCCTGACAATGACTCCCCGTCGCCGGTACGCGTGGAGGCGCCCTGCCGCGCGACGTGATCACTGCCTTTTGCCGGCGCCAGCACCCTTGCCGCCGCCGCGGCCGACTTCAGACTTGAGCACCTGCGTCCCGAGCTTCCGCTCGTACTTCAGCGCCTGCCGCGCCTCGGCGAGCTCCCTCGTCTTGGCATTGCCCAGCTCCTTGTTCAGTCGGCTAATCTCGCCCTTCGCCTTGGCGAGAGCCTTCTCCTTCGCCTGCAGCTCCGACCGAAGCACGCCGCCGTTGCCACCATCAGGCGCCTTCCTCTTCTTCCTGGCCGCCACCGCCGACGGGGCGGAACCTCGTGGAGCGTCTGTCCCTGCACGCAAAACGATTAAACATTGCCGCGTCTGTACTCCATTGGTGCCCAATTCTGGACATGCGCATGCGTACCGAGACATGCTGGGGCGCGGCTGATCTTGGCGGCGACGAGGTTGCTCTCGGATAGGTACGTCTTGAGGTCGACGACGCCTTGCCCCTGCGCCAGTTTGCGCGCCACGGCCGCCTCCTTCTCGGTGAGCAGCGGGTCGCTCGTCGCTTCTTTGGTCGGCATTCCCCAACGCACCGGGCACAGCCAAGGCGCGCCGGGCGGCGGCGACACCTGCAGGAACTCCTCCTTCCACGCCTTGTTGGACGTGGGGAGCCCCGTGAAGAGCGCCGGGACGCTCTCTCTGGCGCGGAAGGAGAACCAGCCCTTCCCCTTGGGCAGCGGCGCGAGGGTGAAGAAGTGGCGGAACACCGGCAGCGAGGGCGCGCCGGCGCCGCGGAAGTGGCAGAGCACGGCGAACCCGACGAGGACGCGCCAGCCGTTGGGCGCGAGCTGCGACGGCGCGATGCCGAAGTGCGCGAGCGCGTCGCTCAGGAACGGGTGCAGCGGCAGGCGCATGCCCGCCACGAAAGCCTGCGCGTACACGCAGATCGGCACGGCGCCGGCGCGGCCCCGCGCACCGGCCGCTGCGGCGGCGCGCACGCGGCCTGGGCGGCGCCGGCCGGGTGCAGGCCGAACCCCTCCGGGATGCTGTACCTGGCGCGGAGCCCAGCGAGTGACTCCTGCGTGCGCAGCGTGGACCTGAACTGCTCCGGCACCGGCCATGAAAGCACCGTCTCCTCCTCATGCACGCGGCGGCCTCCCCGCCCCCCTCCCCCTCCCGCTCGAGGCAGCTTCACCGGCTTGACGTCCTCCCCGACCCCAGCACCGCCGTATCCGTGGCCGCCAGGCCAATGCTGGAGCAGCGGCGGCTTGACGTCGCCCTCGTCGTGGTACGGGAGGTATGAGCCCTCGCCTTGGTCGATGTAGGCCGGGGGGTACGAGTACGACCCCTCGCCGCCGTCGAAGTAGGGGTCGTAGGAGCCCTCCTCGTCGTCGTCGTCGTAGTACGGGGCGTAGGAGTGGACGCTGCGGACCTCGTGGGCGTGGTGGGCGGAGGAGGAGGAAGAGGAGTTGAACCACGACATGGCTGGCGATCCAGGCGGCGCCGCGCTGCGGTTGCACTAGCGCACGGACGAGTCGGGAGAGGCGAGGATGATTGTGGTGGTGGTGGTGGGGGATTTGCGAGAGAAGGAACGGGCAAAAGGCGGTTGGGTTTTCTCTCGGCTTCCTTCCCGGGGAAGACTCGTAAAAAAAGGAAACGAGAGGAAAAAGGAAATATCTCGCGCGGATAATGGGGACAAAATTGACGAGACCATCTGCTGACCGCCAGCATGGCCGGTGAAATTCGAAAATCGAATCGAGGGCCGGATAGTTCGAATAGTGCTTTTTTTTTTATATATATAGAGAAAGTCTATTTAATAGTCCACTTAGATTTATCTTTTTTTCAGTCGATCCTCCTCCTCCCCTTCGGCGACCTCCTCCTTTCCGTCTTCCTCCCCTCCGACGACCTCCTCCTCTCCCGCCGCCGTGCTGCCATGGATGGGTTAGGGTTTAGGTGGGG
This sequence comes from Raddia guianensis, assembly GCA_036346415.1. Taxonomy (NCBI): domain Eukaryota; kingdom Viridiplantae; phylum Streptophyta; class Magnoliopsida; order Poales; family Poaceae; genus Raddia; species Raddia guianensis. The sequence goes on along the minus strand of CM070535.1, from coordinate 47,153,398 downwards.
TTCGGGTTCGGTGTCGCTGGCTTAGAGGATGGCGGAGAGGCGTTCAGCTTTAGTGGGGAATGGGTGAGCGGAATGAGAGCAATAATGCACTTGGAGCTGTGGAGGAGAAAAGCGGTTGAGGCGGTGGCGAGTGGAGGCGACATTGGGTTAGGTTAGTGAGGTAGAGTCGTGAGGGAGATTAGGTGGCAGGCTGCTAAGCCAAGGCGGCAGCAAGTGAGGCGGGAGGAGGAGGAGGAGGAGGAGGAGGAGGAGAAGGCGCTCGGGCCATCGAGGCAAGGTAAGCGAGGCGGTGGAGGGAGGGAAATGGGAAAGTAAGAGAGAGGGAGTGGGGGCGCAGGGTGTGGATTAAATCTGGACCATTCAATTTAGATCTGAGGGTTGACAAAGATCGACTGAAATTACTCTCAATTTCAGTCGACTGACAGATAGACAGTCCCTTTTTTTAACACCTTGCTGCGGGTACTAGGGTGGTAAGCGCACCCCGGCGAGCCGTGATCAATACTATAAAAAAAGAAAAGAAAAGAAAAAAAAGAGGCAGTGATGCAATCTAGTACTAACAATTTTTGGTTTGCCTAGAAATATGAGAGAGCTTTAAGTTGACAACATAACAAGCTCCAAAGATATCAACAAAGGCTAAAAAGAATATTTTTTTAGAAAAAATTGAGAATGACTAAAAGTCTCAAAATGTAAGTACAAACCGTTACTTCGTATAACTTTCGCAAAATAATTTTCGAAGCAATAGGTTTTGATTTTAATCTAAGGTAAATTAAACAAGGCATGAGAGAATTAAAGAAGCAAAATAACTTTAAAAATCTTTTTGCAGTGATACCAACTCTTGTTACATCTTCAACAAAAATGGGTGCAGTGTATAATATGGTTCTTTTCAAAAGACAGGAAATAGCACATCTTCTGTCTTTGTTCGCAAGAGTTCATACTATGACATAAGAGAGACACCTGTTCGATGGCTACAACATGATCATTAGTAGAGACCAAGATTTCCATGCATGCAAGTGTGAACTCTAAATGCTCCTAAGCTTTCGAAAATAAAATTATTTCTAACTACCTCCTGATTTATGGTCCGGTGGAACATGTATCGGTGCAATGATTTATGTCATTGCACATTCAGCATTTTTATTACATAGACCTAAGTACTATATGATCTGCATTACTGGAATTTCCATTGGTTCATACACAAGCCTATCTAGGCTGTGGTACAATAAATATACTAAAAATTACCAACTGCACTCAAATGATAAATTAACAATGCAACCGCTCTTATCTTTACTACTTAAAAGCATCTAATGGTCGTGGTGGTGGTACTGCCAACGTGCGATTTTTACCATCTAACAAAGACTGACCTCTGTACACCGTTCGATCTCCACACCCCATTCTCACCCAGCCGTTGCCCCTAGGTTTCCCCTGCACCTCCCACGATCCCCCTGCACCTCCCACGATCCCGCTGCCTCTCGCCGCCCTAGCCTCAGGCCACCGCGCCTGCGTCGCCACGACTCTGTGCCCATCTTCGTACTCAGCTTGACGGGGCCGCCTCAGCCGTTGCCCCCCTCCCTCTCCCTCACCCAAACCGCCGCCACGGTCCCGGCCTCGCGCTGCCCCAAACTCGCGCCGCCACGCTCGTCCGCCTCCTCTTCTCCCGCTCCTCCTCTTCCCGTCCTCACCCCCTCCTTACGCCATTCTCTCCCCGCGCTGCTCCCTTGTCAGGATCAGGCCTGAACAGGTAAGATACGAAAGAGAATAGAGTAGATAGGAACAGAAATATGTTGGAATGGGATGAGAAAAATAGAAGAATAGGGATGGGGAAGTAGGTAAATAGCTTTGGAAACTTCTGGTCTGCCTTACAAATGGTTCCTTGGCTGCTTATATAGCCGCAGCGGATTACAAATTAAAGGTAGGGCTAAATGCTGAAAGATGCAAAGGAAAAACGACAGAGGCTTGACTGAAACTTCTGGACGTGTACAGTAAATACCGCCTTTGAATCTCACCCTCCGATCTCCATAAACGGAGTGGTATGGATTAATCTGGGCCGCTCCTTCCACCACACCTTTCTCCCCTGTTTTTGTTCCCGCGCTATTTTTTGTTCTAGAAGATTCAGATCCTAACAATGGCCCCCCCTCTTCAGCACATCCTTGTCCTCATGGATGGAATTGAGGAAACACTCTTTTGATGAATTCTGCATCCTCCCAACTATTCGCTTCTTCAGGCAAATTCACCCACTAGATCAACCATTGTACGATAGGTTCATTGTTTTGGGGTACCACTCTCCTCTGCCTCACTGCCACCGGATTTACCTAAATATTGCCCTCCTTCTCCACCAAAGGTAATTGAGAACTAGGGATCACCTTGTTGCCAATATGCTTCTTCAACTAGCTCACGTGAAAAACTGGATGTAGAAGACATTTATTTGGTAACAGGAGCTCATAAGCCACCTTGCCGACCCTCCTGATGACTCTAAAAGGCCCATAGTATCTGGAGTGAAGTTTTTGGGATTTGTGTAAGCTCAGGGATGAGTGCCTGTAGGGTTGGCACCTTAGGTACACCATATCTCCCAATTGAAACTCCCTCTCACTCCCCTTTTTGTTAGCAAACTGCTTGATCCTCTCCTAGGCTCGAGTGAGGCTTTCTTTGATTACTTCATTAGCCAGTTGTCGCCTCTGCGATAGCCCGCTTACTTCCTCATTAGGAGTGTTTGGCATGACCACCTCACTAACCACTGGAGGTAAGGATCCATTCAACGCCTAGAAAGGTGTTGACGGCGTGTTCTCCGCTCAACCACTGCGGATCACACCCCTGGTCAGATTTTTAGTCTGCTAGCCAACTCGATCAAGCTCGGTTCGATTTGAGCGTCGGGCACAACGAGGCGACTTCACAGATTTACCTGAGTTCGGACCCCTCACGGGTAATAGTCCTACTCTGCCGAGCCTTAGCTCTTTTCGATTGTGGTTGAAATGGGAATGTGTTTCTGAGGTGCTTCGAATCTGCGTGTATTCGAACCTCTCTTTGCTCGTCCTCCTCCCCTTTTATACAAGCCTCGAACCGACGGAGAGAGCGGGAGGGTAGGTAAGCGATGATGCCCTTAGTACATCGACAAGACACGACTGAAGAGAGAAGCGTGCACTTGCTTGCCGCCTCGCGTGCCGCCAAGTGGCCTCGACCGCTGCAATACACCGGTGAGTGCGTGGGTGGGGCCCGCCGCCTCCTCGACGCGGACGGCCATCTCAAGCAAACCTTCTCTCTGCCGGTCAATTCTTCGCGCCCACAGTGGATGTACCGCTTTCCAGACCTGCAGGGTCATCAGAAGCGGTAATCATATCCTCAGCTGTCTATCCGTGCGTGATGTCGCATTAAATGCTCTCGTCCTTCGCAGCAGGGGGAGCCTTCATCCTGAAGACTCCTTCTGCAACGTTCCCTGCCGCGCGGGCCCCACCTAACGGTGGGAGACCCTTCGTGCGCCGAGGGGCTCGCCCACACGCCCGGCTGACGCATGGGGCCCTCGTCCGGCAGATCGATGGGCTCGCCCGCCATTGGGTCAGTCGCCCACCGACGCGTAGGGCCCTCGCTGGTCTTGAGAGGGGCTCGCTCACGCACGACTACCGGCGCGTGGGGCCCTCGCCTAGCCTTCCAAGGGCTCGCCCACGCGCTGGGGCCTTGTCGCCGACCTGACGCATGGGGCCCGCTTGATACGCCGTGGGGCTCGCCTACACGCTGGGGGGCCTTGTCTTCTCAGGACTCTTTGTACCCCGGTATTTATTACACCGACAGTAGCCCCCGGGTCCACCATGATACGCGAACCGTCGCGCAGACACTTTTTCGTTTCTTGTGCGGCGGGAGACGAATCGTGGGGGGCCCACCACCTGCGGCGGCCGTACGCCTGATTCTCCATCTGCACACGATATTCCTTGGGGAACTACGCCACTTTTCGCAGGAAACCAAAACGCGCGGGGCAATGATGGCGCCGCGCGCGCGTGGGGGAGGAATCCAGACCGTCGCGCTCGCGCCCCACGCCTATAAATACTTCTCTCAGCGCTGCGGCCAATCCTTCCGCACGCTAAGTCTTCACAAACTGTCAATTGCCTCCTTCGCTGCCACCACAGAGCCTTCTTTCTTTTCACCAACTTCTCCACCGCTTTCTAATGGCGCCCAAACGCAGTAAGGATCGCCGTGGGAGCGCGCCGTCGCCTGAGCCAGGTTTTCCTACCTCCGCCGCCGACGAAGACGCCGTGAGGCTGCTTCAAGTGTTCGTGCCGCCAACCGCCAACCGCCGCCCGGTTCCGCCCCGGCACCATGGCGCCGAGCCCTCGCGACGGGGAGATCATCACCTTCATCTGGGCGGCGCTGGCGGGGCTCATCCCGCCGTACTCTGAATTTTTCTTGGGGTGCTCGCCTTTCACGAGATCCAAAGTGCACCTTCCCCAACTCCATCATTGCGCTGGCCATCTTCGTCCACCTCTGCGAGATGTTCGTGGGGACGATGCCAAGCCTCCCACTCTAGCGCCGGCTCTTCGTGCTGCACGCGAGGCCGCGCCCAAGCGGGACCATCGGGAGCTGCTACTTCACGCTCCGCGAAGCCGCCGCCTTCATCCCTGTCGCGTCCAAATCCAACTGGAAGGACTGGCACCGACAATGGCTGTACGTGGGGGACTCCAACGGCTGCGACGATCTTTCTCTCCCCGAGGGTCCTGCGGAGCCCACCGCCAATTGGGGGACTCCGCCCGATGACTCAGCGGAGCTGGAGTTGATGCTGGCGCGCATCGTCGATCTTCGCCGCCGCGGGCTCACCGGAACCCACGTCGCGGCGGATTTTTACTGGCGACCGCTACGCCGCTCCGATGAGGATTCGCCTCGCTGGATGTACTATGGCGACAACGATGGAGTCGCGTCGCCCGGCGTGAGTGCTCTTTTAGTCTTTGGGCCTCTGTCTTTCTTGGAATCTTTTGCTTGCCAACCTTACGGCTTCCTTTCTTGCTCGCCCGGCAGCGAACGTCTTGAGACGGCGTGCTCGGGGCTGGTGGCGGGATCGCTAGCCCGCCAACCAGCGACACTTCGCCGTCCGCAGCATCCTCCTCTGCGAGGATCACGGGGCGCAACCAACACTTGTGTGCGCCGCCCCCATGGAGGTCTCTCGTCTGCGGTCCAAGTGGCACGGGGCCACTACAGATCCGCGATCCGCCTCGGCGACCGCCTAAGCTTCGCGACGCCGCTACCTCTGCCGTGGCGGCCGACTCGACCAAGCGCTTCCGGAACGCCGCCTCATCTCGCCGTGGACGACGAGCGAGGGAGGGAGAGGCGAGCCCAAAGAGGGCTCGCCCTCCAATCTGAGCTTCGCCGCCACCGCGCTGCCCCCCGGTGGGGCCTGCTGCTGCCGCCGCCGCTCCGCCACCAGCGAGGCGCAGCGACTCTTCAGAATCTGGCGCCGCTGCGCCACTTTCTTCCGCTCCTTCTACGCGGCGCTTCTTCGGCGCTGACGCCGGCGACGCCGGCCTCGGCTGCATTGGCGCTTCCAAGACCGGCACCACTCGCGCCCGCGCCTGCTACGACGGCGGTGACCGCGACCTCGCCACCACCGCCTCCGCAATCAAGCGATTTGGCCCTCCCCCCTTCAGCTTTCGCTTTCAGGGCGCGGCGCTTCAGGTTGGCTTTCCCTGCGCTTACGCACATTTCGCATTAGGGTTAGCATGCTACACGTTTTGCATACGAACCTGTTTGTCCTTCTTGGAGCGAGGCGGACGCTGGGCATCGAGCTCCGCCCGCGGCGACTTCGCCACCCACCGCCGCCGCTCTTCGACGGGGCGCTTCGCAGCGGCGGAGAGTTCGTCGGCGCCGCGGCGGAGAACCTTCGCCATCACCGCGTCATTGGCGCCGCCGCCATCTCGGCCGTGACCGCCGACGAGGGCGCTCGCCGAGGCGCCGCACCTCTCCCGCACTGGGCAATGCGGGAGGAAGCCCTTGCTTTGGCGGAGCGATCCGCCCGGCGAAGCCGCGGCGGGCCTTGGCCAGAAACCGCCCTGGCGAGGCGATGACTAGCGAGGCTGCGGAAGCTAAGCCGCCGCGCCTCGGCCGTAAACGAATCAAGACCTCCGCTGGAACACTTCGAAGCGCCCGAACCCTCGCCGACATCTTGCGCGCTTACCACGGTTTCGGGACACTCGCATCCATCTGGCGTTACCTTGTATTCCCATTGGAGGAGACAATTTGCGCAAGATCCGTTGGCGCCGTGGGTCGAGCCGCCGAAGCCCTGCGCGGTCTTCCGGTGGCGATGCGGACGCGGGAGATCGAAGACGGTCGCCAAGGCGCTCTTGAAGCAGCGCGGTTCATCCTGGGCAACTGTCTTGCTCGAGACGCCGCGTTTGATCTCGATGCCGCCACCGGGGAGCCTTCGCGCCAGCTGGATCGGATCGAGCAGGCGCGGGTTGACATGGCCGCCGGCCGCGTATCCATGATGGGCGGCGCCGCTCCAGCGGAAGACGAAGACGAGGAGGAGTAGCGAAACTCCCCTGTCTATTTTGCCTTGTAAATGTTGCCTATCAATGCAAACAAACTTTTGCTCTTTTGTTGTGAGTCTCACTTGAACTTCGCACAATTCTAACTTGCGAAATTGAACTGGGGCACCTGACCGCCAAAGGCTTTAGACTGAACGTTCTGCCGCAAGTGAGCGCTGTTTCCTTAGGCATCTGGTTACTTCAACCCTTATGGCCTCTCGCAACCCGACTTAAACATTACGTGGCGAGCGCTTAGCTTCCGGAAGTGGTCTAGTCGCCGGTGCGGCTGCCATATGCGTTGCCTAGACCGAGCCGACACCGGGCTAGAACCGCCTTCCGTTCGCCGCCTCGCACCAACGTAAGTTGTAAGCGTTTGCCTTTGCAACTAAGGGCCATCGACCATAAGTACTTTCGCCACCGACTTTCGGAGAATGCTTTCTAATAGACCTTTTAAGGCTAAGCCACCGATCGTAAAAAGCTTTAGAGCGAGCTTTCATTGAAAGTGGCCTTCCTCGTGCATCCGGTTACTTCAACCCTTATGGCCTCTTCGCGAACCGACCCTAGGCGTCGGCGTGGCGAGCACTTCGCTTAGGAAGTGGTCTAGTCATTGGCCATTGTTGGCGCATTGCCTAGACCGAGCCGACACACCAGGCTAGAACCCGCCTTCCGTCCGCCTCGCCTCGGCCAACCGCAAGTCGTAGGCGTTCGTCCTTGCAACTAAGGGGCCATCTGCCTTAAGTACTTTTTCGCTACCAGCTTTCAACAGAATGCTTTCTAACAGACTTGAGGCGAAAAAAGAAACAGATGCCCACAAGAAGACAGAACTTATCTCTTATTGAAGACGGCTTTATACAACGCAGCCCCCGAGGCGAGCGGTGAAGGAAGAAAACCTCGCCGCTCGACTCCAAAGAAAGGCCAAAAAAGCTTCTAGAACTGCTACCTACGGGTAGAACTTCCTCAGCTGCTCGACGTTCCAAGTGTTCGCCAATTCGCGACCATCCTCGGCGAGCCTGGTGAGCTGGCGTGAGATCGAGACCACCTTGAAGGGCCCTCCCATGTGGGAGACAGTTCTTGCGCCCCGCGCTTGATTTTGCGAGAACGAGGTCGCCAACGCCGGTGTTCTCACACACCGTCTTGCTTGATCTGCGCAAAGGTTCTGCTGATACTTGGCGGCCGGATCGCCGCTCTGTCTCGGATCTCCTCCAGGAGATTCACTTCGTCCTGACGCCGGTCAGGGTCTTTGTCTTCGCTGAACGCCGCCACCCTTGGGGAGCCACAGGCGAGCTCTGATGGGAGCACCGCCTCAGAGCCATACACCAGGAAGAAGGGGGTTTCGTCGGTGGCTCTGTTAGGAGTGGTCGCAGCGCCCACAACGATGGGGACTTCTTCCGCCCAGTTGCTTGCGCTTCTCGAACGGTCGAAAGCCCTTGTCTTGAGTCCCCAGTACTTCGCGTTTGCCGCTCAACTTGCCCATTGCTCTTGGATGTGCAACAGAGGCGGCTACGACTTGGTACCAGCTCTTCGCACTGATCTTGGAAATCAGCGCTCTTGAATTGGCGCCGTTGTCGGTGATGATCTGCTGGCGGCGCCGGTTTAACGAAGATGCTCTTCATAAACTTGATAGCCGCTGCGGATGTGATCGCGGGGTGGCGAGGCTTCAACCCACTTAGTGAACTTGTCGATGGCGGCGAGCGGATCGTGTAACCTCCGTGCGCCCATGAACGGGCCTCAGATATCCAAATTTCGCACCGCGAACGGCAGAGAAGCGGAATGGTTTGCGGCGCTGGACCGGTCGGTGGATCTGCTTAGCATGAAATTGGCACGCCGCATCTCCTCACCGGCTCGAAGGCATCACGGAGGGCGAGAGGCCAATAGAAACCGTGGCGAAAGCTTTCTCGACCAACGCCCGGCTCACTGAATGGCTCCGACATGCCTCCATGGATCTCGAGAGTATTGCACTCCCCGCTTCCGGTGGCGCGCCTTCAAGAACTCCGTTTGCGCCACAGCGTCTGGTCCCCACCTACGAGCGTGGCGCTTGGCCTTGCGCGCTATCTTCTCACCGACGCGCGTCGCCGTGGGATCACTCCACCCCGCGGTAGGCTAGGATCGGATCCATCCGCGACCTTCCGGACGAGCGTGGCGGCGTTACATACATTGTCGCCGGCGTACTCGCTCGGCTTGGCATTTCCGCCTCAACCGCCTCGCGGTTCTTCGCCTCCTCCCTCCAACCGGGAGCTGCGGCGAGATTGGTGGCGTCTCCTCCGAAGTGGGGCTGCGTCGAGAAGCGTCGCCCCACCAGATTGAGGCTGCGACAGACGGCCGCGTAAGTCTTTCTTCAAAGACCCCGGCCGGAACAGGTGCCCTTGACGAGGCAATCTGGGACAGCTCATCCGCCATGTAGTTGTCGCGGCGAGGGACGTGCACGAAGCCCAAACCCTCAAAGTGCCGTTCAACGGCGCACCTCCGCCGAGTAGGCCGCCATAGCGGGATCGGCGAGCAGAGAAATCCTTCCTCGCTGGTTGATGACCGGAGAGAGTCGCTTTACTTGTAGCCGGATGCCAAGGGTCGGCCACCACGAGTCCGGCGAGCAATCCTTCGTATTCGCGACGTTGTTGGTGGCGCGAAGTCCAAGACCACCAGTGCGGACGACATCGCCGATGGGAGACACCAGACGACGCCGGCCAAATTTCAACGGCCGGAATGAGCCGTCGAAGAGAGTCCGGCGAGGGTGCTGGGGTGTCTTCGGCTTTCGTGTCCGCCGAGTCCATTCATCGCGAACTCCGCCAGAGCTTGCCCTTTGATGGCCGTTCGGGGCGAACTTGAGATCGACTCGCCGGCTCCATGGCCCACTTGGCGTGCGACCGTCGCCTCGCGGTTGAAGAGGATCTCCGCAAAGGATACTTGGTCAAGATCATGATTTTCGCCACGAAGTAATGACGCAGCTTTTGGGACGCCGTCAAGACGGCGAGAGCATCTTCTCGTGTCTGTGAATACCTTGTTTTGGCGTCGTGGAGGACCTAGCCGACGTAGTAAATGGGCGCTGAACGCCTTCTCTTTCCGCCACCAAAGACCTTGCCGATCGCTGGGGTTTGCCGCGTAGAGGATCGGTGGCTCGCCCGGTCTGGGCGACGATCAAGACGCGGGAGGTGAGATACTTCTTCAGCCCGTCGAACGCCTCCTGCGCCTCCGCCATCCACTCGAACTGGTTGGTCTTCTTTAGGTGCTTGAGTAGTGGGAGACTTTTATCCCCAAAGTAGCTATAAAGCGCCGTGGATGTCAAGCGACCACCAAGCACCGTGATCTGCCAAGTCGCGTCGGGGGCTTCATATTCTCGATCGCCGCGATCTTGTCAGGGTTCGCCTCTATCCCACTCTAGGAGATGAGGAATCCCAGCAATTTGCCCGGCTGAACGGCGAACACGCATTTCTCAGGATTAAGCTTGATGCAAGATTTCTCGAGGTTGGTGAAGGTTTCTTCTAGGTCGCCGATCAACTCCTCGCCTTCTTGGACTTCACCACCGTGTCGTCGACATACACCTCCAAGTTCGCCCTATTTGGGGCGGTGAGCGATATGCATGGCCCTCGATAGGTTGGGCCTACATTCTTCGATCGACGCCATCCTTGTGTAGCAATAGACGCCCATGGGCGCCACGGCGATCTTGTCTTCATCTTCTTGACCATGCTAATCTGGTTGTACCCGAGTACGCATCCGTAGCACTACCGCCGCACCTCATTGTTGAGTCGACGATGAGATCGATCGCGGGCAGCGGTCTGGATCCTTCTGCACGCTTTGTTGAGGTCGGTGAAGTCCACGCACATCCTCCAACGCCCGCTGATTTCTTTGACGAGGACGGGTTCGCGAGCCACCTTGGATGGGCGACATCTGCGACGACCCCGCCTTAAGAGCTTGTCCACCTCCGGCGGATAACTTCGGCACTCCACCGATCGCTTCCGACCTTCGCATGACCGGTCGCGTGTCGAGGAACGTCGCCAATTTGTGCTCAATCACCTCCACCGGGACCCCGGCCATGTCGGACGGTTGCCACGCAAACACGCTCGTTAGGATGGAGGAAGGAGATGAGCGTGCCTTCCTATTTGGCGCCGAGAAAACGCCCACCGAACGGTTCGCGGGTCGACTTCGCTCGGGAGACCGCCTTAACCTCCGCAGACGAACCGGGAGGCACGGTTCACGGAGGAGCTCCCAAAGTCGAAGCCTCGGTCTTACGGGCACCGACGCTTCGCCAAAGCGAGCGTCCTTATCGCAGCGGAGCGCCCCGGCGTCCACTTTCAAGACGATGGGGCCGGTGGCCCGGATCTTCACCACCATGTACGATAGTGGCAAACCGCCATGAACTTGGTCGGCGCCGGCCGCCTAGTATGGCGTTGTAGGGAGGTCAAGTCCGCCACCTCGAACTCGAGCATCTCGGTGCGGAAGTTGTGAACCTCCAAACGTCACCGAGATCGACGCGCCGGCCGGGACGGACTCGACCCGGGCGATGTCAAGAACGGGAGTGTTGGACGAAGCTCCCGCTGCTGGATTTGGAGCGCCTTGGCGACCCGGGCGGACAGGAGGTTGAGAGAACTCCCTTCGTCTACCAGCACCCGCCCTAGTTTTACATTCCGGACCGTGGGCGCAACCACGATTGGGAGATGTCCAGGCTGCGGTCTTGGTGGGTGATCGGCCGATCGAACGCGATCGGTTGCTCCGACCACGCCCGGTGCCTTCTTGACCTAAAGCGGGCAAGGCGGCGACACTTCCCTCATCGCACGCTTAAAGCTAGCGTGGGACGGATCGTGGCGAACCGCCGTGGATGGCGGCAACCGGCGCTCCGCTGCTGAAAACCAAGCGGCCGTCTCCTTGCCCTTGCCATCGCCGGACGCCGCCGCTATCGCTGCTGCTCGTGGACTCGCTTGTCCATTATCTTGTCGACGACATGGCACCGCCAAGTCGTGGGAGTTGTTGCGGTGAATGGGACGATAAGGCCTTCCGTCCCCACTCACGGGCGACGGTCTCGCCCTCGTCGTGCGCCACGGGGCCGTCGCGCCACGGCGATCGCCATGGCCGCCGCCCGCCCGCCTACGGGACCGTACCGCCGGCGCCGCGACCTCCTCCTCTTTTCGCCCGCGCGCCCATTGCGCTGGCTGCGTCGATCATCGTCGTCGTCGCCGTCGTCGGCGCTTTCGTGCCATGACTGTCGGTCAAACCGCCTTGCGCTTCTTCTTGTCCTTGCCGCGGGGTTCCTCGAGGTCCGGCCTCGCCGCCCGCGGCCGTCCCTCACCACAGCCGAAATGCGCCTGTCAGCGCCAGGTGAAGAGCTCCTCGGTCGTTTTGATCTTGCGGGTGGCCATTTTCTCCTTGACCTTGGGGTCTCGGCGCCTCTCACGAATGCCGTGACCACGGCGTCGATGGAGATGTCGGGGATGGTGTTGCGGACTGACCGAAGCGCCGAATATAGTCGCAGCAATGACTCTCCTTTCTTCGCTTCCACGTTGTGGAGGTCGTCTTCTACTCGGGCTGCTCGAAGGTGCCACGGAAGTTGGTGACGAAGAGCTCAAAGCTCCTTCCACGACCCACGGACTCGAGGCAGGTTCATGAGCCACGAGCGGGCTCGCCCGTGAGGACCGGGAAATAGTTCGCTGAACCTTCCCGACAAATCTGTCGGCTGCATCACCGTCGTGTAGATCTGCAAAAACTCATCGAGGTTGGTGGAGCCATCATACTTTTCGATGGGGGCCGGACGAAACTGTTCCGGCCATCGGACGGGCGCACTCCTTAGAAAAGCGCGGCACCGACGCCGGAGCCTCTCGCTCTGGGCGCGGTCCTCTCCCGCCGCCTTCGTTGCCTAGGGCGGCGCCAAGAAGCGCCACCCTCATCGGCGGGCCGCTCTGCGGGAGTCCTCTTGTGGTCCTCGCGGCGGCGGCGACAATGTCGCGTCGCGCTCGGTCGCGACCCTGCGGAGCTTGTCACGCAGTATTCTCCATGCGACAAGTGGCGGTCCTCCGGTGGGACCGAGATCACGGCCACTGCGACGCCGCCGGCCGAGCCCGTGAAGGGTCGCCGCTTTGTCGTTTTGGCCCCGCCTCACCGGAGATCTGCGAGAGGAGTGCGAGGGCAACAAAGAACGGAGGAAGCGGAAACACCGGTTCCCACGCCTCAAACTTGCACCACCGCCGCGGCGGCAGATCGACGAGCGGGCTGTTGCCAACCACGGCGCGCCGGGAGTCCGGAGTTACCGGAACCGGTGGGTTCTCGGCAAGGCCACGCCGCATGGAGGTTCTCAGGCGGAGTGCACTCCTCAAGGCGGCGCCGCTTAGCTTGGCCGGGCGGCGCTTCCGCCGAGGTTCCGACTTAGGCGGCGGCTACCGCCGGGTGATTCACCGCCATCGCCGCGGCCGACTCGCGTGGCCGCGGCTCTAGCGGCCGCTTCTGCTCCATCGCGGATCTTTGCTCCGCCATCGCCGCAAGAAAGGTCAAGAGCTTGAACCGATGCTAGCGCTCCCCTACAGCGGCGCCAGCGACGGCGTGTTCTCCACTCAACCACTGCGGATCACACCCTAGTCGATTTTTAGTCGCTAGCCAACTCGATCAAGCTCGGTTCGATTTGGCGTCGGCACAACGAGGAGCGACTCGCAGATTTACCCATGTTCGGACCCCCTCGCGGGTAATAGTCCTACTCCTGCTGAGCCTTAGCTCTTTTCTGATTGTGGTTGAAATGGGAATGTGTTTTCTGAGGTGCTTCGAATCTGCGTGTGTTCGAACCTCTCTTTTGCTCGTCCTCCTCCCCTTTTATACAAGCCTCGAACCAACGAAGAGAGCGGGGAGGGTAGGTATCTGATGCCCTTAGTACACCGACAAGACACGACAGAAGAGACGAAAACGTGCCGCTGCCCACGCGCGGCTGGGCGCGCCTCGCGTGCCGCAAGTGGCCTCGACCCGACAAATACACCGGTGAGTCTCGGGTGGGGCCTCGCCGCTCCTCCCGACACGGCGGCCATCTCAAGCAAACCTTCTCTCACGGTCAATTCTTCTGCACACGGTGACAACCGCCGAGACTGCGAGGGTCATCAGAAGGTAATCATATCCTCACCGTCTATCCGCGTGATGTCGCATTAAATGCTCTCGTCCTTCGCAGCAGGGGGAGCCTTCGTCTCAAGACTCATACGCAATGTTCCTCGCCTGGGCCCCACTTGACGGTGGGAGACCCAGGCGCCGAGGGGCTCGCCCACACGCCCGCTCGACGATGGGGCCCTCGTCCGGCATGACTGATGGGCTCGCCCACGCCTGGGTCTGTCGCGCGATGACGCGTGGGGCCCTCGCTGGTCTTCGAGGGGCTCACCCACGCACCCCTGGCGGCGTGGGGCCTCGCCTAGTTTTTCAAGGGCTCGCCACGCCGCTGGGCCTTGTCGCACTCGACGCGTGGGGCCGCTGAATCTGTTGTGGGGCTCGCCTGCCAGCTTGGTCTGATCGCCCTTTGGCGTGTGGGGCCGCCTTGGCTGAGGGGCTCGCCCATCACTGGGCCTTCTTTCGCCCGGTGACGCGTGGGGCCCGCCTTGAGGCTGAGGGGCTCGCCCATGTGGCTGGGCCCTTCGCCCGGTGACGCGTGGGGCCCGCCTTGGCTGAGGGCTCGCCATGCCACTGGGCCTTCTTTCGCCCTTTGACGCGTGGGGCCCGCCTTGTCTTCTCAGGACTCTTTGTACCCCGGTATTTATTACACCGACAGGTGTCATTTTCAAGGAAGTATGGTAGGTGGTGTTGTACCACCACTTTGCCAATGCCAGCTAGTATTTCCACCTTCTTGGTTGAGTGAAAGTCATGCATCTTATGTATTGCTCTAGGCACTAGTTCATCCTCTCAGTTTGGCCATCAGTCTGAGGATGATATGCAGTGCTCATCCTCAATTTGACTCCCAAGATCTTGAATAGTTCTTGCCATAAATGACTAGTGAAGATCATGTCTCTGTCTGAAACTATTACCATAGGCAAGCCATGCAATTTGTAAATTCCTTCCAGTAACCCGTGGGCTACTGATTGAGCTGTGTAGGGATGGGCCATGGCTATGAAGTGAGCATATTTAGTGAACCTGTCCACAATCACCATAATCACGCTCTTTCCCCCAAAGTTGGGTAATCCCTCAATAAAGTCCATAGACACATGTGTCCAAGCCTTCTCTGGTATTGGTAATGGCTGTAACAACCCAGGATAAGGGGTATGTTCTGCTTTGTTGATCTGACACACAGGGCAGTTTTTGACATATTCTAGGACAATCTTCTTCAGTCCCTTCCAATGAAACAGTGCCTTTATCCTCATGTAAGTTCGTCTCTCTCCAGAGTGTCCCCCTATGGCAACATCATGGCAATTTGAGATCAACCTTGTCCTCAGCTCTCAATAGTCCTCCTTTTAAGCTATAATGTGGTTGAGCTGACTCATCAACACTTAGTTGTCTCATCAGCTCTTGACAATCTAGGTCCCCCTCATAGCTCTTGGCTATTTCAGTAACCCACAGTGGTAAGACTACAGATATCGCTCCTAACTCATCCATGTCCCCCCTCCTTGACAATCATCCGCAACTCGGTTATCTTTTTCCCCTCTTGTATTCCACCTTATAGTCATACCCCAACAGTTTAACTAGCAACTTATGCTGAATTCCTTCAGTCAATTTCTGCTCCTAGATGTATCTCAAACTTTGCTGATCAGTTTTTATAACCATCCCTGTAGCAGCAAAGTAGTGCTTCCACTTTTTAAATGCTTCTAGTATTGCAATTGCTTCCTTATCATAAGTGGATAGAGCCTGAGCTTTTGGCCCCAAAGCCTGCTCATAAAGGCTATTGGCCTGCTAATCTGCATCAAGATAGCCCCGACCCCATACATACATGCATGAGCTTCTAGAATGAATGGTTGGGAGTAATCTGTTAAAGCCAACACAGGAGCTATGCTCATGATCACTTTTAGATGATTGAAGGCCTGTTCTTGTTGATCAGTCCATGTAAAAGCGTTTTTCTTTAAGGCAGCAAACAAGGGCTTGCAAATAATGCCATACCCTCTTATAAACCTCCTGTAATACCTAGTCAGCCCCAGAAATCCCCTTAGCTGAGTACTGTTTGAGGGGTGGGCCACTTGCTCATAGCTTCTATCTTCTGAGGGTCTGTGGACACCCCTTCTCCCGAAATGATATGGCCCAAGTACCCCAATTGCCTTTGCCCAAAGACACATTTGCTCTTCTTTGCAAAGAGTTGATTTTGCTTCAATGCCTCTAAGGTTAATGCTAGATGCTCCTTGTGCTCCTCCTGAGTCTTGCTATAGATCAAGATGTCATCAAAGAACACTAATACAAATTTTCTCAGGTATTTGGCTAGGATAGAGTTCCCGAGAGTCTGAAAAGTTGCAGGGGCATTAATTAAATCAAATGGCATCACCAAGAATTCATAATGTCCCACATGAGTGCTGAAAGCAGTTTTATGGATATCTCCCAACTCCATTCGGATCTGGTGATATCCAGACCTCAAACCCACCTTGGAGAAGTATTGAGCTCCATTTAACTCGTCCAACAAATCTTCAATTATAGGAATGGGGTACTTGTTCTTGATAGTATTTGCATTCAATTGTCTGTAGTCTATGAACATCCTCCATGTCCCATCCTCCTTCTTAACTAAGATAGCGGGTGATGCATAAGGACTAGTGCTCGGTTGAATCACCCTACTGTCCAGCAAGTGTTGGATGATTTGCTCCAATGCTTCCTTTTGATAATGGGGCAATCTGTAAAGCCTGGCATTAACTGGCTTCCTATCAGGTAATAGAGGAATTTTGTGATCACAATCCCTCTTTGGAGGTAGTCCCTTGGGTTTTTCAAATATCTCCTGGTATTTTCCAAGCACATATTGCAACTCCTTTGGATGGTTACACTCTGGGGATGTAGTATGGCTCACCCACTTCAATCTGCATAATCCCCCCACACTACCCTTGTCCATTAATTTTTGTAACTCCTCCCAGTGATCCAGCATCTCTCTTTAGAGATAGCCTCATTCATCGGGCTTATTGTTTCTTTCCCATTGTGGAGAATGGTCAATTTCCTCTCCCTCAGGTCTAGATTCAGTGGGCTGTGTTTATATATCCAATCAATACCCAAAATCATATCATACCTGTCGGCACCCGATTTACGAGATCGGATTCCACCTGCGTAAACCCGTACTAGTCCCAAGGATCATGGCTAGTACACACAGATATACAGAAACGGAATAGTGCCAATGATATTATTATTACAAACGGAACATAGTCCAGTACAAGCAACACATACAACGGCTCGCAGGCCGCAAATCAGAGTACACGGAGGCACAGGTCTAATACAACATCTAGGTACTTATCCATCCCACAGGCACGAGAGCTGTAGGAACGCGCAACCCTAGTCTTCATAGTCTTCATCAGAATACGCCTCCTCGACGTAGTCTGGGTCCTCCTCCTCGGAAGGCGGGCCATACTAGGATGGACCAGCTGTTGAAATTTTTAAAAGAGAGGGGAGAAAAGGAGGGTGAGTACAACTTGTACTCGCAAGTCTGGGATTATGCAATTGTGGTTTAGTACAAGGAGAGCTTAGGATATTTTGCGGAAATTGTAGTTATTAGCCTAGTTTTGACAAAGCGAGTTGGAAACATTAAATCTCAACATTTTCTTTGGGCTCTTCTCAAACGGTTCTCGCCACTTGGCCTCAGTGCCATAGCGAGAACAAAATCCTTTCTTCTTTTCTTTTCTCAAAACGGCTAGGTCCATTCCGCGCAACACTTTCCGGTAGGCCGTCACCCAATCCGGAATATCACCGGTGGCACCTAGCTCAAACGAAATCCTTCTCAAATCTTTACTTATCACCATTCCTTTGCTTAAAAACCCCTTTTCTAAATTGGTTTTTAAATGAAGAAACTACCATATAATCAGTCCTTCACAGGCCATAACCGTGAGCACGGCTATCATGACGATTTTAACTCTGCGAGTGGGTACGCCTTACCCTCGAGAGGCTACGCACCTGCACGATGTTTCACCACAAGACCATCAACCACGAGGGCCAACGATCGGGCCCGTCCCATACCGGGGCTCGAGGTCGTACTGTAATGGCTCAGTTCATAGGATTATAGGATGAGCAGTCCTTAGACTAGGGGAGAGTTTATATTTTAGCCCAGTTTACAAAACCGGTGCCATACTGCACCAACTGACAAAATATCTCCCTAGTCGGAAAGATTTTGGGGTAAGAGGAAAATCATTCCCTAACAAGCATCACCCTTGATGCGCTGTCTTTAAATCATCCTTTCCCAAACATTTCTCAACAACATCTCATCTCACACAAATGATTGAATCATTCCGCATAAATGATTTTTAAGCATTTATCCTACCACAACAAGGTATTTAAATATAAGAGTAATTCATATTTTAGCCTTAGGTTTAATCCTAACATATCTCTTACCTTTTCTATTTGGCATAATAACTAATTCTAGCAAATACGGCATTTATCTTTTAAACTAGCATGCATGTTTTCAAGTCTAATAAACATTTTCTAAATAACCGAAAATGGCTTCACAATATGATCAAAGGGGGACTTGCCTTGATCGGTTCCGGGGAAAACAAAGGGGGCGTCGACGATTGGGTCTTCGGGGGCTTGACCTCCTAAACGCGCACATACAAGCAGGACAGTGCAACAATCATCAATAAATTATTTTTGATGCAAATGCTTTTTAAGAAAATGCAGTAGAACAAAAATATGCTCACATGAAATGATGCATTTCTCAAGCTATATATTTAACCAAAAACGAATTTTATATGCATGATGCGCATATATACAATTTTGCTAGGTCCAGAAACCAATAAAGTAATTTCAATAATTTTTACAGAATTTTTACCAAGCATTAACTATTTTTAACAAGTACATTCGGACACCAAATAAGGATTTAACAGAAATCGCGAAATGAAAAGAAAAGGAAAAAGGGCCAAGTGCTTGGGCCGGCTTGGCCGACATGGCCCAACAACGCAGCGCGTCTCGGCACCGCGCGGCGAGAAGCGAGGCGGAGGCGCGGCTGACTGGGGCCCCACCTGTCGGTGGCACCGCGGCGGCAAGGAGGGAAAACAGGGGAGGCTCCGGCGGATGGCGGCGATGCTCACGGCGACGACGGCTCCGGCCATTGGGAGCCAAATGGGCGCACTGGGAGAGGGAAGTGGGCGAGACAACCGCGATGGAGGTCTTGGCAGCACCGGAGGTACATCAAGACGGCGGCGCAACGGGGTCCGGCGGCGATGGCCGAGGGAAACCGTGGACCGGACGACACGACAGCAATCTACCGCGACTTGGGTGCACACGAGCATCAACAAAGGATGGGGAAGCTACCTCCGGGGTCGCTGGGCCGACGGAGGCGACGAGGCGGCAGGAGCACGGCGGCGGCGACTGCGCAACTCCGGGAACGTACGGACCACGCGGCTTCAATCCCCCTTGGGCGCGAGCTCCACTGGACAACCTGCGCACCAAACCCGAAGATGACTCGGGTCAGAGGGAGGCAGTGAGACGGAAGAGGAGGAAGAAAACGGCAGCGATGGTGCAGAGAAGTGACGACGCACCGGCTCGGATCTTCGACAAAGCGGTGGCGCGAGGCAACGGTCAAAAGGGTAGCAGTACCCCTCTTATAGGCGTGCGCAGCCCGGGGATTTTTGACGCGACGCACGAGTTTGGCGAACGCTGGCGTCAATCCCGGGCGGTGGAGTGCTGGGCGCGACGGCGGCATCACGGGGTCGGCCGGTGACAAGACAAGGGAGGCGAGGAGAGAAGGGGGGTCCGGAGGAAGGAGGCAGGGGCGGACAGCGCGACCGCATTGGAGGATGCGCCATCGAGCTCACGGTGATGAAGGGGAGACAGGGGCGGCGACTGGCGAACAGGGGAATTTAGCGCCGCGGGGAGAAGGAAACAGAGGGGAAGGAAGGAGACGCTGACGGCGTGGGCCCACCCGTCGGTGAGACCCGACGCGCAGCGGCGAGGAGGACGGCTGCGGCGGCATGGGCCGGTGCGACGCTCACGGCCCAACGGCGGAGGGGAGGAGTGGAGAAGGAAAAGGGGAAAGGAAAGCGGGCCGGCTCGGGCGCGGCCCACCCGAGGCGAACAGGAGCGGCGGGGAAAAAACGAGGGGGAAGAGGAAATGGGCCGAAACTTGGGCCGGGGGAAAGAAAAAGGTTTTTAATTTTCTGATTTCCAAGGCAGCTCCTTTCAAATAATCTTTTAAATATGCTAACACACAAGAATTAATACTTTATTTTCCAAAAACATATTACCAGGTTCCAAAGTAATTCTAGAATGAATTAACATAATAAAAGTTGACTTTAATGAAAATGCAAAATGCATTAACAATTTATTACATTTTCTAGCAAGGGTGCAAGCTTGAGAAGTTAAATTGCTTTTCAAATTTTAAATGCAATGCATGCAATGATAATGATGCCACCATGCAATTTAGATAAATGATTTAACATTTTTAAATTATGCATTTTAAGAAATTATTAACGTGCCAAATTGGGTTTAAAATTTGGGATGTTACAATACCCTACCAACTTCATCAGTTTAACATCATCATTGAATTTTCTTCCTTGTATACAGTAGGGGCATGAATTACAGCTCAATGTGTTGTCCACCCATTCTCCATTAGCCACTTGTACTCTTAGTTTCTTTTTACTTGCCTCCACCTTACACCCAGCTTGGAGGGGAAAATTGGTATCTAGGAAGGTGACAGTACTTCCACTATCCATAAGAACAGTGTCTTTTTTGCCAGCCATTTCAAACACCATGGTAAAGGTGGGAGATCTATGTCTCTCCCTCTGCGTGGGCAGCCATTAGTATGACTGGCTCCTCACTGTCTTCTTCAATTTCCTCTCTTGCATCTTCTCCTTTCCCTCTTCTTCTCCTTTCTCCTCATCCTGATAAGAATCAATGGTGTTCATGGCTTTGATTTGCTGATTCATTTTGCAGTGTTGCTTATGACCAGGGTACCACTTTTCATTGCACCTAAAACATTTGTCATTTTTGGCATTGTTTGTAACGACAGTGTCCTGCTTCCCACTCTTTGCTACTGCAGGATTTGGGTTACTTCCAACATAATTCCTCTTAATCCCCCCTAAATTGGCATTGTGGAAGGTTCTTTTCATAGGATTGGATTCTTCTACCATCCTGGCCAACCAGTAGGCCTCCACCAGGTCTCTGAGCCTTTGTAACATAGTTAATTTCTGCACATAGCTTTGTAATCTGGCTATGAAACTCTTTAGGTAGTAATCTTCTGGAACCAATGGATTATCCTTCTTGATCACTCCCACAATCCTCTCAAACCTTTCAATGTATTCATTGATTGTCCTTGTTTTCCTTAATGAATGGAAGGTAAACATACTGTCCAAATTAGACTTTTCTACAAATCTTCTCTCGACCATTACCTTGAGTTGAGCCCAAGACAACACTTTTGTGTTTACTCCAGTACTGGCCAACCAATCCTTAGCTTTCACACTGAAATATAGGGTAGCAATCTCCGCCCTCTGATCCAGGGCTACACTAGCCAACTCAAAGTATTTCTCTGCCTTCTTCAGCCAAGAGTCAGCCTTCTCTCCATCAAATTCAGGGAAAAATAGCTTGGGTCCTTTGGCAAAATTTCAAAGGTAATCTGTGAGTGTTCCTGGGTTGAAGTGCTGACCTTTCTCTCCCATTCCCCCCCCCCCCCCCAAAGATTTGTTGTGACTGTTGTGGCCCATGGGTAAGCTTATCCCCCTAGAGCAGTACCCTCTATTCCCCCTTGGGTCCTCACAGGATATGTCAACACAAGTGGTACTTGAGTGCTGAGCAAGACTGTAGATGGTAAGGAAGGACTTGGAATGGTTGGGCCTTCCATAGATCTGGTTCCCAACCTGTTGAACCCTATTGGTGTATTAGCAAGAAAGGGAGATGGCAACTCAGGCGTAGTTCTCGGCACCGGCAAGTTAACACTACGATCAGGCACATCCCTCATGCCTTGCAGGGCCACCAACAAGTTCACTGCCGTTAGTTACTGATCCAGTTGCTTGCTTTGGTCGAGCTGACATGCTTGCAGTGTTGCTAAGCCAGTTTTGATATTCTCCACTTCCTCCCGCGTCACTGCTTGTGTTGCTCCTTGCTCCCCTCCTTCTCCAACCACTCCATCCATAAGGTTGCTTTGCAAGACCACCAGGTAGTGAGGCTTAGGGATTTTACTAAGGTTAAACCTAAACCCTCACCTGATTGGGAAAGGAAATTAACACAAAGCAGCAAACTTTGTCACCTTCACCTATTTTCCAAACCCACACTTACCCGATTCCATATGCAATCGTTCGGCTTGGGGATTTTACAAAAGGACGAACCTTTCAACCCTCACCTCCCGATTCAAAATGCAAACCGAGGCTAGGATTGAGCTCTGATACCAATTTGTCAAGATCAGGCCTGAACAGGTAAGATACGAAAGAGAATAGAGTAGATAGGAACAGAAATATGCTGAAACGGGATGAGAAAAATAGAAGAACAGGGATGGGAAAGGTAGGTAAATAGCTTTGGATACTTTTGGTCTGCCTTACAAATGGTTCCTTGGCTACTTATATAGCCGCAGCGGATTACAAATTAAAGGTAAAGCTAAATGCTGAAAGATGCAAAGGAAAAACTACAGAGGCTTGACTGAAACTTTTGGACGTCTATAGTAAATACCGCCTTTGAATCTCACCCTTCGATCTCCATAAATGAAGCGGTATGGATTAATTTGTCCGCTGCTTCCTCCACACCTTTCTCCCTGTTTTTGTTCCCGCGCTATTTTCTGTTCTAGAAGATTTAGATCCTGACAACCCTCCACCTTCGTAGACCCCGCCTTCCCGGCTCCTCTTCTCCCCACGCTCCCCCCTCCTAGATCTTCCGCCTCACAACACCACTGCCGCTACCCGGGCAGCGGCAGCGCTCTTTCCTCCATTCGCGCCACTTGTTTCATACCACTATCCCATCGCGCCACTCCACTGGGAGCGAGCCATTGCCGTCGAGGAGGCCGCCGCGAAGAGGAAGCACGGCCAGTCGGCCACTAGCACCGCCGCCAAGAGGGAGAGCACGGCCACCGGCTCGAAGAGGGTTTCTTCAACCCGTAGGGCGACCACCCTCTAGCCCAAGCCGGCGGCAAATCTCCACCACCACCCACACCTCGCCAAGCGCGGCCGGTGCCTGCCGTCCATCGCCATCGCCGACCTCGGCTGAGCTTGGAGTTCGACCCGATCGACATGCTCCAGCTCATCTTCCCCGACGCCGACCCGCAGGTTTGTGCCCGCCAGCGACCCCATCTCTGCCCCTACTCGCGCTGCTCTGCTTTTGTGTTCTGAATCGATCTCGCCGTGCATACTGCATACGGACTATGAGCGGAGCAAGCGTAGAAGACCCACGTAGGCACCAACTTACAATGGTTATTAATAATATATATGTCGCTTCCTCTGAATGTGGCTCCCTTATATTTTTCATGTCAAATTAAAAATCTTGGTGATGCACTGTGTTTTTTTTAGATGTGTGTCTTTAATAGATATCATTAATTTCTACATCATATATAAATTATTATATGTTTATTTCATTGTGTCGATAATGTCATAGCATTTCTCTTTCATTGTGGAAAATAATCAAGTTTTATTTTGATTGTCATAGCATGAATATATTCTCATCTTTTTTTATTTTGATACTCTGAAGTCTGAACATGTTCTGTGAATTCGGTTTTAGTGTTCCATTACTCAATTGTATTGTAACAATCATGCTCTTAGCTTTGGCTTCAGGTGTGAAATCTAATGCTTTGATTAGATTTCCATAATGCCAATTACCATTGCTACTATTTGTCTGATTTATATAGCTAAACTGTAATTCTCCGTATACAAGGGCGAAGATATTGCACATGAATCAGTTGTACTATGAATGTGATTATTGATACGATCTTCAGGATGGGACTGAGTGTATGCCCTTGTTCCTAGTCGTAGACCAGAGGCCGAAGGTTGAGAAGCCGCCGTCGCAACCGAGAATGGTCGCCGGCGAAGATAGCTTGGCTATAACGGAGCCACCGACCGGATTCGCCGGCACGCCTGAGACTGGTATTTGGTGGCTGCACAAAACGTGCGCCTTTTCTCTCACTTCTTTCCTTTTATTCTCTGCTCCTTGAGCTAATACACACGACTAACAAACTACCAACTGACTGCTAAGAAAGTGGGTCACCTACTGACCTGTTACAGTCGACTCTAGAGCCAGCTAACAACTCAATTTTGGGAAAAGCTGAAAACTAGGAAATAAAGGAACGAACTGACTAACACATCAAGCCTTCAACAGATCGCCGCGCCGCTTCATGTAGTAGACGCGGTCCGGCGTATCAATACTCCCCCCTGGACAACGAGCATGTCCTCAAGCTCGAAAGATGGGTATGAACGACGAAGAACAATTGCATCGACCCATGTGGCCTCCTCCTCCGGTTCTCCCTCCCAATGCACTAGGAATTGCCGCTGGCTGCGCACAAATCGCTGAGCCAACAATCTGTAGGGAGCTGGACGAGCTGGATTGGTTGGGCACTCCGCAAGCTCGGGCAATGGTGGTGCAGCGCCAGGAGGAGTACCCTTGAATGGTTTCAGCGACACATGAAAGACGTTGTGAATTCGAGCATCCTCTGGCAGAACTAGGCGATAGGCGACCTCCCCCACACGAGCAGCCACTTGATAGGGACCAAAGTAGCGTGCAGAGAGTATATGTTGAGCTTTAGATCTCAATGATAGCTGTCTGTGAGGTTGTAAGCGCAACCAGACCCAATCAGCCACTGAAAATGAAACTTCGCGCCGGTGGACATCTTGAAGTTGTTTCATTCTGTTTTGGGCCTGTAAGAGGTGGTGTTTGGCTTGATCCAAAAGAGCATCTCGGTCCACCAAAGCACAATTGACAGCATCAAAATAAATACAACATTAAAAAATATGCATGCAATGATGAAAATGATATATTTAAATTAAAGTCTACATTTTTATGAATTTTTAAAAACTTGTTTCAATTAAATTGGATTAGTTTTGCAGCAATTAAAATAAAGAAAATGGCCATGGACCGGCCAACCACGCAAGGCCCAGACACGCGCATGCGCGGGTCAAGGCTAGGCTGACTCGATGCTACTAGGCCGGTGGCTCGGCCGGCTCGGTGCAGCAGAGCAGGGCTTGCTGGGCCGGAGCTTGGCGCGGCCATATTAGGGCTGACAGGTGGGGGCCACTGGCGACTTAGAGCAGGGGATGGCGGCTCGAGCGGTGTCAATTTCGGCGACTGGAGGCGCGTCTCGCCGGAGAGGTGGAGGGGAAATGGAGAGGGTGGCTCGGGGGAGCTAAGGAAGGGGTCGGCGGCTCGGGAAATCGCTAGCGGCGCATGACGTGGGAGGTCACCGGCGACGGGAGGGGCGGTGCAGGTGATACAACGAGCTACGGGGAGGTGAGGGGGAGGTCTTGGTGATGCGGCTTGGGGCGAAGGAGGCTCCGGCCGGCGCGGCAACACGGTCGGCCAAGGCAAGGCGACGGCTCACGGCGGCGCTCCGGGAAGGAAGGGGCGGCAGCGAGGGGCTCAGCATAGGCTACGGGAGGAGGAGGGCTCACCGTGTGGCTTACCGGCGGCGACGTCGGCTTACCTGTGCCGGCGATGGGGTGGGCAGAGAAGGAATGAGGAAGAGAGCGAGCGACGGCGTTGGCTTAAATTGGCAGCGATGGCAGAAGCAGACGATGATGGTGGGGCCACGACAAACAAGTGGGGGGGGGAAGCGTGACCCGGACGCCACGTCGGTGGCGGGGTCCACGGCGAAGGCAGCATGTGGTGGAGGCTTCGGGGAAGAAGAACAATTTCAAATTTAGATTTAAATCATTTATATTTTTATTAAACCCAAATTAGAATATTAATTATCAGATATAGACTTTTAATTTTAAAATAATTATTTTGAAATCCAAAATATTATTTTTAATTTAATATTAAAAATTCTTTATATTCAAACTAAAATATTAATACCGAAATATTCTTTTGGTTTTGCAAATACTTATTTTTCAAATTTCAGAATCAAATTATTTATTTTTACCAAAATTTTACTTTGACATTTATAACAATTAATTTAAAATTCAAAATATTGAATTTAGCCTTTAGAAGGTAACATACACATTTTCAAATTAATTAATTTTTTTCAGAATTCATGCACATGAAATAATGATGCCATGATTTTTAGAGTTTTGAAAATGGTGATGTTACACACAACTCAAAATTGGTGTCGTCAGGTCTTCAACCACCGACATTGTAAATTCGGCCCTGTAGTACACCCATGATACATCACAATCAAAGACAACCATTTCTCATCAAAGCCGGTTTGAATAATGAACTGTCTTTGATAATATACACATCAGAGATGTTTTACATAATAATCGTCTATCTCTACTCCTTTAAAAGCACGAGTTTCCAATTCAGCCTGATGGACACATCCAAATCACAAATTGGATCTGGCATCTCCCAATTGCGATTGCGATTGCGAATCAGCGAACGGTTCCAGCATCGCAGACCCAGCCACCCCCACGATCCCCAGCTCCCCGCGCACGCCCTCTTCCCTGACAAACCTCTCTCCCCTCACACGCCCTCTCCCCTCTCCAGATCGATACGAAATCCTCCCCCCTCTCTAGATCGTCACCGCCTCGCGCCATCTCCTTGACCGCGCCGCCTCTCGCGCACAAGACGCGCCGTCGCCGCCACCTCACTTTGCCGCTGCTGCCGCCACCGTCCACGCCTCGCTGTGGAGCAGCAGCCGCCACCGTCCACGCTCATTGTGGAGCAGCAGCCGCCGCCTCGCCGCCATCTCCGCCGCTTTATCGCCGCCACCTCCGCTTGCCGCCGCTGCCTCCGCCGCCCACACTCTCAGGTGGAGCAGCATTGCCGTCTCCACTGCCATCTCCGCCGCCGCCGCCGCCTCCACGCGCGCGCGCTCCGTTACCGCCGCTGTCGCCGCCACCTCCGCTTGCCACCGCGGCCTCCGCCATCCACGCCTAGCCGGGGAGCAGCCGGATCACGGCACGTCCTCACCGACCTCGACACCACCTGCCCCCCGCCATCGCCGTCGGCTGCCCCCTGCCCCGCCATCGTCATCGTCAAATAAAATTTCGGCACGGCAAGGTGATGAGGACATCACTTCTACCGATGCATCCACTACTCTACCACCATCTACGGTGCAAGGACCAATAACAAGGGCACGTGCGCGACAACTAAATCACCAGGTGGGCTCGTTTCTTACCACACAAGAGAATATCCATAAGAGCGAGTTACTACCTAATAATGTTGTGCTTGTGCTTAGGAATTATGGTGTTGATCAGCGAGGATGGAACTCTACGCCAAGACAAGTTGAAAACCAAGTCTACCACGAGTTCGAGTCAGGTTCGGTCACGGTGGAGCAGTCCGTCTTCAAACGGGCGTAGCAGATGCATATCAACTCCGTTTGGGGCGTTCAAGTACATTACGGAGAAGCCCTCGACGAGAACTTTCCAACGGATCCGGTCGCACATCCAAATTCCTTCTGAGCTGATCACAATCGTCGAAACAAGAGGCGATCAGATTCTGTTGGGCTACCCGGTGCTGCGTCACCTTGATTTTGGGCATCGGCCCGTGTATCTCGCGCAAGGGGGGTCGCCCCAAACCCTAGCCGCCGCCCCTCCTGCCTATTAAGACTTGGTAGCCGTCATTGTTAGAGTCTGGTTTTGCTTAGATAATTTTCTGCCATCGCAGTATCGCCGATCATCGGTTTGTGGAACCCCAAATTCGTGATCTTAATACATATTCGCAATTTCAGATTGCTTCTTCTTCGTTCTTGCTTGTGTTCTCGATTCGCTCGCAGGAACTAGCCTTCGTGGTGAGGTCGACCGTGCGCTTGCGTGGTTGATAACGAACGGAGACGGTGGTGTAGCGATTGCAGGCCTAGATCGGTGCTGATCAAGGTCGGATCGTCAACGTCGAGTTCTCCACCAAATCGACTTATCCATACCTGTCGGAAGATCGGGACCCCGTTCCTATCACAAGGACTCCTACACCTTCCCCTTCACCATCCCGGATCACGGCACGTCCTCGCCGCCGCCGCGCCCACGCGCCGTCGCCGTCGCACGGCACGGCAAGGACTTCGACACCTTCTTCTTCACCTTCACGGCAAGGCTCGTGGGTTCCGAATCGGCACTTCCCCCTTCACTGTCGGCGGCCCCTAAACCTTCCCTACACGCCTTGATTTCAGGTTATCACTTCTTCCCCGCTGCTCCCACCTCCTATTAAGCGATTCATGTGCCTTTGAGTTTGTCACTAATTGGACATTTTGGTGCTCGCAGGTTGCTCAACGAAATGCCTGAACCGGTTCCTTCTAGACATAATTTTGGAAATCTTTTTTAAAGATCGGCACCTTCCCCTATAGTCTCCAGTTCGCCGCTCAGCTCACAGGTGCTTCGCCTGCACTTCTATATTTCAATCAAGCAGGTGTTTACTAAATGATATGACCTTCTTAGAAATGACATTGCTCATTAACTTCTCTGAAAGCTGTACCTGAAATCACATTAAGGAACAGAAATTTCAAAGTTTGCAGCTTACAGTTTGTGTGTGTATATATATTTTCGAGACATACAGTTTGTGTGTATATATGAATATATGATAGATCATACAATTACAACCGGCTCCTATCTTCAATAAATATAAATAAGTGAGGAGTGGGACATAACTAATAACAAAAACATAGTTTTCCAATAAACAATGGCATGTCTACGAGGTTCTTATTGCTGCTTAATTGGCAAAGAAATTTGAAGATCAGCTTTGAGTTCTACACTTGATGTACCAGGCAAACAAATTTTACCCTTACACTTGAGCTTATAAAGATTTATAAATAGTGAAAGATTGGTTTATAAATAAATAATTTGTCCCTGTAGCACTTCTGGTGCTAATAAAAAAGGCCCACCATTGTTGCATAGCACATGACAAGTTACAAGCAAAAGTTATTTCCATATTCTTCCAAGAAGTTTCAAACAGAGTATATAAGTAGCTATAATAAGTTAACAGTTTGCCTTTAGAATTTAATTATTTCTCCTCGCTTCTTTCTTTTTGTTTTATGTGATTTAGCCTTTTACATATGCTGGAGCATCAGATAGTGCCATAGCTTCATGAAGAACTACAATTATAAGTATTTCAAATCTGTCAAGATTTAATCCAAATTGTATTGTGGTTTTCAGCCTTACTGTGATTTGCTTATAATCTGCCAGAGATTTGGACTATGCAGGCTGTGATGTTTTGGTCTTCATTTTTTTGAGAAATTTTGTTGAGGAACAAGTCAATTAGCTATTCTTCCAGCAGGTTTTCTGTTTGATTATAGTCTGATTTTTCATAGAAGCATGGTGTCCATACCATGTGTCAGCAGCATGAAATTCTGTATAACAGTGGGTGTTTCAATTCTGTACAACGGTGGGTTGTAGATTGGTAGAGAGGACACCGAGGAGTACTATTTTTATATGCTATATTTTTTTATTTGATGAAAAAAATCTCCTTTTTTGTTCTATTGATGCTCCTGTAGCTATATTGATGAAAAAAAATACCACAACACCGACCAGAGTTGACTGCTCTGTTCTGCCGGCTTAAAAAGAGTAATATTATTAGATTGAAATTACTTCCACTTCAGTTTAAATGAGAAGAGGTATCATTAGATGTTATATGTTTTTATCATGTTATGCAGGGGTGTAAGTGGTGACCTATATATATTTGTTCGTGTTAAAGAAAAACAAGGAATCCACATAGAAGTTCTTGATTTGGACTAAGATATCACAGTTGATTATATTGGTGCAATTCTAGGAACAGTGAAGGTGAGTTGTTAAAGGTTTAATGCGAAAGTGTCTTTTTTTATGCATTCCAGGACATAAACAGAAGCACATATTAAGTGCCCAAACCCAATATCAGCATGTCTAAGAAGAAAAAGGATGACGCTTCGAAAGGGGGGTCAACCTCTCGGAGATATAACGAATGTGCTTCGCTCTCCGTCCGCTACTCCGCTATCTAGTTTGATAACAGGTTGGATCCCGTGCAATAAATGAGATTATTGCCACAAATGGGTTCATGAATAACATGTATTTTTTTCAGTTCAAGTATGTCACTGGTTGTACCATAATACACATTTGAATGGTTGATAAAATTCAGTTGTAAATTACATGCTATGTCCCATGAACGAGTTTAAATAAATGCTTATTTGGTTTGATGATGTGTCTTTCATGATTTTTATTAAATAAACAAATGGTTATTACATGTTCCAAATTTTATGGATTCATATATTGAGTTCGGTTCTGCGTGCAATAGTTGTCGATTATGAGTTTTCTACGTCAACATGCGGTTTCTACAGGTTTACCTCGAAGCGAACTATCATGTGAACGCGAGAGGATGCGGTACGCTAACATGGATAGTGCCAAAAAAATGAACTTCTAAAGCTAAGACGAGAGTACAAACAAAACATGAGGGCCGCTTGTTCAATTTCACAATCAACGTTGCGTAATGTTGACACAAAGAGACCTCAAAACATGGAAAACGTGCAATGCTCACCCTTCCCTTCATGTAAGCATATTGTGTTCAGAAGGCACGTCATTATGCTTTTTTTCTTAATTACTTGGTCCAGAATTATAAGAGACTTCCATACAGGTTCGGTTCCACTCTTCGATGCCACTAATTATGCATCTCAATATGGATCTTCTTCAAGATTAACGGATGTGCCTGTGATATTTGAAGATGCTGACAAAGAGAATTATAATAGAACTCAAAGTGTACCTGTTTCTATATGTACTCATTTATATGTATAGATGAGACATGTCATTATGATTTTTCTTAATTACTTGGTCATCACTTTTAATAGACTTTCCTGCAGGTTCGAATCCACTCTCGAGTGTAACTAATAATGCATCTCAACATAGATCTTCAAGATTGGTGGATGTGCCTGTGATATATGAAGATGCTGACAAAGAGAATTGTCATAAAGTCCAAAGTGTACCTGTTTTTATATGTACGCATAACAGGACTTGTTTCATTATTTTTCCATGTTATTTTTTATCTGTGTGCTTATTTGGTTTAATGACTATATAGGCTCGATAGCACTCTCGAATCTAACTAATTCCGCATCCCAATATGCGTCTACATCAAGACCGCCAACTACGACACACGCGAATAAACTTAAATGCAAGCGGGAACAATACTCTATACAAAGCGAGGCAAGAGATGACATTTTGCTTAGAAAACATGAATGTGAACAAAATAGACGTGCGATGCCATCTGCAAGGCATGTGACCTGTCGCAACGACCATGAAGGAAGCACGTCTATATCTAAATCAAGGGTACCCATGAACCATGTTCATATAGATGGAGGTATGCATAAGCTCTTTTATACCTAATTAGGTCATTTTATGTAAAATTTTTACTACATAGAAGTTCATCGGACTAATTATTTCATAGGTCCTAGATTTACATCGTTCGAAACAAGTGCTATTGACAATAATTGTGACGGCGGGAGTATGCCTGGAGGGACAGGTAATGAGCAACTTGATGAATATATTCTTAGTTACTATTCTATGTGTGTTAGCTTAAAATAAATAATTAATCTAACTTCTCTTAACAGACGTTGAGATTGGCTCTGGTTCTCGACAACATGTGAACCACCCAACCGTGAATACAAGTAACAGCAACACGGATGAAGTCATATACCAGAACCTTCCAACTCAAACTTCCATTCTACAACCAGCACAAAGCTGTGGGCACTGTGGAGCGAAGCGGTTCCAATATGAGACACTTGTTTTTTGTTGCCGAAATGGGAGGGTCACCATATTTATCCCTGACGTAGATGATGACTTACAGAGATTATATACAAGTGACGATGAGCATTCAATTTATTTTAGACAGAATCATAGATATGCCAACTCACACGTTGCATTCACCTCTCTTGGAGTGACACTCGACCAACGATACTGTAACATGCGGTTTGGTACTTATACGTTTCGTGCTCAAGGGCAAGTGTACCACCGTCTTGATCAGTTGGTTCCTGGTGACCAAGGCCCGAGGCATCTGCAACTATATTTTTATGATACTGATGCGGATTTGACGCATCGAGCACGGAGGTCTCCTGACCTGGATATAAATCTCATCCGCTATCTATTGCACATCCTACGGAACAATCCTTGTGCCAATGTTTTCAAGAGCATTGGTTCTGTTCCAAATTTAGATGAATACAGAATCTCTCTCAACACAAGCCTTACCCTAGACCAGAGAGTGTACAATGCTCCGACGACATCACAAGTGGCCGCGATTTGGGTTGATGGGAACGATCCAGAGAATTATTTGGATAGAAGTGTCATCGTTTATGAGAGAGAGGATCGTCCACAGTATATCAAGTCATACCATGGATGCTATGACCCTTTAGCTTATCCGCTTTTTTTTCCCGGTGGAGAGGCGGGATGGAGTCGATTCATTCCATACAATGGTGCGGAATTCAATTCTCAACCATACAACCGTGCGTTGCTCCATGAAGGAGAAGGTACACAACTGCTGCAATTAATTGTTGTCATTGGTTTTTTAATTTTTCTCATATGATCTAATATTTTGATTTTTTAATCTATAAAGGAGAGAACAATGAAGGCGGATCCTTTGTGAGCACTAGAGAGTACTACTGCTACAAGTTGCAGATACGTGAAGGAGCTTTTAATGTCCTATTGCATGGTCGTCGTCTTCTGCAACAATATGTCGTGGACATGTACATCAAAATCGAAACTATGCGGCTCGATTTCTTTGCCAAAGAATCAACCTAGAAGCTCATACGTGCTGACCTGTATCAAGGGGTTGTAGATTCCGTCGCAAATGGTGAGACACGAGCTTCGATGGCTGGAATGAGAATTGTGCTCCCACCAAGTTTCACTGCAGGAGAGCGTGATATGAAGAGAAGGACACTTGATGCAATGACGTTAGTGACCCGGTTTGGAAAACCAGATATCTTCCTGACAATGACATGCAACCCAACATGGGAAGAAATATTGAGAGAGCTTTTGCATGACCAGACTGCTCAAGACAGGCCCGATGTGGTCACAAGGATATACAATGCCAAGTTGAAAGATCTGAAGAACCTTTTATTCAAGAAGCATTACTTTGGTGAGGTTGCTGCTTATGTTCATGTCACTGAGTTTCAGAAGAGAGGCCTACCGCATGAGCACTTTCTTTTGATCATGCGTAGCGGGTTCAAGATTACAAGCCCAGATCAGTATGATAAGATAATATCTGCTGAGATCCCCAATGAGGAGAGATATCCAGAATTACATGCTGTGGTACTCAAGCACATGATGCACGGTCCGTGTGGTGATTATGGCCGAAAAAGAGACAGCCCTTGCATGGTACGTGGGAAGTGTAGATTTCGCTATCCTCGGGAGTTTTGTGAAGCAACACAACAAGGAAATGACTCATATCCCATCTATAGGAGAAGGAATGATGGCACCTGTGTAAGAGTTAGGCACACTGACATGGATAACAGATGGGTTGTTCCATACAACCCTGGGTTGCTAATGCGCTATAACTACCACATCAATGTGGAAGCTTGCTGCAGCATCAAGGCAGTGAAGTACATATACAAGTATGTATATAAAGGACATGATCGTGCATCTTTCTCTATCGAAGCCGTAAGTGATGATGTGGTTGTCAATGAGATCAAACAATACAGGGATTCAAGGTTCATCTCGCCTCCGAAAGCAATGTGGAGGATTTATGGCCTTGATCTATTTGGTGCTGATCCCCCAGTATTGCAACTGCAGCTGCATTTGCCAAACATGCACATGGTCTCTTTTAGAGGATCCGAGAACCTGGAAAACATTGTTGCACGAGATTCTTCTTCATGTACAATGCTTACCGAGTATTTTAAGGCTCACCAAGAATACAGTTTCGCATGCAATTTCCTATATAAGGATTTCCCAGAACACTTCATTTGGCAGCAGAGCAGAAAACGTTGGGAGCCACGTAAACAGAGGACACAGATAGGGAGAGTTGTGGCTGCCAACCCCATGGAAGGTGAGAGATATTTTCTTAGGGTGCTGCTAAACCATGTCCGCGGAGCAACTTCTTTCGAAGATCTATGTACCGTTCATGGTGTCACCTGGCCTACATTTAGGGTTGCTGCTGAGAGAAGGGGACCGCTAGAGTCGGATAGAAGCATTGAAGATTGTCTTACGGAGGCGGCCACTTTCCAGATGCCTTGTGCATTGAGAAGGCTATTTGCCACAATTCTGGTTTTCTGTGAGGTAATTGATATTCGCGGATTATGGAACAGACATCTCGACTCAATGTTGGAAGATTTCCAATTAACTCACAATCCCAACCATATAGTTGAGCAGATGGTTCTTAGAAATATAAAGGACATGCTACATTCTATGGGGAAGGAAATTAGGAGCTTCGATCTACCAGAATTAGATGAAACAATCAATACACAAGGCCAATTTGTGAGGGAGGTGCAGGAGGAAATATCCATTCAAGTAGAGGATGGAGAAGCTCTTTTATACAACTCTTTGAACGCCGAGCAGCGGGCTGGTTTTGATGAGATTATGGAGCATGTGATTTCTAGGAGAGGAAATGTTTTCTTCGTTGACGGTCCAGGGGGCACCGGAAAGACTTTTTTATATAAAGCATTGCTAGGTTATGTGCGATCAATGGGTCTAATTGCCATTGCAACAGCAACATCCGGTATAGCAGCGGCAATAATGCCTGGCGGACGCACTGCCACTCGAGGTTCAAAATTCCGATGAATATATCAAATAAGAGTGTTTGTAATTTCACTAAGGAGAGTGGTACCGCTGAGCTGCTTCGAATGGCGTGCTTGATAATCTAGGACGAGGTTGCCATGACAAAACGTCAAGCTGTGGAGACACTCGATAGGTCCTTGCGAGATGCGACAGGCTGTACATCACCTTTTGGGGGTAAGGTCATGGTGTTCGGTGGTGATTTCAGGCAGGTTCTCCCGGTTGTCAGACATGGAACAAGAGCACAAATCATTGATGCTACTCTGCAGAGATCTTATTTATGGGAAGGTATCAGGAAGATACGTCTTACTCGCAACATGAGAGCACAGTCTGATCCATGGTTCTCTGATTTCCTTCTAAGAATTGGGAATGGCGTGGAAGAATCAATCGGAGATGATTATGTACGCCTTCCAGATGACATTGTGATTCCCTACATTGAAACTGAGACATATATTAATAGCTTGATCGATGAAGTCTTTCCATCACTTGAATGCAATGCAACATTGACATCATACATGAGCAGTCGTGCCATACTTGCAACGAAGAACGAGTACGTCGACGATTTAAATGCAACTATGATCAATCGATTTCCAGCAGAGGAACTAATCTACTATAGCTTCGACTCGGTAGAGGATGATGCATGTAATCTCTACCCTATTGATTTCCTCAACTCACTCACACCAAACGGTTTGCCCCCACATGTTCTTAGGCTTAAAGTTAATTGCCCCATGATCCTTCTAAGGAATCTTGATCCCAACAATGGACTTTGCAATGGGACAAGGCTGATGGTCAAAGCATGTCAAAATAATGCAATCGATGCTGAGATTGTTGGAGGCATGCATGCTGGAAAAAGAGTTTTCATACCTCGGATCCCGTTGTCCCCATCAGAGGATCTTTCTTTACCTTTCAAATTCAAGAGGAAGCAATTTCCAATCAGATTGAGTTTTGCAATGACTATCAATAAGGCTCAAGGACAGACAATCCCTCATGTTGGTATTTACCTTCCTGAGCCAGTGTTCTCGCATGGTCAACTCTATGTTGCGTTGTCGAGAGGTGTTTCGAGAGAGACGACTAAAATTCTTGCAAAACCAAGAGATGATATCGATCCTCTAGGAAAAAGCACGAAAAACATTGTATATAGAGAGGTGTTGGTGTAATATATTATTTCACTCTATGTATATGAGCACTATTTTGTATTTTATATTTATTCTATGTAATTTACAATTCGTGGTTCCATGATTTGCACCCGGGAGACATGTTAAAACTGAATCGGCATCCTTTCTACATGTATAATTTCTTTCTATCTTTCCATGGCATCCTTTCTATCTTTATATTTGGATGTTTGGATATTTGTTTTTGGTGTCACACTTCTAAGTGATTCTATTTATGGTCATGTTGTGGCGTTTATGATGAAACGACCGACGTGTCTTCTAGTATAAAGATTCACTCGGAATTACGTAACGTCCGACGTGCCTTGCACGTGCACGCTTACTAGTGATAATATACTTATCAGAGATGGTTAATAATATCAAAGATGGTTTTGGTGAACTATGTCTGATAATTTGGATTATCACTGATAGAAGAGATAGACGGTTCGAACGATCTCTAGTGACGTGTCTGCAGCAGTGTACAGGGTGTGCCAACCATCACAAGGTGTTGCTGTATGTTTAAACCTTCCCTAGATATATGAATACAAAAATCCACTAATATCGAGAAATTAGGATAATAGCAAATATGAATTGAGTTACAAAAGCCCCAACACTGTATTTATGTTCCATGAATTTGTCACAAAGAAACGCACTAAATCGTGTTGTATGATTGGATTCTCCAAAGCAATTTCACTATCACTTGCCATAGTGAGCATGCATGGCTATGGGATGCTTTGATAGAAGTGCGAAGGGGATTCATTCAACTACCAAATCTGCTCCATTTTACCCACCCATTCAAATTGAGTGCATATCAAAATCCCCCCACCAAACTCCAGCATTGACAAGTAATATCATGTTCTATAAAAACCTGGAGCCTTTTCCAATTCACATGCATCAGAATTTGTATCATTATTATGTTCATAACTTGCTTTAAGTACTCCTCGACCACTTTGATGGAAACAAATTTCAAAACGAAAAGCATATACTTGAGATCAAGGCAACAACTACCTGTAGATAGAAGTATCTATTGGGAGAGAGCCATGCATTTCCAGCGGAGTTCTCAACCTTTTGTACTCTACTACTATCTAGCTGATAAACAACCATCATGGTGAGCAAGCAATTAACTGGCACAAATTATTCCATGTAAAAATGCCTATAAGCCTACAACAAAGCAGAGTGGAAAACCAAACGAAGAAAAGGTTACAAATTTACAACAACATATTGTTCTCATTGCAAATACAATCTAAAAACTACTCATCACCATTCAATGAAGATTGTGGCTGGCCACTAATCCGTGCCGTAGGACCATGTCTTTGGTGCGCGAATAGCGCTTTAGGAACCTGCTATGAACCATGGCACTCAACCTAGCCATTCCCATGCATGTACGTGATGGCCAAAGGCAAACATTATGTGGCTTGGTCATGACGAGAGCACGCACGTACATTCATATCAACTTCCAGTCTGCGAGACATGGGACTCAAAAGATAATGTGAGGAGTTCCCCTCATCGACTGCAAGCTTCAGTTCTGCAGCATATGCGCACTTGGCAAGCAACATTGTGCTACATATCCTTTTTCCACGTCATACTTTGCTGAGGGTGCATGGGATGGGGATTGATACTGTTTTGACGTAGCGATTGCTCTCACTCATTGGTCTGACATCATTGATGATAAAAACCAACATACATACATACATACATACATACATACATACATACATACATCAAGTTTTTCACACTACAAGGAAAAACCCCCTTTACCAACACATCTATTTGTTGTTAAAAGGTTAAATAAGTGTCGTTGAACTCTATACCAACGAATTCAATATGCATGTCTACAGAGGTTGTTGCAAGGATCTACCACTACGCATAAATATCTGTTGGTAACTAGCCCAAAGAAGCGTTGCAAGCCAACAACGCATATCTTGAGAGCATGACAACGCTTCTATGCGTTGTTAATTTGCACCGTGGAATTGACTTTGCCATTATTTTCCTTGCGAATATGTTTCCAGTCAAAAATTCTTTTTTTATCAATCACACAAAAAAAAAATGTCTCACATATAAAAAAAATATCGAAGACAGAGAGTAGAATGATCCCTATCACTACTACAGAACGACACCTCACTTCTCCTCTTAAAACTCTTGGCTGGCGCCATGCACTTGTTATTGTTCACTCGAGCATTAGTATTGGGAGGGAAGTTCAAAAAGGGTCATCCTGTACCAGTTAGAGTTCTTATCACGAACTGATACTAGTGATCCTCTATGCCAATTGACATAAACCCCACTCCCAGAAGGCTCATTAGTACCGGTTCGTATCACAAACCGGTACTAATGTGAGAACGTCATAACCGTTCGGTGCCTCTAACTAGTACTAATGTGAGAACGTCACAACCGTTCGGTGCCTTCAACTTGTACTAAATTGCCCATGCGGTTCGTGTCTAACCCATACTAATAGACCAATATCTAAGCCTAGTTTTCTAGTAGTGTATGTCAAGCTCAACTTTCCTACCAATAATGATGGGCTGGGTAGTTGACAGGACATTGCCAAATCCTGCGTTAACAATACATACTAAGGATTAGTTCTAGAACCTAAAGTGGAACAAATAAAAAAATATTACATGGTATGGCTAAAGCATCTTGATATACTCCCTCCATCTATTATACACGGCGCAACTGGAAAAGACACAAAGACCAAGGAATCGCTCGCCCGTCCTACTATTTTCGCATGCACATCTAGCAATTTCCATTCTCACGCTACACCATGCAGCTATGCTGCCTGGGTCCTCCCCTCAATGCTTGCATGCGCGTGAACGGGACCCGAGCCGTGTTTAATAGGATGGAGGGAGCAATAGTTAAGCTAATTATATCAAAAGAACTAACATGATCAATAATTTAATTATATGAGGCATCAAGTGCAATGGGAAAGAATGATGCATGAAACACAATCGCATCCATTCTCTTTAGTATCACAACACATTAGGGTTATGAGAGCGTTATTTAGTATCCAAAAGTACCATGTGTTAGGAATTACGCCGATGCAAGATCGCGAACGACACCAGGAGGCACGATGTTTGGGAACGCAGTTCGACTTTCGCCTACGTCCGCGGGGCTCTGATTATGGGCGCTCTTCCCCAATCCATAATACCACAGCACACCGGCTAACCAGGTCACGGCCACATGCCGGCCGCTGACCTCCTCTTGCCTATGCTACTATTATGAGGTCGTTGTCTTGTTTACACCAGGGCTACCTCCCTTTATATAGTGGAGGCCTGGATAGAGTCCGACTCAAACACTAACCAACCCTACCTATTACAAAAAAGAGTCCATGTAACCTACTCGTACACATATTCGACACAAATACCTAACAAACTCCACCTTGGAGAATATGGTCTCTCCACCTTGAAGTTGTTCCAGCGTCTTGCGCGAACCCTTGTACCTGGCCTCTAGTTGCTTCCTTTGCAGCTCACGTCGAACCGCCCGACAAGTCCACCATCTTGGACCCACCGCCTTTTGGAACAAACACCGACTTGGCAACATCCAGCTCAGTAGCTCCACCTGCAACAGTACTCCCTGCACATGGAATTCACAACTCCCCTTGCAGCATGTACACACGCGACGTAGTCCTCTGCTTGATCATCACAGCTTTGCCACCTTTTATGATCTTGACGGTCTTTCCTATCTTCTTGGAACACCATCCCATCATGTAAGGTCTTGAGCCAAATTAGAATCCTCCTTAGTCTTAACACATGCTTTACACCCTGAAGTATCCGGTCAACTCCGCTTTGCACTTTTCTTTTGATGGCTCCTACTTCAAGTAGACCAATAAAAAATTACTAGCAACTTTTGGAGAGAACCACTTCTTATCGTGTCACATGAAGAAGACCAACTGAATCCAATTATCTACGCTCGACTCATATTTGATCATTGAGATAACGTCACCACAATTGCCTTTCGAGTCACTTTCAGCCACCGCCATAATAGCACCTGCTCCCTTCCTTTTGTCAGCATCATCCTGCCGACCACGGTTTGCACCGCCCCGATCCGTCTGCCATCTAGAATAGATCCCCAGCCTCATCTCAGTTCTCCACCTTGAACAGATTACCGTCACGACCGCTTGATCCTTTCACCTTCAGGCACAAATCGCTGCTGACTTCACCATCAGCCAGTCTGACCTCTCAAGTCAAACCACCTCACAGCCTTCCCAAACGCCTTCCCTTCAGAACCAGCATGCCTGTCCAGTCCCAAACACCGCGCTCACCTCGACCGCCTTTTTGTTCGGCAGATATGAATTCTTCTCGTCCTTAAGAACAATCTTCTGCTTCTCCTTTGAATATTTTATTTGGCTCTCTTTGAATCTGCTTCATATCCTGAGGATGCTCCATCCATGAAAATTTAGTCCGAACCAACTTCTTTTCCACCTTGAGCTTCTTCTCCCTTTCTCTCTCCTGAATTTTCGGCTTGATATTGTTCACCTCCACCGTATATGAATCTGGCCCGAACTCCTCTATCCTCCATGCCTGGCTGACTAGGTTCCAACCTCCGCCACCGATGCACACATGCATAGACTCTATGCATGCACACACATACACATGGCCGATGCACACATACGAATACGAGCAACAATCCTGGGCTCCAGACTCCAAGGACGCATGCATGCACGACGTTGTCCTCCAAGGACTCACCCGCAAGCACATCTGGCGCTGCTGCCGCCCACCGATTCGCTGCTCCTTCCTCTGCATGCAGCATGCTGTCTGCCGGCCTCACCTGTATGCTCCCTGCGCCAGTCCACGTGGGACCTGCCCTATGGTGTTGCGCTGCTTCTCCTGGCGTCACGCAGGCTTTGCACCACCCGTCTGGCATACATGAACCAGCGACACCGCCCACCAAAATTGCCAAAGCCGCCACCGCCCGGTGCTACGTGCTCCACGGCCGAGCGAGACACCGCCTCAGCACACATCTGTCCTGATGGGACCACCTCCATAGAGTATTTCACCATCCTAGCCGAATACAGCTTGGTGCCATACCATACGTAAGCCTCCGTATGCCGATCCCGATGTACTCCGCCGCCATACGAGCTCTCGTAGCGCCCGAGAACATCCATCGTCGCCGAAAATACTCAGAGAAAAAAAAATTCTCCATCTTCCAGATTCAATCTTTAAGCCCTCGAGTAGGCTTTCCAGCACGCCACCGTGCACCACGTCGTCCGTGCACGGCAAAACATGCCGCACCCTGGCTATCCGCATCCACGACACAGCTTCGCCCTCAGTGTCGTGATGCAGCGCCTCCTGTGCAACATCCGGTCGCATCACTGCTCCCGCCGTTCCGATCTATCCGGCATCCATCCGCGCTTGCCGGTCTGATCGCGAACGCCGAGG
Source organism: Raddia guianensis (assembly GCA_036346415.1). NCBI lineage: Eukaryota > Viridiplantae > Streptophyta > Magnoliopsida > Poales > Poaceae > Raddia > Raddia guianensis. Next base: position 47,112,569 of record CM070535.1, on the reverse strand, counting down.
TCGTTGCCGTCGCCCGCTGACCTCACTGGCTACTTTGTCAGCCTCCGATCACCTGGCCTTGGTAGATCCCCGCCAACGGTAGCCCATCGAACGGTTCGAGCCTCCTACCCGAAGTGTCCGACACCACCGATCGAATCGTCGATCGCCGCCATGCTCCACCTTGCGTCGATAGGGCGTTTTCCGCGGCGCCCGTGTATGCATAAATCCCGTGTCTCCCCCTAGATCCTTCGCATGGCCAACCTCGCCAACCAAGCTCTGATACCACTTGTTAGGAATTACGCCGATGCAAGATCGCGAACGACACTAGGAGGCACGATGTTTGGTAACGCAGTTCGACTTTCGCCTACGTCTGCGGGGCATTGATTATGGGCGTTCCTCCCCAATCCATAATACCACAGCACACCGGCTAACCAGGTCACGGCCACATGCCGGCCGCTGACCTCCTCTTACCTATGCTACTATTATGAGGTCGTTGTCTTGGTTACACCAGGGCTGCCTCCCTTTATATAGTGGAGGCCTGGATAGAGTCCGACTCAAACACTAACCAACCCTACCTATTACAACAAAGAGTCCATGTAACCTACTCATACACATATTCGACACAAATACCTAACACCATGAACTCAGTCCAAATATGTATGCTTCCACCCATAAAAGATACCTATATATCTAAATTAGGGTTTTTATGAAACACGAAAGTAGTTGGTATGCTCGTGAATTTGAGATGCAAAATGATCTACATTTGTCTAATGTATGACCTTCATTAATTAAAATTAATTAACATTAAAAAATAGTAATGATGGTTGGTGAGGAGTGAGTTTCACTTAAGGCCCAAAGTTAGGGTAATTGGTTAATTAAGCCCTACTAATAATTTATCTAAAGTTCCAAGTGAATATAATTTTCCTAAGTTCTCTTAGGCATGAAATAGATTTTGGATATTTTATTATAATCAATATTTTTAATAAATAAAAAAATTCACATTTTAAGTTCTCTTAGGCATGAAATAGATTTTGGATATTTTATTATAATCAATATTTTTAATAAATAAAAAATTCACATATTTTCTAAAGTAGATAATTGTCTAAACTTAGCTGTAACAATTATCAGAGTGGAATAACTAATTCTATGAAATTTATCATAAAATCATTTCAAGGTTTGAAGTCTCACCTACTAATTTCTAGAATTTTTCAGCATTTTAATTAGTTACTCTGCTAATAATTATAAAAAATATATATAGTTTATTCTGAAATATAAAAAAGATAAATTATTGCATTGTTGATGATAATAATTTTTTCAAAGACGACATGCATTTCTATAAGCATGGCATGCACTTCTAAGGGTGTTTGGTTTGAGGAATGGGAGAATTGACTCCCAACTTGTTTGGTTTGAGTAGTGGAATGATTCGATCCATCACCATCCCATCTAACAATTAGTTCAAAATGAGAAATGGTGTCATCCCACCAAATTCATGGGATGATCCCATTCCACTTAGGATGAGGTGGCTCCTCAAACCAAACACCCCCTAAATCGCTACCATCCTGTGGAGTGCCATCCTCCTTAGTTCCTTCATCACCCTTCGACAAGGATAACGCTTGCGCGTGCAGAAACGTTCGATAATGCATGCACATTGTCTTTCGAGAGTTCATTAATTAGCCAAATATTTGTGATTGCATATCAAAACAGTAGGGGCAAGCCTTTACGAAGTGCAGAGAAATCATTAATGGTGCATAACAGCATGGCTCATTAATCGTTTTCTGGTTGCTTAATTTTCAATTTGGATGAGTAGAGGCATCATTACTTTCGTGCCATAGTACACAACTATGAAGGAATTTATTTTTTTAAGTAAAGGACACGAGAGCTGTCTTGTATTGATCAAAAGGAGGGCTAAATAATTACAAAAGTGGCTCCCGCGACCTCCTAAAGGCGCAGGTCATCAATCAACAATTTAAGGATGACCAAGGCGGGCCTATCAGCATAGTGGAAGATTTGGTTGTTACGCTCAAGAAATATCTGCCAGATTGTGGCGGAGGTGGTTGAGAGGACACCGCGAGGGGTCCGCCCTGAAGGATGTCGGTCGACCACCAATTCGTAAGGCAGCTCGTCTGAGTCTAGCCTGAGGGGTCAAGGCGCGGAGCGTTGAGCAGGTTTCCACCCAGGCCCATACGAAGCAGCTAAAGTCGCATTGCACGAATAGATGCACGGGCGTTTCCAAGTTACACCTGCAGAGGGGGCAGAAGTAGTAGTTTGGCGGTTGGCCACGAAGCTGGGCGTCAGCTGTTATGATCCTTTTGTGCAGTAGCGTGCAGCGAAAGAATTTGCACTTGGCGCGGGGCCCAAAGCTTCCAGACCTGCTGCAGGGTCGGCTTGGCCATGCGACCTGTGAACTGGAGCAGGTAAGCCGATTTGAGAGAAACTGTCGTATGTGGTGAAGCGCCAAGTTAGCTGATCGGGCTTGTCAGGAGATAGTTGCACTTCGACAATCCGTCGAAGGAGTGAGATGAGATCGGGGATCATCTGCAGGCTGAGGTTGCACCTTAGGTGAGAGATCCAATTGTTTTTCGTGTCATCGAGCACCGATCTATTCTTCCTTGCTGACGCCTTGAAGAGTTCTAGAGCGAGATGCCTCGGAATGCAACAGAAAAGCAAGTGGTACGTCCTCCCAAAAGGAGAGGGTGGAGCTATTGCCCACAATGGCCGAGCACACAACCCTTAGCAGAGAGGAATCAGGCTCGACAGCGGCGTAGGGGCTGGGGGAGGCCCAGGCGAGGTTGGGGGAGCATCTGTTGAGGTATAGCCAACGCAATCTCAACGCCCTGGAGAAGCGGTGAGATCCAGGACCCCAGGCCGCCAAGTGAGGTTAGGGAGTAGACCGTGCTCAAATTGACTCTGCCGCCACCACCCGCGGAGTCGCTGCCCTTCCACAGCCAGCTTCTCATAAGTGAATCGATTTTCTTTTAATTGGCCATGTCACTATAGGGATAATTAACAAAGTGCCTCAGCTTTCTATATCTTTGTTACCCCGTCTGAGCGCCACCTGAGCAGTCTGGACTTTTTCTTATTCCCAAACTAGCGTATCAAAACCACGGAGTCAACAACATATACCACATAACTTTAGTTAGAGGTCCCTGATCATCTATCTTGACATCTTGATTACCATCTTGACTATTACTCTTTCTTTTATATATAGCATGAAAATCCATATACCGATCAAGCACAAATATAATGCAAGCTATGTACAAACGTCTTTCATTGTTCAAACCATATGTACGTGTTTCATTTCTTTTGAACAGTCACGGTAGACTCACAATGGCATGTCAACCAACGAACCTAACAGTCGACCATTGCATGTGCTTCGTGCGCGCAACGCTACATGTACGTATATGCATGGTATATATACGGTCGGAGCTTTGGCCATCTATCCACCATTTTGCTTTATGGTGGTTGACCGAGATCTGGCCGTGGAAAACATATGATTTTCTGTTAAAAACACAGGATGTTCATACTAGATGTAAATGACACAGGAAACATGATGTTTGGTAACGCAATTTGACTCAAAGTCTATATATCTGTGGGCAATGATTATGTACACTCCTCCCCCAACAATGCAATATACTGGCCACGCGGATTACGGCGACTTGCCAGTACACCGCTACTTTGGTCGTAACAGACTTCACCAGGGATGCCTCCCTATTTATATTTGAGCCAGGGTACGAGTCCAAACCAAACATGACCCTCCCCTACCTAGCTATTGCATCAATGAGTATATGTAACCTACTTGTAAACATATTCGACACCAACCCTAACAGACTCCACCGACGTCTGCCACCTTGAAGTCATCGTAACGTCTTGTGGGAACCCATGCATATATTGAAATCTGGTTGCTTCCTTCGTAGCTCACGTCGAGCCAACTGACGAGTCTATCTTAGCTTCAAATCCATCAAGTTTTGAAACTCAATTCTTGAGCCCTCGATCATGATTCCCAGTGCGCCACCACACACTTTTCGTGCATGGCTACATACTGCACCCTGGCTGAAAGTCTACGACACAGTATCTGCCTACAGTGCCGCAACGCCGCCTCCAGTGCAAACATTGGTCGCATCGGTATTCGTGACATTTCCTCGACTCCAATCTATCAAGTCGTCTCACCATGTCTGGTGGCCGATCTGATAATGAGCGTCGAAGCCCTTCTATTCGATAGCCACGTTGTCGGCCATATCACCACGTCTGGTCGATTCTTGTCAACAGCAGCCCATCGAACGGTCTAGGTCATCATCTGCTCGGAGTGTTCGATTCCACCGATCGATTCGTCGGTCGTTGCCATGGTCCACCTTGCAACGAGCAATGCTTTTTCTTCGGCACACTCGCGTTAATCCTTGCGCCTCCTCCAAGATCATATGCATGGCCGAACCTTAGTTTTGATACCACTTGTTGGAAAAAACAGGACATCGATACTAGATATGAACGACACCGGAAATACGATGTTTGATATAACACAGTTCGGTTTGAACTCAGCATACATCGATCGATCCGTGGGATAATAATTATGGGCGCGCTTCTCCAACAATACAATATACCAGCTGTCCGGGTCACGGCTATAGGCCGGCTACGAGCCTACGACCACGTGCTTGTCTATGCCACTACTTTGATCATTACAGGTTACATTAGAGATGTCTCCAAACCTAACATGACCCTTCTTTGTCTATTACAGTACAATACACAGAGTCCATATAAACTATTTTTACACGTATTCGATAACAACTCTGACATTTTCGTGTGGTGATACTCGCCCACCGCATTCCATACCCTGTTGTATGAACCGGTAGTCCACAAACCGGCGAACCCAGGTTTCGTACAGCAGTGAAACAAGAGTAGAATCCGGAGAGAGATGTGTCACTGACTCGCACAAACTCGTGCCACCTCCCACAGGAACTCCGCGCAATGCACCCGCTAAGGCCCCGAGTGGCAAGCAGTTACTCAAATTTAATGACCTCCATCGAATTCACACCAAACAGTTCACAGCAAAACAAACATTGGACTGCATTAACACCCGATCGAGGAGCAGCAATGGATATGGACGCCGCGCGAGCGACCCGAGGACAGGCACAGGCGCCGACAGCAAGCCTCCAACTGTCATGCGACAATCCCAAATGGACGACGGCCGCCATCCGTTCCCGCCAACCGCCGCCTCCTGTCCGAAGAGGCGGGAGCGCGCGCGCAAAAGTTAACTCTCTTCGAACTGGCGCCCCTTCGCGCCGTATTTTTACCCCCCCTTTGCCGGCCGTCTCAATCCAGTGCCATGCCACACGCCACTGCCCTACTCTTGCCCACCGCCGCGCCGCCTCGTCCTCGATCTCCAGCGATCTCCACTCCGGCGAGTCACCATGGCCGACGAGCAGTACGACGCTGACGGCGACGTTAGCCGCTTCCTCTACGAGCCCACGATAGAAGCGCCCATGGCGACTGTTCTGGAAGCCCTGACCGTGCCTGTCGAGCCCCATCCGGTGCCGGCGATCCAACCCGGCGAGACTCATCAGGTACCCGCCGTTCGTTCTCATGTTCATCTGGCAACGCATCTCCAGCCCCATCCGGCTCTGGCGATCCAAGCCCAGCCTCGTCAGGTACCAACCGTTCACTCTCAGACTCATGATCAGGCGCCGCTAACAAGGCATGTCCAGCCCCATCCGGTTCCGGTGCCGGCGATCCGTGCCCATCCCCTTCAGGTACCCAACGTTCGGACTCATGCTCATCAGGCGCCGGCGACGATGCATCCCCAGCCTCATCCGGTGTCGTTGCCGGCGATCCGTTCTCAGCCACGTCAGGTAACCGCCGCCGTCCACTCTCAGTCTTGGTCACCGGCCGATCTGGCACCACCAACAATGCATTTCCAGCCCGATCCGGCGCCGGCGATCCAACTCCAGCCTATTCAGGTTTCTAACGTTCACTCTCACGCTCATCAGGAGGCGCCGGCGACTATGCATCATCCGATGCCGGCAATGCAAGTCCAGCATCTTCATCAGGTGCCCACCGTACGCTCTCAGGCGCATCGCTCGCCGCCGTCATTCCATGTCCCGCCCCATCCGGCGCCGGCGATCCAAGCCCATCATCATCAGGTACCCACCAACCAACAAGTTCATCAGGCGCTGCCGACACTACAACTCCAGCCCCATGTCCATCCGGTGCCTGCAATTCAGGGCTTTCAGGCGAGCTCCTTGCACGTCCAGGAGCAGCAAACGCCAGCCCTGTCGCCGGCGTACGCCATGCATGATCACATGGGGTTGCCGGGAGCGGCGGTTAGCGAAGATCTCTACGCAGGCTTCCCCATCTCGAATAGCCCCTCACTGTACGATGAGTTCATGCAAGAAGGGGAGTATGACCTTGCGGCACGGCTCAGGAGCATTGAGGAAGATAACCAAGATGGCACCGGCGACGGCGAGCGTGGCCTGGACGTCGACCCCGTGGAGGACGATGTCGTCTTCAGGGCAGGGCAGCCGCAGTGTGTGAACTGCCACGTTGTCAGGGAGGTCAAGCACCAAAGTGGTAAGCATGCACTGCTCTATATCCCATGCATGCTATATATCCATGCATGCATATGCAATAGAAAATTTCGACTGTACTATGTTGCATGGGTCCCCATTTTTGCAAGAAAGATGGCATATTACAAAAATTCAAAATGTTCTTCAATGAAAACTTGTTCGTAACATTTGCCTTATTGGACACAGAGAGTCGGGTGCTACACTTCATTGTTCATAGCGCGAGCCCAGGAACTTTTGAGCATGCGATCATTACCAAGCATGCCAGTGCTGATGGACAAATCCCGAGTGCTGATGTACAGCATGTTGAGTAAGTGAATCAAGGAACTTACAAATTCGCCTATAGCTACTTCATGAAATATTACACACAAGATGTAGCTATAAACGCCAATCCTATCTGATTTCATGCAATTTTCGTCTTTAGCCTCCGCAAGCGCACTCACGAGTGGGTGCGCAACTTCATCTCAAAGAGCTTGGAGACACTGAGGAATGATACCAGTGGGCAACTGCATGACTCGTGCTCCAGCTACTGTGAAGCAGTGAGCACAAATATTAGCGCACCTGTGGTGAATGACCCTTACATGGAACTTGAAGTGAACATGCTGAAGAAGATTCTGTCCACCCATCCGGCATCTGGTTAGAAATTATTGAATGATACTTTCTCCATTCAATTTTATAAGACATGCACGTATTTTAAAATTTAAATCTCATAATTTTAAATGACTATTTTTTTAAAAGATATGTAAAGTTAATTTTATAAGACATGCACATATTTTAAAATTTAAATCTCATAATTTTAACCGACTATTTATTTCAAAAGATATATAAAGTTAATTTTATAAGACATTCACGTATTTTAAACTTTAAATCTCTTAATTTTAACCGACTATTTTTTTCAAAGATATGTCAAATTTTGTGATACAAAATGGTACTATTGAATTTGCATTTTAACATACATTCTAATGATTATTTTTTATTATAAACAATATGTTATAAGAGATATTGAAAATTAAATTATAGTTTTGGAGACTGTGACAAGTTGAACAACCCCATATAAAATTGGACGGAGAAAATACATAATAATATGTTGAGAGTGCATTCTTTTTTACATGTTTACAAAACCATATTCTACTAACTGGGTCTATTATACTGTACTTGCATGTACTACAGCTGAAGGCACAACTCAGCCGGTTGTGCAGCCGACCATGCAGGATGATGATGATATTCTTGAAGAAATCAACGAGGCATACGATGATGACAATTGCGCTGAACTTCTACCACAGATACTTGAATCTTCTCATGTCCCCAAGCCAGGATCAGGAGGACAGGGCGCCAGTGTTAGTGCCACGGCTTACCCGAGCATGCTGGCCAGACAAACCCAAAGGGTGGCGAAAATGAGCATGCAGGACACTCTTGAATACCTCCACAAATCGAAAGAAGATGCTGAAAGGGAATTGAGTGATTACGCTACTTTTAAGCAGCAATGCCGCAAGAATCACCATTTTAAATGGGCGGCGCAGCAGGTACGTATGTGAAAATGATGTATTTTTAATTGCAATTACCGTATATGTAAGTCATATATGTTTCAAATGTCATTTCGTTATTGCTGCAGATTAACAAACTCAACAAAAAGATCATGAAGCTCGAGCAAACTGGACAAAGAGTGGGAGAGACTGGATTGTTGAAAATTAAGCACAAGCTTGATATCATTATGGTTGAGAAAAGACGTTTGTATGGTGACATTAAGAAGTGCCTTCAGAAGGACAGGAACAACACAGTTGAAGGTCCTTCTGGAAGCAAAAATGACGTTGGTGATTCTTCCAGCCACAAAGACGATGACCCTCCTGCTTCCGGCGGTAATAACGCTGGTGAAGGTTCCGGTCACTAGCCGGTTTGTAGATTATGGGAAGATGTAGTGGGATGGACGTTGCTGAAATCCATATGACACATCAATCCCTTTGAAAAATTTAGAAACATTGGTATGCTTATATATTGTGGAAAAATTATCACCAGTTTCAAATACTTTACTATACTAGATAACAATTTTATTTCGTGACCGTATGAAGATGGAATACAATTTTAAATACATCATATGGAATGGAATTGAAGTGCTCTGGTTTACAATTTGATGTCATTATACCCAACATTAGGGCATTCTGACATGTCTTGTGAACAGAATCCTTATTATGAAAAATGTGCCGAGGTCAAACTGGTACTTATGTGCTAAATGCCTTCTTGGAAAAGTTGGCGTACTGACCATAATGCCATGTTCTGGAATTTTTTATGTTTATATTTGCAGTTTTTAACGATTAAGAATCCCCATCGACCAAAGACTTGATGTTAATTAATATATCCAACGCTTTGACAATAGCCAAGTTCATTTGTGTAGTTCATTTGCATTATCTTGATCCTTATTCCATGCATGCATGAAGTGAAAACTGAAAAAGCAACCTGCTGTCAATTAGTTGTGTAATTCAATTGCATGTTCCATAATCCCTCTCCGTATCACACAAAGTTGACGTTTAAGATTTGTCCTAAGTTAAAATTTTAAAAATTTATCTATTTTAACTATATAAAAACCACATACATATTTGTTTCAAAATGCACTTTCATAAAATAAAATCTTCATGGATTTTCTAAATAAATTGCACAGGTAACTAGTGGTCAAAGATGCATTTCATAAACCATGTGATTGCGGAAATACATCTTCACAGAGCAGGGTCGTTCCTAGCTCATTCACGATCATAGAATATGCACTAATATTCGTGCCCTTCCAATACCCACACTCCCACAGTCACACAGGTTATTTTGCAAAAACAACACTAAAACTTTTTATAAAAAGAGATTGGGTCTTCTTCCGCTTCTCACCTTCTCCTCCTAAGCAATGTCGGTTTCCTTCCATGCGTCAAACCGAGCTGTGTCGCTTTCTCACGAGCACAACCAGCCTACTCCTGTGCACCTCACCGCCAACAACCTCCGCTCGACTGACATGTTACCACAGTGATCGATTCAAGCTCAAGATGCTTCGCTTTTGCGTGCCCAGGTCTGAACCGCGCCGTGCTGAATAGATCAGGCGGCCAGCGGATGGCAGCACCGCCGGGATGAGGCCGGCTCAGCTGGGAGGAGGAGTTGAGGCGAGGAAGAAGGACTTGATTGTTGGAAATTAAAATACAAGGTTTAGGTTGGGGTAGGTGGTGCTGATGAATGTGTGGTCACCGATGCCCTTGGAACTTCAACGGCCTGTGGAAAATCCACACATCCAAAGCATCAAGTTTTATGGTATGGAGGTAGTTTTTTTATTTCTACATTGGTTGTCCCTGGACAAACATAAAATTGGTGCTGATAAATATATATAAGACATTCTATTCTAGTTACAATAGAGATTTTTGAACAAGCTGTTACAGTAGAGATTATGCATGCTTGCAAACCAGCTGGTAACACACAGCATAATCCCAGAATAAAAGGCTAGGGATTTATAAACTACATGTATCATCGACAGTGTTTCTAGTTTGCCAATGTAACTACATTGTACTTGTTCCCTCTCTAAGGTTAATGCTTGTCCAGACACCAGACGAGGAGTGCTGAAACAGTACGCACGATTGTAACCGGAATCCACTTAAGGGCGATTTCCTGTTATACAATGATATATAAGTTGAAGTTAGTAAAACTTCAGTCAATTGATCGTAGGTTAATTTAAAGGGAGGTGCTAGCTCATAGGCGCCTGCACCCAGCCGATTGTGCAGGCGCCCGCAGCTAGCTAGCCACGCAGCACAGCAATAAAAATAGAAACAAAAATTAATCTATAATAAATAGAAAACAAAAATAAATCTATAATAAACATAAATCAAAATATATCTATGCAAAAAAAAGCTCGCGCAAAAAATTCCACTATCGCGAAAACATTTCTTCCATAAATACAAATGTGGAAAAACAATAGAAAAAGTGGAATTTTTTGCAAAAAATTCCACTATCGTGAAGCGTTTTTTCCATAAATACAAATGTGGAAAACAGTAGAAAAAAGTGAAATTTCATACGCCTGCATGATTTCGCAAATTATACGACCAAAAAATCTCTCGACGTGAAAAATAGAAAACAAAATAAGATTTATAATAAAATAGAAAACAAAATAATCTATAATAAACGGAAAACAAAATAAATCTATAATAGATCATACCTCGCGCAAAAAATTCCACTATCGCAAAACATTTTTTCCAATAAATGAAAATGTGGAAAAACTGTGAAAAATTAGTGGAATTTTCACTAATTGAGTGCTAATTAAATCAAAAAAAGCAAAAAATAGAAAAATCAAAAAATAGAAAAATATTTAAAATGGGTTGATTAGGATTTAAGAAGAATTATGAATTTTTTCTACGCAATTTGGACTCCAGATAAAAAAGAAATGAAAAAAAGAAATTTAAATGGAAAAAACATTAACCTATACAAGCTAAGGCGCCTGCATGGGAGCGCAGGCATCAGAGGCAACACGCAGACGCCTGCGCGATTTCGCCACGCGCAGGCGCTTGCGAAATAGCCATTCCGTAATTGGGAGGTGCTAGCTCACAGGCGCCTACACCCAGTCGATTGTGCAGGCGCCTGCAGCTAGCTAGCCACGCAGCACATCAAAATATCCACGCAGCACAACAATAAAAATAGAAACAAAAATTAATCTATAATAAAATAGAAAACAAAAATAAAATCTATAATAAATAGAAAACAAAATAAATCTATAATAAACATAAATCAAAATATATCTATGCAAAAATGACCTCGCGCAAAAAATTCCACTATCGCGAAAACATTTTTTTCATAAAAACAAATATGAAAAAACAGTAGAAAAAAGTGGAATTTTTTATAAAAAATTCCACTATCGTGAAGCGTTTCTTCCATAAATACAAATGTGGAAAAACAGTAGAAAAAAGTGAAATTTCATGCGCCTGCATGATTTCGCAAATTATACGACCAAAAATTCTCTCGACAAGAAAAATAGAAAACAAAATAAGATTTATAATAAAATAGAAAACAAATAATCTATAATAAACGGAAAACAAAATAAATCTATAATAGATCATACCTCGCGCAAAAATTCCACTACCGCAAAACATTTTTTTCAATAAATAAAAATATGGAAAAACAGTGAAAAATTAGTGGAATTTTCACTAATTGAGTGCTAATTAAATAAAAAAATAGCAAAAAAATAAAAAAAATCAAAAAATAGAAAAATATTTAAAATTGGTTGATTAGGATTTTAGAAGAATTATGAATTTTTTCTACGCAATTTGGACTCCAGATAAAAAATAAATGAAAAAAAGAAATTTAAATGGAAAAAACATTAACCTGTACAAGCTAAGGCGCCTGCATGGGAGCGCAGGCATCAGAGGCAACGCGCAGGGGCCTGTGCGATTTTGCCACGCGCAGGCGCCTGCGAAATAGCCATTTCGTAATTTAAAAGCTCACCATCTTTGTAACAAAGCTCGATAGTAATCTAAATACTCACCTCGAAAAGCTTGGAGTGCGAGGAAATATCTGCCGTTATTTCTGGGAAATTGCTCACAGAAGCTAAGTCACCTTACAGAAGTTTCAATAGGTTAATTAGCGACAAGTTAGCGTTACAATGTCATCTCTTTGCATGCATGTAGCAAGTTTAGCCTTACTTTCTTCCAGTTTTTTGTTCATGATCTTCGATATCTCTTCAACTAGTATACCAAGATCTTTGTTTTGCACGGAGTTCAACTTGCTGAGGTTGGATTGAGTCCTTGAATCGACATATCTCCGACGAACCATCTTAATCACATAGCCTATTTACACATACACAAACATGAGTAAAATATTCAAATTAACAATGGCTTGAGAATGATATAAATGGAATAATAGGAGACAAAAAAAATCACCTAGCCTCTTCAATGCATATGGTGTAGCAACCGATTCAAGTACCTTCTCACCAACAAACTTCTCGACCTCCTTCTCCAGGTCCCGGAGATAGTTGAACGCTAGCTTCCTCGGGTACGAAGAATCGAGAAGCGCAATGTAGCATATCCCATTCCTAGCCATGCATCTGCACAAGCATACAAAGCTCAATTTGCCTATACAGCCAAATTTTTTTTCCTAATGATCAAAGCAATGTAGAAATTAGTAGTTAACACTTAACACAACTTACTGGAGGTAATGGTCATCGTCTACGAGGACAGTCGTGTCCATGCAAACTTCCCACCTTGCAGCAATCTCCTTGAGCAGAAGCTCCGCTTGCTCCGTGTAGGGGCTCAACGAGCCATCGCTGTTGTCGAAGTCGCGTGAGCTTGCCACAGGCATGCCATCTACTGACCTCCCAAGTATGGTCAGCGTCACCATTGCTATTTTGCTGCAGATTAATGGGAGCTAGTTACGTATACCGTGTTGGTGTCTAGTGTCTCACAATTACTATCGATAGCAATGTGAATCAGCTATAGTACTCATATGGAGAGAGGAGAGTATGTAGTTTATATAAGGAGGAAAAGGCTGGAAGGCATAGATAGAAACAGCCATAGCAGGCAAAGAAAGAGGAAGCGACTGCCTTAACTTTCTGTGCCGAAAGTATGCTGCGGTATCTTGCGGCAGGGGAGGTGCTAAATTAAGTTCACTTTCTGTGATTAATTTGTACCTCTAAATTCTCGCGCGCACCAGAGGAGTTTGCTGAACTGCTAATATCCTCTAATTAGCCTCATATTGTTAGTGGAGTAATGTCAAAGTCTTTGGTCTCCAGGTGATGCAATCACGCAACACAGCCACACAGGGAATGATGATCCGTGCATGGTGTAGTCATGCATTGTGGGGTGGTACGTTCCCGAAAGCGTCTGCGCACGAAGAAGGCCGGCAAAAGTTTAGACGAATGGGGTGGCTCCATATTTTAATTTGCACGGCCCAACACTCACGAGCCACAATTTTTTTTAATCCTTTGGATATTTTGTTCAGTTCTTTTTTTTTAAAAAAAAACAGGCGGCTGGTTAAGTGGTTATAAGAACAAGAAGCTCTTGGTTGACAATAGGAATTTCTTCTTTCCAGCTGAACCGAAGGATTATTCATTTTCTTAACTACAAAAGATATGATCAAGAGGCTACGTTGTGAGATGAGAACATGTGATTTTTGATGGCCTCGAGCAGCAACATTGAGATTTTAATTTCGATCAATGGTTTTAAGAAGGCAAACTGTATACCTTCAGAAAGAAGCGCACATTGAAAAAACTAGCAGCTGCAAGAAGAAAAGACATACACACAAAACAGAATTACAAATTGGGACCGACTACAGTGCAGGCGCCTGCATTTTGCGTTTCGTGCAGGCGCTCCTTTTTTCAGTACGATTATACAGAAATTTCACTACGATTATACAGAAATTTCACCGCACAAAAGTACTGAAAAAACAGTATAAAAAAAGTGAAAAAAACTTTGTAAGCTACCAATGCGGCGTCGATGGCGTTGCCCCGCGAGTGCACGCCCACGCGACGTCAAAAACGAGCAGCGGCGAGCAGCAGCGGCGTGGCGTCGAGCGTCGATGGCGAGCAGCAGCGGGAGCAGCGGCGTCGGCGGCGAAAGCACGCTGCACCAGCGGCGTCGGCAATGACAGCGTCGGCGGCGTCGACGGCGAAGGCTGAGGCAGCGGCGAAGCGACGTTGCGTCGGCGGCGATCACATGGCGGTAGTGTGCTGCATACAAGAAGCAATGACGCGCGACGGCGTCGGCAGCGAAGCTCATGCAAGCGTCGGTTCTATGTGGCGTCGCCTGCACAAACCTGCGAATGCAGGCGCCGGCGGGTAAGCAAAACCGTTACAAATTACCTTTCCATTAAGTGGTAAGTAGTTTGGAAGGAGAAAAGTTAAGAGAGTTTGTGTATGTCCATACCAACCAGTGCTAGTAAAAATAATGAACGTAGTGTTCAATCTAAATGCTTGTCTTGAAAATTTCGATCTCAATTATGGGGCTAGCTAGATATATATATAGTACAACCACAATATAGAGAACCTAGAAAAGGCTAGTTTAGTTAATTAAAAATTTTAGCAAAATAATTTTAACAGCGCAGATTTCCATATCAGCAACGTCTAACCATGTTTAATGCACTAAACCCATGTGTGCTAACAATAAAATTCAGAAGGATTGGGGTCATACCCACGGTGAAACAAAAGTATATAGTTCATCACTGGCTGCATAATTAATAGTCAAAATTATTATAGTCTATTGTAAGAAACAGTTATTACCGTAAGCTAATTATTATACGAAAGGAGTACTATAAGCATCTCCAATTAATTGCAAAGCCAACTTACCGGCTATAAAGTCTATGTGGCACACCAACATCATTTTAAAAGATCATCCATCCAATAACTTGGCTATGAGAATCAAAAGCTGTGGCCAATCTATTACTTTAGCATTCTTCCTCCGTCCTCTCCCAACTCCATTTCTTTCTGCAGTCTTCCCCAGCACACTCCCTCCCTTCGCCCCACGTCATCGCGCCCTCCTCCCCGCGCCGCCGCCGCATCAAGCCACCTCGTAGTCCCCTACCCTCATGTGACATCCTCTATTTTGTCGTATGTCACTTGTATTTTCAAAACCCTAAAAATAGAATAAAAGGGAATTGCTATATACAAAACCCTAGTTTAAATTATTTTAAATTAGGTTTAAGCCAAACCCAAGAAAACCATTTAGCAAAATTTGGAAAAATTCCCATAAATCTTAGAAGCAACCTTGTAGTAACCCTTCAAATTTCAAGTCCAAAGACCAAGGTTAGCTCGTGATTCCGTGAAGTGTTGCCGTTCTGCCAGGAGCTCGTCAAACCCATGAAATGATGAACAAACGTGGAAGAATCAAGCCCAAACTTGGAGGATAGATTCTAGGGTCCCAAACCTGTCACAAGCCAGAAGCCCAAGTCAAAATTTGTGGATTTGTGAAAATTCCCAATTTGGGGGAGTACTAAACCTACTCGTATTAGAATTTGAGCCCAAGTTGCTCAAATTCTACCCACTAAGGGCCTGACCCCAAGACCCCCCTCAACTCCACAACTCGTGAAACCACCATATCAAAACCCTAGCCGTCAAGAACCCCAGCCCGAGGTTGCTTTCGAGGTAGATCTCTCTATGCCTTGCCCAAACCCGAGTGTAGATGCCTCCATTGTGTAAAGCTCATCGAGACGATCAAGATGGATACCCGAATCAGTGTTTTTGGCCAAGGGAATTACCCAGAAAAGCTTGTCGGAGTTTAGTGCACCGCCGCCCTCACCGCCAGCGCCTCGGCGCGCGCCCGCCCGCTTTTCCGCGCCGCGCGCGCCGCCACTTGTCCCGTAGCCGCCCCTCGCCCGCGCGCATGCTACCCCCCATGCCACGTATCAGCACGGGGTACGCCGATCCACCGCTGCCAACCAGCCGCCGACACACGTCCCCTCTCTCCCGCCTGCGTGCGACGCCACGAATCGCAGCATGCCACGTGGCAAAAGCAGCCGCCACCGCCGTGTTGTCCCCTATCCTGCCACACGTCGCCGCCGCATCGCCGCACGCCGCGCTAGCCAACCAGAGCCCGACACGTGTCCCCTGCCGCTGCGCTATGCCACCCGTTCGGTCCGGTTTGGTCCAGTTCGACCGGTTAAACCGGTTTATTAATTTCTATATGTTCTGATTTTCTCCAAACTTTCAAGAATTGTTTAGAGAGCATCCAAACTCCAAGTTGGATGATTCCGGAGCCATTAAATCCCATAAATAGTCTAAAATTTTATATATTTGGTTGAGGTATATGTTTTGTTGATGATTTTTCTGTTCTTATGTATTTGCATCTACGTGTAGATCATCCGTGTTCTCGCTGTTCGAAACTTTTCCTGGAGCAGTTCGAAGGAGGTTCGCAACACTCGGAGTACTACCAAGGCAAGACAGATTGCTCTTCTATTTTGCAAAACTCACATGTTAATTGTTTTATTTACTTTCCTCATGCATGAAATGATGGGAAGGTTTAGAATTCTAATTATTCACACTGAGTCATCTATCTTGTGTATTTAGCCATTTATTGTTGCCTTAGTATTTCCTAGCCTATCCTTGTGTATAGGTACTAGTGCTTGTGGGTTATTAGTTGCTAGGTTATTCATTTAATTACTCTTGTGACTTGGTATGATTGGAGGTGCTGAGTTACTTTAATAACCTAATCAACTAAAACCAACATGACGTGTACGTTGACTAAAGGTGGCATGTCGGTTGGTTTTTTGGAATGAGGATTGTGGTGGAGGTAGTCACCTTGGTGTAAGGACCCTTGACGTGTGCTTATCCGGCCAAACCATACAAGCGAAACCATAATTGCTAGTTCTAGCATGTCGGCCAACAAGTGCTAGTCCTGACTTAGTAGTTAGGGAAAACTATTAGCACACTTTACTTTGAAAAGATTGGGATGCGGTCCGTTGGCTTAAGAGTGGGACCCAAGTTGTCGAAACCTTAGAGGAGGTATCGGTGTTAACAGAAGAAAATAATGTATCTACTTGGTCTGGGCTACAAAGGAAAAGCTAAGACATAAAAGTACCACTTGGCCTTATGGGTAAAGTATGCTACACTCTGCAGAGGTTAAAACTATCATGATAGCCATTTTCACGGTCATAGGAGGGGAGGAAGGTCGTACATGGTAGTCTCATGTGTTAATTAATAACCTGATGGGTTGGTGCAGTTTGATCTGTTCGAGGCTTGTGTAGTTTTGTAGAGGGGCTTTCGATGTTGAGCTCTGTGTGTTTACTTTGGGACTCTATTCATTATTAATTGTTCAACAAATGTTTTTACAAAACTTTAATTAATTTGACTAGAATAGGTGTTTATGCAAATAGCCATCCTGTTTTTGTTCATATCCTTGCATTCATTATAAGAATTCTTGCTGGGTAGCCATATACTCACTATACAAAACCACAGATATATTTGTATTCAGGAGAAGACTCGGGTCCGGTTTGCCTACAGGATCAAGATGATTTTGTGCCGGATTTCGACCAAGATTAGTTGTTGCTCAAGGGTTGGATTAGAGCATCGTCATACTTTATTCCGCTGCATTATTTGGATTTCCGCACTCTAAACTATATTATATAGTCTTATTCAAACTATTGTAATAAGTGGTTGTGCTACAATTACTTTTGCATTAATATGTTACTTTCATAGTTAAATGTGATTGTGTGATGATGTTCGACAATTGTCGCTCATGAGTTGCTAGTATTGATCTCTGGGACTAGCAATCTATCATGAGTGGATCCTGGTGAAGCCGGGGTTGCAACACCTCACCTCGTCGCTGCCATCGCCCTACGCCGCCTCACCGTCGCAACTCCCTCCTCACGCCGCCGCCGCCTAAAGCCACCTCACTGTCGCCCACCCTCCCCTCATTACCGTCACACCATGCCATTGCGCCCAACTCCCCACGCTGCCTCGCCGTCATGCCCCTCCCCTTGCTGCCACCTCCGGTCTTGACGACCTTGCCATGATGCCTCCACGACATGACCTCATCTGAATCTTGCAGGCGGCATCGAATCCGGCCATGGCGCGGTGGCCGCGACTCTAACGAGATGAGCAGGAAGCAGCCAGCGCTGAGAGAGAGAGAGAGGGGGAAGGACTTGTGGCGCGGTTGCATCGGGGTGCTTGCCTAGTGACCGGCGCTGGGTGAAGCGCCGGCGCTTTCACATCACCCCCCCCTTCTGGTTAGACCAAAAGATGATGTAGAAAGTTTATAGCCAGTTGATGTGTCCCTATTGGAGATGCTCTAAGCAAAAACAGCTGATTCGGAAAATTGAAGATATAAGATAGAAGATAGTCCAGTCTTCCAAGTTGTCTGGATCATCTTCGAAAACAGCAACGTTGTGTCCACAATTAATGGCGCATCATTAATCTTCTAATCTGCCTACTGAATGCACAATCCACGAATAAAAGAAAGGGGCATCAATCTTCTTATTGAACAATATCTGAAGCTAATAACAACAGTGCTCCATAATTTGCACTTTATTTATAGTTCTATATGCAGTATTTACAATTAAATATTCTTATATTGATATTAAACTAGTAGATTCGATTAGACTGCTAAAGTTATCATTTTCAATGATGGAAATAAGGAGAAGAGTACATTATCAACTTTTTGGTCTAAACTATCCTAGTGCAAATAATGAATAAATAAGATCATATACGAAAGGAAAAAATAACAATCATCGGAATAAAACAAATTAACATGTGTCAGTTTAGCCAAACATACTATAGGGGGCGAGGTGCTCGCAGGGCTAGGCCGAATCCCATCGACCCAGCCACCACAACACCACATGTGCCATAGACAAGATAAGTCTTCATCCGTTGATTTTTTAGCTTTGCTATTATTCGATAGGGAGTTTGTTAGCGGTCTATGAGCCATTGGTGTCAGCTGCATCTTACTAAGCGACTAAGCCGACCAAAGAATAAAGCTGAGCAGTAAAGATCTAATCTAGCTTATTGCTCCTACGCAGGCAGTATCGCTGTCGTCGCCCCTCTCTTTATCTTGTCGCCGATAACCCTCTTCTTGTTGATCATTTCCTCCTCATTGGATCTCGTGACAACTTGGTATCAGATCTCACCCAACATCACCATGGCTAACACTGATGGTTCTAATTCCACCACTTGCCAACTCCTGGTCGCAAAGAAAATTCTAACCAGGTAGATGCAGGAGGAGTTCACAATCATGAAGAAGCAGTTCACAATCATGATGAAGCAAGTGCTGACACTAAGGTGACTATGGATGTACAGTCAACGCAGCTGGGCATGATAAATACCCAGATGGAAGCATACATGCCGCCCAAGTCACGGCCACAAGCCGACTGCGACCTTCTGTGACCCAATGCCGCTACTTTGGTTACACCAGGGTTACCGCCTATTTATACAACAGCCAGGGTGCGAGTCCGAACCTAACACGACCCTCCCCTCTCTATTACAACATAGAGTCCATGTAACCTATTCATACATATATTCGACATCAACTGTAACAATCATCGTAGCAAAAAGAGGGTTGTTTGATTGCTCATTCAAGCCTTACTCCCAATCGTCAACATGTCCATGATGGATATAAGTAACACTATATGATGATGTGCATCAACCACTTCCTCAACATGGTTGTCGCTGAGCATTTCCTTAATATGGTCATTGATAAACTTTTTATCCTCTACTCCTTTGAACACTACATCGGCAACAAGTTCTCTACAAACGTAACTTTTCCGGTCTAAAAATAAAAAAAAAATTATGTTCTCTACAACGAATTCAACATCCTAAACCTAACATGTGTGTGTGTGTGTGTGTGATGAAGGGCAAGGAGGATTGGATGTGTCATGCGATCAGCACACAAACGGAGGTGATAGCTAGCATGAAGAACCAAGCTTTTATTTGTTGCTAAGCAGGGGTTCACTTATATCGTTTTAGCAAGGGAAAATTGGTTTGACATCACTTTCGAAAACACCACCAAAACAAATACCGTTAAATTAAAATATAACAAAAGAATGATGTTCCAGATTTAAATAAAAGATAACAAAAGAATACGTATCTATTGCATTCTCCCTTCTCGCTGTTCGTTCACTCTACCGTCACCTTTGCTCTAGCTATAGTTGTTGTGCATCATGCTCCTCTTCCTGTCATTCGCCTCTGCTTGTCATATTCTCATCTTGACAAGCAGGCTCAAAGCAAGTGTCAACCCTCAATTTATACTTACCTGAGAGCTGTTGTTACATACAATATCCCCTGGATCAGTCTACCAGTGCATATAGGACATAGGCAGACATCATCACAAGCATATAGAAGTTTGCTCTAAATATTATACATATCATGTTTTTATGCCCGTAGACATATATAGTAGTAGTAAGACAAACATCCGCATCTTATTACAAAAGATTAATTGTTTTGTATAACAGTAGAACTAGAATATGCCTAAAAGATGTCCCCTTCGGCTATGCACATTTGCAAGCAACGTACTGGAGGGCCCTAAGCATCGTCATGGCCGCCGTACCCTTGACCGTCGTCCTCGTGATAATCATATGGACCGTCATCTTGAACTCCTTCTAAAGAGTGGAAACATGTGAGGTCAGTGTCATCTAAACATAGGCTAATTAACATCCCTCTTAATGCAGTTAATGATACAAGCTTCAAGGGGAGGAAAGAGGTTCTTTTATTTGCATAAAGGTTGTTTTAAGATGGTTTTAAAATCATCCTAACTAGCTCATGGATTTGATATTCAAATTGTATCATAATGAACCAACTCCTTCCTAAGCAACCCATTAAACAACTAAACTCCCAGCCAACGTCCCCGACCAAACCTACCAAAGCCTTCATCCAAACTCATTGCCATTTCAATCCCTTGATCCAAGTTAACATCCTTCCAACACCAACCATCATTTCGGAGAGTGGCTATCCCATTATGGGCCACACCTGTGATAGATGTTTGTTCGATATAAAAGGATTGTCTGCCCAAACTAGTCTCACGACATCCTAGGGATGTGTGATTGTAACACCCCAACCCAACCAGGTTCAGACTATTACTAACTCTACAAAAAATTACAAATTTCAACAGGATCTCACCATAAATTACTCTAATTCACACATAGCATTTAACCAATAGATGCACAAATATAACCATTCAACAACAACAAGCACATAATCGACGATAACACAAAACCCATTCATGGGTTCTTCTCATCCCAACAAGGCCCAACATCATCTACCAATTCACCATTACCTTTAACGACGGTGACGAAGTTATTGAACAAAGAACAAACAAATTATCCAACAAACAAAATAAACATCAATCTCCATACAAGACAAGAATCATAAATGGTTCTCTAAATAGCCTAAGAAGTAAAGATAGCTAAATCCGGTGAATTTAATGATTATATTAAGGTATGAGTGCTCTTAATGGATTTGTGCTACACCCTCCCATGCATGTCGTTTTCATTGGTCACCTAAAAACAATTAAAAAGCAAGGGTGAGTACATGACTCAGCAAGTATACATTAAACAAAGGAATTTAACTTAACAATATCAAAGGACATAATACCAATCCTCATCCATCATGCCACTGTCCCTGTAACAATATCTGTTTATAAGTGAATGCAATGCAATGCAATGCTTTATGCGTCTGTATTTGTGAGCTCATACCGGAATAGCTAGAGTGTCACCCGTCGGTGCACACCGTTGCCCGTCCTATCAAGGCCGGGGACCAAATACTCCACTCCCTTGGAGTGCCTACCAAAGTAGGGCTTTCCCCTCCCACGTCAGTGGGATGCCTATCCGAGGGTAGGTCCTATCATATGTATGCAATGCAAGAGATGCAACTTATACCAATAAACAATTTCAATAACAAGTATAACTTAGTAGAATTTGCATTGCCCCAGTAATATTATCTTCACCAAGCAACACTCATCGATTGTTAAACCTTTAAATAACATATACTTGCCTTTCTAATCACGGGAGCTAGCACGACGCACGGTCGACAACGAAGTCGCACCACCACCTATCGAATGCGATGAAACTCAATACAAGACTCTCATAGGCAAGGCAACAAATAAAGTATATCGCACCTACGTGCATCCCTTCCTTTTCTCCAAATAAATAATCTCTTTCATACCACTAACACCCGTGAATTTCAACAAATATTAATTCTAGACAGCAGCAATAAAGCAGCCATAACTCCTACATATCTCTCAAGATTTACGCATTCTTATATCCAAAACGAAGATAAAGTCGGTACGCTCCACTTTTGTAATAAGATCGGGTGTGCATTCCCAACCTAAACATGCCAAAACTGCTAAAGAAGCTACTGCATAGATAATCAACTTGCCAACTATCATCCTCCCACACTAACCATCGCTAATACCCACAATCTAACACCTAATGGGAAGTAATTCCATGGGAAAGTTCCTAATCTCACCCTATACAGCAATACACAAGGGAAATACATGAGGAGAAACAAACCCTAACACCCTTCTTTACCTTCTTCCTTCTCTAGTTTTTCTTCCCCTTTGCCTCTTCCCGTCAGTCTCCACTAGAAATGGCAGGGCAGCGAGATAGCGGTGGCACAGCCACTGGGCATCAACGGCGTGGCGCTGAGCATCGGTAGCGTGACGCATGGCACGGCGGCGGCGGCAAGGCAGCGGCGCAGCAGCTGCCCGACGACAGGAACTGCAGGGAGAGAGGATGGGGGAGGCATCGGCTAGGTCTCTAGGAGGAAACCGTCCCCCTCCCTCTCCCTCTGCCTTAAATGCCCTAAAATGGGCTGGACCTGGGCCAAGGGCCCACGGGGTATCACAGTGATATTTATCACCGCAGTGACGACCAATGCCTGTACTCCTTCAAGAGTGGGCGTAGGGTGCCTCCACAAAGCGCATGCCTCTGACATGCCAAACTTGTAATATCGTGTGCCTCCACAAAGCACATGCTTCTGACGTGCCAAACTTGTAACATCGTGTGATGACCACTGTTTGTGTTGGAACCATCCTTTGATGATAGCACCTCTGCTATGCATGTGACTCCGCGTTCTTCCTGGGATAGCCCTAGCGAACCCAACACTGGGTACTTTGCCCAAGTTTATACTTCTCTTTTGCCAGACTCCACAGAGCATTCCTGATCGATGGACCTCGTCAGCATTACTCTCTCCTTTGGATCTCCACATCCAACTTCATGTTCACCAAACCCATTGTCATCCAGACTCTTAACCATAGCCCCCTTCATGCCAACTAACTGCCCTAGACCAATACTTAATCACAGCTATGTCAAACATGAATTGTACCCTAGATTTAACTAATAATCCTAAATTTCATGTGTCATCAGGCTATTTGAATGAATGCCCGGTGAATATCGGTTCACTGTCCGAGGCTTGATATCTAAGGATTAATTTTGAGCTAGAAATGTCTAAGCAAGTTTTACCCATTAGATAATTGTTTCAGGCTAGACTTAGGTTTTTTTTGACAGATATGATAATTAAGGCAATCAATTAACAAGGGAACATGCATGCTATAACATGATTGACAATTGGACAGTTCATATAGCATGCAAATTTCATTGTGATCAACATAACTTTAGAAAACTAGGAATAGCATGCCCTATGGAATGTTAACTCGCCTTGTTCTGGTGGGTATTATATTCCTCTTCAGCGTCGCCAAACCTTCCCTTGGGATTGTCCAACGAAATGGCATGTCATGAGTAATCGTGAATCAAAATACAGCTATGTGCATTCTATTGATAGTATTACCACCCTACATAACATTCCCAAAGTAGTGCAACAATTTTTTAGGGTGTTCAAATACCCCTTAGGGCTATGAAGGTACATGTGATAATGGTAAAAAGAACCTATATAGCACTTATTTATTTATTTTATGTGATCATGGCTATTTTTACATTTTTCCTAGGTCTAGAGATTTATCCTAAATCTTGAAAAAATTTCTCAGCATTTTACGGTGCCATTTCCTATTTTTT
Source organism: Raddia guianensis (assembly GCA_036346415.1). NCBI lineage: Eukaryota > Viridiplantae > Streptophyta > Magnoliopsida > Poales > Poaceae > Raddia > Raddia guianensis. The sequence goes on along the minus strand of CM070535.1, from coordinate 47,088,606 downwards.
ATAAACTAGTACAATGCCTGTGCTCTCTCACGGAACTAAAGGGGAGAAAGGAAAACATAAATTATAGAAACATAAAAATTATAACTTAGAAATGCGTGCATTCATCTGCCGCAACGAGATTTCAAAGTAAAATAAAAAAATCAGCGGTGAATTCAAATAGGAGCAAATTATTCTGAATAAATATAATGGCAATTGAATTGCGCACACATTCAATCCAAATACATCTTAATGATATAAAGAGTAAAAAATTACATGCAACTGAACCAGTATCTCGACTAAGACATAAGTACTTCTCTTTATACAATGTTTTTGGTAAACGTCTCACGGATGCTCCTTGAACTCTGTCGCTTTGTTTTGGCCTTGTCAGATGAGAGCCTACTAACCTTGTGCATATGCCACTATGTCAGTCACCTTCTGCAGTAATATAAAAAATATTGCCATTAAGCCAATACGTGCAATTACAACAGAAAAGCAGATATGTAGATATGTTTTCAGCTCATATTTTCTATAAATATTAATACTAATAACAAATACCTCATAAATAGATGAAAAGGAATTGATTCCAGTAGACTATAGTACCATACATATCACATAATTCATTTGGCGGTATAACCTCCCAAACTCAGATTCACCCTATATGAATTTAAAACAATTTCTCAATCTAGAATTTCAGATTGCTCCACAATCATAATATAATAATACCAATATCAAAGGGCAGTAGCTACTGCACAAAGCAAAATTGATCATATCGAACATGCTACATGTATACAGTTAATCCTCGAAAAGCTTATGCATACAGCCACCGATCTGTAGTGCAATTTAGAGACACTATTTCAATAGGGCCATACAAACACGTCTTTACTGAACAAAACACCTAATTTCTATAAACAGTAGTCACACCTACGAGTGCCCACGAAGAAGCGAGCGGAGCAAAGTGTTGATGTTGAGCATGTGGAGGTTGCCGAGCTTGAGCCCGTACAGTAAGATTGGCAGGCAGCTCCTCAATGATCACGTCGTAGAACCTCTAGATGTTGAGCAGCATCCTCTATCAACTGTTAAATGGCAAAAAAAATATAAAATTATGTGAAAAAACTCATTGTCAAGCTGAAGTGTTCAACCAGGGCAGGTCTATTCATAAAGTTTCATGGCGCTAAAAGGAATGCATGTAGTAGCCTGCTGCTCTTGCCCAAAGAAGGCATGCATAGAGCAGCAAAGTTGTCTTGTATCATCACCACAACTACGAAGTAGGTTGGAATGTTGAGAACATAATCTCAGAGCTTGTTATAGAACTGATATCAATACTATGGAACATGGAAGCTTTGTTCAATGTGAGTGTGCTTTGTTTCGTATTTTTATGAAAACAGACAATGGCACGCATGTTCATTAGAATACTTTGATTGTCCGACTACAATAGGTGATAGTACTTATATACTCAAACAGAACACCACACAGAAAAATTATGCAGTCCAATAAAGCAAACTTCTCTTTATGACCAGAAGAATCCTTTGTACCTCACTTTATAAAACGACTATTTCCAACTTAATGCATCAGCCATTACTTTTATTCACATATACAACTTCAGGACATGATGTGATATGCAATTATTGTATTTTTTAGAAAAAAAAATCAAAGGATATTTGCAGATACCACTAATAGCATAAGATGAGCATCTCATGTTTTCCTCTGCATGTATGAATCAATTATAAGAAGGAAGATATGGTAAGAAAACACACGACATGGCCACCACACGTGATTAGAAATCAAGGCTCACTTTTGGGTCCTTCACGGGGAACGTTTGCAGGAATCTGCAAAACTAAAATAGCTCCTAGTTATGAGTTAGCCCACCAAATGTCCAAATTGCAAAATCAAGGAAAATTCATGTGTTACAAGAAAAAAAATAATGGGTTGCTAACAAATTAATAATTGTATTACAAAGCATTCAAATTTCCATGTAGCTTTTTTAACAAAAAAAACCATGTACTTATATTGCTTTACAAACCCACAGACTAACAGAGCTTGAAAGTTCATTGTAATTAACTGTTCTTCACCCGATTTCCAATTTTTATAACCTGCCACATCAAGCACCCATGGATCATCCCAGAATCACTAATTGTTAGACGAATCGTTCGGTTAAATCTATCGACATGATGTATTCTTATACATCAAACCCACAAACGTTCAAACTTGCACATAGCAAATCAACATTCGTCAAGACGTCAAGTAAGCCGTTAAATGAATGTGAAGCAGAAAGTGGCTTACCGTCTGCTGCATGAAGTAGCCCTTCATTGTCGGGTCGATCTCAGCCCGCCGTAGTCGCCGTGCTGGAGTGCGGTCACCAGATCCACACCAAGGGTGAGGAGGAGATGGAGAAGGGGGGAGTGCAGTCGCCGCCGTTGTCCTAGAGTGCTACCGCTGGATCCACGACAGCGGTGATGGCTTCTTCTTGATTCCTTGGCTGGTCGCGAGCAAGGCGATGGGGAGGCGGCGAGGTGGGGCGGATCCGCGACGAAGGAGATGCTGGGCGCTTGAGGTGGCGACAGAGGCGGCGAGGGCGCAGCTGCCTCGGCGTCGAGGGATGCAACGGCGTCGGTGTGGAGGCGGCATGGGGAGGAGGATGCTTGGCGGCTGGAGGAGCACGCTGTCGGCGGCGATCAGGCGGCGTCTGCATGTGGCCGGGAGGAGGCGGCGTCTTGGGCAGCACTGGCGTGCTCGGGTCGGGGCGGGCGCCAGGTGTGGTCGAGGCGCGGGGCCAAGTGGGGGAGAGGGAGGGACCGACGGCGGTGGGTATGGGGGGCGCCGGAGAGGGAGAAGGAGAGGGAGGGGGCACCAGAGAGGGAGAGGGAGGGCGGAGGAGGTGGCGGAGAGGGAGAGGTAGAAGGCGGGTGCAGGTGGTTGCGGGGAGGTGGGAGGGATCGTGGGGGTGCTGGCCTGCTGAGCAGGGCCGCAGGGCGGCAGGGGGCGGTGATTCATGCGGTACCATGACCAATCTGTGCTTTAAAGTAGTAGAGATAAAAAAGCATTCAGCCCTTATTGAACTATCCTTATATTATAGAAAATGCCTTGCAGAAATATTCTAGATCTTAGAACAGTGGGAACATATAAATATTCTAGATCTTAGAACCGAAGAAAAAAGTATTAAACTTAATCCTCCCTTCTTTTGGAGGGCTCCATATTTTGTATTCATTTGTAAAAACAGGAACATTGTGATTAAGTTCACCTCGTCATTATTAATTATGCAATTTGCAATAATACAAACTATATTTTCAATCCCCGTTGGTCTCTCGCTGTGGACATCCTTATTCCAATTTAACCACCGGGTCCATAAGATATAAATGATCTTTAGATAGATCTGCATGCTATTATATACTACGGAAGCAAGAGCTGATCTCTGCTTGCTATCGCATTACCTGACAGAGCATAGACATGTGCGTGAAGCTTCGGTGAGTAGGCATGGCATGGAGAAAGCGGTACAGAGCTTCGCCAGGAAGAATGGCGGCCCCCTAGGGCTTAGAAGGGGAATTTTGAGGAAGAAGAGACGGGAGGAATATAATAGCGGGAGTTGGGTAAGGCAGAGAGAGGCGCGGTTTAGAATTTAACTTCAAACACAAGTCATTTAGGGGGGTGTTTGGTTTTAGGAGCCACCTCATCCTAAGTCAATTTACCATCCCATTCCTCAAACCAAACACCCCTTAGTTTTGTTCGAATTTCGGTGTCACAGGAAGGCGAGCGAGGTAGGCAGCGCACTGGAATCCCGTAGGTTGCACCGCGCGCACAGAAGGGGTCGCTGGAGAGAGTTGTCACTAGAGAGAGGTGGCAGCAGGAACAAGGAGCATATTTCATAATTCAGTTGAAAGAGGAGGGGTAAATGTGAGGGGATGATTAAAACAGGATTGGTGTGATTTATAGATGGAATTTTTGTAATGGAATTTTTCGGTGATACATTCCAAAAGCCGTGATTTTTGAGTGGTGTAGAATGCATTTTTTTTTAAAAAAATATGAGATTAGTCTTCCATAACATATATAGACAACTATTGAAACTTCTATCATCTAGTAGGACAATCAATATTTCCAGTCATACGCATACCTCTTGCTCAAAGCCAATTACTCTTACCAGTTCGTTGTATTTGTCCATTGTTTCTGGAGTATCCGTTTCAAATCATTTATCCATTGTGGTAATTAAAGATGTTTTATAATCTATTTTAAATTTATATTCGTAGTAATGTTGGTCAAACTAACTTTATTTTCAAGGAAACTTAAATACATGCATCCAACGTCCAAATCAAAAGGAAGTAATGAGCAACACTTGCAGGTACCCTACCACACGCCGACGACCCAGTTCCCTCCCTCACCATCCTCCTTTCTCGCCTTTCCTCCTTTCCTTTTGACTCTTTCCTCCTCCTCCTCCCCCCCTCTCTCTCTCTCTCTCCAGACCTCCCTCTCCTGATCTGGAGACGGCGAGTGGCGCTGCGGCCACGGCATGGCGGCTCAGCCCTCCCTCTCCGGCGGTGCGAGTAGGGCTGGTAGCGCTCCTCTCTTCTACTCTGTGTGCCCACCTCTGCCCGGTTCAGCCAGGTTGTGGCCCCGGCTCCTTGGCGTGGCGGCCTGGTGCGGCCCCCCCCACTCCTGCTCTGCTAGATCCGACGATGCGTGCCGGTGTCCTCCCCATCAGTGTGGCGCAGCCAATGGCGCCTTGACCTCCACCCCGTGCGTGGCGCAGTGGCGCCCCCCAACTCCCACCTCAGTGTGGTGTGAGCGGCAGCTCCTGTGGCCGGCGTGCCTCGGCCTCCTCGCCTCCAGATCTTAGCATGGCCGGTGCCCGCTTCTTCCGGCCCTAGGTATGGTGGCGCCCGTGGGTGGTGACCCATGCCTCCCTATCGCTTCTTCGACGCGGGACGGACGGCGGCGGCTCCTGGCCGGTCCCCTATCTTCTCCAACGATGAGGTGCCGCACGGTGACGTCCCAGCCTCCAAATCAAGATGTGGCGGCGGCGACTGTTCCCCCTCTGACCCTAGATGGGACCAGTGGTCGGGTTCAGCGACGAGCTGCCCCGGACCCCTCCGTTAGTCCTTTCCTGATTCCCGTCCACCGGTCGCGCATTGTCTCTCGCTGGACATACGGCCTCCCCTTCTCCTTAATTCCTTCCTTCACGCATTGTGGTGGAGTTTGTCGCCAGCTAGTTCTTCCTTTTCCAGCTTCTTTCTTCTCCTCCCCTTGGCCCGTCTTGGGTGACCGCCTGGGGGGACCGCTCCGTGAGAGGTCGGGTAGGAGGCCCGGTTCTGACAGTGGTGAGCTGAAGTGGTCCTTGTCCAGGGTCGTTGGTCCGATGGCCTCGTAGGTCGGTAGAGCTCAGCGCGACGTCTTTTTGTTCTTCTTCTCCTCCTTCCGCTGAGCACGTCTAGGTGGAGAAAGCTTGGGGGACCACTTCGGTCGTGGCTGTTGCTGTCGGAGCAGCGGTACTAAAGGGGCTTGTGTTCGGCGGCTTATTGACTCTTCCCGTGGTGGCGTGGTGGGCCGTCCTTCGACTGTTCTACGTCCCCTGTGTTTAGCCTTGTCCCATCCTTGCCTTTTAGTCCTCCCGTCCTTGCGACATGCTCGGTAGAGTTGGATGGCATCTTCCAAGATTGAGGCGGGGTTCGACGTGTGTCGCCTGGGTGGCGCGGTGTTTGGTCTACTTCGAATCTCGTGTGAGAGCCACCAGGCGTTCGCGATGGCGTTGGCTGGCAACCTTTCTCCGACGGCTGTTGGCGATTCTTACGCTCTTAGAAATAATCCGTAAGACATATATCGCTTGTAGTTTTTACCCGGGAGTGTTTAGGATTGTAGTGCTGCATTATTCGATCAACTTCATAACCTCCGTAGTCGGCAACAGGTGCTTGTTGTTGAGAATGTCCTTCAGGTACTTTGCGTACGTCGGCACCTGCATTGCATCTAGAAATGGAATGACACATAATTTCTTAATTACGTCGACAAACTTGCCGAACTACACGTCTGTAGTTGGCTTGCATTGGCGATGCGGGAAGGGCAACACTTGTGTATCCGTGAACTCTACGGGACTAGTTCTAGTCCCCGCATCTTCTCCCACTATCTTTTTCGGCTTATCTTGAGGTTCCTTGTCATACCCTTCTTTCTCTTCGTTGTCATCTTCAGGGGTGTCATGCTCCTTTCCTGCAGGGTTAGGATACGGCGGGTCCTGAGTCGTTTTTCCAATCGAGTTGCGACCATGCTAACATTCTCCTTTGGGTGTGGCTCTGGTTGTCACGGGAGCTTACCCAGAGCCGATGTGCGAATTGAAGCAGATAATTGAGCCATTTGTGTTTCTAGCATTTTATTAAAGCTCATTTGGATGCATGGCAGTTGTAAATCCCTCTAATTTTGAATCTATGCTCTTAAGAATTTTATCATTAGCAAGAAATTTCCTGCTATGTTATCATTCACGTTTTGCTATGCATTCATAAATTCATCTAGAGTTGACTTATTACGATTAAAATTACCAGCATTACCTCCCTGTTGACGGTTGTCGAACGAGAAGTTGGGCTTGGAGTTCCATCCCAGAGTGTAGTTCAATTGTTGGCGGAATTTGTTGTTAACAAAGTTGTCATCCTCAGGCTCGGTTTCGGTGCAGTTGTCTCCCAAGTGTCAAAGACTCCCACAAACCTCACAGGTTATGCGAGATTCAAGAGTCTGTACAGTCTGCGGTGATGATAATTCTATCTCTTCATCAAAAGGTCCATCCTGGCCGCGAGCATATCCATATTGTCAATTTGGTGGATTCCTCGTGTGCGGGGCTAAAGGCGCTCATTGCTCCAGCCTTGGCTTGAGACCATCTCCTCAAAGAGAGTGCGCACATAATTCACAATGAGTGAAAATAAAGCTGCCGGAAGCAGCATCAATGTGCTCATGGGCCGCGCGGTTAAGCCCATGGTAGAAACTCTAGATGATAAACCAGTCTTGCATCCTATGGTGGGGGCAAGACAATATATTCCTAGAGTCGTTGTTTGCTGCAAACCAGAGATCTTATTCTGGAGGGCATTAGTTTTGCCCAATGGAAAGTACTTAGCGAGGAAGGCATTTGATCACTTCTCCTAAGTTGAAACTGCATCCTTATTGGCGTAAAACCATTATTTTGCTTTCCCGACCAATGAGAATGGAAAGAGGCGTAGCCTGACTGCATCGAGAGGTGCTACCTTAATGGTGAAAGTGCTGCAATTCTCTTGGAAGTGTTGGAGACGTGCATTGGCGTCCTGTGTTTGCTTGCCCCAAAAGGGGCTACCCTGAACCATATTTGTAAGAGCCAGCTTCAGTTTGAAGCCTTCGTCACCCACATTGGTGGCAGGTCTAGGCGGGATGTTTGTGCTAGACATGGCTGAGAACTCAAGGATGGTCTTCTCGGCAGCCATCTCAGATGATGATGATGGTATTTCAATACATAAGAAAGGATTGCTTGTAAGGATTGGAAGGTCAGATACACGATATTGCGGTGGTAAGACTCGAAGTCTCGTCCTCCGTATGAGTGACTCTGGATTTTGGTGGAAGTTTTTTGGAAGGTCAAAATCAGTCTTGCACAGCTCTGCTAGTTTCACCAAACAAAGACAGAGCAGAGGTAAGCCCGTTAAGCTATGTTGGTACGTTAAATAATAAAGATATATTTTATATTTGGATTTTTTTGAATTATCTATAACCCCCACGTTCCTCAGCAACAGCACCAGAAAACTTGTTGGTGATTCTTACACACTCAGAAATAATCAGCAAGCAAACGGATATCGCTTGTAGTTTTCACCCCAGAAGTGTTCCAAGGTATCGAATCCACATGGAACGAGGGAGAAACATAATACTGACTTTCTATATTATTTAAAATAACAACTAGCTAAATAATGGGGGTTGATAATAAATATAATAGGATCGATGACACACACAGAGGATTGGGCCCTATTGGTCCAATTCCTAATGCAATGGATTACGCGTGAGATAAATTTCGGATGAATAGGGCTGTCACCACCTAACACAAAGTACGTTGGAATGGGTGTAAACCAAGTCAAAGATAGTATCAGACACCATGTATGCTACTAAGTCCAATCACTCCTCCCCGGATCATAGGAAGTCGATCAAAGTTCAATACTTAGGCTATTCTAAGCATATGAGAATGAACCTAAACTCGGAACCACATGAACTTAATCAACAGCACTAATAATTCACACTTCCTACTTAGTGTGAATTTGCTCAGCTCAGATAATGAAAGTGTCGGGGATAAAATTACGGCCCATTGCCATGGCCCACTCCCGACGGCCCACTCGAACGACCTACCAGGCCCGGCTCCTGGAAGGTTCTATCGAGCCCATGTGCATCCCGTCGAACGCCTCTTGGTCGACACGCTGTGTGAACGACCTAGGATTCGTGTTTGAGTCCTACTCGAACAAGAGTTCTCTGACGACTACGTGAAGACCGGACGTTGGTTTCCGGATTGGAATAGGAGTCGTGATCCCCAAGACTAGGAGTATGCCTTATCTACCTCGGGATATATTTGGCATGTCTTGAGTTTGTTACGCACTCGTAGTTAGCCCGCCCGATATTCCTTGGTGAGGTCGGTTTGCTCACCACTATATAAACAGAGCCCCTACGGCGTGTTAAGGGGTCGAGTGATCATCTTATAGCTTATCGCAGATTTGTATCTCGCGTGATCTCGCCGAGACTTGTTCGTCTCGCCGAGCCACCTCTTGTAATCATCTTTGATATATAAGAAATTTGGACGAGGGCTATTATCTCCCGAGAGGCCTGAACCGGGATAAAACCCCCATCTCTGCTCGTTGTTGTTTCGTGGTTGTTCGGCGTGTCCTATCTCCTCTTTGAAGAACCTTGGTTGACTTGGGTCGATATCCCAACCGTCGACAGTGGCGTCGTCGTGGGGACACGCAGATCGAGCATGTCGAACTCCATCACGATACTGAGATACTTCCCGAGGGCTACGACTCGGAAGGGCGGATGTCTCATCCTCGCCGCTCAGACGATCTGTTCGGTCTCGAACGCTTTCGCATCCGAGGCGATGTCTCCGCTTACATGGCGTAGATAGCCTCGCATCGCACGCTCCGTCATCGGCAGCGACTACGGAGGCGATGATCTTTACGACGGTTTAGATTTGTCGATTCCAAGGCTATGTCGGTAGATTCCACCGTGGAGACACGGCGATGACACCGTCTAGCATACCTTCGCATGGCCCCGCAGCATTAACATGGCCGATGCGGGAACCCTCGAGGATCCCGCGACGGCCGTGGCGCCGGGCGAGGTCGGGCAGATTAACTCGCCGGCATCAAGACGAGGCTGCGCAGTCGCCGAAGAAGACGTCATTCGCCGCATCCTCGACGATTCCATCAATCGACCTTAGCGGTTTCACGACCGGTGTAGCGGCAGCGTCGCGACCCACCTCGCGTCTTGGCGCTAAGTCTCCGGCGGAAGCTTCCTGTTCGGGTCAATTCCCGCGGACGGACTCGGTCGGGCGAACGCGGATGGTTCGAGATCCCGTGACCCATAGATCAAAGTCGGAACGGCTCGAAGCTATAGCAACGGTCCTTAGATCCACCAATCAAGTTGATCTCGCCGCATGGGCGGCGTTTATGCGTCTAACCTAGAGCGACCGGTCAAGGCCTAAAGTCTCTAGGAGAAGTCAACAACTCCTCCAGCGCAGCAGCCCAAACCGCCGGAATGATTCGGACAGCTACGATCGATCGCGTGACCTTCGCCACCGCCGAAGATCATCGCCCATGAGCGAGCTACCCGTGGTCGCCGTCGCCGCCAAGTCCTCGTAGTCATCGCGACCACGGGGCAAGCGCGCGCGATGATCACGGACGGTCCCCTCGTGTGGAGCGCGTCGTCGCAACCACGAGGAAGGGCGTGGTGGATTGTCCCGAGAGAGTTTCTCGGCCGAGTCATCCTGCTCAGCAGAGTTCCTCGCGTAATGGGACCAACGTCTTCTCAAGACTAGGTTCGCCGGGAAGGTGGTCGGTCATATGCTCAGGGTGCGGGGCTTTCTCGACGAGCCGAGAGTGTCCGGTGGCCCTCAAAGTTCAAGCCGGTCACATGGAGAGGTACAATGGGACTCGTAACCAGAGGAATTCCTTTCCATCTACGCTATGGCCATCATGGCGGCGGGGTGACGAGCTCGTTATGGCTAATTACCTCCCGATCGTCCTTGAGGGTCTTTGCTGGACGTGGTCGTTCAATCGCCAGGAGGGTTCCATCGGCTCATGGAACCAGCTTTGTGACGCCTCGATCGCTAATTTCCGGAGTACATTACGTGCGTCTGGTATGGAGGATGATCTGCACAGATGATCCGGATGAACGGGAGACCCTCCGCAACTTCGTGAAGCGTTTCATTAAGATCCGCAACACGATCCCGAACATCTCGGATGAATGTGTTGTCCGCGCTTTCAAAAACGGAGTCCGCGACGAAGCGGCTCACCCAGATCTCGAGATCAACGAGACTGGACCGCCAACGACTGTTCAAGGCGGTGATCATATGCCAACGCGGCAGAGCGCGTTCAGTACAAAAAGGCGTTCGACAAAGGCGAGCTGCCCGCCCAGCCTGGTGTGGATGAGAAGAAGAAGAGCAGCAGCAATGTTCCTGGTGACAAGAAGTCCCAGAAGAAGAAGAACAAAGGTGATGCGAGCAATACCGTCGCGGTATGGATCGCAAGACCTCCTCCCAAGGATGGGCGAAGAAGCCCAACAATAATTACAAGGGCAAAAGCTCGCTTTCAGGAGGCGGACAAGGCAAGAAAGGTCCGAGCGACCGATTTTGTAAGTTCCACCAGCACTACGGGCATGATATACGCCACTGTAGAACTTGGGCTGCAAAACTCGAAGATTTCTACAACGGCAAGGGCCCAATGCCCACCCCGCCCGAACAAGGTGATGCGGTAAGTGAAAGCGCCAAACCGACGATGGTGATCGGAAGATGATGATGAATATCAAGAGTCCGTGAACCATATTGCCGTCATTTTGGCGGCTCCTCGGCTTACACCTCTCGGCAGACCTCAAGGAAGCTGATTCGGGAGGTCCACAACGTCGAAAAGGCAAAACCTCGGCTGAATCGATGAAGTGGACCGAGGTCCCCATCTCCTTCTCTCGGATGATTGCCCCATCGATGACCAAGCCTCACGGCCCCATCGGTGGTCGCCCGACCATCGAACGCGAGAGTTGGCCGTGTCTTAGTGGACGGCGGAGCGCTTTGGACTTGCTTTCGCTAAAGTCTTGGACGAGATGCAAATTCCTCGCTCCAAGTCAAGGAAGTCGCAGATGCCCTTCTACGGAATTGTTCGGGAGAAGTCAAGCCGTTAGGGCGAGTTGTCCCGCCTGTCACCTTCTAAGCAACCCAAGCAACTTCCGACAGAGTTGATCACTTTCGACGTGGTCGACTTCCCATCGGCGCACAACGCGATCTTAGGCGAGCCATCTCTCGGTAAGTTTATGGTCGTGTCCCACCACGCTTACCATTGCGTGAAGATACCGGTCCTAACGGTGTGATCACGGTCAAGGGTAACTACAAAGTCGCTACGGATTGCGACGGCGGTCCCTCGCCTGATCGACCAACTTCCGCCTTGTGATCTCAAGTCCCGAGACCAAGTCTCAGACGCCCTAGGGTCTCCTTCACCGGGGAGAAACTAAGGAAGTTCATTGCCGCTGATGATACTTCCAAGGCAGTTCACTTGGGGCCAACTGGACCCCAAATAGGAAAGCGAGCTCATTGCCTTCCTCCGAGCTAATGCGAGATGTAGTCGCTTTGGGAGCCATCGACATGCCCGAGTCCCAAGGAGGTAATCGAGCACAAAGCGGCTGTCCGTGCGGACAAAAGCTCGATTCGCGGAAGCTTCGTCGCTTTTGAATTCAAGCGGGGATCATCAAAGATCGACAGCAAGCGCCGTCATTGGGTTCATCCGCGAGGTTGATCACACCGAGTGGTTAGCCAACCTGTCATTGTAAAGAAGAAAGGCGGCAAGTGGAGGATGTGTGTCGATCACACAGATCTGAACGCCGCTTGTCCTAAGGACAATTTCCAGCCGCCTCGTATTGACCCGGTGGTCGACGCGATCATGGACGCCTTGACTCTGAGTTTTTAGATGCTTACTCCGGTTACCACCAAATAAGCATCTCCCGAGGATGAAGAGAAGCGCCTTCATCACCCCTTTCGGCACTTTCGCTATCGACCATGTCTTTCGGTCTCACAAGAATGTGGTGCCACGTTCAGTTTTAATGGAGAAGACCTTCCCGAGCAAATATGTGGAAGAAACACGGAGGTCTATGTCGACGACATAGTTGTAAAAACAAGTATGCTCCGGATCATGTAAAAGACTTGGCGAGACTTTTCATAATCTCACCAGCATCGAATAAAATTAAATCCAGAGAAGTGTACCTTTGGTGTTCGATCCGAATGTTGCTCGTTATGTTATTGGCTCGCAAGGTATTTACGCCAACCCGGAAAAAATCGAGGCCATTGAAAATATGCAGCTCCAACTACCATAAAGGAAGTACAAAGCCTCATTTGGCGGATGGCTGCTCTAAGGTGTTTATTTCCGTCAAAGCGAACGCGGGCTGCCCTTCTTTAAGGCCTGCGCAAGCACAATGGTTTCGAGTGGGACGGAAGAAGCCGATAGATCCTTCCAGATCTCAAGCGATACTGTCGATCCTCCCGTCTTGACTACCCCGCGGCATGGCGGCAGCTCCCATCGTACCTAGGTTGCACGCCACAAGCGGTGGCCAGCGGTCTTGGCGGTCGAAAGGGAAGGCATATAGCGACCAATCTATTACGTGAGCGAGGTACTTCACGGATCAAAGGAGCGTTACCCTGAGGTCCAGAAGCTCCTCTATGCCTTGCTCATGTCCTCCAGGAAGCTTCGCCACTACTTCCAGGCGCATCAAATACTGGTCCCGACGACGTTCCCTCTAGGAGAAATCCTACGGAACAAGGAATCTAGCGGACGTATAGCTAAGTGGGCAATGGAACTAGCAGAGTTTGATCTGTTATTTGCTGCCCGAACTGCTATTAAGTCACAGGTCCTAGTCGACTTTGTCGCTGAATGGACTTGCCCGCACGTGCTCGAGTTCGCAAGCTTCGGTTCTCGAGCATCGTCCGTACCGGGGGCTAGGGTGTCGCTCTTTCTCTTGTGCACCTGTTCGGGTTCGCAAACTCGTGTTTCCGCGGATGCACAACGGGCTGAGGAGTTAGGCGAGCGCTCTACCGGTTTTCTTAAACTTCCTAGCGCTGCTCGCTTTTCTCTTAGTTTCGCTCGTTCTTGTCTTTTTTTGCTCTCTCTTTGCAGGAAAAGGGTAAGTCTTTATTAACAAAATTTGCAGTGTACAAAAGTCCATCTCGGTTTCTGACCCTCTGACTACCTAGAAGCGAGTTGCTCCTTGAGCTCCTCGATCACTTCCTTAAGGCGCAGGACTTCCCTTGGGCTTTGAACCCCTCTCGGCCTCGGCTGAGACGATCGGCTTCCTCCTTGTTGCTCTGGCTCGCCCGCCGCTTTCAGACGGAGAGCCTCGACTTCTTCGGTCTTGGCCCTTGCACTGGTCTGGTCGAGCCTCGCTCTGCTAACTCATTGCTCGACGGTCTTGAGCTGCTCGTCCAGCTCCTTGACCTTCTTCTCCATGGTGATCGCCCTCACCGCCATCCAGCAGATCTCCTCAATCTCCTCTGTGAAGCCCACAGGTTGAGATCTTAGCCACGAGTCCGCGGATGTCCGCTCCTCCTTGGCGAGTGGGCTTTGAGCTTCTTGGCTTCCTCCATGCTGGTTCCACCGATGGGACGCGTCGACAAGCTGCTCTTCAAGCCACTTTGCGGCCGGCTTCTCCTCCATGGTGCTCGCCTTCACGGCTCTTGTGGCTCCTCGGCTTCCTTTAGAAGAGCCTCGGAGGAATGCCTCTCCTTGGTCACTTGGCCTTGAGCTTCTTCGCTTCGCCTCACCGGCTCGGCTTTGGGCAGCCAGAAGGCTCTGCCCCGGATCCCCGTCTCGAGATGCTCCTGAGGACGCCAAGATCTGGCTGCCCGCTCGATGGTGACCCCATCCTCAAGTTCCGCCATGGTATCCCTAAAGACACGAGGAGAAGGTCTATTCGTAACACTGCGATAACACATTCAAACCGAGCAAGGTTTGGTCTTGAGTTTACCTCGCCAAGCCGATGCTTCAATCCATGGCAGCAGCGGTCCTCGAGGCCATCGTCACAAGCCCGCTCATGCGGGATGAGGCGGGCGCGCTTCTTGTCGCCGCCTTTATTCGCTCCTTCTTCTTGCGGGGCGATTCGCCGGGTGCAGGAGCGACGGGCGGCACTTTCGTCTCCGCGCTCCTTCTCCTCTTCCTCTTCCTCTTCCGCCGAACGTCTTGGGGAGGCCGAGCCACTCCGCCGGGTGGAGCCGTTGTTTCCACAGGCGGGGACGACTTGCGCGACCGCCGGGGCTTCTTCATGTTCCGGGCGGTGGGTTTTTACACCGCCACGGAGAATCCGTCGCCTCGGGGTGAGCTGCCCTCGCGACGAAGTGCTGGCAGACCGGCTGCTCGGTCTCTGCCTCGGCGCTTCCGAGCTATCGCCTTGGCACCGAAGTCCGTGGCGCCGCTTGCCGCTACTTTTGCCTCCAGCCGCCCCACCGCGCTTTTGAGCGCGTCGATCCGTCACTGGAGCCCGGCGGCAAGAGCTCCACGCCAAATTTTGTCCTTGAGGCACGCTAGCCTCATCGCCCGTGAAGCGCCGTGCAGGTGCTCGGGCAGCAGCGACCGCTCGAGCGCCTCCTCGACATCATCCGTGGCGATCTCTCCTTGGGCAGCGGATAAAAAAAATCGTCGTTAAGTCTAACGCAGTCAGAAGGTTGGAAGGTCTAAAGATCGATTCCTACATACCTGCCGTGTAAGGCTTGGTCCTGATCTTCTTCGCCGGAACCTTCCGCCTCTTCCTCGGGGGCTCCTTGGCGGCTTCTCCACCTTGGCCCTTGGGTGTTCGTGGCGGCGAGCTCGGCTCCCTGGTGAGTGGAAGCTCCTCTCGCAGCGCAAGAAGTTTTTCCTTGCGCGACTTCTTCTTCGAGCCTCCTCGCTCGGGCGACTGCTGCAACCGATCCATGCGGCGGGGTGAGCTTGCGTGTAACGCCCGAGCCGAGGGCCATGGTCTTTACCT
This sequence comes from Raddia guianensis, assembly GCA_036346415.1. Taxonomy (NCBI): domain Eukaryota; kingdom Viridiplantae; phylum Streptophyta; class Magnoliopsida; order Poales; family Poaceae; genus Raddia; species Raddia guianensis. Next base: position 47,073,456 of record CM070535.1, on the reverse strand, counting down.
CTTCGTCGCTCTGCTTTCGGCGAGGAGGAGGGCTTGGTCTCTTCCTCATTGGCTGACCGCGCGCCCGCTTGGTGCGCTTTCGATGCGTTCCGTCGCGCAGCTTGGTCTCTTCGACGGTGGCGGCGCGAAGTCATGGCGAGCTCACGAGGCTCGGCCGCCACCTTGGGCTTTGTGGCGCTTTGGCCTTGCCCTTCTTCGCCTTCTCCTTCTCGCACCGGAGAGTTCCTCAACGATCCCTCAAGGATCGATTGGTCCTCCTGCAGCTTTTGAGAAGAGGACGTTAGCATTTAAACAACGTTGCAAGTCTAGCGGCATAGGCCGAGGGTAAGCAATTTACCTCGCCTGCATGCGGACAAGCACGTTATGCGGCAGTGTACGCCACCTCGCGGTGACCTCCCGTCCTTCTTCGCGCCAAGATGGCGTCGACCCGCTTCGGTCACCCATGCGTCGGTTGGCTTCTCTGTCCCAATGCGAAGGGATTGTTAGTTCTGTTGGAGGAAAGAATGTATTTAGAGGTTGAGTCTTAAAGGCACTTACCCGTGCTCTCCTTGTGATGTCTTCCCATCCTCTATCTTGTAGAAGGATAGGACCTTCTCATGCAGACGATGACCACTGCTCACTGTGAAGTCCCGAATAATCTTCTCGCCCGTGAGCCCAAGGCTCACGAGGAGGCGATCTTCCTCGTCATGTACCAGTCCTCGGCGGTCATCTCCGCCGAGGCATTGGCGTCCCTTTGCCGGCGCCTTCCGGTGAAGACGAGTTTTGTCGCCGCTCCGCTTCTTTGTAGAACCACCTCACCCACCACGCGCCCATTGAGTCGAAAGGAGGTAGGCGAGGGCACGGCGTCATCGGCGGTGGCCGGAGCTTGAGGTAGTAGCACCCAGTTGCGAAGCGGGCTGCTCCGCGTTCTTGTATCGTAGTAATGGAGGAACAGCCCCACCGGCGGATCGATGCCCAGATAGCCCTCGCACAGGTGTGCGAAGACGGCCATCTGGAGGATGGAGTTCGGATTGAGGTTCGCCACCTCCAATCCGCTGATGTTCAAGAAGGCCTCGACGAAGTCGCTCTCAGGAGACCTCAACCCGAACAGTGCGAACTGTTCGAAGCTGACGAACTCTCCCTCGAGCGGCTCCGGAGTATCCTCCTCTCCGGGCAGCCTCCAGCTACCGGTGTCGATGTGGCCCTCCTCCTCCCAGATCCTAAGGTCCTCCTCGGTCAAGCTAGTGCCTGTGAATTTGGCCATAGCGATTCCCAGGGCTGGACGAGCAGGGTTGGTGATGGAGTTTGGGTGTTTGATGCTGAGCGTGGTTGGAGCTAGGGCTTAGAGAGGAAAGGCGTGAGAGCAGAAGTGGCTGGCCGCGAGCGGCTTGGGTACTTTTATAGTCCCGTATAAGCAGCTCTGCAACGGTTTTGTCCCAGAACGGCTAGTTTTTACTACAACGGCTAGGTAAAACGGTCTTTGTTTTCACCGCTGGCAATGACAGAAGTTACCGTTGGAGTCTGCCAACGGCTATTTTTTCCGTGTTTGCATCAAGGTCGAGTGCTCGCTTTCGGACAGATGTCGTTCCTCGCTCGACCTAACGGAGTTGCTCTAAGATCGATCGGGTTTGTTCGGTCCCGAACAAGTCTTGTTCAGTTGAACCATAACCTGCTCGGCCGCTTGTTACATGCCTTTGTAGCAGGGAAAAATACCCTCTTCGTGACTTTGAGTCTCAAGGGGATGACCCCACTCTAGTGAGTTCTTCCACTTGAGTCTCGGAGGCTAGCTGTCGGGGATAAAATTACGGCCCATTGCCATGGCCCACTCCCTGACGGCCCACTCGAACAGCCTACCAGGGCCCAGCTCCCTGGAAGGTTCTATCAGGCCCATGTGCATCCCGCCGAACAGCCTCTTGGTCACGACGTGCGTAACGACCTAGGATTCGTGTTTGAGTCCTACTCGAACAAGAGTTCTGACGGCTACGTGAAGACCCGGACGTTGGTTTCCGGATTGGAATAGGAGTCGTGATCCCCAAGACTAGGAGTATGCCTTATCTACCTCGGGATATATTTGGCATGTCTTGAGTTAGTTACGCACTCGTAGTTAGCCGGCCCGATATTCCTTGGTAGGTCGGTTTGCTCACCACTATATAAATGTAACCCTACGGCGTGTTAAGGGGGTCGAGTGATCATCTTATAGCTTCGCACAGCTTGTATCGCGTGATCTCGCCGAGACTTGTTCGTCTCGCCGAGCCACCTCTTGTAATCATCTTTGATATATAAGAAAGGCTGGACGTAGGGCTATTATCTCTCCCGAGAGGCCTGAACCAGGATAAAAACCCCTGTCTCCTGTTCGTTGCTGTTCGTGGTTGTTCGGCGTGTCTCCTATCTCCTCTTTGAAGAACCTTGGTTGACTTGGGTCGATATCCCAACCGTCGACAGAAAGGCACTTATATTATAAAAGGAAAGTCTTACAAAAGGGAAAGGATACAAGGGCTATTACCCGAATTCTCGAAGACTATTCCGAAACTCCGAGCTTCAGCTTGACTCAAGGGGAAGAGGAATCCGAGAGGGGATCCGAGGGGGTCAGCCTGCCTAGGGGGTCGGCTGACCCACCTTCGATCGATCCAAGCCCTTGTTTTCGCCTGGGATGCTTCCTCGATAGTGTAGATTAACTCCCCACATTAGTTTTGACAGTTAGAGCTGATGATGCCGAATTTCTTGTGGGCCAAGTGATCCAAGTGTGAAAGAACTGTAGCACTTTGATCAAACTGACGTGCATGGATGCTTGGGATTACTCCATGGTTGGTTTCTTGGCGCTTGGGTTGGAAACACAACTAGATTGGGCACAAAGGCTGGCCGACCGACATAGGGTGGTTCAACCGACCGGCCTGGTTGCCCGGTTCAGCTCCATTTTTCCCCCACTTTATTCCTGAGGACAAAAACTCGCTAAAACTTTTGTAAATTTATTAGTTGAAATAAAATGCATGAATAAACATTGATTTCTCCCAAATAACCGAAAATTGGCGTATGTCGGTGTATTAAATTGGACTTTAACGACTGCCAACAGTGGCGTCCCCATTCTCTGCCTCCTAACTCGGCTCGTCCACGTCGTCTTGACCCTCCCTTTCTCTGAGGTGTCAGGTGGCCTAGGCAGCATCTTCCGCATCGGGTGGTGGCGTTCGTGCAAGCTGTTCGGCTCTACGTCTTTAGCCGATGGCTCAATTTTTCTGGTGTTGTCGACCTTTGGCCGCCTCTACCTTGTGCGCTTGCAGCGCATGTCTTCGACGAAAGCCCTGCCCTTTCGGGCTCGTGATGTGTCACCTTTTGATGTCGTTCTCTCGTTCGAGGCATCACCTTTTGGACCTTCTGAAGGACCGGAATCGGCGACTCGAGGGGTTAAATAGGCGCCTAGTGCATTTTCTCTTTTGATTACAATCACCCCTAGGTCCTTCTTGTCGAAGCTACACGCCACCGCCGCCTAGGATCGTCCGAAAAGCCACCGTTCCTCAGGCCGCCACCGTGGGTTCCAGCCGCCTCACTTTTTCCCCTTCCTCTCTGATCTCCTCTCTCTCTCTCTCTCACTCAAATCTTTCTGTTGTCTCTTGCGCTGCCAAAACAAGGGAGCAACTGGCTTGGAACAGATACAGGGGCCTCCCTCTCTTGCCTCTCATATCTCTCTCCCTCTTCTTCAAATCCTTCTCTCTCTCATGGAGGTCATGGCTGGCGGCTGGGCAATGTGGTAGCCCTTGCATGCAGGGCCAATGGCGGCGGCTGGGAGGTGGCAACTCTAGCCGCCCCTTTCTCCATCTCTCTCACTTCCGTGGTCTCCCTCCTCTCTCGATGGCCATGGCCGGCGACTAGGAGCAGGAGCACGGGTGGCAGCAGCTTGGGGAAACCCTGGCCACCCCTCCCTCTCCCATTTTGTCCTTTTTCTTTTCCAAAACCTTCTAACCTCTCTCTAATTTCAATAGAAAATACACACAAAATACCTTCTAACCTCTCTCACCTAGGGCTACATGGTGGTTATATGGCTTAGCACATAAACCTCCACCCTCTAGCCTTAAATAGCCTCCACAACAATTATGGTTTTGACAACAACCCTTTGATTGCCCACGGATGGCTACGATTTATACAACCACCTACGTAGGGTCTTTTCCACACGAGCTAACCCAAAACACGACCTAGGTTTTTAACAAACCAGCTAACCCAGAACTGACACAGGGTTTTAACATCGGCTAACACAAAACCGAGCCAAGTTTTCCACGGGTTAACCCAGAACCTGACCATGGTTTTGATACCGGCTGACCCAGAACCTAACCATGCGTGAATCTTCAAACAAACGCCAATCGCCTCCAACGATCCCTTCGCCTCGAAGCATCCGCTCATCCGAGCCACATGCCCTGGTCTCGAACTTTCCCGCCTCGTCTTACTCGTTCGGGTCCCACCGAACCGTCTCAACTCCCGGCAAAGGCTTCGACTACCAGCTAGAACCTCATGAGTTTCCTTTGTCTCGAAGGGTCCGCCAAGTGTCATAGGCCCTCAACGGGACCCACCTTGCTCCTCGCGCATCCGGACACCTTCTAGACCGCGCTGGCAACCGATATCGACCATTGACGCCACCTGTCTACCTACGAATCAACAAACTTAGGCAAACCGTGATCCGAACGCCCAAGCCTTACCATGTTTGTTCCAGGGTTAGTCCAAACTGACCGAAGTCGTGAAAGCCATCACAATTAAAATTGCGCAAACACTTCGTTTTAGTACCTTATCCATAATGTCAAAGCAACTACTCAACCTCAACCGTCTTTGGCACTAAACCGAACCTCATAGTACATACACCAGACTTGACCTCACCTGTTTGAGGCGTTCCTCATCACGCACGGCACGCCCAGCTTCAAAGTCCTGCAACAACATAGACAAGCAGAGCATCACGCAGCACCGCACATATAGCCAACTCTCATCAAACACATTCAAAATCTCCATAAAGCACCAAAGCTTGTCAATATACTCATGACCAAAAGGGACAACCTCCACATCATTCAACACCTTCTCCTGCTCTGTATGAAAATCTGTAATGGTTTTGCGATGACAGCGGGTCCTCCCCGTTGCTACCTTGTTGGAGGTGTCATGGTCGTTGTTCTTGCGCTTTGGGTTTTCGCTGGGTCTGTTGCTCTTGGAGTTGATCGTCGCTTTGTGAGTACTGGTGGCGTTTCCTCTTCTCCCTCCCCTATATCTCTCTTCCCTGTTCGGCCTTTGGCCATGGTAGCAGTGGTGGGGCTGTTTTCTTTCTTTCTCCTCTTTAGGCGGTGTTCTCAGCGGTGGCCAGAGGAGTGCCTGGCTTTGCCCAGGATTGTAGCGTAGCACTGTGGTTGTACCCGTGCTTGCATGGGCTTTTATTTTATTTTTCTCTACTGATCAATGAAACAGGACGACATTTCTTCCATCTTTCAAAAAAATAATTAAAGGCAGCATGATCATCTCAAAGTATTTTTTCACTTTAGTTTGTCTTTTTTTTTCTATGTGTAGTGGTGAGAGTGAACAGATAAAGCGATAACGAAGGAGTACAACCAAATATGAGAGATCTATTTGCCAACCTTTTATAGTTTGACCAAGTTATTATTTTTCTTTCGTGCATGGTTATACTATGAGTATTACTACACTATTTCTATGGCAATATGGGTTGAATCAATCGCCGAGATCATGCTTGGCGTGTATTTGCCTTTTGGCTAATCCTAGAAAGCAAACACATGACACAATTCACGTTGCCGTAGCTAGTTTCTCTGCAGTGTGAACCAGGCAACGCACAGGAAGAAATCTCTCATCAACTCGTGATTCTCTGTTTTTTCCCTTGACTCACCATAAACGATCTAGGCATCCAGCCCTTTTATACAGCAAGTATAGAACCTAGCCACACTGGCCTTGATTCGGACACGAATCCTAAACACACACCGGACATGCAGCATAGAAAGGACTAAACACAAACTCCTAATCCTAGATTAACTCCAACGTACTACCCCTTAATCTTGATTAGGCTTCAACTCTTTAACCTCAAGTACATGACGCGTCTCTCAGTTTGATGCCGGATAGTGCCTTCGTCAAAGCGATCGCACGTTGCTCCTTAGTGCGAATAATTTGTACGTCAATCTGCTTCTCATCGACATATAGTACTCATGCTCATTTAGCGTGTTTATATTCTTGATTGATTGTAACCCAAACTTATCCTTCAAATCACTTCTGCATACTCGCGGTTCTTCTTATTCTTTTTCTTCTTCTCCACCTCCTTCTTCTTCTTCTTCTTCTTATATATCGTAGTAACTTTTACCCCGGAGTATTTCAAAGGCGGCGATTTTCCATTAAGAACGAGAAGAGTATAGTTTCTAGTCTTGACTTGGTCGGATGGATATGGTGAAATGACGAAAGTGGGATAAGATATTTTGGATCCAGAGGTTGTACTAATGGTACAAAGTTAATCCACACACACAAATGCTACTCTATATCGAAGATCGAATGATTCATTATAACCTGCTATCAGTTAAGAACACTGGATGGTTATGATCACCCCCGATTGCGCTCGACTGGGCTGAGACTAATGGGGCGGATTGCGATTCTTTCTCAACTACTATCCGAATTGGAGTAGTCTTATTACTTCAATAAAATCAATTTTTCTTTTCAAAAAAGAAAATAAAAGACAACTACCTCTTTTTTTTTTGTTTGACGCCTTAGACTTTTGAGCACGCCTTTGACCGTTTGTCTTATTCAAAAAATTAGTACAAACATGCAAAAAATAAGTCATGTTTAAAGTATCTTTATTGATAAAACAAATCAGAACAAAATAAATGATATTTACTTTTTTTTTAATAAGATGAATGATCATAGATGTGTTTAAAAGTCAAAAGCGTCAAACAAAAATGAACAAAGGGAGCATTTCAATTCTTATATAACTCTTATGAATCAGAATATGATTTTTTCTTGTTGTTTCTTCGTAAACAATCTTCTTGCTTACCATTAACATCTTTTGGAACCTTTGTGGAAGGAATCCACTTTTCTAGGAAGGTGGAACATTTTGGGGCTAATGTACCCGGTCTTTAAACTGCTGCACGGATAGTAGGGCTGTAACCACCTACTACCTACCACTAATCCGTTGAATCAGGTGTCTACAGGGTTCTAACTAGTCTAAACACCACATCTATACCTAGCAGTACTACATATCAAGGACGTCACTTGATACGCACTCCCACTAAACCTGACACTAAAATCTATTTTGACACCCAAGCACGGAGATTTATCACTCAAGATCTAGCACGAGCCTAATACCAACAGAGAGAGAATGTATATGAAATAAACTTGATTTACAAATAAAGGATGGGGCTAAGTGTTACCGATAGAAGACGAAGCAGAACTCACACCCGAGTTCGGCTCCGGAGCTCTAATGGAGGGACGCCGACACGCCGGCTTCTACTCAGCACTAACTCTCCTCTCCCACCTACTCTACTTGATATCTGGGCTGCGTTACGCTGCTTTCTGTTTTTCACGCACTTCTGCGTGAGGAGAAAATGAAGAGACGGGGGCTCTATGTATAGTGCACTGTAGTGAGTTAAGGGTTGCCATGTGTAGGGACAAGTGTGGCCTCTTCTCCCTAGCCGAAGGAGAATCCAAAGTGGATCCAAAGGGGGTTGGCCAGCCTAAGTCGGTCGGCCGATCAGGCTTCGGTTGATCCCGATCCTCGGTTTCGCATGGGATCCCTCATTGATAGTGTAGATCATCCCCTTGGGGCAGTTTTGGCAGTTGGAGCTAATAAAACCGACTCCCTTGTGAGACCATGGATCTGATCTCCCATGCAATTTCAACCCTAGAATCAAATCGACTTGATGCGGATGCTTGGGATGACCTCCTTTTGTGCTTCAAGGATCCTTGGAGAAAGCACAGTCCCGGCTTGGACCAGGTGCCAGTTTGCCGGGGTTTTTCTCTGGTTTGGGTTTAGTTTTGCTCAGTAGGTCCCTGAAGACACAAACTTACCAAAACTTATGAAACTTTATTAATTTGCACTTTTTTAGTCCATGCTCCTTTATTTGGGAGCCATGTTGACGGCAGAAAATATATGAAAAGTTATAGAAATTGACCGTCAACAGTCCCATACCTCCTTTGTCGTCTTATTTGTTGCCACCTTCAACAGGAGATCCTCAGGAAGTGCTTGGAACAACAGTGTTGTCGCCGTTTTGTCCTTCCTTAGATCTATGACGGTATCTGGCATTGGATACACAGCTTCTCAGACAACCTAGGCTTCCATTATCGCCTCTACCTTGATCGACCAGATTGTGTGGTTCGTCGTCATTAGTTGCAGATAGCTGAATGACATACCGCTGCTCTCCTTCACCGTCGCGCCGCCCGCTGCTGTGACGATCGACATCGGATTGAATCGGGGGATTTTAGACATACATGATTAAGCTCTTATACCAAATGTTGAATCAATCGCAGAGATCATGCTTGGCGTATATATGCCTTTTGGCTAATCCTAGAACGCAAACACATAACACAATTCACGTTGCCGTAGCTAGCTTCTCTGCAGTGTGAACAAGGCAACGCACAGGAAGAAATCTCTTGTCAACTCGTGATTCTCTGTTTTTCCCCTTTACTTACTACTAGTAAAATGCCCGTGCTCTGCCACGGACCATAAAAGGATGAAACGAAAACATAATTCGTAGACAAAAATATAATCATGAAGGGTGATTTGCAGGAAAGACCGAGAGTGTAGCACGTGGCATATTGTAGCTTGGATCATTTAGGTTGAAGCATTATTTGACATAAAAATTATTGGTCTAGAATGTCAAACCCGTACCAGCTTATAAACCTATATTTACTATAGGAAGAAGCTTAAATATATTTACTATATTTACGTAGTTTGTTTCTCTTATTATAAGATAATCCTAACTTCTAAGTTCCTCTTCCACTATCCAAAGTTTCAAACAACTACGTATAGCATTCATATAATCCACCCTCTAACCCCTAACCAAAATAGTCGTGCACATCCTGATGTTAAAAGGTCCTTCTAAGTTCTAGTGAACCTCTATGTGCGGCTATTTCTAGACAAATATTAGTGGGTGCAAATAGTTCCTTGTGTGCTATAAAGGGGTGTAAACGGATCGGATTGGGATAGGATATCACCAAAATCATATCCAGATTCGTTTAGGATAATTTTTGGATTCGGAGTCGGATCGGATATTTAATTAGTCGGAGCGAATATGGATACTAATCAAACTATCTCTATTTTATCTCATATTACAATAGTTTGTCTCCAAATTTAAAAGCCACAAATTAAAACACAACATATTCTTAAAAGTATATCACATGTTTGATACAAACACAGCACAAGTTATGCATGAATACAACGCAACTCAAAACAAGTATAGTGCACAGTAATGTTTACTTTCATACGATCGAAATTTGGAGTCCCAAAACAAAATCGGTGCTCCTCATGTCAAATCTGCTGCTCTAGAGCCAAGGAGACGAGAAGGAAAATTGGGAGATAATGACCGTGGATAGTAGAGGAGGAGGTGGCCATTGCTGCCACCACTGTCCACCGCATCAATGGCGCCATCGTAGGGAGGAGCCGAGGACGAAGGGGCCGAAATCATGGTTGTCACTTGTCAATGAAAATGAAGTGGTCGCTTTAATTTTTCAGACACACCTTGTCTTGATGCGATTCTCCCATTATCTTCAGAGCTTCTGTCTCACCGCCGTGGAATGGAGAAAGCTCCTCCTGCATATGAATGGCCATCCAGTTAAGAGAAATCTCAAATCTGATCAAGAAATTAGTACATTTGACTATTTAAAAGAAACTAAAATACTTTGGATTTAGTGTCTTGCTGCTCTAACATGGCTGATGTTAGAATATCAAAAAGAAATTTAACAAAGAAAATCCCCTTAAAATATCAAAAGGAAGCAACTTCAATGTCCATGAACATAAGCTACCGAAATGGAAAGAATAAGCACATCTTCTATGTCTTTAGCTTTGGCATCCTGCAGAACAAAAACACACCGCATTACAGTTTGTGCAAGAAATAGTGTGACAATTTTTAGCAGGGTATTGTGATGAAATAACAAGGAATTGAACAATACATTTTGAATATGAATTGTGGATTATTTAGTATACCAAGACATAATAATTTTCATCATACAAGTATGTATTAATGCATAAATTCACTAATCACTCTAGCATTGGCGATCTCACTGTGCTTTCAGATTTCATCATGGACCTACACCTATGAACATTTATGTACCACGCTTTCCACAATTATGCATTATGAATCACAGTTCATGTACGTGAAAAAGTAAGCAACTAAGCAATGTGCATATCTTAGAGAAACCTTAGAGAAACCCCACGATGTGTGGAAGCGGTCATAATTTCAGAAGCAAAAGTAACTATGAAATTGTGTTTTGATCAAGTTGTAGTGGTGCTTTGTCCAAGACAGAGCAATGTTGCCGCCCATGAACTGGCTAGGCTGGGTTCTTATCTGACTGAGGAATTGAGGATAGCCTCGGCCTTTGGATGGGGGATTTTTCCCATGAATGTTCTTGATCTGACAACTGGCCTTTGTGCTGGGCTGTCTCTAATCTGGTGATATTTGTGTCTCTATCCAAAAAAAAAAAGAAGAAGAGGCAAGGCAACCATGAATATGGCAACCAAACTTAAGATTCATTTACGACATGTACAGTTTCCATTCGTCTATAATGAATTGGTATAAAAAAAAGAAGAAGATACTCACAGTGCCTAGATTCGATACTCACAATGTGTTTTCTCCCGGCTTTAGATTATAATCAATACCATCGGCAGACATAACTGAAAACTCTGTTGGACGCCCATATGGGATATTAATCTGTACAAATTTTGTCGTGAATCAGAGTTACATTCAATAAGCAATGCATAACACACAGGTTAAAATCAAGTCTGTTAGAAGGAAAACAGTGTTAAAGCCATAACTTGAAAGGTATAAGAAACACTAGCTTTGCAGTGTTTTAAATTCAGTGAGCATGGCTAGGAGAAGCTCTAAATGGCGTTTTAAATTTGCAGCACGTATAGAGTGTCTGGTAGGTGAGGGAATCTTTTAGAGTGTAGTGTAAAGTCTGAAAGGACGTTTGCAGCAAAATTGTAAATTTGCAGCATGGGAATTTGCAGCAGCTTTTAAAGCTGCTGCTAGCTTTGCTCTAAAGTAGGAACTTTGAAATACCGAGCAAAATAGAGTTAGCCTGGCTTTTTTTATAATACGGCACATGATTTCAAAGTAAAAAATGCTAGAGTAAGCAAACAGTTTTAAAACAACAATACACAGAGATAATTTGTGTACAAATAATTCTATGCAATTGGTATTTCAATAATGCACGAGTCATTTAAATCCATCTGTTCACATTTTCTGGAGGGGTTCATGAATTGAATAAAATGACAGTTTATCAGAAAAAAAAAACAGAAATAAAAAATGCCAACACACTAAAAGTCAGATACAAAGGAGGTACCGACGCAAGTTCTAAAAACTCGTCACTTGTTCACTGCTGGACCACTGATGCTAGTGCAAGCATGTTTTGAATGGTAATCTATTCATCTAGTGATACAAACCCTAATACCCTATACCACGCTATCTACAGTGAAACAGTGAGAAGTCAGTCAGAAGCTGAAAGATAACTCGCTTGTTCCCAGAGAAACTCTGGAAACAGCAAGTTTGTGGCTAGTTATTTATAATTCATTTCTTCCTTTCTTCTTTGTTAAACTAATAGTGCAATATATATCTATATAACAAAGAACAACACAACATTCATTGATCATTTAATCTTGGACTGATAAATCTGAGATCTTGAAACCATCTGGGATAAATAATCCTTCCCCAGTGCAGGATTCTAGGTAACCACTGGTAGCACCAAAGTACCACTGGTTTTCCTTCAAGGCTTCAAGGATTCTAGGTAACCACCGGTAGCAACAAACTACCAGTGGTTTTCCTTCAGTTCATTTTGGGGGAGTGTACTACTTACTGAAGGAGCTAAATTCTAATCGAGTTCATTGGCTATTTTAGATCTCGATTCACTTCCTGAAAATAATTCCTGCTAAAGTGGAGAGGCACACAGCAGTTGCTTGCTGAAATTTTTCTGTGAGAACACCACGCTGGCCGCTACATTTAATGCCGTAACCTTCCCTCTTTATCGCCAAAACAGTGCGGGCTTGGTGAGCGGGAAGAGCCTCGTCCCGGCGCCGCCGCCGAGGATGACCGCCACCACCGTCCTCGAGTTCCTCGTCTCCATGTCCACATCCTCCGACTGCATCACCACCCACCCGCGCAGAAAAAAACCGTGACTTGAGGAGAACAACGGAAACAAACAAACACTCACGTGTAGTGCACGGGCACGAACCGCGCCCACGGCGGCTGTTGCGGCGGCCTCGGTGGTGGCGACGGACATCCGCACGGAGAGCTGCGGCGTCCGACGAAGCGCCCGGACGCTGCTGGCCCCGCCACCAGCACGCACGCACGGCGCGCGCTGCGCCGCGAATCGGGCGGCGACACGCAGGCCCATCGCCCGTCGTCGCACGACCGCGCGGCCCGCCGAATCGAATCCAACCGAGGCCGAGCTCCCCTCGCATTGCCGGAGAGAAGGAGGGGGCGGCACTGGGAGGTAGGGGAGGCTGCGGCTGCTAGGAGGGGTGAGCGTGCGGAGGGCGCGGCTCGGGGAGGTGCGGCGGCGCCGGGGTGGGGGCGACGGCGCGGGAAGGAGGCTGTGGCGGTGGAGAGGAGGCGGCAGCGGAGGGGAGGGGGCTAGGTAGGGAAATACCTCTGGCAGAGGGCGTGCGCAGCAACGGTGAGGCCCTCGTCGAACTCGGCGGCGGCGGCGGGGAGGAAGGCAGAGAGAGGGAAGGGCGGCGGAGGGAGAGAGGGAGCATCGGAGGTGGGAGGTGGAGGGAGAGATGGAGCAGGGCGGTGGGCACCAAATGGGATCGTGGCGTGGGAGGCGAGAGCAGGGGAAACCCTAGGCGGCGGCGGGTGAGAAGGAGACCAGGGTGGAGATCGAACGGTGCGTAGACACAGTTTTGATTAGATGGTCCAAATTGAAAGTTCGAACTATCACCACCACCACGACCACAAGGTGCTTTAATATAGTAGAGATAGAGATAAACGATCTAGGCATCCTGCCTTTTTTTTTACAGAGTATAGAATCTGGCCACACCGGCCTTGATTCAGACACGTACGAATCCTAAACACACACCGGACATGCAGCCTAAAAACGGACTAAACACAAACTCCTAATCACTAATAAAAAACTGGACTAATCACTACAGGAAACGTCAACAGTTTCGACTGCCGAAACGTCCTTCGACGGCCATAAATTCCCCGTCGACACAGTAGGCTCTGTCTCGACGGCCCAAACAAGACCGTCGATACAGACGACCATGCCACACCAGTGTCGACGGACAATAATAGAACCGTTGAGTCAGTATACCAAGACGTTAAGAAAGCCAAACGGCGTTATCATTCTCGACGGCTCATCGTTATGCCATCGAGACTATTCTATTTAAATTTACTATTTTCCTCCTATATATTACAGTTTAATTGATATTAATTATTTTTATAGCTGAAAAATCAATGTAACAATTTTTGCAAGTTACAACGGTTGATAAGTTCTGATTGATTTTTGAAATTGTAATTTTTGAAATTAAAGTTTTATGTGTAGTAACTAACGGAAAAACCGAAACCGTACGATAACCTATAACTTAGCCGGAAAACATCCCATTCGAATGTGCTCGTCGCGTTAGATGCTCGAAATTTTTTTAATTTTTTTGCTGTTGGTTGTTGTTGATACATAAACGTCAATGCATTATTTTTGAGGTGAAAAATTTTTTGTTTTGTAATTTTAAAAATCAAATTATGTCTAGTTGACATTGTAGTATCGATTGCCTTTAGGTAACCGTCGAGTTACTGACTATTCAGTGTCGACGGTCACGGATTAACTGTCGAGTGAAGTGCTGGCAGCCACGTAGTGTCGACGGCCACCAATGAACCGTCGAGTGCGGCTTGGGTTGTGTCGACGGTTGACCTGGGACCGCGAGAGATGTTGGTCTATGTCGATCGCTTATCTTGGGCCGCCGACTGAGTTCTATTTAACCCCTACGCGAATGGGACTTAGGCACATTAGTGCCTAAGTCCCCGCCCCCGCTTCGCTTAGTTCGATGCATCGCCGCCGCCGCCGCGCCCGCGCCGCCGTAGCCAGCGCCGCCGCCAATCCACAAAGCAACCGCCGCCGCCGCAAGATAGGCCCCGCCGCCGCCGCCCACGGCAACCGCCGCCGCCGCAGCCGCCCGCCGTCTTCGCTTCGCTTCGCCACCACCTTCGCCGCCGCCTTGCTGCCGCTGACGCCCAGATCGCCAGATCGCCTCTGCCGCGCTGACGCCAGATCGCTCTGCCTCTGCTCCCTCCGCTCGCTCAGACGCCGCTATCATCACGCTTGCGCCACATTACCACGCTCTCCTCCACGTGATTTGCATCGCTTCTTCCGCTGTTTTCTACATATCCGACGCTGTTCTATCGTTGACCGTCGACGCATTGAGGTAATGATGGTTTTTTCAGATTTGCTCTGTTGTGTCGACGGCCATGCATCATTAGTCGATACTAACTTAGATTTAATTAATATATTATGGACATAATAAAAATGTAAATAAATTTAGAAAAATAAATAATATAATTAAATGTATAGTAATTAATTTTTTACTCTTTTGTAGGTTAATGCAGTGATTAATTTAGGTAATTTTTAATAAATAAAATAAAATGAAAACAAAATAAATTGTTGTAGTAAATGAGAAAAAAAATGTGTGAAATACTAAAATTTAATAAAAAAATATATTACAAATAATTTATTGCCTTTGATTGTTGATTGATTATTAATTAGTAAATGTTATTTATTATCTTTTTTTGTTAGGTAATATATTAGGCAATCTAATATTATGTCCGCGTTAGTATTTTTCGATTGTGACCTAGCCGTACGTCACCCGTTCGGAAACGGCACAACTCATATGGAATACAAACGGTGATTCGTTTTGTTTCATACGAGATGTGATAAACGTTTCCGAATTGTCCAGTGGACTGCCATATGTGGGCGTCCCAGTGGACCACCCACGAATGACCGTTCGAGCGAAATTCATTGCGACACTGGTGAGTTCGAGACGTGAATTTCGACGGCATAATCCTAAGAGGTTCTCCTGTGCATAACATAAGTGTCCGATAGTTTTAATAACCTTCCTGGGCCATCGTTGCACTGGAGGACCATTAGGGTTATGCTGCCGAAATTTCGTCTCGAACCCACCGGTGTCCATTGAATTTCGCTCGATCAGTCATTCGTGGGTGGGTTTAGAAGCTTTCCTAAGCCCAGTTATGAAACCCTCCCTTGAAATGACGTGTGCCTATCATAGATGGAAGAACAAAGAAGTTGAATGTACGATGGATGGCAACCCAACGGACAACACACGGATGAATGGTACGAAAAGACCGATGAATTCGTGACTAATGCTTTCCAGCATGCGTCAGACCTTACTATTAAGGTGACATGTCCTTGTGCTGAGTGTGGAAATTGTCGGAAGAGAACCCGTGACCAGATGGAGCTCGATCTATGTAAACATGGTTACAAAGCCACGTACCATCGGTGGGTGTATCATGGGGAGAGTCGCCGTGCTGCGTGTGCATGACCCCTACCCGTACCCGATGATGGTTTTGATGAAATCTGTCGGGTTAATGAGTTGATGGAAGATTTTGGTCATAATTTCGAGGAGGAGGAGGCATCCAGGTCTGTGTCCGATTTCATGGGGCTTGTTGAGTCTGCCAAACAACCTTTGCACGATGGAACCACAGTAGCATTGTTGTCTGTTCTGGCCCGGATGATGGCTATTAAATGCAAGTATAATTTCTCGATTAATTGTTTTGACGAACTCATATCGTTGTGGTCCGATGTTCTTCCTCAAGGTCATAAGATGCCACCTACTTGGTATGAGTGCAAGAAACTTATAAGTGGATTAGCAATGCCATATGAGAAAATACACTACTGCCCCAATCATTGTATGTTGTATTATAAGGAAGATGCCGATAAGCGTGCTTACGATAAATGTGGAGAGTCAAGATATGTGGAGATAGACGACGCCGAAGGAAATAAGAAACAGACAAATGTGGCAAGAAAAGTGCTTCGTTACTTCCCACTGACAAAACGTCTCCAACGATGTTTCTTAACTGAAGAAACGGCGCAGCAGATGAGGTGGCACAAAGAGGGTAAAAGGACAAAGGGTGATGTCATGGTTCATCCATCGGATGGGGAAGCGTGGAAACATTTTGATCAGAAGCATCCTGTTTTGGCATTGGAACCAAGAAATGTACGTCTTGCGATCGCGACAGATGGATTCACGCCGTTCAATATGAATGCCGCGTCGTATTCTTGCTGGCCAGTTTTCACCATGCCTCTAAACCTCCCACCATCGATTCTACTTAAAGAAGAGTTTATGTTTCTATCTCTTATCGTACCTGGTCCGAAAAATCCTAAAAAAAATCTAGACTTTTTCATGAGGCCCTTGGTTGAAGAGCTTGAAGAGTTATGGGATAGTGGTGCAATTACATATGATAGGAAAATAAATTCAAATTTCCGTATGAGGGCCGCATTTTTGTGGTCTATTCATGACTTTCCCGCATATGGAATGTTTTCTGGATGGAGCACGCATGGGAGACTAAGTTGTCATGCATGTATGGATGATTCAAATGCTTTTCAGTTGCCACATGGGGGAAAGACAAGTTTCTTTGATTGCCACCGTGCTTTTCTCAAACCAAGTCACCCGTTTAGGAAGCAAAAAAATGGCTTTCGGAAAAACACCGTAGAGAGAAGACAAAACGTGGTCGCTTAACCGCTGTCGCTATAAAGGCGCAAGGCACAGATTGGTTGAAGGAAGGAATGGTGTGTACGAGGGTTACGGGGAGTCACACCATTGGACGCATAAGTGCAGTTTGTATTATCTTCCATATGCTGATGATTTGCTTTTGCCACATAATTTTGATGTCATGCACCAAAAGATGAATGTGGCCCAGGCGATTTTTGGTACTAACTTTGACATAGCTGATAAGAGCAAAGATAATGTCAAAGCACGTCTCAATTGCAGTGAAATATGTAATCGACCATCTATGAACATGATTGATGGTAGGGCTAAGAAGCCGAAAGCACCGTAATATTTAACAGTCGCACAAAGAAGAGAATGTATGGAGTGGTTCGAAAGGAAGCTTAGATTTTCCGATGGGTATCCGTCGAATATTGGTCGTGGCGTCAATGTTGTTCAAGGAAAGATAAATGGAATGAAAAGTCATGACTATCATATCTTCATAAGAGATCTCATGCCAGTTGTGTTTCGTGGCTACGTACCTGAAGAGGTTTGGATAGCTCTTGCCGAATTGAGTTTCTTTTATAGGAAATTATGTGCTAAAGAGATACAAAAGAAAGAAATGGCCAAACTTGAAGATGATATAGTTATACTTGTCTGCAAGCTTGAGAAAATTTATGTGCCTGGGTTTTTTAATCCAATGGAACATCTTCTGGTGCATTTACCGTATGAAGCTAAATTGGGAGGACCCGTCTAGTATAGGTGGTTGTATCCCGTGGAGCGACGACTAAAAGGGGTTCGGTCCAACGCGAAAAGGCTCGCGTGGAGGGTTCGATAGCAGAATCGTACTACATGCATGAGATTACCAACTTTTGCAATAAATATTTGACGAGAGAGCACAATGTTAACATACAGGTACCACCGTACAACACGGTTTGCACTGACGTCCAATCTGAACTAAAACTGTTCCTTGGAAAAGGTAATCCTGTGGGGAAAAGTACAAGGCGAGAGTTAGCATAGGATGAAAGGATGGTGGCACAACTATATGTGTTCGATAATATGAAGGAAATGGTAGACATGCAAAAACAATTCATCCGAACTGAGTGGACTGGCAGTAATGATCCCAATCCGGAGGAGAGAACAAAACTAATGAAGGAGGGTGCTAGAGATGGCCGTCTAAACTTTTTAGTTTGGTTCTGAAAACATGTGAGCATTTCTTAGTATCATGTAAGTATTTAATATAATTTACTACAATTTATAACATCAGCTATCTTTTCTAACGCAGTGCACCACCCGTGCAAGCGTACATAATGATCTTCGTATCATGTCGCGTGGACCAAAACAAAGTGTAAAGGTGCATGGAACTTACGATGTCAATGGGTTTCGATTCCGGTCTGCGTCTCACGAACGGTCAAAACCTAATTTGAAGACAACAAATAGTTGTGTGCTATGCTACGGGGACGATGGCATGGAGTATTATGGCATCATTGAGGAGATAATTGAATTAGTCTTCGAGGGAAGTATAGAATAATTGATTGTCCTATTTCGTTGCGATTGGTTCGATCCTATCAAAGGAGTTAGACGTCGACCTCAATTAGGAATGGTGGAAGTGAAACACACCTCGAGATTAAAAGGGTATGATCCTTTTATCCTTCCTAATCAAACAGAACAAGTATATTACCTACCTTATCCATGTAGTAAACCAATAGAAGGTAGTACTAAACGAGATGAGAAAGACTTGAAGTCTTGGTGGGTTGTATACAAAGTTCGAAGACCAGGAAGGTTAACCACTCCAACGTCCGATGACTATCATCATCCAATACAAGAACAACGTACGAACGGCAATTTCGTGATTGATATTGGTCATGGGCTAGATAATCTAACAGCCACAATTGATGATGATGTCTATGAAGAAGTTAACCCACCCAGTGACACAGACGACATCGAGGAACTTATGAACGATCCTTTCGATGTCGATGACACATACTTATAACTTGAGGTTATAAATTATTCATATTTTATTTACTTAATAATTTATTATTCTTTGCTAACATTATTTTATCTGCAGGATGGCACGACGAAAGTTCAGGAGGAGCACCTCCGAGGAGGAGGGCGACGACCGTGAGGCTACACCGGGTTCTGTCGGTGAGGGCGGACACTACTCCGATGAGGAGCCAAATCCATCGAGGAGTCTGGGCCGGGCGACGCTGACACGCCGGCTCTAGCTGTATGGGCAATTCAGGCATCAAAGAAGAAGAGGGGGCCGAATAAGATGCCCAAGGCACCATGAAATCCGGCGGATCTGATTTTGATCGAGATTGATGGGGATAGGTATGTTCTTCTAACCGTAAACTATCTTATTACTAACGCAAAATACTAACTCCGTTATTTCTATTCTTTGTAGCAACATGTCCTGTGTCCATCCCAGAAAGGACCACACTCACCAGTCCAAAGGCTTGGGATACCGACGAAAGATACCCGGGATGGTCGGAGAGGAGGGGGCATCCCATCCGGCTTACTCCTGGGATGATTACAAGGTTGCCGAGCACGGTGACAGACCGCCACGAGGAGATTAAGCGGAGTTTTGGGTGAGTTTGAACACATCTCTATTTTGTCATTTGTCGAAGGGTATTTCTTGACATTACTATCACACTTGTTTGTAGCTTAGGTACCGCCCTCGCGAGTGGTTGGAGGAGGCCGACATTGACCCGGTGATAGATGAAGTGCCAAGCGAAGGTGCGAGATCGATGTGCGGGGCACGAGTCTCGGCGAT
This sequence comes from Raddia guianensis, assembly GCA_036346415.1. NCBI lineage: Eukaryota > Viridiplantae > Streptophyta > Magnoliopsida > Poales > Poaceae > Raddia > Raddia guianensis. Next base: position 47,053,825 of record CM070535.1, on the reverse strand, counting down.
CGAGGACTTCTACAGGTAATCACTTAGACAATTTCTTTTTTTTTGTATATATTTCTAATGCATCGTAAATTTTAATTTTGACAGGAGAGAGCACAGTGAAAGGGTCGGCAGCCCTTTTGCTCGGACAAAGTACCTCACATCGCCGCAGTATCTCACCGTTCGGTCAGATTGGGCCTCGAACGTCCCGGATGCCTGGGAGGCCCTGGCCAACCATTGGGCCAGCCAGGAGTTCCGTGACAGGTCCGAGACGGCGAAGAAGAACCCTGCGATGAAAGGGAGCAGGACTACCGTCGGGAAGATGTCTTTCGCCCAGCTTAGGAAGAAAATGGTAATTTTCTTTATTCCCTATTTGGAGCTTTGTTGTTGAACTCAAAATCATAATTTCTTTACTTTGTTCTGCAGGCCATGACCACCGGGCAGCTGCCTCCTTGGCTACAAGTATTCCGTAGGGGCCACTCATCGCAAAATAAGGATGGTTCCATGGGCCCCTCGACCCCGTTGCTGCGCAGCGAGAGGTACGTAAATTGTTGATACCGAGTTTTGACTTAACGTGATATTCACCCATTTATACCCACTGTACACTTCCACGTAGGCACGCTACAAGGAGGCTTATGCTGAGAAGCATGGGCAAGAGAAGAACCCGGAGGATGAGCCGCTGGACCCCGTGCTCATCCACCCAACTATGGGTGGGAAGGCTCACGGGCGGTTGGCGATCGGTTAGGACCACCTGAGGTAGGCTTTGTTTATATAAAAGTTAACTAACTTAAAATTTTTAACTACTAACGAAATCTTGTTATAGGTCCGAGGATTACATGCCCGCTGTGCGAGCTGGGCACACACAGGCCGAGAGTCGACGCGCCTTCGAGTCCAGACTCCGGAGGGAGAGGGAGGAGGAGCGAGAAGAGACAGGCAGATGATGCAGGCGATGCGAGAGAGCCTGAGGACGGCGGAGGAGGCGCGAAAGAGGCAAGAGGAGGAGATGGCTCGACAGCGCACGGAGTTCGAGGCAAGGTTCGCCTATTTGGAGAACCTATCTCGACTAGTTGGGGTATGTACTTAAACTCTAAATATTCTGTCAGATAGATCTTACCATTTGATTAACAAGTCTTATGCCAAATGTGTTTTAGGCTGGCCCAAGCGGGACTAGTGGCGGTCCGGGGTTCTACGGTGGTCCACCACCGTATCGTGGTGGATTCGGGGCACCACCTCCCTACCAGAGCTACTACGGGGGCCCGCCACCTACTCATCACCAAGCTATGTACAGCGGCCCACCCCCCTAGCAGGTGACTACGTGGGCCTAGCTCGCCCACATGGTGGTTACCCGTACGTTCCTGAGGCGGTAAGTCAATCCACCTCGAATTATGTGTTATTACTTTATTTCAGCAAATACCATTAACTAATAAGTCTATATTTGTTTTAAGGGTTGGGTTCACGCTTCAAAGCACTCATCTTGCGCGACGAGGAGGGACACATCAGGCACCAGAGGTCGACTTCACAACAACCTGTTCGATGGCGCTCCCCCGTTGTTTACCTAGCCATCCCTACCCCCTTCAGGCGATCCTCCGCCTAGCGAGCATTAGGTGACTGGCTTGCTGACGATATATACGTTTTGGTTATCGTACGATTGTGATTGCTATGTTGTATATATGTGTATGTCGTGCGGACTGTTTCGATCGTTCGATGGATAATAGATGTGACTTGTGTGCCTTTTATTTATTTGAGTGTATTTGAGCCTATGAATTGTGATCTTGTCGCATGCGTGCGACGAATGGGATATAAATGCAATGTGGGCTTTTGGGTTTGCAGGTGCAGCAGCTGCTGCAGTTTTCTGGATTTTTTTACAAATTTAAAACAATTTTTTTACTGCACAGTGTACTCTCGACGGTTCTGGATACAGCCGTCGAGACAATACTACACAGGCACAGGATAGTATCGACGGTTTCACTGTTGCCGTCGATTCTAAGGTTGTGTTGTCTCGACGGTTTCACTGCTGCCGTCGATACTACATGACACGGGAATGCCTGGTCGGTGGGCCCAGTTTTCGCTTCATCTCGACAATTCGTCCGCGGCCGTCGAGACTAAGCGCGCCCGACGGTAACGGTGTCTGACGCTCTAAACTCGACAGTTGATGCGTTAGCCGTCGACAAAAGTTCACTCGACGGCCAAGCCGTCGAGACACTATATCTCTCTCAATGGAGTATTCTCGATGGCTTTCTCTCGACGGCCGACCGTCGAGACAATGTAATCCCGACGGCTTGTTAGCTGTGGTCGACGGTTTTGGCACTCGAAACTGTTGACGTTTCCTGTAGTGAATATACCAACACATTAGTATCATTTGGAGTTAAACCGGTACTGATAATGGAATCTGTACCGATTCGTAACAAAAGTAGCAATTCGAACTTTCGGATCGGTTAAAGGCAACAATAAATATTTCTTTCACATGCGGGTACAGGCCGGTTGGCATGTGGGCTCCCTCATCAGCACCGGTTCGTATTATTGAGCCATTTGTGTAGTAGTGATATTAATATATTGCTGTATTTTTTGAAGCAAAAATACATATGAATAATAATTGAGTGCTCCATATATTTGATAGAACAGTGAGAAGGACGCCGGCCGCTTGCATGGTTGCATGCAGCTGGTGCGGTTTTTTTACATTACTACTGATCTACCGTAAGGTCCGTAACCTACTAGGCTACTACCCTAAATACACTTACGTCCAATTCCAGAGACACCATCCAGCACTCCAGCTCATACTGTACCTTAAATTTCGCTCTATCCCCATTCCTCACAAGCATGAACGCACATGCACCTCCTCTGCGCCACACCTACAAAACCCACAACACGCTGTAGCTCACTCCACTCAGCTTCCTCACATCCAGTGTGCTAGCTAAAACCTTTACTCTCTCATCACCACCTTCTCACACCAATGCCAATGGCGCCCGCTCGCACTCTCCTCTCCCCCCTCCTCCTACCTTTTCTCGCGGCGGCGGTCGCGGCCGCGGGTGTCGCACCCGGGCCAAACGCTCCGCAGCTGAACCTGACCGGCTTCCTGGACAAGGGCGGGCAGTACACGACGCTGCTCCGGCTGCTCAAGGCCACCCAGGTGAGCGAGCAGCTGAGCAGCCAGCTCAAGGACTCGTACGACGGCCTCACCGTCTTCGCCCCCACCGACAACGCCTTCGCCAAGCTCAAGCCCGGCACACTCAACGGCCTCACCGACCAGCAGCAGGTGCAGCTGGTGCTCTACCACGTCCTGCCGCGCTTCTACAACCTCACCACGTTCCAGACGGCGAGCAACCCGCTGCGCACGCAGGCCTCCGGCGGCGGCGGCGTGTACAGCGTCAACGTCAGCAGCGCCACCACCGGCCAGCAGGTCACCGTGTCCACGGGCGCCGTTGCCGTGCCCATCAGCAACACGCTCTACGCCGACTTCCCGCTCGCCGTCTACTCCGTCGACGGCGTGCTCCTGCCGGTGCAGCTGTTCGGCAAGGCCAAGGCGCCGGCGCCGGCGCCTGGACCGGCCATCGGAGGCAGCGCCGGGAAGAAGAAGGCGCCGAAGAAGGGCGCGCCGAAGAGCGACATAGCCGCCGAGCCGTCCGCCGGTGGGGAGGCAGACGACAGCAAGAACGCGGCCGCGGGTAGAGGACGTGTCGGGTGGGCCGCGGCTGTTTCTGTAGCTATTATGATCTTTACCAATCTCGTTCATGCTTAAAACGATTGGGTTTGTCTTGCTTGGTCATTCATTCACGTCTTTTTTTTATTACGAATTGTTAGTTGTAATTTGCACGTGTGCATTTGTGATAATTATGAATCTTTGATACATAAATATGTTACACGGCATTTTTCGTTAAGTGCCATAGCTCGTCGAACACAAAAATTTTACTACCATACCCATGAGGTTCAATTCTCCATTTTTATTCATTTAACTTTTTCTGAGATAGAGAAGTTGTCTAGGGTTTAGCTGGTTTACTTACAGTGACAGATAAATACACAAAAATTAAATGTGGTGAATCTTACAGATTTTTGTGTATTGTGTAATGATCTGTCAGTAACAGATCAATACCACGGTGAATCTTTTGCTAAAAAAAAAATACCACGATGAATCTTACAGTAACAGATTTTGTGTATCCATTCAATACATAAAATGTATGTATAGAAAGCCTACAGAAATTGTACAACTAGATTCGACTCGACGGAGCCATCTTGCCCAATGAGCCGCGACTAGATTTTCTTCGACTCCTCTTCCCCTATTACCCCGCTTGAATTAAACTAGACACAGACGCGCGCCCATGGCGCGCGCATCAAAACGCGTCGGCGTGGCGGGCGAAAAGCCAAGGAAAAATGCGCATCACGGGGAGGACCCAGCGGGTTGGGCGCGCGCAGCAAAACGTGTCAGCGCAGCGGGCGAAAAGCGAAGGAAAAATGCGCAGCGCGGGGAGGAGCCGACGGGAATCGAACCCGCGTCTCCCATGCGAGACTCGCCCGCGCTAGCCAACCGGCCGAAGCCACCGCGTGCTTGGAAGCCGTGCGGGGAAAATCCTTTTATATGTTAAAGCGAAACGAACGGGCTAGATCTGCTCAGCTCGCGCGATCCGACGGTTGCGGCGGCGTCGGCCGGGCAGGCGAGCCACGTGGGCCGTCCAAGAGAGCTCGCGACGGCAACGGCATTATGTACTATTTATAGATTAAGATACCACTCTGAGTCGTAGGCCTCCCACGTATCGGCAATTCAATGACGATAAGATAATTTGAGTAAATATTAGTGATCGGAGGGAGTACTATCTTCTCTGGTTTTATAGTTTGTAGTATTACTCATAAATATATAGAACATATATAACTAGTTGAAATTGTTGTGCTGTGGTTGTTATGGAAATCGAAACAACCGTGATAATGAAGAAAAAAATTCTAAAAAAATTGAACAAGGTTTTAGCATATTGCACATAAACTTTAGTCCAAACGACATGAAAATTGTCGGGCCTAACAACATCAAATCATGTCTGGTTGATTATAACCTCGATTTGTAAGTTGTAATCACATTGTTCAGTCATGTGTATCGGTAGTCTTGGGCCCATGTCTAAATGCTTACTCTGTCCTTGCACACAGTTGCGATAAATGAATATGAGTCGTCTATATTTCTTGGTCTAAGATAATATTTCTACTTTTCTTTTTATATTTCGAGGTAGTATCTTTACTACACAGATAGCATATTTGTACTCCGTTTCTTTGAATCCTACAAATAGTTAGATGTGAAAGTTAATATATATAGTATTAGGGAATTGCTAATCCTCAGTCGACAGAAATCCAGCTTACCCGCGCGCCGCCTGCCGTCTTCCTCCCCTTCGGCGACCTCCTCCTCTCCAGCCACCACGCCGCCATGGATTCGGGTTACGGTTTCAGTGGGGTTCGGGTTTGGGGCGCCGCTAGGCTTAGAGAGATGGCCGGGGGAGACGGCGGCCCGGCAGTTGGTTGGGGATGGAGTTAGGTGGCGGCGGTGGCGGAGCCGGGGACGGGGGAAAGGCGGTTGGGGCGGCGATGGCGGGGGTGAAGGCGACAGTCGGGTTAGGTCAGGCGGGCGGCGTCGGGGGGAGGTCGGCGGTGGGGAAGGCGGCGGCCGCCATGGCAACGGGGAGGAGAAGCAAGAGGAGCGCAGAGTAGTCAAGTCGAGGTCAGGGTCGGGGGGCGCCGGGGCGGTGGAGGGGAAGGGAAAAGGGGAAGTAAGAGAGAGAGTGGGGGAGGCAGGTTGAGATCTTGGCGTTGGATTGAGATTCAACGGCTCAGAAAATCAACGGATGGGTATAAAAAATAGTCGACCGTTAAATAGACAGTCCCATAGTATTATTGTAATATATTTGTAAAAAAAACCATTCAACGCACCAGCTGTAACATATATTCGGTCATGACACAAAAAAAAGACGCAATAGCAGACGTGCACCATCCACATATTGGCTACAAAATAACACAGACAACATACCGGAGTAATTTTTTTTTTCTCTCGTTTGCAATTAATTAGCTGCTTAGTAATTTATGAAGCTCTCATTTACTTGAAAAAAAACGTGTATATGGGGCGTCGGAGTCAAAGCATTATCGCGTTCTGGAGAAGGAAGCATGAACAAATAGTAATATTCCCTAGCTGCATATGCAGGACAATGTATGTGTAACATCAAAAAATTTGCCTCAAATTGAAGCTCAGATTGAGCTAAAATTTGGTCATAGCCATGCTTTCTCTTTCTCTTCTTTCCCTTCTCTCTCTCGCTCACATGTGCTATTTTCGCCTCACCGTTGTGTCAGTGAGTAGCTCTTCAAATTCTTCTACCCAACTAGCACCCCCACGACATCCCACACACGGTCGTGGATCGTAATTTGGCTAGATTGTTTGGCGGATGCGGGCACTGGCTACCTTGTTTCTGCGGCCGCCTTCCTCTTTGCCGCCAACATGCACCTCTCTGCTACCCCACCCGGACCATCCCCTAAGGTATCCTCTTAGTTGCTCTCGATACCCCGCAATCCCTCTCGTTTAGGCGCCGTCATGTCGTACTCCAATGAACTTGCTCCATGGTGTCTAGGGGTTGAAGACAAACTGGTTCCGATGGGATTAATTAGCACATAGTGGAGTTATTATAGGTGGGTCTCATTGGGTTAAAACAAGACTATCTTGTGATATCGTCGATGATATGTACGCCCCACCTCCGTAGCACGCTGGTTAAAGGGGTAATAGTAATAAAAGTCTATCGGGTAGGTCCAATCACACCTGTCAATAAGTGGAAATGTATTGGGTGAATGGTGCTTTCTAGTTTAGGTGGCGTAAATGGGAACTATGTTTTCAATACAGTGTTGGCGTGTTCAACGGCCGTTTGGGCCACCACCGTGGGCTGACCCGTTACTTAAGAGAATTTCGGCCTTTTTAATAAAATAGTCACAAAAAAGAAATGAATTATTAAAAATAGCTAGAGGCTCCCAAATATCCTAGAAAAATAGGATAAATACTAGATGATTTACTGGTCCGTATAAAAAAATGTTGCAACAATAGTAGCAATAATATAATGGTAAGGGCCATTTTAAGGTATTATGCCATTCAAGTAAATGGTTGAAATGATACTTTGTTATTTCAAATTAGTTATCAGTTTGATAAAAATCCGAGAATTTTATAGAAAATATAATTTACTCCTTTGAACCCATTAAAAATGTTAAGACCCTATAATGGTAAATTATCACCATACATGCTATCAGTAGCCTAGTCACACACTCACATTGATGTACATAAAATGGTTAATATTTTAATTCATCCTCCAGTTACGATAAATGCACACATGCATCATACTTACTTGCATTTGGTTGTTCATTTCTTATTAAATTTTGCGAATATATGTAAACGATCCGAAAGGTAAGTTCAAAGACGTCGAGGAGGACTACCACTCACCTAGTCAAGGAAAGTTAATATTCCTTAGTTCATGCCTAAACCTAGTTTTATAAAGGGAAAATTTGATATATGCAATTATAAGGTGGTCGGATATAAGATATGCCATTACTTAATCTGAAATCTACTACGCGCCATTACAAAGTGACATTTCTCCAAAATATGCCATTACGGTGTTGTTAACACCTAATCTTACCCTAATCCTTCTCCTTCCTCCTTAATCCCCCTAATCCTTCTTCTTCCTCCCTAATCTTTCTTCCCTCTCTCCCACTCTTTCCTCGGGTTCTTCCCCGCCTCCCCCTTCTCCCCGATGCCGCAGCTGCCGCTCTTCCCCCCTTGGCTTTCCTGTTGTCGAGCGATGCGACCCCATGCGTGGAGAAGCCGGCGCCATCGCGCCGTAGCGCCGTCACGCGTGAAGGAGGTGACACACGAGGAGGCGGCGACGTAGGGAGGAGGCAGCGGTGGGAGGTAGCGTGAGAAGGAGGCAGTGCGGGGAGGAGGCGATGCGAGGAGGAGGCGATGAGAGGAGGAGGCGATGGAGCGGCGCGAGGAGGAGGAGAGGCTGCCGACAGCGGGGATGGTGGCGGAGAGGAAACCAAGGAAGGAGAGGGAGAGAGGGAGGAAGGAGGAAGATTAGGGAGGAAGGGGAAGGATTAGGAAAAGATTAGGGGTTAACAATGCCATAATGGCATATTTTGGAGAAAGGACACTTTGTAATGTCATGTAGCAGGTTTCTGGTTAAGTAATGGCATACCTCAGATCCGGCCATTTTATAATGGTATATATCGAATTTTCCCTTTTATAAACTATGAAATGCATACTACATGAAATCTACCCATTTGTTATTCATGTCATGAACATGCCCATCCATTGTTACCATTGATTACCGTGTAGGATTGCATTGATTGTCATATCCTTTGAATAGCCTAAGTCTAGCTTGATAACATTTTTAATCCTATTTAATGTATAAAACCTGTTTAGACTTGCTTAGCTCCAAAAAGTAACTCTTGAAAAGAAATGTCACGGAACGGTGAACCGATATTCATTTATTTATTTAAACTGAAGACATATGGCAGTTCCTACTGGTAACTGAAATTTGATTGGTGACTTGTAGATGTTTAATCGGAGGTGGTGTGTTTGGACTGGGCTAGTCGATCAGTTGGCCGAAAATGTTTGTGGCTGATTTAATGGTGGCGTTGGTAGTGGTGGTGGTTGGATTGGTTATGGATCTTCCCCGATAAGAGAAATAGCGGATGAGGTCAAGCTTGAATGCTCTACGGAGCTGAAAATGTAAGGAAAGGAGAGTCTAGTTAAGAAGGGCCCTTGTGCTGGGTAGAGCATGTGGGCTTTTCCAGGAGGAGCACGGAGTAACACACATTGCTATGATGTTGCCATCGAGGGATCCTTCCAACACAACCTGTGGCCATCGCGTGGTAGTACAAATTTGGTGTGCCTGTGGCGTGTACATGCTTTGCGGAGGCACCCTAGACCCACTCTTCAGTGGCCAACTTGGGTCGTCGCTGTGGTGATTTGACCATGCATCACAGGGCATTGAGATTATTTATGGTTGGCAACCTCTCTACGTCAATACTGGGCACTTCGGGAATGTGAGACTAACTAGGGTCAGAAACCCTCCTAGATCAAGAGCTGGTACCTTAGCCATGAGACTAGTTTGGGTCTGCAGCCCTCCTAAATCAAGACCGCTCACCTCATGGTATGTGTGACCCACAACTGGGATGTCAATCCCGGATAAGATGGCGAGTCTTGAAAGGTGTAACTGGGTTATGTTGGTCGAGTTGGAATGACTCAAAGTTGAGGTTGGGCTATAGTTACTAGTTGTGTGGTTGGTGTTATGAGTGGTTATTAGACAAGTTTGACCTCATTGTTTATTAAACAAATAAGCTAGATAGGATATTTGGAAAATATCTTTCAAATTGGCTTTACACAAATAAAATAACCACTGCCTTTTTCTTGAAGCCTTTATCACAAAATGCACTAGGATGACTAGTCAATGTTTGGATGACACTAACCTCACGTACTTGTACTCTTTTCTAGGGAGGTCATGATGTGGCTCCCCACGAGGGTCACGAGAAGGAGGATCCAAGTTTCGACGACCATAATGAGGTTTAGCGTTTATATTGGTTGCTTGTAAGAATACATAGCCATCGAAGATTCTTTCGAATATCCTTTTTTTCGCTGGATTTAAGAACTCTAATGTTTTTTGAATAAGGTATATGGCCGGTCGTCTTACTGTTACTGAGCTTAATTACAAGTGTAACTATGTTATATAATATTCAAAATGATATTCTTGACATCTATAAAATGCATGGTATCGGTGTATGTATTACAAACAGTATACCAATTCACGGTCTGGGCTAGTGCAAGTAAACAGCCGCTCTGGCTTTATCTATAGTCTTGTAACACGACGTCAGGAGTTACCGCATGCCGTTGGATGTCTGGCTGGATAGATCTAAGATGCGAATTGCCTCCGGGTGAGGACGCCGACGAGACAGCCACAGTTGGGCTACCGCGGCGCCTCCGGCCAACCGCGGCTTTATTACGCTTGCCTGGACCACGCACACCAGGCGAAAACGGCCGAATCCGGCAGCCCAGATGTCACTGACCAGTCGCTTATCGCATGCATGCAGGAGCTGGATCCTCAGCTCCGTGTATAGGCCATATATATGTAGCTATATATGTATGTACGTGCATGTACGTGATGTACGTGCATGTACGTGTCACGAGGGCTCCACAGAGAAGCTAACACTGTACCGACCTATGCTGCATGATTCCATCCCTGTCTTGCACTCTCCTGATGTGCGTACTTAATTTAGAGGCTTCACTACAGGAAACGTGATTTATGTGGGCGGTCAAAAAACCAATGTAGGCGGCAAAAAAATCCGACGACATTGATAGAGCTATGTCGGCCGTCTCCTATATGCCGCCGACATAGGTCCTGAACACCATCGCACACGCCCAAGTTTGAATTTCCTACCCCGCCCAACGGACTCTATGTGGGCGGCATTAATAAAACCATCGACAAAAATTATGCGCCTTGCCCTGCCGTTAGGCTAACGACAACGTGCGAAACGGACCCACAAGGCACACGACATGTGGGACCACGAGGTGGCGCTAAAGCATTGGGGACCCTCGATGTCGTCGGTAAAAATAATACCGCCGAGATAGATATTAAAAAAAACGGCGCGGGGCTCGAACCCGAGACCTCGTGGTGTTAAAGTGGCCTTGCGCCTTGACCAGTGGGGAGAGAATGCTTTTCAGTTTATATGGGATGATGGATTTTTTTATAGGGCTGACATAGCCTACGTCGTCGGTTTATCCAGGCCGCCCACAAAGGTCCGCATAGTGTCGTCGGTTTTCCTTACGCCGCCCACATAGATGCCGTTGCGCGCTAGGTTAAATTCAAACTTTGGATCTGCGCGATGGGAGGAGGATCGGGACCTATGTCGTGGCAGATGGAAAACCGCCGAGCCGAGATAGATTTTAAAAAAAAAAAGCAGGGGCTCGAACCGAGACCTCGTGGTGTCGGAGTGAGCCGTATTTGTAAACCGATGGGAGAGAATGCTTTTCGGTTTAAGCGGGATGATTGTTTTTTATAGGGTGTACATAACCTTTTTTTGGCGGTTTATTAAATACTGAGTCGACAAAGGAGCCCTATATCGTCGGTTTACCTATGCCGCCCACAAAGGTCCCCCCCCAGGTGCCTTATAGATCCTTTGTCGAGCTCTGTCGAGAGGGTCTTTTGTCAAACCCAAAGTTATAGGGCATGCACCACATCTCATAGCTCGTTCCACGCATCCATTTCAACGTAGGCTAGAATCCAAACTTTTTCGAGTAAGACTCACCTCCGTCATGGCGTATGTTATCGATGCATTGAACCACGGTGGCGGTCTTTGAAGCAGCGTGTTGGAAAAATACAAATCGGTCGATGTAACGTCATGGAAAGTGGAGGAGTTGTAGTTCAAGCTATACAACCTTGGGTTGGGCAATACACCACTCCGGAGGCGGCGGTGGCTTCGGAAAAGCGGCGGTGGATGGTTAATGTCGGCGGCGAGCCGATCGGCCGCCGACATAGAGATGGGCAAGGAGTTTATCTCGGCGGTGCCTTGTAAGCGCCGACATTGAGGGACTTATGTCGGCGGTGTGGCGGGACCGGCGACACATATTCGTTCCACCGGCTGCGGGCCCAAAGGCGCCGTGCACGGTTGATGAGGCATTGTCGGTGGTGAGAGGGCTATGTCGTGACAAAAGGCGCCGACAACGATTGCTAATATGAATATGGTACTTGGCCCGTCAAATCTCTATTTCTCCTGCATCTCTTGCCTCTCCCGCGCCGCCGCCGTCGCTTTGCCTCGCCGCCGCCGCATACCGGCGCCCGCGCGCCGACCCAGCGCCAGCGCCCAGCGGCCACCGCCGGCCGCGCCGTGCCACGGCCGGACCAGCGCGCCCGCCGGCCGCACGCCACGCCGCCCCAGGCCACAGCACCCGGCCCATGCGCCCCACCGCCGGCCGCGCTTGCCCCCTCTCCCGGCGACATGCCCTCTCCCGCCGGGCGCCATCCCTCTCCTCGGCGCCACCACCTCCTAGGCGCTGCATCCCCACTATCCGGGGACTCCACACCTCCTCTCCCCCACTGTCGGACCGGCGCCGCCACTCCTCTCCCCCACTACTCGTTGCAGGTAATATTTGAACATCTTTTTTGAAATGTCGTAGCTATGTCGTCGGTACTTTACATGCATCAAGACATTAATAATCGTGATTAATTAGTGTAGCGTAGTTAATTAGTTGTGCATGTCTAATTAGTTGTTACTTAACTTGTGCTTTGCAAATCGTGAAGCGGGTCGAAGTTAAACCCGTTCGGGCGCGGCACATGTTCGTAAGGAACACAGACGGTGATTCGGTGTGTTCCGATTCGAGAGTGTCGAGTTCTCAGCTGTCCACGTTTTGGACAGCCCACGGATGTTGGTTTGGGTATGGGGGTCGTGGCTACGGGAGGTGCACGGGTCGGAAATTCGGTCGCATAACCCTGTTGTTCTCCTTGTGCATAACATAAGCGGTACGCGTCCTCTCGGCGGTTTCGCGTCTGGTGGCAATGAAGACCAAATACAATTTTTCTGCCAATTGTTTCAATGACGTGTGCAAGCTTCTGGATAGCCTACTTCCAGCTGGGCACAAGATGACTCGAAATCTGTATGAGTCGAAGAAGCTTTTGAGCGTGTTAGGCATGCCATACGAGAGGATAGACTACTGTCCAAAGTTATGCATGCTTTACCGAAGGCGGTTCGGGTCGACTCATTGCAAGCATTGCGGTGAGAGTCGGTATGTGCTAGTTATTGGACGAGGCGGCGAGAGAGACAGACAGCGGTTGCTCGAAAACCTTACATTTCTTCCGATCACTAACAACGGTACGCGTCTGTACATGTCCAAAACCACGGCCAGACATATGAGGTGGCATAAAGAAGGCATACGTAGGAAGGAGGGCGTGATGACTCATCCATCAGACGCAGAAGCCTGGAAGCATTTTGACCAGAAGCACCCCGAATTTGCAGCTGAGCCCAGAAATGTGCGTATCGGACTATCCACCGACGGATTCACCCCATTCAATATGACCTCGCACCCGTACTCGTGCTGGCCTGTATTTGTCATCCCATACATCCTGCCGTCTCAACTTCGCCTGAAGGAAGAGTACATGTTCCTTTCTGTTATCATACCCGGGTCTAAGTCTCCTGGAAAAAACTTGGACCTATTCATGCAACCACTTGTAGAAGAGCTGAGCGACCTCTGGACCAACGGGGTATTGACACATGATAGCTATAAGGGTCAGAACTTCAACATGAGGGCTGCCTACCTGTGGTCCATACACGATTTTCCGGCGTATGGCATGTTTTCGGGGTGGAGCACCCATGGAATGTTGTCGTGTCCTAAATGCTTGAGAGACATAGATACATTCAAACTAAAAAAAGGGGGCAAGGCCTGTTGGTTCGACTGCCACCGTCGTTTCCTACCGCCAAATCACCCATTTAGGAAGGAAAGAAATACGTTTCGTAAAGGTAAGACAGTGAGGAAGGAACAACCACCAGAACGGTTTGAAGTGGATGATATCATTAAATGGCATGAACATTTGGTAAAGAAGGGCAATAAAGACGTATATGGGAAAGACCACCATTGGACTCATAAATGCAGCATCTATAATCTTCCTTACATAGCAGACACAAGCGACCTCACAACCTCGACACGATGCACCAGAGAAGAATATGTGAGGCAATCGTCAACACAAACTGGGACATCAATATAAAACTAGAGATAACACAAAAGCTCGGTTGGTGTGCTTTAATATGTGATCGTCCGGAGTTGAGTCTTGATGAAAGCGGATGAAACCTAGAAATAAGTATTGCCTCACACGTGCACAAATAAGGCATATCCTAGTCGGATTAAGGAAAAGGTGAAATTTTCGATGGTTATCGACGAGTCTTGACATGCCGTTAATACGAGCAATGCAAGTTAAATGGAATGAAGGCTCACGACTACAAAGTATTTATAGGCGTCATTTTCTCGCCGTATGGCGTGGATATGTCGACGACGCTATTTGGAGAACACTATCAGAGTTGAGCTTCTTCTATCGAGAGTTGTGCGCAAAAGAGATATCCACGTCGAGGATAGAGGAATTGGAGAAGGAGATTGTTGTGGTCGTTACAAAGCTCGAGAAGTTGTATGTCCCTAGTTTTTTTAATTGCGTGCAACATCTATTGGTGCACTTGCCGTACGAAGCAAAAGTTGGGGGTCCGGCACAGTTCAGGTGGATGTATTCTGTTGAACGGATGATGAAAAACCTTAGATTGAAGGTGAAGAACAAAGCACGAGTCGAAGGTAGTATTGCCGAAGCTTGGCTCACTCAGGAGATCGCTTATTTCACGGACAAATACTTTGCGACAAGGAACAAGGTACATATGCCACAACCGAGGTATAAGAAGGCACGACGCAGAAGTACTTCCAATCTTGAGGTGTTCCATGACCAAGCCGGACTGGCGTTGGTAAAAAGCACAACACGTGACTTGGATGAAGCAGAAAAAATTAACATCCAAATTTCTCGTGCGACAACATGGATGAAATGAAGGTGTACATCGAGTAAGTTAATATTTTATTTACTTTTGAATGAAACACCTTATTCTATGTAATCAATATAATTGAATGGAACATCTATTCTTGTAGTCAATTTATTCGAGAAGAGTGGAAAAGACCAGGTGAACCCTCGGTCGCTCAAATTGAAAAGTTGAAACGACAAGGCCGTGGACAAAACTATCCAAACTTTCTTATATGGTTTCATTACCACGTAAGCTTATCCTCTTAAACCGCACATTTCAATTTCTATACGTAACTTCTATTTAACTTGTCGTGCATATGCTTATGCAGTGCCGTACACGTTCCAGCGTGCACAACGATTTACGACAAATGTCACGTGGATGCAATCGTACGATTAAGGTCCATGGATGCTATGATTGCCATGGATATCGATATCGATCTGAAGCAGCGGAGTCTGCTCGTCCAAATGCTACCACGGTGAATAGTGGGGTCGTCAGTTATGTCACAGATCCGCTTGGTGGTCCAGACCAAGAGTACTATGGGATCATTGAGGAGATTGTGGAAATATGCTATGAAGGCAACAACGATCTCGCTAATCTTGTTTGGTGTAGATGGTTCGATATTGAGACTGGGGTGCGGCGTACTCCCGAGTTGGGCCTAGTTGAAATCAATAAAACGAAGCTATATCAAAGGCCCGACGTGTTCATTCTTCCTGAACAAGTCGAGCTAGTGTTCTATCTACCATATGCCCACCCGGATTACAAAAATTGGTGGATTGTCCATAAATGTCATCCCGTTGGTGGATTGCCCAACCTCACGGAAGAAGACTACGAGCCATATGTTGAGCCATTTCAAGAATACGACTTGTCAGGACAGCTGCACGTCGATATTGGTGATATGCAACCGCAGACGGAGGGGGAAGAGGAAGAGGAAGATGAAGAGGAAGATGAAGATGAAGACGAAGACGAAGACGAAGAGGAAGTAGGAGAAAGCGAAGAAGAAGGGGAAGATGAAGAAGAGGAACAGGAGGAAGAAGAGGAAGGAGAAGCAGAAGATTTTTGACGTATTCATATTTACTTATGAGTAGCTAGGTAGAATTGTTTTATTTACTTTTATTTCCATTTATCTCATATTGATCTAATTGTATCATTTACTTTATTTTTTGCGGGATGGTGGGTTTCGCAAGCAGTTAGGCTGGGCGACGGAAAACTCTTTGGGATTAAGTATAAGAAGAGGGCAACACATGGGGAGGGAGGCGGAGAAGGGAGGCGGGAGTGGGCGGAGAGGAGGCGGCCGAGGGAGCAAGCAGAACACCTTGTGTCGTGTCGAGAGAGGAGAGGAGAGGAGGGGAAGGGAGCGGGGAGGAGGATGGGAGGGATTGGGAGGCGGCGGACCCGACAGGGGGTGTGCAACAGGGCTATAAGGAGAAGTGGGTGCTAGACGGGAGTGGCGAGGAAAGCTGAGGGAGGATGATGATGAGAGTGATGATGAGGATGAGGTGGAGGATGAAACAGGCCTTCGGGCTTGGTTGGGGAGATGGAGGATGAGGATGAGGACGAGGATGAGGACGAGGACTACGTGCCTTCGAGGTGGCGAGGTTCGAGCTCCAAGAGACACCGGGCGGAACAAACCGATAAAACAGCCGAAAATCCAAATGAGAGGATCTGGTGCGTGTTTCATTTGGGAAGAGGTATGTGTCTTGATCACTTCAACAGATCATTTTTGATGTCTTTTAGTCATGAACACAATATCGCTAATTAAACACTTGTTCTGAATTGTACATGCAGTACGCTGGTTTGCGTCAACAAGGGGGCGGGGACGGAGCCGGGAAAGCAGATAGGGGTGCTCTGCAGACACTACTACCCGGGGGTGGTGGGCATTGGCAGGGATAAGCGTCCGACGATGACTTGGAGCGATTACGACCTCGTGGGATACGAGGAGGGAGGAACAGTCGCCGATGCCGTCGTCGATGAGTTCAGGTAACATGTTCACCGCTTTAACCATTTGTGTCTTTTATACATATTATTTTAACGATTTGTTTCTTTCTTCATGCGGTAGCGCTACGGTTGAACCCTCCGAGCGACTCCGCCGAGCACTCTGAATTTGCTCGTCGTGTGATCGACAAGATGGCATCCAAAAGGTTAGAGACTCCTCGGGCTAGCTCGCTTGGATCGCGTGATCAAGCACTACCGATCAGAGGGTACGAGGATCACGAGGGACCAGACTGGTCAGGAGTATCTGGACACGGAGCAATATCTTCCCTGGCGTCCAGACTGGTTGGACATGGAGCCAAGGGGTTGGAGGTACCTTTGCTTCACTTGGGAGGCGCTGAGTGGATCGCCATGTCCAAGAGGAACAGGAAAGCAGGAAGTCGGGCTGAAATGTGCACCACCTACATGGGCGGCCTCGGCATGGGTCACGTGGCACGAGACTTGGTGAGCACATTCATCTTTTATGCATATAATTTACTAGATTTGAAAAGATTTAATATGGCACTATTTGATTTCACACAGGAGGCTGCATCCGGGGTTGAGCCCTCAGGATTCGCCGTGTGGAGAGTTGCACACACGCCTCGTGTGCTACCGGACGGGAGACAACCACCGATGCCGCCAGCTGCCCAGGAGAAGGATGTAAGTAACCGGCTCTTTTTGCTTATTTAGACCTACTCGACAGTTTCTAACTATTCCGCATCATCTCATTTGTTCGCAGGACGCATATGTTGCGGCCATGCGGGCGAAGCACGGTGAGGAGTGTGACCCCGTCAACACGCCAGCCGACCCTGTGCTTCTCTACGACGAGTTTGGAGGGAGGGCTCACGGCAAGTATGGCATGAGGGACTCTGTCGTCGATCCCACAGCGTCGCCCGAGGTCGAGAACGACGTCGGCGGCCGGGGGCTGCCGCGTTGCCAGTGGAAGCCGTGCCAAGCTAATAGAGGAATGGACACAAAAAACTGCGGCTGACGAGCAACGACGGCAGGAGGCGGATCGGGCAGCGCAGGAAAGGGAGGCGGCGAACAAGAAGAGGATGGACTTCCTCGAGAGTCAGAACATGTACATGATGCAATACTTGCAAAGGGTAATTGAAATATCATATCCATATCTATATCTTTGTCGTTATCCGTCCTTTAGATGCTAACATAGACATTTATATATTCGCAGGCATTCCCGGGCGCGGGGTCGTCCAGTCAAGGCCTAGTACCTCCTCCTTCACAGTTCGGCTACACGCCGTCGCAGGGGTCGCCACCGACACAGCCTGGCACTTTCCCCGCCTTCGCTCCTCCTCCCTGGATGTTCCAGTTCCCTTGTGTCGATGCCTTCCTCGAGGTATGTATTTACGCTAACATTGTCTTAAGAGCATACAAATAGATAAAGATTGTGACATACATGGTTCCTCCGTTTTTGCAGTGTCGGCTCGGCTTAGCGCTGCTCATGCCTGAGAATGTGCAGCGGGGAAGCGACCCAGCGCCACGGCCTCCCGGCCGATCGGTTCGTGGACACACTCTTGGCGCGGATCACAACCTTCACGGCGGTTCGCAGAACCATTAGTCTTTTTCTTTTCCGCACTTGTCGATGATCTATGTTATATTCGTATAACATGTTGTTTGTCTTTTGGGAACTATATGACATCGATATGGACTTATATATGTGTTGTCGTTTCATTATGTATAAATGTGAAGGCTATATGCCATGGATGCTATGTATGTGGAGATTAGACGCCATTTGGTCATCTATGTCGAGGCATTGTGCCATTTGGATCATATATGGGGTTAATTTTTGTTTTGTATGGATATGCTTGTGGTGTGCTCGAAAAGATGTGAATTCGAGCACGGAAGTATGTGTTGTTGATGTGTGTCAAATTTGAGAATGAAATTCTGCTGGGAAATATCTTTTTTTGCAGGTTAAAACTGAGTTTTATAATAAATTACAACAGATTTTTTTTTGCTGCTCTAATACCTATGTCGGCGGCATCCATATGGCCGCCGACATAGGTTCCCTCCAGGGCAGCCGGGAGCGTGCTGTGCGCCGCCACCTATGTCGGCGGTATTACAACAGCCGCCGAGATAGGTCTTGATCAACGTCCGCGGTAGTACATTTGCCGCCGAAATAGAGCTTGATCAATGTCGGCTGCTTTAAATATGCCGCCGACATACACCTGCCACGTGCCCTCTCCTCAATGCTGGTGTGGACCCCACCTGTCAGGATGCCGTTAGACGGCGCGGGCCGTCATGGCTGAGCTATGTCGACGGCCTTGATACGCCGCCCACATAGGTGGCGGCTGGGGCTAGTCGCCCTGGATGCACTACTGTCGGCGGACTTGTCGACGTAGGGTAGCTATGTCGACCACGGGGTCTCGTCGGCGCAGTGTCGGCGGCCGACCGCCGAGATAGATCAATGTCGACGGTATGTTGTCCTGTGTGGTCGGCTTTTGCCGACCACACTGACCCTGATTCCTGTAGTGCTTCATTCAGAATTAATAATAACTCGGTTTAGATACCGGTCCATTAGTAATGGTTAGACATGAATTGGAACCGATGATCACATCAGTCTCAGTTCAACGGTTACCGGGCTGTCGGGGCCATCCAGTACTGGATGGACGAACCAACCGGTACTGACG
The DNA here is from genome assembly GCA_036346415.1 of Raddia guianensis. Lineage (NCBI taxonomy): Eukaryota > Viridiplantae > Streptophyta > Magnoliopsida > Poales > Poaceae > Raddia > Raddia guianensis. Next base: position 47,034,698 of record CM070535.1, on the reverse strand, counting down.
TGCTCACACTAGTATCGATTCAACAGCTACGGGGCCGCCGATCCAGTACTGATTGACGGCACCAACCGGTACTGGCGTACATGCTAGCTCACACTAATACTGGTTTGTAATACGAACACTAATGGCATGCGTGCAGGCCAGTTTGCACGGACACTACTACAGAATGGTAATTTAGTACTGTTCGTAAGGGCCATCAGTACCGGTTTTTGAACTGGTACCCCCTAAATCAGGACGGATGTCTCTCAGACATCATTACCGGTTCAAAGAACCGATACTGAAGTCACATCCTGCTGCGCCGTAGCGCACACGTGGTCATCGATACAGGTACCGATCCCTCTCGGCGGCTAGTATGTTGTCGTCGAGAGTATCTTTCTCCACTACGCTCCTGGCCCCGGTCTCACTCGGCGGCTATGTTTAAGGTAGCCGTCGACACTGATTACACTCGACGGTTTTTGGCTAAAACACTCGAGACATATGACCTCTCTTGACGGTTTTCATTAAGGCCGTCGAGAAATGGTACTATCTTGATGGTTTTTCCCTCAGTATCAAATCAATGGTCTAACCCAACGTATTTGAATTTTTTAAAATATGGAAACAACTATGTTGTTGGACAAATGTATTCCATCATCTATTATGCATCGAAACACGTCACCGGTGAAAAAATAGGAAATTTCGAGCATCCTATGTGACACCCCCCCCCCCCCCCCAAAACTCGGTGTTCTCTGGATAACCTCTAGATTATCTTAGAATACGGTGTGATATAATATTTTCAAACACCCAATAATTTATTCCAAATTCAAAAGATAAAAACGAAACACAAATTTTAAATTCAAATGTGTTACTAAAGGTCAAATTATAGTATTTATTTGTTTTTTATAAATTAATTCTATTATTCTCTAGTTTACAAATAGAATACTATACTTGAAAATATATATTGTCTCGACGGCTAACGTCTGGTCGTCGATATAGACTGATGCCCTTCCTTTTCCTCACAAAGGGTTCATCAGTCTCGACGGCCTATGAATATGCCGTCGAGACTACCTGTCCTAAGGACTATCTATCAACGGATATGTGTTGGCCGTCAAGAGTAAGTTATTTATGTCTAGTGTTTTTGGGTGGCCGTCGAGACCTTGAAATGCAGTCGAGACTACACCCGTTTCCTGTAGTGCGAAGCCATCCAGTACTAATTGAAGGCACCAACCGGTACTGGCGTACATGCTCACAATAGTACTGGTTTGTATAATATGAACACTGTTGGCTCGTATGCTAGCCAGTTTGCATGAACACTACTAATAATGGGCATTTAGTATGTTCGTAAGGGCCATCAGTATCGGTTTTTTGAACCGTTAATGATACCTGAGAGGCACCAGTCACGATTTAGGTGATGTCTCTCAGGTTTCATTACCGGTTCAAAAAACGGGTACTGAAGGCACGTCCTGCTGCGCTGTAGTGCACATGTGGCACCCCCCTCCCCGCATCCCTACCAGTAGTGGTTGGTGTATCCAATAGGTACTAGCAAGCCCACACGTGTCTTGAACTGGGTGCTCTGTGCTGCGCTGCAGCACACACATTGCGCCTCCCGAGCGCACCTACCAGTACATGTTGGTGTCTTCAAACGATACTGGTAAGCTCATGTGTGTCTCCACTTGGCTGCTCTGTATTCCATTATATATTTGTAATATATATTATTGTTATACATGTGTTTTGTAATATACATTATTGTTATACGTAATCAATCACACACAATTAACTGGCAAAATAAATCAATGAAATTAATTAACAAATTTAACTAGAACTAATATATATCGTAGTTGTTGACTAGACCTATATATAAGTACACATATGTCAACAATTCAAATAATAATTAATTACATGTTCTATTTATCGAGATTTTTTATGTGCATCGCTCTTGTTGCCATAGATGTTGATCCCTTCACTTCATTAGTCCGTATAGAAGGGGCCCACCTATTAACGGGGTGGTAAAACTCACCACTGGGATGTACAACCTCATCGACAATAAAGTAGATGAGTAGTTCTTGCATTGCTTTCACCCGCTCCGGAAATAGTTTTGAATCTTGTTCATCCAAATATTCCACCGCTTTGCCACCCTTTAGCATGAGGTTGTTAACGATTCTAGTTTGGGTGCGCATGAACTCACAAATATTGTAGCAACATAAACATGTGCCTGGTGGATAACACAAGACCTGTGGTGAAAAAAAGATAACAACGAGAAATACATGCATGAAAAATTTAAGCTAGCTAACTAAAAAGCTCACATTATCTTAGAGGCACGTAAAACACGAAATTGTTGTCTAAATTTGCCCCCGATCTCCGCACAGAACCGTTCAAATGAACTAGACACATGATTACGAATAGTTCATGATTATAATTTATTTCAATAAAAAGGAAATATAAGTGCTACAATATTGAAAGGAACAGGAATACCGATTAAACAAGTCAATCATGTCTTGATATCGGTTAACTGGATGCCTTAATGAGTCCAAAATTGTGATCTGGCTACGATCTAGCGCGATAATAACAAGGATCTAGTGATAAATGAACATAAAAATATATATCAACGTAGTTAACTAATTAGTTGTAACATCGTGTTGTGAAAAAGGATCAGAATGAGGCAGTGCGAAAACATATATATGTGAATGAAAGTTTTGACCCATGAGAGTTTTGTATATTGTGTCCTCTGTGACCGTTGGCTTGCCCATGAGCATATTCTTGTTGAATTTTAATGGGTCAATCAAAGATTCTCTGCCTTCTGAATATTTGTATCTCCACTCTGCATAAGATGGATTTAGTTATGCTACCAAGTTAGTATAGCACGAGGCACGCATGGTGAACACTTACAAAACCCAAAGCTCATCAGGCCCGCGTCGAGGGCGTCTGTCTGGTCGAGTTTGTAAATCACCTCCCAATAGATAAAAAATGAACCTTCCCCATGGAATACATCTTCTTGTATGTACTTGACGCGAACACAGCTAGCATGGTTGCACGCTTGCAAGTACCAGTCATGGAATTGACTCAACATTCATGGTAGCTCGGAAAGGTCCTCACGCTTAACCAAAGGCCCGCCCTCTACGAATTTCCATCTTGTCACTTCCGCATACTCGATATCTGTTAGGTCCATTGCTTGCTCTGGAGCAAGTCCAATTTCCTCAGAGAATTGTTTCATAAGGCATATCCCTGGCCTTATGTTCAGCTGATTGCTCATCTGTCTTGGTCCTTTTCTTGCCCTTTATTGTGACGTCGTAATAAAATTATTAGGTGTCCCAAGTTTGCCATAATATGAACCAGCTAAAATAACTTTTCATTATGCATTTATATGAAAAAACTAGTAAACACCCTATACTATGGCCCTAGCCGACCTATACTCCAAATTTCAGCCACCAACTCCCAAGGAAGCTTCGATTCTAAAATTGGCAAGTTTTTGAATTCTACTCCGAGTATAATTAGGACTCGTATTTCTTTCCTTATCCTTACCTAGCCCACCCAACCCCTTCCCACCTCTATAAATACCCCCAGGACCCCCTCCCTCATGCACAAAGCTTAGAGCCCTAGCCAGCAAAATCCTAACCTCCCGAGTACTTTTCGAGGTGCCTCTCTTTGTCCCGAACCCAAACCCTAGATTAGATGCTACCATGTTGTAGAGCTTGTCGAGATGGTCAATATGGATATATGGATCGCTCGATTCGGCGTAGATTTCCACCCAAAAATCTTCGCCGAAGTTTGGCACGCTCACGGCCACGCCTTTGGCGTGAACCCTGCGCACGTCACTACCTGTCTCCGCCAGCGCAAAGCCGCCCCGCAACAGCATGTGCCGGCCACACGTCGTCACCCTACTCGTGGCCGCCACTTGTCCTGCCAGCTGCCGCCGCAGGATCACCGCCCCGCCGTAGGATCACCGCCGCGCATGCCGGCCTTGTGCCGCCACCCTACCCTCTGCTGCCATGCATCCTGAGCTGTCATCGCGTTGCACACCGCCCCGCCATCCCCTAGCCGCCATGTGCCCCTTGGCCCCGCCTGGTACCTGCCTCGCCCACGAGAGCGCACATGCGCCGAGAGTTCCCGCCACACGTCGCCACCACGCCTGCTCGCTAACCCGCTCGCACCGTGCAGCCCGCACGCGCTGTCGCCACCACCATCGTTGTTTCAGTGGGGCCTGCCTGTCGGCCATCACACACCAGTCAGTGGGGCTCGCCTGCCAACCCCACGCGTTGCGTGCCCCCACTTGGGTCTCCTGGGTCGAGAGGGAGGAGAGAGGAGAGTAGTGCTGGATTTTGGACTGGACCGTTTTGTGTTTGCCCCTTTATTATTTTTGTGAGATTTTCTGTTTTTTCCCGAAACTTGCCCCCGAATTGTTTAGCGAGCTACATAACTTCAAATTAGCGGATTTCAGAGTCTAAAAATCACATTTAATACATATACTTTTATAATTGTTTGTGAAACTATTTCTCTATTGTGATGTGGTTCTCATTGCTAATTTCTTCGTGCATAGATAAAAAAGCTACCATAGACCCACAAGGCATTTATTTCTTCGAAGGAAATCGGTAGTTTGCATATCTCTGTCTTATGTTTTATGATTTGATTTAATTTTCGTGAATGTCACTACTACATGCATGTTAGAATTGTGTGTGTTACTGTCCTAACCATGCTAGCCTTATGCTGGCATGACGTAAGCCTTGATTGACAACCACTCTACTGTTCCTTAGCATATCCTTTGACTAGATGTTAGGTTGCACTGGGAGACTACTTATTCATAATATATGGCGAAGCCAAGACTTCATAAAACTGTTGCAATAAATCCTATTCAACTAATAGCAAAGTAGTATAGTTGGTTAGGGGAGACCCGAAAGAGGTGGTTCTGGTGTTGTGGTTGTGGTATGGAGGTCTACTCTACTAAAGACTAAAGCTTGTGAACTACTAGACCAAACTAAAAAGTACAACCACTTGTGCCTTCTGGCCTTGGCTTAGTACCCTGTGAAACCTACTAATCTCTTGCTTAGACTTGTCGGTTATGGTTCGAGTCTCTATCCTAAGGAAAGGTCTGGCCACCTATGCCTGAGGGACAAACTCGTTCTTGAAACGGAATGGCCTAATGGGGAATAACCCACGCATTATTCTGATGTAGCAGGTGCCCTACCGCGGCAGATATCGATAGGCCGGGGAAACATAAAGAGACGGCATGTGAAGTGTTAGGCATAGTGGACTGGAACGGCCTTGTACTGTCCAATCGGATGAAACGGGGCTTGTGGGGAACGTGTACATACTCTATAGAGTTAAAACTATCATGATAGCCGTGTCCACGGTTATGGACGGAGCGAGAGAATTTCACATGTAGTCTCGTATGTTTAATAATTTAACTTGACTGGTGTAGGCTGGGATTGGCCTGGTGACCTTCCTTTGATATTCAAGATGACTTGTTCAATCCATTCATTCAACAAATTAAAACATGTTAACTAAAACTTGACTAGTAAATAGGCCTTTCTGTAAAATAGCCAAATCTCCTATCCTTTGTTATTGTATACATAGTTAATGATTGCTTGCTGGGTACCACGTACTCATTATACTTATCGCACATATATTTGTATTCAGGTCTCGGTTCGGACCAGAAGGGTCCTAGTGAAGATGCGTTGGCTTAGCAGTTGTGTTTGGGTCAGTCTTGGATGTCATCGCTGTCTCTCATCGCTATTCTGATGTTTTTATTCGTCTTTTTTCTTATTTAGTGATGTGGAGCAAGGTTACCTTGATACCTATAAAATGTTACTTTACTTAGTTAATGTTTGCTTTTGCGATGATACCCACCAAATTGTCCATCATGAGATACTAGCCTGGGACTGGTATCGCCTCATGGTGTTGGATTCCCTGTAGAGACACCGGGGTCACGACATTTATCAATGTTCACTCGTAGTCTGATAGATGAGGCTTGTCTTTTGAATCCTTCAAATTGTTAACAGTCAATAGGCCTCTATACCATTCGTTGGTAAAGGGTTGTACTTTCCTGTGAGGTGACTTATGTTTAAAATGTGCAGCAACATGAACTCTTACCTCCTCATTGAGCTCCTTTGCAGTTATTTTGTACACAAACTTTGGAAGTGGTGCCAGCTTCTTAGAAAGTGGAGCCAAATTCTTGGGAGCAGGTGGTCGAGCAGTCTTGCTTGTTTTGGCTATCACCTTCTTTGGAGCTGTTGGTCGAGCCGGCTGGCTTTTCTTGGGTGATGCTGGAGTTGGATTTGTACGTGTTGGAGGTGATGGAGTTGGACTTGCATTGGCTTGTTCCACGAGAAGTGTTGTGGGTGAACTACTAATGTTTGTGGGAGGTGTCTGCAGGACCGGACTTCTTCTGCCATGGTCCGGGAGGTCTCTCGATGAATAGGACACATCCACATTATGTCTAAAGATGATAAACCATTTGCGCCATAGGACAAAATTATGCAGCGCCTCCCTGAGTTTTGTCGTCCCGTCACCTCGGGGCCGGAATGTTGAGAAGAAGGTCCTCAAACCCTAGGCTTACCTCCTCCACCGAAACCTTAGAGTAGCCCAATGGTATATGTTCTCCACTAGGGAGCCATGCCGTCAGCTGCCTTGATCGTGAGGTTCCATGTGTCGACGTGTAGCTGACAAGGTGTCCACTGCCTGATGCCATCGACTTGAAAGAGGTCAGCTGCTCTACCGTGCATAGGGACTGATGACGTCCGGAGGATTACTCCAAGGTCCTTGGGCCGATTTTAGCTGCTAGCTCACGGCTAACTGCACTTTCTTACGGATTTCTTCTTTCATCCCCTCTTGCATGTCCCTATTTCCTTACTCGAGTGCTCTGACTAACTGCATTTGCTGTTGTAGTGCCTATCGAGCCTTGCCACTCTAGCGACTCCTATAGGTCTCGGTGTCCTCAGTAAATCCAATCCTCCACGAAACCACACCTTTACCTTGTATACGTCCATGGTGCACTTGGTTTGGCCCTTGTTAGCTCATTATTCTCCCAGTTTGGCATGAAGGTGCCCCAAGATGTCTTCGCAAATGATTTAACAAGGCTGGTTGCCACTTCAATTCCTTCAGCTCTGGGCCACACCGCCTTCTCGTCATCATCAACACAGCCGTCGTGAGCATATAACCAATCCCTTGCTCTTTCAGTCGGCCATTGCAATGGTATGGGTACGACACCCTTAGCAAGCAGCTCCTATTCCCACCATTCCCATTTTGGTAAAGCACTACGATAACTATCAAGGCCCTGATGGTGCTGGTAAACCTTCTTGCCTGCATTCCTCTTGTTCTTCTCACTTATACTATGACCTTCTTGAGATTTCTTGTATTACTTGTTTCTCCACACTACGTGCCCTATGGGCTTGTGGTGCATTGCCTCTCTGAGTTTTGTCATCCTGTCACCTTCGAGAATTTTGAGGAGAAGGTCCTCAAACCTTGGGCTTACCTCCTCCACCAAAACCTTGGAGTAGCCCAGTGGTATCTATTCTCCACTGGGGAGCCATGCCGTCAGCTGCCTTGATCGTGAGGTTCCATGCGTCGATGTGCAGCTCACAAGGTGTTCATTGCCTGATGTCGTCGACCGAAAAGTGGTCTAAAGCTCCTTTGAGCCCACCGGAAGCACAGCTGCTCTGCTGTGCATAGGGACTGATGATGTCCGAAGGATTACTCCAAGGTCCTTAGGCCGATTCTAGCTGCCAGCTCACGGCTAACTACATGTTTTTACGGATCTCTTCTTGCATCTCCCTATTTGCTTGCTCGAGCGCTCCGACTAACTGCATTTGCTATTGTAGTACCTATCGAGCCTTGCCACTCTAGTGACTCCTATAGGTCTTAGTATCCTCAGCAAATACAATCATCCACGAGACCACACCTTTACCTTGTGGAAGTCCATGGTGTTGTAGGTTTGGCCCTTGTTAGCTCATTGTTCTCCCTATTTGGCATGAAGGTGCCCCAGGATGACTCCGGAAACGATTTAACAAGCCTTGTTGCCACTTCAATTCCTTCAGCTCGGAGCCAAACAGCATCTTCCCATCATCATCAACGCAGCAGTCGTGATCATATAACCAATCCTTGCTCTTTCTGTCGGCCATTGCAATGGTATGGATACGACACCCTTTGCAAGCAGCTCCTATTCCCACCTCTCCCATTTTGGTAAAGCAGTACAATAACCAACAGGGCCTAGGTGGTGGTGGTAAAACTTATTGGCTGCATTCCTCTTGTTCTTCTCACTTATACTTTGACCTTCTTGATATTCTTGTATTACATGTTTGTCCACACTACGTTCCCTAGGGGCTTGGGGTATGCTAAGTCCTCTCCACAAAACGAAGTCCAGACCAAGCGGATCTCCGCGCTACACGGCCTAGGGGCTCGAGGTACGCTAAGTCCCCTCCCTGAAGTGAAGCCCGCATCAAGTGCCAGCAACAAGCCGCTCCCCCACGCTATGCACCCTTGGTGCTCGAGTTACGCCAAGTCCCTTCCCCGAAGAGAAGTCCGCACCAAGCGACCGACAGCAAGGCGCTCCTCCGCGCTACGCGCCATAGGGGCTCTGGGTACACCAAGCGGCCAGCACCAAGCTTCTCCTCCTCGCCTTAGGTGCTTAGGGTACGTTGTCCCCTCCCCGAAGCAAAGCCCGCACCAAGTGGCCGGCACCAAGTCGCTCCTCCGCACAACTCGCCGTATGGGTGTGCTCGGAAGTTGTCAGAGGTGCGCTCAGAAGGAGCAATGGGATTATTACAAAGAAAGGGAACTATAGCAGGATAAAATGGAAAACAAAAGCATCAATTCTTATTCACATACGAGGCAATTATTACAAATAGAGGTACATAAGAAAATTTGTAAGGGGAAAGACTTTAGATTGATAGCTCGAAGTATATCCTTGCCTCGTCGGCCCTTTAGCTAGACCTAATCAAACCCAGGACGGGACGGGCTTCAGGTCAGGCTTGGAAAAGCACGATCCTATAGGACCAAGCACGAGCCTGACCTGACCTAGGATGCCGGGCCTCAAATTCGGGCCCAAGACCGGCTCGATGCACTCGTCAGCCCGAGCCTGGTTGGGCTTTTTCAGGCTAGGTCAAGCTTGCTTAGTCGGGATGCCCATGAGCAGGTCTACCTTTAGCTGAGCTCCGCGCCGCTTTCTTGCTGTGAGTTTTCTTGAAATCTTTAAGGAAGCGGGCGACGGTTCGACGAGCGTAAACTGAAGGAGGAGAAAGCCCGGGAGATCGTCGAAGGACGGTGACGAAGTGCAGAGTCCCACCACAAGAGAGTAGCTTCTGGCCTCCAACATGTGGATGGTTAACCATCGTTCCCACGAATGCCAAATGGGTGGCGAAGGAGAGCTCTGTCACGACAACACTTTGGGCCACAAACCACAGGAAGCCTGCGGCCCCTACCTCTGCAGCAGGTTGAACCTTGGGCACCTTAATCCCGAAGCGTGGGAGTTCATGAATGAACGAGTCCCGCGCCTTGACCACTGTGTGGTCTAGATGCTTCTGCTATTGAAGGAGGGCTGCAGAGTGCTCCTCTGCGCGAAGAAGCGCCACCATGTCCATTAGCGTCACGGCGACGGCCTTATTCTCGGCCTAAAGAGTCTTAGCGAGATCGTTCCATGTGATCATTTGCCTGAGTCTTTCATGCAAAGTAGCTCCTTCTGCTCTTCAAGGCAATCCTAGGACGTCTTCAGCTCTCGCTTGAGGTGGAGCAGATCTGCCTTTGCAAAGGAAGCCTCACGCTTCACCTCTGCATCAACAGCCTCTTCCTTCAGCTTTACAGCCTTCGTGTCGTACTTTTCCGCCACAGAGCATGCAATGTCCCGCTCTGCGAGGAGTTTGTCTTTCACCTCCTCCCACTCACTTGCACCACGAGAAGGTCCCACACGTGGAGGCCCACATGTCCTTGTACTCCCTTATCTCTAATCCGTGGTGTTCTAAGCATGACCTGGCTAGGCGAGGGAACTCTGGCGGGTGCCGGAGGAGCATAGGGGCATCAATCTTGGCCGCGAGTGAGTTCATGTGGAGCCTTGCCAGAACTGAAATGCCTCCCCCAGTTTGGGAGGCCAAGGGATGCTGCCACGATACTCTGCCTTGCCTCTGAAGCACGGGAGGTTTGGGAGTCACAGGAGTTTCTCTGCACTGGCCGTGGGGGTTCCTTTGGGCTCAACATCCCGGGCCTCAACAGCACCCATGGCATTTCCTCCCACTCCTGCTAACGGTGTCTTGGTGGGGGAGTGGAAGTCCTTAGGGCATTTGGGGGGCAAATACCTCCTCTAGTTCCTCCTACGAACACAAGTCCACCATGTCAAGGGGAGTAACCCAGATAAAGGACAAGGAAGGGAGTGCAGAAGTTGTTGGTGGAGTAGTGAACGAAGAGGTGGGGGCATCCCTCATAGCGCCCTCTTAGGGAGAAACCTCCTGGAGAACGGGGTTGTTGTGCTTAGCCTCAACCCTTCTTTTGGCATTGTCTACAGGGGAGAAGCCGGTGGGGTGATAAGAGTCCCCTGAACAGGTGGCAACCTCGGGTGAGTGCTCCCCGGTCCCTTCACAGAGGAGAGGTGAATCAGAGGGAGCGGTGTGGCTACCCCCGCTGGTGCCACGGCTCTCTTCCTCCCTGTCCTCCTCGTCGTTGTCAGCATCCACACATCCCCTTCACCACTGCTGCTCGCTGTGGGAGGCACCGCACGGAGTGGAGAGGCGACCGTAATCCTTGCCCGCTTTGCCTTGGGGCCGGCGGACATTCCACCCACCCTCATCGATCTCACTCGTGCTCCTTGATGTTGTAGTTACCAAGGAGGCGGCACGTTGCCTTTTCCACCACGCCATGCCCCAATAGCTCTAGGTCGTCCTCCCTCTCCACCACGAGTCGAGAGGCGCTTTTCTTCGCCTCGTACTGCATCGTGACCCCCTAGTTGCGGGACAAGGGGCGATGCGCATGAGGCAAAATTCCTCCGCTAGGTCACAAAAGCTCAGCCTCGCGCGGACCTAGTGCATTATCATCACCTGGGTTAGCTCGCTGCCATCCAGGGTGACCTCTGGCTAGTCCACTACATGGACCGGCCTAGGCACTGGTACTACTAGCGCCTGGTCCTGCCATCCACCACCTTGCCATTGGTAGCTAGCACTGGAAGTGCTTGGAGGCCTCTTCACTTCGCCTTGAAGTTGAGCGACCAATAGCGGGAGACCATGTCCTTGCCAACCTGCATCTTCTGCCAAAAGGCTTGGTTTAGCGAGGCAAAGACCTTTGCCCGCAGCTGCGTCTCCTCCATCATCACCACCTACACAAGGATGTTGTCACGACCCCCTGCGTCTCCACAGGGAATCCGGCACCATGATCTGATACTAGGCCCAGACTAGTACTTCATGATGGACAATTAAACGGTTATCATCGCTGGCATTCCATTATTAATCAAAATAACGGAGTATTACAAGGTAACATCATATGCTATTACAATAAAACAGATATTACCAAATATTAAGAACGAATAAATAGAATATCGAGCAAAGAATAAATGACCTTCAATGACGATATCCAAGCAATTGACCGGACACCATGACTAGTCCTCAAGACACTGAGTTCGGACCCTTCCTGGTCCTGATTAGACTTGCAACCTGAATAAATAAATTATCCGCGATATATATAATGAGTACGCGGCTACCCAGCAAGCAATCCTTAACAAATGTATGCAATGGCAAAGATCGGGGAAAATGGCTGTTTTACACCAAAACCTATTTACTAGTCAAGTTTTAGTAACCCAAGTTTTATTTGTTGAATGCATGAATTGAACTAATCATCTCGAACATCAAGGTTAGGTGCATCATCACACCATACCAAATATCAAAGGAAGGTGCATCATCGCACCAGGCCAATCCCAGCCTATTCTAGTCGGGTTTAATTATGGAAAGAGGTGAATCTACGAGCACAAACCTGCCAAACCGTCCATAACCGTGGACACGGCTATCATGATAGTTTTAACTCTGCAGAGTGTGTACAATTTTCCCCACAAGCCCCGTCTCATCCACTAGGAGAAACGGTACAAGACTGTTCCAGCCTACTACGCCCACCACTTCACCAGCCCTCTCTTTAGGTTTCCCCGGCCCGTCCGATACACGCCGCAGAGGGGGCCCTTCAACTTATCTCGGTACCGCCCAGGCGTTCCCATTTAAGCCAATCGGTCTCGTAAACTTTTGCCCTCGAGAGGAGGTTGCAAGCCTCCTCCTAGGACAACAATGACAAAACGTAACCGGACAGCCTACGAGCCAGGGGTTAGTGGGTTTCGTAGTGTACTAAGCCAGGGCCGAAGGCACAAGTGGTTGTACGGTAAGGTTTGGTCCAGTAGTACACAAGCTTGGGTCCTTATTAGAGGAGACCTTCGAATCTCCACCACAAACTCGGAAACATCTCTGCCGGGTCTCCCCTAAACATTCTACACTGGTTTTAGTTGTTTAGGGTTTAACCAAAAACACCATCACAAAGCATACGCCTCACAGGGCACATTTTATAGTGAATCCCAATGCAATTCTAACATCTAGTTAAAGGATAGGCTAAGGAACAGTAAATGGTTATCAAATGAAGTCTAGCCATGCTAGTAGATGACTAACATGAATAAGGCTCACACGCTATTCTAATATGCATGCAAGGGTGAATCACGGAAAGTAAAGACGATTAAGCTCCTTCTGTCCAAAGGTTGATGCCCTAAATCATAGCCAAGAGGGCACCTACTTTTAGACGGACGGGGTTAGTAAAACATAGGACATGAATATGCAAACAACTAGTGCTTGCCTGGTAGCGATCGGCCTCACAAGGAATCATGGGCGATCTCAGCTCAGTTCTTTACCGATGACGTCACGACCCAGTGTCCGAGTCTTGATGATCCTCCGCGAATCCGCTAGGGCATACAGCTCCAGCACCACCGACGGCGACGTCCTTATGCATCTCGGGGTCTCGATAATTTTCTGAGAACCGATCGACACTCACGACACCGGCAAAAATGTCGGAACGGCCTACGAGCAAACCGAGGCAACAACAAATAAGCAGCAACATAGAAAAATAATAAAATCATGAAATAAATACAATAGGTAGTATAGAATATTACGAGACTAGGAATATTGGTTTGGAACGAATCGGGCTTACGATTTGTGGGAAACCAAATGTTGAAGTAGTACTGTTCACTGGAAATATTGTGCTGGCTGGGAATTTTGTTCAACCGGTGGTTAAAAGGGAAATCCCCTTCTTCTTCCTACAACCACACAGTGAGAGAGGGAGAGAGAAAAGCCATGGGGGAGAGAGGCACGGCGGCTCGGCTCCGGCTCCGACAAGGAACGGCGGGGTCCCGGTGGCTGCATCCCGGCGGCGGCTGCGCGGCAAGGGCAGGGCGACGGCTACGCGGCAAGGCGACGCGGCGGCGGCTGCGGGGCGGGGCGGGGCGGCGGCACTTCTCGGGCGGCGCGGCAAGGCAGCTCCAGCGGAGGGCAGAGGCGACGGCGCTCTCCGGCGGCGCGGCTTCGGCACTCCAGGGATGGGGGGGCGGCGACTCGGCTTGGGACCGGCGCGGCTACACCCGAGGCGGCGCTGGGGCGGCTACGGCGGCGCAAGGCAGGGGCGGCGGCAGCGGTTACAGGCGGTGCGGCGTGGGCCGGGGCGGGGGCGGTTCGGCCACTGGAGGCGGCGCATCGGCCTGGCGGCGGCATGGCACGGCTGCGAGATGGGGCCGACGGCGGCAGCGCCATGGGGCAGGGGCGGCGGCTGTGGGTGGAGGCGGGCACAGGAGGAGGACAGGGCTAGGGTTTTGCTTTGTTTATATGGGGTCGGGGTTATGAGATGAACATGGTCTTGGGCTTAGAGCTAAATTTGGACTTGAGTTTGTGATGGGTTTCTGTAGGTTAGATTTGGAATTGGGCTTGGAGAATTTGGGTTCGGGCTCTCGGTGATTGCTGCAGGTACAACTGGCGAGGGACTCCGAAGGATTTGGGTTTGGTCGAGAAGTTTCATAGTCGGAATTAGGGTTTTGGAGGACGTCGACCGATTAGGGTTATGATCGAGGCACTGGTCGGGTCGACCATGATAGGGTTTTGGTCAAGAGAGTTACAAAGGGAATCGACCGGATTAGGGTCTTGACCAGGGAATGATTGAGAGGGAAACGATAAGAGTAAAGAGTTAGGGCTCCGGTCGAGCTAGATTTCAATCGATAGAGAGAAGGTAGGGTTCCGACCGAGGTACGACTAAAAACAAGAAGAAGCTTTTGTATTTGGAATCGTAAAATTTGGAATTCTATAAATTGTAAATTATAATGAAAAATAATTAATAAAACAAATTCTTATATATAAATAATTGTTTGAAAATGTAGGGATTTCATATAGAAAAACAATAAAAATTCTTTTAACTTGGCTTTTATTTTTAAAGAAAACTTGGGACATTCTAATATTTATTACGATGTCACAGATGTTGATACGGTTGATGGCATTGGGGGTGAGCTAGGACTGCTCCGCGTGCTAGAGGGCGAGGATTTCCGCCATTATGGGAACACACAGGAAGCGGAGCCCCGCCACGAGGAAAGCCTTGAAGACGATGGGTTCGTTTGCCATGAGCATCGGCACCTCCTTGTCCCACATCGGCGCGCATGGTGCTCCGCTCCAGGCCATAGCGCTTGCTCAAGTCATCCAGTTCCACATCGCCAAGCTGGGACAACCCAAGGGCGCTGGAGGGTGGCGGCGATGGATGCCACGTCCAGGAGGTACTTGGTGACTGGGCGACCGCGGGCCATCCCAGAGCAAAAGTGGAGAAAAGTCGGAAGGAGGGAGCTGTGGGAAGTGTAGGTGCAACTGGGAGAGAGAATGGTGTCGAACGGCTAAGGGAACCAGACAGAATGCAATGTGTGAAAGATTCAGGAGGCGGGAGGGGAGGGATGGCCTACTTACAGAAGGCAAGGGTGCATCCGGATCGTCCATCGTGACACATGGCAACGGGGGCAAAATTACCGTTTCCAGATTATGCCATCATGACGTGCGATAGTTCGTTTGCTCATGAGCGATCCGGGCTGTCCCTAGGGCCACACGTCAGCAAGAGTTGAACCGCCACAAGCAGTTTGTCAGATGGGGCAGTTGCCATTGGGAAATGTAGGAAGAAGGGTGCTGGCGGTGTCCTCACCGTTTTGAAAAGGCGTGCGCCCCTTAATGACCATCACTTCCAACCCCACCTTTAGGGCGCTCATTACAGCAAAGACCTGTTGACACCCAAATTTGGCAAGAAAATCGGATTAAGGGTAGAATCGGAATTTTAGGTTGAATCTAGAGTTGGGTCTGATCGGCAAAGAAGGAAAGACTATTGAAGAATACCGACACATAAGATTTCGGAAGGAATACGATCGGAGCGCAGACCGGAAAATTAGGTTGTATCGATATCGGTATTGTAATAGTATAAATAGGACCTTAAGTCTCGTAGGAAAGGGACGATTCGAATACACCAAACCCCTTTTTCGAACCCGATCGACATCGTCGAAAGGCTTCAACTCGCAGGTAGAGCTATCTCGATGGGATAATCGATTCTCTCCTTGTAACCCGTATGCATGGCTGTATCAATTTGATCTCATGTATACAAACCATGTTAGACTGTCTCGGGATTTACCGATCTTTGACATGTTTTCGCATATTGTACTGCCTCGATTTAATTGATCTGCAATGTGTATTTATCCTGTAATGCCGATTGTTAAATATTTCATATGCTTTTCCCGAATTTGATATATGCAACCGTCTCGTTCAATCGATCTTGTATATGCCATGTTTAGGATTTGGCTTGTGGGAACATTTACCGATCCGTATTGCATCTACCTTTATCAGTCTTTAGACCTTTAAATCGGTTTATTGGTTTATATCTTAGATTTAGACTTGAACACTGTCTTAGCGACGACCAACTCAATCAATTTCTTGGTTAAACCTGATATATTGATATTAGGGTTTATTGCTGATGCTATTATAAAATACCAAAAATAAGTGAAAGATTTAGATTTGAATGCCTATTTAAATTTATTTGCTCTATATGGCATTAAACCGATAGATCCTGTAATCGGTTAACGAAGAAACCGATTACAGATGACCTGATCTGGCTATTTAGAAAGCCGATGAGGTTTATATTACTGATAATTCTCCCCTTATTGATTCACAGGTCAAATCAATTGGCACGCTTGGTTTGAGTTGCGACGCGATCACTGAATCAACGCTTCTGCACGTGTGTTCGCAAAAACCCTCGTTTTTGTGTCAACAAGACCCTGGTACGCAAAACGGAAGTCATATTTCTTGCCTAAGTGTTGGGTAGCCCAAGTTGCGATGTAGGCAATGAAGGAGGTGGTTCGCCTGCTCTCCATGCTGAGGGGGAAGGGCACCCTGCAAGAAGTGGAATACTTGGCCAACAGCATGGTGAAGTAGGCTCTCAACAATGAAGGGCTCATGTTGTAGAGGGGGAATACCCATCCCCTATGAATTCGGAGCAGGCCAACCAGGAGGCGGCCTCAAGGGGACCATCACCACCCATAGGAGAGGCAGAGGCGAACCAAGAGAGAGATAGCACAGAGGAACCTTCGCCCCCCGTAGGCGAAGCAGAGGTGAACCACAGGAGCGACAACCTAGAGAAACCTTTTCCTCCTACAGGCAAAGAAGAGCCGAACCAAGGAGAAAGGCGGTCTCGACGATACCCTTGCCTCGGCAAGCGGGGACAGACAGGTAAGGACCCTGAAGGGAGATAATTGCCTCACGAGGTCGGTGCGAGTGGACATATTTTCCTTCAGCGCCAAGAAGCTCAACGAGAGCCAGTACAATGAACCCACAGGTACCAATTAAGATTCGTATCATTTGGTAGTATGATGTTAGCATAGATCGTAACAACTTTGTCCTCCTGCAATTTCCTATGTAACCCTACTTTAACCTAGGCGATTAGAGCAATTAAGTCATAGCCCTTGACTCCCGAGTGTTTTCCCTCTTTAGTCCCCGTGCTAGGGAGCAGTTTAAGGACTAGAAAAGACTTCTCGGCCCCTACATTATCCACGATCAGGAGGGTAACGCAAAAAAAGTCCCCCTACTGTAGATAAAGAGCACTATACCATGGAAAGGGAGAGAGATCAATATCTTCAAGCCTAGATACTATCTTTGGTTTTTTTCTTCCCTTGAGTTGCCCCACGGTAGCCCCAGGCCACTCTCGTGGAGCAACCCTCACAAGTAGATTACCTGGCTCGGGTTAACGACACAGCGTGCTCTGTCCCATCAACGCTGATTTCATCTCATCACCTGCGACACGCATGCCTCAATCCGGTTGCAGCCGATGCCGCCCCATTAACGCCCGCGCTGCGTCCATTTATGAATATATGTTATAGTTTGCTCTATTAAATAGTAATATTATCACTATAGTTTTTGTGAATGTAACCAAATGAATTTTTAAAAATTCATAGAGTTTGGTTTTGTTTTGTTCGCAGGAACGTAATAAATGAAATGCCAAAATTGTTTGTTTATTTGATAATCAAGAAGTTTGCATGCATGCTAAAAAAATACGGTTACACGTACAGTTAATCTTTCTTCCTGTAATTTTTTGGGTGTCGTGCAATTGCAAATTTAATAGTTTTCAACCATGTGTTTCATCATTTTTCCTATTTTCTTATTTTATTTTTTTCATGAAACAAAATCAAAAGTTTTCACAAATTGCAGCTGAGCTATCAATTGGCCTAGGTTTCGACCGAGACATTCAATAACTATTCGACGCCGTAGTCGAGAGTCGAGACTTTGTGTTTGGACTAAAATCCTCGGAGGATCATGAAAATGGGCCATCGTGTCAGCCTAGCACGCCAGATAGGATGGAAACGAGCCAAGCCTAAGCGAGCCAGGCTTGTTCAGGCTCTGCTCGCTTTTGCGAGCGAGCCAGCTCGGCCCGGCTCGCTCGGAGGACCGAGCTGAAAAGCTGGCTCGGCTCGGGTTCGGTAAAGCTCTCGAGCGCTCACGAGCTCGTTTGCAAAATCTTAAAATCTTATTTGCAATTGAGCAGGGAGTCAGATAATAGGGAGTAGATAGCTAGCTATTGCCTAGCGCCTATAAGTTTTATACATAAATTAACAATAGCATCAATTTCACAACAATATTGACTTACAAGTTATAATAAATTAACAATATCGTCAAACATGTACATAATGGCATAATTTGTACGAGCTACGAGCGAGCCAGGCGGCTCGTGCTTGTTTTTGAACCGAGCTAAAAAACATTTTCGGCCTGTGCTCGTTTGTAAACGAGCCGAGCCCGAGCTGCTTGCGAGCCACGGGGTAAAGTCCCCGCCCTAACGCCAGACCGTACTTTTGTGAAGCGTCCCTTGTGTAACAGTGTGTGGGCCGTGCCCGTCATCGCAAAACATGAAATGCTACGTTTGATGTGATAAATATTCCCGAATAATGCACGGCTCAGCCTTCTTCTTGCATGTCAGTGTAAGTTACCGTAAAGCGTACTGCGTACCATGCAATATATGATCAGTGATCACTGCCTGCATCGAACCAAAGGCATGCTTTGATATACATGACGCGTGGAATAAGATACACAACGAAAATTATTACGAAATGGAGATCATATATGTCCAATGGTACATCAGATAACAGAAAAAAAAAACACTGCAATGTTTCTAAGACTCAACATGAAACGGCCATCGGAGCAAGAAAAAACCATGCATACTGCATATATGTATCGATCGAGTCATTAGCATGTGAAGTGCATGCTCAACACAATCACGGACACAATGCCTGCGAAAACCGGCCACCCTAGCCGGTGGCCGGCCGCCGACGTGGTGGTGGCGGCGTCCGCCTCCTTAGACGGCGCCTCGTCGGGCGCCGCCGCCTCTTCCGACGACGACGGCGTTTTCTTCCCCGGCTTCCCCGTGGCCGCCGGCGCCTCGGCGCCGCCGTGCTTCTTGGCGTCGGGGCCGAACAGGTCCAGCGGCTCGAGCACCTTGTCGACAGGGTAGACGGCGAGCGGGAACTCGGAGTAGAGCGGGGCCCCGAGCGTCGTCACCACCATCCCCGACGAGACGTTCACCAGGTCGTTGCCGGCAGAGGTGACGTTGACGGTGGCGACGCCGCGCTGGCCGGAGGCCTCTGTGCGCACGGGGTTGGTGGTGGTGTCGAAGGAGACGAAGCTGTAGTACTTGGGAAGGATGTGGTAAAGCACCAGCTCCGACTGCTCCTGCGCCTCCATCCGGTTGAGCGTGCCTGGCCGGAGCCCGGCGAACGCCGCGTCCGTCGGTGCCAGCACCGTGAGCCCGTCGGCGTTCCGGTCGGCGTTGAGGAGGCTGGCCACCTGCGACGTCACCTCCGTGTCCTTGAGCAGGCGGATGAAGGTGTTGTACCTCGTCGCGTTCTTCAGGATGTCGGTCAGGTTGAGCGGCCCCGCCGGCGCCGGGCTCGGAGCGTCGACCACGGCGGCGCCGGTGGCCGCCGTCGAGCCGGCGACGGAGACGGCCAGCGCCAGGAGCACGAGAGGCAATGTGGCTTGCAGGGACGCCATTTTTCGCCGTGCTTGCATGCATGCATGTTAGTAGCGAGCTAGTGGGAAGCTTAAGTAGCAGTAGACAGTGGTGTTGTGGGGGGTAGGAGGAGGAGGGCTTTCTGGCAGTTAAATAACTGCCAAATAGTTTGTTCGTCCATCTTTTCATAAATGGAGAATGGAGAGGTGAGTACTGAGTAGCACATCGGCCGTTTTGTTCTTGATATCTTGGTGGTGCGTGCATATCTACGGCCGGGCAGTGGACAGGAGGCGGTGTGACATGGGATCGGATGAGGCATCGGCGCATCGCCGGCATGCATGGCCGCATGGCGCGCGCGGTTCTGTTTGCTCAATGCTGTTTGAAGTTTCAGCTTCCAGAGAGAGAGAGGACGATGCGTATCCGACGACAATTAATTATAGGTGACTGGTACTCTTCAACTGATTTCGAACATAGTGCTTTGTGCAGCTGAAAAGGGGCATATGTGCAAATTGTTTGATTGAGGAGTTCGATTGTGTTGAGAACTTGAGATCACGGCTACATGCAACACTACACAAAAGGACCGAAATTTCAACTAACCGTCGTGTGTTCCTGTTCTCTTGATGGCCGCAAACAAATTTTCGCAGCACTACACAAGGCTTTTTCGACGGTCACTGAATGGCCGTCGAGTCTTGTTGACTCTAGCAACTGGCTTAACGGCACGTCTGACTCCGTGAACCATTTTCGATTGCTTGGACAAAGTGATTCAGAGTACGAAGCCGTCCTACTGCGTGCAGGGATATATATTTCGAGAGTTCCAATTTTACGATGTTGGGCAAAATTTCCAAATTTCGTGCAATTCGGATATTTGGCTTGAAATTTCCGACAAACGCACAACAAACAAAATCCACAATTCAAACAAACTTTAAGCAAAATTTAATGAAAATTGGATGAAAAAGAGAGAAATTTTGGATGAAATTTCGTTCATTTTCTGGACGATTTTCTTTGCAGAGGCAGACGTAAAAAACATGTATATCAGTACATCCGCTACAGCCCAGCTTAAAATAGAGTGGAACATTAATTCATAAAACTTATTAATTATCTAGAGCTTAACATTGTTTAAAACCATAAGTCTAAGTAGTTAATAACAAAACGTAAGAGACGCCATAGAGTGCACAAGTACAGTCCATCTACAATGTACCTGCAATAATATTGGAGCTCCATAAAAATAAAACACAAATCAGATTGTAGAAACATCAATGGTATCGCACTGAAAAAATAGATCATTTGCAGAAAATAAACCGAGATCATAAGAAAAATACCAACAAGAGATTATCACTTTTTTGTTAGGATATTGACGTTTTTGGTCTTTCTATATTGCTTTCTCCTTTTTGAACCTTTCATAACGACCGTAACCACCGGATCTTCTAAAATTTTATCATTGCCACATATATATACAAATATGAGAATTAATTTGAATATTATCAAAATTTAGACAAAAAAAAAGGCATGCTTGAGTAATTACCTTGGTTTCCACCACCTCTTCGGGCTCATTTGGCTGCACGGAGGGAAATATCCCAGGGAAATCCACCTGGTGGATTTTTGTGGTCTGCTGGAATCCCAGCAGGGAAGATGAGTCACAGGGCCTTCCAACCCTGGGAACGAGGCTGCCAAACAAGAGGGAGGGGAAAAAGTAATTGCTACTGCTCTGTAGTCTGTAGTGCTGCTGCTTGCTCATACGACGCAGATCTGAACATCTAAATAATTAAATACTACTGCTACTTGTTGCTGCTACATGCTAACAGATCTGAACATATCAAAAATTCATGCATCACCCCATAAAAAATAGGAGCACAAAATAATACTGATGCTGCTAATTGCTCTATACGGTATCTAAAAAAAAATCATCCACCAAAATGTGATATCTAAAAAATTCAGAAAAGTAAATCATGCTAACCGAAACATTGTGCAGAATAATTTCATAAAAATGCTAGAGAAAACCTATTGCAACAGTACAATATTCATCCACCAATAACAACATAAAGCTTAGCAAATGTATATAGAATACTCATAGCACATGATCGACAACGACATAAATACAAGCAAGTTTGCATTTTTTTTTTATCCGATTATGAAGAAACTAGTTCCACCTTCCTACGGTCCACTCAACATCACTCTATTATCCTTGACCACAAAAAAACAAAAGCATCACCTAGCCATACCTAGAAAACCATAAAATGCAGGCCATTCCTTCCCTAGAGCCAAAAGAGCAATGGAGACAATATTATCCCAACACAATCAGATGACAAGATATATATAACAACTAAGTGTTCTCCATCTCAATGAATTAAAATTATTTCTGCTAGAAAACAATTAGGCTCGTATCTACAAAGCATATAGCATCTCAAAACCTGAAAATTAGGTAACAGCCTCCCTTCTAGAGTAACTATTGGAACATTTAACTGAAACTTAGTTATAGCAATCTTTGCACATTAATTGCTCCATTGATAGATAAGTAGTTAAGTACTATACATAAGCAAAAAAACTCTGATGAAAATGAAAATCTAGGTGCTCATAGGAATGATCCAAACAAGGCTTGGATTGATGAACCACTTCAGTACTCAATTCTTATTGTAATTAACTACCAGCATCCTGATGAACAGACTAATTATTAAGGCCACAACCTTCTGTCTTCCATTCCACATTTGATGTCTGATTGTCTGATGACAATTTCTAAATTTCAGCATGCCATACCCAATAAATCCAACAAGGGTGGCTCAGAAGACCCCTACAGATTAAATTCAGTTCAATAGTAGAAGTCCAGTCCCCAAGGTTAGAATTTGGAGTAGAAAAAAAACAAAAATTGCATTTCAAAACCCCAACAACTGAAGGAGCTCTTCACCTTTCACCTGAAAGACCTTGGAGATGATGCCGTCGTGGAGGTAAACTTGGTTACGGCAATGGCAGCAGATGTAAACCGTCCAGCCTGGATATTCTCAATGATCGGCCATCAATAATAAGATGTCGTCGGCAAGGGTTAGAGAGAAGTCAAATTTCTCGATGGCATAACCATCAAGGGAACTATTCACAATGGCTTCCACTTAAGCAATTGACACTATACGTGGAGCCGTCGTCTAGGCACAAGACCGCATAGTGTCGACGTCATAAAGCCATCGAGAGTAACGGAACTAGGCCAACCCAATCCGATGATATCACAATACATAGTTCTCTCGACAGCTGCTGGGCCATTGAGAGTGTTAGCTAAGGGCACCAAAAGGCTTTGCTGCTAGGTAGGGCTGGACAAAAAAAGCTCATGCTTGACAAGCTACTCAAAATGAGATCGAGCTCGTTCGAGCTCGGATTGAGCTCGAAAGCTAAATGAGCCAATCTCGAGCACGGTGTTGAGCTCGACTCTATTCAAGCCGGTCTCGATCTCGAGGCCTTGTCAAACCTAATCGAGCTCGAACAAGCTCCATTATACCATCTATTTCGTTCCCCAAACCAATTGGTCTGACCAATTTGATCCATCACCAGCTTGAAATCAAGCCAATCGAGTCTAACCGAGCCCATATAACCTTATCTCCTCTCATGTATTAGCATATTCCTACCTTCATTCGAGCTCAAACCGAGCTGAGCTCGAGCTTAAACGAGCTTTCATCGAGCTCGATCTTCAACCATACACTTAGATCGGTGTTGATTTGAGCTGAGTGCGAACCATGCTCAAGCCTAACCGAGCTCGAGCTCGCTTAGGGTTGGCTCGAATCTATCCCAACTGCTAGGTGAACCTCAGACACCTAGTAATAGTAATAGTAATTCGCGGATGGGCCCGTGAACAACTTCTCTCCATGGCCATACTTGTGGCATCAACGGTTATAGTTGTTCGGAAAAAAATACAGAATAATACCAAAAATACCCCAAAAAATGTCACCCTGCAAAAATGGGTGTAGCAGTAGCTGCAACCTGCAAACCCCAACACCCACATATATATCTCAATTGGCACATCAGCCACATTCATCAGCACATACTACTAGAATCGAGATCATTGTGGCGGCAAAAGCAGCCGACACAGGGCCAAATACCACTGACGTAGATCTGTGTCGTCGGTAGGTCCGTCGAAGTAACATCGACGACATAGACAATCTATGCCGGTGGCTCCGACGACAAAGCCGCATCCCTGGCAAGCCGCCTGGTTTATGTCTGTGTGGGCGGCAAAAGCCGTCGACACATGCGCACCACGACGGCACTACTGGGGAGATGGCGCACTGACCTGTGGGCCCTGCAGAATAATCATGGGACGCCATGTGGCAAAGCTTTGTCGGTGGCCCTTCGATATACCGCCGACAAAACCCCACTTTCTAGGTCACCTGACCACAGTCTGTGTTGGCGGCAATAGGGTGGCCTGCCGACACAGATACTATTAGGTGCCATTCTGGGCGCACCTGGAATGGATCTGTGTCGTCGGCACTTGACATGGCCGACGACACAAATATTGCACTTGCAGAAAATATTGTTGTTAAATTTGCATTCTCCAATATTCCCAATCACATCGACACATAATTATGTGCTCGCCACCAGATTTTCGAGCACATACACATCAATCCAAAAAATAAAATCATCAATAAAAAGGACCAAACTCACTAGAACATTCACATATATGCACAAATGACATCAACCAAAGTCCAAAAGTCCATAACATACACATAGAGTACAAAATTGTCACAATTGTAACATGGAAGCAGTTTGTCACATACATAGTCCAAACTACCAATAGAAAGCCAAAACAACACACTAATGGTTTTGCGAACCATTGAAGGCTTCGCCAAAGATGCCATCGACAAACTGCTTCTTTTATCGGCGGCACTTTTTTGGCCTGCCGATACAGAGCAAACAGTTTTGGCGGCCCTTCTTTTGGCTGTCGACACAAATGCTTCCCCCTGATCCCAACCATTTCTCGTCGCGTCAACGGATTGATCACATCATAGCTATGGTCAATGCATGGTTTTAGGGCATGCTCAACATATTATTGGTCATTCCTCGATCTTCGATTGCCCGGAGTTTCATAATCGACACAAGTTCTTTTAAAATGTCAAGAGTTGCATCATCTTATGCAGAGCAAATTCGAAGCTGGCATGTTCCATTAATTTCAAAGGAACTTGTGCCATCGATGCAACACGTCGGAATCGAATAGCGAGGAATCAACTATAATATGTTGTGCATGCAGTAAAACCATATCGGGACCATAGCAATGACGGGAGAGAGGTGGGGCACCACGGAAAAGGTCGGGATAGGGGGAGCACCTGTGTCGACGGCCATAAAAAGAATTGTGGACACTGCTTGCTCTGCATCGGCGGCATCTAAAGGACCACTAACTCAGATGGTGCCTATTATATAAAAAGGTTGTGTGGTAGGATAGTTTGACTAAAACTATTCCTCCCACTTGGCTAGCAGTGTGCGGCGTGTGGCACGGGCTCACCCTCCATGTCGCGGTTTCAAGCCTCGCCTTCGCCCCCTTTTTTTGTGTGTGCATCTATGTTGGCGGCATTAGGTTGGCCGCCGACACAGATCCCATGTGTCTAGCCGTCAAGGACGTCTAGGTTGGTCCCACATAACAGAGACATACTTCTGTCTGCCAAGCGCGACCAACCTGAATTCCTACCGTCTAAGTCGTTAAGGCGCCGTTAAGGGGTACCACAATGTCGGCAGCATTGACTTGGGCCGATGACAAATATTTTTGGCGGGCTTTGAAATTTTTTTTTTGGACGCGCGCAGTCAAAAGCACGACATATGTCAATGGTTGCCTTACGGCCAACAACAAAACTCGCCCTTCCATATGTTTGTTGTCGGTTCTTTTATAAGACACCGACATTGTCTGTCGCCGAATTTGGTGCCGCCGGCACAGATATTTCAACCGCCGGCACAATCCTCGTTTTCTGTAGTGACTTTGATGACAAAAGCACATATATCTCATAAAACCACATATAAAAAATGACATAAGCACATATATAGTTCACAAGTCCACAAGTCACATGTATACAACTCCATAATGGCCGTTCGACCGCATTTTGTTCACAAATCAGGCCAAGGGCATGCCGTCGTAGAACTCCTTGATGAAATTGTGCTCCTAGCGCCCCGTCATGTCCTTGGCCCGTTGTTCGTCCGTTGGCTGCAGTTATAGCTAGCACCGTTGAATTGGAATCATGTAGTGCACACTCAACACATTCTTTTTAGGGAAACACTCACCACAATTATATATAAATTGTTAGAATTTTACCAAAAAAATCGATGTTAAATAGTTTTGAAGATTTTGGACACCTATAGTCGTAGGAGACGTGTTCCAATCTTGCCTAAAACCCCCATAGCTACCGTTGCAGGATGTCCCACAAAGTCGCCAAGAAAGGAAGTGTCGGCGTATTTCAGCTGACAGGTTTTTCGGGACCTAATCCGGTTGTTTGACAGTGGGGTTGTGCGTAGCTGGCTCGCTCCTCTCCACTCTCTTAGGCCTAAGAACACAAGAATAGACACTAAGTTTAACCCAGGTTCAGCCCCCCTGATCGAGTAATAGCCCTAATCCTGCTCAAGTTTCTTGCAACGTATGAACTAGCTAGTCTCTGAGAGTCTGATTTTGGGATCGATCTCCGACCCCCTTTACAGGTGCACCCCCAGCACTTATATACTCGGGCTGGCGTGGGTTGCAACGTGCTAGACAATGTGTATTAAATGATCCTACCACTGTAGCCATCATTCCTCCGGTGCTAGTTTTTGCCGCCATCTCTCCTGCCCTTGCTTTGACATCGGGACAGTTCGGATAGAACAGAGCGGCCGGCCTGCTCTGAGCATCTTTCTATCACACCGTAGTAGACGTGCACGGGACGGCTACATGATAGCTGACATCACTAACGGGGCGGGGGTAATCATATCTTCATATCGCCGCCTACACTGTCAGACCCGTTCCGTCACATTGAATGATCTGGATTTGGTGCATCACGGAGAAATCCTTAGCAAGGAAGCTTCCTTGCACCTTCTCCTGTATCCTTGACAATGAGGCCCGCGCACCCCTGCTACCCTTGTGTGCTCGCACAACGCCTGTGCGTCAGACGCCATGTGTCCTGCTCGCCCGGTGCCTAGGGCCTGGTCACCCGCAAGTGCACCGGACGCCACACATTATGGTCACTTGCCTGTGCACCGGACGCCACGTGTCCTGATCGCCTGGCGCCTGGGGCCTGGTCGCCCGTCTGCTTAGGCCCGGTGTTGCTAAGTATGAGGCGCTCCTTGACTAGGCTTTGGTCCCTGTTGGCAGCGGAGCGGGGGCACACCCCTAGGATACACCGACAGGAAGCATGGCCCACATAGCCCTCGGACGTAGCCTAGCCCCTGTAGCCGCTAGGACCGACCTTCGAATTCACGAGCATTGTAGTTAATAGACATTGATCTAAAAGTGGAGATATATATGGTTTTGCAGGTTCATCACCCTGTAGGCTTAAGCCATGTTCTACAAAGCACGTAGCCTCGCGTCCATCCCCTGTTGTTTCCTTCTATGCTCCTCCTCGTGCCTCTCTCTCTCTCTCTCTCCACGCTCCTTGAACCAGCGGTGGCTCTCCATGGTGCTTTGACTTGCCCGCACCTTAGCAATATAGTCCTTAGCACTACAAATCTGCAACGTGATTGATCTCTACTACTTTAAAGCACGAATTAGTCGTGGTGGTGGTGGTCGCAGTGCCAACTTGCAATCTGGACCATCCAACAAATACGGATCAATGCGCACCATTCGATCTGATCCATATCAATCCCATTCTCACCAAGACGCGACAGGCAGTTTCCCTGCTCCGCCTCCCACGATCCCTGCCCCTCCTGTCGTAACCCTCCCTCTCCCTCACCCTCACCCAAGCCGACGCTACCTCTCTCCCTCACCCAAGGAGCAGCCTCGGCGTCCTCCCACACGTCCGCGCCGCCCGGCGTCCGCCCGCGCCCGCGCCGCCACGATCCCGGCCTCGCGCCGCCTTAGCCTAGCGGCGACCCGAACGGCCGGCAACCGCGACGCTCCGCCGCCTCGCCTCCCCGCCATCGGCGGCCTCCACGGCCCCCTCTACCACGTCACCTACCTCGAGGGTTCGTCCCCGATCCACTCCTCCTCCTCCTCCTCCTCCTCCTTCGTTCTGTGTTTGTCCGTCACCCCCCTCCTCCTCGTTCGGTCCAAGCCCGCGAGGTTGCTCCGTTTCCTCCCCCCTCCCGCTTCACTCTCGCATACTCTCTTCTTCTTCTTCCTCCTTCTCCCTCTCTCTCTTCCCCGATCCGCAGCCTACACGAGCTACAACTACCCAAGGCCATCCCCGATCCGGCGATTCCCCTTCTGATTCCCTTCATCGGCTGCGGCGTACACCTCTCCCCCTTCAAACGCAATGCGGTGCGCACCTCTTCCCCTTCAAACAGGTTTGTCGAACCCTAGCCGTCAACGCCGACGACCCGACTGATGACTGAAGAACTCGAAGTCTAGCTCCCTCTTTGAGAACAACATTGCAATAAATGTTTGTCTAAATTTTCAGGAGGTCGGAACCAAATTACATCAAGTAATTTTCCATAACATTTCTAGGAGGTTAGAATCAAATTAGTTCTAGCAAACTATAATGAATTCCAATGCGCTAAACCATTTTATATTTCATTATTATTGTGTTGCAGATTTGATGGATATGTTATGGAAAGGTGCCCTATGTTCCAAACTTAATCAAGTAAATAGGTGACATTATTCTTCAATCTGCATTAGCGCGGTTTTATTTACTGGTAACTTGGAAGGGTGCTATGACAGTTGTGTTCATTGAGTGTTTGTTTATGAACATTTTATCAATTTGTCCTTATCTTCCTACAGGAACAAGCCAGATGTTAATCAAATGGGATATGGACCCAATAAGGCCAAAAGTGAAGGAAATTATTCCAATTTGGTAACCACTTTAAAATTTCCTTTAGCATCCAACCAATCTTTGTGCTGTAGTATATGTAAGGTCTCTTTATTAGGCACCTCATGTTTAGAAGTTGAAAGAGCTACACACTTGCAAATTTCCTTTTTGCAGTAATCAATGTTATCAAATTTGCCTGACAATTTAATGACATCTACTTTGGTCTTTTATGAGAGAGTAGGCACAAAAAAATTCCATTTTTATATGGACATATGATAAACATGTAGCCATGACCAATTATTGCAGTGGCCTTCGTTGCCAGTTGCAACAAATCAATCTGGATGAATTGCCATCATCATCTCTAAATCTGGAAGAGCCCATGAGTTTCAGAACTGCTTGACTGTCTTCTCCACCTGAACATTGTGTTCAAAAATTGAAGATTAAATCAGTTTCCTATTAGCTTTTGTAATTTGTATCTTGATTCATACATTCATAAATTCAGATATGGAGCAACCATACTATTGTCACCCAAGAGGCACAAATTTATAAGTGCTACCTAAAGATTTGCATTCTTCTATGAAAAGTAACAGAAATCTAGATAACAAAGGAATACCAGATGTGCAAGGCACCTAAAAGAAACTAATAATGCTGAAAATTATATTTATGAACATGAATGATAATGCTTGGAAATGATTATGTTTACCCACTTCATTTGTAAGAAATCGTGCATGATTTTTCAAGAAAGTAAGCATGAGTTCAATTTTACATAGTTCTCTTGCCTCCTGTATTATGTTTTCAGTTAACCAATTGATAATCAGATTTAAGTTGCAGTTGTTTAGAAACTACATTAACCTTATAGCTTTTTGTGCTACTAGATTCCGTATGTAACTGATAAGAACTATGAGAGCATGATGATCAAATCTGAGTGTAACCATTTAGAACTTGTGTTAGAAATATTGCTCACTACGACCTTTTGTATTATGATCATGATTCTTTTATGCACCATGGGAATTGGCGCATTTTCATTTCGGTCACTTTGAATTAGTTCTGTTTTTTTTGTGAAGAATTGATTTGAGCACATGCTACCTTTTGTCTTGATCTTGGTCTTGTTCTCCGTGGTGGAGTCAGATGTGACAATGATAGATAATCCATGTTTTCCTTCGTGTGCATATTCAATTAGAATTGCCCTTGCTACAAATATTGAAATTGTGTATGTCTTCTGTTAGAATATTTTTTGTTAGTTTAGTGTTCTGGTGGTTGTTTGCATTTTTTTTTGTTTTGTTGTTGCTGGAGTGTAGGATCAGAAGGCTACCATCCTGTAATTTTATCATCTTGCTCCTAATTTTGGTCTTGATATAAGGTGTACTAGATATTTGCAGGCTGCTGCTTCCTGATCTGCCCATCATGGGAGGAGGCTGACAAGGCGGTGAATGGCTTTCACAACAAGCGAACACTCCCTGGGGTATGTGGACAAAGTACCATCAAATCCTTATTGTTCCACCTGTATCTGCCTCTTGGGTGACAATAGTATGGTTGGCAGTGGATGAAATAGGAGCGAATGGCTGTTTTTTTAGGCAGACTGGTAGCATAGGGTGGACTAAATGAATCCTTAGTGGGAGATTCCCTGGAAATTAGTGCTTTACTGGTGATCTGCAAAAATTAAGGAGTGACCCTTATCAGGATTGCCCATCTGATATTGCTACCGATCTCCTTTCGTGATTGTAGTCTTATCTGGTCATCAGCAATGGCCAGGCCTCTCCAATATTTATTTATAACGAATAAAATTTTTTAGTATGCACTATGGAAATCTAAAGCATTAATATTCTTTCCATCTAATAGAAATCTTGGCATTAATAATCTTTCCATCTGATTCAAATCGGCTGATGGACAGAGTATTTCCGATGCTTGGATCCTACCTAAACGATCCAAGCTACATCATGTCATGTGCCATGCCATACTCTCGAGAAATTAGTCCATATATAATGTCTTTCCAGTAAATTACCCTTGATGCTTATATATTTTTCTACGAATTATGTTTTCCTTTCATCCATTTATGGTCCGTGGCAGAGCACGGGCATTGTACTAGTTAACTATAATATGTGGACAAACGTGCAAAATTATATCAGGACTAATAGATTGTAAATTGATCGATCTCGATCCACGCCTAATAAATTAGGTAGCACGCTATCCTTCGGCCTCCATCAAAAGAATTGACAAAAGTTAATTATAACAGGGCTCATTTAAAGCGCGGTAAGTTAATATCAAATGCCATTGCAGAGCCTCTTAATATCTAGCATGCCATTACTTGGTCGTTTATTGTAACAGCCCAATTTTGGGTCAATTTCAAAACTTGTTTGAATTCAAATTTCGCTTGAAATTGCGCTGACACGTGGGCCGCATTCTCTCTATCTGTCTCTCCTTCTCTCTCTTCCTCTCTCTGTCGTGTGGCCCTGCTGCCGCTCTGCTCTATCCTGCGCCTACTCTGGCAGCCACGCGCCGCGCCTGCCGCTGCCACACCACCGTCGCTCACACTATCATGCGCGTTCCGCGCCCGTCCTGTATTGCCTGCCGCGTCGCACCCGTCCTGTCGCCGCACCACTTACCCATCCGCGCCTCTGGGTGCGCCTTAGGGCCATACGTCTCGCCCCGAGCCTATAAGACCCCTAGCCGCCCCGCCGGCCCCGCCTTTCCCGTTTTCCCCAAATCTGCCCAGCGCTGGCGCCGAAGAAATCCCGGTGAATTCGTGAGCCACTCTCCGATTCCTCTCGCCCCAAGCCTTCTCATCTCCTACCTAAGATATCCCCTCGATCAATTTTAGGGGAGCTGCCAGGTGTTGTCGTGTCCGCGGTGCCCCTGTTACGGCCGCTGTTGGGTGCTTAGTCGCCAGCCGACCCCATCCCTCCGCGTGCCCGTCCTTGAGCTTGGTAAGCACCCACATCACCCCCTCCTGCTTCCCGTTCATTCCCATAGCTTGTAGGACCGTAGCGTGCGCGGGCGTCTACAGCGAACCTTCGGCTCTGGCGCCGCATGCCGGGCCGCTGCGTCCGGCCGTTCATTCCCATAGCTTGTAGAAGCCAGCCATCGCATGCTCTTGGCCAGAGCAGGGCCGTAGCGCAGCCGCGGCATGAGTCGCCGCCGCCGGCCACATCGCCTCTGCCGGAGGAAGACGATGAGCAGTAGCCGTCGATTTTGTGGTAAGATTCGTGCAGGCTGTGAACATAGAGTCGATGACATGCGGGCCCCTTTGCCAGAAAAGGTTTCGCGCGCAGGGTTAAATCGGTGTCACTGCCAAGTGGGCCCAGGCCCCACTAGACAGTTTAAGTGGACACGCCCGTAGGCACTGCGTGGGTCCCGTGCGAAAGCGTCTTAGCAAAATACGCCTTCAACGTCCCCGGCCCGTCGCGGGTGCGCGCGGCCCATGTGTCGCTTCTGTTGCTGGGCAGGCTCGTCCACCGGATCGGCCCGAAGGATTTTAATCCTTTTTCCGGCGATAAGCCATTTAGTTAAATGCTGAAATAGCTTTTGATTTATTTAAAATAGCTAAAGACTCCCAAAAATTCTGGAAAGATTTAGATAAATAGTTTAGGCCATTCCTGATTTTATAAAATTGTGAAAACAACCACTGCAATGGATTAATAACATTGTTTCATTAAATAAGGGGATTTTCTTATATATGAAATAATTAAAATAGAATTAAGGTGAATTTAATTATATTAAATAGTGAATCTGACCCTAAAAAAAATTCTTTAGAAAATAAAATGGGTAGATAAGTGCCATATTAGCTAGAGAACTTTAAAAAATGACATGCTTGTCTAAGGTAATTCTTATAGGGAACTAATTATTAAAAACCAACAAATAATTAGTAAACTACTTAATTGTTAGAATAAGAGCTAATTTTAGAAAATGCCTTAATTTAACCTACAACCTAGGGTTACACCCTAACTATAGGTAAATTCTAGAAAATACTAACACCATTCTAGAAAATACTAACACCGATAAACTTTACCCCGTATGTATGCTGTATTTTGACGAGCTATCATTGTATGTCGTTTCCAAAAACCCTAATTACGCAATTATGACTGTATCGTACGAAAGAGTATTTTGGGGAATAACTATACTATTATATAATGGCATTATTACCTAATAGAGCATTAGAGCATGCAAGGCATATCATACGGGAATTAGATTCGTTAATCGATCTTATGCAATAATGTCAAGGGTAAAGCCTAGGTCGTGCATGCATCATGTTTTCTGATTTGCATCAATATGTAATCATTGTATTGTATGTGTGCTTAGACGTAGGCGATCCCGAGGGAAGGTTCGGAGATGCCGAGGAGGACCTTCCACCCGAGCAAGGCGAGTTAACACTTACTCTC
Source organism: Raddia guianensis (assembly GCA_036346415.1). Taxonomy (NCBI): domain Eukaryota; kingdom Viridiplantae; phylum Streptophyta; class Magnoliopsida; order Poales; family Poaceae; genus Raddia; species Raddia guianensis. The sequence continues at coordinate 47,001,973 of CM070535.1, read as the reverse complement.
TAGATGTTTGTCCGTATTAGGGAGAGATTGAGACTTTCCCTAGTGCGGTTAACATCACTAATATCATGTTTATCACCCAGTTTTCTGCCTACTATATTGTTTACCATTAAAAATCTATGCTTATTAATCAGCCTAATTGTTTAGCCTTCATGACTGCCTTGATTGTCATTACCATGTTACCCTAAGATTAGTCTGGTAATCACTTTAAGCCTGCCTAATGGGTAAAACCTACTTAGACTGGCTTAGGCTTAAACAAATCTTATGGAAAATCGCCACTGAACGGTGAACCGATATTCACCGGTCATTCATTCCTTCATTGAAATTGATATGGCATGACATAGTTAGGGCTATTAGTTGCATGTTGGGTAAATGTGGTTGAGGGTATGGTAATGCGGGATGTCGGTCTGGTTTGGTCGGTTGGTTAGGATTGATCATGTATGGCAAGGTCGAGGACCGTGGAAGTAGATATAAATGATTGGTGAGTTGTCCCTAGAGGACATCTGGATGGATGATTAAGGCACATGGTGCCTGGTGTTGGGTATAGCCAGGGTTTACCCAGGAGAAGCGCGGAATAACACGCGTAGCGGGGAGATTGCTGCCATCTGAGGGATGGTTCCAACACAACGCGTGGCCATCGCGCGGAGTACGGGTCTTGGATCGCTAGCTGTGAGCTCTCTGCGGATCCTCTCTGGGACCATTCTCAATAGGGACCGGCATGGGTCATCATCGAGGGTGATAAAGGTCACACTTCCCCATGATGACGCTCGGCTAGTGAGGGCTGGCAACCCCCAAGGCCGAGGCAGGCATGCCATGGCAAGTGTGGTCCATAACAGGATTGCCAAATCCTAGAAGGATGGCGTATCTAGGAAATGTTGGGGGCAACAAGAAGTATGTTTTGGTGAAGTATGATATCGTGTGTATGATGGTCGAGGTTTGGTCTGATCAGGGTTGGTTGAAGAGTCGGTGGTTTGGTTGAGGTTTCGGGGTGTATTGTTTCGATGCTAATCCCTTGAGATAATAATACCACTACTAGGTGATGCTAGATAGGAAGTTTTTAAACTCATTTTAAAACTGGCCTTACGCAAACAAAATAATCCTTTCCCTAAATATAGCCTTCTATACATTACGTGCATTATGGGAAGTGTTAACTAGCCAGCGTTTGGATAACGCTGACCTCGCCTACTTACATTCTTTAGACGAGGGAATCGAGGAGGATCCATACGAGTGCGATGAAGACGATGGACAGGACTTCGGTGGACCTGATGAGTCCTAGGGGTTGCTCCGATCGTTGGCAGGACACTTAGTCGATAGGAGATTCTTTTGGGTATATATTTTGGAGATAGCTGCAAATTTGAAAAAATGTTTTGTATATTAAGGCCGGTACTGATCGCCTTACTAAACTTGTCTAAGGGCGTAACTTGGTATGTAATATTCAGGGATTCTATTTAATCGATGTATGCTTGTATCGGCTATGCGATCTTTCGCACTAGTGTACCGATTCAGGGACTAGTGCATGGGATTCCGACTCTCAAGGTAAGTTAAAATTTGAGGGTTGACATTTATCTCTTTAATGCCATTGCAATTGTTGATTTATCATCCTATGTAACACTAGCGAAAACTCCTCGTTTTGTTAAGCAATTTAAAGATTTCACACAAAAAATGCAGAGTTATTAAGTATGCAACAATCTCAATATACAATTATTCATTATTTTTAAAAATAAAAAAATCAAAAAATATAGATCAAAAGTATGGCATATATGCTAATATTGTGTTTGTTTTATATGACTACGTGGTTTAAATGAAAAGGAGAAATTTTCACCAGTATTATGTAAGACAATGAATTAGCAATTGCAATAGCATTGAAGAGGATAACAATTAAGCGATATCATGTAAGACTCTAAGGGCATGTATGGTTGGGGTTCCATCCTAGCCTAACTCGTACGATCTCAGCCAGGTTGCTGAGAGCCATGCTAAGGCCATGCAGAGCAAGTGTTTGGCCCTCTCGTATCTCTAGACCCTAGACATTAAAGAACAATGTTTGGTTGTCTCTATTCAATAATAAATGAAGGTCTAAGCATTTCATCGAGCATGTACCAGGGATTACAAAACCGCGGTTAACCGGTCGAAAACCGCGGTTAACCGGTGAACCGGTGGGGGTCGGTTTATGGAAAACCGGCCGGTTAGGTTTCAAATTTGGTTCAAATTTGAAAATCCGTGAAAAAATCTGAAAAAAATCCATAAAATAGTAAAGGTTATTATATGAGTATTGGCTAAAATAGAATTTAAAATTTTCAAATTTTCATGTGTTTTTTGGTTGATATGATTGAAAATAAATAAAAAATAAAGAATAGCATATGCTAAATTGACATTTGTATGTTCCTATAATTTTTCCGACAGTAAAATTAGTTCTAAATAATAGACAAATTGACATTTGTATGTTCCTATAATTTTTCCTATTTTTAAATTGATTTTTCTATTTTTTCTCAATTTTTATATTTTCAGCTAAAACAGACCGGTTAGCCGAGCTAACCGGTCGGCTAGTCGGAAAAACCGGTGGGTTAACCGATCGAACCGTTTTTAGCTAAAACCGACCGGTTAGCCGAGCTAACCGGTCGGCTAGCCGGAAAAACCGATGGGTTAACCGACCGAGCCGTTTTTTGAATATGAATTTGAATCTGACCGATTTTCCAACGAAATTTCCGGTTAACCGCGAAAACCGGTCGGTTAGCCGAACCGGGCCTCCCCCGGTTTTTGGGTTCGGCTCGGTTATGTAATCCCTGGCATGTACCACGCATCTGTGACATCCTCGGAGCTTCAACTTCACCGGCCAACCATATGGGGACGCATTAGTGCCATGGCCGCGCTCCAGCGATGATGTGTGCGCCACAGTCGTGCTCCAGAGATGACGCGCGCACCACGGCCGTGATTCTGCCATGAGATGTGGCACGGAGATCTAGCGGGAGGGTATGAGATGCAGAAGCTGCGTGAGAGGGTGGTAGGGAGGATATCCGACGGCGGCGCGGGAGGGGAGGGGATGCGGAGGCGGTGCAAGAGGGGTGGTAGGAAGGAGATCTGGTGGTGGCGGCGACAGGAGGGGAGGAGATGTAGAGGCGACGCAAGAGGAGGAGATGCGGTGGTGGGCAGCAACGGGGAGGGGTGCAGCGCCGGAGGGAAATGGGACGAGTGTTTGACTGCTATGATAGTGAGGAGATGAGGTAGTGAGGAGATGTAGCAACGGCGGGAGTGGTGGTAGGGAGGAGATCCAGCTGTGACAGAGGCGGGAGGGGACGAGATGTAGAGGTGAAGCGTGAGGAGGGGGAAATGGCCAAATGACATCCAATTCGTTGACATAATTCAAAATGACACCCAATTCGTTGACATAATTCAAAATGACACCCAATTCATCTCTATTTTGTAAAAGGAAAAAGTACTAATTTGGTCCCTCAACTATAGCCGCTGGACCACTTTGGTCCCTGAAGCTCAATACCGTACTTGGGAGGTCCCTCAACTAACAAAACCGGACTTAAATAGTCCTTTGACCCGGTCAGCAGGTGGTTTTAGGGTTTTTTTTTGCTTGTGTGGCATGATTTTGCTTAGGAAAAGTACCAATTTGGTCCCTCAACTATAGCCGCTGGACCACTTTGATCCCTGAAGCTCAATACCGGACTTGGGAGATCCCTCAACTAACAAAACCGGACTTAAAACCACCTGTTGACCGGGTCAAATGACTTAAAACCACCTGTTGACCGGGTCAAAGGACTATTTAAGTCTGGTTTTGATAGTTGAGGGACCTCCCAAGTCCGGTATTGAGCTTCAGGGACCAAAGTGGTCCAGCGGCTATAGTTGAGTTTTAAGTCCGGTTTTGTTAGTTGAGGGACCTCCCAAGTCCGGTATTGAGTTTCAGGGACCAAAGTGGTCCAGCGGTTATAGTTGAGGGGCCAAATTGGTACTTTTTCCTTTGTAAAATAACACCGGAGCAACGAATTTTATTCCCAAATGACATTTTAGTATTTTTACCTTTTTTTCACCTTTTTCATCCTTAACTCCTTTTCACCCCTTTTAAAATAAAACCGCCGCCGCCCTTGACGCTGCCGCCCGCCGCCATCGCGCTCGACACCGCCCATGTCACCGCCTGCTGCCATCGGGCTCACCGTCGTGGCGGATCCAATCGCCATCCACCTCTGCCGCCTATGGCTATCGCGACTCTTGTTCCTGCCGTCGCTCCTGTCGTAGGCTTTGCGGCACCGCCGCCACCGAAGTTGAAAAAGCCGACGGATCAGAAGAAAGAGAAAAAGGTGAAAAGGTGAAAAAAGGCTAAAAATGCGAAAATGTCATTTGGGAATAAAATTCATTGCTCCGGTGTTATTTTAGTAAACAGAGACGAATTGGGTATCATTTTGAGAAGTAGCAACTAGTTGGGTCTCATTTGGCCAATTTCCCCGTGAGGAGGGGATGCGGCGATGAGAGGGCAGCAATGGGGAGTGGCGTAGCGCTAGAGGGAAAGTAAGAAGGAGATGTGATGGTGGTGGCAGGAGAGGAGATGCATCTATGGAGGGCAGCAATAGGGAGGGCATCGGAAGTGAATGGGAGGGGTGACTACCTGCACCCAACGAGCCAGGCCCGCGAGGAACAACCAATTCCACTATATCTGCTCAGCATGGCTGCTATAGGGTTTTTGCGTGCATCCATTTCGTCGCCACAAGAATCTCAGCAACCAAACAAAGACAACGTAGTGCCAATCTGGATCTGGCCTTGTTGGCTAAGCTATTTGCAGGTAGTCAAACTGTCCCTAAATGACTATCTAATGACATAGAAAAGTTTTACTACTCGATAGTATATATGTAGGGAAGAATTAGTAAACAATACTTCAGTGGTAATATTTATAAGGGGTAGAAGAGTAAGATGAATTAATTCATCAACCGCTCTCTATCTAAACTACTCTATAATGGACTAGTTTGAAGATTGCGCCTGGCCTAGATCTAACTACAGATCTCATCCGTCCTTTTGTCTCATCCAACACCCACGATTAGAAGTTGGATCACTTAAAGTTCGTTTAAATTACCCAACTTTGCCTCTACACCTTGACCTCCATCCGCATCGTGCCACCATTGATCTAAAATCCAACGTATCACGTCACATCTCTAAACACTAGCTCCAAAGCCCTGTTGCCGCCACCCCCCATTCCCTTCCCTGCTAGAGCATGCCACCTACCCTTGCGTGTTGCGCTTGTCGGTGTCGACGCCCTCGCCACATCCCTCGGCGGTGACCATAGATGTGTCCCGCCACCACGATCCAACGTCGTGTCCGGCCACGTACCTCTATGTGCCGCCGACCTCTCCGCATCCCTCGAAATCGACATCCTCGCTGCCCTCGATGAAAGGGATATGCCCTACATCAATCATAGTGATGATTATACCACATCTTTGTTCATGTACATATGATAACATTGTTTATCAGTTCTCTGAATAAATGTCATGACTTTATCCAATGGGTACATTGTTAAGTGACATTATTTCAAAACGGGTCCCTGATCCATATCATTACGAGGAATAGTTATGATTTGATCAGCATACGTATTGGTTGATGGTAATGTTTCACATACCTTAGATATTGAGACATCAAACCAATAGTATGGACACATGTTGGAGAACATGGGTAGTCGGACAGACCCACTCCTAGACGCTGTGAGATTGTTATCTCTTATAGTGCCATCAGCGTATAGTCTCGAGTGGTACATCTATATGGAGCTTAGACCCGAGATTGTCATGTACGCCTAGCACGTTGACTCGTATGCTTTGGTGTCATCAATCGCTAAATCGTAATAGGATAATTATAAAGGTGACTACTAGGTATGCCACGATACATAGACAGGGGTGTGATAATCAAGATGGAATTTGTCCCTTCTCGATAACAGGAGAGATATCTCTGGGTCCATCGTGTGGATGGATAGAGAAAGCGCACGGCAGTGTTAATATGACTAAGGAGTTAGTCATTATATGTATCCACTATACTGTTGAGTGAAGTGGTTGAGCTATCAATAAGGGTGGTGCGCATCTTACCTTGATCTTGACAGTGTGGCAAAGGGATCGGTATGTGAGTGTATCAAGGTTCAGCCGAATATTGATTCTGTGCATTCGGGGGTCAATACGTACTACTAGGTGCCGCTATTGATCTGTGGATTGGAAAAGGGTTTTCGGATCCATGGCCAACTTGCACTGAACCTAACAGGTCATACACTTAACTGGTTGGAATTGTTTGACGAGTTTATGCGTGAATGTGATCCGCGTAGGAGATAGAACCCTATCGGGCCGAAGTCCACTAGCATGACTATATAAGGGGAGGTGTGGGGGCGGCGTTAAATGATGAGTTGAGCCTTCATCATGCCTAGCCATCGTGCGTTCCTCCAGCTCCCAAGAAATCCTAGCCGCACGGCGAGATGCTGGCACACCCCATGTGGTGTTTCTGCTCGGTACGTGTGGATACCGCTAGAGGTGCTACCGTACGCGGACGCGCTGTTCGGTTGGATCCTCGGCGAGCATCGGCGAGCACCAACGAGCACTCGGTGGTGATTGTGACGTGTACGTCTACTTTCTCTACGCGTGCGTGTCTGCTTTCGCTGCATCTGCGCGTTAAGGGTAACAATCTATGATTGTCTACTTGTATGTGATCTTGGATGAATCGTGATAGAAAATTTTGATTTTATGCTCGCATAGCCTACACGTTCCCCGGCACTTACGCATCCCTCGGTGGTGATAATCCATGTGCCTTGCCGACTCCGTCGTTGCCCATGCCGACACCGACGCCGGCCAGCAGCCGTCGTCCCACAAAAGACGAAGGAGGAAGCGCCCAACACCTCCTTCCCCGTCTTCTCCATATCGCCGGCCACCCAACGGGGAAAAGTATCTTGCGCGCGTGCTTCCGGTTCAGCCGCCTTGACTGCTTCTTCCACAACCAGCACTAGTAGGTCTTCCTCCTTCAACTTCATCCTCCCCGTTTTCACCTTTCCTCCATCCCAATCTCAGCTCTGTCCCCAAATCCCAACTGGTGCCAGCACCAATCCGCACCCACCGTAAAAACCCACCCTATTTCCGTCGATTTGAGAACCGGGCCTCGCCGCCGGTGAAAGTTCGGTTGTTATCTTGCCGCAGCGGCAGCTGTCAAATTGAAAAAAAATACTTCTGTTGATCGTATAAGTAGATTGGTTGGTACAAACTAGGTTTAATGTAATCACAATAATATAATTCAGCATACAAAGAAGATAGGCAAAATAGGCAGTATGCTCGATTTGTACTCTTTTTAATTCAACATACACAGAAAAATGACAACATTATGTTTCTTTTATAACTTTTGCTTTGATTTTTTTCATAAATTCTTCATGGTTGAGAATTCTGGTCTCGACTTCCACGCCTATAGATGATTTGCTAGCAATGCATTTGTTCTATCTTTGTGAATGCATTGCTAGCCGAGCAAACATTGGTGAAGTCAATTTTTTCTGCTGTCAAAATGTTGATCATAATAATAATTCATCAAGCATTAAAGAAAGGATAGTTACCACTTATGATGTTTCAAAAATAGAATCACTCGGAGTTGGCTCGGAGAAAGTTAACCTTAACTAGTTGTTTACAGTAGTATGAAATCTGTTTTATAATTAAGACTATCATTTGTTGACATTTACTATTAACAGAAGTCTTTAACGGGTTTGCAGGTATTCTGCTGCACCGAAAGAGGAGAGGGAGGAACAGTGCAAACTGTGGCCAGCATCTTACCATCCTCCACGTGAGTATGTTTCCTTATTGCAGATGGCGTTGTACTTCCTGTACTGTTCTACGTAATTTAATCTTGTTGGTTGTTCTTGCACAATGATTATTTTAGCGGAGCCAGTGGATAGTATCGATCCACATGAGAAGAGCATCAAAAATATTATTTAAAGTGATGTGTTGCCATGACGCACTCCATTACATGCAAGCTTCCGTTTTTACCCAAGTAAATGAATTGAAATGACAATTTAGTTTTCTTCATTACAACCTGTACTGTTATTTAATTTTGCTTGTTTAGGTGCTTCATAAGATGACCCTATTCGATCTACCAAATTCATCTACTCTATGTCAATATCAATTGAATATGACAACCAATGCAATAAGGAATGCTTCTACATCTACTCCATATAGACAGATAAATAGAAAAAAAATGCACATGTTCTAACAGTCAATTTTTTCCTACACATTGTTGATATCAACGTTGCATCATTCATAGTATCACACCAACGTGCTTTGCACGTGCACGCTTGCTAGTCTCAATTAATTATGGAGTTTCTATATGCCTAATCTCTTATTTGACTAGTTATTATAGGTTTCAAGGATCCCTCACATTTCTTATTCCTTTGATGAGCTGCGGCAAGTGGAATAACAATCTCAACCTAATAAGAACCTGGTTAAGTAATACAAGTAACAAAGTCATTGACGCATAGAGCTCTTAAGTTCGCCCATCAAAATCTACTATGCCGAATTGCCGATGGCCGCGACGGCTGTGATGGCCATTGTTGGAGGCAAGCGCATGTTGAGGGAGGATGACCGGCACTCTCTGCTCCGGCAGGGAGGATGGGTCGCAGCCTCACAGGATGAGCTCCGCTAGATATATGCGGCACCAACGACGTCAGTGAAGAATAATAGAAACAGATGGGAGAAATCTAGCAGATTAGATTAATTAAGTCGTTTAGATCGAAGAGTTTCGTAGGAAATACCTTTTCCTTTTCTTAAGAAATTTTGGTTGACAGATTAGAATAGGCTTTGCATTTTGCATTGAAGGGTTAGATGTAAAATATCACGGCATATATTTGCCGATGCAATGTACCGCATGAGCCTAAACATATTTAGCATGTATGAAGGCTGTAGGTCATACGCTAAAAAGGAAGGTAGTTTTTTTATCCTACAAACAGATAGATGCAAGTGTTTTTACTTGTTAAATTTCTTAGATGTACGACTTTACGGTGTGGACTTCCATATGCATTAGCAAACAGAATAACAAAAATTCTATGGGAAGACCGGGAGACAAATGGATTACATGCCTTCAGACATTAATGATACCATCGTATTCTAAATTGCAGCCACATGCAGAACTAGTAGGAACAGAAATATTTTACATTCCATTATACTACTACGTACTAAATTTGAAATGATAATTTGCGTTGCCGCTGTAAGTTCAAGAGGCTAGAACCAATTCAAGAATCAAGAGGCTGGAACCTAGATATCAACTCCTTAAGAACAGATGGGCAACGGCTTTGCAAATATTCATAACCATCACTTGCTATCATTGCCTTCAAGTTGGAAGGTGAATCAAGGAAGTGGAAACAAGCCTGCTTTAGTCCGTTGCAACTACGCTGCTCAGCGAAAGCCAAACTGGTAGCCACCCTGTTGGAGTTCATGTGCCTGCATAGTTTCTCCTCACATAGTAACTTTAGCCTCTCAATATTGTAGCGGTCCGCCGCTACAAACAGATGTTGAGCCATTGTCACTGATGTGTAGTCTTGAGTCATCTCAGGTACTGAGTCCGTGTAGATGAAATGGATAAGGGACTTGAACACTTCACTTTCCATGTCATCAATTTTAATGGACACACGAAGGGTTTTGGCCTTGATGGAGCCAAAGAGTTCTGACTTGAATACGGTTGATCGAGCCGCGAGCACACATCTATGAGCAGAGAATATCTTCCCACTAACATCAAAGATCACATCTGTTCCATCCATGTTCTTCAGGAGGTCGCCAAGATGCTCATGCAGGTTGCTTGGTGGTACCACAACAAATTGCAGATCCGTTGTTCGTTCAATACGGATCTCCTTCATGACGAAAACATCACACTTAATGGTAAAACAATCGTTTTTTAGATGCACTGAGCTCTCCAAAGCTTCCTTCTTGATAAACTTATGGAAACCCCAACTTGGTGCTTGACTTGTGAAGGTATGCAAGGAGCTGTCCAAGCTGTATGATGGCACTGGTATTCCATTCTCGTCCAGTAGATTAAACCTGAATTTGACCTTCAAGTCTTTGGCGACAGCAGAATCCAAAAACAGAAAAACAGATATGTAATCAACACGTTCTTTGCTGTCACCATTAGGGCAGTATCTCACGACCCAGCAGTGACCTCCAACACAGAATTGGACTGATTGCACGTACTTGCCATTTTCTGTGAGCGCCTTGGTTCTGGAGTAGCCATCGATCTTGAGCACGTGTGACCCGTTCACCTCTTCAGCAACAATGGCAGAGGAAGAAGTGTTGCTGCCATTTACCATTGTGATCTGTGGAACGCACATAGAAACGATGGTTGGTAAAGGTTTATGTAGTGGTGAACAATGAGCAGTTAAATCTATTTGATTCAAGTTGTTGCAACCTATCTATGCGCATGCATGCATACATGGTCCAATGTACTTACACAACTCCAAGAAATGGATAAACTAAAAAATCAGTTACTCAGTATCATAAGAGATCTCACTACGAAAGAGAACAATGTGAATCAGTGAATCCAACCAGTTCACATCCGAATCGCTACCAATGAACATGCCAACCTAAGCTATGATAATCAGCGCATAGTTGATCTAAAGACAGCAAAGAACTACCTGAAAAGAAATTTGTCAGAGCAATATGTTCCAAAACATTGCCAAAGAAATCTTCCAGTGGATCCATATATGAAGCACAGAGTTGGTTTTCTACCTCCTGCCGTCACGCACCTGGCCAGCGCAGAAGCCGGCGAGCTGCGCAGAAGCCCGAAGTGGTCCAGGAGGAGAGCCGTCGGGGAAAGCAGCAGAAGGCTGGAGCTCAGCGAGCGGAGAAGACGGCAGTGGAACGGGCGAACGGCCGGTTCAAATACACAAACTATGGCTCGGGAGTCGGGACGGTCATTCATTATTTCCCTTCTCTCTTCGGCTCTTCCTGGAGCGTCGGGAGCCACGACTCACGAAGCGACCTGGACCGGCTCTATTCACTTTCCAACGCTTCAACTCGCGTGCACCGGTTAGGCCTTGTACATTTCAGCTTAATGTAACGTAGCGTAGCGTTTCTGTAAAATTTATCTTTTTTATATAGCCTATTTGGCTTAGTAATTTGTAATGATTTTTCTCGCGTTTTTAGTACTCCTTTTAAAGATCCTAAAAATATTTTTAAATTAATTTTTTATAATATCTAAACCTCTCTTTAAATACTTTCAAATTTTGCTGAAACGCTACGCTACGCTACGTTAAGCTGAAATGTACAAGACCTTAATGTAGTAGTCTACCCTAACGATCGATTATAATGTAAGTAGCCCAACCAAATAGGACTAATGGGCTGGTCTGCCTTATTCATCGAACCAAACTTCGACCGAAACCTCGGCCCGGTTCGATTTGTCTAGTAGCAGGATGACCCAATTTATTTTGGTCCGATTCAGAAAGATACATTCATATACTCCCAACATTTTTTATAAGGTGTATTTTGAATTTACAAGTAAATTAAGGAAGTTGTGAATTTAAGAGAAAATGATCATGCTACCCGTGTTATTAATGCCTTGAAAAGATGACAAAGAATATTATGTGAGAGAATTGTTTGCAAAAGCATGAGAGAGAATAGTGCAATAAAGAAAATATATAAATAAATATGCATGCACGTCTTATATTTTTAAACAGGGTCACTCAAATTATATGCCTTATATAAAAAAAACAGAGGGAATAATCTTTTCTTAGTTTTTTATATGTTTTTTAGAGAGGGATGTGTCGGTCAGTTTGTCACTAAGCTAGGCTAGTTGGGTCCGATTCACTATACGAACTATGCATGGGCTAAGATCTCGGCTCATTGGCCCATTAGGCTCAATTTGTTGGTTGGCCACATTTTGATTATAGAATAAATGACCATCCAACAAGAGGATCTACTAAGTTCTATGCACTTTTTACATAACTATTATTATTAAGTGGTCTTTTCTTTGAAATGTCGTTATGAAACCGAAAATATTATACATGCCATAATTTGGAGACGTTCACTTCAAGAATGGCATTTCCGACATTTTGCACTGTATAATGCTTGCTAAAAACACGCAAGGATACACAAATAAGCCCTGATGGGTGGGCCCCACAAATAAGCCCTGATTGGTGGGCCCCACATGTCAAATCAAACATGATGTTATAGTCTGTCCGATCCGACACGGCCGTGTCGAAGCCACGATGTAACCCTAACACCAAATTCCCAGCCGGGGCAAAAATTCCCGCCCGACGATTCTATGGTTCCTTAACCCCAACCCCAAACCCCTAGCCTCTGGAAATTTTCCACCCGGTGATTCTAAGGCTCGCCCTTGTTGGCACAATCCCGAGCATGATTTCAGAGCTATATTACGGTGGCATGCAGGCATGTTGGTCCGCTCCAAAGACAAGGATTCGACCAACCCCTAGTTGATTGCCCAAAGGGTAAAAGTCCCGTTATTAAGCTTAAGAGCAAGAGTGCACAAACATTTGGTAAGATTTTTTAAAGTCCAGGAACAGTGTGTTAGTGGGTGCTTTGATTTTGCCATTTTCATTTGGTTGACTGATTTTTTATCCCATATTTTGATGAGTTTCCATTTGGTAATATTGTTGTTGACGATTTTTACGCTCAAAGAAATTAATCCGCAAGCGGACGGATATCGCTCGTAGTTTTCACCAGGAGTATTCCTAGAGTTATCGAATTCACAGGGAACGAGGGTTTAAAGAGATAAACCTCTATATCTTAATTATTTAAAATACCAGCCAGGTAACGGGGGTTAGGATAAATGAATAGACCGGGACACACACACACGATAAATATTCACAAATAAAGAGAAAGCTACACTAGCTAGATAGACAGCTGGGAGGACAACGAGACAAGTTTAATAAGTTCACAAAGTCGTGTGATCCAGTTTACTGAGCGAGCTTAGGATATTCTAATAGTGGTACACTTGATATTCGTCATCGGAGCTCGGACACTCACTACCACCCACTATCCTGAATTGGAATCCCGAATGGTTATGATCGTTCCGATTTGGCTCTATTGGTCCAAAGCCGGACGATGTGGTTTACGCACGAGATACTTAGTATCTACGGATGGATAGGGCTGTCACCACCTACCACATATACGTGGGCCTGGGTGTAAACCGAGTTAGTCCTAGTCTCAGACACCACGTCTGCGACTATTTCTAATCAATCTTCCTCAGTACTAAAACAAGTTGATCTAGGTTCAATGCCTGGCTCTAACAATATATGAGTGAGAACCTAAACTGATTCCAGACGAATACAAGCTACCGGTAAGGCAAATCTACACAACTCATTTATGTAGATATACTCAGCTCAAATAAAGATCAACACTATAGCAATGAATAAAGTGATCTCACTAATTGAAACAATTAGGACAGGGTACATGAGCTATTACCCGAATTCTCGAAGACACTTCTGGAACTCCGAGCGTCAGCTCAACTTGACTCTAACTAAGAGGTACTCTAATAAGTGGAATGAAAATGTGGAAGTGTTGTGTGTTGTGTTACAAGTGAGGAGAGGGGGTCTATTTATAGTGTTCCGCAGCCAACCGGGGTGCTCCACGTGTAGGGACACGTGTCATCTATCCCTCCTATAAAGGGAAACCCAAGGGAGCTCAAGAGTGGGTCGACCGGCCTAGGGTGGGTCAGCCGACCCACCTTCTTCACCTCCTGGCCGTGGATTTCGTCTAGGATGCTCCCTTGATGGTGTAGATTAACCCCTTAAGCCGGTGGATCAAATGGACTTGCGCAAGAAAGGAATCCAAGGGAATCCTATGCTTATTTGTGAAGCAACCGTGTCCATTCGATCAAACCGACAGTAGTGGATGGTCTAGATGTCCTCATTTTATGTTTTTGTGCCACTAGGGAGAAGACAGAGCTGGATCGGTGACGTGGCTAGGTCGGCCGGCTGACCGAGGCCGGTCGGCCGGCCTGGCTTTTTGCCCGGTCTGGCTCTGGTTTGTCCCATTTTGCACCTGAAGACCCAAAACTCACCAAAACTTGTGAAACTTTATTAGAATAAATAAAATGTTAGTATAAACCTTGATTTTCCCTCGAAAAGCCAGAATTCCGGAATATGTTGACGTATAAAATTGGTGTTTATTTGACGTCAACAAACCCCCCAACTTAAACTTTTGCTCGTCCTCGAGCAAAGAGATCAAATGAGAACCCAGTGGATCAGGATTGCATTAATATCATTATTCAATAAATACTAAGCATACAAAGTTGTACCACATTGTTTATTGACAAAAACTGGTACAAGTGTACCCCAACTTTTATCAAACTCGCGAGGTTTTCAAAATCTCCCCTTTTCTTTTAGCGGTTGAAAGATGGAATAACTTTGATAGAACTTTATCAACTCAGCCCTTTTCAGGCTATGTCTCGGAGTTTTTCTTTTCTAAATGTTTGTTCCTCATTATCACTCTCAGATCTCTCGGTGGTATTTGATCCACACTCAGGCCTTTTTGTTAATGGTCCTCTTTCCTCCTATTCTAAGGTTTATGTGCTCATAGGTATGGAAATGTGGCCTACTTAGGTTGTATAATTTTGTAAAGTCAAAAATAGATCCTAGGGAATTTGGTACTACTTCGCATTCTGGTCATTAGAATAATAACGTCCAGGGATGAGGGAGAGAATGAACTCACACCAAAGGAATGAAGAAACACAAGTGCAAGTGATGAGGGTTACTAATGAGTCCGCCCCATCGGATCTTGTGTTTATGGAAAGGTCTATTTGACTCCTTTATTTGATTCGAGATCATTCCTCAATCTAGAATTTTGAGAGGCTTTTTTTTTATAAAGATAGAAGGAGATGATGGTTCTCTCTTCCTCTTTCTTTTTCTTTTTGTTTGCCTCAATTTTTCTATAATTTTGAGGAATAAATCTTTTATTATTTTGGAAGTCTTTTGGGAGACCAAAAAGGTAGGTATATGGTGGACTCACGAAAAAGAACTTGGCTTCTTTTTGTAGGGATGAATATCTGGCAAGATGTATACTCGTATCCCAATGTGGAATTTAGCATTACCAGATACAAGAGGCTAGCAATCAAAGGGTACGCGAAGGAAATGACCAGCTTTGAAGAGCACTAATTCCTAACGATTTACTTTTGACAAAACTCAACACAACCAGAGTGGCTGAATGAAGGCTTTAAATTTATTTAGCATTTTTGGCTCTGGTAGGATGAAGAAGTCCAATGGGGAACTTCAAAATAATTTTTCTCTTTTCAAAATAAATTCCGAGACTATGCCTTAGTAGGGGCATAAGTAACTAGGTCCTTATCTCTGTTATATCATATCCCTCAACAACTTAGAATTGGTTCAATAATGTCAATTCTCGATGAGCAAGATTAAGCAGGATGACTACTCGTACCAATAATTGTAAAACTTAAACGAGAGTACTAATTTGTATACCCAGCATTTATATCACAATAATAGAGCAATATTCATCATATCCTTTCTAGGTAAAATCAACATTTATACATTTTATTCGAAGGAAAATATTTTTGGTATTTTTTAGATTTTGCAAATTTTTATATTTTTTTATGGCATACTATTAACTAAGAACAAAGCTAAAGCTATTCATATGCGGGGCAAGACAATGCGGGATTTTTGGCAAGGCAGATCAGGAAAGAATTACTGGGAATTAATCTGGCAGGGTATTAGGAAGGCACGGCAAGACAATAAGCAGAGTGGCCACAGCAGGCATCGACAGAGAGCAGGACACACCTATTGAGCCGGAGGGTCAAAACCAATGTGCTGGAACCATGCCGCAAGGGCATCATTCGTGGCTTGTGTTGCGGTGATATTGGCTCTCAGGTCACGAGTGATGTCCTCGTGGTACCTAGTGTGATGGGCCAACGTTTGGTGTACGTGGCCCATATCATCAACTAGGGTATCCATTCTCTGTCCTAAGGTGTGGACGTCTCGTGCGAAGGGCTCGAAGTAGGAAGGATATCTGGCCGATGACGTTCCTCCCCGTCCTATCTCGGGTCCTTGCTCTCGAGGTGAGTGGGTCCATCTGGCGTCAAACTGCCGTGAGCTACCGGCCTCGAAGTTGTACGTGCCCCAACCTCCGTACTCATGTGGAGCAAAGGCGGATGGGTTCCATTGATCCCAACCCGCACTATAGTCGGAGTGATGAGGGGCTGCAGCTGCCCCCGTCCATCGATCATGGTGGGGCTCGCTGGGCTCAGGTTGCTCTCGCTGCTGGCGTGCGCGGCTGCGTGTCACAGGACCAGAGACACTATGCCTATGGGGCTCCAGGGCTCTAAAATCGATGGTCAGCGTCCGGGCTCTGTAGATTCCGAGCCTTGGATTAGGCAAACGGATCTCAGCGGTGGTGCCCGGAAATCTCATGAGATGAGCGTCTGACTCATCAACCCAAAGGATGTGGCCTTGGATGAAATGGTCCTTTCCGATTGTTTGGAATTGTGTGTCTAGAAAGGCCAATTCACAATGTTCTAACAGTCCCATACCATCCGCAATGCGGGTGATTAGGGACATGCAGTCAATATCCCCCTTTTGGTTAATCATCTCTACCCAGTGAGCTACCATATTTGCGGTCGGATTGACGGGCTTTTTATTGACCATTGCAAATAGGTACTGCAGCTCATCAAGGCGCACCGTGCGCATGTCTAGCCTTGAATTAACTACCATTGCCAGCCACCTATTTATGAACCTAAGAGTGGGGTTGTGAATATCATTCATGAGAGGTTTGTTATACTCTTTGCCAGAAATAGATTCCCAGAATTCATCGCGATCAAAGCCAGCTAACCTATCAGGAGTAACTCTACACAAGATGGAAAAGCCTCGATAACTAGTTAGGGACTTTAAAGAACATTCAAATTCTTCATTAAAGAGCCTAAAATAGTATCTACTCCCATCATAAAAAATGCGTAAAGTACTAAAAAATTCAAGGGTTAGAAGGCGCGTACATTTTTCGACGATGGGCGCGAAATTTTCCCATCCAACGGCTTGGAAGGCCTCGTTGAATTCATCCAGAAGGCCGGTCTTGATCAGCAACATCGGGTCGTAAGTTCGTGTGTGCTGAAAAGAATGGCGCCTCAACGCTTCGAAGACTTGCCGCTCTCGGTCGGTATGGAGCACAATTTGTTCCTCCGACACCAAAATCCGTATTCCCGGGGCTGTGCTAGCCCCGGAGGTTGTTGGGGCTTCCAAATATACGTCGTGGTACCCTGAAAATCGAGAATCCACGGACATTGTATCCCCAGATTGGCTCTCCACGACCTCGGTCGGAGTATGAGTCCGATCCGAGCTGGACGAGCTGAATCGTTTGTGGACGCCCTTCGCTCGCTTAGCGATGGTGCGGCCAAACTTATCATACCATGACGACATTTTTCCTGCAGAGGTTAGGACGAACAAATACCCGAAGGATATACGAAAGTGTTTACAGGTTAGTCGTCCAAAATTAGTCGTCACAATTAGCAGTTCTTTGCCTCCACAAAATTATTTTTGCTTGATTTTTTTAGTTGGCAGTATGCGTGCAAATGAAAGCAAATATGCAGTGCAGAGGAGAGTTGCAGGCGAGATCATGCAATCACCGCAGGGATGTGATCTCAACCTGCAGGTCACCCCCGTATTTATAAATTTTCTTAATGCATGATTAGTGATAAACATGGGAATAAATGCATGATTAAGGGAGACAAATTATCCTACCTAGTGCCTATATGGATAGAGTGGTGGGTGTAGTGGAAAATGAGTGGTTGAGATGAGGTGAAAAGACCCACCCACTTGGGGGTGGTTGACAGAATTAAGTGGGTCGATCGGCCTAGGTGGGGTCGGCCGGCCCCACTTTTTCACCAATTTATTTTTTTTCACATTTTTGTATTTTTATAGGCAGGATAAATGCATGGTAAAAATTAAATATGCTGTGAAAAATGCACGAAAAATAAATATGAATGCAAGATAAACTTCCGGCTTACCTCCCGGTGAGGGCTCGAGTTTTTTGTTTTCGCGGTCGACGAGTTGGACCGCATCCAACCTTCAGTTGTCTTAAATTAGTTCCGCAGCCGAAGTTGCTACGGCAGGTTGAATTTCTTTCTTACGCCACACTTGTTTGTCCTTCGCACCAATGACTCCAGATTTTGTCGAAAGTTTTTCGGGAGATCAAAACCGGTCATCCACCGCTCTGCTAGTTCCACAGAACAAAGACGGAGCAGGGTAATACCCGTTAAACTAGGCTGGTATATTAAATAATTTAGATGTAGGTTTTGGAATTTTTTTTATCACTTTTTGAGAAACCGTTGCGTTCCCCTGCAACGGCGCTAGAAAACTTGTTGGCGATTCTTACGCTCAAAGAAATTAATCCGCAAGCGGATGTATATCGCTTGTAGTTTTCACCAGGAGTATTCCTAGAGTTATCAAATCCACAGGGAACGAGGGTTTAAAGAGATAAACCTCTATATCTTAATTATTTAAAATACCAGCCAGTCTAGGTTACGGGGGTTAGGATAAATGAATGGACTGGGACACACACACACACACACACGATAAATATTCACAAATAAAGAGAAAGCTACACTAGCTAGATAGACAGCTGGGAGGACAATGAGACAAGTTTAATAAGTTCACAAAGTCCTGCGATCCAGTTTACTGAGCGAGCTTAGGATATTCTAATAGTGGACTTAATATTCGTCGTCGGAGCTCGGACACTCACTACCACCCGCTATCCGGAATTGGAATCCCGAATGGTTATGATCGTTCTGATTTGGCTCTACTGGTCCAAAGGCGGACGCTGTGGGTTACGCACGAGATACTTAGTATCTACGGATGGATAGGGATGTCACCACCTACCACATATACGTGGGCCCGGGTGTAAACCGAGTTAGTCCTAGTCTCAGACACCACGTCTGCGACTATTTCTAATCAATCTTCCTCATCACTAAAACAAGTTGATCTAGGTTCAATGCCTGGCTCTAACAGTATATGAGTGAGAACCTAAACTGATTCCAGACGAATACAAGCTACCGGTAAGGCAAATCTACACAACTCATTTATGTAGATATACTCAGCTCAAATAAATTTCAACACTATGGCAATGGATGAAGTGATCTCACTAATTGAAACAATTAGGAAAGGGTACAAGAGCTATTACCCAAATTTCCTAAGACACTTCCGGAAATCCGAGCGTCAGCTCGACTTGACTCTAACTCCCAACTTCTACTAACTAAGAGCTACTCTAATAAGTGGAATGAAAATGTGGAAGTGTTGTGTGTTGTCTTACAAGTGAGGAGAGGGGTTCTATTTATAGTGTTCCGCAGCCAACCGGGGTGCTCCACGTGTTGGGACATGTGTCATCTATCCCTCCTCCAAAGAGGAACCCGAGGGAGCTCAAGAGTGGGTCGGCCGACCCATCTTCACCTCCCGGCCGTGGATTTCGTCTAGGATGCTCCCTTGATGGTGTAGATTAACCCCTTAAGCCGGTGGATCAAATGGACTTGCGCCAGAAAGGAATCCAAGGGAATCCTATGCTTATTTGTGAAGCAACCGTGTCCATTCGATCAAACCGACGGTAGTGGATGGTCTAGATGACCTCATTTTGTGTTTTTATGACACTGGGGAGAAGACAGAGCTGGATCGGTGACGTGACCAGGTCGGCCGGCCTGGCTTTTTGCCCGGTCTGGCTCTGGTTTGTCCCATTTTGCACCTGTAGACCCAAAACTCACCAAAACTTATGGAACTTTATTAGAATAAATAAAATGTTAGTATAAACCTTGATTTTCCCTCGAAAAGCCGGAATTCCGGAATATGTTGACGTATAAAATTGGTGTTTATTTGACGTCAACAATTGTTCAACATGCAATTTCTTCATGTGCGAGGATGACTGTGAGATGTATGTGGGAAAAATGTGATAAATGTAAGAGACGCTCGTTTGTCATTACACCGATGAAACCCCAACAAATATGGATGAGGTGATAGCCTTTTTGTTTGAATTGA
Organism: Raddia guianensis; assembly: GCA_036346415.1. NCBI lineage: Eukaryota > Viridiplantae > Streptophyta > Magnoliopsida > Poales > Poaceae > Raddia > Raddia guianensis. The sequence continues at coordinate 46,982,019 of CM070535.1, read as the reverse complement.
AGAATGATCAGGAGTTAGGCAAGAGGATAGCCAACATCGAGAAGATTTGCATCGTGTTATTGCTATGCTAGTAGCCATAATGCTCATGCTGAAGTATTAATGGCAATGATAGATACTATGTTATGTAATGTTGGTGCCAATGTTCTGTCATGTAACTCATAGTAGCTATGTTATTGGACTGAATGTATATGCGTGTAATATGAGACAAGGTTTGCATGTTTTCAATCTACGTTGTGAAATGTTAGGTTCCCTTGTTTAACTTTTGTGCAATGTCCAAGTTATTTCAACAAGTATATGCATTATTAAGTAAACAATGTATTTGTTATTTATTCAAGTTCGATGTTGACAACAATGTGCAAGTTTGCGCATGTTATATAGATACAATGTGAAAATTCACATAGAAAGGTGGCCTAGAATAATTTCACAACAATTGCACATAGAAATCACACAGCATATCAACTAGAGTGAATACCTAGGAAGGAGATAAAATCACAATAGTTGCATAAAGAATTTCTAGAAAGAAGATAATTCATAGCAATTGAAGCAAGACACACATTGTCTACCTAGTAGATACATATCACTTTTTTTTGGATGGCCTTTTTTCTTGCCTGATCTCATGATTTTGGATTTTGTTTGCCTAGTAGGTGTGCATGGACTGCTTGGTGTAGCTTGATGTCGGGACCTGCCAAACGCAGTCGGATCCTATTGGCACTAAAAATGTTTTAGCCAAAACACACTTGAAGCTTAGGGTTCAGATACTATTGACACCAAATTAGGGTTCACGATGTGCCAGGCGATTTGATCGTGCAATCAGCATGGAGGAAAGACGTAATCAACTATTAAGAGACGATTAGAACTATAAAATATTGAACCTGAAACACAAGGAAACATATCCAAATAAAGCAAATGGGTAATGAAACTATTGGTTTATATGTAATACATTTTGAGTAAGATAAGTTAATTTATTATCAAGTCAACAAAGTTAACAAGAAAATAGGATAAAGGATGAACATTCTACTATGAAGTCAAACAAGTTGCCAATATAGTAGAAAGAAAAGGTAAACAGAGTACAAGCTAAAAGCATGATTAAATAGCACGTAAACTGAACGATAAATGATCTAACAGCCGATCCTAATGCGACTAGATGATAGAAAGTGGAAACCAAGCAAGAAGATCGGACTAAACCGAGATAGTTCTAACCTGAGGTTTACATGGAAATCAATTGAAAGTTGAGGCGACAAATCTACTCTAAACTAGGCCTAGCGCGAGAAAATATACGAAATTAAAGAGGTAGATTTGAATTGGTTGATTGTCGGTCCTTTACACGGCCTCAAAGCCAAGTATATACACATGGGCACACCCGGCATATTTTGCCGTGTTTTCCATGGAATCAAAATGATATATTCCTATTTTATCTCCAATTCTGACACAAACTCTCATGTCTTGGATTCCCATCGTTGCCTTCCTTTTCGATTCTGTGTTGACCCAAACTCGACCCAATCTTCATATTCCTTTTCCAAACAATGATGTCGGTCCAATTCCATTTTCTATTGTTAATACATGCCCAAGTTTTGGAGTATATTTTATAACATACTTAATGGTAAACTTGCTATGATCATACCTTTGCCACCTTAGTAATATTATTTAATTATTCATGCTGCCATCCTTGTTTAGTTTGTTTAAAAATTTCTTAGTATTGCCATTAGTCAAATATTCTTTTGACATGCTGGCATTATCTTGATAATGAGTTGTTGGTGAAAATACCCTTGTCATGATAGTTGGGCCTAGATCAAGGTAGTGGGTGCTACCTATGTTTTCCAAATGGTTTTCAACCCTGCGTTGGGTAGATGGTTGCAAGGAGGGTGCAATATCGCACGAGATTTATTTCCAGTGTGGGAACCGCCCAAGTTTGTAAGGAAAAACACAAGTAGTACAACCATGAAGTACTTGTATGTGCAACCCTAGTTGAGTAGCCTTTTTACTCTTAGTTCGGGCATTTCATAAGGAGGCATAGGGAAACAAAGATCGACCATGTACTACATGACACAAGAGGGGGCTTCTGTCAACCGAGCGCATTGTCACAGCGGTGGAATCCTTAGTGGGAATTCCTAAGCTAGCAGAAGGTTGGCTGAATACTTTCTGGTGTTCATCTCGCTTTGGGTGACTCAAGGGGATGTTCATTTCTTACAGGTAAAGCATAAAACTCTACAAAGTAGAAACATTAATGAAAGCCATGCGCACGATGAAGGGTGGACGATAGTGGCATGATCACAGTTGTAACTTTATCCGCTCTTTCTTATAAATGTTTTGAACGGGTTTTGCTATCATGCGGTGGGTGTTGTGAGGGTACAAGGAAAAGCCACGGTTAGCACCATGCGATAGCCTAGTTTTGGGTAACCCGGTTGGTGCCGAAATTTCAAAGTAAAATATTCATATGATTCAAAGGTCGGTACTCTTTACAAAATGATTTTAAATTAATAGGAGTTCAAAAAATGGCTTTAATCAAGTAAACCCAACCACTCCTTGAAACCCCTTTGCATGCCTATGTCATTTCATTTCTGAGTGTTAAATATACTCAACCTCATGTTTCAACCATGGGGTTGCTCAATCCAACGAGCAGTTCCTATTTTGGAGTATCATGAGTCCGAAGAAGGATACCCTAGGAAGAGTTTGCCACTGGAGTCCAAGACGAAGATTTTGCCAAAACCTAGGAGCTCGCCCTACAACTTGCTTGTGGGATATGTTTAGTTGCTGTTTAATTTGTAGTTGAACTTATATTTTATTTTTTTCGTTGTTATAGACATGTGTGCCGAGCTATATGTATTGGCATGCACACTCTAATGTAATAATATACTTCGATGATGTCATTTGATCCATCGATCTGAAATCTGTGCATAGTAGCTTACTTGATTCAGGGACTAATATAGGTAAGACACAGAAGGGGAGCAACTCTATTATCGGGTACTGACAGATGTTTCATTTGATAAAGCAAAAATGTTTAATGATTTGTTTCCCGTATTATGGCGCATCCTCTTTTAGAATAAAAAAGTGTACTTCACCCGTGAACTTCATGACATGTCCGTTTAACCCCCCTTGGAATTAAAATCTAGGTATTTAACTGAAGGATCTAGATGTAGCCTAGAGGGAGGTGAATAGGCTTTACAAATTTTCAACAAATAATAAGCATAGCGGAAAACAATATCGGATGTTACGATGTTTATATCGGATAGTTCGATAATCAAACTATCTGATATGTAATCAGACTATCCGATATTGCTGAAACTAGGGTTTAAAACACTTTGGTAATTTCAAATATACCACCTACACCAAAAGGGGTTAGAGAGCAATAAAAAAGTAAATCAAGAGAAGTAGACCCAAGTCCACAAGGAGACTTTAAAAAGTTGTTCTTGAAGTTCGGATCTTTAAGAAGATCCTACGTCTCTGTTGAGGCTGCTCAATCACACTTGAGCCGAGGTCTCTCTTGACCCTTAGCCTCCCGGGTTGCACCAAGCACTTCCGGTTTCACTCTTTGGATCCTTCCCTTTCTGAGGCACTCGTAACTGTATAGAAGCCCTCAAACTCCAAGAGTAACAAATCCGGTGGAAAACCAACTTGGAGATGTGACCAACTGCTCATGGATGAATCTTGATCAACACAAAGCACTTAGATCTAGCGTCTCCACTCTCACAAGGATGCAATCAATAAGATTTGAAGTGGGGGAGAGGGGGAAGGTGAGGAACTAGGGTTACAATAAGTGCTCAGCTGGAGTGAATGTGAAAGGCAACCCTTGCTCGTGGGGTGGGGGGGGGGAATACTACCACTCATCAACTAGTTGTTTGCTACTGACAGACATCGGATTGTCCGATGTTAAACATCGGATAGTCTGATATGAAAGGGAGTAAAACCTGACGCAATGGCTATTTTTGTGGTTTCTGGAATGATTCTAAAGATATTCAAATAAGAATCAATCAATAAGGAGTCAAGTCATCTCGGATAGTTTGATAATATTATCAAATAGTACGATAGTTTTGGGATCTGAAGAACAGAATGGGGTCGATCGGACCAAGCATTGGATAGTCCAATATATATCAGAACATTCCAGGGAAAATATCAGATAGTCCGATACTTTTGTGAGTTCAAGAAAGAGAGGGGTCGATCGGCCCAAGCATCAGATAGTTCGTTCCACATCGGAACATTCCTGGGAAAATATCGGATAGTCCGATATTTTTGCGACTTTGAGACAAAGAGGGGTCGATCGGAGCAGGGATCGGAACATTCCGATATACATCGGATATTCCAGCTCAACATCGGATAGTTCGATGTGTTTTTAATCAAAACACCCTTAAATTTGATTGGTGGATAGAATATTCCAAGATTCATCTACCATGAGCACTGAGACCATGTAGAAATGGTCTTTCGTCGCACCCGTCTTAATAGTATAGGGTGTCTTTATACTCAAAATAAAATTAAAAGATCTAGGTCTAAACTCCACACACCGTCTTCTCTTTTTGTCTTCCAAGACTCCGTAAGCATCTCATAATTATTTCACAAGAACAAAATCTATCCATAAACTTATTAAACATATTAGTTTTTTAATTGCTCGTGATTTATCACCAAAACCCACATAGGGCCTAGATGCACTTTCATTAATCACCAAACTTCTTTAAGTTGTGCAAATAACCTCTAGTAGGCTGTTTTGAACGCGGTTTTACCTACATGGCTATCTAGGTGAGGAAGTATCTTCTACCCACTACCTAGGCAACCACTGTAGCAAAAACCGCTTTCAAAAACTATTTTTTTACTCCATGGCTAAATAGGCATGGCATGATTGTTTGGGGTGAATCAGACTTTTATGAAAAGGGCCTTTTTGCTTAGTATCAAAAGTTAATAAAACCGATATTTTCGGACAGGCGCATCATTGAAGTGCACAACGACTAGGGGTGGAAACAAGCCGAGATTGAGTGAGCCAACGGCTGGCTTTGCTTGGCTCGCTCAATTCAAGGCTCAGCTCGTTCACCACACGAGATGTAGAAAAATAAGCTCGGCTCGGGCCCGTTCAAAGCTTGGACCAGCTCATGAGCCTGATGAACAAATTGATTAGGGATCTTGAGGACTTTCTAGGTTGTATTAGTGGTATATCTAATTGTATGCAAGTCGGTGGGCCAACTGTTAGTGATATGGGCTGAACAGGTACCTAGAAATCCACGAATCCACAAGCTACGAGCGAGCCAATGTTAGCTCAGCTTTTTTTTTATCGAGCTAAAAAAAAGCTCGAGCTTGGGCTCGTTGGCCTAAACCGTGAAAGCTACAGGCAGCTTGTGAGCTTCGAGCCCCAGCCCTAAACAACGATAAAATTGGTTTGGGCCTTCTCATTTTCGCCCGCGATGCCATACGACACCAGGCCCATTACACAGTCCATAAATCTAGCATGTGAGTAATGTATTATAGGTTTCGGCCTCAAGAATTGCAGTCCCAAAGACGCCGCCTTCCCCCTCTTCCCCCCGCGTAGTGCCACGCCGTCATAGCTATGAGAGCATGTACAATGGTTGAGACAACAACCATCTCTAACCATTGTCATGTCACTTATAGAGATGACTTAGAGATAACTCATAGAATGGTAGAAATGGCTTAGAGACAACTGCACATTTTTTATGACACTTAATCACACATAAGATTTCTTAATTCGTGTGTAGAGTCATCTCTTACATTGGAGACGGCTCAACTCTCTATGCACTCCCTCTCTCCTCCACATCATTATCTATCCAACATGGCAAACCATATAGATGGCTTAGAGACAGCTGATGTGTACCATTGTACATGCTCTGAGACTCTCCCCACACCCCTGCGCTAGCTTCCCTACTCTCTGGAAGAAAATTGTACGGCACCCAGTGCCACACAAGGCACCTTGGAACCCCTTTTTCTATCTCTCTCCTCTCCCTCCATCTCCTCATTTCTTTCCCTATCTCCTCTCTCTTTCCTCTCTTTGTCTCTCTCTGGGTGCCATGGTGGCACCGGGTGCCATATAATTTCTTTCCCCACTCTCCGTGGCAAATCCTCCCCGCGCAAGACGGCACTAGGATTTAAGTGGAGGATTTGATATGCCCTTGTATATACTGCGCTAATCCCTACGCGCTCTCATTCTTATTCTCAATCTCAATCTCCGTGATAAAGTATTTGTTTCTACTGCCAGGTAGGTACTAGCGAACATGTACCCTTGCATAATAACACACTAAAGTAGTAATCTTTCAACACTGGCTAGCATGGGGGATTCTCATTTCTCAACCAGGCTAGCAAGATAATTTCGATAATTTTGTTTGACTTGTTTTATGGTCCTTAGGCAAGTCTTTGAACAAAAAAATATTAATTAGCATCCAAATTATTTTTAGTTTAAACAAGAATAGATAAGTTCGATAAGGTGAGGCGAGTTGGCCTGACTGATCTGGTCAACAATCCAGATACTTTAATCATTAGCATTATGGGTATGAGCCGTAAGCATTATGTCTCCTTTGACTTCAGGAGTTTCCAGAAAGTTGCATGGGGGAGGTTAGCACTGTAATTGGGATGTAGTTAAGTGGAGGTAGCCAATGTTAATTGGGATCCTAGTGATAAGCACTCAAAGGGCAAAAACATCTTTTCATAATAGGGAAAGGATTAATAGGAATTAAATAAGAAATGGTGTATTAATTATTGAGTGACATTTGTTTAGAGTGGCATATTATTAATTACCTTCTATAGGATGGCAAATATTGATCGAATCAATTTCCAATATGTAAGTTAAATTGTGCAAAACATTTCGTCTTTATTAATGTCCCATCTTGGCCTGCTGGTGTTCCTCGGGGAAGAGGTGGTACACATGGTGGAAGACAATTCCAGGCGGGTGGCGTCCGATTGGAGGAAGAGGCTCGCATTGCGGTGGTTTCAACAACAACTTTGGATAGCCTACTGGTGGTCGAGGTGAGTTCTGGAACGATCCCTGGGCTAGTAGTGGTGCGACAGGTGATATCTGAAGAGGAGGCTGACAACCTCCTTTGTGGGGCGCTCGCCACGGAAGATCGGCGGAATGGTCTGTCTGGAGGATTCCACGAACGGGTAGGGGGCATGGGAGCTTCTCGCAAACTACGCAATGTGGGGATGAAGTCGAAGACAATCAATTTGGAATCCACCAAGGCAAGTGCAACAGGGATGGAGACCAAAGGTCAACGATATGCAATACAAGGGGGTAGGTTCGGATCAAAAGGAGATGGTTGATCCTGTCCTTCGTAGGAAAGAGGAGAAAGATAGTGGGAACTATTTCTGATGTGGCAGGAAAGGGCACAAACTCGCTGAATGCAACTTCCCAGTGAAATGCTTGTGCTGTGGCCAAGAAGTACACATGGCTAGGAGGTGCGCAAATAAAAAACGATGGGAGTTTGTAGCACAATTGTGTGGTTTTCACTCTGAAGCTTTGGGGTTCTTCTTGACAGAAGTTGTTTAAGTGGAAGTTGTTAACAAATACAATGAGTGCGCTATTATGGTTTTGGTGGAGAAGGGTCTGATCACTTTGGAGGTATTGTCATCTGAACTTGGGGATTATTTTGTGGGTGATTGGCAAGGATAAATCTTTGCTATCAAATAAGGGCAATTCATAGTGCAATTTCCAAATGTTAAGGAGGTGGAGAAGATTTCTAGTTTCCCATCAATCCATATGAAGTCAGGGGCAGCTATGCTGAAATTTGAGCCTTGGAACAAGGAGGATGAATCGATTGGTTACTTGCAAGAAATATGCATAAAAGTGAGAAACATACCTAGAAGAAGAAGAATATACCAAGTGGCATGTAACATTAGGCTCAATGATTGGAATCACCACTGATATTGACCTAAAAGTTTGAGGAATCTAGACTATGTGAGGATTAAAGTTGAAGTCAAAGATGCTTCTGTTATTCCATAATTAGGTGAAGGGGTGATACTCAATACCATATATGAGTTTTGTCTTGAGATTAAGGAAGACTTCATTAGAGATCCTGAGCCAAAAATGGGAATAGCTGTTAAAACCAGTGATAAAGAATATAGGATGACACCTCTCAAAGGGCAATCTTCACAACGCTCCAGCTCTTCCAAACAAAAGGGCGTGGCTAAGTATAAATCAGGGGGGAATCTGCAGTAGCTGACAATGATGGCAATGGTCATAAGAAGCATGATGGAAATGAAGCAACTCCAATAATGGCAAATTATGAAACTGAAAGGGTCAACCAAGGGGGAACAAATTTGGACAATGGTAAAGAATCCCAATTCAATGTTGAAACAGGTATGATATTGTTCAATGCTAGAAAGGGGATGGCTTTGCACAATGTTGAGAAAGAGGATCACAATCAACTTAATGAGGAGGTTACAGGTCTTGCTGCTGATCTAAACATTTAGGAAGATGATCTGCTCCAGATTAAACTAGAAGAATGCAGAGCAACTCACAATGGTCAGTCTCTCTTCACTATGAATGACAATGTAAGCACCTGCCAGGACATGGTTATTCAAGCTTTGAAGAAAGTCAGAGTTCCTTATATTCTATGGGATTCCTCTAGAATTGAACATGCATGGGAGACTAACTTTGGATAGGATCAGTGTGCTAGGATCCCTTATGGTACCCTTGGCAGGTTCCTATCTGTTAATCAGTGTCAAAGTAAAAATTTGGAAGATAGTTTACAGAAAGAAAATATTCACAAGTCTAGTGTGCGCATAGAAAAAATTTTAGAAAATTAGGTTGAGGAAAAAAATACAAAAGGTCGACTGGTGATGTCAAAGGAAATCTGTGAGCACATCGAGGTGTTGGTGCAACATGACAAATCTGTTACTGTCCTAGGGGGACAACTAACAGTCCTCTAAAGAGAAAACTATTCTACACAACTGAGCAACAGAATGCTTAGCAACAAGTTCCTACAAGAAGAAGCAAGAGGCTTATGGTATGAAGTACCCCAATTCTGGAAAAACAACTAAATTCTCCAAGAAGATGAATTTGGAAGGTACATCAAACCTAACTCATTTCAATTCCTTTTCAGTTATAAGTAGTGATAATTTGATAGCATTAGCAAAAAATGTAGTGTCTTTTAGTAAGGATACTTATGATACCATAGATTTGTTAAAAGATCTAGAATGTGCTAGATTAGACCTGCGTAAAAGAAATTTAGACGTTAAAGACAAGGGAACAAGTGAGGACAAAACACATCACTCTGTTCCTACCAAGGAGTTGGTATAGGAGTTAGATTTGGATGATTCTTCATAGAACTCTGATGATAACTTGGAGGATGGGTTTTCTAATGTTATTTCTAGAAATCATAAAAAGATTAAGATTGTTAGGGATAATGTTAGGTTACAAAACTCTAGAGCAATCGATAAAGTGTCTCCAATGGGAAAGCAGAGGGCTGGTTGTTCCATGCATCACAAACAAGTGAGGGGAGGGAATAATTATAAAACAAATTCAAAATGAATTGTGTGATCTGGAATTGCATAGGCCTAAATAAGTAAGGGGTGCATAATTATATCGGAGAGTTGATATACATTAAAAATAAGATTTCATAGGGTTGGTGAAGACCAAGATGATAAATTATAATAATTGTTTTCTTAGAAAACTAGACAATGAATTGAGAATAAACTGATACTGGGTTGATTCTAGAGGGAGATCTGGATGGATCCTCCGTGGAATTGATTCATACAGATTTGATGTCTTGAGTATCAAGTAAGGCAAATTCATGTTATTATTAAATCCGTGGAAAATTAGTGGAAAATGTAGGAGTATCCTAACAGTTTATGATCCTCCTGATTGAGAAAACAAATATGGTTTTGTTGATGAGTTGATGATTTTTTTTGTAATCATACCACCTGTCGTTGGATGGTTGGGAGATTTCAACATGACTTGATTCCATGTGGATAAGTGTTCTGGAAATATTGATATCGAAATGGACAAACTTTTTAATGATTTTATTGAAGACAACTATTTGAGAGAATTGAAATTAATTGGTGGGTATTACACATGGTCCAACAATCAAATGAAACCCATTTTGGCCAAGCTGGATAGAGTTTTCATCAATGGTGAGTGGGAAATGGAATCACCTCTCTCCAATATTAGAAAAATTCCTAAATGTTTCTCGGATCATAACCCAATCTTTTACAGATCAGATAATACAGAAAAGATGCTAGAAGAGGTTTCAGGTTTAATAACAATTTAAGCAAGTGGAATTCCTTCAAAAAATTGAGCAAGTCTGGGATAAGCCAGTGGTGACTTATTCGAGTTTGGACTTAGTGTTAATTATATTAAAATGAATTAAAAAGATGCTCAAAGGATGGGGGCATTAAATATGGATTACAAACAAAAGAAAAAATAGAGATAATACAAAATCTGAAAAATATGGAAGATAGCTTTGATTTAATCTCAGAGGAGGTGAGAGATAAAATAAATCTTATGTCCAAAATTCAGGTGATTCATGAACAAGAAGAAGCATATTGGCATGCTAGGACACATGCCAATTGGTTTTTAAAACAGGATACAAATACTGAGTATTTGCACAGGTTTGCTAATGGGAGGGAAAGAAAAAAACATAGTTTTAGCCTTGCAGAATGAGCATGCAGTGGCTGAGGAGGAGGGTGATATTGTTAATATGGCCACGGATTATTATAAGGGACTTTTTTCAAATAATGGAATACGTTATGAAAAAATAACTTTCTCTGACACATGGGATATTCATGAGATGGTGAGCATAGAGGAGAATATAGAGCTTTCAAAGCCCTTCTTGGATGAGGAGATCAGGAAGGCAGTTTTTGAAATGGATCATAATAAAGTACTAGGGCCTGATGGTTTACCCATTGAGTTTTATCAAGCTTGATGGGAGGTCATGAAATAGGATATGATGCAAATTTTTTCTGACCTTTTTCTTATCATAAACTAGACATCAGAAGACTTAGCTATGGCCAAATATTCCTTCTCCCAAAAAACAGATGCTATATATCATGGTCCAGCATTTTAGACCAATTGATATGCTTATATAGAATCATTACTAAAGTGTTGACTAATAAGATTGAAGGAGTTCTCAATAGAATTATTTCAGACTCTCAAAATGCATTCCTGAAAAATAGATATATAGTCGAAGGGATTATGTGTTTACATGAGATCATGCACTCTGTCAAAGGCACTGGAAAATGTGGGGTGTTCCCAAAAGTGGATTTTTAAAAGGCATAAGACAAAGTAGACTGGGGGTTTCTTTTTCATATGTTGGAAATCAGAGGATTTTATGCTAAAATGCTATACTAGATTAAACAAGTAGTCATGGGTGGTACTCTAAGTGTGAAGATTAATATCATGGTTGGGCCTTATCCTCTCTCATTTTCAATGTTGTAGCAGATTGTGTGTCAAAAATTATTAGAGTGGAGCATAATAAAGGCATGGTCAAAGGGTTAGTCCCAGAATTAACAAAGGGGGTAGATATATTACAATATGCAGATGATACCATTATTTGTATGGAGCATAACATTGATGCAACTGTTAAATTTAAGTTCATTATGCCAATGTATGAAGCACTCAAGCCTTAAAATTAACTTTCATAAGAGTGAAGTTTTTTTTATCAGTGCAGACGAGACTATCTGAAGACCCAAGCTAGGTGGCTAGAGGTGGGTGAATAGATGCCACAAATTTTCGACGCTACCGTTTTCACCAAAACACGGGCAACTTGACAATTATGTGTACCTATAACATGCATGACTAAGAGTCATGGAATATGTGGGAATTTTCCATTCACAATCCTGGTTATCAAGTATCCAAAAGAGAGGAATCAATTCAAATCTTGCTTTAAAAAAGAAGACCAAGCCAAATGATCAAAACCACTTTCAGAAAAGTAAAAGCAGATTCTTCAGAATTTATTCTCACTTGGAGCAGAGAGATGGTGGCTTTCTGTTGCACCAAATATTGTGGGAATTTTTCTCCCTATGAAACCATGAGTCATGAAGCAATCCACCAAAAATATCCTCAAAATTCCATGCACAGAAAATATGAAAAAGCAAACACCACGAGCTGTCAAGAACTTCAAGCAGAAAGTTTGGGGCTCGGTTTTCACTTCATAGCTCCCACATGGAGAAACCAGTGGACTTAAAAGTTTTACCACAAATGGGTGTATAAGTCACACATCTTTTCCAACTGGAAACATCTCAAAATGATTTTTCTAGAGTTTTCTAAAAATATTTTACTGACTGCTGCACGGATGAACGTTTCTGAACGGATTAGCAACAAGTCAATAACTTGATCTCTTGGCTCTCATATGGTTACAAAGTGTGTATCAAATCATATTAAGAACCTCAAGGCATCATAGACCACCAATAATCAGCAAGAAATCATCCAAGTGTTTCTCAAAATAAGAGCTCCAAAAAGAAAAATGAAAACAAGAAGAAATAGGAGCAAATCAACACAACATATTCATGGAGAAGAATGATTTCATTGCATAGAATTTGGGGGACAAACCACAGTAAATGTGGTTACAAGCACTCTAAGTGCCACACAAAACACACCCAACTCACCCTCTCTATTTCTAAAATTTTCAGCTCTAAGGGGATGATGAGGAGGTGCTCTCCTCCCCCTCTATTTATAGCCCTAAACCGTAGAGCCCATCTCCACACTTCATTTGAGGATGAGTGGTGTACAACTTACACACTATAAGACACACTTCAGAGAGGGCATATTCTCCACATATTCCTTCGGGAAATATCTTCATAGCTTTCTCGGTCGCCAGCCCAAGCCTGGGCCCACCGATCAGGTCAACTTCGCCATCACGTTACCGACGCCGCAGCCTCCAGCCGCCTCGGATTCCTTGCCATGGCTAAGCTTCTCGTGTACACCACCTCATGTGACCGCCAGGTCATTGAACCCGGTCTCCTGCACACCTCCGGACGCACCAGCCTCCAATTGTCCCCGCGAAGCGTCAACCACGTACCCGCCAATATGCGCATTACTGAGGTGAACACACACGAAACCAACACACCATACCTCACCTGCAAAGTTAGTTTATCACAAAATTTCCATCATCACAATCCCTTCGTGACATCACAATTAGGAAGTCATAACACATCACATGTCAGCTTAACAAATTCCACCGGACTGCGTCCGATCAAACCATTCCCTAGCCTAAGCTCAACACAATGGTCACGTTCTAATTCCACGGCAATTTCCAAAAATGCAGCATCTAATAATTCTTCAAAACACTTCAAATTCCATCTTGCCACATATATTCATCATCAAACTGGGGTACCCTCCACATGGGGTCTCAACACTCCCCCTTGATGAATATATGGACAAACCCTCGAAAAATATTTTGAAGTTTTTGCATTTGTCGAACAAGGCATGTTGGAAATACCGAATCACACTTGGAGCAAAAGATAGGAACACATGTGTTCAAAATCTCCAAGTCGCGAAAGTCAAAGCTTCCGAAAAAATCATCCCCTTTTTTCAAGAAATGCATGTTGATGTCTTTTTCAATTCTCCCTCTTTTGGCAATATAGACATCAAGAAATTTTAAGGAACAAGCACAAAGCATGATGCAAATGCAAATGCAAGTCCTAGCGAGTTTTGAAAATTATCCATTTGAACGTGAAGCACATGGCAAAGATGCTCGAAACAATGCAATTTTTGTTCGGTGCTCATAAGTTCAAGAGATGCTAGTAAATCGATTTTTTATATTGAAAGATGTGGCTTAGAAAATCACAATCAAATATCGCGGCATGACAAGACATAAAGACAAGTTCAATAGAACACCACATGCAACCTTTGGAAATCAAAGTAGCTTCAAATCGACAACTCAACTAACTAGCATTTTAGTTTTTTTATTTTTTTAAACACTTTTGAATGCATCCACAGGTTTAAAGCGAGCAATTGCTAGCAAGGCACATCCCAATGATCACTGTAAATGACCTCCTAGGTCACTATCCTACTGTGTGTGTTTTTGCATTTTGATTGAATTTAGGCGGGAGAGCCTCTAGCTGAATACAAATAACCGACGGTGCCTAGCATTACACTGAGGGAATCACACGTCTTGGCTATCCGATTTCCTTCCAAGTTCATGCCTCTTGTGTGCAATGGCAAGCCATCTCGTAAAGGATAACCGATGAAAACTCTCCAAAACTTGAAATTGCATATTTTTGGTTTTTCAATTTCCAGGAGCAAGATTTGGCCAACAGAAGATTTCACCAAGTTGCAAGTATGACTGAAAGAAGACTGCAAACGCCTCATCAAGCAACAATATTCAGAAGTTGAAAATCTCATGCCACATCAAAGTTTTTGGAAAACCAAAAGCAATGTCATTTTTAGACTAGACACCAATTGAACGAGCTAGCACAAGCTGAAATGTGAATAGTCTCGACATCTTGCAAAGTCTAAATTTAAAAGCATAATATGCAAAGCTTCAAAAATAAAAAGAAGTCTATATGCTAATGTAAAGTTTCCTAAAAACTCCCCCTCAACAAGTGAGTCAACAGTTTCATCCCAAAAGAATGTGCATTAAAAACAGCAACAATGAATAAGAAGCCGAAAAACCATGAAAATGCAACTGGGCAAAACACAAAGAATTAGGCAAGAACATAAATCACTCAAGCTCAGACTCGCTCTCATCTGCCGCCTGCGACTTACAAGAAAAGACAACTCTACACCTCGGTTACTAGAGATATGAAACAGACCCTGTCTACCCAGAGACCTATAAAACTGTGTGGGATCAAATTAACCAGAGGAGAGAAGGAAGTCTATTACGCATGATAGCAACCTAAGCACAAGATGAGAGGTCCTTGCCAAAGCACGCCAGAAGTCTAAGTGAATAATGTGCTGACAGCCTAATTCAGACTAACCAAGCCCAAATGCACCACAGATGCAATGCAGGAAAAACGAAAAGAATATATTACATATAGTACAAGTAGCCCAAACTCCCCCTGACTATAAGCTAGCCAAGCTCACAACCCCGAGCTCTCCCCTAAGAGCCTCAAACCTAGCTTTGTCCAGTGGCTTGGTGCATATATCAGCCAACTGACGGTCGAACTCAACAAACTGCAAGACTATGTCAGCCTTCTCCACATAGTGTCTAAGAAAGTGATATCTCAGCTCAATGTGCTTTGTCCTAGAGTGTTGCACTAGGTTTTTGGCAATGTTGATGGCAGAGGTGTTGTCATAGAGAAGTCGCACACTTGCTTGAACCAACCCAATGTCCTTCAAGGTAGAGCAGAGCCAAACAACCTGACTGCAACATGCAGCAGCGGCAATGTACTCCGCCTCAGCAGTGGACGGCGCAACACTCGACTGCTTCCTAAAGAACCAAGAAACAAGAGAAGCGCCAAGAAATTGGTAGGTGCCAGAAGTGCTCTTCCTATCTATCCTACAGCCAGCAAAGTCTACATCTGAGAAAGCTCTGAGAGATAGACAAGAGGCAGCAGAGAACCAAAAGCCAAAGTCTACAGTCGCTCGGAGATAGCGGAAGATCCGCTTCACCGCCTGAAGGTGAGACACTCTAGGTGAGGCCTGAAAGCGGGCATAAAGACACACAACGAACTGGATGTGTCCGGCCGGAAAGAGGTGAGATAAAGCAGGGAGCCTATCATGCTACGATACTCCTTCTGGTCAACTAGCTCGCAATTCTCATCAGGCCATAAGGCAACAATAGTTGCCATCGGAGTAGAGACCGGCTTGCTATATGACATGGCAAATCTACTAAGCAGGTCTTTTGTGTACTTACTCTGGTGAAGAAAGGTCCCCTTTGGTGATTGCTTGAACTGAAAGCTGAGAAAGAAATTGAGCTCCCCCATTATGCTCATCTCAAATTCCGAGCTCATCACCTCTGAGAACTCAGAAAAAAGAGCAGAGAAAGAACCACCAAAGATAATGCCATCGACATACACTTGCACCAGAAGGAAATCAGGGCCAACCCTACGGGTAAACAAGGACTGGTCTACCTTACCCATTAGGAACTCATTGCTCACCAGGTAGGTCTTAACCTCTCATATCAGGCCCTGGGTGCTTGCTTTAGCCCATATAAAGCCTTATCAAGCTTATATACATATGATTAGGATATCTTGAATTCTCAAACTCAGAAGGTTGCTTCACATACACTTTCTTCTTAATATAGCCATTCAGAAAAAACATTACGGACATCCATTTGATACAACTTGATCCCATTGGATGCCATAAATGCAGCTAAGACCCTGATGGAATCATGTCTAGCCATAGGTGCGTATGTCTCATCAAAGTCTATCCCATCGATCTGAGTGTAACCTTGATCAATCAATCTAGCCTTGTTTCTAACCACTACCTCATCCTCACTTTACTTGTTCTTGAACACCAATTTAGTACCTATTACATTATGTCCTTTAGGGCGTTCAACAAGCTACCACACTTTGTTCCTCCTAAAGTTTTCTAACTCTTCGTGCATCGCATTCACCCAATCAAGATTAGAAAGTGCATGGGTGACGTTCTTCGGTTCAAAGGAAGCAACAAAAGCAGCAGATAAGTAATGGTGAGAAAGCCCAGACTTCGATCGGGTTAGCATCATATAGCTCAAATCACTGATCATCTGTGTAGGGGATGGTCTTTCTAGATGTGATGAGGAGCCCTAAAAATGGCCTCTACCTCTGGAACAGGAGAGGTAGGATCAGAGCCAACAGGCGAATCAAATTCTATAGGTGAGAACCTAGAAACACAAGGTGAGAGCTAAGTAGAATTAGAATGTAGGGGATAAGACTGAGAAACAACAATGGAAACTGGAGGCGCCACCGGTGGAGCTAAGTTATGATCGGGTTCTGAGGAACCGTCATCTTCAATGACCTTCTACTCAAGAAAGATTGGCTTAAAAGACAAGTCTGAACCTGAGATATCTGGCCTTGCCTCGGCATAGCCTCATCAAAAGTCACCTCGCAAGTCTCAACAACTCTCCGCCTCTCATTATTCCAGACGCGGTAATTCACCGCAGATGCTGTATACCCAAGAAAAATACCATCTGAAGATCGAGATTCAAATTTGTCTAAATTTTTAGATTTCATAATAGAGCACTTGGATCCAAACACCCTGAAATGTGAAACACTTGGCTTACGCCAATATCGAAGTTTATAGTATGTGCGATGCAACTTGGATCATAGAAACACCCTGTTTGAAACATAGCAAGCTGTAGAAACTGCCTCAGCCTAGAAATACCTAGGAGTAGAATATTCGTCAAGCATAGTCCTAACCATCTATATTAAAGTACGATTCTTTCTCTCCACAATGCCATTTTGTTGTGTGACGTGTAGAGAAGAGAATTGATGCTCAACACCAGAATCAGAACATAAGCTTTCAAATTGTGCATTCTTAAACTCAGTGCCATTGTCTGAACGGATTGCGTAAAGCGCTCCTAGGAACTCAACAGAAAGCTTACGAAACAAGGAACGAAAATGGCCAAATGTTTGTCCTTGTTCACCATGAAATAGACCCAGGAGTATTAAGAATAGTCATCGACAACAATGAGCACATACCACTTGCCACCCATAGACTGAACACGGGAGGGACCAATAGTGTCCATGTGAATCATTTGTCCAGGTGCATCAGTCATCACAAGGGTGACAAGTGAGCAGTGGCTACCATCTTCCCAAGCCGGTAAGGAGCACACACTATATCGTTCACCATCTTGAGTTTGGGCAAACCACGAATCAGATCCTGGCTGCTAACTCCGGTCAAGTGATCAAAACCAATGTGGCCTAGTCTCCTATGCCAGAAGAAGGTGTCGCGGGATTATGAAGCAATAAAGCAATGAGAAGTGCCAACTAAAGATTGGAAATCAACACGAAAAACTCTCCAAATCTGTGAATCCCGCAAACAAAACTCTCAGAAGAATCAAGAATGCAACTTTCATTCTGCTTAAAACGAATTTCAAAACCCTCATCAGTCAGCTGAGAAACCGAAAGCAAATTATAGCGAAGCTGGCTGATAAGGGCCACATCCTTAAGTACAACCTGGTCACTAACCTGAATAGAGACTTGAGCGAGCACATGACCTGACGAAGCATCCCCAAAGGTGATTTTCTCACCCTGGGTCTCATAGACTAAGTAGGAGAACCACTGAGAGTTTCCGGCCATGTGGCGAGAACACCCGCAATCAATGATCCACATGTCCCCCTTTCTAGCTCGACGCGCCTAAGTCAACGAGTGAAGAAATGTGGCTCATCATTAGAAAATACAAGTGCATCTTTTGACACCCAAAACCAAGTCACACAACCATACCAAACAGACTCTACTCGGACTAGGTCATCCCTTCTAGCAGCGAAATGTTCTGACGCTGGATTAGGAGCAATTTGCCGTTGAGTTGAGGCGGGTGCATCCTGTCTGCACTTCCTACCCTTCTTACCATTCCTCCACCATGGAGTTGGCACCTCACGTCGCGGACGCTCACCTCTGTAACCTACAGGAGGTACGTCCTGAGGACGGCGCTGCTCATGCCCCAGACCGGCAACAGCATGAACAACAACAGGTTGTGCTCCATGTCCTGGCCGTCTAACCACCGGTCTAGACTTAGGAGGAACGAACCTAGGTGCAGGTTTCTCAGGAGGTCCTTGAATTTTAGCATGTTTTCTATGCTCCTCACGTGCTTTGTTAGCACGGCGAAAGCCGTTCTGCTCATTGTGTCCTATCCTATCGCATAAGGTGCAAACTACTCCTCTGCCATTTTTAGGGGAAGGAGTGGTATGAGTAACACTCTTCGTAGGTGAACTTTGTGGAGCTTTCTTCTGAGACTAAACAGACTGTGTGGTAGGACTTTCCCCAACGATCCCTACGGACCTGAAAATAGTAGTCTCAGGAATACTGTCACTAAGAACAACCGTCTGCCCATTCTCATCCCTTCCAAGCACTCTAGGTGGGTATCTCTTGATATGCTCTAGCCAATTGTAATCTAGACCTCTACTCCTTAATATCTTGCTTTTGTCAAGTATCAAGTTCAGCTTCCGTTTTCCCCCAACAAACTTCTCAAGAGTACTCATGAGGTACTCGCACTCCTGATGGAGTTGGGGACAAAACCCGCAAGAAGAGGAAGAGTCCTGGCTATCAGTTGTTCCCTTTCCCAAGGATTGTGACACTTCTTACCTAGGATTTTAACTTCCCTCTTGACAGTCTGACAGAAAAGACATTCAGTATTTTGGGCTTGGGTCAACCTACCCTCAAATCTAGCACTCATGTCCTGGTAGATCTTACATATCTCCCCATCAAGCTAAAGACATCGATCACACACAGAGGCATCAAGAACAGTATCATTAAGCTTAGAAATCTTAGCTTGCAAGTTAAAATAATGAAGCTTCAACAGTGTGCAATCACGACATGTAGAATCAAGTGAGTGGAAGCTCCAACTCTCATCTGAGCTGACTGGGTCTTTAGATGGAGCATGATCGCTACAGGCCGCAACTGGACTGACTGGGTCCTTAGATGAGTGTGCAGAGGGATCAGGACAAAGCATGCTAGGGTTCATTAAGCAGACAGACTCTAGATCAGAAGTGACCAGGAACAAATTCTTCTAGTATCATCTAGTTCTGCTACAAGCTTAACATTAACTTTCCTAAGTTTTTCATTCAAATCAAGCACCCTATCATGAGTTGTCCTTAATTCATTGAAATCAGTCATGACACTATCAAACTCTAACCACCCATCAGAGTCAACAGGCTCGGGAACAATCCTACATTTTTCATTCTCTAGTAGGATAGTGACATTCTTAAAATGCATTTTCAGTTCATCCAATTCTATAATGAGCTTCCCACAATCATATGAAGCAGCAAATTTAATATTTTTTAGTTGAACTTCAATGGCATTTTTCCTGGCCAAGACCCTAGTGTACTTGTCATTAATTTTAACTAATGCTTCCAAGAGTTTAGAATAGGAGGGACATTGTTCGTCAGTTACCTCATTGTCATCGGTGTGGTAGATGTCTGAGTCATTGCCGCCGCTGTCGCCGTGTGCCATGAAGCACATGCCGTTGTAGTCGACATCGTCGTTCTCCGGCGGCTCATCCTCACTATCATCCAAGTGTCCATCCTCCTTATCGGAGATGACGGCTTCTTTCAGAGCGGCCAGCACCTTCTCGACTATGCGGCGTCCCTTCATCAGCTGCTTAGATGGCTTCTTCTTGTCACCTCCACGGGCCTTGATGTTGCGGTTCTTGTTGATGTAGGCGTTTTGTGCTGTTGCGATGTAGTCGTTCCGCTCCTCTCCTCCGGACTTTTGGACAATCATGCTTCACGTGGTTGAGACCACCGCAACCGAAGCACCTCATAATGCCTCTCCTCCGATTGGCCACTCGCCTATAAGCATGTGAGAACTTCCTGGCTAACAAGGCACGCTGCTCCTTAGGAATCTTGTCCATCTGATCATTGGGCAACTCACAGAGGGCAGAGAAGGAGAAACCGGCAACACCACAAGAACCACGACCAGAGGGGTCAGCTATCAAGGCAGTGGATGAGGAACTACGATCTTTCGGGAGATGCTCAAGTTCGTGCGTCTTGAGACTAGCATAGAACGCTTCCAAGGTGAGCGTCGAGAGATCGGCTGCCTGTCGGATTGCAATCACCTTCACATCCTAGACCTTAAGACCCAAAGCAAAGACAAAGTGTCTGGCGATCTTCGAATCGGAATATTTGACTTCAACCGAACGGAGATCGGCAAGAATCTTGGTGAAGCGGGAGAAACATGAGTCAAGTGTTTCACCCGGCTTCTGTGTAAATCGATTGTACTGTCTTTTGTGTTGATCTTGTCTCACCACCTTAACCTGAGCCGTTTCCTCATGGTAGGCTTTGAGGGTCGTCTAGATTTTCTGGGCTATGGTGATGTCCGACACCCGCTCGTACTCCCCTCGGCTAAGACCTTGAATCAGAAAATTTTGAGCTTTTGCATTAAGCTCCAGATTGGCTTAATTCGCGGCCGTCACCTACTTGGGAAACTCATATGGGTCCTTGATATTAAGCCAAACATTGTAGCCCTGAGCCATCACAGATGTCTCCATCCTAGCCTTCCAATAGGAAAAATCGGCTCCGGGGAACACGGGGGATTTTGGTGGAATACTTGTCAGCCATAGCTCACATAGCAATATGGATCGGCTTTAAAAATATGTCAAGATTTGAAAAGAAGCAGCAAACCAAATTCTCTGATACCAGTTGAAGACCCAAACTAGGTGGCTAGAGGGGAGTGAATAGACGCCACAAATTTTCAACGCTACCATTTTCACCAAAACCCGGACAACTTGACAATTATGTGTACCCATAACATGCATGACTAAGAGTCATGGAATATGTAGAAATTTTCCATTCACAATCCTGGTTGTCAAGTGTCCAAAAGAGAGGAATCAATTCAAATCTTGCTTTAGATAAGACGACCAAGCCAAATGATTAAAGCCACTTTCAGAAAAGCAAAAGCAGATTCTTTAGAATTTGTTCTCACTTGGAGCAGAGAGATGGTGGCTTTCTGTTGCTCCAACAATTGTGGGAGTTTTTCTCCCTATGCAACAATGAGTCGTGAAGCACTCCACCAAGAATCTCCTCAAGATTCCATGCACAGAAAATATGAAAAATCAAACACCACGAGCTCGGTGTATTTGTTCAAAAAAATAATCATTTCTTTAAAGTATTTGTTCTGAAAAATAATCGTTTTGAAACCTCCAACACTTTAATTTCTCTATTTAGGATTTTGTTTTCTTTTAAAAGGTTTCATCAAACTTCTTCGAAAAGGAAAAGTTTTAAAAAAAAACGGTTCAAAAATAAAATGTTCTTCCAAAAAGGTGTTTTAAAAAATAAAATACAAAAGATTTTATTTACAAAAAGAAAAGAGCATTTTGTAAAAAAAGAAAAAAGAAAAGGAAAAATGGTTCAAAAATAAAATGTTTTTGCAAAAAGGTGTTAATAAAAAGGAGAGATTTGATTTACACAAAAAGAGCATTTTAAAAAAAATAATAATCCGTGCGACACACTCCCCGTGTTGTCATACTAAATTTTCCTCTCCGTGTTGTAAAATAGTTTAGAGCTTTACTAAATGAAACTTAAATACTCCGCATGTATGGATAATAAAATAGCAGATAATGCGGTATTACTATAATCACTAATTTCTTGCTCGTGCATATAAACCATGTTTGAGTTGGTTTTAAATTGGATAAATCTTTGTACCACCCTCGGTGTGTGCAAGATAAGAGTGTTGGATCTTATTCGTATTGATCTTTGCATTGAGTTCTAAAATCAAATTTCCAAAACTATTTTAAAATTAAGTGGGATGTCGCTTAGCCACCCTTCTTTTCCAACCATCTCGGAGCAACGAGAATGAAGCAACAGACCAAAGGAAGCAACATGCAAGAATACCTTGGTGGACCAAGATTTCTTTCTATTCTCTCTCTCTCGCCTCTACAATCTTCCCTTGTTCAAAATTATTGCCTACCTATTTCCACTAGAAGTTTTAATCAAGGAGAAGCCATATGCAAAAAAGGGAAACAAAGTGTGATAGTACAAATTATTTGGGGAACAAGATTTCTTTCTATTCTCTATCTTTCTCTCTACTCTTTATCCTTCCCTTCTATCCCCTACTACACCCTTCTGTTCAATTGCTTCCCCCTCTTACCTATTTCTTTCGGAAGTTTGGATCAAGAACACTGCCAAATACAAAAAACATCAGAAGATAGCCACTCAAGTAGTTGTAAACAAAGGAGGTCACCAATTAAAGTAGAAGGCATTACTCTAATTGCTACATATATGACGTGAAGATACAAATGACTGATGTTGGGGAATCTAACAGAGTTAGCTTGTTTGGATAGTGAAAGAGGCGGTGATATCGTCGTGGATATCATCAGGGGAGAAACCACAAGGCTTCTCTATGGAGAAAGAAATGATCGTTGATATCGGGATCAAGTTAAGAACGAAACACCAGAGTACGCAATGAAAGGGTGATAGGTCGTAACCCATATTGTTGATGATTTGTGAGCGGCCCACCTAGAGATGGGCCATGGGCCGGTTCCGTACCGGCCTGCCGCGCGTACAGAAAGCCTGAAAGGCCGCCCATGGCCATACCAAAGGGAACGTCTAGCCCTCCGGGGTCATCCCCGGGCTTGACCAAGTCAACCGCGCCTCCCTAGGTCCTAACCAGGAGCGCGGCTCATCACCCTGGTTATCCTTAGCCCGGGAGAGCGCCCCACGAACAGTCCACCTGTCCCTTAGGCAGGTGGCGACAGCTGTCATGCCCCACCATGCTTTCCTCGGCCTTGACCGAGGGGACCGCATCTCCCCGGGGTATAAGTAGCCCGGGAAGAGGCACGCGGGCCGCCTTGCCGTTTGCTCCTTGGGCAAATGGCGATAGCTGCCACGCTATGCGACGCTCCCAACGAGTGGCGCGGGGCAGGCTCAGTCTAGTCAATGCTATTTCGGGGATAAAGGGAAAGTGCTTTCTCCCTGAGCAGGCTGCTCTCCCATATAGGCACACCAAGACGAACACGTGTCCAGTACTAACCAGACCAGCTTCTCTCTGTAGGACACAGACAGGACGGAGCCCGGAATAAGACAAGGGCGCCGCTACTAAAGATGGACAAAGCAGAGGTAGGCGCGGGGCCTGCCGTATCAGCTCCGGACGACCCGCCGCACCTATAAAAGGAGATCCCCTGAACCTTCGATCGGGGCGAAGTGGACAGAACCTAAGAGAGCACCAGCATCCAAAGCTTTCTTAGCAGTAGCCGTAGTCCTTAGTCACCTGAGTGTCCGATACCCCCTTGTAAGCTCGGGATCGGCGCCTTCAAGCCCGGTCCCAGCACACTTGTATTGTTTTCCACCATATAATCAAAGAAGGCTGGAGTAGAACTGTTACCCGGCAGTGGGGCTCGAACCAGGGTAAAATCTCTTATGTCTTCACGGTTTGTATTTCCTTCGCCTTTCTTCTCACCCCCTCTCTCTCTCACCGTACGACGGATCTGTACCCGGATCGCCAAGTCGCACCAGGCGTAGTCCGAGAAGACCGTGTGGCCTGAGCCCCGCGAGCTTGGCCGCCGCCCCAGACTGCTGGGAAGAGTTGTTGTTGGGCCTCACTCCAACTATAAATTTGTTTGCCGGTCCATGGACCCGATGCCCTCTGAGGTGCGTTTCCCTGACACCGACGTCTGGCGCCCACCGTGGGGCCCATGAGCAGCCCTCAGCAGTCCATTCCCTCGGGCATGCCTGAGATTCCGAGTAGCGACAAGGTCCTGGACCTCGAGTTCGATGAGTGCGATGACCTGGACGACTTGGGTCCATCGTACGAAGGCTGGCGAGGGGAGTACCTCGCCGAAGTTGGGGCCGACAAGATGGAGGTCGACACCTCTCTCGCCCCAAGGGCAGAGCTTCGCCCCGAGAAGTCGTTCCCAGAGCTGGACCCCTCTGTGACCCACGTTAGCGAGACTCCCATGGAGTTCGAGCTGCTAGGAGATTCCGCCTCCACATGCGACAACGGGACGTGATGAGGGACGGGGTCCCGATCTTCCGACAGGTAAGGGTAAACTCGATTGGTGGAGGACTCGACGTTGACGATCCGACCTTGACAAGAACCGATCTAAGCCAGCAATCGCTACACGAATGTCTCCGTTCGTTATCAACCACGCCAAGACGCGATTGACCTCACCACGAAGGTTAATTCCTACAAGCGAATCGAGAACATGAGCAAGAGCACGGTAGATGCAATCTCAATATTACAGATTACCGATTAAGCACACGAGTTGGGGTTCCGCAAACCGATACACGGCGAAACTGCAACGGCAGAATAATCTAAGCAAAACCCAAGTCTAAACGATGACGACTACTGAATATATAGCGACGGCTAGGGTTTGGGGCGCAGCCCCTAAGGGTACACGGGCCATGGGCCGAAAGTGGAGCGTCGCAGCGCCCGGCAGAATGCGGCAGATTCTGGTCGCAATCTTGTTTCGACGATTCCCGTTGATCTGTAAGGAATTTGGGCCTCAAACTGGATCCATTAGAATTCTCTCGTCGTGGGCTTATCCGTCCATAACAAGAATGTCCAAAACGGAGTCCGTATGCGTCCGAGGCATCCGTTTTAAGTTGACTGCGCAGAGATGGCCGAACCTGACTCATGGACAAATTGGGCTCTCCCTTGGGCAGACCTTGCAACGACGTGGCTTGTCAGATCAGAGGGCGTCGAAGTGGTGGAGATGCGCCCTTCTTGAATACGTCTTGAGCTTGGGAGGTGGCCACGGTGGAAGCCAAACTGCCGGCGGCGACAGTGCAATATCAACATGATGAGCTTGCCGGCTGTGCACGCGACCTAGCCATGGTGCGGGTCGATGATGCCATGTGGTTGGTGATGCCACCATAGCTGATGTAGATGATGTAGAGGATGCTGTGAAGTGTCGCCAACTTGTCGTAGATGAAAAGGTTAAAGATGAAGTAGTCGATTGAAAGCTCATCGACGTCCATGTTGGTGAAGAATTGAATGAAACTCTTGATGACCACCATGTTGACGTAGTGTTGGTCCTATCTATGATGTGCATGGTCACATCATCCTCTCCTTTTTGATTGTGAGTCGTCCTCGACTCATGCTCGTTAATCTACAAAAGGTTAGCTCCAACGGAAGGCAAAGCAACAAGCATATCATTTGTAATCAACTTTTTCGAACCAAATTAATTTGGATCCATATCCTCCCCTTCTTGAAATTTTTCTTGTATTTTCGAAACAAAGCTAGTGGCACTTGATGTCTCCTGATTATTGATAATGTAGCTCTTTAGTTGATCATGTGTTGTACATCATAAGAAAATTTCATATTTAAGTAAATGTACACTCAATTCACCATATAGTTTCCTTCATCATTATATTTGCCTATAGCATAAAAAGTATTTCTCGATGACCGTGGAAAATCAGTAAGTCTCTCCTCTAAATTTTTAGATCACATAGAACATCAAGTTCAATGTAACCCAAAGTATTTAAAAAAGACAACAAATTTAGCTCATCATTTTCACTCGCATTGTAAATAACATGTTTATTCTCAGCACAAGTGTTTAGTTTTGAAGCAAATGAAACATGTTTATTCACTTGTTGTGGCACAGATATAAGTGAAGCATTATCACAAAACTCTTCTTTATCATAAGAAACATCGTGCAAATCAACTTGTGACAAAGGTAAATTAGCAATAGGTTCCACACTTTGTTGCTCTAACATATCATGAGTTGTGGAAAGTTTCAGCACATCAACATCGTTCTTCTTTTGAGTGAGTGTTGTACCTTTTTCATTACCTTCATTTTCCTTCTCAGCTGATGTAGGTACATCTTCAGTTGTAAGTGTTGGAAGTAGAGGTGCTGCAACAATCATCTCTTCATTCTCTTCATTCACAATTTCATCATTTGCGTTTGCCTGCAGAACGTTAGTCATGCAAGGATACATACCATTCTTGTAAACATATGTGTTTATTTTTCGTACAACTTTCTTATGTTTTATTTTATTTTCGGCTGCACAAGCAAGAGCAAAGGTTTGCAACAGAGAAACATATTATTTATCAACAACAATATTGTATATTTTCTCATTAAGTCCACATAAGAATCTATCCTCCTTTTCTTGATCCGTTTCCTCCAAACCACAACGTAACAATAAATTTTGCAATTCTTCATAGTAAACTATCACGGGTTTATCACCTTGTTGTAAACATTGTAGTTTGTTCAATAAATTTTCACGATAATAGACAGGAAGAAACTTATCTCTTAAAAGTTGTTTCATATCTCTCCAAGTCGAAGATACCCCAATAAGAAAACAACATGCCTTCCATTTAATTGATGCATTATTAATTAAAGCACTAGCAGCAGTCATAACTTTTTGTTTATCAGATATCTTACATCGAGCAAAAATTTTATCTACCGCTAATTCCCAATCAATATATGCATCAGGTCCAAATTTTATATCATAGAAAGGAAGGTTCTCAATAGTGTTACCATGCTTGTTGGTAGAAGATGATATGTAACTCTTCTTCAATTTCTCCTTATGGTGGAACCGATCAAAATTTCCTCTAACCTCCTCACCAATGATGCTTGCATTCCAACTGGTGGCTGATGGCTGCAATCTCCCCATTCCATTGTATGCTCCTGCCATTATTGGTAGAAAACACAAGATAACGCAAAAGTATTATCCCTATCAACTACTAGGTTTTGAACGGTGGAGTCACACTCTCTCAAGCATCTTACCATGCTCTTACAAGTGTTCTTACCAATACTGCAGGAGGTACAACCGGTGGCTGGTTCGTGATACCGAACGAGTGTGAGCGAAGCGATTGCAAGTTCGAATCAGAACTGATTAGAAGTACGTGGAGCTTGGGTAGGCAATATCTAATACAAGGAATATGCAATTATCGAAATCAGAATAGCAAAGTTGAATAAATATCCAAAGTACTTGTCAATGTTGCTGGCCTAAACTCGTCCTCAGACGGTCAGACCTAACTCAAGCAAGCAAAACGAATCACGTAACACCATGGATACAGAGGATGCAAACACTTCTGATTTCTTTCTTTCTATCTTTTCCTTACTTTTTTTTCTCTTTTCTTTTTTTTTTCTTAGTGCGGCTTCTTTTTATGCACTTGCCTTTTTTTCAATTTTTTTTCAAATATCAATAGTGCCGCACATGAGAAATTACAAGGTATATACACAAACACTCAATTTTCTCTTGTTGGAAAAACAGATCTACTATGCAGAAAATTCCTATGCTGTTTTCGGACTTTTGGAGGCCACAAACGCGAAAACGTATAACATCAAAGTTGTAGATCTTTTCGTGCTGATCAATTTGCATATATGGAACACCAATTTTGGATAATGGATCTAGAAGATATGGGCCCCGCAACACAGACTGCTCAGAAAAAACCGAGACAAGACAGATTGACTTCAAACACGATTTTGGGAAGGAAAACAGCGTTTCTGGAACTTCTCACAATGTACAAAGTTGTAGAACGTTTTCTGAGCTATAATTTAGACCCCAAATTTGTCCAATTTGGAGTTCGGATGAGGGAGATATCAACTCGGGACTAACAGATTGGAAATAAATCCGAACCGATTCAACACGAGTGCCTGATTTGCTCCGGTTCGACGAGATTTCTTCAACACAGCTGATGAACTTGACGCTAAGTTAAGAACTTAATCTAAACCAGCAACAAGACAATCACAATGGACACAAATCGCGAAGGGCACAAAGTGGACGGCGAACTCAAATCTTTTTGTGGGGCAATTTTCTGGACTCTAGGTGGAAGATGAATAATGAACAAAGGAGATACAAGTATACCTGACGGGCATGATACCAAATGATACATCCGGTCCAGGTGGGGTTGGCCGAGGCCCAACAAATTAAGGTTGCCCGGACCCCAACAATTCGTCAGCACACCCACTCGGGGAAAGGCCTAATTGGCCCAAAAGACTAGTCCAATGGGGAAATGGTGGCTCTCCCTTTTAA
Organism: Raddia guianensis; assembly: GCA_036346415.1. Classification (NCBI taxonomy): domain Eukaryota; kingdom Viridiplantae; phylum Streptophyta; class Magnoliopsida; order Poales; family Poaceae; genus Raddia; species Raddia guianensis. The sequence continues at coordinate 46,953,595 of CM070535.1, read as the reverse complement.
AGTGGCTTCCTCCTCCCAAGTTAACCAAGGTGGTATTATTCAGAGGCTCCACGGTCGCCGCCCGACTACAACTGGGCCAACTGGGCCGTTGCGTCTTTGCCAGCGGGTATTGGTGGTGGATGTCCTCATCATTCCCACCACCTTAAAATGGGCCCTAGCTCTGATACCAATTGATGAGGGACGGGGTCCCGATCTTCCGACAGGTAAGGGTAAACTCGATTGGTGAAGAACTCGACGTTGATGATCCGACCTTGACCAGAACCGATCTAAGCCTGCAATCGCTACACTACTGTCTTCGTTCGTTATCAACCACGCTAAGACGCGATTGACCTCACCACGAAGGTTAATTCCTGCAAGCGAATCGAGAACACGAGCAAGAGCACGGTAGATGCAATCTCAATATTACAGATTACCGATTAAGCACATGAGTTGGGGTTCCGCAAACCGATACACGGCGAAAATGCGACGGCAGAATAATCTAAGCAAAACCCAAGTCTAAACGATGACGACTACTGAATATATAGTGATGGCTAGGGTTTGGGGCGCAGCCCCTAAGGGTACACGGGCCATGGGCCAAAAGTAGAGCGTTGCAGCGCCCGACAGATTCTGGTCACAATCTTGTTTCGACGATTCCCGTTGATCTGTAAGGAATTTGGGCCTCAAACTGGATCCTTTAGAATGCTCTCGTGCTGGGCTTATCCGTCCATACCAAGAATGTTCAAAACGGAGTCCGTATGCGCCCGGGGCATCCGTTTTAAGTTGACTGCGCGGAGATGGCCGAACCTAACTCGTGGACAAATTGGTCTCTCTCTTGGGCCGACCTTGCAACGACGTGGCTTGTGAGACCAGAGGGCGTCGAAGTGGTGGAGATGCACCCTTCTTTAATACGTCTTGAGCTTGGGGAGGTGGCCACGGTGGAGGCCGAACTACCGGCGGCGACAGTGCAATATCAACATGATGAGCTTGCTGGCTGTGCACGCGACCTGGCCATGGTGCGGGTCGATGATACCATGTGGTTGATGATACCACCATAGCTGATGTAGATGATGTAGAGGATGCCGTGAAGTGTCGCCAACTTGTCGTAGATGAAGAGGTTGAAGATGAAGTACTCGATCGAAAGCTCAACGATGTCCATGCTGACGAAGAATTGAATGAACTCTTGATGACCACCATGTTGACATAGTGTTGGTCCTATCTATGATGTGCATGGTCACATCAGGACGTTTCCCCCGGCCTCGCGCACGTCTCGCTGCGTCTTCGCAACCTCGGCCGACCAAGACACTGGGAACGTGGAGTTCTGCGGCCAGGGACTTTTTCCGCGATTCCATCCGCCGCGTCATGACTGGGATCTTCCGCGAGGACAGCATGCGCACCCCGGCTCACGGTCGGCAGGTCGATTCTCTCATAGAGACCATGCGCAACCCGCACCTGTGCAGCAGCCAAAAGGTGCGCGCAATCGCCCAAGTCATCCGCGACCGGGAGAAGGACCCCCGTGGCTTCACCATGGCTGACTTAGGTCCGACCATCGCTGAGGGCCTCGGCGACGTCACCTCCGGCCTTGTTCAGCACGAGAAACAAAACGGCGGTGGGCGCGCGGACATCTGGCGCACATATAGCTCTGGCCACAGCGGCTCTCAAAGCCGCTCCCGCCGCAACCGTAGCCGCTCGCGCCGGTCCCAGACAGTCTCCTCCACCAGCAGTTCGCCGCGCGCCCCGGGCGGAGTGTTTTTCCGCCTGGGCCCGCTTCAGGATGCCTCTCCCCCGAAGGCCGCGCCAGGGTGCTCTGCCTTCTCCCGCGCTCTTCATGAGGCGCCTTGGCCGCCGAGGTTCAAGCCCAGGCCAATTGAGAAGTTCGAAGGGAGTAAAAAGCCCGAGGAGTTCCTGTCCATCTACACCACCGCCATCCGAGCTATGGGGGGAGACGAGGCTGTTTTGGTCAACAATTTCCCCACCATGCTCGAGGGCATGGCTCAGACCTGGCTGTTCAATCAATGGCCTGGCTCCATCCGCAGTTGGTCTCAGCTTCAGGATGCCCTCCGCACAAGCTTCCAGGGGTGTGACGCCCGCTCTGGGCGCCCCCAGGACCTGAATCTCGTGGTGCAGCGAGACGATGAAAGTCTCTAGTATTTTGTGTGACGGTTCATGAGAGCCCGCAACACTATCCCCTGCATCTTGGACAAGGCCATCATCGAGACTTTCAAGGATTGTGTGAGGGACCGGCGCTACACTGAGGACCTCGAGCTCCATCCGGTCAACACCGCGAGCAAGCTCTTCCGCACCGCGGCCCTCTACGTCAACGCCTTCGAGGTGATTGAGCGCAAGAGGGGCCGCGCCCACGCCAAGAAAAACGCCAAGGTCGGCGACGGCTTGGGCAAGGTTGAGGCAGACAAGAAGAAGAAGAAGCGGTCGTAGCAGCCCGCCAAGTTCATCACGGTGGTTGAGCCCGACCAGCCAGAGTGCCCGCAGATAGCAGGCAGAAGCCAGTCGGAGAGAAGCATCAACAATCTACAAAGCACTCGGCATAAAGCATGACTCATCCAAGTTGCGACAAAGAGGAGCAGCAACTCGACTATGAAGCACTCGGGGGCTACTGTGGATAACATAAACCCCGGGTACCCACACGACGGGCCTAAGAGACCACCCGGTAGGGGATGGACCAAGTCAGGTGGATAAAGACGTGTACCACTCGGACTCTAGAAGGCTTGACCGGCAAGATAGAAGTCTATCCCTAATTAATAGGGAAGATATACTTGTAATTCTGGATAACTACATATTTGGTTAGAGGATAGAGATAGGAATCCTACCTCGTAACCGACTAGGACTCCTCCTTGTAACCCCACCCCCTCCACTATATAAAGGGGGTAGGGGGCCATAATTCGGCAGAGCATCCCTAGGTGGAACATCATCTCCACACCCATCCATGGAGACACATCTCCCTCCACATTGATCATCAGATCACCATATAATCCCCAAGCATAGAAAGTAGGGTATTACCTCCACCATGAGGGCCTGAACCTGTATAAATCCCTGTCTTGTGCTACCATCGAGTTTGGATCTTGTGCATCGCCCCATATATAATCATTGCCGACGGTAACCCCCAGTTAGCTACCAGTCGACATAGGATTTATGCAAGGAAGGAAAATGAACAAACTCGATAAGAAGGATTCATCAAGGAAGATTCATTAACTAAAGGGGATCTTACAAAGGATGCACAAGCAAAAGGCAGCTCAGCATCCCGGGCTACAGCAAAAGGGGGCACCACGGCACTACGGCTACGGTGGCGCCCAAGTCCTAATCCTACTCCGCTGCTCCTAGGAGCGGCGCTGGTGACGAGCCGGCGGCACAGCAGACTCCGCCGACGGCGACGATGACAGAGCCGGCGCGGGCACCAATGGCCCGAGCCGCGCCCTCCGCCGATGGATGCTCGCGCCCATCGGTGGCAGCGAAGCCACCACGGCTGCCTCCGCCACTGCCTTGGCGGCTTCCTCCGCCGCGGCCTCCGGCCGAGCCTCCTCCTCTGCTACTAGCGCAGCGGCGTACGCTGCGTCGACAGCAACTTGCGCAGCCACCGCGTTCTCCTATGTGATGGTCCTCCAAAATAAAATATCCATTTATCAAAACTTTCCAAAAAGTTCTTGTGTCAAAGGCAAAAGACAGAGAAAAGGAGCTCTCAAGTCCGACCCTAGCCCAGAAGCCTTTTTCTCGGCCTCCCGTGATCACAATAGCTCGTCATAAAGCTAGGCAGCTTTCTGCGCAAGCTTCCTCTTTTCCCCAGAGGGTTTGGCCCGCTGCGTGGCCCGCTGAACAGCGGCCTGCGCCTCCTCGAGTTGATCCTTGAGCTTGGCTATCGTTTCATCCGCCAGAGCCCGGCCGGCCCTTGCCGTCCGGAGCCCGGCCTCCACCGCGCTGTCACCCTCCATTTGAGCCAAAAACGTGGGAATCGCGCCGATCACCATAAGCGGACTTGGCCGAGGGCACGCCGCCTCGCCTGTCACCTCCAACTGCAACCGCTCCGCCTCGTCCTCTGCAGCCTCGGCGCGCTGGCTGGCGAGATGCCGCTCGCCTACGGAAACGGTGTCCAGGCGCTTCAGGAGATCCTCCCTTGCCAGACCGGGAGTAGGGTGGATCTTCAAGGTCGGCGGGCCTCCCCTGGTAGAACGCTGCGCCCTGACGTCCGCCTGTTGCTCCACCCATTCTAGGGTAGCAGAGATCTAGCCCGCGGACGCTAGCAGGCCCACGTTGGGCACCGAAACACATTGCCACCTCGACGGCGTAAGCACGCGCACCGGCCAGTCCCAACCAGCCAGTAGCATGCGTCAGTCGGGTGCTGGACGTGCGTTCCTGGTCGGAGTCTTAAAAAAGTCGGCGATCCCCCAGCAATCAATTGGCCACCACCCGTGCGCCGTGCGTCCTTCAACGCGCAGGGGGGTGACCCACAGTGAAGCCTCGGACGCATCCACCCTCACCGTCTCTGCGACCTCGACGGACGTGTCCAACACTGCCATCGACTGGCAAGTCAATGACCCCCCATGAATCGGCTGCCTCTCCTTGCCCCGCGCCTTCGGTTGCGTCGACAACCCGGTGGCCTCCAAGAACTGCGGCAGGAGTACGCCTCCTTTGGGCTTGACTAATTCGCTCTCGGTCGCCCTAGCTTCAGCGGAAGGAGACCGCATGTCAACTGCCACCTCAGTGCTACGCACTGCAACTAGAAACACGCAGAGCAATCAAATACAGAGGCGGAACGATAATGAGCAGCGTGAGAAACTTACGCGCTGGTTCAAACTCCGTGCCATCGTACACCCCCGGTGTAGGACGCAGGAAAAGCTCCGTCTCTAGCCCGCTGACGCAGCTTGTGGTTGGCGCGGCTGTCTTCTTCTAGGTTGTGACGACCTTCTTTGCGGGCCCCCATTGCGGCGTCACTCCCGGCAACGGGCCCGCCGCTCGTGCGACATCCTCATCGTCGCTGTCCTGGGCAGGCTGGTACCTCCTCTTCTTTTGCGTAGGCGCCGTGCCCTGGACTCGCGCAAAAAACAGAGCCTGAGATCAGCTGAGCACCCAACACCTGGCCTGCGTCAAGGGGAGAAACTCACCTGCGCTGGCGCCATGCGTTTTCCTGCCCGCATCTCCGCGCCTGCCTGCACCGCGCCCACCGCGGTCGAAGCCAGTGCCGGGCTTCCCTCGCCTGACATCGCCGACGAGGTTGATGCCCTGCCCGGAGCCGCCAGTAATCCTTCTGACGGCGAGCGCGCCGCCAGTGGCTGCACGACCAAAGGATCCCGTACGGAGCCCGTAGCATGCGTGGCCTCCTTGGCCACATTCCACGTTCGCTACGTAGAAAAGGGTCAACACAACCAAGCCGTCAGGACACTGAGGGCGCACGCGGCATGGAATTTAATTGAACACCCTGTAGGCATGTACCGCGGACAATCTGTCCGTCACGATTCTCCTGGCATGAGGATTCTTATCCATGGTCAATAGCATGCCCGCGATCCTTGCAACCTCGTGAACCGAAAGCCCTGCAGAAGTGTCGTGGACGGTCACTACGTACGCCGACCTAAGATCAAATAGAGCATTGTGACAGGCGTTCATGAAAGAGGATCCTAAGGCCTAGAGGAGGGGTGAATAGGCAATTTTAAATTCTTTTGATTATTCTTAATTAAGCATCATATTAATAATCACCCAATCCTAGTTGCAATTGACAAGTAAGCGGAAGCGACAAGCCATTACGAGGCAACTAAGACATGGCATACAATTAAACACAAGCGATGCAAGAAAAGTAAGTGCGGGAAATAAATGAGAGAGTGACACGGTGTTTGTTTGACCGAAGTTCGGAGCCGCAACTCCTACTCTCCGTTGAGGCTACCCCTTGCGCACAAGGACCGGCTCGCTCTCGAGCCTAGCGCCTCACTCACTCCCGGTAGTCGTTCCGCCACTCCGGCGAGGTGGACTCCGTCATCCGTACACCGACTCGAGAGTAGCCACACGCCAAGGCCTACTCCCAAGCCCTCGCCTCCACGAAGGATGTCTTCAAAAGTAACAAGCCCGAAACGCCCCGATCATGCCGGATCGAAAGACTTCCATGAAGCTCGGTGTTGGGGTTTAATGATTTGTGGCTTTGAATGCTTTGTGGGTGGAGGAATGGCTCTAGAACACCTAATTGATGAGCTATGAATGTGGTAGGTGAAGTGGAGCAGCAAACCTCAAAATAGCCAGCCACTAGATAGGTATTTATAGCCCCTAGAGCAAAACTAGCCGTTGCCCCTCGGAAGAGGACAAAAAGACTAGCCGTTAGCCTCTACCGGACGCCGTCCGACGGGCACCGGACGCCGTCCGACAGCGGCAACTGCTAACTGAAAACAGGTTATCGGACACCGTCCGACAGAGGGAGTGCGCTGGAAGTTGGCTAACCGGACGGCCCCCCAGACGCCGTCCGACCAGAAAGGGCTTCAGTTTTTTAACCTGACCGGACGCCGTCCGGTAACGACCGGACGCCGTCCGACAGTGAAGGTGCAAAGGACCGGACGCCCCTCGGACGCCGTCCGACAGCGAGAAAGACCCAGATCTGAACCTTACCGGACGCCGTCCGGTGATTACCGGACGCCGTCCGACAGAGAGTACCATTTCGGATTTTGGGCTGGTCGGACGCCGTCTGGATTTACCAGACGCCGTCCGACAGAATGGATTTTCGGCTAAAAGGTGGGGGGGAAATTTAGGTGGGTTTCTCTCTCTCTAGAAATCTCACAATGGGATATTTGGGTATTTTTAGAAGTGTTGGACTACGGAAACCGAGTTTTTGAGAATTCACAAAGATCCGGCAAGATCCGAGATATTCAAACCCCTTTTGGAAACCGACGAAAAACAGGAAATAAACCTAACTACTCCTAATCTATACGTGACCTCTTCTCTCGCCCGGTCACGTATTTGAAACCTTGGAGCAGCTCAGAAAATTTATCGACGCTTCAAATTAGGGTTTATAAAAATCGCCGAGTCTTCGCTAGGGTTCCGAGAAAACCAAAAACCCCCTAGCACTTAATATTTATTTATTTTGTCATCAATGCCACTAATAAAAATTAGGGCTCCACGATGCTCACAATCTCCCCCTTTGTGGCACTTGATGGCAACCCAAGAGAGAATAAAATTTTTGAGCTGCAAAAGGGGTTAGTGCAATACAAATATGCGAGCAATTTCAAATTTAAGACAACCACAACTCGACCACAAGGATGTGCAAATAAAGGAAGCTCCCCCTAAATTCATGCATAAATTTGAAACCACAAGCCAACACGGTTCAAAAGACATAAAACCAACCAGAGTAACAATCACAAACTTAACCGAGTATCGAGGCAACAAATAATATTACAGGTAAAGGCAAAACCTCGATCTCACTACCCCCTTACTAACCCAAGCTACTCTCTAACTTCTCCCCCTTTGTCACCAAGTGACACAAAAGGGAAAAGCTCCTAACCAGTCTACTCTGCTGGATCTTCATCCATGTCGTCGCCTCCATCATGTCCATGGCCACCTGAAGATGATCCTGGCCCTCGGCGACGCTTGTAAGTAGCGAAATGAGCTGCAGAAGGTACCGACCGAGGAGAGGGTTGATCATCAAAAAGCTGGGTTGGTGGAGAATGTTGCAAGGAAAAGTTTAGATAACGACACATCTCTCCACCAGTAAAATGGATCTTACCTAGAGGAGGATGCTGAGCTGGAGCACCAGGAGGAGGGAAAGACTGAGGTGGTGGCACAGAAGAAGGTGCAGGCCCCGGAGGAGGATATACCCAAGGATGAACTGGTGGTGGGTAGGCAAGTGGGCGTGGGAACACCTGTCGCTGCTCATAAGCCTGATAACTGTCATGGGCATGAGAATACCAAGCATACGGATTTGCCCCTTCTGGCACTGGCATGAACATCGCACCCATGTACTGCAAAGCTGACTTGAACTCGGCGAACTCATCACTCAGATAGGTCTGCTGTCCTGCCATCTCATTCATCTCTTGGCGAGTGGCTGCGAGCTCTTCTTTCATTTCTGTCCTCAGACTCCTCATCTCTCCTATCAAAGCGTCATACCAAGGAGGGCAACAGCAGAAGAACCAAAGACCAAAGGCCGGCACAAATGGCTGACTTTGGAGCAAAGAGGAGCAAAAAGCAGGACCGGTCTTTGGAGGAGGAGCATCATCACCAGGTCGATCCAACTTGGGCTTGCTCCCAAGTGAATTCAAGAAATTCTTCATCTGATGCTTTTTGATTCTGTTATTCCAACTCTTTACCTCATCTGCAGAAACCCGCTGAGTCCTAGAAAGAAATAGGCCAATATAGGGAGCTAGAGGTAGTGCCCTATTGACCTCTCTGAATATGGTATCATCAAGCTCGCCCATGAGAGTAGCTCCAATGTTTATGATTCTGCCCGTCAGGAGATAAAGCATGAACCAGCTGCAGATCGGTAAAATCCTGTCACGGTGGCCACCTCGAACAAATAAAGTGCTCCGAAGGATAAGATTTATCAAAGCTGGCTCCTGGCGCAATTGATTTGCCTTCTCTATGTTCAGTTCTTCTTCATCAATATCAATGTACATGAACCTTATCTCCTCAAGAGAAGGATATTTGCCCCGCCAGAGGGCATCTTCATAGCACACCTCATTCAAATCAGTGCCAGAATCTGGAGTACCCAAGGCGTGATTCATCTCAGCTACCGTGATCCCTTGAACCTGTCCATCAACTGAATGATAATAGTTTGACTCTGTCTCGTCTTCGGCAACCAGTAAAGTAGCAAAGAACTCACAGTTTCTCTCTATGCTCTAGGTCAATTTCTTGTTTGAGATCAATTCTGCTCGGCCTGGAGTGGAGCTGAATATAGTGTGTACCTCAGGCCCTGCCACTGCTGAGATCTCGCTCCAGTCAACACAATGAGGATCCCTCAGACTACCCTTGGGAGCAGAAAAACACAGGTAGAGCTGCTTCTGAAATTTGGTGTAGAATCTGAAATCTTTGGTATACTCTCGCCTTTGAGGGAACCACTTCGCATATGAGACGGACCTCTTCTTCCTCGGTGTCTCCATTGACAGTTTCAGAACCTGATCATCCACGGGGTCGTCCTCAGCGACCACTGTCTCAGTAACGTCCTCATCAATCGGGTCCTCAATGTAGGTGTCATCGTCAGCATCCTCGGCGGTGGCAAAAGAAGACCCCGCCACCCGAGTCCAATGTATTCCTTGATCAGGCTGCTGCTGAATATCCGCTCTAGTCACTTTACTTGGGCGAGGAGGAGCGGCACTGCTAGCCGTCTCATCAATATAATCCGGATCACCCTTACTGCCACTATCGCGACGACCACTGAGGGTCCTGCTCAGAGCCTTCCCAAACTTCTTCAATGATTTCGACATGTTGAATTAACCTTCTGACAACCGATCCCACTGTCATGAGCCACTGAACAAGGTGCCAACCCCACCACGAGCCAACCTTTAACACGAGCGCGGGAAAAACCTATTGAAAACCTAGAACTCGGTAAACGGAAGAATTTTTCGAACAAAGAGGAGGGAAGCCGTTACCGAGCCCTAGAAGGGAAGGAGGAAGTCGCCGTGCGCGAGGAGATCGTCCCCAAGGCCCTTCCCGGTAGGGGAAAGGAGGGGAGCTCGACGGAGACGGAGGCGCACGAACGGGCCGTCCACGTTCAATCCCGCGGTGGGAATCGAAGAGGAGGACGAGGGGATGCCGCCGGTGGTGGTGGATGTCGCCGGACGTCGCCGGAGGGTCTTCCCCGGTGAGGAGAAGGGGCAGGGGCGGCGCCGGTTTGGAGAGGAGTAAGAGATCAAATGGGGAGAGAGGGAGGCGGAGAGGTAAGTTATAGATCAGTTTCGCATGGTTGGGCCCTGTCGGACAGCGTCCGACGGTTATCGGACGGCGTCCGACAGCAAGGGTGCAGCGCACAGTTGACCTCGTCGGACGGGGTCACGGAGAGGCCAGACGGCATCCGACAGGCGAGTCGCATCGCGGATAACACTCTGTCGGACGGCATCCGATAGCGACCGGACAGCGTCCGACAGGCAGTATGCAACACGTTATCGGACGGCGTCAGAGCGTGACCGGACGGCGTCCGATGGAGGCTGAAAACGCAGCTGCTTGCTCTCCTGACCAGAGGGCCCCACCAATGCGAGAATTTTTATAAAATTAATGTTTTGAAGTAATATTCATTTTTGCTCAAAATTCAAGAAAGATTCAAATGTGAGCAATTTGAAGTGATTTTAAAATTTTAATTTTGAAGGGATAAGATACTAAGTTGACAAATGAAACCAAATTAAATTCAAAAACCCAAATTTTGATCTTGGAGATCAAGAAAATGTGTGAACCCAAATTTTGCCTTGATTTCTCATATAGGCATGAAAATCGAGCATAGGGGTGCACTTTAGAGTTTAAGCACATGTTTTCGAATTTTGGCTCCTTTTCAAATATTTTCAACAATTTTGATGCCATATGATTTTCAAGAGAAGAAATATGCATATGGAGCAAATTTTTCAAAGGGGATAAGATTTTTCAAATATAGAAGTTTGAAGTGAAAAGACGATAAGGATAGTCTATTAAGTTCAAATTTGTTTTGGCTTGAAATATAGGACAAGAGTGTGCCAACCCAAAATCAAATTTATATTTTCACCACTAGAGGGAGTTTTGAGATCAAGAGTTGAAATTAAGCTCCCCCTAAATGTGACAAGGGTCAAAAGCAAATGGAAAAATTCAAATAAGACCCAAAAATCACAAAAACTAATCAACACGCATTTGATCTATCTAGCATGTTGAGTTCATTTCTTAATTTGCAAAACCATGCCTCATCTAAGGGTTTGGTGAAAATATCCGCCAATTGGTCTTCCGTTCGCACGTAGGCAAGCACAACGTCACCCTTTGCAACATGGTCACGAATAAAGTGATGTCGGATGTCGATGTGCTTTGTACGGGAATGTTGGACCGGATTGTTGGCTATTTTCACCGCACTTTCATTATCGCATAGAAGTGGCACTTTTTCAAATTTTAGCCCAAAGTCACTAAGCATCCGAGTCATGTACAAGAGTTGAGCACAACAACTCCCCGCTACATATTCGCATCCATGATAGATAGCGCCACGGAGTTTTGCTTCCTCGAAGTCCATGACACGAGTGAGCGTCCTAGCAAGTGACAACCCCCCGAGGTGCTTTTGCGATCAATTTTGCAACCGGCATAATCCGAGTCGGAATAGCCAAGAAGCTCAACACGCGCTCCCTTGGGGTACCAAAGATCTAGGCTAGTAGTGATTTTTAGATATCTCAAAATACGTTTTACGGCAACAAGATGCACTTCTTTAGGGGATGCTTGAAAACGAGCACACATGCACACACTAAACATAATATCGGGTCGAGAAGCGGTAAGATAGAGAAGCGAACCGATCATGGAGCGATAAAACTTTTGGTCCACGGGCTTTCCATCTTCATTTAAATCAAGATGCCCATTAGTGGCCATTGGTGTTTTGATCGATTTGCAATCGTCCATGGAAAACCGCTTGAGAAGGTCCTTTGTGTATTTCTCTTGACAAATGAAGGTCCCTTCGCGAAGTTGCTTGATTTGAAATCCAAGGAAAAAAGTGAGCTCTCCAATCATCGACATTTCGAATTCCTTGGACATCATTTCTCCAAAGTCCTTGCATTTAGATTTGTTAGTGCATCCAAAAATAATATCATCCACATATATTTGACAAATAAATAAGTCATTTTCAATAGGCTTTAGAAACAATGTGGAATCAATCGCACCGGTTTTAAATCCCTTTTCCAAGAGGAAGTCCCTAAGACGCTCATACCATACTCTAGGAGCTTGCTTGAGACCGTATAGCGCCTTAGTGAACTTATAGACATGGTTTGGGTGTTTGAGGTTTTCAAAACCGGGCGGTTGCTCGACATAAACGAGTTCATCAATAAATCCATTTAGAAAAGCACTATTAACATCCATTTGAAAGAGAGTTATGTTATAGAGAGAGGCGAATGCCAAGAGTAACCGAATAGCTTCAAGTCGAGCAACGGGGGCGTAGGTTTCTCCATAGTCAAGTCCTTCGATTTGTGTGAAACCTTGCGCCACCAATCTTGCTTTGTTTCGCACTACTTCACCATTCTCATCTTGTTTGTTGCGGAAGACCCATTTGGTTCCAATGACATTGTGGTCCTTTGGCCTTTCCACTAGCTCCCAAACTTCATTGCGGGTGAAGTTGTTCAATTCTTCATGCATGGCGTTCACCCAATCCGCATCCGCCAATGCCTCATCAATAGTCCTAGGCTCAACAATAGACACAAAGGCGTGATGCTCACAATAATTAGTGGTATGAGAACGGGTTCTTACGCCTTGATTGAGATTGCCAATGACTTGATCTAGGGGATGATCCTTGCAGAGAGAGCGGTGTTGTTGGACGGGTACTTGTAGATCATTTTCTCCCCCTTGAGCTTGATCAACTTCAAAGTTTGCATCTCCGTCCACCGCTTGATCTTGAGTTGTTGGAGAGGTGTCTTGAGCTTGATTATCGATGGAGGTGATAGGAGAGACGACTTCATCTTTTGGCGCCTCCGGTGAGGGTCGAATTTCCTCCAACTCCATGGCTTCATGTGGTAGCTCATCACCTACATTTCTTGTCAAATCTTGCTCATTTTGTGAGCCATTAGTTTCATCAAACTTGACATCATAGGCTTCCTCAACTAGCCCAGTAGAATTATTAAAAACTCGAAAAGCTTTTGAGCGAGAGGAGTAACCTAACATGATCCCAATGTCACACCTCTTTTGGAACTTACCCAAATGAGTCCTCTTCTTATAGATGTATACCTTGCAACCGAAGACTCGAAAATAAGAGATGTTGGGCCTTCGTCCCACTAGTAGTTCATATGAGGTCTTGTGAAGGAGTCGGTGGAGGTAGAGGTGGTTGATGGCATGGCACGCCGTGTTGATGGCTTCCGCCCAAAAGGCATGCGGCGTGTTGTACTCGTCAAGCATTGATCTTGCCATCTCTATCAAAGTACGGTTCTTCCTCTCCACCACTCCATTTTGTTGAGGAGTATATGCCGCCGAGAATTCATGCTTGACACCTCACAAAATTCCTCAACATTTGTATTAGTAAACTCGGTGCCGTTATCACTTCTCACCTTTTTGATAAAAGAGTTAAATTTCTTTTGAGCTTTCAAAGCAAATCTTTTAAACACATCACCGGCAAGTGATTTATTTGCAAGGAAAAATACCCAAGTGAAGCGAGAGAAATCATCGACAATCACATGACAATAAGAATTACCGCCTATGCTCGCATAGGTGGTTGGGCCAAATAAATCCATATGCAAAAGTTCAAGTGGTCGGGATGTAGACATGAATGTCTTAGTCGGATGAGAATTAGTCACTTACTTGCCGGTTTGGCATGAGCTACATAAACGATTTTTCTCAAATTTGACATCCTTCACTCCAACAACCAAGTTGTCTTTAAAAATCTTTTTCAAAGTGCCCATTCCAACATGTCCAAGACGTCTATGCCACAACCAACCAAGAGTGGTTTGAGCAATAAGACAAGTCTTGATTTGAGAAGATTCACGGTTTGAAAAATCAACCAAATATAAGTTTTGAAACCGGGTGCCTTCAAATGCAACACTTTGATCCTTAGTGGAAACAACACGAACTCCGTTAACCGAAAAGAAGCAATCAAAACCCAAATCGCACACTTGAGCAACGGAGAGGAGATTAAAGTTGCAAGCTTCCACCAAGAGCACATTAGAGATGGATAGGTCATTGGATATTGCAATTTTACCTATACCTTTTACCTTTCGCTTGGAGTTATCCCCAAATATGATCTTGTGTTCGGGGTCCTTCTCCTCTTCTAGTGAGGTGAACATACTTGAGCTACCGGTCATGTGTTGGGTGCAACCGCTATCAAATATCCAATGCCGGCCACCGCTCTTGTAGTTCACCTACACACATAAATTCAAGCTTGGGTTTTAGGTACCCAAGACTTCTTCTTGGGTCCTTTCGAGTTAGTCATCAAACATTTGGACACCCAAATAGCCTTCACATCTTTCTTTTCATTGGGTGCACCAACATATTTTGCATAAATAGAACCATTCTTTCTCATAAGCATGTAACTAGCATTAAGCACTTGAGTTTTAAACATGAATTGAGAAGATTTTGCAAGAGGACAAGCAATGGCTTTGTGTTTATCATTTTTGCAAATATGACAACGGGTCCCTCCCTTAACAAAAGTTAGCTTGGGCTTACCCCAACCGCCCTTGGGCAAATCCCCGGGATGAAATCCCAAACCATGCTTACCCAAGGTGTACCTTTGCTCCCGAAGCACCTTGTCAAGAGAGTTGTTCCCCACAAGCAATTTAGCCAAGCTAGAGTCTAGTTGCTCAATTCTATCCTTAAGAAGCAAATTTTCCTTAACTAGCTCATTAGCACATTTTGCAACACCACAAGTACCAATAGAACACGCATTTTTATTTAAAGTATTAGCACTAGTGGGTGAAGATGAGCTAGCATTAGGTGTGATGGTGGGTGACAAGTTCAAAGATGTGTCATGAGATAAGCTAAGTGAACTATTAACGGTGTCAATCAAGTCACAAGTCACACCAACATTGCATTTTTCAATTGAGCAATCAAGAGAAGTTTCTTCAACATTAGAGCTAGCTAGTTTGTTCTCTAGAATCTCAACTTGCAAATTTAGAGCTTCATAATCATCTTCTAGAGTTTCATGTTTTTCAAGCAAATTTTCAAACTCATTAGCAAGCTCTTTATGCACTTTCATTAACTTCTTCCTCATAGATTTTTCCTTCTCTAGAGCATTATTCAAATCATCAATCAAAAGTTTAAGCTCACTTTTAGAGAGATGCTCATTTGTTACCTTCTCCTCTAATGCCATGAGGCACATGGGAGGTGTAGGGTTGTCGATGGCGACTCCGGACACTTTGGTGCTTTCATTGTCGGAGGAGTCCGCCCAAGAGCCTTCATCATCGGTAATCCATTCCCCAATCACCTCTTCCTGTGTGTTGGCGGTGAGACAAAGCTTTTGCTTGGGAAGAGCCGGAGGGGCATTTTTCTTGATCGCAAGTCCGGCTAACCCATGAGCTCTAGTATCTTCTTCTTCGGAGGAGGATTGGGAGGATGATGAGGTTGAACTATCTTCCTTTTTAGTCTTTTGACCGGCAAGAGCCTTTTTCTTCTCCTTCGATTTGTGATCGCTCTTGCGGTAGTGACGGTACTTCTTCTTGTCGTCATCCTCATCTTCCTCTTGATTCCTTGCCTTGTGCTTGTTCTTTTTACTTTTTGGGCAATCCGCCGCCAAGTGACCCTTCTCTCCACATTCATAGCAACGCATTTCGGAGATATGTCTTCGCCTTGAAGAGGATGATCCACCGCGGAAGCTCATCTTCTTGATCAACTTTCTTGACCGCTTGACAAGGAGGGCCAATTCTTCAATCTCCGGAATTGCATCATCGGATCCATCATCATCTTCTTCAACTTCGATCTTCTTCTTCCCACTTTTGGCTTTGGCGGGGAGAGCAATTGACTTCTTGTTGAGCGGAGACTCTTCACTTTCAAGAAGCCGCATCTCGTAAGAGTTGAGTTGCCCGAGGAGTTTTGTCGGTGTCATCTTCTTGAGCTTTGACTTGGATGCTCGAATTAAGGTCACAAGTGGATTGAAACTAAATGGCACAACATCAAGCATCTTCCGACAAATGTCTATGTCTTCCAAGACCTTCTTCTCCGAACATCCGGCAATTTCATTGACGATGGGGTTCAACCTAAGAAACATTTCATTAACACTTTCATTAGGAAGCATCTTGAATTGATCAAATATTTTTCTAGCACGAGATAGCTTCTCCTCAAGCATCTCGGCACTACCAACATGAATTTCTCTAAGATGCTTCCAAATGAGCTTTAGTGAGATTGCCAATGCTATCAAAAACTTCGGAAGACACACTAGAAAGTAGAGCATTTCTAGCAATGGCATTAAAGCGTTTGTACTTAGCATGAACTTCATCAAGAGCAATTGTTCCGGCCGGAGGGTCCGGATAGCCAGTCTCACAAGCAACCCACACATCATAGCTAAGTGCCTCTAAGTAACATTGCATCCTAATTCTCCAATAGTTGTAATTTGTTCCATCAAATATAGGAGCTTTTCCAATTTCTATCCTAGGCCCCTCTTGAGCCATCTCCTAGCGGTGAAGCTAATACCGGAGAACCTAGATGCTCTGATACCACTTGAAAGAGGATCCTAAGGCCTAGAGGAGGGGTGAATAGGCAATTTTAAATTCTTTTGATTATTCTTAATTAAGCATCATATTAATAATCACCCAATCCTAGCTGCAATTGACAAGTAAGCGGAAGCGACAAGCAATTACGAGGCAACTAAGACATGGCATACAATTAAACACAAGCGATGCAAGAAAAGTAAGTGCGGGAAATAAATGAGAGAGTGACACGGTGTTTGTTTGACCGAAGTTCGGAGCCGCAACTCCTACTCTCCGTTGAGGCTACCCCTTGCGCACAAGGACCGGCTCGCTCTCGAGCCTAGCGCCTCACTCACTCCCGGTAGTCGTTCCGCCACTCCGGCGAGGTGGACTCCGTCACCCATACACCGACTCGAGAGTAGCCACACGCCAAGGCCTACTCCCAAGCCCTCGCCTCCACGAAGGATGTCTTCAAAAGTAACAAGCCCGAAACGCCCGATCATGCCGGATCGAAGGACTTCCATGAAGCTCGGTGTTGGGGTTTAATGATTTGTGGCTTTGGATGCTTTGTGGGTGGAGGAATGGCTCTAGAACACCTAATTGATGAGCTATGAATGTGGTAGGTGAAGTGGAGCAGCAAACCTCAAAATAGCCAGCCACTAGGTAGGTATTTATAGCCCCTAGAGCAAAACTAGCCGTTGCCCCTCGGAAGAGGACAAAAGACTAGCCGTTAGCCTCTACCGGACGCCGTCCGACGGGCACCGGACGCCGTCCAGCAATGCAATCGCTCACTGAAAATAGGTTATCGGACGCCGTCCGTCAGACCGACATTTGTCCGGCTGAGGAGAATCGCTGAAGTTAGCTAACCGGACGGCCCCAGACGCCGTCCGACCGAAAGGGCTTCGATTTTTAACTGGCCGGACGCCGTCCGGTAACGACCGGACGCCATCCGACAGTGAAGGTGCAAAGGACCGGACGCCCCTCAGACGCCGTCCGACAGCGAGAAAGACCCAGATCTGAACCTTACCGGACGCCGTCTGACAGAGAGTACCATTTCGGATTTTGGGCTGGTCGGACGCCGTCTGGATTTACCAGACGCCGTCCGACAGAATGGATTTTCGGCTAAAAGGTGAGGAGGAAATTTAGGTGGGTTTCTCTCTCTCTCTAGAAATCTCACAAAGGGATATTTGGGTATTTTTAGAAGTGTTGGACTACGGAAACCGAGTTTTCGAGAATTCGCAAAGATCCGCAAGATCCGAGATATTCAAACCCTTTTGAAACCGACGAAAAACAGAAATAAACCTAACTACTCCTAATCTATACGTGACCTCTTCTCTCCTTGGTCACGCATTTGAAACCTTGGAGCAGCTCAGAAAATTTATCGACGCTTCAAATTAGGGTTTATAAAAATCGCCGAGTCTTCGCTAGGGTTCCGAGAAAACCAAAAACCCCCTAGCACTTAATATTTATTTATTTTGTCATCAATGCCACTAATAAAAATTAGGGCTCCACGATGCTCACAGCTCACCTTGGTGGAAATTCCGGTCCGGATCCTCCCAGCCACCCATATCGCTAACGCACCGTTTGCGGCGCCCCAGCGGGCTGATCCGGTGCCGGACGAAGCTCTTGACGATGTCGTAGTCCGTCACGCCCCTCTGGGCGAGCTCCGCGATCTCGTACGCCATTGCCTGATCCTTCGGGAGGGGCTCGCTGCGCGCAAAGATCGGTGTGTCCGGCGCTGCCGCAGAATACTCCAAGTTTGAACCCCTGCGGTTCAGGTAGAACCACCGCCGGGCCCAACCGTCGACTTTCGTCTTGACCTCATACTCCTGGTATGTTCGGCTTCCCCGAGTCCGGCGCGTGGTCAGATAGAAGACTCCGCCATTGCCCACACGATGGCCGACGGGCTTCAACTCGAAATACTGCTGGAAGAGGGTCACCGTTGGGCGCACGCCGCAGTACGCTTCACACAAGTGCGCGAAGATGGACAAATGAACATAGGACTACGGGACAGATTCTCTGGCCATAGCTCCGTAAAGGCCAAGAAGTCCGTGACGAACTGCGACTTCGGCGTGCGGGACCCTCGGATGGCCGAGCTCTCGTAGCATACCAGCTCGGTAGGCTCGGGCTGTGGCTCCCGGGCTGCGCCAGGAAGCCTCCAAGAATCCGACTTCACAAAGCCGTCCCTCTCCAACTTCGCCATCCTCTCCCTCGTAAGACTGCTATCTCCGACGAGCACCATGATCGCCAGAAGCAAGAATGCGAAGGGCGAGATGGAGGGATGAAGACAGAGGCAAGGGGGGTGTTTTGCAGTACGAGTTCCCCCCAAAGACACTGCCTTATCAAGGAAGGCAACGGTCGAAGCAGATATCGTGGGAGTCGTGCCCAGGGGGCGTAACTGCCCCACTTTTCCGTCAAATCAAAATTTAGCGCTCGACCTTTCGCCCAAGCGGCCCCAAAAAACCCTAGCCAAATCTCCCGCGCGACGCATAAGGGTTGGTTTTCTCTAAACCTCAGACCGGCTCGCCACGCGACCCGCTCGAGGCTCGGGGGTTGGTTGTTGGTGATTTGTGAGCAGCCCACCCCGAGATGGGCCTTGGGCCGGTTCTGCACCGGCCTGCCGCGCGTACAGAAAGCCTGAAAGGCCGCCCATGGCCGTACCAAAGGGAACGTCTAGCCCTCCGGGGTCATCCCCGGGCTTGACCAAGTCAACCGCGCCTTCTTGGGTCCTAACCAGGAGCGTAGCGCACCTCCCGGGCAATCCTTAGCCCGGGAGAGGGCCCCGCGGATAGTCCGTCTGTCCCTTTAGGCAGGTGGCGACAGCTGTCATGCCCCACCACACTTTCCTCGGCCTTGACCGAGGGGACCGCATCTCCCCGGGGTATTCGTAGCCCGGGAAGATGCACGCGGGCAGCTGCCACGCTACGCGATGCCCCCAAAGGGTGGCGCGGGGCTGGCTTGGTCCAGTCAATGCTATTTAGGGGATAAAGGGAAAGTGCTTTACGTGTAAACCGTGCCAGAATTTTTACCGGAGTCGCGAGTGCCGAAAGATTCCCGGAAGATGGTCAAGACCAAGGCTTGGGTCAGGACACCGCCGTCAGAGACCCCGGTGCCGTACGCCCTAACAGAATTGCGGAGGATCGTCAAGACTCTGACTTTGGACAGAGATGTCCCCAAGTGACGCTGGAGCCATGGATGCCGACAACCTACCTGGAGGACGTGGAGGCATGGACTTTGGACTGAGACGTCGCCATGAACAATGTTGATCATTAACGTTGATGATTCCTTGCAAGGCCGATCGTTGCCAGGCAAGCACTAGTTGTTTGCATATTCCTGTCCTATGTTTTAATAACCCTGTTTGTCCAGATGTATGTGCTCTCTTGGCTATGATTTAGGGCAACAGTTTTTGGACGGAGCGAGCATAATCGTTTTTACTTTTCGTAATTAACCTTTGCATGCATATTAGAATAGTATGTGTGGCTTATTCATGTTATTCATTTACTAGCATGACTAGACCTCATTTGATGAACACTTTACTGTTCCTTAGCCTATCCTTTGATTAGATGTGAAGGACCGCATTGGGATTTCACTATAAAATGTGCCTTGTGAGGCGTTTGCTTCGTATTGGTGTTTTTGGATAAAACCTAAACATATAAAACTAGTGTAGATTGCTTAGGGGAGACCAGGCAGTGTTTGGTTCTGGGACTGTGGTGGAGATTCGAGGGTCTTCTCAAATAAGGACTCAAGCTTGTGTATTACTAGACCAAACCTTACCATATAACCACTCGTGCCTTCGGCCCTGTCTTAGTACCCTACGAAACCTACTAACCACTTGCTCGTAGGCTAGCCGGTTATGGTTCGATACTTTTACCCTAGGGTAAGGCTAGCTACTTGACCTGAGGGGTAGGTTCGTTCTTGAGACCAAATGGCTTAATTCGGGAACACTCTTGGGTGGTGTCCAGAAGTAGCAGGCGCCCTACTGCGGCGGGCACCGGTGGGGTCGGGGAAACCAAAAGAGAGGGTAGGCAAAGTGGTGGGCATAGTAGGCCGGAAAAGTCTTTTACCGCATCTCCTACTGGACGAGATGGGGCTTGTGGGAAAATTTGTACTCTGCAGAGTTAAAACTATCATGATAGTCGTGCCAACGGATATGGACAGGGCAAGAGGTTTGCACATGTAGATCCACCTTTTTAATAATTGATCTTGAATAGAGTAGGCTGGGATTGGCCTGGTGTGAGATGCACCTTCTTTTGATGATTGTTGGTAATATCTTGAGATCATGCATTTATTTGCTAAAACTTGATTAGTAAATAGGTCTTTGTGTAAAATAGCCAATCCCCCATCTTTGCCATGGCATACATTTGCTAAGGATTGATTGTTAGGTAGCCGCGTACTCAATATATATATCGTGGATAAATTTTATTATCCAGGTTGCAAGTTTGATTAGCACCAAGAGGGTCCGAACTCTGGTGTGTAGGACTAGCTACGGGTGTCCGGGTCAATTGCTTGGATATCCGCTGAAGGCTGTTGCTGCTCTGATGTTTTTTTATTCGTTCTTAATGTTTGATATTACCTATCTTAATGTAATAGTATGTGATGCTACCTTGTAATACTCCGTTATTTTGAATAATAATAGAATGCCAGCGATGATAGCCGTTAAATTGTCCATCATGAGGTACTAGTCTAGACCTAGTATCAGATCATGGTGCCGGATTTCCTGTGGAGACGCAGGGGTCGTGACAGCAACCGATGGTTATGCGTATCTAGAAAGCACTCGCCCGTCTATTCTCAAGGAGTTGATTACTAGATTGCATCATCTTGATTCTTGAGTTTTGGTAGCCTTTTTAACTGACAGTGACAAAGGAGATTAACATGCCAAATTTAGTAATCCTCCTATGATCATAGCATCTATGGACTCATTCTCTTTGCATCATTTAACTTTATTTATCTAACATATCTTTAACTTTATACATGTAAAGTCAAAAATAAGTTAGAAAAAACGAAGAGTTGTTTGTACTATTTTTTTTTCATCTATAGATGCAATTCGAAAACAATGGTATCATTATTTTCTAAATGCATGTAATCCACGTGCAGCTGCTCGGATTCTTTTTCTTTCCGCTTGTTCGTGGAGGGATCTTTGTGTTCATTTGTTTTCTGTTACTTATGTGCATGCAAACTAATTCTAATCGATCACACGGTAAAACCAATCATAAATATAAGGATTTTAACTTACAAACACATGCATCCATCTGGTTGTGGAGCCAATCAAATTTCACCTGCACGGCTTATGTTTTGTCCTCTTACGATCATTCACTTTTCTGACAGAAAATCCATTACTATGGTGCCAACTATCTCTTTTGTTGGTGTTGTTAGATTTCACTTTACAATGATCAAAATCTTTGTTGCACTGCCATATGCATGGGCGGAGCTAGCAGGTGTGCTAGGGGACCCGTCAGTCCTCCCTCTGTCGGGCTTGTCCCCAGCGCCCAGGCGTGCAAGCGACCGGATTCAGTACCTAGCGGTCACAAGAGATGGCGTGGACTTGAAGCTTCGCTGCGGCAAGAATCCAGACAGCTGGAGTCTGTGCATTGGTCACTTGGCAGCAAAGCGGGACTGGTGGGCCCATGCGTGGGCTGAGGATGCTTACAGAGGAATATGATGCTAATATTCCATGTCGGGAGAGAGCTACAAGGTGTGTGTTTGTACATCGTTGATTCTCATATCAAGGTTGGAGGCAAACCCTAGGGTTTAGAGGGTCTCACCCCTGAGGCTATAAATAGAGGGGGAGGGGAGCACCTCATTCTCACCCCTTGAGTTAGAAATTTCATATTTGTGAGAAGGGTGTGTGGGAGAGAGGGTGACACCCGCGAGTGCTTATGGTCGCGAGAGCGGCTTGTAATCTTTCAACTATCTATGCAATAAGACATCCGTTCATCAAGTTCATGTCTTGTTCTTTCTTGTTCATATGCTTTGATCTTGTTGCTTTCGTGGTTTTTGTTACAACTAGTTTATTTGTCTCCTCTTCTTCTTTATGCTTCTGAGCCATGATGTCTTGAGGGTGCTCATATAATTTTACATCTCTTTTGCACCCTAGGATTGACTACAGATCAAATTTTCCATCATGTTGTAAATATGTTCAGAATTTGTTCTTCACGCAGCAGACTGTGTTTGAATTTTAAAAAAAATCTAGAAACATCATTTTTGAGTGATTTTTGTTGGAGAAGGTGCGTGACTCATGTATCTATCCACTGTAAAAATTTGGAGTAATGTTCTTGCACCGTTTGGGACTAACGAGGGGAGCACTGAGCTCCAAACTTTCTGCTCGATCCTGACAGATTGTGATGTTTGTTTTTTTTTTTCTGATTTTTCTACAAAGAGTTTTGAGGGGATTTTTGCTTTAGTGCTTCACGACTCATTTGTGCGTAGGGAGAAAAATTCCCACAAATTTTTTCAAGACCAGAAACCCACGTTCTCTGCGCTCCAAGTGAGAACAAATCCTGAATAATCTGCTTTTGCTTTTCTAAAATGATTTTAGTGATTTAGCTTGATGTATTTTAATAAAGCAAGATTTGAATTCATCCCTTTCTTTTTAAACATTTGACAGTGAGGATTGTGATTTAAAAAATCCTCATATAATACATGACTCTCATGCTAGAGGTACATATAGTTGTTGAAATTGTTCGTGTTTAGAGAGGATGATGAGTTCGAGGAGCACCGGTACGAATAAAATTTTTCAAGTCTCCCATTCACCCCAATCTGGTCATCGTAACGGGTTTTCAAATTGTTTGAATTGTTATTTTATCATTCAGATTCAAAATTCTCATTGTTTGGATTTGCCAATTTGAAAGATAAGAAGAGGAAACGAGACATTCTCTCTTTGATACGTTTGAACTTCTGCATGGAACCCTATTATTGAAGTCCTGGATTCGCCACTGGCCATACAAGATTATTCTGAACTTTCAGATCGTGCGGCGTAACCTTTTTAATGATTTCCCATGCCATATTCAACCGGAATATTTATTCAATTTTCTGGGGAATAATGCTAAGTTCCACTTAGTTTTTTCTGGCATTCGTTCGAGAGAGAAATTTGTCAACCCGGTGGCGTGTAACTCAGCATGTATTTATTTGAATTTTGTGAAGCACTTTAAATCTTGTATAAACGAGCGTCCGACTAAAGTTCAGGCGCCTCCCGCCCTCCCCATACTGTTCAGCTAAGGCAAGCGACTCTGCCCGCATTTGCTCTCTCATGCATTACTGCTCACTTGTGTTGCTGTCCAGGAGAGAAAATAAAAGAGAGAGAAAAGAGATTGTTGCTCTGCGGCCACGCTCCTGCATGCTGCCCTGACGGCCGCCGCAGTCTAGCATCACAGCGTTCATCGCCGATCGCCGCCGGCTAACTTTACTCACCACCGAACCCCTCTCTCCCATGCCTTCTCTCTTAGGACTTATCATCTCCCTTTCCCTTCTCCCTTCTCCCTTCTCTCTCCAAATGTCCTTTTCCCTCCTCTAAATGTTATTTTGACATGTTGCAATAGTTTTTTTAACATGTTTCAACACTTGGATTATGCTTCAACGTGTTTCATTCTTTTTTTTTTCTTATATCTTATCTTTTTTTTGCATGTTTCAATAGTTTTATTAAAATGTTCCAATAGTCGGTTTGTTTTTTCCGATGATTTCGTGTTGCATGTTTCATCGATAGAAAATCATGTTTCAACGGCACAACCAAATGTTCCAACAGCACATTGTATATGTTTAGAGCAAGTTGACATTGTTTAAAAGAAGTGTCTAATTTTTTTCATCAAATCAGATGTCTGATTTGCGGTGGCTTTCAAGAATTTTGGAATTGCTCGTGGTCGGTCAACTGACGCTTTGGACCCCACGTTCGCATGCCTCCTTTGCTGCGCTTGGTTCATAGGCTTGTTGAGTCCCTATCCACTCGTTATCTCCCCTTTCCATCTCCTCTGTGCAAAATCTCCATTCTCTCTCTCCAGCTCCTAGCTGCTACAGGGGTCAACGACCATGAGACCATGTCGCTAGCAGCTCGTCGGGCTCAGTCTTCTCATGGCTACTCTCTCTATCTCTCCGAATTTGAGGAAGAGCAACGTGGAGAGGTGTGCTTTTGTCTCATGAAGCATCACACTTGTACATACGAAATATTTGAGTTTGTTTGTCGAAACATCGTTTTTGCTTTTATGGAGCATCTAAATTTATATGTGGATCGATGATTCACCGTGAAACATAATGTTTTCATTAGTGTTTGACATGTTTCATCAGCTCTTTTGTCATGTTTCATTTTTTTTGGCCTATCTTTTAACATGTTTCAGTACTGGTCAACTATGTTCGAACATGTTATATTAATTCTTTTTTCATGTAACATTAACTTTTCTTGCATGTTCCAACAATTTTATTTATATATTCCAATTGTTGTTTGTTGTTTCGATGACTTTTTGTTCCAAGCAGAACATCATGTCCTAACAGACACAACTAAATGTTCCAGTAATACATTGTGTATGTTTCAACAGTATATTGTATATGTTCGAAGCAAGTTGTCTATGTTTGTGTTGGGGATTGAGTTCTACCTTCCCTGTATAGTAAAACATCATATGACGTATCATGGGTACCCCCTTTACCCAATGCCAAAGGACAGGTAGTTACGTAGGATGGTGGCGACCTCCTGGGCTAGGCGCGGCCTAGTGACATGTTAATCAAGACTCCAGAAGGCTTGGCGTTTAAGTCTTCTGTCATTGCAACGGCCAGCCTGTAAGGATGGAGTGCTGTAGGGTTCCACATTGTGTTAGCAGATTGCGTTAATCTAAGAATTAGTTACCATGTATGTTTATCTTTTCAGATGTGTATCCCTATGCTTAGTATAAATACTCCCTCCTATATATGTGAGAGTAGGGGATCTCAATTAACGTGTTCTATGTCGCATGCATCTAGAGGAACCCATCCTAGGTTTTTCTCATGCGAAGCCTTGTACAGTGATCTCTTGATTATAACGAAGCAATAGACATACGGCTATTATCCCTTATACGAGAGGCCTGGACTAGGATAAAAATCCCCCCTAAGTCTCTTTGACATCTTGGAAGCCGTGATCATGGTAGAAAGGGGCTCTTTTGCCCCTCAATTCCGAAAGTAAGCTCGACAAGAGAGGCTTGCTCCCAATAGTCAACAACTGGTGCCCACCGTGGGACCAAAGATTCTCTTGTAATCTGCTTCCAAGATGTTGAATAACTTTGGTGATAACAGCGACATATGCGTCATCGATGCCCTGGATGATCTCAACAAATACTACACTGACTCAGAGGTGGCTCAAATCAAGGATCCTGAGGTCCACGTGAAGCACGGTCCAAATGATGCGCCAACCGCACAGCGTTATCCGGACAATGACCGTGTAACATCCTCATTTTTTTAAAAAAAAATAAAATTATGCATGGCATTTGCATAAATTAAAAATTTGTGCATAAAAAATTTAAAGTATAATATATGAGTATGTTACATTAAAAAATAAAAAGTAATTTACATTTGACTATGGACAAAGGCTTTTGTATTTGTAAAAATTAAAATAAATATTTGTATGTTTTCATAAAGATATTATTTAAATAATTTTATTGATAATTATTTTTCTACAACAGTGTAACTCTAGGTTTCATATGTTCAAAAATAATCATAAAATAATATTTGAGGCCTTTCCAAAAATAAAATTTATATTTTTCTTCAATAATTTTATTTGATAAATTATTTGAAAAAAACAGAAATATATTTTTAATTTATATTTTATTGTATTTGAACCTATTATTTATTTACTCTCTTTCATCTTCCCTTGAACCTACTTGCCATTCTCTTTCTTCCTCTATTCTTTCTCTTTCCTTCTCCTTTCTCTTTCTATTTCTTCTCACTTCCTGCGCAGCAACTCCTTGCACGTTCACCTTGTTGTCTCTTTTCTTCTTCCTGTACAGTTTCTTAGGAAAAACCTCCACCTCTTCTAGTCTTTAATTAGCCAATAATCCTCCCATGATCAATTCTTTTAAACTACAAGAAAAATGCTGATCTATGACATCCCAAATTCCTCATGAAAAAATTAAAAACGTCATTGTTTTTTTCTATGACGAATTTATGACGAAATAAGTCATCTATATCACATCATATTTTTTAACTGGTGACAAAACGTGTGATTTCGTCATAGAATGATTGTTAATCTATGACGAAACATATAATCATCATTGATTGGCAAACTTCAATGACACAAAATTCATCATTAATAGACCTCACTTTGTCACGAATCACGCATTCACGTTCACCTGGCTTAGATAGATGCCACATGGACATAATTTTGTCATTGAATATGCCTATGCCATGTCATTGGCTAGGGTTGCAGATTACATGGCATGATTTGTGACAAATAAGTACGTCATAGATAAATGACAGGTGGACAAGATTTTGGTCATTTGACATGTCTTTGCCACATCATCAAGTCAAACGAAAATGAATAGTACATAGCAACATTATAGATACAAATTGGATTTCAATATTTTACTAGTATATAGAAACACTAATAAAAATCCCTGGGCAACGCGGGTTGGCTGGGGCAGCGCGAGTCAGCCGCCAATGACATCGGGGACGACAGTATCTGGTCCGGGCAATGGATCAGGGGCGGACATCAGGAGAGCATCGATCAACATGAAACTGGCATGTACAAGGGCGACTACATACATATTGATCAAGCTGCAGCCGTTGCATCACTTAAACAAGGAACATAATTCTAGTAGCTGCGCAATGCCAAAGGAAGAAACATCAGATTGTGTGGCAGATTAATAAGTTAGTTTAGTACTTTAATAAGATTGGATAAGGTATTCATATTACAAACAAGAAAGGAACATTATTCGATTTTAATATCTTAGATTCTACACAACTGTGCAAAATAGAACCATTGAACTAAGGGCAAAAACGTTTAAGATGTTAGAGGTATGTAATAATATTCATCACCTTAGCGTTGACCCCATCAGGAACGATTTGGCCCTTGCTCATGTACATGAGATATTCATCACGTGTGAACTTGGTGAAACATATGAAAAGTAAAATGCATATATAAAATGCCGCAAACATATGATTCCAGTGTTTCAGGATTAGAACGGCGTACAACAGTTAAAAAGAAGATAATATATTTCGCATGTATCACTTCCTGTTGCGGATGATCTTTTGGCGACCTGGGAACTTGAACTTGGCACGGTGGAGATCTTCTTCAGCGTCAGTAGAATTACTCTCCTTGCAGCGCATAGAAAGGAGAACCTGGCTAATGTCAACCCGAGTAAGAAAACAGCAGGCAAAATATTTTTTTATAAGTTCATACGTTGCCCAAATGAAACAGTTTTCTATAAAAAAAAAAGATGCGTCTCGAAGTTATCTACAACTTTTGTGTTCAACCCAAATTCATCTGAGCAGCATAAGACCTCGAAAATG
The DNA here is from genome assembly GCA_036346415.1 of Raddia guianensis. Lineage (NCBI taxonomy): Eukaryota > Viridiplantae > Streptophyta > Magnoliopsida > Poales > Poaceae > Raddia > Raddia guianensis. Next base: position 46,925,933 of record CM070535.1, on the reverse strand, counting down.
GCGAATTACCGAGGATCATGCGATCGAAAGCGAGCAGCGACAAAAATATTTTTTATAAATTCATACATTGCTCAAATGAAAAACTTGTCTACATGAAAAAGATGCATCTCGACATTATATACAACTTTTGTATTAAACAGAAATTGATTTGAGCAATGGAAGACCACGCAAAATATAAAAAACTAAACCGTGCCTCTATTCGAGCCGGGCTGGCATGCAAAACTCAAGTCATTCCACGCTCTTCGATTGCCCGACGATATATCGGTCGGCCGATCGGCCGATGACAATGTCCTTTATTGTCGGTTTTCGGTGCTGTGTCGGCGGTTTTGACTGTCAGCATAGAGTCCGATTCTTGTAGTACACAAGCACACGTGCGAGCACAAATGGCTTTAGCCAATGCAAGGCGGAGAACCAAGGCTAGCACGGAGTGGAGATTGTTAGCGCAAGGTTGATAAGATGCAAATATACGAGACAGACAGCACGAGGTCGCGTAAATGCAAATTTGGCCGATACGTGAACTAGAGGAGCATGTTCGCTGGAAAGAGAGAGATGAGGAGCGTGTGGTCGGAGAAGGGGGAGGGAGGTGACCCAAGCGCGGCCCGTACAGTCGGGCCGGGCCGGGCCGGGCGGCACGCCGTGCCTGGTTTCCAGGCCTGGCCCGGCACGCCATTTTGGGCCGTGTCGGCCCGGTCCATCAAATTTCGTGCCGGGCCGTGCCGCGGGCTTGAAAAATCGGGCTGTGCCCGTGCCAGCCCACCTAGCCCGGCCCATTCTCCCAACACTAGGGTGAGGTGAGGGAAAGGATGTGACGCGATGCTGCGAGCTTACTTCTCGCCATGGCGAAGCGGTGGTGGCGGCGAGGCGTCGACTGCGAGGGGGGAGATTGGGAGGATTGGAGGGAGCATGGGCTAGAGGGAGGCGGGCCGTTTATGTATGGGCGTGGTAGGCTTTGGCTTTGGGCCCAATTAAGCTGTGTTGCTGCGGTCAAAATGGACCAGGCCTACCAAATAACGTTTGCCGTGCGATGTGACTTTTTCCAGTGTAGAACCTTTCAGCAAAAACATTTGACCTTAGTTCATGAACCACTTCCACCTTAAAAAATCCTAGATAAAATACACAGTGGTCTCCCACATTTGTCAGTACCCAGAAGACCGTTTGAGCTCGGTGGTTGTTCCATGTACGATTTTAAATTCCAAACAACAATCATATAATCATTTTGCACTCGAAAACCACTTGAAACGTGAAAAATTAAAAAATTTAAAAAGAGAACATAGAATTGTCATATTTTCTACGTGAAAGACAACGCGCAAGCTACGCTAGCTGAAAACATTCCAACGCGATTACCTAGGAAATATGCGGGTTGGGGATCACAAATCGTTACTTTTAGAGCACGTCAACACAAAAAAAGAGTAGATGAAGCCTCCCCGTGCCCCCAAAGCACTGTTAGTACTTGTACTCAACCGGGGCACATCTATAGATGGCTAATCGGGCAACCTGGGCCATTGGTCAGGCATAGCCCAAGGCCAGACACGGACCAAGGAAGGTGATGGGTTGTGCCGTGCAGACCCATGGGCTGAGACAAAGGCTCAGGCACGGCCCAAACAGAGGTCGTGTCGTGCTAGGCCGGCCCAAGGCACAACGGGCCCATCGGCTTGTCAGGGCATCTGTACAAAATAGAGAAAATAGGAGGTAAAAATGTTAGCACAACGCTTTGAACCTGGGACCTCTTGGCTTCCAAAGCTCTATTGCTACACCTACTAGCCACTAGAACATGGTTGCTCTCGTGATGATTGTGTCATATTATATTGTAATATACATGTTGATGAACACAAAATAAAAGGAATTAATTATGCCATGTCAGGCAAACCCTGCGTGCCTGGCCTTCGGCCCAAGAACGGCACGCCTGACCGGGTCGTGCCGGCCCGGGCCCAATGTGCGTCGTGTCGTGCCGTGCTTCAGGCCGGGCAAAATACCATGCCTTGTGCCGGCCGTTTGGCCATCTAGTGTGCTAGCACCGGCATGCCGATGGGGATATGACGGCTAGGGTTTGGTGGAGATGGAGATGTGTGTCTCATGTTTTGTCTCAATTGCCTCCCTTTATATGGAATGGGATCCTCTAACTTAGAGTTCTCTGCAGTTGTTTCACTGACATGTGGGTCCTACATGCACAGGGCCCACATGTCAATGGCCCACTGCTCTCTGCAGCAAGTTAGAGGATCTGGTTCCCCTTTATATAGCGCTGGTGGGTCTCCACGTTAATGGTTCAGCAAGATTTAAGGCCCGTGGTCCATAATATATCCACTTCGTATGTGATCCATGCCATCTATATGCCCAAATTGTAGGTGGATTAAGACTGTCATCGGGAATAATCCCAACACGGCGTGCGGTTAGTTCGGAAAATACTTGGAGATTGGGGTTGGTCGGCTAGCTCTAGGACTGGCTCCTCGAGGTTGTCCAAAACGACGACGCCGAGGTCAGGCATGGTGAAGCCGCACGGTCGCACTCGAGGTTGCGCATCACCTCGGGGATGGCCATGGCCCTCTCCCTCTGCCGACTGCGCAAAACTTGGTCGAAGGGAGACCGCAGAGGGGCTTCATCGCTAGACTGCCCCGTTTCGCAGGCCTCATGGCGGCATCTGGATGCTAGCTTCTAGCCGACAGAGTGGGTGAACAATCCCCAGGCGGACGCTCGCCGGCGCTCCTGTTCGCCGGCATTCCAGCGTGGGTTGTGGCTGACCGCGAAGACGCACTGCGTGACTCCCTTTGACGAACTCCGACAGGCTACCGACGAGGTTGCCAGAGGCAGCAGTAGGCTTGCGCTCCCCTCTCTTCTTCCTCGCGGAAGGGCATACACAGGGCTGGGCGGGGTCGCAGGCGCGCGGAGGATGGGGGGAGCAGGGCAAGCGGCATGGAGACGCCACTCGCCAGGGTCACGGGCTCACGGGCGTGCTAGCAATGTTGCGGTAATTTATGTGTGTATTACTCCCGCCATTCTGTTTTATAGGACACTAGTACAATATCCATGCTCTACCACGGACCATAAATGGATGAAAGGAAAACATGATTTGTAGAAAAAAAATATAAGCATTAAGGTGATTTACTGAAAAGACATTACATGTGAACTACTTTTAGGTTGAGAGTACTGCACATGTCATGATGTAGCTTCGATCGTTTAGGTAGGATCAAGCATCAGAAATACTCTGTCCATCAGCCGATTTGAATCAGATGGAAAGATTATTAATGCCAAGATTTCTATTAGATGGAAAGAATATTAATGCTTTAGATTTCCATAGTGCGTACTAAAAAATTTTATTTGTTATGATATAATAAATATTGGAGAGGCCTAACCATTGTCGATGACCGCAATCACGAAAAGAGATCGGTAGCAAAATCAGGTGGGCAAGCACACTGTCTAGAGAAGCCCAGAATGACTAATATGTTAAGCCCAGAATGACTAATATGTTAGTTCACAAATTAATCATTTACTTATGGAGGAAAAAAATCAATAATAGAAGCAGCACGATATGGAAAAAAATTAATCGTGCTCTCTGTAGCTAATATGAAAAACAATAACTTTCTCCAAATAAATCCAGATATCATTAGAGCTGGCAATCTGGCTTGAAGCTCGCGAGCTGCTCGTAGCTCGCTCGGTTTTGGCTCGGCTCGTAGGCAAACGAATCTGAGTTCGAGCTTTTTTTGCAACTCGATCAAAAAACGAGCCGAGCCGAGCCTAGGGCTGGCTCGCTTGTGGCTCGTTCGTAGCTCGTGGATTCGTAGATTTCTAAGTACATTTTCAGCCCATATCACTAATAATTGCCCTACTTGCTTGTAGACAATTAGATATACCACCAACCTAACCTATCAAAGGTAATCAAAGGCTCAAATTAAAGGTTTTCCTTGACGTAGCACCCTAAACCTCCCATTTTTCATACCCCAAAAATCGGTTATCAACAAATTAATCAGGCTCGCAAGCCCTCACGAACCGGACCGAGCCTCAAACGAGCCCGAGCCGAGCTTTTTCTCCAGCTCGTGTGGTGAACGAGCCGAGCCTAGAAGTGAGCGAGCCGAGCCGAGCCAGCCCTTGGCTCGCTCAAGCTCGTCTCTCGTTTCCACCCCCTAGATACCATATCAATGAGAGAATTTATTCGAGCTTGCACAGAGTAATTACAAATTGCGCAATTATTCCAGCTTGCACATAGCAAGTATAATTTGCACCAGGTGGCTAGGTGATCCAGTCTATTCCTAGCCAGTTCGATATTCCAAACCCCTACAATCAATGACCATGGAAAAGTACGTTTAGATCACATCAGGAGCATAAAGATGTAGAATTATAGATAAGTTGCAGATTTATACTAACTCTAAAATGTAATTTGGATTTCAGTTAGCCAGTGACGAGATCATGATTGGCATGCATTTTGACACCATTCAAGCTTGAGTATGAAACCATAACAGTAGCATAAATACACTCTACCCTGGAAAAAAGACAATAATACACTAACAGCGGGCTCCAAAAAAATTAGCATAAATGCTACACCTATTTGACTGCACAAATACACTTATGTGAAAATGTCAGTAAATTGTCCTTGTTGTTGCCGTGCGTCGTCTTCGCCACCGCCTATGGCAAATCCTAGACTTTGATAAGATCGAACCAATCATCGACAATTTCTTCTTGGCTTTCCTTGGAGATGAGCTGTGTAAATTGGTAACGTAGGCCATAGTCGAAACTACGAAAGAAAGACAAGCAGATATTACGCAGAGTCCTTGTGAAAAAATAGCTGAAATCATATGAGTTTCTTACCAATGGGAAAACTAAAAAATAGATCAGGGAAAAAGTTCAATTAAAATCTAGATTTGTTGGTAACATAAATATGCCCTATGAACACTTTATGGGGTGAGTAAATATTATTGTCTAGTTTACTTGGTAGCATTAATGGTCCATAGAAAAAATAATTCATGTCATCGTTATCCATGATTCTCCGGTCTAACGGAAGAAAACCATAATATGTTGACAAAATAATCCATGCCATCACCAAAAAATAGTTCATGCCACCAAATCCCCTACATGAAGTATAAGAAACTCTTCCTGACATCTGTTTGAGTGATTTTCGGCCATGGTACCTGAGACTTGTTTGGATTATATGAAATTTGTCCCCCAGGAACAGTAGCCTTCATTGTTGCTGGACTACCTGGTGTAGCATTAAACTAATTCTGCCTAGGAGCTGGCTGGCTTGGTTGTGGCTGGCTTGCTAAAGTAGTACACGTTCAAGGCTATCGATGATCGTTTGCAAAAGCAAACATATAGAAATATGGCATTATGAAAGCACTCATGGAATTATGGAAAGCTTGAGAAGGCAATTGTCACATTATCCCAATATCAGGTTGCTACTGAATAATTTAGGTTGCACTATACCAAGTTTGTGAGCAGAGAGAGGGAGTGTCAATAGGATCTTGACCAAATACCTTGACCCAACTTTAGAACTGCAGCAGTTATAAATATGCTCAAAACCTGCTTAAGTACCCCAACATCAAATATATCACTTGGTGTGCCACCATTCCAAGCAATAATAATCATGACCTATATAAAAATAAAAGATCATCAGAAATATGTGAATCTCAAGGGATAATAATGTTTAACAAACAGAGGAACGAAAAGAATAGCCGGAAAAGAAGGGAAATAAGAAAGATAAACCAACCTGCAAGGATAATATTAAGAAGATCCACATTCTGTCAAAACTACGGAATACGTGCCAAAATGAGTGTGTCTCAACAAAATTAACCTTTCCCATCCAATGGACACTACCTACAGATATGTTCTCCTGGATCACGACTACAACAAAAATCAGTACCGAAAGGATTGATGATCCAAGCAAGTATTTCTATTCCTTGGTTTATATCGAAGGAAATAGTATAAATCACATTAATTCATGGCTAACATAGGATTAACAACTTAAAACAGAAGGCACAAAGTATGGAAAACAATCAGATCATAGCTGCAGTGTTGCATTGTTCAACGCATTATGTACAATGAGGTATACACCAAATCAAAAGCAACAACTAATGTGCTGTGAGTTATGCTTTAGAACAAAAGAAGTGCAGTAATATTTGTTTTATCAAGGAACCTACTCTGTTCAGACAATTAGGATAAGCATTTTTGGGTGTTCTGAAAAAATCAGCATCAGCCCTCATAGGCCATCCTAGTCGGAAGCAATCAGATGACCTGAAAAGCAATACAGGGATACATCCATGACTTTCTTGAAATTTTAGAGCAGAAGATAGTAAAAGCAGCAATTAAATTTGACCATCTCATACCAAAAGTACTCATTTAGATCATATGACGATTATGTAATGCAAAAATGGAGAGAGATATGAGACTCGATAAGATATCTCATAACATGATTCCTACCAATTGGGCATGCCATACTTGCCATGAATCAAAATGTAGAGGAAGGGGATTGCAGTGATACCTTTGAAGATATGATATGAAAATTCTTAATGCAAGAATGGCAGCAACAAGGAGCCTTGTAGGCCAACACCCAAGCTAAAAAAATTCCCCCACTTTTCAAAGAAATCTACAAGAATGACTGCAACAAATAGCAAGAACCTGCCCAAGGTCTCCAAGGAATGAACTGTACACTGCTGCAAATCTGTTAAAAGATCACTAAGGGACAACTGGTAGGTATAGAAGTTTGCAGGAAAAATGAAAAAGACTAAACTAAGGATCAAAATATGATAAACATAAAATATATGTTGTTATCTGAAGAAAGTAGAAAAATCATCCAACTGCCGCATATAAGGATATACTTGCGTGGGCTTCCCTGTATCTTTTGTACAAGCATTTTTGAATGGTATTGACAATCTGCAATAGCAAAAGTAGAACTTCTGAAGATTGAAATCATTAAACAAGATTATGAGTGTATTGCACACATCAAATTTGAAGAATGTTCTATGCACCCAAGTTATAAAGTCATCCAACAATCCCTTTTTCGATCAAAATTTATGATCTAATCCTTCTTCATTTCTTTTTGAATCATAATTATATCAAGCAGCCAAGTTTGAACCCATGATGAGTTAATGCTTTGTTTAAGCAACGTTCTTATTAAAACTGATTCTCGGTTCCTATTGTGTACAGCTTCTCTCTAGCTTTAGATGCATCTTTTGGATTGTTTTTTAAAATTATGGAGGGTTTCCCATAAAAGTGCTATTGAATATATTATTCACTTAAAGCTAGAAAACTGTAGATGTTGTTCAACTTGTGATCTTATTTTAATTTTTAGACAACATGCAAAAGCACATCTTTCATGCGCGAACCAAACCAGCAAGAACATCCATCCTAAGATGGTATAACAAAACATGAGAATTAGCCAAAGGTCAAGAACACTATACGGGCCACGAATTACAGTCATATGCTATGATATTGTACTAGCCAATCTCTGCTAGCATTTTAAACTATACAGAAATGGAAAGATGTACAAAAGCAATGCACGTACTGGGTTGTGATCTAGGATTTCCAAGAATCTTAATTGATGGGGAGAGAGAGGAGGCGTTGGGCGCCTCAGGGGCTGGCTCGGAGGCGGAGGCCCGATGCGGCGACGGCGGCGTCTCGATAATAGAGGTTATGTTGTAATTGACCTAAACAACACACATGTGCCTAGATGGTCTCCCTTTAGATTTCAGAATTACCAAGCAGGACTTATAAGGATTAAGTAATAGTGGAATATCAAAACATAGTAGCAGAGCTTGTAGGCAATCAGTAATCACAAATTATTCCTAATAGGTGCTTCTGTTGCAACTCAACTTCTGGATTTTGAAAAGCCACAAAGCGAAAAATATATTATAGCTTCTCAAGGTTGTTTTCTAATTTCAATGTAAGAAAAAAAAAAACAGAAGAGAAAGGCACGTTTTCCGGTTCGGGTTACCCACACCACCACCAACTCACCGCTACTACCCAACCATTTGCCATGGCAATGTCAAGGCTGACATTTTTTAATTCTTTCCCCTTATTACCCCCACAAAATAATATATCATCCATTCATTTCAAAGAAACATGCAGTGAAATGATAAAACAATACTTGTTCCAATTTCCTCATGAGTAGACATAGAAATGTTGTGACCCTTTATCAATATGAATAATTCTAAAAAAAACAAAGTACAGATGACATATGTTAAATAGGCCTACTGTTACTGAAAAAACAGCTCTATAAGAATTTTATGAAATATTCTCTAGACAAACATTACCTATGAATGCTATTTTTTTTTTGTCAAAAACGTAATTTCCCTAATACCATCGTATTCTAATGACATCCAGGCAGTCATGAATGATCATATGACATCTCGCACCCACAGAAGTTTTAAGTGTTTAACATGTGAAGAGAATCTCCAAAAATTGCAGTCAGCCATACATTAGGTATAAATATAACTGAATTCATCCCCTCATTTTATATCTATGATGAATATAAGTGCAGGTTCATCAAAAAATATTTGATGCTGAGAAAACTAAGGACAAAACATGCATAAGATATTGTAGTCCCAAAACAGATCAAGTAGACAAATACATGGATCACTAATCTGATATTTAGAGAGGTGATAAAGGTTGAATACCAGAATGAACACGATTTAATATTATCAACAGATCACCGAAAGACTAACGCATGCTATAATTTAGGCTTCACAAAGATACCTTGATGTTTTTAGTTCGATAAAAGATTTATATTTACAGAGGACCAGTTATGAATATTAGTAACATTTCCTGGGTCAAAAAGAGGTACCTCCGCAAACGACATCAGATGTAAGATCATAGAGGTATAAATGGAAAAACCACATATATCTCATAAATTCCAACACCAGAATTGAAGCAATTTTGAACAATAGGCAAAGAAAAATGGACATATCGGAACCCGGGTATGGTGTTAAATAGGCAAGGGCCGGGCCATCACCCCCTTGGTGACGCGCCATGTCGTGATCTGGACATGGTGTTAAGTGAGCAAGGATCGGGTCGTCGCTTCCTTAGTGGCGCGCTACATCGGCGCCCGGGTGTAGTGATAAATGAGCAAGGGTCTTCACACCTGACTCGACGGGTGCGAGGGGTAAGGAAGCTAGTCGAGCCAACTAGGATCCGCCTAGGTAGCTGGAATGTAGGGTCCCTCACGGGTAAGTTAAGAGAGTTAGTGGACTCAGCGATTAGGAGACGTGTGAATATCCTATCGCCCAGGAGACGAAATGGAAGGGTCGAAGCGAAGGAGGTGGAGAATCTCGGCTTCAAGCTTTGGTACACAGGAACGATTGCAAACAAAATGGAGTGGGCATCTTGATTGACAAGAGTCTGAAAAATGGAGTGGTGGACGTCAAGAGGCAAGGGGATAGGATCATCCTAGTCAAGCTTGTCATTGGTGACTTAGTCTTCAACGTAATAAGTGCGTATGCTCCACAGGTAGGCCGTGATGAGAGTCGAAGAGGCGTTTTGGGAAGACCTAGATAGCGTGGTTAGGCGGTACCCAACAATGAGAAGCTTTTCATAGGAGGAGATCTCAATGGCCATGTAGGGTCGTCAAATGCAGGTTATGAGGTGGCACATGGAGGGTTTGGGTATGGTAGAAGGAATCGGGAGGGAGAGGAAGTTTTAGACTTTGCTATAGCGTACAATCTGATGGTAGCCAACACCTTCTTTAGGAAAAGACAATCCCATTTGGTGACCTTCAGTAGTGGCCATCACTCTAGCCAGATTGACTTCGTTCTCACAAGAAGAGAGGATAAGAGGGCATGCTTGGATTGTAAGGTAATACCGGGAGAGTGTGTTGTCTCTCAACACAAGCTCGTAGTGACTGATTTCCACTTTCGTCAGCATGCCAGGCGGGATAAACAAGCCAAAATCGTGAGAACGAAGTGGTGGAAACTCAAAGGGGAGGCGTTGGAAGACTTTAAGAGAAGGGTTATCACGGAGGGCTCTTGGAAAGAAGGGGAAGATGCAAACAACATGTGGGGGAACATGGCGACTTGCATTAGGAAGGTGGTCATGGAAGTGCTTGGTGTGACCAAAGGGAGCAAAGGTGCAACTAAAGATACTTGGTGGTGGAATGAGGATGTACAAAAGGCTCTTAAGGAGAAGAAAGAGTGCTACAAACGCGTGTTCCATGATAGGAGTACGGATAACATAGAAAGGTACAGGGTGGCAAAGAAGACCATGGAAAGCAAAGTGAGTGAGGCAAAGGGCCGAGCCTATGACGATCTTTACCAACGGCTAAACACAAAGGAAGGAGAGAAGGACGTCTATAGGATGGCTAGGATTCGTGATAGGAAGACAAGGGACCTCAATCAAGTTAAATGCATTAAGGATGCGAGGGATCAACTCTTGGTGAAGGAGGAGGACATCAAACTAAGGTGGCGTGAGTACTTTGACAACCTGTTCAATGGTGAGAGTGAGAGCACGTCCATTCAGTTGGACGACTCCTTTGATGATGCCAATAGACACTTTGTGCGTAGGATCCAAGAGACTGAGGTTAGAAAAGCCCTAAATAAGATGAAAGGGGGCAAGGCAATGGGCCCTGATGCGATCCCAATCGAGGTGTGGAGATGCCTAGGGGATATAGCTATTGTTTGGCTAACAAAGCTTTTCAACCATATTTTACGATCGAACAAGATGCCCGAAGAGTGGAGGAGAAGTATATTAGTACCAATCTTCAAGAACAAGGGAGATATTCAAAGTTGCACTAACTACAGGGGGATTAAGCTGATGAGCCACACGATGAAGCTGTGGGAGAGAGTGATAGAGCATCGTTTGAGAAGATTGACGTGTATTTACCATGAATCAATTTGGGTTCATGCCGGGAAGGTCAACCATAGAAGCAGTTTTTCTTCTAAGACAAGTTATGGAGCGGTATAGGGAGCAGAAGAAGGACCTACACATGGTTTTCATAGACTTGGAGAAGGCTTATGATAAGATACCAAGGTATGTTATGTGGTGGGCTTTGGAAAAGCATAAAGTCCCAACAAAGTATGTGGCCCTCATTAAGGACATGTACAACAGTGTTGTGACTAGTGTTCGAACAACTGACGGTGACACAAGTGACTTCCCAATCAACATAGGACTACATCAAGGATCAGCTTTGAGCCCTTATCTCTTTGCCTTGGTGATGGATGAGGTCACAAGGGATATACAAGGAGATATCCCGTGGTGTATGCTGTTTGCTGATGATGTAGTACTAGTGGATGAAAGCCGGGCGGGAGTAAATAGGAAACTAGAGTTGTGGCGGCAAACTCTGGAGTCGAAAGGTTTTAGACTTAGCAGGACTAAAACCGAATATATGAGATGTGACTTGATCGCTAGGCGGGAAGAGGGAGATGTGAGTTTGGAAGGTCGAGATAGTGCCCAAGAAGGATACTTTTCGATACTTGGGGTCGATGCTACAAAGAGACGGGATGTCGATGAAGATGTTAGTCATAGAATCAAAGCGGGATGGATGAAATGGCGTCAAGCATCCGGTGTTCTATGTGACAAGAGGGTACCACAAAAGCTAAAAGGCAAGTTCTATAGGACGGCTATTAGACCTGCGATGTTGTATGGTGCAGAATGTTGGCCTACTAAAAGAAGACATGTTCAACAATTAAGTGTTGCCGAGATGCGTATGTTGCGTTGGATTTGTGGGCATACAAGGATGGACCGAGTTCGAAACGATGAGATACGGGATCGACTAGGGGTAGCCCCAATTGAAGAAAAGCTTGTGCAACATCGACTAAGATGGTTTGGGCATGTGCAACGAAGACCTCCAGAGGCACCAGTGCATAGCGGAATCATAAGGTGGAATAATGATGTGAAGAGAGGTAGGGTCGCCAAACTTGACGGGAGGAGGCGGTTAAGAGGGACCTAAAAGATTGGAATATAGCAAGAGAGTTAGCCTTGGATAGAAGTGCTTGGAAAGCGACTATCCACGCACTGAGCCCCGACTAGGCTCTTCCTTGTGCTTCTTTTCAAAAACTTTTAAACCCTCGTCCTTCTTGTTTCTTTTCCCTTCCCCTTTTTTAGCGGTTTGTTTTGGGTTTCAACTCTAGCCTACCCCAACTTGCTTGGGATTTAAAGGCTTTGTTGTTGTTGTTGTTGTTGTTGTAGGCAAAGAAAAATGGAGGGTTGGGTTCTGTAGCTGAAAGATGTGTTCATATCATGATATTTATTTTAATCACTATCCATAATAAACACCTTAACCAAGCAAAGCCATTGGTCATCATGAATATGTGGAATCTCCCTCAATACCGAGGGCCCAAAACCCTCGTGATAAAGAAAGAAGCCCTCGCAATTTACTATTCACGAGGGCCGGCCCTCGTAAATAGGCGCTCGCGTCCGCTCCCCCGCAAATAACAACATAACACGAGGGCATGGCCCTCGCGAATAGTTAATCGCGAGGGCTTTAATATGCCCTCGCGATTAACTGGCCTGCAGCTTTATCGCGAGGGTCTCCCAGCCCTCGCGAAAAGTATGCGGGGCCCACGTTCCCTGGCGCGCGCAGGAGCTGGCGCTCAGCTATTCGCTAGGGCCAAATAGCCCTCGCGAATAGCATCGCCCCATGCTAATCACGAGGCCATGTGGCCTCATGAAATATCATCGCCCCATGACTAATCACGGGCTATGTGGCCCTAGCGAATAGTCGTGTCTGTGATTTTTACGAGGGCCTTTTAGCCCTCGCGAATAAGCATATTCAGCAAAAAAAAAAGATTTTAAATATGAATTTGAAACAAATTTAAACAGTAGCAAACACAGTACATATATATATATATATATATATATATATATATATATATATATATATATATATATATATATATATAGCTAGCGTACTCTCGAGATGCGGATCTCTCCGTACTCAGTGGTTTCGAAATTGAGCGCCTAACAACCGATCCGAACCGTTGATCTTGTTCGTCTCACTAAAAGCGTTGTCGATGACCAAGTTTCATATTTTTTAAATTTGTTTACTATTTATTTCTTATGTTTGAAAATCAGCTTTTTGAACGCACCATGACTAATTGGATGGTTGATTTTCAAAATATGAAACAAATAGTAAACAAATTCAAAAAATATGAAACTTGGTCATCGACAACATTTCGATGAGACGAACAAGATCAACAGATTCGGATCGGTTGTTCGCGCCTCAATTTCAAAACCACTCGAGTACTGAGAGATATATATATATATATATATATATATATATATATATATATATATATATATATATATGTCAATCGACATCCACATCCTCAACACATCGACATCCACACATCGACATTTTTCTTTTTCTATGATTAACGTGAGAATTTCTCCTATTTTTCGATTAACGTGAGAATTTCTAAGATTTTAGGATTAATATGGTGGCTCCATTTAACTCTAATTTATATAGATAGTATATTTTTTCTTCAAAATTTAGTTCTGCACTTTGAAAAAATAGAAGTATTTCCCAAGCTATCTTAATTTATGACACACTGGATTTCTTTCGTGACTCTGATATTCCTACAGTCTAGTTTTTCTTTTTCTATATCTAGCAAACTTATAGAATGACCTTTATAGTTTTCTGTAATTACGAAGATTCCATAGCTTTCTTTTCTAATGTTTACCTTTTTTTAGATCTTTGGGTGATCTTACTACGAACTATCAGTAAACAACTACATTTACCAACCTTAAAATTGACCACTCTGGCTTTCTCAATCATTGTATAATGTCAATATGACACGCTCTTAAAGAAAAATTGACTGTACCCTATTTAAGCATGCATAATGTAAAGGTGCTTTTGTGCAGAAAGGCCAAACAAAAACACTTGAGCTATATTGGGCCATAGAAATGCATCTTTGATACTATCGTACTGTGCAGTGCACCGATACGGATACGGCAACATGATTCGTTGACGGCGATACAGCGATTCACCGTTTTTCTAAAAAAAATGGATATGCCGATACGTATCGGTGGCGTATCGGTATCAGTGGAGTTCTGAAAGTATCGATGTATCAGTACAACATAAGTTCGGAAATCTACCAGCGTTCTAGGACTAATTTGTTAATCATTCAAAGTGAGGAACTTTAATTCCAGTCTACAAAGTAAAAATGCAAGGAAAATATGCTACTGATGTGAGCAATAAAACAAATTTGTACCTGCTGAAGGGTGTTTCGAAAGGAATTGCTTAACCACATTCTCATTTTGTGCAACAGTCAAGCTATTTGAAGGCAAAGCCATCAGTTATTACAAAATATATGACATAAAATGGGCAACACGAGTAGGTAAAAGTACACAATATGACATGAAAATACCGCATTCCTGCAAGTATTGTATACTAGTGATCCAGTGGTTTTCAATAATTTAAAACCATTTGTCGAAGTCAGAATCGCATAGCACAGAAGCTCATCAAAACTTCATTGCATATACTAGGCATAAACTTCACGAAGACAAAACAGAACTACAGTCTGCAGACTTGTGTTAATAAATGCATAATTGGATTTAAGATATAAATAAGGGATCGGTTCCAACCCTCCAAGTCGACATAAAGAATGAAAGTAGCTTTTGAAGATGAAGCAGGTTGTCAGTTCTTTTCGCATCAAGTACACGGCGATCTAATGTTTTCCATCCCCAAAACTCAAATTTCGAATGTGTTTTATGGATCCATCATGAGTACATTCTGCATCTACTAGGACCTGCATGCATTTCAACCTTAGAAAACTAATAAGAGATTGTCCAAGTCATGGAATAATTTGCAACTGAATATCCCTCTTGGAAAAATAGGTTTATAAGATGAAAATATATACAAAAGTGTGCTAGCGTTCTTCCAAAAAGTGTAAGTACAGTTTTAGATCAATTTGGCACGATTTACAATCACCGGAAAACCGCTACCAACCATCTTGGCTTATATAATAGAGGTGTTACATTTGTGCTAATAAGTTCTTAAGAGAGCATAGAAGAACCACTCAGTTAGAGAAAGGAAGCTATCAGGAGTTAAAATATTAACACAGAACTAAAATTATGAATGGTTTAATGTAAAAAAGAAATGTTAGTGCTGCTAGGTGCTTGATGACTAGAGGAGGAATTAGATACAACCGCTTCGGCTAGGAGAGCTTCAAAATTTGCAATGGCAACATACTGAAACAAATCAAATATAGTAATGTATTATGTAGTCAGTTATATAACACTAGAAGTTTCAAAAGTAAGAAAAACAAATGATAAAATGTTTTCAAGATTCCATGACCTCTTTGAAGTCCACTCAGAAAATGTGCTCCAATTGTCCTCAAAATCAATTGACCCTGTGACAGATTTCAAGCAGATGGATCAACTCAACACAAACCACAACCTTTCATGCATTCCATAAGCAAGAAAACAAAGGAAGGCTACCATCCTTGCTAACCAGTGGAGTTCACAGCAATATGGAAAATGAAGTCCCATCGACAACAAAGAGTCTACAACGATCCCCAAGAGAATACTTACGCAACATTGTACGACGACAGTGCGCAAGGCGGTGTTTTGCAACATCGACCCAGTCGAGAGAACCTGTGTTTTGCAATTGGTATGATACAACACCTTTAAAGTCAAGGCATCTACCCTTACATGTTGGATGATCAAGGCATTGAGAATTAATTGCCGATTTTGATTTGACTAATGGCTCAAAACATCATGACTTGCAATTTGGTTTTTTACTACTGCCACTATATATTTCAAGTAAAAAGGAAAAAGGATCTTTATGTGCAATTGTCTACTATCAATAGAGGAGTTGCAGACTGCAGTTGAGTTTTTCAACAAAGGAAACTAAACTAATACATGTTAATCAACAAAGCATACCAAGTACAAATCATGAAATAAATCGAAGAGATAGTATAGAATATTATGAGACTAAGAAAATTGGTTTGGAGCGAATCGAGCTTACGGTTTGGGAGAAACAAAATTGTAAAGCGCCTTGTTCATCCAAATGGTGCTTGTGACCGATTGGATTAAAAGGAATCAGTTTTGTTCCAACCTCCGGATCTGCATTCAACCAAGCTGAGTGAGCGAGAGATGGAGGAAGGAGACCACGGGAGAGAGATAAAGAGATCCAGGAGGAGAGAGGAAGATGGCGGCCTTAGGGAAGAGGAGATGGCGGCGGCGCTCTGGCGGCTGTGATGGCGGCTGTGCTGCTCGGGCAGGGCGCGGAGGCTCCAATGGGAAGGGCGGCGGCGGCACCTCGAGGAAGGAGGCGGCTTGGCTCTGGAAGGGCGCAAGGGAAGCCTTGATGGCGGTGGTGTGTGGCGAGGCGAGGCGGCGGCGTGGCGGCAGTGGCGGCGAAGCTAGAGAAGACAGGCGCTCGGGCTTGGGCAAATCCAGCTGTCCAAATCTATATGAGGGTGTAATCACGAGGGCGGCGCCTCGCGAATAACCTTGTTCTTCTTGGGTGGGCTCAGCTTTGTCCGCCTGCCAATCTGAAGCCAACTAATCGCGAGGGCCAGGTTGCCCTCGTGAATAACCAAGTCGTCACTTTTTCGCGAGGGCAATTTGGCCCTCGCGAATAACCCTAGGTCACTGCTCTGTGGGCCTAGCTCTGTCCACCCTAGCCAGCGTACAGGAGCCATCACTAATAACGAGGGCCACCTAGCCCTCGCGAGTTAAGCACGCACGCATTTATTCGAGGGTACATGCTGCGGCCCTCGTGTCTATAGGTCTTTAAATACGAGGGCCATATTAGCCCTCGCGTATAATACTTATATACGAGGGTTTTTAAAGGAACCATCGCTACTAATAAATATTTTTCTTCCTTGCTACACTCAAATTATTTTAAAAAAATACCAAATAATAGTTTAAAATATGTTTGAGTTAATAATATTCTTTAATGTACCATTTGTTGCAATAGGAAAAAAATAAAACATAAAACAAATTTTTATGATATTAACCCTTTCTTATCTCACACTATGAGCTTATCGATATACTAAACATTCTAGTAGACATTTCAAAAATTCATTTCACCAAATTATATAATACATAATTTATGAATTACACACATTACGCATTTCCCGTTACAGACTATTTAACACTTGTCGCCTCGGGGGACCGATGATGACTCCGTTGTTTCTCTGTCGGAGTTGAAATTGGGAGAATCCTTCACAGATATCTGCGTTAAGCTAGTTTTTGCGGAAGAACGAGGTAAGACCAAAAAGTGTGGGAGATTTAAGGCTAACAGAGGTAAATGGTTTTGAATTTATAGGCCTTTTAGTCACGAGGGCTGGAATAGGACCCTCGCTAGTGGTTGCTGGGGCAGCCTTATTCGCGAGGGCCATATATAGGCCCTAGCGAATTAGCAATTTTTGGGCCTTTATTCGCGAGGGCCAACTCTAGGCCCTCGTGAGTAACCTGTGTCTGCTTTTTTTGCGAGGGCTTATGTTTGGCCCTTGTAACTATAGTCTTGTTCACGAGGGCTATATATTGCCCTCGTGATTTCATGTTGTATTACGAGGGTATTGTTTCAGCCCTCGTGTATATTTTTTTGCCCTCGCGAAACTGGGATATTCTAGTACTTAATGTGGTAGCTTTTAGTCCCATCTAGGCATGCATCAACCGTAAAGATTGATTTTACCACTATGAAAGAAACTAATTGCTACACTGGGAGCATAGCTACAGGTGCGAACCAACACTTGAGTCATTCTTATTGGATGGAATTCCACTTCGGATAACTTTTTTTGGGTTAAAAGCTTCATTTGGATGCATGCTACGATTATACTGGTTCACCCATCAGCACAAAGCAATTTAAGTCAAACATAACCTAATACTCATGCACAAATAAACATATACACCCAAATCGTGCAAAGATCAGCAGAAATGCCCCACATTAACCGATCCTGCACTTGAATTACCAACACAAAAAAAATAAGTGATCAAGCAGGCTCATCATGGGATGTACTTGATAGCGAATCAGTCATCCTCGATGCGCGTCTTCACGAGGGACTCAGGGACCTTCTTCCCAAGCTTCGCGAGGACATATGCAAGAGGCTTGTTGATGCCCTCGGTGGGAGCGGCCTCCTCGTTGTCGTCCTCAGAGAGGAGAGCAGGGGGCATCTCGGCGGAGGCCCGATGCCCGCACATCTGCATGTGTGGCTGCGCCAGCGCCTTTTTGAACGCCATGTCTGGGGAAGGTAACCAGGCAGAAAAATAGAAACACGCCCTACAAATTGGAACAACACGAGAAAAGCTATATGCCCTATATAACGGAACGGAGGGAGTATTACCATATGACCGGCTTGACATCAAGCGACTAACAATCTCGGTTTTCTAGACAGTAGATCAAACATCTCCATAGAGCATTAGAGCATATAAAAGATTTAACGGTAGTATCTAGATATGTGAGAAAATCAATTAAGACTTATCTAAAAATTAGTCGCCTAATGATTAGTAAAAGCGTATGACCACATTGTAATCTGCCTGTCCTTGTATTTTGGTCAATCTTGATCCTCGCCTAATAGGTTATGTAGTGCTCCTCGTCTAATAGCTGCAACTGTTTTCTGTTAAATTTCATGGATGTTTAGCTTTCGCCTTTCGGTGTGGACGTCCATACGTACGTATCAGCAAACTGAAAAATAAATTCTCGGGAAATTCTGGAAGACAAACGGACATTCAACAATCTTAATAGGTGCAGGTGTATTGCCTAATGATACGTACCAACGTATTTTGAGTTGCAGCCACATGGAGAACATGTAGAAAACAGATATACTAAATTTATACTTCATGATCATACTACTAATAAATTTGAAATGCTAATCTTCCCTGCTGTAAGTTCTCGAGGCAAGAACAAATTTAAGAATCATGAAGCTGGAGCCTAGATATCAACTCCTTAAGAACAGATGGGCAACTGCTTTGCAGATGTTCATAATCATCACTTGCTGTCATTGCCTTCAAGTTGGAAGGCAAAGCAAGGAAGTGGAAACAAGCCTCCTTGAGTCCACTACAACTATGCTGCTCAGCTAAAGCCAATGTGCTAGCCACCATGTTAGTGTCCATGTATTCGCATAACTTCTCTTCACAAAGTAACTTTAGCCTCTCAATATTATAGCGATCTGCTGCTACAAGTAGATGCTGAGCCATTGCCATTGATGTGTCAATTTTATTGCTACCATCTTCAATCAACTCAGGCAGTGTGTCCGTGTAGATGAAATGGATCAGGGACCTGAACACTTCACTTTCCATGTCATAAATTTTAAGGGGCATACGACGGGTTTTCGCCTTCATGGAGCCAAAGAATTGAGCCTTAAAAACAGTTGACCGAGCTGCGAGCACACATCTATGAGCAGAGAATATCTCCCCACTAACTTTAAAGGTCACATCTGTTCCATCCATGTTCTTCAGGAGGTCACGAAAATGCTGATGCAGGTTGCTTGGTGGTACCACAACAAATTGCAGATCCGATGTTCGTTCACTACGGATCTCCTTCATGACGAAGACATCACACCTAATGGTAAAACAATCGTCTTTTAGATGCGCTGAGCTCTCCAAAGCCTCCTTCTGGATAAACTTATTGAAACCCCAACCTGGTTGTTGACTTGTGAAGGTATGCAATGAGCTGTCCAAGCTGTATGATGGCACTGGTATTCCATTCTCGTCTAGTAGATTAAACCTGAATTTGACCTTCAAGTCTTTGGCGACAGCAGAATCAAAAACCAAAAAAAAAGATATGTAATCAGCAACATCTTTGCTGATACCGTTAGGGTAGTATTCCACGATCCAGCTGTGACCTCCAACACAGAATTGGACTGATTGCACATACTTGCCATTTTCTGTGAGCGCCTTGGTTCTGGAGTAGCCATCGATCTCGAGCACGTGTGACCCGTCCACCTCTTCAGCAACAATGGCAGAGGAAGACGTGTTCCTGCCATTTGCCATTGTGATCTGTGGAAAACAAAGACTAATAAGAGCTGGTATGGAACATATTGGTAAAGAGAAAAGTTCTATTGCAATGTAGTGGTGAACAGCGTGAGTTTTTGTTTTTGAAGCAGAACAGTGAGAGTTTGAACCTACCTGTCTCACGTACATGTTGCACCCTATCTATGTGTACACATGCATAAATTGTCTAATGGACTGAGATTACTCCAAGAAATTGATTCTATCTCCAAGTTCAGATAAACTAAAGATTTTGTTACACAGAAACTGGTTCTATCTTGTAGAATCGTAGGCGTCGAGTACCCCTAAATCCCACTTAAATATGTTAATCAACACTAAACAGCGAAAGAACTAATTAAATTAAAACAGGACTAAGCCTCTCTAGGACAGCAAGCAAAACAATGAGATTAAGCACGAGATAAAAGGGATTAAATACCAGAACCACCGATGCCCTTGACACTAATCCCTTCAAAATCACCTCTAATCTCTCTCTAATCACCTCTGAGCGTCTCTGGAATTTTTGCTAATTTTGTAGCCGTCATTAACAATGAGAAACACTAATACATCTACTAATTCCGAGCCTCCTTGTCCTATTTATAGTGAAAATAATTCTAAACCAACTCGGTTTCGAATTGCAACTCCTGCTCAGATTCCTCCTCAGCATGGCATGCCACAGCCCGCCTCCGCTTCGGCCTGGCCCCTGCCCGCGCCTCACCCCACCTGCCCGGCCCGCCACTGCCTCCCAGCCGCGTGAGCCTCCTGCCCCCGCTGGGCCGGCCTGCCGCGCTGGGCCGCACGCCTGCATGCACTGCAGGCCGCACGCCTCCTGAGCCCCCTCGTGCGTGCGTCACGCGCCTGGCTCGTGCTGCACTGGCAACCGCACGGCACAGTGCACATGCATGCATACACTGCACAGCACATTCACGTTTCCTTTTTCTTTTTTCTTTTTCTTCTCCTTTTATTTTTCTTTTCTCCTTCTTAACTAAACACACACACATACACACACACATATATATAGGGTAGCACTAAAATACTTCTAAGAGTATTTTAACTAAAATACTCATATGTTTAGATGATGACAAGTGTCCCTCCCCATCATCCATACAACTAACTTTAATAGCCTTATTTACTTCCGTTTTTCCGCCGTATGTTTTTTAAAAAAATCTCGGATTGACGAATTGTTTTCACTATTGAATTCCTAACATTTTTCGAACAAATCTAGACTAGTCTCGTTCGTAAAAACTTTTCTTTACTATAATTTTAACAGCCCTTTACTGTTTCTTGTGAAACACTTTATTATAACGTGTTACGTTACACGCGAAACACATAATTGTACACGCAAAACACTGTACACAAAGAAGTAGTAAAGTATATACAAAATATAGTAAAGCTTGTTCATGATTATAGTAAAGTAAAATTTTAAAAAGTAAGACCGGTCTAGTTTTGTTCGAAAAAATATAACGAATACAAAAGTGGAAAGAGTTTATCAATCGGATATTTCAACTAAAAACTATAGCGAAAAAACTAGATTAAATTGCTCCAGTCATTCTCCACCACATGGGCTGCGGATACCAGATTTGGTCTGTCTTTACTATTTTTTTCTGTGTAGTTTTGCTACAATCGGTATGCACATTTACTATAATATGTCTGCCGAAGTCTATTTGCGTGGAAAAGGTGGAGAAGGTGGGGGAGGACACGTGGCAGGCTATAAACGTGGGAGTATTTTAGTTAAAATACTCCTAGGAGTATTTCACTCCACATATCTCCAAAGGGATCTATTCCATCTTGACAAAGGATGATAGTTTTCAACTTTTCTCATCAATCACATAAGGAAAACCCGCAAAACCCCACTACAGAACAGAACAAAGTGAATGCAGCAAGTTCGTCTCAAATATGTTTGATGAGAGGACGACGTCACGTAGTCACAGCAATAAGTAATCAGAGCATGTCAAGCAAGTTTTGATAACCACAGCATAGTTTCTCCAGAAAAGCAAAGAACTAATCTGAGAGAGCAAACCGATCGGTTGAGCAGCATTCTGCAGAGCATTATCAGATCTCAACGTAGGTAAGCTAACCTTCCACAGATCAAGCATAGGAGTCGGTGGGTTCCCTTACCTCGTAGCCGTCGCGCGGGGAGGACAGGAGGCGGAGGCTTGGGAAGATGGGATGGGCTCTGATTGGAGTTGGTGTATATCCAGTAGGCCACGCGCTCCGCACCCAAGTCCGCCGGTTCAAATTCACTAGATTTGCGGCGTCTCCGACTCTCCGTCGTGTGTGTTATTTCATCCAGGTCTTGCAATGAACACGGAACGAGATCTTCCAGGTCCGGTATAGGATTGGATATTTGCGAATCCGAATCCATAAGGAATCCGTTGAATTCAGGTTTGCATCCGCTCAGACGGGATATTGGAAGGCGCATATATTCAGTGTAAATTTGGATTCTTATTCCGATCTCAGGTCTATGAGGCAAATATAATACTGTGACATCCTAATAAAATTATTAGGCGTCACATGTTTCGTTTAAAATGAAAAATTAAGTAAAATAATTCCTATTACAGTTTTCTATATCAAAACCATAAAATTTCAGACAATTAATTTCCGTACAAAAATATATTTTATCATTTTCCATCAAATTTACAATTTACAAAGTTCTACAATGTCAATTTCGAGTTATTTCAGCCCTCTTCGGTAGCTTGTTTTTGGCCACTACGTTGCGTTTTTGTTGACCAGAACGCGCACAACAGCGACTCTAGTTCCCAGATGTGACTTGCTTGCTTGCTTAGCCATTTAATGCGCGTTCGATTTTTTGTTCAAGCAGACAAGACTAAACCGAATGTGCACAAACGCCAAATGTATCTTCTCTTTATCCTTTCCATTTTTCTCTCGTCGACCAAAACCCTAACTCGGCTCGACCATCTTTGAAAACACTCCCGACTGAAACACTAATCCCCATCCGAACACCCTTGTAACTTGGGCCAGTCGAATTCTTTTCCTCTCTCAGCCGAGCCGTACCACGCCAGCCTCTATATTTAAACCAACAACACTTTCATGACATAGTCCCATGACAATCGCGCTTCCTCGCCCAATTGCTATCACCGCCGCCAGCGCCGCCCTCGACCGGAGCACACCCCGCCAAGACCACGCTTCTGACCGTGCGGATGTCGATCGCCGCCCTGCCGTTCTTTGCTACCGCCGCCCTCTACAAGATGGTCGTCGCCACCTCTCGTAGTAGGCCGCCACCACGCTGGATACCGTCGTTGGCTCGCCGGAGCGGCTACATGTCGCCATCGCCATTGGGGCCGCACCGCCCGATGAGCCACCGATGAAGCCGTCGTCGCCAATCTACACTGGAGCCATTGCCGCCTCTGCCCCTCCCCGAAGCACCGCCACCGGGGGATCTCGCCGAAGCTTGCCGGAGGAGCCCCTCCCCACGGCCACCCCACGTCCCATCTCCCATCTCATTCTCCTTGCCCTGTCATGGCTTCCTCTCTCTCTCTCTCTCTCTCTCTCCCACACACTCAGGTTGAAGATGAGGAACCCCAACTCCCTTTTTTACCCTATTGGCTGGGCTATTTTTTTTTGCAGTCATACTGTTCACGGTGAAGAGTAAGTGTTCCCTAATTTTTATATCCTAATCCGTAACTCCGTTTTGCCCCAAACCAATTTTTTGATCATGCCTTATAATATTCTAGCCTCTGTATTAATTTTGTATTTTTTGAAATTTTCTCTGAAGTGGCCTCTGCATGTGCGCCTCTGCGTGCGGTCGTCACCGACTTCGCCGAGCGAGTGTTTAGCGACGCAGTGGAAGGGGAAATATTTCGGTTTGAGTTTGTTTAGATCTAATACGTGCTTCAGAGATTGTGGCATCATCGCCAGTAACTTGTTTAGTCTTTTTATTACAATATATTTGCTATTGTTTTTTTGTTTGTATCTCGTTTTGTGTGTAGATCGTACCGGTATTTTTATCGGAGTCACAAGTGTCGATAGGTTCACAAAAGATCATCAAGACCAAGGGATGGGCTAGGACGCTGCTGTCGTTGGCACTGGAGCCGTGAATGCTGACAACGTCTCGAAGGAATTTGAAAAATCAGACTTTGGACCAAGACATCGCCGTTAAAGAAGCTGAGCCGAGGCCACCGTTAATTTCTCGAGAAGAGTGTGACCATAGTACCAGGCAAGCATAGTTAGATGTTTGCGTCCTAAATTTTATAATCAGAACCATTGTTTATTCTTTATGAACCGTTGCATGCATTTAGACCAGGATGTGAGTTCCTATACGCATTAGTTTGCTATTAATGTGTCCTATCCTCCTATGTGAAACGGTTATTATTTTCCCTAGCTTATCCTTGACTAGATGTGTCGGTTGCATTGGGATTCACTATAAATTATGCTTTTGTGAGGCATATGCTTCATGATAGTGTTTTGGTTAAACCCTAATCAACTAAAATCAATGCATGGTTGATTAGAGGAGACCCGGATGAGATGGTTCCGAGGTTGTGGTTGAGGTATGGAGGTCTCCTCTATTAAGGACTTATGCTTGAGAACTACTAAACCAAACTATACAGTACAACCACTTGTGCCTTCGGCCCTGGTTTAGTACCCTATGAAACCTACTGACCACTTGCTTGTAGGTTGTCCGATTACATTTCGTCACTATTTCCCTAGGGTGATGCTCGCGACCTTACCTAAAGGGTAGGTACACCCCTAAGACCGAATGGCTTAATTGGGAAATGACCCCGGGTGGTACCCAAAAGCAGTGGGCGCCATAACGCGGCAAGTACCGGCGGGGCAGGGAAAACCAAAAGAAAGGGCAGGCGAAGTGGTAGGCGTATTAGGCTGGAAAATCCTTGTACCATATCTCCTTCGGGATGAGACGGGGCTTGTGCGGAACGTGTACCCACTCTGCAGAGTTACAACTCTCATGACAGCCATGTCCACAGTTATAAACGGGCCGAGAGATTTTCACATGTAGTCCCACCATTTTAATAATTAATCTTGACTAGTGTAGACTGGGATTGACCTAGTGTGATGATGCACCTTCATTTGATGTTCATGATGATACTATAAATTCATGCATTCAACAAAATATAACTTATTTGCTAAAACTTGATTAGTAAGTAGGTCTTTGTGTAAAATAGTTGAATCCCCCATCCTTGTCTTTGCATACATTTGTTAAGGATTGATTGCTAGGTAGTCGCGTACTCACCATAATTATCACAGATAATTTTATTATCTAGGTTGCATGTCTGATCAAGACCAGGATGTTCCGAACTCAGGTGTGCAGGACTAGCTACGGGTGTCCGGATCAATTGCTTGGATATCGTCGCTGAAGGCTGTTGCTGCTATGATGTTCTTTTTATTCGTTCTTAATATTTGGTAATACCTGTCTTATTGTAATAGCATATGATGCTATCATGAAGTACTCTGTCATTTAAATAATTACGGAATGCCTGTGATGATAACCACTGAATTGTCCATCATGAGGTACTAGTTTGGGCCTAGTATCAGATCATGGTGTTGGATTCTTTGTGGATACGCAGAGGGTCGTGACATAGGGGAAACGGGAGGTCTGGAGTGCTCAAATAAGGGGAACAAGGTTGTGTCGCCTTCCTGCTCGTCGCCCAACCCTTCCCTGCATGTGGGATTATTCTCTACCTTTTTTTTATAATGGAAATTAATCCAGCCTTTACATTCGAAGATGTATACGGCAAACAAAAGTCACACAGTTCTCAACAAAAGGACAATACCGTACCAACACCTAAAAGATCCTCAACAACAGAGGACTTAAACAATGCAAAGATAAAAATGATTAAGCATTACAAAGTCTACTATTTAATTGCCATCCGTGATTGGCAAAACATGACAAGGCCACCTCTTCCAAAGATCGGCAAGCTAGAACGAAACACCCCCCGCTCATCTTCCTTTTGTAACAAGGCCCATTGGCGTAACCAATAGGATCCTCTGAAGATAACCTGCATACATGAGATATCTTTGCTTTTGTTAAAAATAATATCATTACGGCAAAGCCAAATCGCCCAAAGAAGGGCCACAGTTTCAACAAAAATCCTTTTCTTTATCTTTAAAGAAATTCCATGAAGCCAATCGCCTAGTAAGTGAGAACAACTAGTAGGAGCTTTCAAACCAAGAGCAATTTGGACAATGCGCCAAACTTTTTTTGAAATATGACAATCAAAGAAAAGATGTTGAATTGTTTCATTGCCACTACAAAAGCAACAAAGCTGACTCCCCCTCCAATGACGCTTTGCAAGGTTATCTTTTGTTAGAATAATCCCTCTGCCTAGGTACCACAAGAAAATTTTTAACTTTAAAGGTAGCTTTAACTTCCAAAGAAATCTGTTCATACCAGACACATCCATGTTCACTAATCTTTGATACATAGACTGAACTGAAAAGTGTCCACTCTTATGTAACTTCCAACTAAAAATGTCTTTTTGAGTATTTAACTCAACATTAGCTAATCTACTGGATAAACTTTGCCAATCAATTAAATTTTGATTCGCTAATGCTCTTCGAAAAGAGACATTAAATGGTGAACTATTAAGAACACTAGCAACCGTATCATTTTTCTTGTGAGTAATGGAGAAAAGAGATGGATACTGCTGAGATTTGGCCTATCCAAATATCTTCCTAGAATCTAATATTAGTACCATCATTAACTATAAAAGTTCCCCACCTGAGAAATTCATGTTTCACCTTCATATGTCCTTTCCAGAAATGAGAATCCCTAGGTTTGGATTCAACCTGAGTTAGAGTCTTTGAATGTAAATATTTGGAACGAAGAAGCTGTTGCCAAAGACCATCTTCATTTAAAAGTTAAAAAAGCCATTTGCTTAATAGGCATTTATTTTTGATGTCTAAATCTTGAATTCCTAAACCACCTTGGTCTTTTGGTCTACAAAGAGTCTTCCATTTTGCCAGGCGATATTTTTTTTTATGCCCATCACATTGCCAGTAGAATCTAGATCTAAAATAGTCTAGTTTCTTAAGCACCACACGAGGAATCTCAAAAAAAGACATCATAAATATCGGGAGACTAGATAAAACTGAATTTAGTAGAACTAATCTCTCAAGATAAATGCTTCCCTTTCCAGCTAGCTAATTTTTTTTCAAACTTTTCTTCCACCCCTTTCCAATCAGAATTACTCAGTTTCTTATGATGCATAGGAATACCAAGATATCTAAAAGGAGGTGAAGCCATTTCACAACCGAAAATTCTCGTACAATCTTTCTCAAAATCTTTGGCCGAACCATAGAGATAAATCTCACTTTTATGAAAATTGATTTTTAAACCAGATAGGTGCTCAAAAACACATAATAATAATTTCATATTATGCGCATGCTCAATATCATGATCTAAAAATAATATGGTATCATCAGCATATTGTAAAATGGACAAACCATCCTCCACTAAATGAGGCACTACTCCATTAATAAGGCCTTCAGATTTTGCTCTTGAGATTAAAATGCTCAACATGTCTGCAACAATATTGAACAAAATTGGAGATAACGGATCTCCTTGTCTTAATCCTTTTGCAGTTTGAAAATAAGTTCCAATGTCATCATTAACTTTGATACCAACACTTCCTTTTGAAATAAACTCTGTCACCCAATTACACCACTTAGGTGTAAACCCTTTCATCCTTAAAGCTTGTTGTAAGAATGGCCATTTAAATTTATCATAGGCCTTCTCGAAATCAAGCTTTAACACTACTCCATTCAAATTTTTCGTGTGTAGCTCATGAATAGTTTCATGAAGGATAATAACTCCTTCCATGATATTTCGACCAGGCATGAACGCAGTTTGACTCGGTTTGATAATCTTATCCGCTACCCGCTTAATTCTATTAACGCCCACTTTAGTAAAAATTTTAAAGCTAACATTAAGTAAACAAGCAGGTCTATATTGCTGAATTTTTTTTGCATCATGAACTTTGGGGAGTAAAGTTATAATACCAAAGTTTAGTTTATGAAGCGGTAATCTCTCCATAAAAAGGTCATCAAACATAGCCATAAGATCGCCTTTAATAATATCCCAGAACACCTGATAAAATTCTGCCGGAAAACCATCCGGGCTAGGTGCTTTGTTTTTTTCCATTTGAAAGACAGCATCTTTTATCTCTTCTTCTGAGAAAGGTTGAATAAGTAAATCATTCTCCATCCTACTCACTTGTGGGATGTCATTGCAGAAAGACTCAATCATCGTAATGTGATTAGCTTCATTTGGCCCAAAAAGCCCTTTATAATAAGAAGTAATAAAACGTTTAAGCTTCTCGGTCTCTACAATTGTACCATCATCTTGCTGAAGTTGGAAAATACGATGCTTCCTATATTTCCCATTTGCGACTAAATGAAAGTATTTAGTATTATTATCTCCTTCGAGCAAGTGGCGTACTTTAGATCTTTGATACCACTTAATTTCCTCTTCCCGCAATAAATGCGCCAAATTTCCTTTTAACTGATTTTTCAGAGTTAATTCAACCTCTGAATGAGTAGTGGTTTCAGCTTTTTTATCTAAAACCTCAATTTGAGCTACCAGGTCTTTCTTTATTTTTTTACACAAGCCACTTGTATGTCGAGCTCAACCTCGAAGATATTGGCAAAGAGTCCTAATTTAATTTTGCCAACGTGATATAGCAGTATCACCCCGTTGTTCATTGCTCCAAATATTAGCAACCATTTCATGAAAGCCATCCCGTATTAACCAACCTAGTTCTAATTTGAACAATGGTTGACACGGACGTTGAAAGTGCACCCTTGTATTGAGTAACAATGGAGTGTGATCAGATAAAGATCTATCTTTGGCCACCACCGTAACCAGAGGATACTTTTGTTCCCAATCGCTGCTCATATTTCTCAAAAGTAGGATTTTGCAAACTATTAGACCACATAAAATTGTGTCCTGAAAGCTGAATCTCACGTAAGTCAAGATTGTCAATAATCGCATTGAATAGAAAAGGCCATCTAGAGTCAAAATTATCTTTATTTTTTTCCTCGGCTCTTCGCATAATGTTAAAATCCCCACCAATAATAAATGGTAGAGATTCCTTACCACACGCATTTGCAAGTTCGGACAAGAATTTTTCTTTTTGATTAAATTGTGCAGGCCCATACACCGCATATAACACCCAAATGAAATTATCTTCAAAATTTCGTAAAGCAAACTTGACAAAAAAAATCCCCTTCATAAATTGATCCAATGTCAAAAATTGACTTATTGACACCCAAAAGAATACCTCCAGAGTGTCCATGAGGTGGCATAATATGCCACATATAATCTAAACCACCACCCAAATGTTTTAAAGACGACTCTGAAAAGTCTCTTCTTCTTGTCTCCATCAAAGCAATGAAATCTAACCTCTGTTCTTTAGCAAGATCAGAAATATATTTAAATTTAGCCAAGTCACGTAGACCTCTGCTATTCCAAAATATGCCCTTCATCTACAAGATATTTTTTGGGGGGCTAATTTAGCCATTTTTCCCTTATCCTTGGCGATGCAAGACTTCTTTTTTCTAGGGATTGTACTTAGATCACTACATAAGTAATCTAATCCCTCATCATTGTAATTCTCAGTTGGCTCACCACATAGGTGAGTGAGTGTTCTATCAATGTTTTCCAAGTCATCATGAACACAAGCTAAATTACCAGATTTAGTTTTATGTGTATTAGGAGTAACTGTTTGTCTATCCAGCTCCATGTTTTTAATAGCAATTACAGATTTGAAAATTTCAGATTTATCTCTACCCAAAGAAACACCTAACTTATTTACCTTCAAAGCAACAAACTCATTATCTTCATAGACAAAGGAATTAGGCATATTAGACTAACTCTTTGGATCTTCAAGATTGCGACATGCCGCCAACCGAACAGCTTTAACCACCATGTCCTCATCACCTCCTTTGGCCAGCCTTGCACTCCTTCTAGGAACATTTTGATTTTGTTTGGATATATTATGCTGGGCATCACTTGCCTTAATCCCTTCAACCTAACTTGGAGCAATCCGACCAACCTCATCAAGTACAGAATGCATATCATCTAGAACCATCTTTGAAAATTCAACCCCTTCTATCCCTGCCTTTGGTTTGACCTCATCAAGCCTCAAGATATCACTGTGTTTGTTCTCCCCATCCACCTCTATTGGACTAAACAGGTGTGTATCTTTCTCAGAAAAATCGCTGTCATTTGGAGCCAACCTAACATCCTTTAATTTGAGCACAGCAGCATTGGAAATTGTAGCCCCTTCATTAGAAAAAACTGTCGGTACAATAGATACCGGGGTATGAAGAGTCCTAAAGAAGACTAGGCGAGGGCCCCACGCGTCAGGCGGGCGACTGTGCCCTAGCCGTGGCGAACCCTCGGTAGGCCAAAGTAGGGCCCCACGCGTCAGTGCGGGCGACAGTGCCCCAGCAAGATGGCGAGCCCCTCAACAGCCTTGAGCGAGGGCCCACGCGCGTCGGCGAGCGAGCACGAGAGGCCTCCTCACTGTCAGGTGGGGCCCGTGCGACAGGAAACGTCTCGAGGGGAGTCTTCTGGGCGAAGGCTGTTCCCTGCTGCGAAGGACAGGCGCATTAAATACGACATCACGCGTGGATGGACCGAAGAAGAGATGATTACCGCCACAGTGACCTCTGCGGTCGATCAATATCACTTGTGGCTCATGAATTGGTGGAGAGAGAGAGAGAGAGAGAGCTTATCGTCATCAGGTTGGCCGCCCGCGTCAGACGGTGCAAGCTGGGACCCGCCTACTCCCTCACTGGCGTGTTCACACGAGTCAGAGGCCACTTGCGAAGCACGCGTGGGCGGCGCCGCTCGGCATAGTAGCAGCACGTTTTCGTCTCTCCTGTCTCGTCCCATACATCTTATCGATGTCTTGAGTGTCTTGATTATCTCGTTAACCCTCTGCTCTCTCCGCCAACCCGAGGCTTGTATAAAAGGAGAAGAGAGAGAAAGGAGGGGGCATGGGGCATTCTGTAATCATTCACACACAACCACAACAAGAAAAGAGTTAAGGCTCGGCAGGAGTAGGACTATTACCCACGAGGGGGTCCGAACCTGGGTACTCTCGGCACGTCGCTCCTCGCCGCGTCCGACGCTCGAATCGGATCGAGCCCGGGCTGATCGGCTAGCAGAAACAGAGATCTGATAGGGGTGTGATTCACCGTGGTTAAGTGGAGAACACGCCGTCAGTGGCGCGCCAGGTAGGGGGCGCTAGCATCAGTCCGAGTTCTTCGACTTCTTCAATGACGGATCAGCAGTCCGCGATGGACAAGGAAGCAGCCGCTAGAGCCGCGGCCGCGGCGTCGGCTGCGGCAATGGTGGAGGATCAGCCGGGCGGTAGCCGCCAGCCGAGGGTTGGCGCCCTGGCGGAGAGCAGCCGTCCCAGTCAGGCTAGACGACGCCTGGCCTTGGAGGAGTGTACACCGACACAAAACCACCATGCGGCCAGGGCCCTGCTGGACAACCCGCCGGTGCCGGTGACTCCGGATTCTCCGGCGGCGCCGTGGCTGGCCAGTTTGGCCCGCTACGTCGATGCCGCCACGGCGGTGGTGCAAGTCCCGGGGGGCGCGGGAACCGGTGTTTCCGCTTCCTCCCGTTCTTTTGTTTCTCCGAACCCCTCCCGTGGATCTCCGGGCGGGAGGGAGCAGGGCCAGGTTGACAGAAGCTAGACGACTCCTTCGGGGGTTCGACCGGGTAGACGCGGCGGTGGACCGGACCTCCGGACCCATCTGGAGGACCGCCACCTACTGCATGGATCGGATATACGCGACAAGCTCCGCCGGCGGCACGGCCGAGAGCGCAACCGCGCTATTGCTGCCGTCCGCGGAGGCCAGGAGGAGGGCTCCCGCGACTCCGCCGTGGCTAGCGAAGGCGACGCTTCCTCGGCGCAGCCTAGACGCCGGGAGCGGCGGGACGAGGGCCGCATGCAGGAGCAGGAAGCTCTCGACGTCGGGTGCCGCGCCTTTTCGAAGGAGCTGCGCCGCGTCCAGTGGCCGGAGAAGTTCCGACCGGCCCCCATCGAGAAGTACGACGGCTCTACCAACCCTGACGAGTTCCTGCAGATCTACACGACGGTGATGCAACCGGCTGGAGGGTCGAGGAATGTTCTGGCGAACTACTTCCCCGCTGTCCTCATCGGCGGAGCCCGCTCGTGGCTCTTGAACCTACCCCCGGAGTCGGTGGGGTCATGGAAGGAGATCTCCGAGCTCTTCATCACCAACTTCCAGGGCACTTTCAAGCAGCCCGGAGTCGAAGACGATCTCCACAATGTGGAGCAGAAGAAGGAAGAGTCGCTGCGCGACTACATCCGGCGCTTCAGTCAGGTCCGCGACACCATTCCTGACATCTACATCGACGCCGTCGTCACGGCTTTCAGGAGGGGCGCCCGAGACCCCAAGGTCAAGGAGAAGATGGCCACCCGCAAGATCGAGACGACGGAGGAGCTCTTCACTTTGGCCCACAAGTGCGTCCTACAAGCGGAGGGCTTCGCCCGGCGAAAGGGCGGGGGCAGCTGAAAGTGGCGGCGGGACCTCCAAGAATCCCAGCGGGAAGGACAAGAAAAAGCGCAAGGCGGCCGAGGCCGGGCAGGTCCTAGCCGCCGAGCGCGATGACGACAACAACAACGACGGACTGCCGCCGACGGGCGCGGCGGGCGGAAGAAAGGAGGAGGTCGCGGCGGCGGCAGGAACGGTCCCCGTAGGGGCGGCCGTGACGACCGCCGCGGCCACGACGAAGGGTGAGGACGTCACCCCGGCGAGTGGGACGGAAGGACTTACTGTCCCATTCACCGTTGCAACGCCCACGACTTGGCTGATTGCAAGGTTGTCAGCAAGATAGTGGACAAGCGAGTCCACGAGCAGCAGCAGGCGTCCGACAGCGGCAAGGGCAAGGAGCCGGCTTCGCTTAGCTTTCAGCAGGCGGAGCGCGAAGTCGCCTTCATCCACGGCGGATCGGCCACCTATCCGTCTCACTCTAGTTTCAAGCGTGTGATGCGGGAGGTGTGCCCCGTCGTGCCCGGCGTGGGGTCTACTAGGCAGCTGGTGTGGTCGGAGCAGTCAATCACATTCAGCCAGGCCGATCACCCCGCCAGCACCGCCGGCCCGGGGCATCTCCCGATCGTGGTGGTGCCCACGGTCCGAAATGTCAGGTTGGGGCGGGTGCTGGTAGACGGAGGAAGTTCTATCAACCTTCTGTCCGCCCGAGTCGCCAAAGCGCTTTAGATCTAGGACCAGGAGCTCCGGCTGGCGCTTCCCTTCTTCGGCGTCGCGCCGAGGGCTGAGTCCGTCCCTTTGGGGCGCGTCAGTCTCCCGGTGACCTTCGGAGGTACCGACAACTTTCGTACGGAGATGCTCGAGTTTGAGGTGGCTGACTTCGACCTCCCGTACAACGCCATACTGGGTCGGCCGGCGCTGACCAAGTTCATGGCGGCTTGCCACTATGCTTACATGGTGGTTAAGATCCCGGGGCCAGCCGGCCCCATCATCGTGAAGGTGGACCGCCCGGGCGCCCGGCGTGACAGGACGCTCTCGCCCGAGACGGGCGTCTGTGCTCGGAAAGGCCGAGGCCTCGACTGGAGCTCCTTGGCGAAGGTCCGTGCTTCCCGGCTCGTCGGTGGGGTTAAAACGATCTCGGGCGAAGTCGGACCGGCGAGGACCGTTCGGTGGGCGCATCCTCGGCGCCAAATAGGAAAGCGCGCTCGTCTCCTTCCTCCGATCTAACATAAGCGTGTTTGCTTGGCAACCGTCCGACATGATTTGGGGTCCCTGGAGGTGATTGAGCATAAGTTGGTAACGCGTTCCCGTGCGCGACGGTCATGCGAAGGTCAGCGATCGGTGGGCGCGCGAGCCGTTATCCGCCAGAGGTGGACAAACTCTTGAGGCTGGAAGTCGTTCGGGCGTCGCCACCCTAGGTGGCTCGCGAACCCCGTCCTCGTCAAGAAATCCAACGGGCGATGGAGGATGTGCGTCGACTTCACCGACCTCAACAAGGCGTGCCCGAAGGATCCGTACCCACTGTCCCGCATCGATCTCATCGTCGACTCCATGGCGGGGTGTGAACAGCTGTGCTTTCTGGATGCGTACTCCGGGTACCACCAGATTAGCATGGCTGAAGAAGATGAAGACAAGACTGCCTTTGTGACGCCTATGGGCGTGAACTGCTACACGAGGATGGCGTTCGGATTGAAGAATACAGGCCCGACCTATTAGAGGGCCATGCATATTGCTCACCACCCCTAGATCGGGCGAAACCTAGAGATGTACGTCGATGACCTGGTGGTAAAATCCAAGAAGGCGGAGGAATTGATCGGCGACCTGGAGGAAACCTTCGCCAACCTAAGGAAGTACTGCATCAAGCTCAATCCTGAGAAGTGTGTCTTCGTCGTTCCGTCGGGCAAGCTGTTGGGTTTCCTTGTCTCCCAGAGGGGATTGAGGCGAACCCCGACAAGATCGCTGCAATTGAAAATATGAAGCCCCCGACGCGACTTCGGCAAATGCAGTGCTTGGTGGGCTGTTTGACTTCCCTGTGCCGCTTTATAGCTCGCCTGGGGGATAAGAGTCTCCCCCTGTTCAAGCTCTTAAAGAAGACCAATCAGTTCGAGTGGACCGTGGAAGCGCAGGAGGCGTTCAACGGGCTGAAGAAGTACCTCACTTCTCCACCCGTGCTGGTCGCCCCAGATCCAGGCGAGCCGCTGATCCTCTATGTCGCGGCGAGCCCGGAGATGGTCAGCACGGTGTTGGTGGCGGAGAGAGAAGGACTTCAACGCCCGATCTACTACATCAGCAAGGTCCTCCATGATGCAGAAACAAGGTATTCGCAGCACCAAAAAATGTTGTATGCCGTGCTGACGGCGTCCAGAAGGCTGCGTCACTACTTCTAGGGGCGAGAAATCACCGTGTTGACCAAGTACCCCTTGCGGGAGATCCTCTTCAACAGCGAGGCGACAGGCCGCATCGCCAAGTGGGCAATGGAGCTGGCGGAGTTCGTCAATGAATGGACTCCGGCGGCGGCGGAAGTTGAAGACACCCCAGCGCCCTCGCCGTGGACTCTCTGCTTGGACGGTTCGTTCCGGCTAGAGGGGGCTGGGGCCGGCGTCGTTCTGGTGTCTCCCACCAGCGACATCGTTCGGCACCTGGTGGTATTGGAGTTCCGCACCACCAACAATGCTGCGGAGTACGAAGGGCTCCTCGCCGGGCTCAGGGTGGCCTCAACCCTGGGCATCCGGTGGCTGCAAGTCAAAGACGACTCTCTCCTGGTCATCAACCAGGCGAGAAAGGAATTCACTTGTTCAGATCCCGTCATGATGGCCTACTTGGCGGAGGTGCGTCGGTTGGAGCGGCATTTTGAGGGGTTGGGCTTGCGCACATCCCTCGACGCGACAACTACATGGCGGATGAGCTGTCCTAGATTGCCTCGTCAAGGGCACCTGTTCCGGCTGGGGTCTTCGAGGAAAGACTCACGCAGCCGTCTGTCGCAGCCCTCGATTCTGGTGGGGACGGCATGATTCTCTATGCAGCTTCCACATCTGGTGGAGACGTCGACGTCCCCGCAACGGTTCCCCAGTTGGAGGGAGGATGCGGAAAAACTGCTGCGGCGGTTGAGGCGGAAATGCCAGGCCAGGTAGAGTACGTCAGCGACCATCCTAACGTTGTCGCACTCGTCCGGGAAGGTCAGTGGACGGATCCTATCCTAGCCTACCTGCGGTACAGAGTGATCCCCGACGATGACGCGTCAGCTGAGAAAATAGCGCCCAAGGCCAAGCGCTACGCCCTGGTAGGTGGGAACCTGTATCGCCAGGGCCCTAACGGAGTTCTACTGAAGTGCGTTACTCGGGAAGCGGGGAGAAAGATCCTCTCTGAGATCCATGGAGGCATGTGCGGGAGCCACTCTGGGAGCCGGGCGTTGGTCGGAAAGGTCTTCCGCCACGCTTTATTGGCCCATCGCCTCGGGATGCCTTATTTGGTGAGGAGATGCGAATCGTGCCAGTTTCATGCCAAGCAGATCCACCGACCAGCCCAGGCGTTGCAAACCATTCCGCTTTCCTGGCCGTTCGCGGTCTGGGGCTGGACATCCTGGGCCCGTTCCAGCGGGCGACCGGGGGGTACACTCATCTGTTCGTCGCCATCGACAAGTTCACCAAGTGGGTGGAAGCATCGCCGGTCCCGGCAATCACATCTGCCGCAGCCATTAAGTTCATGAGAAGCATCTTCGTCCGGTTTGGCGTCGCCAGCAGAATCATCACCGACAATGACGCTCAGTTCAAAAATGCTGACTTTCAAGATTGGTGTGAAGAGCTGGGCACTAAGCTGTGCTTCGCCTCCGTCGCACATCCGAAGAGCAATGGGTAGGTGGAGCGGGCGAACGCAGAGGTGCTCAAAGGACTCAAGACAAGGGCGTTCGATCGCCTGGAGAAGCGTGGCAAGCGCTGGGTTGAGAAAGTCCCCACCGTGCTTTGGGCGCTACGGACGACCCCCAACAGAGCTACCGGCGAGACTCCTTTCTTCTTGGTATACGGTTACGGCGGTGCTCCGTCGAGCTTCGCCGGATCCCAAGGGTGGCGGCGTTCAGCGAAGATGGAGACCCTGACCGGCGTCAGGATGAAGTAAATCTCCTGGAGGAGATCAGAGACAGAGCGGCGATCCGGGCCATCAGATATCAGCAATCCCTACGCCGTTATCAAGAAAAAAGGGTGTGTGAGAGAACACTGGTAGTGGGTGACCTCGTCCTGCGCAGAGTCTAGGCACAGGCAGGTCGTAATAAGTTGTCTCCCCTGTGGGAGGGCCCCTTTA
This sequence comes from Raddia guianensis, assembly GCA_036346415.1. NCBI lineage: Eukaryota > Viridiplantae > Streptophyta > Magnoliopsida > Poales > Poaceae > Raddia > Raddia guianensis. Next base: position 46,889,279 of record CM070535.1, on the reverse strand, counting down.
AGGTGGTCTCGATATCCGCCTGAGCTCGGTCGAGCTCGCCGAGGATGGTCGCAATTGGCGAACACACAGAGCGTTGAGCGGTGAGGAAGTTCTACCGTGGTAGTGTTTGAAGCTTTTGGTCTTCCCTTGGAGCCGAGCGGCGAGGTCTTCCCCCTTCACCGCTCGCCTCGGGGCTACGATGTATAAAGCCATCTGCAATATAAAGATAAGTTCTGTCTATCTGTGTGCATTTGTTTTTCGCCTCAAAAAAGTCTGTTAGGAAACATTCTGTTGAAAGCTGTTGGCGAGAAAGTACTTAAGGCTAATGGCCCCTTAGTTGCAAAGGCGAACGCTTAAACTTGCGCTGGGCGAGGCAAGGCGGACGGAAGGCGAGTTCTAGCCTGGTGTGTCTGTTCTGTCTGGGCCATGCGCCAACGACGGCACCGGCGTCTAGACCACTTCCGGAAGCTACGAGCTCGCCACGCAATGATTAAGGTCGGTTCGCAAAGAGGCCGTAAGGGTTGAAGTAATTAGATGCCTAAGGAAAAAGCGTTCACTTTCAGCAGAACGTTCTACCTAAAGCTTTTGGCGGTCGCTTGCCTAAGTCTTTTTTCTCACGATTAAAAGATTGCGTAAAAGGATTAACGAGGCTTGTGACAGGGAAAGCAAAAGATTGTATTAACAGGTCTTGCGTACAAAAAGCGAGCGGCAAAAGAAACCGGTCAGTCCTCGTCCTCGTCGTCCTCTGATGGTGCAGCGCCACCCATCATGGACACTCGATCCGCAGCGACTTCGACGCGAGATCGCTCGTCCGGGTCGGTGGCGCGAGGCTCCCGATGGCGGCGTCGTGTCGAACGCGGCGTTTTGGGCAAAGCGATTGCCCAAGACGAACCGCGATCTGCCAAGGCGCCGTGGCGACCATCTTCGATCGCCCGCGTCCGCATCACCACCGGCAAATCGCTTTCGAGCCTCGGTGGGCGCCCGCGCGCCAACAGATCTTGCGGCGGTCTCCTCCGTGGGGTACAGGTAACCCAGCGTGTCAGACCTCCGCCAGCCCGCGGTAAGTGGTTCGCAGCATGGCGGTGAGGACCCGGAGGTGTTCAGAGTGCGCTGCACGGAGGTTCGAGGTCTCCTTGATGGCGGAGGCGGCGGCGCACGCGTGTCGCCGACTCCTTCGCGACGATCTCCCAGTTGAGGACTTCGCCCAGCGATTCGAGCAGCTTAGGTGGCGGAAGCAGTAGCGTCTTCCCCCTTGACCGCCTAAGCGCGGCGGCGCTGAGTGCCGAAGAACGCCCGATGTCGGCGGCGATGGCAGAGACGGCGTCGGTGTCAACCGTGGCAACGGCCGGAAGGTGCTCCAGCCTCGATGGCGGCGCACTCTCCACCGCAGGAGGCGTCGTCTCCGTCGAAGAGACCGGGAGCGAGCCGAGAGCGGGTGGAGAGCGCGGGCGGGAGTTTGAAGCCCCAGGATCCGCTCTATCCCATGAAGAAAAACCAGAAAAGGGTTCAGGTATACGAAAAATATGTGGCATGCTAACCCTAACGTAAAAGTACATGCGTGTAGAAAGCTACCTGAAGCGGCGCCCCCCAAAGGCGAAGGAAGAAGGGGGCAGCCGTAGGCCGCTTGGCCGCCGGACCGGCGCAACCGTTTCTCCTCCTGTTGAGGGAGGTGGCGGCGGCGGCGGAATCACCGCAGGCGACGCTGTCGAGGTGGACGCCGGCATAGGAGGTGTCGGCGCGAAAGACGAGGGCGCTGGCGCAGGAGGCACCGGCGCGACGGGCGCCGCCAGCAGAGCCACCGGCGCAGAGAGGCGCCGCGCGCGGTCACCGGTCTGAGAGAAGCCTTGCGCAGCGGATTCGCTCGAAGGATTCGCCAAGGCTCGCCAGAGGCAGAGCGGCGGCGTCTGCAGCAGCGCCCCCATCGGAGGGGGCCAAGGACAGCGGAGGCAGCCCTGGGCTCGCGGGGAGAGGCCTCTTCGGGCTTGTTCCCTCCTCGTCGTCATCATCTTCGGGGAGGATGAGGCGGCGCTTCCCCAGCGCGCGATCGGCGTCGGCTGGGGCAGGAAGCGCGACGGCCACGGAAAGGCCGGCGACCGCGGGAGCCTTCGCGGCCGTCGAGGGTTGGTCGCGGATTTGCATGGGTTGCTGGACCACCTGGACCGCGGGGCCAGAAACTTCCATGGGAGGCAGCGCACGTATGTACGGGTTGCGCTCCCGTGGGTCCCGCCATGAAGGCGGACGTCATGATCGAGAGGCGTCGCCCGGTGGCGCGCGTAAGCCCGCTAGCCATTGGCGGAGCACCACCTTCGACACATTCCCCGCGGCTGGACAGCAGAAAATGGAAAGCAGCGAATTGGCAACGAATCAAGAAGGAAAAAGAGGTTCCCCGAAGGTCAGAAGACCCAAAGAAAGCAAGAGCCCTTACCTCCGGGGATGATGCGGGTCCCATCGTCGTCGCCATTGTACTGCCAGGCTGGGCGTGTCCTCATGTGAAGCGGGCAGAGGCGGCGCCGCAAGAAGTCCGCCACCACATGGGTTCCGGTGAGCCCATTGTGGCGGAGGTCAGCAATGCGCGCCAACATCGCCTCCGTCTTCGCCGCATCGTCGGGCAGAGACCCCAGCTGGTGAGGAATTCCGTGGGGCCCTCAGGGAAGATAAGTTAAATCGCAGGCACCGGAGTCCTCCACGTACAGCCATTGCCGCGCCCAGTCCTTCCAGTTGGACTTGAGCGCGACCGGGATGAAGGCGGCGGAGTCGCGGAGCGAGAAGTAGCAGCTCCCCACGGTCTCGCTCGACCGCGAGCTCGCGTGCAGCGTTAAGAGGCGGCGCTAGAGCGGGAGATTCGGCATCACCCCGCGAACATTTCACAGAGGTGAGCGAAGATGGCTAGTATCACGATGGAGTTGGGGGAGATGTACCGCCTGGATCTCGTAGAAGGCGAGCACCCCCAGGAAGAATTCCAAGTAGGGCGGGATGAGCCCCACCAGGACGGCCTAGGGAAGGTGATGATCTCTCCATCACGGGGGCTTGGCGTCATGGTACCGGCGCGGAACTGAGCGGCAGACGGAGGCACGCGTGTGCTGAGCAGCCGCCAAATCTCCTCATCAGCGACGGAGGCGGGTAAGGCGGTGTCAGACGGTGGCCGCTTTGGCCGAGGTGGCGATACAGATAAGCGCCCACGATGGCCCTTGCTGCGTTTTGAGGCCATTGGAAGGTGGCGGAAGCGCGGTGGCGAAAAAAGCTAAGTGCGGAGGCTAAGCGCGAAGAAGCTCTGGAGCAGCAGCAAAGAAGGCAGATGGTGGTTCAAGGCTCTTTGGCGCGCGAAAGAATTCACCGCGGCGCCAAGGAATGAAGCATTTATAGGCAAGAGAAGCAAGAGCGACGGTTTGGATTCCATCCCCGCTCACGCGCGCGGCGCCATTATGCCCTGCGCGCCTTGGCATCCCGCGAAAAGTGGCGCGGTTCCCAAAGGAAGATCGTGCGCATGTGGAGAATCAGGCGTACGGCCGCCGCAGGAGGTGGGGCCCCACGATTCGTCTCCCATCGCGCGAGAAATGGCGAGATATCGGCGCGACAGCTCGCGTATCATGGTGGACCCGGGGGCTACTGTCGGTACAATAGATACCGGGGTATGAAGAGTCCTAAAGAAGACTAGACGAGGGCCCCACGCGTCAGGTGGGCAACCAGGCCCCAGCGCATGGGCGAGCCCCTCAACAAGGCATGAGCGAGGCCCCACGCGTCGGCGGGCGACCGAGCCCAGTGGCGTGGCGAGCACGAGAGGCCTCCTCACTGTCAGGTGGGGCCCGTGCGACAGGAAGCGTCCCGAGGGGAGTCTTCTGGGCGAAGGCTCTTCCCTGCTACGAAGGACATGCGCATTAAATGTAACATCACGCGCGGATGGACCGAAGAAGAGATGATTACCACCACAGTGACCTCTGCAGGTCTGATCAACTGTCACTGTGACTCTATGGAATTGGCCGGCAGAGAGAGAGAGAGAGAGCTTGCCGTCATCAGGTTGGCCGTCCGCGTCAGACGGTGCAAGCTGGGCCCCGCCTACTCCCTCACTGGCGTGTTCACACAAGTCAGAGGCCACTTGCGAGGCACGCGTGGGCGGCGCCGCTCGGCATAGTAGCAGCACGTTTTCGTCTCTCCTGTCTCGTCCCATACATCTTATCAGTGTACTGAGTGTACTGTACTGTACTGTTAACCCCTCTGCTCTCTCCGCCAACCCGAGGCTTGTATAAAAGGAGAAGAGAGAGAAAGGAGGGGGCGTGGGGCATTCTGTAATCATTCACACACAACCACAATAATAAAAGAGCTAAGGCTCGGCAGGAGTAGGACTATTACCCGCGAGGGGGTCCGAACCTGGGTAATCTCGGCGCGTCGCTCCACGCCGCGTCCGACGCTCGAATCGGATCGAGCCCGGGCTGATCGGCTAGTAGAAACAGAGATCTGATAGGGGTGTGATTCACCGTGGTTAAGTGGAGAACACGCCGTCAAAGACTTCACCAGAATGTGGCTCATCAAAAATATCAATTCCACCAGTCACCTTCTTCTCCCAGCTCGCAGTTTCGATATTATCCTCATCTCCTAGACTCCCAAACTTCATTGGTTGACCAGAAACCTTTTTTGTTGCTTGTTCAGTGCCAACTTCCATCCCACTTGTCTCACTTTGAACCAAAGTGAATTTCTGAATATCTGAAAGAGCATTCCCATAATACTCAGTCCGAGTTATGCCCTCATATTCACCTTGCCCTGTATTCCTTGCTGGATGGCGATGGCGATGACTTATTACCACTTAAATTTGAATTTTTCTTCCTCTTGTACTCCCTGTCTTCCACTATTTCATCCTCTCCATCCATAGCACTATCATCTTCTTTGTCTCCTGGTTTTTGCTCTGAAGAAATATCTTTACTTTCACTGTTATTGCGTTCCACCTCAACGATTAATTCATAAACACAATCTCCAACTACCACTTCAAAACTCCCGGGCAAAGCTTGTTCATTCATCACTGCTAAAAGAATACGAGCCACCCCTGTCTTTCTAGTATGCACCACATCAACATATTGTGTTGCGCCTAGAATAGAACCCACTGCACAAAGAGACAAATAAGACCTAATTTCTAGGGGCACTCCATGAACTCTGATCCAAACCTTGTCTAACTGAAGCTTGACGTTGAGTTTATGTTTCCATTCTTCGAACTTTAATTGTACACCCAACTTCTTGATATTTATTTCATCCAACTCCACCATTCTGCTAAGCTCAGTCTTGTTTGGAAATTGAACCAGAAAAGCATTGGGCCCATTTTCCTTCACCTCCCAATTCCATCTGACTGGAATTAGTCTATACAATTCTGCCATAATTTGCTCCGCAGACAATTGTCCTCCTCTAACCAGAACATTGGCAGTTATTGCATCCCCTTTGATCCTCTGAGGTCCCACGTACGGAATTTGGTAGAAACCTAAATTGTTCGCCCCATACCCACAGAGATTTGCTACTGGTTTTGGTATACGCAATAGTGGGCACTTTGAAGTCAGATGATCAACATGCTCACAAATTTCACAAAAGATATTTGCAGTGCATTCCGACACCAAATGACCCTTCTGGCAACATCGATAACAGATTATTTTCTGTTTTTGACCATCCCCTACTGCTGCAACCTGAGTCTCCTTGCCTTTATCGTCCTGAACTTCCACCGTAGCCTTCCCCAAAATTTGATTAGATTGAGCACCAGTGATACCAGCAGATGAATTGAACTGACCTCCGGAACCAGAAGTTGTAGAAGCTTCGACTACTTCTGGAATCACATCTCGTGTGCTGTTTCGACCTCCTCTTTCTGCCCAAATCGTCTGGTAAGAATTTTGCTGCCGCCTTCCACCTCTAGCTCCCTGACCACGACCGCCATAAGCCCGACCAGTCCACCCAGATCCGCGCCCAAGGCGTGCACCAAAACGACCACCAACGTTTGTTGCAGGAATCCTACCGAAACCTCTGCCTTGCCTGCCTGCAAAGGAGCCCCCACTGGCCATTCCCGCAGAGAGTTCCTGTGGATTGCGGCGGCTAGGTTTTTGTTTGGTGCAAGTGTTTACCACGGCAGCAAAGGAACGAGTATCACCTTCAATGGAACGCCAACCAGGATTACGTCTTCCTGTACGTGCAAAAAGCTTTGCAAGCCCAACCTTGTGCCCGGCCCAATCAAAAGCCTGGCCCACTCCTACCAATTCTTTTAATTTTTCCGCTATTATCGGCTTTTCCTATAATCTCGCTTGGTTTGAAACTGTAATCTACCTAGTCAGCAGACTTTGTATATCAGAGTTGCTTGTTAGAATTTCTAAGATCCCGGTCCCTTTTGATTGGATTTGGAGCCCTAAATTTCTGTCATTTTTCTTCAGGAAGGAGTAGCAGAGGAGGAATTGTTCAGCTTGCTGCAAAATTTATGCATTCCAAAAGCGAAAGTTGGTACATACCGCAACAAATCTGGGTCGAGATCATCCAGATCAGGGGGCTAGGGAAGACAACAGAGATAAAGCTTGGGAGGTTAGGGGTACGATCAAGAATGGAGGTTCAGAAGGGCGTTGGGCTCATTAGGCTGAAACAGAACCAAAAAGAATCAAAGGTTGGGGGGTTGCGTTTGCAGTTCCTGAAGAAGAGAAAAATAAGATGGTACAGAAAGGAGAGAAGCTGAATAAAGAGCAAGTTCTCCTTGGTCGCCTAGATGTTGCCAGTGTCCAGAAATTAGAGGTGAGAGTCTCATCGGCCCTTGCTATAGATGTAATAGACTGTGGCTTATTGCTCAAGATTGTAAGGGGGTGCTCGTTGTGTTCGATGTGGGATGGAGGGACATGTCTCCAGACGATGTCTTGAGAGAAAAGATTATGACTATGTGCCAAAACTTTGTGGTTTTCTTCGAAGGGTAAAGGTTTTTTCTATATTGATTAATGCGGTGAGGGGGGAAGCTACTACAAAGGATATAGAAGTGGATTTTTGCACCATTTTTGGCAATACCTAGAGATGTGTTGCAAGGCCGGTCAAAGAAAATCACTTTCTGATGAAACTCCCTAATGCTCAAAAAGTGGAGGAACTGATAAGGTTCGAAGAGATGAACATGAGAATGGTGGATGCGTCTTGGAAAGTGTCGGTCTGGGAATTGGTTCCTGTGGATAACTACAAGAGACATGGGTCAAGATAAAGAACATTCCCCTAAACAAAAGATCAGAAGAGGTGGTTTGGTTTGTACAAGGTTTAGTTGGAGTGACCGTAGAGGTTGATAAGAATAGCCCATCCAAACTAGAGTTTGGCAGAGCTAGGATTTGGTGTGAGGATATCAATGAAATCCCACATAAGGTGAAGGGCTCTATTGGAAAGTTCAATTATTGGTTTGTGTTTGAAGTGGGGAAGGAAATGACTGATGATAAGGTTAAAAAGATGGTAGAAGGTGTGGCAACTAAAAGTGTGCTTAAAGATCTAAACTCTAGGATGGGTGGCAAGGATGGCAATATTGCTAATGCCAAGAAAAACTCAGTGTTTGACAGACTTTGTGGTTCTTCTCCTCCGAAAGTCAATACTTATGAGGGTAATCAAAAAGGAATAACAGAGAAAGCTTCACACATTGACACTTTGGGTGACAAGGGTAAGAACATAGTGGAGGAGGTGATGATAACCCTTTAAATTAATGAGAATACTTACTTTTCTAAAAATTTTGAGAATGATAATCTGCTGGTTCAAGACATGATTGAGAAAGCGCATCAAAACAATAGGGATGGCCAGTCTTCTGGACCTAAGGGTGAAAAGGCCTATGACAAAATTAACTTGGAATTTTTTATGAAATGCATCAAATGGATAGGATTTGATGAGATTTGGTGCAGATGGATTGAAAATGTAGTAAAAAAATGGAACCTTGTCGGTAAATGTGAATGGTATCATAAAGCCTTACTTCAAGAGTGCAAAAGGGGTGAGACAGGGTGATCCTTTCTCCCCCTTGCTCTTCAATATAGCGGTTGTCTTAGTAGACTGATGACTCTTGCTCAAAAGAAGGGGAAGATAAAAAGCCTAGCTGATGATTTGTTGGAAGAGCGAACTCCAATCTTCCAATATGCTGATGACACTATTCTTTGCCTTCAGGATGACATAGAATCTGCTACAAATGTCAAATTTATTCTTTCCATCTTTGAAAAAATGTTTGGTCTCAAGAATTTCCTCAAAAGTGAGGTGATCTCTATTAATGGGAGCTCTCACACAGATAATACTTATGCTGAACTCTTTACTTGTGTTGTGGGGTGCTAAATATTTTGGGGCCTTGGTTAGTCATAGGAGAACTAATGTTTGTATTTGGGATCACCTGGTGGGGAAGATTCAGAGAAGTCTGGTCTTGGAGAGGTAAACTCCTTTCTATATGAAGAACATTTACCTCAATTAATGCTTGTTTATCCAGTATCCCCATCTATATCATGCCTACGAATCTTTTGCCTAAAATTGTCTGTTATAAAATTGACAGAATCAGAAGGAATTTTTTGAGGAATGGAACTGAGGAAAAGAGGAGATATCATTTGATTAAATGGAGTGTGGTTGCTAAACCTAGAATGAAAGGTGGTTTAGAAATCCAGAATATTAAATATCTAAATATTAGTCTCATTTGTAAGTGGCTTTGGAGCTGGAGTCAGGATAGGGTGTGTGGCAAGGTTTGGTTAAGTCCAAGTATTGCAGATGTAATGGTTTGGCCTAGATTAGAGTTAGGCAGATGATTCTCCTATCTAGAAAGACTTGATGAAAAAAAGACAATTTTATATGAGCAATAGGAAGAAAATCATTGGGGATGGAGGTCAACTAGCTTCTGCTTTGATCTGTGGTATGGATACAGACCTCTGAAAAATCAGTTTCCCAAGGTTTTTGGCATTTGTCAGAACACGGACTGTTGAGTTGTTGAGGTTTTGGGGAGAGAAAATACTCTGAAGCTCAAGAGACAAATAGGGGTGGCTGGGTGTAGCTCTTAGCTAGAGATGATAAGGACCCTGTCATTGGCCCAAAACCCTGACAAGAATGATGAAAGTAAATGGATTCCTGAGAAAAAATTGGAATGTTTTTTGTGGCTTCAATGTATAAAAGGTTTTACCAAATGAAAACTAATGGGCAAGTTAAAAGAATTTGGGAGGCCAAGATTCGTCTTAAAATTAAATTTTTTGTTTGGCTTTGTTTTAACAATGCCATCCTTTCAAAAACGAACCTCTATAGAAGACTCTGGGGATCAGACTTGCGAGTTCTGTAATGAGGTGGAGATTTGTAATCACTTAATTTTTGAGTGCAAGCTTTCTAAGATTTCGTGGGGTGTGGTAGCGAAGGTGATGGGTGCAAAAACTATCCTTGGGAGCCTTGTACAATTCTGACAGCAGATGGATGGAAAGGCATAGTAACCTTAGTGTTTTCTGTCTAGCTGTTATTGTCTGGCCAATTTGGCTAACCAGAAATGATAGCTATTTTGGAAAATTCTTCATCAAAGATCCTTTAATGATGGTTGTTTACAAAATGCTAGCTTTTTCGAAACTTTGGGCAGGTCTATTGAAGGTTGATCACAAGGATCTAGTAGAGATGGGGATTGCTTGGATCTTTCAGGTCATGAAAGATTATCAGGACGCTGATGGCAATATTAACAAGAAGAGGAAGCCCAGGCAAATGATGACGAATGATGGAAGGAGGCCCCAGTGGGTTGCGGATATTTTTTTTTTGTTAGTTCCTTGTCTTGTTGTCCTGAGTCTTTGTGCTCTGACTTGTGTTGTTTCTTTGATCAAACTTGTGGTTGAGGTGATTAGCGGTAAACTTTGAGATCAGGTAGGGGATGGGTTTGGTGCTTGCGAGCAGTGATGTCGGTGCTCGTATTGTGTCTTTTCTTTTTTTGTCCCTTGTGGTTGTGCTAGCTTTGGCTGTAAGCTAAGGATTGTTTCCATTTTCTTTGTGAAATGGAAATCAGGGTGCTCCCCTTTTGCAAAAAATAAAAAATAAAAATAAAAATACCGCAACAATAGATTATGGATATTTCTTGTATTGGTTAAACATCGAATCTGAGATGATAATGGCAATTCTCTTTAATTTTAAGGTTCTAGTAAAGAGGTTGGCCGTTGGCCATATGGCGGTTTTCTTGTTGGCATTCGCTTAACCATGTGATGTGATGCGTCTCTTACCGGATACACTCGGCGAAATTCTCATTCAAAAGCTCGAAAGATCACCAAGAAACTTGCAGGGTAACACCAGTGCTGAATTTTGGAAATAGATCATGGGCGTTATGCTCCTCAACATGGATGGCATGCACGTGGTTTGAATGGGGGGCATTTGTTTGGAAATTCTAAATTCTAACAGGAAACAGTAACTACCATTTGAAGCTAGGGGCATTTTGAGATCAAAACAATGAAAGTAGTGGCATTTTTCCAAATAGCCAACAAGCAGATGCATTTTCCCAATTAGTGCATTCAGCAGTGGCATAGAGCCAAAAATCCCTTGATATTTTGATCTGTGCGAAGCAATAGCATGAGCTTTGCTCTTACCTAGTAGCCAGTAGCCTCACGCCCTTGAATATGTAATCAGCCCCGTGATGAGAAAGCTTTCGACGACCGAAAATATATCAACTGGACGATCACCTAGGGGGATACCTTCAATCTGCAGCTCTGACTGACCAACTTCTCTGAATGTGCATAAATTGAGCTGATTTCCTCTCCTCCTGTGTACGACAACACTTGTCCATTTGCTTGATTATAGTTGCTGCTTTGCTTGCTCTTGGCGGGCTCGGAGAGAACAAAAGCCGTAGGAGAGCTGGAGAACGCATATCTAGCGTGTATATATGTGCAGCACCCTGCAGTGATCTTATACTCGAAAACAAAATTCCACCATAAACAATACGACCGGCTGATTTCGTAGCTTTAGTTACCAGATTCTGAGGGAGAGAACCTGACACATCCACTAAAGATACACCTAATGCCTGTCAAAGAATGAAGAAAAGGGAAACCAGATTTACAAAGACAGGGTAGACCGTTTCTCCTTTTTCCTTTCGATGCTAGCATTTTCGTAACAATTGTTTGTTGTTTTACTTTGGTTTTTAGCCTTTTTTTTTTTTGAAATAAGCATTTGTATGTTTGTGAGCCTCGTCGTTGGTGCAGACTTCAAAAGTTAATTCCATTATCGTCGTGCACGTCAAAGAAGTACAGGATTTGGAGAGAGCATAGACACAAACTCACAGGGCAACATGTCAAAAGGATGCACCTCCTTTTAGATTTCCTCTAACATCCTTCTTTCACTACGGATCTCCTTCATGACAGTGACATCACATCGGATGGTAATACAGTCGTCCCTTAGATACAATGATCTCTCCAAATCCTCTTTCTTGATAAACTTGCCCCAGCCCCAATCTGGTCCATTTCTTGAGAAGGTACGCAAAGGCTGGTTGAAGCTGTATGATGGCACCGGTTTTCCATCACTGTCGAGCAGCTTAAAACTGAACTCCGCCTTCACATCATTGGCACCGACAGAGTCAAGAATCAGAAAAACAGATATCGAATCAACATATTCTATCCTGCTACCGTTAGGGTAGTATCTGATAACCCAGCTATAACCGCCAACACTGAATGGGACAGATTTCGCGTCCTTTCCAATATCGAGCATCTGCTTGATTCGTGAGTAGCCATCGATCTTCAGCACATGTGACCCACTCACGTCTTCAGCGACGATGGAAGAGAAAGAAGTGTTGGAATGATCCGCCATTTTGGTCAGCGAAGCGGCAGAGGTGAATGTGAGGACCGTGAGGTGAGGTGATGTAGGTCGCTGGCAAAGAGCATAGGTTTTGGAGTGCATATATATAGCGGTGAGCAATGAGAAGTTAAACAGATTTGGTTTAATTCAGTCAAAGGAACAGCCGTCCGTCTATATCGGGAGACGCAACGATCGATCGGCACAAGAAGAAACACGATATCTCGTGGCATCAAATAGGATTAGCTGGAATTCAGCTCCACGAGGAGATCCCTGGCAATCGTTTGGTTCTAAATCCTAGGAACCTACACGAACCGTCCAAAGACTTAAAACCTTGTGCTTCTTCCGTCAATTAATAAATAGATAGACGAATGGTTATATTTTTAATTTAGCACTAAGACGAAGATGGTGAAAAATCTAAGAAAGGAGCGAGTGAAAATGACTTATGCACTTCTATATATAATTATATTGAAAAGATGCGACAGAGTATTTTGTTTGCACAAGAAAATAAATGTAAATATGATTGTACGAAGAAACATCTCATTACGATAGCACGCATACCTTATATTTTTAAAGAAGATCATTCAAATTATATTAATCCTTATGTTTTCCGACGAATGAAATATCTAAGTAGCGGAGTGCACATGCTTTGCAATCGATTTCAAATGAAATTAATATTTATTTGGAGTGCACGTGCTTTGCAATCAATTTCAAATGAAAATAATATGCTACGCGATATGGTAGTTTTACATATCAGATAATTTTATAATGCTAACATTTCAAATTCAAATACTCTTCTCCATCCAGTTTAAAAAAACATGACGTTTAAGATTTGCCCTAAGAGCATCCCTAACAACTCTTCTATCCCATCCTATAAAACACTATTCATGTGTATAAATAACATTTTATGGGATGGGATAAGAGAGCTATTGGGGATGCACCACTAAGTCAAAGTTTTAAAAAAAATATCAATAAAAATATTTGGAACTATTTGGATTCGGTACATGAAAACATAAATCATTAGATTCGGTACAAAAGTAATTAGTAGTACGTCAAAGGTGTATTTTGAAAACATCAATTTCTCCCGTTGTGATGGAATACACCAATCCATATATGTGAAAGGCTGTGAGCTATCCTATCCTTTAGATATCCGATTATCAACTGATGTATCTAGTTTATATTCTAAACAGATATAATATTATTATTCAATCTGATGCTGAGATTTGCCAAAATTTCTGGAACGATATTGGTTTTTCTAAAGGATCACGATGGTGGGAGAAGTCAGACCCGATTCAGTCGGATCAATTGGCCTCCCGAGTCCCAAAATCAACACAATGTGCTGTTGCCGGATTAGCTACAGGTGACGAGGGTGTAAACGCTGATCGGCTATATGCTCGTTCTCACGCGATTCATCCGGTCGTCCCTGGGCTTGAGGATGGTTTGTTGACTAAGAAAGATTCATGCCATCCGTTGCTTCGTCTATTGGTTCTGAGGTTTAGTGCAACACGGCGGCGTGGTCGCAGGATTCGAGCAGACGGGAACATCGCATTGATGAGCAGTGTGCCCAAGATAGGTGCGTGGGCGCGGCTCCTGAACAGGCGCTGCTTATCCAACGGGCCAAGAATTTTGGACGCTCCAGATCGTCTCTCGCTCACTCCTCTACGGTTTTGGTTCGGGAAAGAGTTACTTCGTGTGTGACGGCGGAGAGGGCAGGCGTCTCGCTACCTGCCTCTCGCCCCACATACGCAGCAATGGCAGCTAGGCCGCCGCCCCCCAGGCATCGAGCCGATGCTCAGGTTCCATGACCCGGCATCGCGCCTAACTCTCATATTGCCGGATCTGCTCACCGGACTGGCAACCAGTGGCAAGGACGGGAGCAATAGTGGCAGCCTGGCCCGGGACGCGGTGGTTTCCAGGGAAGAGGTAACCAGGGCAGTGTTGGTCGCGGTGCTGCTGGCCGAGGAGGCCGATTCCCGCCACATCAAAGATTCCAACCAAGGGTGGGAGGCCGGTCTGATAACGCGGGTCATGGTGCTCCCATTGTTCCTGGTGGTGTCTCTGCTCCCGGGGATTTGCAGATTGTGAATTTGGCTCTTGCGACGAGTATTGCAGCATCAACTGAAGCTACAGCTCCAAAGGCTAAGAAGCCGCGATCTCCTCATTGTTTTAGATGCAAGTGTAATGGCCATGTCAGTGAAGATTGCTCTGCGGATTTAGATTATGTGATCTGCAATAAGAAGAATTCCCACATTGCATCCAAATGTCCTTTACTGAAGATGTCAAAGCCTGATGCTTCCATGTTCGGGTTTGGCAAGAATGAATTGGGATTCTTCCGCATTCCAGTATTTGACTTTAAGCTTGAAGCTCCAGATTCAGCACCTACTGCTCTGGTCAAGGTCGCTGGTGGCCAGATCACTGCTGAGATCGTATAAACTAAGCTTGCCAGGTTGATTCCGAAGGAATGGAAGTGGGAGGCATTGCCTCATAGCGAGGATTCTTTTTTGGTTGCTTTTCCCTCCGAAGAGGAGTTAAAAAGGATGGCAGACATTGATTTTCGCTTGACAAAACATGGGGTTACACTTACCATTTTGGAGTGGCAAGCTGATAGTGATGTTTTGCCTGCCTATCAACTTGATGAAGTGTGGGTTCACGTAACTGGAGTGCCTCATGCCTGGAGACACTATCTCAGTTTTTGGGCTCTAGGAACTGTTATCGGGGCGACTCTTGATGTTGACATGCTCACTTATAGGAAAAAGGGCATTATCTGTCTGTTGGTGGGAATGATGAACAGGGATCACCTTCCTCTCTCCATAGACATCTTCTTTGGTAGTTGGGGTTATGACATCACCTTTTCTTTGGAGAAGGAGGATTTCAGCCCGGCTGTCCCACCTTTAAGCAGTAAAGATCCTAAAGACAGTGATGATAGTGGTGCTGGGAATGATAGAGAGGAGGTTGAGAAGGGTATTGATCATGCAGTAAAGAAACATAAAAGTGCGGATGGGTCTGGTAGTAAGGATGCACTTTCGGTTGGTGGAGGAGGGGGTCCTACTCCTATGCAGGTGGCTGCGATTCCATTCAGAAAATGTAGGCCGGTGTGAAAATCTAGACCAATTGTTCTAGATGGGATCTCGAATTTACCGCCCATTGCTGTAACTCCGATGAGATCAGTGAAGAGTTCCATGGAAGCTTCTATGCTGCCCTTACAGTGTGCTAACCACCTTGGGACTGAACCGACATTTCAGAAGGAAGATGATCAGCTGGTTGCATTAAGTGATGGTGGTCTTGGGTCGGTTTCAGACTCTAAATTGAATCCTCTTAATCAGGAACGTCCTGCTGTCCAAATCGGTTTTGACACTCAGGTCAGTCCCTGCACCCTTCCTGAACACAATTTTCTAGTTGATTCCTTGCATAGGTCGGCTGAAAATGTGTTGTTCATGCAGGATTTCATAGGAAATAAGTTGGGCTCAGGGACTTCGGAGCCTAATCTGAAATGCAATGGTTTTAGCACACCCCATACGGAGCACTGTGTGTTGGTGAGTGTTGAAGGTGCTCCTCTTTATCAGACCATGTTACTTGGTTGTAATGAATTGTTGGCTGATTCGATTGTTTTGCCAGCTATGCAGGACATTTCGGTGGGAGGCTTGGGCACTCCGAGTGGTGGAGGGCAGATCATCTCCCCCGGTTTTGTTGGATCAGGTGGGCCTAGCATTACTGTTTCAGGTTTGCTTTCTGGACAAATTACTAGTCCCTCTGTCAAATCTTCAGAACCTCGACGAAGTATGCAAATTAATTCTCATACAGTTGATGGAATCACTGCTGCAGATGAGGATATGACTCTGAGGGCTATGCTTAGACTCACAACCTGTGTTGACGAAGGTGGATAGCAGGAATGGGTCAAATTTGCTACGCCCCTCTCAACACTTTCAGAATGGTATGAAAAATCATATTGTCTCCTCAACCTTCAATTCATTACCTTTTGATACTTGTGTGTCAAACCTAAGAAATGTTGGACTCGAAATCGGAAACACCAATGTAGCGGTAAAGATGTCTATCCGTGCTCTAAAACGAATAGAAGTAGACAAGATTGTAGTGACGCCAAAAGCTAAGAATAAGCATTCGGCTAAGGAAGGTCTTGTTGATAGTTTACAAAATCCCTTTAATGCAAGTGATGACGAGGTCGATGAAACTGACAGCGACCTACTCGCTCACTTAATTAAGGATGTTTCGGAGGTTGATTTTGATGACGTGGATTTAGACATCAGATTATGTGATTTGATGGCGTCCACACGAAGGTTAAAAAAAATTACCAAATATCTGAAAGAACAAGAAAAGGAATAGTAATTATAAAAAAATAGTTTCAGAATGAATGGTTTTTTCTGGAATAGCAGAGGTCTTTCAGACTTGGCTAAATACCGGTACATCTCTGAGGCTGTTACAGAGCATAACCTAGATTTTATTGCAATTATGGAAATTGGAAAACAAGATATGTCAAAAAAGAATCTGTCGCGACTCTCCGGGGGTGCAGATTTTGTTTGGCATTGTCTTCCACCCCGTGGGAGATTGGGAGGTATTCTTTTGGGGGTTAGAGCTGAGTTACTTGTACTATCCTTAATTGTTGAAGGGGAATTTTACATTAAGTTCCATCTTTGCAACAATTCGGATAATTTCAAATGGATTCTGATAGCAGTCTATGGCCCAGCACAGAATGACTTCAAGGCAGCCTTTCTTGCTGAGTTGGTGAGGGCTTGCCAACAAAATTCGCTCCCTACTCTCATTGGTTGGGATTTCAATATTATGCGAAGTAGTAAAGAAAAAAAAAAGGACAATTTTATTAACCGTTGGCCTTTTCTCTTGAATGTTGTCATCGATAGCTTTGATTTACGAGAAATTGACCTACGGGTCGTCAGTTCACTTGGGCCAACTCTTTACCGGTCCCAACTTATGAAAAACTGGATAGAGTTCTAATGACAACTGAATGGGAATTTAAACACCCATTGGTTACAGTTCAAGCCCTGGATAGGGGAGTATCTGACCATACTCCTTTACTACTGGATACTGGTAATCAGGCATTCAATGGAACAACAAACTGTTCAAATTTGAACTCAGTTGGTTTCATCGTGAGGGTTTAGATGAGCGGGTGGTCGAGATTTGGAATAAACCAGTAAAAGGAAAGAACTCAGTCCAAAGATGGAATAACAAACTAAGTGCCTTACGAAGATTCCTCTGGGGATGGGTAGTCCACACAAATGGCGAGTATAAGAAAAAGAAAGCTGAGCTACAGAACACAATTTGCAATTTGGACACTTTTGCTGAGGTCCGAGATTTGACTGAATTTGAGCAAAACCATTTAACTCAATCTCGGGAACTTCTGATCAAACACCTTAGGGATGAGGAGATTAAGTATTACCAGCGTGCAAAGGCAAAAGATATACTCCTGGGTGATAATAATACAAGATATATCCAAATGATTGCCAATGGTAAACATAGGAAGAAACAGATTTTTTCGCTTGAATGTGGAGATAGCAAAATTGAGGGTGATGCTAACCTCAAGAGTTATATTACGGGTTTCTATAAAGATTTATTTGGTGAACCTGAAGAGAACTCCTTCACCTTAGATGAGTCAATAACCCTTGATTTACCCCAGTGTTCGTCTCTGAAAATGACTTCCTCACATCTGATTTTTCAGAATGTGAAGTTAAGGAAGCTATTTTTTCGATGGAACACAATAAAGCGCCTGGCCCAGATGGCTTCCCAGCTGAATTCTATCAGCATTTCTGGGAAATCATAAGAGGGGACTTGATGCAAATGTTTCAGGACCTTAGTAGACGAGATTTACCTTTTAGCCTCAACTTTGGGGTCATTACTTTGATCCCCAAAGTGCAGGAGGCGAACATTATTCAACAATATCGCCCAATTTGTCTACTTAATATGAGTTACAAGATTTTTACCAAATTGGCCACGAACAGACTAAACACAGCTGCAGATAAGGTAGTCAGCCCGACCCAAACCGCTTTCTTGAGGGCACGTAATATTATTGACGGTGTAGTAATTCTTCATGAAACTATACATGAACTTCATAGAAATTAAGAAACAAAACGGGATTGTTCTTAAGCTGGACTTTGATAAGGCTTACGACAAAGTAAGATGGCCATTCATATTTCAGACTCTTCGTATGAAAGGTTTTTCTCCCAAGTGGATTTCTTGGGTTGAATCATTCATATCGGGAGGTAGTTTTTGGCGATAGTTACGCTCAAAGAAATTAATCCGCAAGCGGACGGATATCGCTTGTGGTTTTCACTAGGAGTATTTCTAGAGTTATCGAATTCACAGGGAACGAGGGTTTAAAGAGACAATCCTCTATATCTTAATTATTTAAAATACCAGACAGTCTAGGTAACGGGGGTTAGAATAAATAAAAAGGACCGGTGACACACACACACAAGATAAATGTTCACACAAAAAAGAGAAAACTACTCTAGCTAGATAGATAGTTGGGAAGACAACGAGACAAGTTTAATAAGTTCACAAAATTGTGTGATTCAGTTTATTGAGTGAGCTTTGATAATCAAACAGTGGTTCACTTAGTATTCGTCGTCGGAGCTCGGACATTCACTACGACCCGCTATCCTGAATTGGAATCCCGAATGGTTATGATCATTCCGATAGGGCTCTACTGATCCAAAGCCGGACGCTGTAGGTTACGCACGAAATAATTAATATCTACGGATGGATAGGGCTGTCACCACCTACCACCTACCACATATACATGGGCCCGGGAGTAAATTAGGTTAGTCCTAGTCTCAAACACCACGTCTGCTACTATTTCTAATCAATCTTCCTCAGTACCAAAAAGAAGTTGATCTAGGTTCCATGCCTGGCTCTTACAGTATATGAGTGAGAACCTAAACTGATTGTAAACGAATACAAGCTACCGGTAAGGCAAATCTACACAACTCATTTATGTAGATATACTCAACTCAAATAAAACTCAACACATAAGCAATGAATGAAGTGATCTCACTAATTGAAACAATTAGGAAATGGTACAAGAGCTATTACCCGAATTCCTGAAGACACTTCCAGAACTCTGAGCTTCAGCTCGACTTGACTCTAACACCCAACTACTACTAGACTAAGAGCTACTCCAATGAGTGGAATAAAAATGATGTGACGTGTTGTGTTGTACAAGTGAGTGAGGGGGTCTATTTATAGTGCTTCGAAGTCAACCGGGATGCTCCACGTGTAGAGACACTTGTCATCAAACCCTCCTCCAAAGGGGAATCCAAAGGGCATCAAGGGGGGTCGGCCGGCCTAGGTGGGTCGGCCGACCAACTCTTAGCTCATCTAGCCGTCCAATTTGCTAGGATCCCTCTTTGATGGTGTAGATTAACCCCTTAAGCCGGTGGATCAAGTTGACATTTGCAAGAAAGGAATTCAAGGGAATCCTATGCTCATTTGTGAAGCAACCGTGTCCATTTAATCAAACTGAGTGCAATGGAGGGTGTAGATGTCTTCAATTTGTGCTTCTTAGCCACTTGGGAGAAGTCGGAGCCTGATCGATGACGTGGCTGGGTCAGCCGGCCTAGGGTGGGTCGGTCGGCCTGGCCTTTTGCCCGGTTCGGCTCTGGTTCTTCACATTTTGTACATGTAGACCAAAACTCACCAAAACTTCTGGAATTTTATTAGAATAAATAAAATGTTAGTATAAACCTTGATTTTCCCTCCGAAATGCTGGAATTCCGGAATATGTTGATGTATAAAATTGGTGTTTATTTGACGTCAACACACCCCTTCCTGTAAGGATCCTAGGCCGAGAGGGGGGGTGAATCGGCTCTTTTCAAATTTTACTTCTCTCGATTCGCTTGATTTACTTAGTCAAATTAAGAACCCAAGCTATCGATTGATCTAGAATCTCGTTGCGGAAGTGATCACAATAATGCACATGCGACTACTAGGAAGCTCGATGGCACTCACACGCAAGCGATTAATTCAAAGTGCGGAAGTAAATGGGTGAGAAGGGGAGACGCAAACCAAGTTGTTTACCGAAGTTCGGTGCTCAACACATGAGCACCTACGTCTCCGTTGAGGAAACTTCTCACACAGAGAAGTCGGGACCCTTTCGTCCCTAGCCCTCAATCTACTCGTGGTAGCTTCTTCACCAACACATGGTAGGCGAGCTCCAAACCTTCACACGGAGGCGAGTTCTCTCACACGCGAGAGTTCTCACACCCACGGCGCCGACACACGACACCGACCACCGACACACAGTGGGTTTCACCTCAACACATGAGGTACCCCCAACACATGGAGGATTTGGATCCGACACACGGATACCTTGGCACCCCGACACACGGAGATGGCCGACACACACGGCGGACTTTGCACACCCCGATTTAACGGAGAGGAAGCACCGTGGGAAGCACGGTGACCTTCACGGACAAGGGTTTGCTCATGATGCACGCTTGATGAAGCTCAGCTGACGCGATGTCTCCCGGTGGCAAGGATCCCAAGAGCGCAAGACCGGAGACACTCACTCAACCCTCATCCTACCATGGAGGATGGCAAGACAACCATGGAGAGGGTACAAACCTTGGAGATGATGAGGAGGAGACTAGGGGATGCTCTCTTCTTCTTCCTCACTCTCTCTTCAATCTCTCAAGCACATGGAACCCTAGATGGAGGTGGGAACCATGGGAGGAGCTCTCTTGGTGGCTAAGACAAGAGGCGGCTGCTTAATGGTGGCTCTCTCCCATTTCTCCCATGCTCCTAGCCCCTATTTATAGCCCCAAGGCGAAACCCTAGAAATGAACGGTCCAGATTAAATCGCGAGAGGTGCACGGGCGACCTCTCCCCGTCACGGCGACCCCTCGGCGAGCACGGGCGACCCCTCGGCGAGCATGGGCGACCTCACCCCAAGCACGGGCGATCACTCGGCGAGCATGGGCGACCTCACCCCAAGCACGGGCGATCACTCGGCGAGCACCGGCGACCCCTCGGCGAGCTGGGCGACCTCACCCTAAGCACGGGCGATCACTCGGCGAGCACCGGCGACCCCTCGGCGAGCTGGGCGACCTCACCCCAAGCACGTGCGACCCCTCGGCGAGGACGGGCGACCCCTCGGCGAGCCGGGCGACCCAACCCCAAGCACCGGCGACCCCTCGGACAGGTGTAATTGCTCTAGATGGTTCGCTCAGTACTAACACCTGGCACTCTCGGAACCCCATGGGACCCACGGCTGATGTTTCTGGACCAGTGCTCAGTGGGACCCTGCAACCAGAGAGATGTAGTCTAGCCAAAGACACACACAAGGAAAATAGAAGAACTATATAAAAACAGAGGTCCTTATCCTTAGCGTTCCGGCTGTACGGCCTAGTTGCCATCAATTACCAAAATCAATCAGCCCATGGGAGGCTTGATCTTACAATCTCCCCCTTTTTGGTAATTGATGACAACACCTGCAAATCCAACATGACAAGGCACAAATACTATCTTTGGTGCAATGGGTTAGTCCAGAAACATTGCATCACAGCATAGCACAATACCAAAGACTAGGCCAACGAATAAAATGCAATGTACACATAAACATGAGCTCCCCCTAAATCAATGCATACCACTTGTATTTCACATAAACATGAGCTCCCCCTAAATCAATGTATACCACTTGTAAGACACGATAGTACCATCACATCACATGGAGCAAAGCATCTCCATCCTAATTTTTTTATCCTAGGAGCAAAGCATCTCTTAAGTCTACCACTTGTAAACACCCCAAAACATGATAATGCCCAAAACATGGATTTGCTCTAATTTCTCCCCCTTTGGCATCAATGACCAGAAAGTATGGGATTAGCAAGTGAAACGCTTTGAAAGTTGTACTAGTGCACGTATGCCCATAATTTCATCACACTCAAAATCTAGCCATCTCAAGGTCACAATGTCACAAGATCAACTAGAGCACAATTGATAGATGTATAATTTCAAGTTATTATGACCTAGAGCAAGTATAAGGTGAACTATAGCTAGAAGTATTAAGAGTTGCTCCAAAACTCAAAGGGGACACACGATACTCCATAGCACTAGAAGGTGCAATCCAAGCCACACATGCGATCGCCGTGCCTATTTGAGACTAAAACATTTTAGTTGAGCTCATTTTGAAATATCTCACATTTTGCACTTTGCATTTTTTAAAAAATTTGCCATGTCTCAAAACACAAGCGGCGCCACCCAGAGAGACACTGAAGATGAACGTCTCGGTCATCCAAAGCTCCCCCTAAGTTCATGCCTAGTGCCATGGCAAGCTATCTCATCGAGGAGGCATTGGTGAGACATGTATGACCAATTTTGGCCTTATTCACATTTTAGCACACTTTGAAAATTTGGCTCAACATTTTTTTTTTCAAAAATTGCTCAAATTAGCGAAGTAAAGACATGTGCAAAATGGAAGAACACAATCTAGACTTAGAAGCACATGATCCACCAAAAAGTTTAGAGCGATCAAATAAGACTAGAAGCTATAGCCCTCCTAACACATGCTCATGGCTTCCAATTGCATGATATATTGAGTTAAGCACAAGTTGAGCTAGTGACAGAATGAACACATACTATAGCTATCAAAATCAAGTGATGAACATCTAGGCAATGAATAGCACTTAGTATAACAAGCAAGGCACCTAAATGCTCAAACTGGCTTGAAAGATTTGTAATGAATGACATAGCCACGCCGATCAACTCGTGCAATGTTTGACTTATCTAAGATGTTTAACTCATTTCTCAATTTGCAGAATCGTGCCTCATCGAGTGGCTTGGTGAATATGTCGGCAAGTGGTCCTTCGTCTCGACGTGCACAAGCACAATGTCGCCCTTTGTCACATGATCCCGAAGGAAATGATGACGGACATCAATGTGCTTGGTCCGTGAGTGTTGGACCGGGTTGCACGCTATCTTCACCGCGCTCTCGTTGTCGCATAGAAGAGGCACATGGTCAAGTTTTAGCCCAAAATCAAACAGTGATTGTGTCAAGTAAAGCAATTGTGCACAACAACTCCCCGCCGCTATATACTCAGCCTCAGCGGTAGATAGCGCCACGGAGTTCTGTTTCTTTGACGCCCATGACACAAGACACCTACCCAAGAAGTGACATGCCCCGGAAGTGCTTTTGCGATCAATCTTGCACCCGGCATAATCTGAGTCAGAATAGCCTAGGAGCTCAAACCGCGCACCCTTCGGGAACCAAAGGCCTATGCTAGGTGTGTGT
This sequence comes from Raddia guianensis, assembly GCA_036346415.1. NCBI lineage: Eukaryota > Viridiplantae > Streptophyta > Magnoliopsida > Poales > Poaceae > Raddia > Raddia guianensis. Next base: position 46,866,319 of record CM070535.1, on the reverse strand, counting down.
TTCAGGTATCTAAGTATTCGTTTCACCGCAGTCATATGCATTTCTCTAGGGGAGGCTTGAAATCTAGCGCACATGCACACACTAAACATGATATCCAGCCTAGATGCAGTCAAGTAGAGCAAAGCACCAATCATGGAACGGTAAAGCTTTTGGTCGACATATTTACCTTCTTTGTCGAGGTCGAGGTGGCAGTTCGTTCCCATTGGTGTCCGGATCGGCTTGCATTCATCCATGCCGAAGCGCTTGAGGAGGTCGTGGATGTACTTCTCTTGGCATATGAATGTCCCAGTCTTGAGTTGCTTGATTTGAAATCCCAAGAAGAAGTTCAACTCGCCCATCATCGACATCTCGAACTCCTTGCTCATCATGTCGCTGAACTCTTTGACCAAGGACTCATTTGTGCTGCCGAAGATGATGTCATCCACATACACCTGGCACAGAAACAGGTCTCCATCCACCACCTAGGTGAATAGTATCGAGTCGACCCTTCCAACCGTGAATCCCTTGCCGATGAGGAAGTCCTCGATCTTTCATACCATGCCCCAGGTGCTTGCTTGAGACCATACAAAGCCTTTGACAATTTGTACACATGATCGTGGTGACGTGAATCTTCAAACCCGGAGGTCGCTCCACATACACTAGCTCTCCTATGTACCCGTTGAGGAAAGCACTCTTCACATCCATCTGCTTGAGAGCGATGTTGTGGCACGTAGAGAACGCCACAAGCAGTCTAATAGCGTCCAGACGGGCCACTGGAGCATAGGTGTCTCCACAATCTATACCCTCGATCTGTGTGAAGCCCTGAGCGACCAACCTAGCCTTGTTGCGCACCACCAGTCCAAACTCATCTTGCTTGTTCCTGAATACCCACTTGGTGCCAATCACGTTGCAGTCGCTCGGTCTCTTTACCAAAGTCCAGACTTTGTTTCTCTCGAAGTTGTTCAGCTCCTCGTGCATCGCATTGATCCAGTCTGGGTCATTCAGTGCCTCCTCCACTTTCTTTGGCTCAAGCTCAGACACAAACGCCGTGTGCTCACAGAAGCTTGCCAAAACACTGACCTCACCGACGCTGGCTGTCCTTGACCTTGTTTGCACACCTTGAGTCAAGTCCCCGATCACTTGATCAGCTGGATGATCACGGGCTATGGTGTGATGGATCTTGATCAACTGATGTGGTAGCTCGGCTGACTCTGCATCTGGCTCACAAGCTGTCTCTGCCTCTGGAACTGGCTCTACACTTGAGCTATCTTGAGGCAATGCTCCCCCTGAGTCTGGCACTGGTTCAGGTGTGAGAGGAGGTGGAACCGTCTCGGTCTCCCTCTGAACCTCTCATCGGCCGACATCACCAATCGCATATTCTCCACTGCTCTTGCCAACTGCTCACCATCCACATCATCCAGATTTTCATGCTCTCCTTGACTCCCATTTGATTCATCGAACTTCACATCACAGGTCTCCTCAATTTGACCACTGCTCTCATTGTACACCCTGAAGGAAGACCCTCTGGCTGAGTAACCCAAGAAGACCCCTGTGTCCACTCTACTCTGGAACTTGCCCAAGTGCTCCCGCTTCTTCTTGATGTAAACCTTGCAGCCAAAAACCCTGAAGTAGGAGACATTGGGTCGTCTTCCCACAAGCAGCTCGTAGGACGTCTTCTTCAGAAGCTTGTGAAGGTACAGCCTGTTGATGCAGTGACAGGCTGTATTGATTGCTTCAGCCCAGAACAGATGTGAAGTCTTGTACTCATCTAACATTGTCCTTGCCATCTCAATGAGCGTCCTGTTCTTTCTCTCAACCACCCCATTTTCTTTGAGGGTGTAGGTGGTCGAGAACCGATGATCAATCCCTAACTCATCACGAGCAGCTCAATGAAGTGTTATGAACTCCGCTCCATTGTCACTTCTCACCTTCTTGAGGGTACACTCAAAAGCATTTTGGGCTTTCTTTACAAACTTTTTGAAAACATCTCCGCTTGGAGTTTTATCGTAAAAGAAAACCCAAGTGTATCGGGAGAAGTCATCAACAATGACCAGGCAATAAAGATTTCCCCCGATACTCACATATGTTGTTGGCCCAAAAAGATCCATGTGTATAAGCTCGAGAGGTCGAGATGTAGACATGACATTTTTGGCAGGATGTGAGCTTGCCACTTGCTTGCCTACCGACAGAACCTTTGATAGCTTGTCTTTCTCGAATGTCACATCTTGCACCCCGAGAATCAACTCGTTTTTGAAAAGTTTCTTCAAATTTGCCATGCCGACATGCCCAAGACGCCTATGCCAAAGCCAACCAAGAGAGACTTTAGCAACAAGGCAAGTCGAGACGGATGCGGCAGGTTCATTAAAGTTCACAAGAAACAAGTTTTCAAACCGAAAGCCTTTAAACACAAGATTTTCATTTTTGTCCAAAACCAACAAGCCCTCAGGTGAGAAATTACAATGGAACCCCAAATCACATATTTGGGCAACAGAGAGAAGATTATAGCTCAAAGTTTTTACTAGTAGCACATTGTCAATTGAAAGATCAGAAGAGATTGCTACCTTTCCAACTCCGAGTACCTTGCTCTTGCTTCCATCTCCAAAAGTGACCTTGGGGGGAATCTTGCCTTCCTCCCCTATTGAGGTGAACAACCGAGGGTTGCCGGTCATGTGTTGGGTGCACCCGCTGTCGATGATCCAATGGCACCCTCCACTCCGGTAGTTCACCTGTCAAATGAGAAGATCACTTATGTGACTCAGGGACCCACACAGGAGGTCCCCGAGGGTTAGCCTTCAAGCCAGAAGCAACAGGAGCAAAGCGATCAATCAATGACTTGGGCACCCAAACATGTGCCTTGTGCTCATTCTCAGCCTTGAGCCCAACAAATCTAGCAGTCATCCTACCTTGATCATTTTTCTTAAGCAAGTAGTGACCATACAACTCAGTGTGTTCTCTAGGGAATCTTGGTTGTGTGTGGTTGCGAGTGTTGCGGTTTTGGTTCCTAGGAGGGTTTGGTCTACCATTGTTGTGCCTAGAAGGACCATTCCAGAAGTTTTGCCTAGGTGAATGCCAAGTGTTGAACCTAGGACCTTGCCAGTTGTTGTGAAACCTAGGACCATACCAAATGTTATACTTAGGACCATATTGCCAGGCACTATGGTTTCTTTGTTGCCATGTGGAGTTATAGTGCCTAGGAGGTCCTTGCCATGTGCGGTGTCCATTGTGCATCCTAGGAGCATTGTTGCTAGTGTGCAATTTGTTATGCCCAGAATTGCTTCTCTTCTTGGGATGAGCGTGATGATAACCTTGCCTACCGGCAGATGCTCGAGAAACATTGGATTTCTTCCTCCCCTTTGGCTTTTCAGGGGTAAAACCCAAACCACCTTTTAGGGAAGGTTTCCTTTGTTCCTTGAGCATCTTATCCAAGGCTAAGCTACCCTCATAGCACTTCCCAAGACCTTTATCAAATTTTTCAAGTTTGGCTCTAAGTTCACCATTCTCAATAGCTAGTTCTCTAGCAGCTAAAACAAATTTGCAATTATCAGGAGTACAATCATGAGCATTGCTAGAGGAACCACTAGAGCTAGAAGCAATCAGGGTCAAATCAACCAAGTCGTCACATGAAGTAGAGCAATCAATCCTAGGAGGTGCAACAATCAAGGCACAAGCAGGAGCATCATCAACAACATCAATAGGAACAGTCGAGGAAGCAGGTAGAACATCAACCAAAGCATGACAATCGGGGACATCAACAGATTGAGCAACAGCAAAGCAATCATGGAAGCATTATCGGCTAGAAGCCGCCATTACTAGCCCTAAGCTCATGAATAGTAGCAAGGAGATGTTCTACCGACTCATTCATAGCCCTATTCTCTTCTTCTAGCACACTTGTTTTCTTAGTCATAGCATTACTAGAACCCATCATGGAGTCATGTTCAGTTTCTAGTGATTCATGCTTAGACACAAGATCATTGAACCTAGCATTTAAGTCATTAAGCCGCCACGAAGTCTCATGTTTCTTGATCTTTCCTTTTCAAGAAAGTCAAGTGCTTGAGCAAGGTAACCTCTAGCAACTTCCGCCTCATCTTCGGGTTCGGATTCGGAGTCACAAACCTCATTTCTAGATGGCTTGACCATCAAGCACTTACCGATGTCGATCGAAGTCGATGTCGCCTCTGGTGTAGTGGAAGTAGAGGAAGCAGACTCGTCATCATCGGAGTACCACTCTTGAGGTTCAGTGACGGCCGTGAGACATCTTGGAGGGAAAGCTGGTGGTGGTGGCACAGCCTGAGTGATTGCCATCCCGGCCAATCCTTGGCCACTTGACTCCTCGTCATCACTTGAAGTTGACGTGTCGCTGGAGCTGTCATCAGTCACCCATTCCCCCACAAAGGCTAGCCTCTTGCCTTGTGAGGAGCGACCCTTGAACCCTGACTTCTGAGGATTCTTCTTGTAGTCCTTCTGTCTTGGCTTCTCGCCATCACCCTTCTCCCTTCCTTTGTCCTTGTACTTGGTGTTGTCCTTCTGGGGACACATCGAAGCAATATGTCCCTTCTCCTGACACTCATAGCATCGGTATGATGCATGTGAGTTTCTGCTCATCCTCTTCCTGCCTCCATAGCCATTCTTATTCATGAACTGGCCAGCTTGCTTCATGAACAGGCCGAAGTGTTGGAAGCCCTCCTCGAGCTCGCTCCATGACATCTCACAACCATCCCCCGCTTGACTCGACTCGGGGGCACTCTGCCTTGATCCACTAGCCTTGGTCAGTGCGATCACTTGATTTTTCGCTGGAGCAGGGGAAACCTCGGGATCATTGAGGAGCATCATCTCATGTGCGGTGATCTTCTTGAGCAAAGTCAGGTGCCAGCTTCTCCACATCACCATTGTTGGTGAGATAGGTAATGATATCCCGTAATCCTTCTTGGGAGGATCATGAGATCTTCTGCGCACACTTCATCATTTGCAACAATGTGACCGAGCCCTTAAGCTCGTTAAGGATGGGGTTAAGCCGAGTAAACATAGCATTGACATTCTCATTAGGAAGCATTCTGAATCGATCATAACGCTCCTTGACAACTACTAGTCTCCCTCCTTAATGCAGCCAGAAGTGCCCTCGTGAATCTCAATGAGTGTGATCCATATGTCGTGTGCACTAGTGAGATTGCTAACCCTATCGAAAACCTCCATGCTCAAACCACAAAACAAAGCATTCATGGCCTTAGCATCGGTTTCTAAGAGTTTGTTTTGAGCGGGTGTGGGTGTATATTGTTGGTGAGTGTGACACCATGAGGAGACTCTACAACCCTCCAAACATCCATTCCCATGGCTGCAGAAATACTTTCATTCGCAACTTCCAAAACCAAAATTAGTGCCACTAAACAGAGGAATCCTATTGGCGGCTACACTACCCCGTCACCATCTCTATGCGGTTAAGCAACTAGAGACCCGTGTTCGATACCACTTGTAAGGATCCTAGGCGAGAGGGGTGAATCGGCTCTTTTCAAATTTTACTTCTCTCGATTCGCTTGATTTACTTAGTCAAATTAAGAACCCAAGCTATCGATTGATCTAGAATCTCGCTATGAAGTGATCACAATAATGCACATGCGACTACTAGGAAGCTCGATGGCACTCACACGCATAGCGATTAATTCAAAGTCTTGAAGTAAATGGGTGAGAAGGGGAGCATAAACCAAGTTGTTTACCGAAGTTCGGTGCTCAACACATGAGCACCTACGTCTCCGTTGAGGAAACTTCTCACACAGAGAAGTCGGGACCCTTTCGTCCCTAGCCCTCAATCTACTCGTGGTAGCTTCTTCACCAACACATGGTAGGCGAGCTCCAAACCTTCACACGGAGGCGAGTTCTCTCACACGCGAGAGTTCTCACACCCACGGCGCCGACACACGACACCGACCACCGACACACAGTGGGTTTCACCTCAACACATGAGGTACCCCCAACACATAGAGGATTTGGATCCGACACACGGATACCTTGGCACCCCCGACACACGGAGATGGCCGCCGACACACGGCGGACTTTGCACACCCCGACGAACGGAGAGGAAGCACCGTGGGAAGCACGGTGACCTTCATGGAGAAGGGTTTGCTCGCGGTACGCTTGATGAAGCTCAGCGACGACGATGTCTCCCGGTGGCAAGGATCCCAAGAGCGCAAGACCGGAGACACTCACTCAACCCTCATCCTACCATGGAGGATGGCAAGACAACCATGGAGAGGGTACAAACCTTGGAGATGATGAGGAGGAGACTAGGGGATGCTCTCTTTTTCTTCCTCACTCTCTCTTCAATCTCTCAAGCACATGGAACCCTAGATGGAGGTGGGAACCATGGGAGGAGCTCTCTTGGTGGCTAAGACAAGAGGCGGCTGCTTAATGGTGGCTCTCTCCCATTTCTCCCATGCTCCTAGCCCCTATTTATAGCCCCAAGGCGAAACCCTAGAAATGGACGGTCCAGATTAAATCGCGAGAGGTGCACGGGCGACCTCTCCCCGTCACGGCGACCCCTCGGCGAGCACGGGCGACCCCTCGGCGAGCATGGGCGACCTCACCCCAAGCACGGGCGATCACTCGGCGAGCACCGGCGACCCCTCGGCGAGCCGGGCGACCCAACCCCAAGCACCGGCGACCCCTCGGACAGGTGTAATTGCTCTAGATGGTTCGCTCAGTACTAACACCTGGCACTCTCGGAACCCCATGTGACCCACGGCTGATGTTTCTGGACCAGTGCTCAGTGGGACCCTGCAACCAGAGAGATGTAGTCTAGCCAAAGACGCACACAAGGAAAATAGAAGAACTATATAAAAACAGAGGTCCTTATCCTTAGCGTTCCGGCTGTACGGCCTAGTTGCCATCAATTACCAAAATCAATCAGCCCATGGGAGGCTTGATCTTACACTTCCCCAACTTGAACTCTTGCTCGTCCTCGAGCAAAGAACTCAAATGAGAACTCGGTGGATCAGGATTGCATCAATATTATTATTCAATATATACTAAGCATACAAGGTTGTACCACATTATTGGTTGACAAAAACTCGTACAAGTGTACCCCAACTTTTGTCAAACTCACGAGGTTTTCAAAATCTCCCCTTTTCTTTTAGCGGTTGAAAGATAGAATAACTTTGATAGAACTTTGTCGACTCAACCCTTTTCAAGCTATGTCTCGGGGTTTTTCTTTTCAAGATGTTAGTTCCTCATTATTACTCTCAGATCTCTCGGTGGTATTTAATCCTCACCCATGCCTTCTTGTTGATGGCCTTCTTTCCACCTATTCTAAGGTTTATGTGGAGCTTATAGGTATGGAAATGCGGCCTACTTAGGTTGTATAATTTTGTAAAGTCAAAAATAGATCATAAGGAATTTTGTACCACTTCGCATTCTGGTCATTAGAATAATAATGTCTAAGGATGAGGGAGAGAATGAACTCACGCCAAAGGAATGAAGAAACACAAGTGCAAGTGATGAGGGGTACTAATGAGTTCGCCCTATCGGACCTTGTGTTTATGGAAAGGTCCACTTGGCTTCTTTATTTGATTTGAGAACATTCCTCAATCTAGAGTTTTGAGAGGCAATTTTCTTTTTCTTTTTTTCTTTTTTTTTCAAATAAAGATAGAAGGAGATGATGATTCTCTCTTCCTCTTTTCTTTTCTTTTCTTATTTTTCTTTGCCTCAATTTTCTATAATTTTGAGGAATGACTCTTTTATTATTTTGGAAGTCTTTTTGGTAGACCAAATAGGTAGGTATATGGTGGACTCACGAAAAATAACTTGGCTTATTTATGTAGGAATGAATATCTGGCGAGATGTATGCCCGTATCCCAATGTTGAATTCAACATTTCCAGATACGAGAGGCTAGCAATCAAAGGGTACGCGAAAGGAAATGACTAGCTTTGAAGAACTTACTTTTGACAAAACTCAACACAACCAAAGTGGCTGATGAAGGCTTTGAATTTATTTAGCTTTTTTGGCTCTGGTAGGATGAAAAAGTCTAATGAGGAACTCAAAATAATTTTCTCTTTTTAAAATAAATTCCGAGACTATGCCTTAGTAGGGCCATAAGTAACTAGGTCCCCATCTCTGTTATATCATATCCCTCAACAACTTAGAATTGGTTCAAAAATGCCAACACTCGATGAGCAAGATTAAGCAGGATGACTACTCATACCAATAATTGTCAAAGTTAAATGAGAGAACTAAATTGTAAACTCAGCATTTATATCATAATAATAGAGCAATGTTCATCATATCCTTTCTAGGTAAAATCAACATTTATACATTTTATTCAAAGGAAAATATTTTTGGTATTTTTAGATTTTGCAAGTTTTTATAATTTTTTTTATGAGGCATACTATTACCTAAGAATAAAGCTAAATCAAATTATCCACATGTGGGGCAAGGCAAGTTGAGATTTTTGGCAGGGCAAGACAGATCAGGCAAGGGCTGCTAGCAACTCATCTAGCAGGGTACTAGCAAGGCACGGTAAGACATTAAGCATGGCAGTAACAGCAGGCAGTGAAGGAGAGCAGGACACACCTATTGAGCCGGAGGGTCAAAACCAATATGCTGGAACTATGCCGCAAGGGCATCGTTCGTGGCTTGTGTCGCGGTGGTGTTGGCTCTAAGGTCACGGGTGGTGTCCTCGTGGTACCTAGTGTGCTGGGCCAACGTTTGGTATACGTGGACCATGTCATCCACCAAGGTATCCATTCTCCATCCTAAAGCATGAACGTCATGTGCAAAGGGCTCGAAGTACGAAGGGTAGTGGGCCGACGATGGTCCTCCCCGTCCTATCTAGGGTCCTTGTTCATGAGGTGAGTGGTTACATCCGGCATCATACTGCCGTGAGCTTCCGGCCTCATAGTTGTGCGTGCCCCAACCTTCGTACTCATGTGGAGCAAAAGCGGACGGGTTCCATTGATCCCAACCTGCACTATAATCGGAGTGATGAGGGGCCGCAGCTGCCCCCGTCCACCGATCGTGGTGGGGCTCACTGGGCTCAGACTGCTCTTGCTGCTGGCGTGCGCGACTGTGTGTTACAGGACTAGAGATGCCATGCCTATGGGGTTCCAAGGCTCTAAAATTGATGGTCAGTGTCCGGGCTCTGTAGATTCCGAGCCTTGGATTAGGCAAGCGGATCTCAGCGGTGGTGCCCGTAAATCTCATGAAATGAGCGTCCGAATCATCGACCCGAAGGATGTGGCCTTGGATGAAGTGGTCCCTTCCTATTGTTTGGAATTGTGTGTCTAGGAAGGCCAATTCACAATGTTCTAACAATCCCATACCATCCGCAATGCGGGTGATTAGGGACGTGCAGTCAATATCCCCCTTTTGGTTTATCATCTCTACCCAGTGAACTACCATATTAGCGGTCGGGTTGACAGGCTTTTTGTTGACCATTGCAAATAGGTACTGTAGCTCATCAAGGCGCACAGTGCGCATGTCCAGTCTAGAATTAATGACCATTGCTAGCCACCTATGCATGAACCGAAGTGTGGGATTATGAATGTCGTTCATGCGCGGCTTATTGGTGTTTCTATACCCTTTGCCAGAAATCCGGAGTGACTGTACACAAGATGGAGAAGCCTAGATATCTAGTTAGATTCTTTAACGAGCATTCAAATTCTTCATTAAAGAACCTAAAATAGTATGTATTCCCACCATCAAAAATGCGTAAAGTACTAACAAATTCAAGGGTTAGAAGGCGCGAACCTTTTTCGACGATGGGCACAAAGTTCTCCCATCCGACGGCTCGGACAGCTTCGTGGAATTCGTCCAGCAGGCCGGTCTTAATCAGCAACGTCGGGTCATAAGTCCGTGTGTGCTAAAAAGACCGGCACCTCAGCGCTTCAAAAACTTGCCGCTCTCGGTCGGTATGGAGCACAATTTGCTCCTCCGACACCAAAATCCTCATCCTCGGGGCTGGGCCAGCCCCGGAGGTTGTTAGAGCTTCAGAATATTCGTAGTGGTATCCCAAAAATCGGGAATCCACGGACATCGTGTCCCCTGAATGGCTATCCATGACCTCGGTTGGAGTATGAGTCCGGTCCGAGCTGAACGAGCTGAATCTTTTGTGTACGCCCTTCGCTCCCTTAGCGATGGTGCGACCAAAATTACCATACCATGACGACATTTTTCCTACAAGGATTAGGACGGAAAACTACTCGAAGGATATATGAAAATATTTACGGGTTAGTCGTCCAAAATTAGTCGTCAAAATTAGTACTCCCTCCATCCCGAAATGTTTGACGTTTCCGACAGCTGTGAAAAAATTAAGGAAGCTGTGAAATTATTAATTTGCCCTTTCATTTTTTCCTTCGTCCCTGGTCTGAGTGCTCGTCCCGAGCAATGGCCTCCCCGCCGCCGGGGCTGCTCCCTACGCTGCGGTCCGTCCCCGTCGCAGCCCCGGCGCTAGGGATGGCAACAGGGCCATTCCCCGACGGGGAGTACACCCCGTACCCGTCCCCGTTATAACCAAAATTCCCTGCTCCCCGTCCCCGTCCCCAGTCGCGGGGAGGATTTTACCCCGTCCCCGTCCCCGATCGGGTATACGGGGAACCGGCGGGTACCATTCCCCGGTAACAATTGCCAACAACAGTCATAGAAACAGTTCACAAGACATTCAGGAATAGTAAAAATATGCATCCGTTCTAAATAATCAGGAAGAATCTTTACAGAAGCAGCCCAAATGAACGCCCTTTTCAAGGACTGTGCAACACCAAAAGTCACTGCCTCCAAAATTCCAAACCGAACCTAACCAACAAGTAAACAAATTTCTGAATATATAGATAGAAAGGTCTGCCCTTTTTGAAGGAAACGAAATTCCTAACATTTTCTGAATGGGGATGGGGAGGGGTGGAACGGACCCGTCCCCGCCAGACCCGATGGGGGTGATTTTTCTTCCATTTTCATCCCCGCGGGGAGTGATTTTCCCGTACCCGTCCCCTAATGGGGAATTCCCCGTCGGGGATCGGGGAATGGGGCCCCATTGCCATCCCTACCCGGCGCCGCTCCCTCCGTCACGGCCCCTCCCCGCCGCCGTTCCCTCGCTGCCGCTGCTCTCTTCATCTCGGTCCCTCCTCGCTGCCGCTGCTTCCTCCCTGCCGTCGGTGCTGCTCCCTCTGCTATGGTACCTCCCGGCAGAAGGCCGGTGCCGCTCCTCCGCCACGGTCCCTCCCTGCCGCCGATGCTCCCTCCCGCCGCTAGAGCTACTCCTCCGCGCAGATCCTCCCCATTGCAACCCCGGCCGCCCCTCCGTCATGTCCCTCCCCGCCGGCGTTGTTCTCCCCCTCTTGCCGGTTGCTCCCTTCACAGCAGTCCTTCCCTGTCACCGCGCCACACCGGATTTCTCAATTCTTGAGGTACGAGATCGGATCCCAGCTATACCATAAACTTCGTATCAAAATTTATCTCAGATATCACCATTTTTTTGTTGATTCTTGAAATACTCCATGTAATGTGAATGTCTATGTAGCCATCCATCCATCCTTCCCTAATCTCCATATGTCATTCATTCCCTAATCTCCATAGATTTCAAACCTCTGCTCACGGTGTCTGCTTGGCGGTGATGTGTTTTCTTGTGTATTTGTGTGCTTTTGTAGCACTGTCATAGAATCAGGAAGGAAATGGTTAGGAATATTAGTACCCTCCCTTAAACTGTGTTTAGGGTGATGATAATGACTAGATGGTATAACCAGGAAAATCTTAGTTGAGTTAGCTTGTTTTGTGTATTGTGCTGCATGCTATAGCTGTTTAGAGCAAATTTAGCGCTAATTGTATAGCAACTAATTGTGTATTGAGTAGCATTATTCCTTTAGGAGGAAATTCATTGAGCATATGTTTTTCCCTGCACTTCAACATTCATGAAAAGTAACGTTCTTATTCTAGTACTCCTCCTAAAATTGAGTAATTTGCTGTATTTTTTATATTCGGGCTGTAAGTGAACTTATCATTTTATCTTGATCTAGAAGGTAGCATCTCTCTTTTGAAACTTTCCTTTTCTTCCGGAGCTAAAATTGTTGTTGTTACTTATCTTCTACCGACTTCCGGAGCATAGTTTCTTTCGGTTACTTGCAGTCTGACTATTTCTTACATTTTTTTCAAAAAAAATCAGCTCATAGTTCAATTGATGCTTATGCAGGGTTGCACAAGATGGGCTAAATGTTCAAGGAGGAGGAGGGCACACGAGTAAAAAGAGGAAGTCCCCTTGTGCGACTATGCTAGTTTTCAGATCCCCATTGAGCAGAATGTTGTTGTCGCCAAGGATTCCTCTACCTGGAGCACGGTTGGGGTCCCCTTCAGTGAGACATAGGACATCACCGAGGAGTTCTCTATATGGTATCGATTTGAATGTGGCACCGGAAAATAATCTGTACTGAAATTATGTACATTCTGTACTGAAATTGTGCACTTTATTTTGATCTCGCTTTTGATCCCGCTTTGGCTCTGAACTTGCTGGATGATGCAAAAAGGAGTATTATCCTTGTCCTTTATTTTTTGGAGAATGTTGTTGAAGGAGACCATACATTGCATATACTCAGAATTCATATACTCTTTGTCCTTTAGTTTTGTAATTTCAATATGTATTGATTCAGGTTATACTGACCACCAATTAGTTAGTGTTAAAGTTCAGACTTCACATGTATTTCATCTGTCACCTGCATAGTGGCTTACCATCATAGAACTTTCAATTGGTTGTTTTATCCAATCGTTAGTGCTTGCCATAATAAAATATGAATGTACAATCTGAATTTCTATTTCTTCAGTCCTAGTCCAAGTCTGACAGCAAGTTAACATGAAATCTGGACTGAAAAAAAAAAAGATTTTTAGTGCTCCATTCTTGTGTGGACCAACCAATTGGCAAAAACATTGAGAGGCATACTTTCCTGATAGGTATGCACTTAAAAGCATCTAAACATGTCTGTGCTAGTACTACTAGACAGAATGCCATTTACACATTTCATACAAGCATTGTTTGAGCTACTGACCAAATTAGATTTAGAGGCATACATTTCAGGCCATTATGTAGAGCACCTGAATTGTCATTGTTTGATGCATTTGAATCTTTGTGAATCTAGAAATAATCACAAGAATCCATCAAAGCTCAGACAAAAAGGTTATGCATCTTTAGGCCATCTTCAGGCTATTTGGTGCACACACATCTCTGAAAAATAAAGGAGACATGGTCATATCATCAAAATTCATTTGAACTCACTTGGCTGCTGCAATACATGCATCCTTCAATTGTTACATTTCAGTTACAAAAAGTAAAACATAAAAGGTTACATGAGCCATAATCTGATACAACTAGTTGTGCTTCACCCACAAACAACAATGGATGCTTTTGCATCTGAAAAATAAAATAGCACCAACGCTATCCAAACTTTGATGCTGGCTTTTCACCTGCTTGTTCTTCTGGGCATTCTTGCAAACAACTACCGGGCGAGTTGGAGAAGAGCTTCTTGCGGTACTTGCGCTTCCATTCGAACAGGTTGAAGAGCAGTAACTTGTGCCTCTTCTTCCACACCACCCGCAAGCCCACGACTTTCCACTTCCTATTCTTCCCCTCCGGCGTCTCGCCTGCGGCAGCGCTCCGCAGGAGGAGTGGACGGCAGCGGCGCGACGGTTGCAGAGCGTGGGAGGTGGGGACGGCGGCGGCGCGCGGGAGGTGGGGACGGCGGCAGCGCGCGGGAGGAGGGGGGCGGGGACGGCGGCAGCTCGCTGGAGGAGGGGACGGCGGCGACGCACGGGAGGATGGACCGGCGGTGGCGGTGGCTGAGGTGTGCAGATGAGCAGAGGAAGTGCTTAGCAAAGGAAGGGGCAAAATCGGGCATCCTCATTTGACTTGTACTGGAGTTTGCTACAGCGACAAACATTTGCACTCTTTTCTCTCTAAACTGTCGGCGTCAAACATTTCGGGATGGAGGGAGTAGTCCTTTGCCTCCACAAAAATTATTTTTGCTCAATTTTTAGTTGACAGTATGCGTTCAAATGAAAGCAAATATGCAGTGCAGAGAAGAGCTGTAGGCGAGATCATGCAATCATCGCAGGAATGCGATCTCAACCTGCAGGATACTCCCGTATTTATAGTTTTCTTAATGCATGATTAAGGTAAATCATGAGACAAATTTCATGCTTAAAGGAAGACAAATTACCCCACCTAATGTCTCTATGGATAGAGTGGTGGGTGTAGTGAAAAATGAGTGGTGAAGAGTGATGAAAAGACCCACCCACTTGGGGGTGGTTGGCTGAAGGTAGTGGGTCGGCCGGTCTAGGTGGGGCCGACCGGCCCCACTTTTCCACCAAATTTTTTTTAATATTTTTGTATTTTTATAGGCAGTGTAAATGCACAGTAAAAATTAAATATGCTGTGAAAAATGCACGTTAAATAAATATGAATGCAAGAAAAACTTCCGGCTTACCTCTCGGTGAAGGCTCGAATTTTTATTTTGCGGTCGACGAGCCAGACCGCTTTGAACCGTCAATTGTCTTGAATTGATTCCGCAGCCGGAGTTGCTGCAGCTGGTTGAATTTCCTTCTTACACCACACTTATTTGATTTGAGATTTTTGAGTGGCGTTGATCTTCCCTTGCGGCTCCAATTTCTCGACCGCATGTTTCCTTCGACGGGGCTTGGATTTCCCCTTGTTCTCCTTCCAATATGGACGACGCAATGGCTCATCCAACAAATGGAGAATTCTCCTCATAGTAGGAATAAGGCTATCCACCTGAGATTTTGGTATAGCCCTTGTCTCCTCCTGCACAGATTTAGAATTTTACCATAAAATATGTGTACCTGTGAGCATTGTTCAGCTCTTGGCCTGAAATTGAATGTTTCATCTCAGCCGTTAATGTTGAGCTGAATTTCTCCTGCACCAACATCGATCGTCGCATTTGCCGTGCTCAAGAATGGCCTCCCAAGGATAAGGGACGTCTTGGTGTCTACTTCCATGTCCAGCACCACGAAGTCCATGGGTACCAGGAAATTTCGAATTTTCACTGGTATGTCCTCCGCGACTCCAATTGGATGGCGAATCGATTGATCCGCCAGCTACAGGGTCATGCCAGTAGACAACAAGGTAGAATGATTCAATTTTTCATAAATTACCTTGGGCATGATGCTGACGCTTGCTCCAAGCTCGCACAGAGCACGCTCAAAGTGTTGCGCACCAATGGAGCATGAGATGGTGGGGCAGTCAAGATCTTTCTTCTTCTCAGGTAGAGTGTTCAGGATCGCCGCACTGCATTTCTCAGTCAACTTAATGACTTCAAACGACGGCAACGGGTGTTTGTTGTTGAGGATGTCCTTCAGGTACTTGGCATACGTCGGTACTTGCATCGTATTTAGCAATGGTATGTTGACAAATAATTGCTTGATTACTTCAACGAACTTGCCAAACTGTGCGTCCGTAGTAAACTTGCGTTGGCGACGTGGGAAAGGTAGCAGTTGCGTGTCGGTGAATTCAGCGGGACTTGTCTTGGTCCGCGCTTCACTTCTCGTCATCTTCGGTAGCTCCTATCTTGGTTCTTCATCGTGCTCACCTTTCTCCTCTTCTTCGTCGGAGATGTCATCCTCATTCCCTGCAGCATTAGTTTGCGGCGGGTCTTGGGTAGTTTTACCCGATCAGGTTGCAACCGCATTAACATTTTCTTTCGAGGGAGCCTCCGGCTGTCCCGGCAGCTTTCCCGAAGCAATTGCAGGGATTGAATTAGCCAATTGAGCAATTTGAGTTTCTAACATTTTGTTAAAACTCATCTGACTATGCATGGCAGTTACAAATCCTTCTAGTTTTGAATTAATGCTCTCCACAATTTTATCATTAGCAAGGAATTTCCTACTAATGCTATCATTCACTTTTTGCTGAGCATTTGCATCATCTAGAGGAGATTTATTGCGAGTGAAATTACCATTGTTACTTCCTTGAAGATGGTTGTCGGTAGAGAATTTCGGCCTCGAATTCCAACCCAATGTGTAGTTGGATTGAGGTCGGAACCCGTTGTTGATGAAGTTTCGGTGCAGTTTTCTCCAGAATGTACAAGACTCACGCAATTGATAGAAGAATGGTGCAAGTTTCGGGAGGCGCTGTAGGTTACGCACGAGATAATTAATATCTACGGATGGATAGGGCTATCACCACCTACCACCTACCACATATATGTGGGCCCGGGTGTAAACCGAGTTAGTCCTAGTCTCAGACACCACGTCTGCTATTATTTCTAATCAATCTTCCTCAGTACCAAAAAGAAGTTGATCTAGGTTCAATGCCTGGATCTTACAGTATATGAGTGAGAACCTAAACTGATTGCAGACGAATACAAGCTACCGGTAAGCCAAATCTACACAACTCATTTATGTAGATATACTCAACTCAAATAAAGCTCAACATATAAGCAATGAATGAAGTGATCTCACTAATTGAAACAATTAGGAAAGGGTACAAGAGCTATTATCCGAATTCCCAAAGACACTTCCGGAACTCCGAGCTTCAGCTCGACTTGATTCTAACTACCAATTACTACTAGACTAAGAGCTACTCTAATGAGTGGAATGAAAATGACATGACGTGTTGTGTTGTATAAGTGAGTGAGGGGAACTATTTATAGTGCTCCGAAATCAACCTGGATGCTCCACATGTAGGGACACTTGTCATCAAACCCTCCTCCAAAGGGGAATCCAAAGGACATCAAGGGAGGGTCGGCCGGCCTAGGTGGGTCGGCCGACCCACTCTTTGCTCATCTAGCCATCCATTTTTGCTAGGATCCCTCTTTGATGGTGTAGATTAACCCCTTAAACCGGTGGATCAAGTTGACATCCGCAAGAAAGGAATTCAAGGGAATTCTATGCTCATTTGTGAAGCAACCGTGTCCATTTGATCAAACCGACTGCAATGGAGGGTGTAGATGTCTTCAATTTGTGCTTCAAAGCCACTTGGGAGAAGTTGGAGCCGGATCGATGACGTGGCTGGGTCGGCTGGCCTAGGGTGGGTCGGCCGGTCTGGCCTTTGCCCGGTTCGGCTCTGGTTCTTCACATTTTGAACCTATAGACCAAAACTCACCAAAACTTGTGGAATTTAATTAGAATAAATAAAATGTTAGTATAAACCTTGATTTTCCCTCCGAAATGCCGGAATTTGGAATATGTGACGTATAAAATTGGTGTTTATTTGACGTCAACAGTAATGTGGCTGTGAATGTTAATGATGATGTCGGGCATTATTTTCAAACTCGAAAAGGCCTTCGACAGGGAGACCCTCTATCTCCATTGCTCTTTAACATCATAGCTGATATGCTGAGTGTGCTCATAAACAGGACAAAATTAGATGGCCAATTTAGAGGGCTAGTTCCTCACTTGGTTGACGAGGGTCTTTCGATCCTTCAATACGCTGATGATACAATTCTTTTTTTTTTTGGATCATGACCTAGACAAAGCTTGTAACTTGAAGTTACTTCTTCGTGCGTTCGAGCAAGTTTCGGGTCTCCAAATTAACTTCCACAAGAGTGAAATGTTTTGTTTTGGAGAAGCTATGAATCATTTAGAACAATATATTGGTATATTCGGATGTAAAGTCGGGGACTTTCTGATTAGCTATCTGGGCATCCCGATACATTTTAGGAAACTCTTAAATTGTGATTGGAAAAAGGTGGAGGAACGGTTTGAGAAAAGACTTAGTAGTTGGAAAGGAAAGCACCTTTCAATTAGAGGACATTTAACTTTGATAAATTCGGTGCTTAGTAGCCTTCCGATGTACATGATGTCCTTCTTCTCATTACCAAAAGGGCTCCTAAAGAAATTGGATTATTTTCGCTCTAGATTTTACTGGCAGGGAGATGAACATAAGAAGAAATATAGACTTGCTAAGTGGAGTATTCTGTGTCAGCCTAAAGACCAAGGTGGTCTGGGGATTCAGGATCTGAAGACAAAGAATATTGCCTTACTGAGCAAGTTATTGTTTAACTTGGTTACTTCAGATGGGTTGTGGCAACAAATCCTCCAAAAAAATACATGGGATCAAAACCGTTGGTTCAAATGGATTGGAAGAGTGGAGATTCTCATTTCTGGTCTTGTCTAATGAAGGTAAAACGTGACTTTTTCCGTTTTGGATCCTTTATTGTGAAAGATGGATCTCAACTGAGATTTTGGGAGGACACTTGGCTGGGAGGTTCCCCTCTCATGCATCAATACCCTTCCCTTTACAACATTGCCAGACCTAAATCCGTAACATTAGTGGAAGTGTTGGGCACTTCACCTCCAACCTTCTCCTGGCGACGAAACCTCATTGGCCCAAAGCTGATTGCTTGGAACAATTTATTGTCTCGCATTGACGAAGTTGAATTAACCCATGAACATGATTTATTTTACTGGAATCTGATATCAAACGGGCAGTTCTCGGTAAAATCACATTATTCTACATTAATATCTTTGGATATCCCAAAGTTAAATAAAAACTTGTGGAAGTTAAAGGCTCCTTTGAAGATAAAATTTTTTCTTTGATACTTGCGGCATGGGGTTTTGCTTACAAAAGATAATTTAGCCAACCGAAATTGGATTGGAAGTCAGACTTGCTGCTTTTGTCACAAGAATGAGACAATTAAGCATTTGTTTTTCGATTGCCGCTTTGCTCATGCGGTTTGGAGTGTTTTGTTTGCCGCCACTGGGGTTAAACAACCAACCGGTGTGAATATGATGTTTGGTTCGTGGTTAAAGCGCTTTGATGAAAGGCTGAGACCTTTATTTCTGCTAGGAGCTGCCGCGTTATGTTGGTCACTCTGGATTTGCAGGAATGATTTGGTTTTATAAAAAAAGAGTTATTTTTTTCCATTGCAGGTTATTCTTTCAACGGCGCACTGGCTTACAAGTTGGGCTATCCTCCAGAGGGCGGACTTACAAGAGTCGGCTACAGAGGGTTCGCGACTTTTGGTGCGTACAACCAAGGATTTTTTTCCCAGGCACATGGGTGGCAGTCTAGTCTTCGGATTGAGGGCAACTCGAGTGTGTTTGTCTCTCTTGTTATCTGGCTGTGTGTGTTTGCAGAGGCCGGAAGTTATGCCAAGACTTTGTATCTTCTTGATGTATTGTTCTTGGACGTTTTTATAAAGCTTCCTTTTTTGAAAAAAATAATATTAATATTCAGAAGCTAAAAGCTCAAGGTATTGTACAAGCTCAAAAATGGTAATTCATGCTAACTTGCTGACATTTTAATTTTAAGGTACCCCTAAGTCTTCTATGCTCCCTAAAAAAAAAAAAAAAACCAACACGTGCTACAGCTAGCAGCAGTTTGCTCACATCCACTAAAGAACAAAAACAATAACGCAAGTATGGATGAAAATGGTACGGATAATTTTCGACCATCCGACCGTCCAAATCAATTCGCATAGTGATTTGGATAATGTTATGTTATCTAAATCCGCCTAGGCGGATACAATACGGATAGAAATAATATCCGGTTATCCTAGCTTTTTCTGGATACTATCATAGGATATTATCCAAATAGCGAAGTCCATTCATCTCCATTATACTTTTATAGGATGAATGACTAAAGCTTTTAACGACTAGAAGTATATGATTTTATTTTTTCCATGACTATATATGACCAATGAACTTGATGCGCACTATTACATACCAGCAATTTCGTGACTATGAGCCATGAAGTTGATGTACAAAGAGATAACTAAATGTGTTTTTGTGTGCTTATTTCTCTAGTATGTGTTGTCGCATATTATTCCCAAGAGAGTATTTGTGTCTGATTCGTATTTGTAACCCATATTATTCATATCCGTATTTGTATCCGGTACTATCCGTGTCCCAATCTGTATCCAATAAAACTATATGGATCAAATATAATATGAGTGGTTTTCGATCCGTTTCATCTCTAAACGCAAGCAAACTTTCAAGTTAATATTTAGATGATGACATAGATTTCAAATATTAAAGGGTGATAGGCACATCATAAAAATATTCCAAAAAAGAAAGTTTATATAGTAATAGTCAATGGGACAATTTCATTTTTCTGAAATGAAAAGTAAAATTCAAGTGATGCAACAAAAGGTTGCAAAATGCCTAAAAGGGAATCTTCTTGATATTTAGACTAAATCTTTATATCACTCTATCAGAGTCTCTATTTCAGTTCATAAATTTAGAGATTCATTTTTCGAGTATCTATACTCAAATATTCTCTCTCCTATCTATGTTTTTTCAAGGATAGTCTTTGTCGAAGCGAATGAAAATAGAGGGAATGAACAGTGGTCTCAAGAAGATATAAAGATCTAAATTTAAAGATCCTGGTTATGCTCTTACCCATTACCCCCAAAAGTGTCACCTCCCCCGAAAAGAAGTTTGTCAAACATATCACAAGGACCATAGGAAATCTCTATTGTGCTTCAAATTAATATACAAATTTACATTTTACCAAAGCTAATTGTATCAGAAAAAATTAGAGCGCTAAATTTCATCGGCGTCCTTTTAAATTCGAAGGAATGGTAAAAAAGAAAAAAAATTTGATTGTCGGCAAGGTGCTTGACTGTGAAGCCACTATCTTGGTTAAATTTTCCATGGAACAATAAAAATTTAGATCTCACTTTCAAGGTATGATAGTACTCTATAAAAGTTAAACCAAACGATCAATTTCATTAAACATCATCTCTACCACCCTTGCCACAAGAATCTGAAGCCACTCCTCGAATCCAGAGCAAGCATATTGAATATCCAAAAAGACCCATGATTTTGTTCGGGGGAACCAACCACTAAGACAACTGGGAAGTGCTCATATTAATTGATAAATTTTTTAAAAAAATTAAAGTAAGTACATAAAACTCATAAATCTAGGTTCCTCTGATAAGTGCTTATATATCATTATGATCGTACCAAAACATTTTTGAGGAAACTCCCATGAAAGAGCGGGGGGTGGGGGTGGGTTCAATGTACGCAACCTTACCTCGAGATTAAAAATCACAAAGAGATTGTTTCCGTTTCATCCTTGTGATAAGTGCCCATATAATTTATAAATTTTGTTTTTTATAAATAAATTCTAATACCAATTCATAATTAAAATTATATTTTGTAGACCATGTCAATGTATAAAACGCAGATACTTGTAGGTAATGCAAATTAAAAGAACAAAAAATATTGTCAGAAGACAAATTAATTGAAAAGCTGAGCAGCTGCATGTAGATTGCTTCATGAAATTAATGATACACTCTGATCTCCGAAACATATCGAGACATACATGAACAACTGGTAAAAATAGAAATATTAAATTTAGATTATACTTCCTTCGTTACGAAATAGTAGCCATTTTAAATTTGTCCTAGGTCAAAGTTTTAAAACTTTATCTGGAGAGAACTTTTAAACTATTTAGGTTGAGAACAAAGAAATCGTATAGCTATATTCGTCTTAAAAATAACTTTCATAATATTAATTTTTTAATACATTATAAATAAATTTTTAATAATTTTTTGTGGTCAAAGTTGTACTTTGGAGACCGAGTCAATGTATAAAACCATTATTATTTCGTAATGAAGGGAATATGATAATACGACCATTAAATTCGCCATGAATCATGATAATCCAGTTTGCTGTTTTATGTCTAGAAAGCAGGAACCAATTCAATAGGAATGGTCCACTAATCAATTCCTTTGGAATAGAAAGGAAAATACTTTAAAGCACAGCGTATGTAGATGCTCATAAAACACGTCCAGCAACACGTACCAAATTACTTTTTGAGCGAAATACGTATGGAACCACCAGAACTCATAATACTTCTGTGATCACACAGACTACTAAATTGCCATTGTAATCTGCTTCGCTGCTTTCAGTCCAATAGGCAAACATTAATGAGTTCCTTGATAACAGACGGACAACTGCTTAATAGATGCTCATAACCATCACTTTCTGTCATTGCCTTAAAATTGGAAGGCGAAGCAAGGAAGTCAAAGCAAGCTTCCTTCAGTCCGCTGCAACTGTGCTGCTCAGCTAAGGCCAAAGTGGTAGCCACCATGTTGGAGTCCATGTGCTTGCATAACTTCACATAACAATTTCAGCCTCTCAATATTGTAGCGGTCCGCTGCTACAAGTAGATGCTGAGCCATTGCCACAGATGTATGTGCTTCGTTGCTACCCACTTGACTCATCTCAGGCAGTGTGTCCGTGTAGATGAAATGGAGGAAGGCCTTGAATACGTCCTGTTCCATATCATCAATTTTGATGGGCATATGTTAATGGATTCTCTCCTTCATGGAGCCAAAAAGCTCTGCGCTAAAGACAGATGACCGAGCAGCGAGCACACATCGATGAGCAGCGAATTTTCCCCCACCGACTTCAAAGGCCACGTCCGTTCCATTCACGCTCTTCAGGAGATCACCAAAATGCTGATGCAAGTCGCTTGGTGGCACCACAACAAATTGCTTACGCGTAGTTTCTTCATTACGAATCTCCTTCGGGATGGTAACGATACACCTTATGGTAAAACAGTCATCCTTTAGATACACTGATCTCTCAAGAGTCTCCTTCCTGATAAATTTATGGACACCCCCACTAGGTTGTTTACTTGAGAAGGTAGTCAGAGAGCTGCTGAAACGGTACAATAGAACTGGCGTTCCATCCTTGTCAAGTAGATCAATGATGAGGTTGGCATTCACGTCTTTGGCAACAACAGTATCGCACATCAGATAAACAGATATGTAATCGGCACATTCTTCATGGCTACCATTAGGATAGAATGTGATAACCCATCTGTGACCTCCAACGCTGAACGGGATGGATACCATGTACTTTCCATTTTCAGCCAGCTCCTTGGCCTGAGAGTATCCGTCAATTTTCAGCACGTGTGACCCGCTTACGGCTTTAATGATAATGGCAGATGATGAAGTTTCGCAATGGTTTGTCATTGTGTTCTGTGACAGCAGAGGCAAGCACCTATTACGAGATGCAAAAAGCAGGGATGGGATCTTTTGCAGTGTTTATATAAGTCTATAATCTATACTCGTCTAAACTGGTTTGATTCAGGATATACAAGTCTATACTCATGGAACACCAAGAAAATCAATTTTCTCAACGAACAGTGCTAATTACCACCTTTCTCCAGAAAGCGAAGAACTATCTGAAAAATTGGTCGACCATTATTTTCCAGAACTCTCGGATTGAAATCGTTTCTTTTCTTACCTGGCGCCGACGCACGCTGGTCGGCGAAGAGGCAGCCCCCAGGGGTCGTCGAAGGGGACGAGCACCTGGGCCGTTGGGAACCGGGCGTCGGGGGCGCGCGTGGGGAGGAGTCGGGGGTGTGGGAACTGGGGAAGCACACCAGGCGGCGCTGGGAAACAGGGAGAGCCGACAGGCAGTCCGCTCCAGCCGCCGGCGCGTGGGGGGAAGAGGGGGCAATGCGGCGGCGCCGTGGGAGGCTATACATAGGTTTTTCTAAAACGGGCGCGATCAGGTTGGGGCCCGGCTATAGATTGCCAGATGGGCCGGGCCAAATGGATGGGCACGAAAGCCCGTACTTTTAGCGCAGCACGAGCATGGCACGGCACAAAAATAAACGGGCCGTGCCATGCTTGGGCCGCGACCTGAGCTCGTGGCCCGGCACGGCACGGCACGGCTCGTTTATTTTTTTGATTTTGTTTATTGTCAATAAGCATATTAGTAAGTGTAGGCATATATGAACATAAAGCTACTAGCGGTTGGTTGGTTTGCTAGCGCGCCGTAGTACGCTGTCCAAGCACGAGGTCGCGGGATCGAACCCAGGCGCGGCATTTTTTGGCTCCTGCGTGCGCGCTCCCTCCCTGCCCATTGCAGACTCTGGCGACACTAGCGGCCCATGATGTCTAGTTGTGCTCACAGAGCGGCCAAGACCGTAAGCGGGCCCGTCGTGCAGGCCTCGGCTTTGGCAAATGGGTAGGCACGGCACGGCACGATTAGGTAATCGGGCCATGCCAGGCCCGGCTTAAATAGGCCGTGCCTAAACAGGCCCGTGCCGGGCCGGGCGTTTAGGGTTTAGCTATGGTTTAGGGTTTAGGGTTTTTGACAAACCATTGCCGCCCGTTTGGCCAACTATAGGCCCGGCCCACACCGTGGCCACGGCGGTTTATCTTTATGTATAAGGTTTGATCTAATGTTGGTTGAGTAACAAGCTCAACCTGGCCAAGTCTAGCTTGCTGAGACAAGCAGGTTCGCATGCAGGCATATGAAATGGTGTTTGGTTGAGGTTGGCAGAAATAAAATTTTAATTTTAATTATTTGAAATTTATATAGCAAGTGTGGTCTAGTTTTGTTCAAAAAATGCCAAGAACCCATTTTCAAATTGGTTTGGTAATCGGAGATGTTAATCAAAGGATATTATAAAATAAATAAAAGAGAAAAACTTGTCTAGCACATACAGTAGCGGTGCATGGGGTGTTCAGCATGCAACTAGGTCACTGACAGTGGACCTTTGGCGGAGAACACAAGGCTGGCTGAGTTCATACGGTCAAATTCTGCGTGCGAGGAGAGCTTGGCCTCAACAGTGTTTTTGCATGACCCCAACCTGGCTGGTATAGTAATTTCATGCAATCAAACATCCAAAGGCTACATGCTTCGGATCAGGCTGGGCTATATGCAGCCAACCAAACAGCCGGCTCTCTCCAACATGAATCCTTAAATTTGATCCCCTATAGCCTCATATACATGTTTCCTTTTAAAAAAAAAACTCTTTTCCTATATTTCTCCCATTTCCAACAGCGTTCCCTATATAGATAATTGTATAGAGGAAGGAAAGAGAACCCCTACAAAAAAAGAATGGAGAGAAAATCTCTATTTTAGGGAATGAAATAGAGAATGTTGTTGGAGCACATATGGGAAGAATTTGTCCCCTATTTTGGGGTAGAGAGTGTTTTAGGAGAGCCTGTTGGAGACAGCCACAAAAAATCCCTAAATTTGATTCCCTATGGATTTATCTATATGTTTTTTTTAAAAAAAATCTCTCCATGTATTTCTCCCATCTTCAACAGTGTTCCCTGTATGAAGAATTGTATAGGGAAAGGAGAGAGAATTACTAAATATAAAGGCATGAAGAGAAATTACGTGTTTTAGAGAACGTAATAAGGAACGTTGTTGTAGCACATAGGAGAAGAATTTGTCCCCTATTTTAAGATAGAGTGGAATTCTGTTGGAGACAGACTAAGAGCATGTACAGTGTGTTGTAACCCTAGATAATTTATAGGCCAGAAAGTTCATCCTTATTAAGGTTATGCTAGGTTTATTATGGGCAAAACAAAATTGTAGATAGGCAATGTAATAGATGGAACCCCTTTGTATACATAAGAAAATCTCTACTATTATAAAGCACCTTGTGGTCGTGGTGGTGGTGGTAGTTCGAACTTTTAATCCGGACCATTCAACAAATACTAACATCTGCGCACCGTTCGATCTCCTAGCCTCCGCCTCTAGGGTTTCCCTGGCTCCCTGCTCCCGCCTCCCACGATCCCCACCCCGCAAAACCACCCCTTCCTCGACCCTCCGTCTCGGCGTCTCCCTCACCCAAGCCGACGCCCCCACTCCTCCCGCGCACCTCCTCACTCACCGCTGCCCCGCCCGCCTCTCTCTCTCCGCCCCACTCTCCGTCATCCCTCCTCACACGCCCACGCCGCCGCCCCATCTCTCTCCTCACCCAAGGCCGCCTCCCATCCATTCCCTGCCTCCCTTCCCTTTGCCCACCGCCGCCGTCCTCCCTCTCACTCGACGGCGCCGACATCCGCCCGCGCCCGCGCCGCCAGCGTAACTCGCGCCCGCCTCTGTCCTCACCCTTACGTCTCCGCTCAGTCTGGCGCCAACCTCCTCTGCGCCGCTGCCGCTGCTTTGCTGCGCCACCGCGCACACGTGCACCGCCACGACTCCGCGCCGGCGCCGGACCGGCGTGACTCCGCGGCCACCTCCGTCTTCCCTTGACATCGCCGCCTCAGTCCGTGCACACAACATTCTGATTGGTAAGCTTCTGTTAAATCCTTCCAGATTTCTCATGGTTTGCGACTGTTGATCTCTTCAATCTGTTGTTTTCTCACTAGCCTGTGGATGAACATCACCTGATAGTTGGCAGCATTTTGCCATTGCGATGGCGGCCTCGGTGTGATACCGGCGTGGTCGGTATTCGACTCTTCCGGTGGTCTCCTGGTGCCTCACATTGGATGGAACGCCCTCGAGGTCACCAAAGATACAGAGCTGCTGCAGGGAGCTGATGGCCACCCTGTGTACTTTGTTCACCCTTACCACGCTCTGCCTGTAAGGAGCAGCCTTATTTACATGTTTGTTTTTTCTATTCACTAATGATATGGGAGTTGTTTCTTTCTTTCTACATTCTTAGATGCTAACTAAGACTAGATTTCGTCATTATGCAACTATGGCGAGAGCTTCATATCATCTATCTCAATGGGCAACGTTCAGGTGGTTCAGTTCCATCCAGAGAAGAGCGGAGGTAAATATGTAGTTTGATTGTGAGTGCACAAGATATTTCGTACATAAATATATGTGAAGTTCATTATGTGGATAGAAACATGTAAATTCATGAGTTCTGATAGCTTGCTTGCCTGAAACACCAAAGTTCATTATATTTATATTTTTAAGGCTTAAATTTGCTAAGCATATTAGTTGTTTCTTCTTTTGTGCAGCTACTGGGCTTTCTATTTTGAAAAAAATTATGAGTCCTAACTCTTCAGGGGCAAAGGTAGTTGTGTGTGAGTTTATTGTTGGAGTGCCTTTTCGTCTAATTTATTTCA
This sequence comes from Raddia guianensis, assembly GCA_036346415.1. Taxonomy (NCBI): domain Eukaryota; kingdom Viridiplantae; phylum Streptophyta; class Magnoliopsida; order Poales; family Poaceae; genus Raddia; species Raddia guianensis. Next base: position 46,839,583 of record CM070535.1, on the reverse strand, counting down.
AAAATAAAACTCTTTTTTTACATTCATAACGCAGGTTCCACCTTGTAGTTCCGCATCAAAACTTGCAAAGAGAGTAAGCTTCCATTGCAGTACTGTCAAATGTTTCAGTAGCAATCACAAAAATTCCATTGTCATCCATCCTTCTTATTGCCTTAAATTCTCCATAGGTAATGTTTGTCTAGAGAACATTTCATAAAATTCTTCTAGAGTTGTTTTTTAGGTAACAGTAGGACTATTTTAGCATTGTCATCTGTACTTTATTGTTTAGAATTGTTCATACTGATATCAGGCAACAACATTTCTACTACTCATGAGGAAAATGCAGGTTAGCCTGTTTGGATAAAGGAATCGGATTTACATACAAGAAGGGTCATACAGCGTTGAATGGCCATCTATGGACAATTTGACCTACCATCCTCTTACTTGGTACAAGGTACAGAAAAACAACTGATCCACAATTTTGTGCTAAATGACTATCCATTCTTCATGGCAATAAACTTATTGCATCATTGGCTCTGTGACCCAGACAACATTTGCCACACCAGCGGGCGATGATGCAGTGACACTGAACCTTACTAGCATGGGGAAGGACGAAGTATGGATCAACGGCTAGAGCATTGGACGACTGGGTCTCCCTCAAGGCTCCGAGTGGGTCTCCCTCAAGGCTCCGAGTGGGCAGCCCCCTCAATCCCTGTAAGTAAACAATCAAACTCACAGCCTCTCATTGCCCAATGTGATGTATTACTTTCACTGTAAAATTAAGTTGTGATTCTCTTGGGCCATGCTTATCAGGCTAGGAGCGTGCGAGGATTTTTATGTTTCTGTGCTACTATGCCTTAGCTTCTAGGATAAGGTTGATTTCCACAACAGTAGTTTTTTTATTAGTTGATTGTCCATATGATGTGTTTTTACTGGAGTAATTTCATTCGTCTCTATTTTCCCAAATGCTATGTGATAAATGTGTGCATTTTTTGTTTTGCTATTAGGGTCTGAACTTGCTTGGTGGACTGTCATTTGGTATATTTTTTATTTACCTCTTTTATGTTTTCTTATTAATCCATCATGCAAAGGCATGATTGGTGAAGATATTTGAATTCATGTACCAGTTCAGTAAATTTTGTTCCCAGCTTCTCACATTTTTCTCCATTTCTCAGAGCTTTAGCATCGGAATAAGATCCAAATCGGCTCCATTAATTTGTGCTTTGCTCATCGACTTTGTCGATTGTAATAAATACCGAGGTGCAAAGAGTCTGTGAAGATCAGCGGGCCCAGCGCGTCAAGCGGCGACAAGGCCCAGCGTGGCGAAGTCCCTCAGGCGCCAGCGCTGGCCCCACACGTCGGTGGGCAATCGAGACCCAGCGTGTGGGCGAGCCCCACGGCGTATCAGCGGGCCCCACGCGTCGGGCGGCGTCGAACCCGGCGTGTGGCGAAGTCCCACGGCGTATCGGCGGGCCCCGCGCGTCGAGCGGGCGACAAGGCCCGGCGGCGTGGCGAAAGCCCCGAAGCGCCGGCGCGGCCCCACGCGTCGAGTGGCGTCGAACCCGGCGTGCGGGCGAAGCCTGGCGTATCAGCGGGCCCAGCGTCGGGCGAGCGTCGAACCCGGTGTGTGGCGAGCCCCTCGGCGTATCAGCGAGTCCCACGCGTCGGGAGGCGATAAGAGCCCAGCAGCGTGGCGAGGCCTCGGAAGACTGGCGAGGCCTCACACGTCGAGCGGGCAACGAGCCCGGCGTGGTGGCGAGCCCATCGGCCTTGCCGGCGAGGCCCCATGCGCCCGAGTGGGGCGTGGCGAAGCTCCTCGGCGTCGCGTAAGGCCCCCATCATCAGCGGGGGCCGCATGGCGAGAGCTTTGCGGAAGAGTCTTCAGGCGAAGGCTCTCCCTGCTGCGACGGACGGCGCATTGTCACGACATCGCGCGGATAAACGGTGAAGAAATGATTACGCTTCTGATGACCCTGCGAGCTGGCGGTACATCCTTTGTGGCGCAAAAGAATTGGCCGTAGAGAGAAGGTTTGCTTGAGATGGCGCGCGCGTCGGGGAGCAGTGGGCCCCCGCATGACCTCACCGGTGTGATGGTGCTTGGTCGATGGCCACTTGCGGCTGCTGCGAAGCGGCGCTTCGGCGTAAGCGGCTGCGCGTTTTTCGTCTCTCTGTCGTGTCTCGTCAAGTGTACTTGAAATCTTGTCTTGCCTACCCTCGGCTCTCTCCGTCAGTTCAAACCTTATATAAAAGGAGAGAGAGAGAGCGGAGGAGGATGCGTTGCACTAGCATACGTGCGCTTGGAACACACGATTCGCAAGCATTACAGTAACCACATTCCATTCAACCACAATCGAGAAAAGAGCTAAGGCTCGGCAGAGTAGGACTATTACCCGCAGGGGTCGAACACAGGTAATCTCGTGAGTCACTCCTTCTTTGCGTCAAGCGCTCCAAATCGAATCAAACACGGTGATAGGCTAGCGGGATAGAAATCGACTAGGGTGTGATCGCGATGGTTGGCGGTGAACACGCCGTCGATGGCGTGCTGTAGGGGAGCGTTAGCATCGGTTCGAGTTCTTTGACTTCATCAATGGCGGATCGGCGATCGCGATGGACAGAGGCGGCCGCTAGAGCCGCTGACCCGCGGCGTCGGCGGCGACAATGGCGGTGGATCGGCCGGCGGCGATCGCCCGGCCAAGCTAAGCGGCGCGGCCTTGGAGGAGTGCACTCGGCCGAGAACCTCCCGCGGCGAGGCCTGTTGGACAACCCACCGATGCGGTGAGTCCGGACTCCGGCGGCTCGTGGCTGGCTAGTTTGGCCCTTCGTCGATGCCGCCCTTGGCGGTGGTGCAAGTTCGGGGGCGGAGCTAAGCGCTTCCGCTTCTTCCGCTCTTTCTTGCCCGCGTTCCTCTCGCAGATCTCTCTGGCGGGAGGAGGCGGGGGCAGATGATAAAGCAGGCGACTACTCGGGGGTTCGGCGAGCGGCGTCTGGTGGGCGGGATCTTGGTCCCACTTGGAGGACCGCCACTGCGACAAGGAGAAGACTGCGCGACAAGCTCCGTGGCGGCATCACCGGTCTTGCGACGCGCGCGATCTTGCCGCCGTGGGGACTAGGAGGGTTCAGCAGCTGCCTCCGGCGAGATGGAGGTGCCTCTTGGCGCCATCCGGACGGTGGGCCAATGAGCCGAATCTTATCCGGGGCAGGAGGCTCGAGAAGTCGTTGTCGCGCCTTCTCGAAGGAGGCTGCGCGCGTCCGATGGCGGAGAGGTTCGGCCCACCCCATCGAAATCTGACGGCTCCACCAGCCACGATGAATTCTTGCGGATCTACACTACGGTGATCTGGCGGTGGTGGAGGGTCGGGGAAGGTTACGGCGAACTACTTCCTGCAGTCCTCACCGTGAAGCCAGCTCTTGGCTCATGAACTTGCCCCGAGTCCGTGGGGTCGTGGAAGGAGCTCTCGGAGCTCTTCATCACCAACTTCGAGAACACGTTTGAGCGGCCCGGTCGAGGGCGACCTCCAGCGTGGAAGCGAGAAAAAAGGAGAGTCATTTGGCGACTTCATCCGGCGCCGATTAGGTCATAATACCATCACGACATCTCCATCGGCGCCGTTGTCACGGCATTCAGGAGAGGCGCCCGAGACCCTAGGGTCAAAGAGAAGATGGCCACCCGCAAGATCAAAGCAGCGGAAGAACTCTTCACCTGGCGCACAAGTCGCCCTCGGTGAGCTTCGCTTCCGCCCGGTACCTGGTGGGGACAGCTGCATGGTGGTGAGGCAGGACTTCGAGAAACCGGCGGCAAGGACAAGAAAAAGCGTAAAGCGGCGAGACGGACAGGTCATGGCAGCCGCCTTGCGACGGCAACAGCAACGACGAAGACGGCGGCGCGGCCTTAGCAGCCTTGGGCGGCGAAAAAGGAGGAGCAGCAGTGGAGGCAGCGGCGGCGGCGAGATCGGTTCCCGCGAAGCGGCGAAGCGACCGCCGTGGTCGCGGCGGCCCCGCGCCGCGACGACGGACGAGACCGCCGTCCCGCGAGTGGGCGGGGGCTTCTTGTCCCATTCACGCAGCAGCTCCATGACTTGGCGGATTGCCATGTCGTCAACAAGTTAGTGGACAAGCGCGTCCACGGCGGCGCAAAGCGTCCGGCGGCGGCAAGGGCAAGAAGCGGCCGCAGCTTCGGCGGTGGGGCCTTGATTCTTTATCATCCGGCGGATCGGCCACCTATCCGTCTCACGCTAGTTTTAAGCGTGCGATGAGGAGTGTCGCGCCACCGTCGCGGCGGGGTCGGCAAAGCGGTGGCGTGGTCGGGCGGCCGATCGCGTTCGATCAAGCGATCACCCGCCCGACACCGCCGGCGAGGCATCTCCCGATCGTGGTTGCGCCCGCGGTCCGGAATATCAAGCTTAGGCGGTGTTGGTAGGCGGAGGAGTTCCCTCAACCTCTGTCGCTTCGAGTTGCCAAAGCGCTCGAGATCCAGCGGCGAGGAGCTTCGCCCGGCGCTCCGTTCTTGACATCACGCCGAAGTGAGTCCGTCCTCATGAAGCGCGTCGACCTCCGGTGGCGTTCGAGGCTCGATAATTTCCGCACCGAGATGCTCGAGTTGAGGTGGCGAACTTGACCTCCGTATAACGCCATCTTGGGTCGGCCGTGACCAAGTTCATGGCGGCTTGCCACTATCGTACATGGTGGTGAAGATTCGGGCGGTGGCCCCATCGTCTGAAAGTGGACGCCCGGGCGCTCCGCTGCGACAAAAACGCTCTCGCTCTGGAGGGGCAATCGGCGCCGAAGGCGAGCTTTGACTCTGGGAGCTCCTCCGTGAAAACCGTGCCTCCCGGTTCGTCGCGGAGGTTAAAGCGGTCTCCTAAGTGAGTCGGACCGGCGAACCGTTCGGGTGGGCGCCTCTCGGCGCCAAATAGGAAGGCGCGCTTCGTCTCCTTCCTCGGTCTATGAGCGTGTTTGCATGGCAACCGTCCGACGCCATTTGGGGTCCCGGGGTGATTGAGCACAAGTTGGCGACGTTTCGGTTGCGACGGTCATGCAAAAGGTCCGGAAGCGATCGGTGGAAGCGTCGAAGTTATCCGCCGGAGGTGGACAAGCTTTTAAGGCGGGGTCGTTCGCGGTGTCGCCCATCCTAGGTGGCTCGCGAACCCGTCCTTGTCAAGAAATCAGCAGGCGGTGGAGGATGTGCGTGGACTTCACCGACCTCAACAAGGCGTGCCCGAAGGATCCGTACCAGCTGCCCCGCATTGATCTCATCGTCGATTCCACGGTGAGTGCGGCGGCTATGCTTTACGGATGCGTACTCCGGGTACCACTAGATTAGCATGGCCGAGGAAGATGAAGACAAGACCGCCTTCGTAGCGCCCATGGGCGTCTACTGCTACACAAGGATGGCGTTCGGTCTAAAGAATGCGGGCCCAACCTATCAGAGGGCCATGCATATCGCTCACCGCCCCCAAATAGGGCGGAACACGGAGGTGTCGTCGGCGACACGGTGGTGAAATCCAAGAAGGCGGAGGAGTTAATCGGCGACTGGAAGAAACCTTCGCCAACTTGAGGAAATCTTGCATCAAGCTCAACCACGAGAAGTGTGTATTCGCCGTTCCGTCGGACAAAATTGCTAGGTTTCCTCGTCTCCCGGAGGATTGAGGCGAACCGGACAAGATCACGGCGATCGAGAACATGAAGCCCCGAAGCGACTTGGCGGATCACGATGCCTAGTGGGTCGCTTGACCTCCCTAGACCGCTTTATAGCTACTTTGGGGATAAAGTCTCCACTACTCAAGCTCCTAAAGAAGACCAACCAATTCGAGTGGGCGGCGGAGGCGCAGGAGGCGTTCGGCGAGTGAAGAAGTATCTCTCTTCCCGCCGTCTTTGGTCGCCCGGACTCAGGCGAGCCGTGATCCTTTATGTCATGGCGAACCCTCGGTGGTCGGCCTTGATCTTGGTGGCGGAAAGAGAAGGTGTTCAGCGCCCATCTACTCGTCGGCAAAGTCCTCCACGGCCGAGACAAGGTACTCGCAGACACCGAAGATGCTCTCGCCGTCTTGTGGCGTCTCGGAAGCTGCGTCACTACTTTGGGGCGAGATCACCATCTTGACCAAGTACCCCTTGCGGAGATCCTCTTCAACCGCGAGGCAACAGCCGCATCGCCAAGTGGGCCATGGAGTGGCGAGTTCGACTTCAAATTCGCTCCCGAGCGGCCATCAAAGGGCAAGCTCTGGCGGAGTTAAATCGTGAGTGGACTCGGCGGAACCACGAGTGAAGACGTCCAGTGCCCTCGCGTGGACTCTCTTCTTGAGTTCGTTCGGCTTGAATTTGGGGCGGTGTCGTTCGGTGTCTCCACGGCGACATTATCCGACACTGGTGGTCTTTGGAGTTGGCGCTTCCAACAACGTCGAAGTCTGAACGGCTGCTCGCTCGCGAGCTCGTGGTGGCCAACCCTGGGCATCCGATGTATTTGCAAGTCAAAAGCGACTCTCTCTGGTCATCAACGGCGAGGAAGGATTTCATCTGCTCGGATCCGTCATGGCGGCCTACGCCCGGTTGAGGTGCGCCGAGGTTGGGCGGCACTCGCCGAGGTTTCGGGCTTGAGCTATTGAAATCGGATCGAGCTTCGGATCGAGTTCCCTCGCCGCGACAACTATATGGCGGATGAGCTCGAATAGCTTCGCAAGCTTCGAATTGCCTTGTCAAAGGCATTTCTTCGTCGGTAACCTGCCCGCCGGCCCTGGGGTTTTGAAGAAAGACTCACTCTCGGTCCATCCTCTCGGTCCCGTCCCTCCTCCTGTCCCTGACTCCTCTCAAGCCCCAAACCCTAGCCCGCCGCCCCACCATGCGGGGCCGCCGTCCGCTTTCCTACACGCAGTCGATCTACTCGGCTACCCACTTTTGGAGGAGACGTCAGCGGCTCTTCGCCTTGGCGCCGCGCCCCAATCTTCGCCGCCGTCTCCAAGTCGAAGGACTCGGCCACTCCTCCTCCGGTTGCATCTATTTCTCCTTGCAAAACCATATAAATCAAGGGATGTGGAGGCGATCCGAAGAAGAGCTTTTGTCGCGGTTGAGGCTAGATGAAATGAACCCGAGATCCCAACCGATCTCGAGCTTTGGTAGGGTAGGCTCGCTCGGCGACAATCCACCCTACTACGCGCGAACGATCGTCACACTCGTCCGGTGGGGGAAGGTCGTCGTGGATGGATCGATCCCGGAGCCTACTCTGCGAGGCGGAGTGATCCACGAGCGGTCGTCGGCGCGTCGAACGTCGTCACACTAGTCCGGGAAAGATAGCTAGCCTACCTACGAGGCGGAGTGATCCACAGCGATGTGGCGTCGGTGAGAAGATAGTAGGTGGGGACATACAGTATCGACTGTATCGCCCGAGCATAAGCGGAGTTCTCTTGAAGTCGTCACTTTCGGGAAGCGGGAGTGCAATTCTCTCGAGATCCATGGAGGCAAGTCGCGGGAGCCATTGAGGCCGGGGCGTTGGTTGGGAAAGCTTTCGCCATGGCTTCTATTGGCCTCTTGCCCTCGAGGATGCCTTGAGTGGTGAGGAGATGCGGCGTGCCAATTTCATGCTAAGCGAGATCCACCGACCGGCCCGGGCGCAAACCATTCCGCTCTCCTAGCCGTTCGCGATGCAGGGCCGACATCTGAGCCCGTTCATGAGCGGCGGAAGGTCACACATCGTTGCGTCGCCGTCGACAAGTTCACCAAGTGGGTGGAGGCATCGTCGGTCCGGCGATCACGTCCGCTGCAGACTATAAAGTTCATAAAAGCATCTTCGTGCGGTTCGGCGCCGCCAACAGATCATCACCAAACAACGGCCGCAGATTCAAGCGCCGATTTCCAAGCTGTGCGAAGAATGGGTACCAAGCGTTTTGCCTCCGTTGCACATCCGAAGAGCAATGGGCAAGTGGGCGGGCAAATGCGAAGTACTCGAGAGGACTCAAGACAAGGGCTTTCGACCGTCTGGAGAAGCGCGGCAAGCCTTTGGCGGAAGAAGTCTCCACTATATTATGGCGCTGCGGACAACTCCCAACAGAGCCACCGGCGAGACGCCTTTCTTCTGGTGTGCGGCTCGAAGCGGTGCTCCCATCGAGCTTCGCCTTTGGGTCCCCAAAGTGGCGGCGTTCGCGAAAACGAGACCACGACCGGCGTCGGGATGAAGTAAATCTCTGGAGGAGATCGAGAGCGAAGCGGCGATCCGGCCGCCAGTATCGGAAAGGCCTTGCGCCGTTATCACGCAAAACGGGTGTGTGAGAGGACCTTGGCGATGGGCGACCTCGTCTGCGAAAATCAAGCAGCAGTGGCGCAACAAAGCTATCTCCCCAATGGGAGGGCCCTTCAAGGTGGTTTGATCTCCGCTTGAGCTCGGTCGAGGCTCGCTTTCGAGGATGGTCATGAATAGGCGAACACTTGGAGCGTCGGCGGTGAGGAAGTTCTACCCATAGGTAGGCTGTTCCAGAGCTTTTTGGCCTTCCTTTGGAGCCGGCGGCGAGGTCTTCCTCCTTCCCTTCGCCTCGGGGCTGCATTGTACAAAAGCCATCTTCAATAAAAGATAAGTTACATCTCTCTGCGGGCATCTGTTCTTTTTCGCCTTAAGTCTGTTAGAAAGCGATACATTGAAAGTGGTAGCGAAAAAAGTACTTAAAGTGATGGCCCTTAGTTGCAAGGCGAGCAGCTTAAGCTTGGCTAGGCGAGGCGACGCGACGGAAGGCGGGTTCTAGCTTGGTGTGTCGGCTCGATGCGGGCAATGCGCCACTTTTGCACCGGCGACTAGACTACTTCCAAAGCTAAGCTCTCGCCGCGTAGCGTTTAAGGTCGGTTTGCCAAGAGGCGTAAGGGTTGAAGTAACGATGCCTAAGGAAAAAGCGCTCACTTGCGTGAGCGCTCATCTAAAACTTTTGGCGTCGGTTGTTTAGCCTCAAAAGTCTTGTTAGAAAGCATTATGTTGAAATTTGGTAGCGAAAAAGTACTTAAGGTTGATGGCCCTTAGTTGCAAGGCTGACGCTTAAGCTTCTTGGTGGGCGAGGTGACGCAGACGGAGGCGGGTTCTAGCCTCGGTGTGTCGGCTCGGTCAGGCAATCGTCAGCGGCGGCACCAATGACTAGACCACTTCAAAGCTAAGCTCTCGCCACGTGACGTTTAAGGTCGGTTTGCCAAGAGGCCGTAAGGGTTGAAGTAACCTGATGCCTAAGGAAAAAGCGCTCACTTTCAATAGAACGCTCTGTCTAGAGCTTTTTGCGTTCGGGTGCCCCAGTTCTTTTCGCAATTAAGAGTTTTGCGCAAAGTTTGATCGAGACTCACGGCGGCGAAGAGCAAAAGTTTGCATTAACAATGTTTATACAGGAAAAATAAAAAGAAGGTGAGGGAGTTCGTCTACTCCTCGCCTTCGTCCTCCTCGCCCTCCACCGCACAAAGACCGCCCATCATAGAGGCGTGGTTGGCGGCGGTGTCAATCATGATCGCTTCAATCCGGTCCGGTTAGCACGAAGGTTCCCGGTGGCGGCGTCAAGGTCAAACAGCGGCGTTTTGGGCGAGGCGATTGCCTAAAACGAACATGCGCTGCCGAGCGCCGTGGCGACCATCTTCGATCGCCGCACCCCATCACCACCGGAAGATCCCGAAAAAACCTCGGCGGCGCGCCTACGCCTACTGACATATTGCGCGGCGGTCTCCTCTAGCGGAGAGTACAAAATAACGCCAGCGGTCAGGGCGTCCACGGAAGGCTGTGGGCGCGCGCAAAGCATGTCGGCGAGACCAAGACGCTTCGGAGTGCTCGCGGAGGTCTTCGGCAGCTTTGGTGGCGAGGCGGCGGCGGCTTGTGCCGTCGGCCTCGCGCCGCCGTCTCCCTCGCGGCAACCTCCGCTCCAGCGCTTACGCGGCTTCGCCCGGCGATGCGCGATCACGAAGTTAAAGCGCCTTCCGTGCCGCCAGTGTGGCGAACGCAGGCGCCTCGAAGGCGCCCGGCGTCGGCGATGGCGCCTGGCGTTAGCGCCCAGTGCGGCGACGGCCGAAAACTCCTCCAAAGATCGCCTCCGTCGGTGGATCCGCGGCGAAGCTGGGGCTAGCGGATCGTCGCGGAATGGAGCTTGAGGACCAAAGCATCCGCTCTATCCGTGAAGATAAAGCGAAAACAGGTTGGTATGCGAAAACATGCGACATGCTAACCCTAATACAAAATGTGCGTGAGTGCGAGAAAGCCAACACAAGCGCGCGCCTCAGCGAAATTTGAAGGCAGCGTCGAACCGCTGATCGCGGAAAAGCGGGCGGCGCCGTTATGGTTAGCGCCGTCGAACAGCGGCAGCGCTGGTGGCGTAATATAAAGAAGCCGTAGCGCCAGGCGGCGAGCGTCGCGGCTTGGCGAAGCGGAGAGGAAGAAAGCGGCGCAGCGGCGCCGTTCCTCAAAATCACCGCGCTCGCCCGATGGCGGGCGGCAGCAGCAGCAGAGGCCCCACCGGAGGGCCGGAGGAGGCGGTGGAAGCTCAGGAGGCGGAGGGGCGAGCTCTCTTGAGCTCCCTCTCATTCCTCCTCGTCGTCGGCAAGGATGGCGGCGCTTCCGAGAGCCTTGATCGAGTCGGCCGCCACGCCGAATAGCAGCGGCCATGAAGCTTTGGCGGCACGGAGGCGGTTCAGCGGATCAGAAGCGGTCCCGGGCCACTTGGACGAGGACGAGAGACCTCCATGGGGCAGCCAGCGCAAATCTTGGTTTGCGCTCCGTGGATCCCGATCGCGAGAGGCGGATGGTCTCCGCAAAGAGATATCGCCGGTGGCGCGGTCAAGAGTCCCGCGCCCACCGCCGAACACGTTCTCGGCACGTTCCTGCGGGGTGGCGAGAGAAAAAAAGCCATAAGTCACAAGGTGTCAAAAGACAAAAACCCAAAAGATTGAAGGAGCATTTACCTCCGGGGACAAAGGCGGACTCCATCGTCATCGCCGTAATCTTGCCCAGCGAGGCGAACCCTCATGCGGAGGCAGGCGGCGGCGGCGCAAGAAGAAATCCGCCTAGCGTGGGTTCGGTGAGCCCGTTGCGGCGGAGCTCAGCGATCGCCCATCATCTCCTCGGCTCATTGAAGTCGTCGGCGGAGACCCCGGTGGCAAGGGATTCGCGGGACCCTCGGGAGGTCAAGGTCGTCGCGGCCGTGGAGTCCCCACGTCTGACCATTGGCGGTGCGATCCTTCAGTTGGACTTGGCCGTGACCGGGAGGAAAGCGGCGGCGTCGCGGGCGTGAAATGCGACTTCAATGGCCCCTTCGGGCGCGACCGAGTCTGGCGTGAAGAGCGGCGCTAAGCGGGAGGTTGACATCGTCCCCATGAACATCTCGCGAGAGGTGGGCGAAGATGGTCGAGACCCACGATAGAATTGGGGAAGGTCGTCGCTGGATCTAGTAGAAAGCGAGCACCGCCAAGAAGAACTCTGAGTACGGCGGGACGATCCCCGCCAGCATCGCTCAAGTGAAGGACACAATCTCCCCGTCGCGAGGGCTTGGCACTATAGTGCCGGCGCGGAACCGGACGGAAGTGAGCGGCACAAACCCTTGGAGCCGCGTCGCCACATCCTCGTCGACAGCAGAGGGAGGCAAAGCAAGCCCAGATGGTGGCGCGTCCCGCGGCGACCCTTGCTGCGTTTGGGCGCCATGGAAAACGGTGGAGGAGTTGGCGAGAAAAGAGGGCGGCGTGGCGTGGCGTGGCGAAGAAGGTGAAAAGCGGTTTGAGGACTTAGCGTGTGGAAGGATTGGTCATGGCGCCAAGAGGAGTATTTATAAGTAAAGCGGCGAGTCGCGACGGTTTGGATTCCGACCCCGCAGCGCCATCATTACCCAGCGTTTGATTTTCCCAGCGGCGTGGTTCCCAAGGAAGATCGTGCGCGGTGGAGAATCGGCGTCTGACGCGCCGAAGGTGGGCCCCCACGATTAGCCTCCGCCACACAAAGCGGAAGAAGTGCACGTGCGACGGTTCGCGTATCATGGTGGACCGGGGCTCTGTCGGTGTAATAAATACCGAGGTGCAAAGAGTCCTGTGAAGATCGGCGGGCCCCACGAGTCGGCGAGCGACAAGGCCCGGCGTGGTGGCGACGGCCCTCGAAGCGCCAGTGAGGCGCGGGCGCGACAAAGGCCGCGTGTGGCGGTGGGCGATCGACCAGCGTCGGCGGGCGAGCCCCACGACGATCGGCGGGCCCACGCGTCGAGCGCGGCGACAAGGCCCGGCGGCGCTGGCGAAGCGTGTGGCGGCGCTGGCGGCGAGACCCCACGCGTCAAAGGGCGACAAAACCCAGCGTGTGGCGAGCCCCGGCGATCAGCGTAGTCCCACGCGTCAAAAGCGGGCGTGCGGCGAGCCCTCGGCGGCGTGGGCGAGGCCTTAGAAGACTAGGCGAGGGCCCCACACGCGGAAGCGGCGCCCCATCGTCGGCGGTGGGCGAGCCCATCGGTGTGCCGGACGAGGACCCCGCGCGCCGGCGGGCGCGTGGTGGGTGAGCCCTCAACGCAGCGTAGGGCCCCCACCATCAGCGGGGCCGCGTGGCGAGGCGCTGCGGAAGAGTCTTCGGCGAAGGCTCTCCCTGCTGCGGGCGACGGCGCATTGACGCGACATCACAGCGGATAGACGGTGAAGAAATGATTACCGCTTCTGATGACCCTACGAACGGTGGCGGTACATCCTGGCGTGCGCAGAAGAATTGGCCGCAGAGAGAAGGTTTGCTTGAGATGGCCGCCGCGCGTCGGGAGGCGGTGGGCCCCACCTGCAGCCTCACCGTGTGACGTGCTTGGTCAAGGCCACTGCGAAACGCGAGCGGCGCCCGCTTGGCGTGAGGCGGCGGCACGTTTTGTCTCTCTGTCGTGTCTCGTCAAGTGTACTAAAATCTTATCTTGCCTACCCCTCGGCTCTCCGCTAGTTCAAAGCTTGTATAAAAGGAGAGGAGAGAGAGGGAAGAGGGTACGTTGCACTAGCATACGTGCGCTTGGAACACACAGTTCGCAAGCATTCTGTAACCACATTCCATTCAACCACAATCAGAAAAGAGCTAAGGCTCAGCAGGAGTAGGACTATTACCCGCAGGGGGGTCCGAACCTGGGTAATCTCGTGAGTCGCTCCTTCTTTGCGTCGGCGCTCAAATCGAACCGAGCACGGCTGATAGGCTAGCAGGATAGAAATCTGACTAGGGGTGTGATCCGCAGTGGTTGAGCGGTGAACACGCCGTCAAGCTTCTTCCTTGGAAGTGCATACTCTATTGATGTAAGTAGGGAATTTTGAACTGAGTTCCATAGAATAACCCCTATATTTTCACATTTCAATCCATTTGGTCTTTTTTTCAGGCCCCATTGCTCTGGTGGAAAAGGCACGCATTTCTAGCTGCATCCTGCATATTATTGTGAGAGCTATATTGGTTCAGCTAGCCTTCTTTGCACACATGCAGGTACTTAACATCGTCCAGAGTAATTGACTCCCTGTTAGGTATTATTACCATTGGAAAGGGCATCTGTAACATTAGTAAAAGCTCAGCCACAGTTAATTACCATGATCGTAGCTAGCTGATGGCAAGCCTGATTTACACTGCTGTATTTCAGTTTCATTTTCAAGATTGTTCTGTTCATCGTACTGACTGTTACAGTGTTCTTGGTGATGCCATGGTTTTTTTTAAAAAAAGTTATTGGTGATGCCATGATGCCATGCTTTTTTTTTTAGAATGTGATGGCATGCTTTAAATTACTTTTGTTTGTAGTGGGGATCAGTGGGTGTTTTCATGTTTTTTTTTTTGCACAAGGGGATACAATTTCAGGGTTTTATCATGATTAAATTCATTATTTTTTCATCATAGAATTTCTAGCTTGCCATCTACTTGCATCCTAGAGACCAAGTGTTTTCACTTGTAATTGTTCCCTTAGTAATGGATTGTTAAGTCTATATTAACTCTCCAAGCTGTGAATCAGACAAGAAGTTAATTTTATTATGTTGACTTGTTAGTACATATATCAGATTCAATTATATTCTATCATAACAGTTCATATAGTTTGTAGGTTAGTCTGAGATGCCATTATTTCTTCAATGTTGTAGGAACGTCTGCAGGTGTTGGTTTTGCCATTCCGTCATCAACTGTACTTAAAATAGCTCCTCAACTAATTCGGTTTGGAAAAGTATGTTGCTTGGGCATCTTTCAGTTAATTTTCAGCACAATACCATATAACAAATAAAAAAATAAGTAAAGTCATAATATATGAAAGTTCTGATAAATAGTTAAACATAAGACAGTCGTTGTCCATTGTGGCCATTGTTTTGGTGAATCCTGGTTGGCCATTGTTCAATCGATAATTGCCCAATATGATGTATTACTTCTGCTACAAAATTAATTATGACTTAATTTTTAATCCACAGATGATAGCCATGAGATATGGCTCTGTGCCGATTGTTCGAAAAACTGGTGGATTGAATGATAGGTAAAAAGTTGATCAACTATTCCTTCAAATATTATTGCTCCAGTTATGTAATGCATAGATGGCAGGACGAGGTTGCCATCATCTTTATGAGAAATTCAACTAACATTCATTTAGGCAGTGCCATCTTGTTTTACTGCATAGTTAGGGTTAGGAGCACGTTCAGTCCTTTTATTTCTTGGACCTTCTCTCTTCTGGCTTGGTGGTTCTTGAGCTTTTTTGCTTCTTTCTTTTGCTGCACTGATACAGTATTATTGCAGCAAAAATTGATACACATGTTCTCTGAAAAAAGATTATGTATAATGCAACTTGGATGTGCTTTGTGATTTCAGTGTTTTTGACTTTGACGATGAGACCATACCTATGGAACTGCGAAATGGTTTTACATTTGTCAAGGCTGATGAGCAGGTGAGTCTTGTTTCTGCGCATATCCTAATAAATAAAATGAAATTTACGTTAAAAAAAAGCATGAAATAAAATTTAGGATTTCTGGTGGGTTTTAAATAGCCTTTCATTTGGCAAGTATTGAAGATCAGTGACTACATGTGAGAGTAAAGAATCCATGCTTTTTCAGTTATCTTGCAGGACTACAGGTGACTTCTTGCAGTATTACAGATGAAAACTTTGTTGCCGTACAATCTGACGATATCAGGACGAGCCACTGCATCATCACCGAACTGATCCCCTAACCCCCTCCATGAAGCTAGCAGTGATTTATAAGATTAAATCTTGTCCTACAATAGAGCTCATATATAAGATTTTGTGCTCATTAGTGCTCATGTCTGAACCTTGTACGTTTCGCTTTTTTTCTTCCATCCCTTGTAGGCCGTGGCAAAGCACGGGCATTGTACTCTCAATCTGAAATGATCTCATATAATGTCTTTCCTTCAAATCACCCTTTATGCTTATATATTTTTCTACTAATTATGTTTTCTTTTCATCCTTTTACAGTTCGTGACAGAGCACGGGCATTGTACTAGTATCAATAAATATCATTGTGTCTGGCTCTTTCTCTCTTGATTTGTGTCTCATGTTTATTGTGATTTTTATTTGCGTACATACGATGATCGGTTTACAACATGTTATCAGCACGAGTTGCTCTCAGATTTGTCAGTACTCCTGGTATGTCGCTATCACAAACAGACCAGTTAAATTTCTATCTACTATTTTCGCTATTCGATCTATTAGATAGATGTTGGTTATTTCAATCTATTGTTAATTTCTGCATTGATAGATTGAATCTTCATTGTTCATGATCTCGTTCCGATGCAATGAGCTACCCCAGAGGCACGGAGCGGCACCCCGCGCCACCGGCAACGCCGGCTCTGTGTCGCGCTACCCGACGCAATCGTATCAATGAACAATAGATTCAATCGCACCAGTAGATGCGCACCAGTAGTCTTGCAAGACCGCGTCGTCGTCTGAGCCGCTGCGCCGTCCCGTAGATGCGCACCAGTGGCTGCGCCGCCCTACACCGCCGCCGCGTCGTATGAGCCCACACCGCGTGTCGCTGCTCCGAAGGTGCACGCTTGCGCCGCCTGCACTTGTCGTGCTGTGCGCCACGAGCAACTGTCATCACCGCCACCTCCCTTAGCCGGGCGGCTAGGGTTTCTCCGGACCATCTGTGTTGAATAAAAAATTCCTATAGATTTTGTAAATAATTTGCCCGAAGCAAATATTTCGTAACTTAAATCTTATAGATTTAAAATTATTCTACGTCGCGCTACCTGGTATGCCACGTCGTTGCCTCGTATCACCATTACCGGTCGGCACGTCACATACCGTGCCGCCCCGAAGGTCGCCGGCTGTCGTCCCTGCCGCTAGTCACGTCGACCTGTAGGCAATGCTGCCACCTCTGGTCAAAAGAAATCAGGGTCGTCGTTGGCAGATGTGGACAGCCCGAAAGGCGTCACTGGCTCCCTACATTGCGCTGTCACCGTTGACGTTTCCCTGTCAACACCATCGGCTGAGCCGCACTTGCATGGCACACTTCTTTAGAACCAGTAGTCTTGTTTATTACTACTGCTGATTGGTGTGACTTGCTAGGATTTTGGGAACCCTAGCCGACATTTTTGAATGGGCCCAAAGACCCATCCCAAGTTGATGCCAAAAGGTTGCGAGATACACCGTGCCCCTGAAGTTTGGCATAGAGCAAAAGTAGTGGTTTAGTCCTAAAAGGACGCAATAATTGCATGAGTGGTCCTCTGTGGAATATTTCTATTATAGTCCCTACACTTTTAGGTATCGCATAATTTCTTTTGTTTTTAGCAATTTTGTACTTGGTGCTTGTTATCTGTTGTGGCTCTATACTTGTTAATCCTGAAGATTTTCAATAAAATCCTACAACTTGATTTTACATAACATTGAGAGGTTGTGGTAAGCTACATCTGTTTTGTCACCAGCGCCAGATGTGGCTACTACATACCAACAACTATGTATTGATCGGACACCATTGCAATCACACCTCTGTAAGAAGTATTGTCACCCGAAGTTGACTAGCCCTATGATTGGGTTATTTGGCATACATTAAGGTTATTGTTATGATTCCCGAAGAATAGTAAAAACCATGCAGATTATCAAATATTGTCGCGTTAATGATAAACCTGAATTTTAATGATCTAAATTAATTTGATAAATGGTATGAGTAATTGGGTCAAAAATTGGGCAATAATGTAAGTAGCGAGATTTAGAAACCAACAAGTTTTTAGGACGAACGATGACCCGGCGTGGGTGTGCGGCTGTCTAGAGCAAGTGCTAAGTGAAGAAAAGTATAAGTCTATACTCATTGCATATAAATAATAGACCCCTAATTAAGTTTACTGCGTGCAATCAAGTATTTCCTAGATAATATCACCACCAAGCATACGTTTGGGCTGCCACCAAAAGTTGGGGATTTGGACCAGAAGTTCCATCAATCTAGTGCTCATTAAAGGGGATTTTATAAGTATGATGATAATAAAAATCGAATTTCGGCATTAGGTGGAGAGAAATGCCCATACTTGTAATTCTACGAATGATCTTGTACTGTAAAGATTCACGCATAAACTAGAATTGACTATTGCTCCTGTACGCCAGAAGCGAGGAGCTTTTAGTTGCTCTTGGACGCCAGAAGCGAGGTGTTTGTTTCCATACACCAGAAGCGAGGAGCCTGCCAGATATTTTAAGGAGTACCATTTACCTGAAGTAATTGAGTCGCTAAGAGTGGAATACCCTAGGTTAAATAGTATATCCATCTTTGCGAGAACAACTTAGTAGGTTATATCCACTTACAGATAATTGCAACTACCAAGACCTAGAAGGTTTAATAAATAGTAAGACCTGATAGATAGGCTACTTGGTTGTTGTTGAACCACTTACAGATAATTGCAACTACCAAGGCCTAGAAGGTTTAATAAACTATATCCAGAAGATATATGTTGTTGCAATTTACTTTACCTCATGGTAGTAAAGTCCACTGAAGTGGAAAAGATTTATTTAGACGTAAGACAATACAAGGAGGTGTTAGGACCAGAAGTTTTGCCTCAAGTGCTATTAGAAGCACATATGTATCTTACCAATTTATAACAGGTTTGGCACTACGTTTACAGCGAACTAATTGGTTGACATAGTATAGCGCCAACTAGAAGACATTGGGCAGACACTAAAGCTGCCTTTTGGTACCTGCTGGTAATGCAAGACCTCAGGTTGTTTAACTGAGACCCATGGTAGGTTATATAGATGCGGATTCATGTCTAATCCGCAGATGGCTAAGTCTTGGACAGAGTTTGTTTACTTGTATGGCGATACAATGATTTCATGGAAAGCATGTAAGGAAACGCTTGTGGCTATGTCCACTAACTACTCTGAAATAATTGCTCACAACAAAGATTCTTAATTCTTGTGTAGAGTCGACTCTTACTTTGGAGACAGCTCAAATATCTATGCATACTCTCTCTCCTCCAATTCATCAATTAGTTAATATGGCACAGCTTAGAGATAGCTTAGAGACTACTAAGATGAACTGTTGTATATGCTCTAAGCAAAAAATAAATAGAGGCAGAGATCTTATCTATAAGAATCAATCTAATAAAGCAGATTTTTTTCTCTATATTTTTTTTAATTGTGTAAATTGTTCTTCGTCAGCTCTTACTACACACAGTAACACTCTCATGAAGAATGATTTGCGAGAAGGACAAGGCGAGAACGATCTGGTATGGGCGACTGATCACCGGATCGATCTGCAATCGACTCACCTTTACCTTAGCTACCACTCAATTAGCTGAATACAATCCAACAAGGCTGTTGTCCTACACGATTGCCTCTAGAATCCCGAAATTTGATGGCCAGATCGTATGGTATTGATCAGATTGAATTGAATTGGCACGTTTTGTGTGAATTTTGCAGGGAAATTACATTATAATTTTTGTTTTGGGTCACCGCAGCGTGCCCGCACCCTTGCCTCGCCATGGCTGCGTCCTAGAGCCGCGCTCCTTCCGAGCGCTGTCCAGCACAACGCCGTTGTAACAGCCCAAAGTTATGCATAATGGTACCTGGGTCCACTTAAAAATGCTTAAACATTGGAAAAGGTAATTAAATCAAATTATGCATAGCATGGCATATTTTCAAATACCTTTAATAGCTAAATTTCTGCTATAAAAACTCAAAAGCACATATGTGTTTTTATGCTCTGGGACCCTTTTGTGAGCCGCCCAGCGCGGACCGGCCCAGCTGATCCTGCACAGGAGCGCGCACATCTATTTAGGGGTGATCGACGGTTCTCGTTGTGCCACACCACGCCATCCGACAGTTCTCGTCATCTTCCTCCTCGCTCCCGCGACCACACATGCCATGCAGCTGCTTTGCTGCCGAATCTTTCCCGCCGACGTCACAATCAATCTCGCCACCACTGTAGCCCTCCTATATCATTCCGACCCTGAACGGAAAATGGAGCTTGATGCCGACAGAATCTGATCATACCAATTTACCTCCCTGATATGCAGTTGTTGCATCGAATTTTGCCATGTAGCGGGCGGTGCTCCACTGCTCAGTGACCTTGCCACTCTCACCGTCTCCATCGTGCTTATCCATGGCTGATCGTAGAGATGGCAATGGGTACTGTTATGAATTACGTCAATACAAGATCACGAACGACACTAGGAGACATGATGTTTGGTAACGCAATTCAGCTTTCGTCTACATCTGCAGGGCTCTGATTATGCGCGCTCCTCCCCAATTCATAATACCACAGCACACCAGCTAACCAGGTCACGATCACATGCCGGCCACTGACCTCCTCTTGCCTATGCTACTATTATGAAATCGTTCACTTGGTTACACCAGGGCTACCTCCCTTTATATAGTGGAGGCCCGGTTAGAGTCCGACTCTAATTCTAAACCAACCCTGCCTATTATAACCCAGAGTCCATGTAACCTACTCGTACACATATTCGACATAATACCTAACATGTACAAACCCACTAGGTATCATTGTTCCAAACTCATGCCCACAAAGAAAAATCTATCCACTAAAAAACCCATACCCATGACGGGTACGCGTTTTTGCATGTACCCATGCCTATGCGGGTTTCGGGTACCGACAGGTTGCCCATACCCGCCAACATCAACACCTGACGACCGAGAGCACTGCCGAGGGGGGGGTCCCAAGCGTCTGGCTGTGGCGGATGGCGGGCGGTGGGCCTAGGAGTGGCTAGTTACCGGTGGCGGTGGCTGTGCGAGTGTGGGTGGTGGCCTGGCATGTCATGTGTGGCGTCTAGGACCTAGGAGTCATGGGAAATGTGAAAGGAACAGATTATATACGCGGGGCGGGGGAAGTTAGGGTTTGGAACATGGAAATGGGCTGAAGCGTGAAGGTATTTTTAGTTGGGCCTATTTAGTATTCACTATGGGTGGCTGGTTTTTATTACCTCATGGGTTTACATGTTTGGGTAGTACAAGACCATACCCATACCCACTTACCAACTTGGTATATGTTTTGACCAATTAGCAAACCCATGGGTAGAGAAATTAGCTGAAATTCATACCCTAATAGAGTAAAAAAAAAACCATCGGGTTGTGGGTTATGGTACCCATTGCCATCTCTTGTTGATTGTCTCCGGAGCATGGAGACAAAGAAAAGGCAGCACGCATGAGGCTCCTTCTTTACCGCTTTACTCACGTTGAAATATCCACCGAGGAGCTCATCCACTCGGATCGGCGTGGCTAGTTTCCTCCACGGCCTATAAATGGTGCCTCTAATACCCCATAGGGCTCCTCCTTCCCCTCAAGAACCACAAGTTCACCTCCTAAACCCTTACTCCTTTCCAACGGCTTGCTCTGCTTTGCCCTCCAACGCTACACCGAAGACGACCCCGCCGGAGCAATGTCGTCCTCCGCCACTGGTGTTCCGTGCAGTGGTAAGCCTTGAGCCTTCCCCAGAGCCCCAATCACCCTACACCAACCCCTAGAACACCGACGATCACCATTGAAGTCCTCGACCCGAAGCTCCGCCGTAGACGTCACCGCACGCCACCAACCCTCCTCAACCTCCAATTTTGTGTCAGCAATGTTCCAGGTACGCCTTTGATGCTTCCCTAGCTTCAATTGCTCAGTTGCACGCTAGGAGCGAAAGCCCCAAATCTAGACATGGCTGCCACCGCTAGATCCCATGCACAATCGACTCTAGATCATCCTAGGACAAAAAGCCCCCAGGTTAATTAGACTAGAACCTCGCAGAATAAAAAAAAATCGGATTCCCCAAGAACCCTAATTTGGCAATGTTCATCAGCTCCAGAATTTGTTTCCCTTCAAATTTAGGCCCTAGATGACCGAATCAAGTAAAATGTCGTATATAAAAGTTGCTCAAAATAATGTTTTCCATGTAGAAATGATATCTGTAGATTTTCTTACACTACCAAAATAAATAATTTAGGGCTTTTATCTCTCTTTGACCATATAAGGGAATTTTATAAAAAATGTAGAAAGCTAGTTTTATTATTTTTCCTAATATGCCTAAAGAATATGTGGATTATGTGTATTTTCTCCATGTAGAATTCCTGCATAAAAAAATAGCCCTATCTTTTAAGCCCAAAATTGAATAGTTTTGAAATTAAAACGAATGGCATGTATTTAAATATTACACTCATTATCATGTAATGAATATTCTTTCCTTTGCACTACATATAGATTAATTATTTTTAAGACAATGATAAGAGATTTGCAGTTAAAAATCATTTGATTGATCAAATAAAATAATAGGCACATATAACTCAGGGATGCCCTAGAAAATTCATACCATCTTTAAAATAGCTTTTAAATAGCTCATATAAAAACTTGGGTAAAGTGAAAAGGAATGACACAAATGACACACATCCATTTATCTGATCAATATATGGGTAAAGCTGGGTAGGTCCTGCAGGGCTAATAACAAAATCATCAATGGACCACACTTGTGTACTAATAGATAGTAGGATTCATTGAGAAAAAGGGGCTGACCGCTCCCCAGCATTCCTCATCCGTGTTGCATTCAAGATCTCCTGCTACTTCTGTTTGATGAGAAAAAAAATTTCGATGACATCGATCGGCCCGTCATCTCTGAATTATTTTCGCGGATTAATTTGGCCCGAAACCGGTCTGGCCCAAATCTAGCCCAAAATTGGCAAACCCTAATTGCCGGCTATAAAAGGTTATCAACCCTAATCAAGAAAGGGGGAAAAAACAGAAGCATCAACCGTGGTTGGACAAAAAGAAAAGGAATAAGGTAAAGGGAGGGAGGGGCACCGCCTCCCATCTCTCATTCTCGTTCTCTCTCTCTCTCTAAACACGTTGCAGGGCAACCGCGGCGCCGCCCGTCTTCTCCACGCAGGCGGCGGCGTGCCGCCCTCTTTCTTCCGCCGCGGGCAGAATCCTCCTCGCCAGCGCCGCCCGCCAGTTCTCGACGCCGCCCGGCCGTCCTCGCCCGCCATTGTGCAAGCCTCGCACCGCCCGTCTCCCTCGCGCCCACGGCCCCGCGTAGCCGTCTCTCCTCGGCTTCAACGTCCGCACCACCGTCTCCTCCTCGTCTTCAACGCCCACGCCGCCGTCTCCTCCTCGGCCTGGCGCCCACGGCCGACGCGCGCCGCTTCGCTCCACGGCTAGCGTCGCCCCTCGACCAGCGCCACCCGCCACCTCGTCGTCGGCGCCGTCCCACCCCGCCGCCTCGGCTAGATCCACGCCGCACTCGCGCCCTCCATCCTCGCGCCGCGTGCCATCCCCGATCCGGCGGCGGCCGATGTCGCCCCCATTCACCGAGCGCCGCCCGGCCTCTTCGCCACGCTACGGTCATATCCATTACGGCGGTGCCCTTCCTCCTCGGCGCCCGTCTGAGATCCGGCGGCCCCTTGCTCCACGGCGATGTATCCGCCACGGCCTCATCCCCACGGTGACGCAGCCACCTTGCACACTAACGACGCCGCGCGTGGCCTTTAATCCCTAGACACGGCAACGACCTTGACCCATCGTCCCCAAGTCCGGCGCGATGCGCCCGCCGCTCAACGCGGCGGCGATGTTCCCTCTCTCCAGTGGCGCCGTGGGCGGCAACACGACCAACGGCGTAGCCTTTCCACCCCACAGGCGGCGACGGTCACTCAAAGGCCAACATCTCATTTACAGGCGTTGGCAAGGCTCGTCTTCCACGGCGCGGCGGCGTCCAAACCGACGGCGGCAACCTGGTGACGTGGCCTCAACGACACCGGCGACGACCCGTTCCCCATATCCGGATCTTGGTGGCGGGCTGCCCTTCTCCAACCATGGCGACGTCCTGATCTCCCCATGGCGTGGTGCAAGCGGCGCCCGAGGTGGCCGGCGTGCCCCTGACCTCGGCCTGGCACGTGGCGACCATCTCTTCCCCAAACCCTAGATCCACACGAAGGTGCACGGCTCCGCCCCTTCCTCTAATTCAATGCTCGGCGTATGGTGGCGGCGGCTATCTTCCTTGGCCCGGCGTGTGGCGGCGGCATTCATCTCTTCGGTGTGGCGTCCGGACTCTTCCCTCTGCTAGCGCAACAACAACATCGTCCCTGGCCCGAAGAAGACGGAGACATGTTCCTCGTCCTCCCAACACGCGGTTGATAACAGCTCGGCTGCCTCTACTTCGGCTTCTCGAGGATCGATGTGGCCCTCTCTTCCAGATCCACGCGACGGCATGGTTCCCCCGGGCGCCTTCAGCACCAGCGCGCGGCGAACATTTACTTGCTACCATATTTCAGTCCAAGTGGTGGAGATCGGTTTGCTTCTCCACCATACAAGGTAGCACCCGCAAAGCATCTGCTCTGCAATATATGACGGCTGGTGCCCTACGCGGCACTGTGCACCGTCATCCTCATCAAGCGAGGAAATGCGACCGACAGCACATAAAATGGTGTTCTGGTCTTAGCGGAGTCACGCTCCGTTAAAGGAATCGTCCCCGACTCATCCGCGGCTGAAAATGAAGAAGCTTCGGACGAATCACATGAAATGATGAGTTTTTCTTAGCGGAATTGTGTTTTGCTAGGAAGATTCACCCTCGATCATCTTCGAGCCCCGATCGTTAAGTTTTCCTTAGCGGAATCATGTTTCGCTCGAGAAAACCCAAGATCGTTCAACAACGACTCCCTTATCGATAACGGGAGTCGTACGACGGCCTTCTTCAGCAACTTCGTCAACACCGGCGGGATCGATCATCACGTCGACTAGAACAGAATACCGTTCCGTTCCGATGAACCCAGCTCCGAAGGCGAACAAGACCCTGAAGGCCAAACGGTATCATGGAGATCCCAATTCCACGGTACCGACATACCTTCTATCGACGGATTTCCCGCTAGGAGGAAGAAGCTCCGATAAACATCAAGACGATGATGAACATTCCATGAACGGTATTGTGAAGATCCCAGTTCCACGATGCTGGCTAACTCTCCGACGACGAACATTCCGTTAAGGAGATCTTCAACAACGCCTTCCTTTGATGATGAATATTCCATCAAGAATACTGCGGAGATCCCAGTTCCGTGATATCACCAATACTCTGATGACGAGCATTCCATCAAAGGTATCGTGGAGATCCCAATTCCTCGGTATTGCCCAACTCTACTGATGACGAATATCCCATCAACGATATCGTGGAGATGAGGAGATCCTAATTCCGCGATGCCGACATATCTCCTAACGATGGACTTTCCGTTAGGAGGAAGAAGCTTCGATAGATATCAAGGTGATGACGAATATTCCATCAACAGCATCATAGAGACGATGACTCCAGCGACTCCGGAAGCCGTTCGGCGATCTTATCCAACGACTCCGCCAGTATCGACGAAACCTGCCGTCACATCAACCTGAACAGAACACCGTTCCTGCAAGCTTGGCTCTGAAGGTGAACAAGACCTCGAAGGCCGATGGTATCGTGGAGATCCCAATTCCACGATACAAAGCAACTCCTCCCAATGACGAACATTCCGTTAAGGAGATCTTCAACAAAATCTTCCTCCGATGACGAACATTCCATCAAAGTGCGAGGAGATCCCGCCCACGGTATCACCAGCGCTCCTCCGATGACGAACATCCCATCAACGGTATCGTGCAGATCCCAATTCCACGGTGCCAACCAACTCACCTGATGATGAATATTCCATCAAGGGTACTGTGGAGATCCCAATTCCGCAGTACCGACGAAGACTCCTAACAAGAATATACCATTAAGAAGAATCTCAATATCAACTATATCAACTTCGGTGATCAAGACTCGTCAACGACAAGTCCAAAAGCCAACAAGCGGTAACATCCCCGATGACGCGGCAGAGCCGTCAACTTCAACTCCAAGCCGAGTGCTAACCGTGCATTCCCCAAGTTTAACTACTCCAACGTGAAGCTTGACGAGGATAAGTTCAAGCGACACGGGCGGGCATAGCCAAATGTCAACGGCTGTGCTAGGCATTACATGGGCCCTGGTTACCCCATGTATTCTGCCGTCGCCAACCAATCCGCTATCCACCAATTGCACGGTGAACGACGAAGCGAAGAGAAGAAAAAGATAGCCCCAGCAGCTTAATCGGAGGTGTTCCGCAAGCTGGCTTGCGGATGTAATTAACCGGTGTCTTCCGAGGTCCGGGATCGAACCGGCGATCACCGAACAAGAAGTCTAGCCTACCGGGCTCTGGATGTCTAGCCAATCTGCTACGGGTATAATATCAACAAGGAGTTGTACTTCATTTTGACAATGAAATATAAACGACCTTGTCCCCTTTTCTTTTGTGTATTTTTGACAAATACAGCGCGCGCCCATAAGAAGCGTTCTCGCCATGAATTTGTGTGCGTCACAAATTTGGCACGCCCAGTGGGACCTGGATCTCCTCCCATCTTTGCTGCTAGGGCTCGAAGGTCGCATCGCCTATTTCTTAGGCTCGAAGTGACTTCGCCCAATTCTTCTTGTTCGTCTTTCCTGTATAAAGGAGTATGGTCTTCAAGGTGGCATCTACTGCAACAAAGGCTGGGGGCACGTCGAATTAATGACTCCCCGTCCCTCAAGTTCAAGTGTGCTCATCCACCATGGGGCAAGTCAAGCAGCGACATCGACCCAAGCCTTCCATTGGGGGCAAGGCGCGCCCCTGACTTGGCATGACTACTCAGCGGAGTCTCAAGTGTTTGCTCCACCATTAGCGTCTTGTCGGCTGTCAACAATGACGGCCATGTCTACAACCTTATGGTGAAGCATTGCATCTTCTTCACCGATCAGTTGCAACAAGACATCAATGGGGAAGGATCGATCTACACCGTGAAGTGGTCAACCGCAAGTATCAAGCGATTGAGGCGTCGTCACCAATAATCTTCGACGCTCTACATCAACACCGTGGGGCTCCTCCCCACGTCTGCTACCTCGTCGACGGCTTCTCGACGCACTTCCTCAACATAGCGGGAGCAACTCACATGCATTGCTACCTCGTCGATGGCTTCTCGACGCACTTCCTCAACATAGCGGGAGCAACTATCATGCCTCGTTCCTCGTCGACGGCTTCTCGACACACTTCAACAATACTGTGGGAGCAAGGCTTCGCGTTTTCCACCCATCGCCAATGGCTTCCTGACGTTCAAATGAACACTGTAGGGCTTCTCCCCATGTCTACTACCTCGTCGACGACATTTCGACGTTCCACACTACGTCGTGGGGGCAACACTCGCGCCTCCGACCCCAGCGCCAACGGCTTCCTGGCGTCCAAGCCAACATCGTGGGGCCAGCCCCCGCATTCTTCATCGTCGCCAACGACTTTCTGGCAATAAAGTCTGCATCGTGGGGCCGACTCCCACGCCTATCATCTCCGCCAATGGCTTCCTGGCGTTCGAGTCAACATCGTTGGGCCAGCCCCCGCGTTCTTCATCGCCGCCAACGGCTTCCTGGCTTCCAATCAACATCGTGGGGCCGACTACCACGTCCCTCACCTCCGCCAGCAACTTTCTGGCATCAGAGTCAACACCGAGGGGGCAGCTCCCACACCTGTCCACTTCGCCAACGGCATTCTGGCGTCCAAGTCAAGGTCGTGGGGCAGACTTTCCACAACTTTCAACACCGCCAACGGCGTTCTGGCGTTACATGTAAAATATTGAGGGACAACCACTATGTCTTTCAATATTGCCAAAGGTTTCCTGGCGCCAATTCAACTTCATGGGAGCAGTCCCCGCGCTTCACTACACCGCCGCCGACGGCTTCTCGGCGCTCCATGCAACTTCGTGGGAGCAGCTCGTGCATCTCCCTACGTCGCCAATGGATTTCTGGCACCCGCCTCAATGCAGATTTGTGGGAACAACCCCATATCTCACTGCATCGCGAATGGCTTTCTGGCGCTCGTTTCAACGCAAATCTGTGGGTTTAGCTCCACGCCTGCTACATTGCCAATGGCCTTCTGGCACTCGTCGCAATTCAACTTTATGGGGGACAACCTCATGCTGGTCTCGTCGCCGATGGCCTCTCGGCTTTATTAAAGCAACCGCATGCTCACTTCATCGCCAAAGGATTACTGGCAGCCCAAGTCAACACTGCGGGGGCGTTCCCTGCGTGTCCTCTTCATCACTAAAGGATTTCTGGCATTCAACACCAACACGGTGGGACAACCCCGACATGTTTGCATCGCTGAAGGATTTCTGGCACTCCAAGATAACTGCGTGGATTCAATGCCCAAACGGCCTCACATCTGTGCCAAAGGATTTTTGGCACGTCCATGCGACGTTGTGGGAGAAATGCCCCACATCTTCGATTGATGAGTAAGGTTTCACAAGCCCATCACACCCAAGGAGACGGTATGCATCCTAAACTTGTTATTTTTGGATGGTTTTTCCCGTATAATGCAAAGTACACACTGTTTTCTTTGGATGGTTCTTCCCTTTTGAAAACAAAATAAATTTTGTTCCGAATAAGTTCATGATGCAGAATAAATTGCATATGTGAGCTACTGTTTGCTTCGAATGGATTTTCTCTTTGAAAACAGACACAGATGTCCACATAAAATGTTTTTTTCAATTAGCACATCATGTCGGTCAAAAAAGGAAGTGCCTGTCTTTGAGCTTTCAAGGTGGGGTCCGAGGAAGCCCGTGATCGAGCAAGTCGTCGGCCAAACAACCTACACACAAGGCACCAAGGCGCATGTCAAGCGAATGCTCTCGAGAACAGTGGGGCAATTGCTTGGGCTATCTTCGAGTGGCGAATTCCCACACCGGTCATGCCCGCCAACAGCCTCAGACAAACGGAGACATCAAGCCGCGGGGTCAACCTATAGCGACAAGATGCATCAATATGCCAGCCCCGTTAGGTGTATCAATATCAACGCTCCGGGATGAAACATAGGAAAAGATACGGAAGAAGGTGCCGGTCGGTCAAAGTCCGGTGGTGTGAAGTCGTTTCATCAACCTCGGAAGCATAAACAAGGACCAAAAAAAAATCAAGCCAGCGAGGTTTAGCTAGTCCACAAAGGCAGGCGGCTAGTCCCAAATCCTCCCCGAATCAAAACAAAGTCCAACAAAACAACATCAATAATCAAGTGAAAGGGGAAAACATCATGCCCCAACTTGCTTAAGCCAGCAAGCAACGTCGAAAGCAATGGAGGAGACAGCCGCCCGCCATCCTCGGCAAAAGTCAAGGCATAATCCTCACGTCAAACCCCTGAACCATCAGCCAATCTCAGCCATTCCCAAGTCTCTTGGTTCGATGAAATTTGAGCGGGGGCAGGTGTTGTGGAGGTAATTCACCACCAAGAGAAGCTAGAGCATGACCCCCACCATTTTCAAGAAATTTAGCCGACGCATGTTGCCTCCAACACGAGCACAAAAGGAAGCAAAGTCGCACGGTCAAACTCGTCAAGGTTCTTTCGACGACCCCCAAAAACAAAGCTCTTAAACAGGCACTTTTAGGACCACCCTTCATGGCTATGTGATCCAAAACAGCAAATATTTGAAAACCCTACAAAAAAAATTGCTTTGTTGGATTTTCTCTTTTGAACATTTATGAATATCTCTGTCTTGTGTTACGCTTGGTATCTTTTGTGTTACACAGGAAACTGGAAACATGCCAAAGGACTTCTGGCACCCCAAGGTCGAGAACATCCCAACGCTTCATTGTTGTTCGCAATGGTGTCCAAGTTGAGAATATACCAACACGTCTCTGGCGTATCGGCTGAGAATATGCCATCAGCTGAGAGCATTCCAGCACTTTGCAAGAAATTGTGCCAAAAAAATTCCGACTTCATGTCACCGACACTGGATCAGGAAATATCCAGCACTTCGTCAACGACCAAGCCGAGAAAATACCGGCGCGTCCTCGAAGATCAATTTGGAGAAAATTCCCACACTTCGTCGACGTCCCTGCTGAGAATATTCTAGCACTACATTTCAGGAACATCCTGGTGTTTCATGGTCGTGATTGTCAAGGTTATCTTGGCTTCATCTTACTAAGCCGAGAATATTCTGGCACGTCTTCGAAGATCAATCTGGAGAGCATTCCCACACTTCGTCGACGTTTTTGTTGAAAATATACCAGCACTTCGCCAGCATCAAGCCAAGATCGTCCTGGCGTCTCGACATTTAAGCCGAGAATATACCAGCGGTTTGTCGACCCAGAAGCTGAGAACAAGTCCAGCAATACTCGATGGCTCAACGATGGAGGATCCTAGTTTGAGGCAACACTGCTCGCTGGTATATATCTGAGCTGAGAATATTCCGGCGCTTCATTGATCAAAGCCTCGAAGAAAGTCTGCGTACCGTGCGTCGAGACCATTCTGACGACTGCCATCGCTCAAAATACAGATGGCAATCAAGTTGAGAGGATTTCAACCTCTCGCTGGCACTTCAACCGAGAATATTCCGGTACATTGAAGTTGAGAAGATCCCAACATCATCATATTGCTTTTTGGCGCAAGGAAATATTCACTACGCCATGGGCAATGCGGCCAAAGAGCATACACCGATCCGACTCCGATCAATCTTGCGTCCTTCTCAGAATCGAACCGGTGGGGGCATTTGTTTGATGAGAAAAAAAAATTTCGATGACATCGATCGGCCCGTCATCTCTGAATTATTTTCGCGGATTAATTTGGCCCGAATGCGATCTGGCCCAAATCTAGCCCAAAATTGGCAAACCCTAATTGCCGGCTATAAAAGGGTATCAACCCTAATCAAGAAAGGGGGAAAAAACAGAAGCATCAACCGGCGGCTAGACAAAAAGAAAAGGAATAAGGTAAAGGGGGAGGGGGGGGGAGGGGCACCGCCCCTCCCCATCTCTCTCTGCTCACGTTTCTCTCTCTCTCTCTAGGCACAGCTGCCAGGGGCAACCGGCGGCGCCGCCCCCGTCTTCTCCACCCACCGGGGCGGCCGGCGTGCCGCCCCCTCTTCTCTTCACCGCCGCCGGGCCAAGCCCTCCTCGCCGCGCCGCCGGCCAGGCCCTCGACGCCGCCCCGGACGTCCTCGCCGCGCCGCCGTGCAAGCCCCTGGCGCCGCCCCCGTCTCCTCCACGCCCACGGCCGCCGCGCAGCCCTTCTTCTCCTCGGCTTCAACGTCCGCGCCGCCCGTCTCCTCCAAGGCTTCAACGTCCACGCCGCCGTCTCCTCCTCGGCCACAACGTCCACTGCCGGCGCGCCGCCTGCCCTGCTCCACGGCTAGCGTCGCCCCTCGGCCCGGCGCCACCCCGGCCACCTCGTCGTCCAGCGCCGTCCCACCCTCCTTCGCCTCGGCTAGATCCACGCCGGCACTCCGCGCCCTCCATCCTCCGCGCCGCGCGCCATCCTGATCCGGCGGCGGCCGATGTCGTCCCCTGTTCACGGACGCGGCCCCGGCCTCTTCGCCACGCTACCAGGTCATATCCATTACCGCAGTGCCCCTTCCTCCTCAGCGCCCCGTACAGATCCACGGCGGCCCCCTTGCTCCACGGCCAGTGTATCCGCCACGGCCTCATCCCCACGGTGACGCGGCCACCTTGCACACTAACGACGCCCGGCGCGGCCTTTCATCCCTAGACACGGCAACGGCCTTCAGCCCATCGTCCCCAAGTCCGGCGCAGTCGCCCTTCGCCCTGAACGCGGCCGGCGATGTTCCCTCTCTCCAGTGGCGCCGTGCGGCAACACGACCAACGGCGTAGCCTTTCCACCCCACAGGCGGCGACGGTCACTCAAAGGCCAACATCTCATTTACAGGCGTTGGCAAGGCTCCTCTTCCACGGCGCGGCGGCGTCCAAACCGACGGCGGCAACCTGGTGACGTGGCCTCAACGACACCGGCGACGACCCGTTCCCCATATCCGGATCTTGGTGGCGGGCTGCCCTTCTCCAACCATGGCGACGTCCTGATCTCCCCATGGCGTGGTGCAGCGGCGCCGAGGTGGCGGCGTGCCTCGACCTCGGCACGGCACATGGCGACCATCTCTTCCCCAAACCCTAGATCCGCATCGGCGCATGCGGCTCGCCTCTTCCTCTAATTCAATGCGGCGTATGGTGGCGGCGGCTATCTTCCGGCGGCGTGTGGCGGCGGCATTCATCTCTTCGGTGTGGCGTCCGGACTCTTCTTCGCTAAGCGCAACAACAACATCATCCTCGGCGAAGAAGGCGGAGACATGTTCTCGCCCTCCCAACACGCGGTTGATAACGGCTCATTGCCTCTGCTTGACTTCTCGAGGATCGATGTGGCCTCTCTTCGAGATCCACGCGACGGCATGGTTACGGCGCCGCCGGCGCGGTGTGGCGAACATTTACTTGCTACCATATTTCAGTCCAAGTGGTGGAGATCGGTTTGCTTCTCCACCATACAAGGTCGCACCCGCAAAGCATCTGCTCTGCAATATATGACGGCTGGTGCCCTACGCGGCACTGTGCACTGTCATCCTCATCAAGCGAGGAAATGCGACCGACAGCACATAAAATGGTGTTCTGGTCTTAGCGGAGTCACGCTCCGTTAAAGGAATCGTCCCCGACTCATCCGCGGCTGAAAATGAAGAAGCTTCGGACGAATCACATGAAATGATGAGTTTTTCTTAGCGGAATTGTGTTTTGCTAGGAAGATTCACCCTCGATCATCTTCGAGCCCCGATCGTTAAGTTTTCCTTAGCGGAATCATGTTTCGCCTCGAAAACCAAGATCGTTCAACAACGACTTTATCGATAA
The DNA here is from genome assembly GCA_036346415.1 of Raddia guianensis. NCBI lineage: Eukaryota > Viridiplantae > Streptophyta > Magnoliopsida > Poales > Poaceae > Raddia > Raddia guianensis. The sequence continues at coordinate 46,807,564 of CM070535.1, read as the reverse complement.
CGGAGTCGTCGACGACGGCCTTCTTGACAACCGTCAACACCGCGGGATCGATCATCACGTCGACTAGAGCGAATACCGTTCGTTCAGATGAACCCGACTCGGCGAACAAGACCACGAAGGCCAAAGCGGTATCATGGAGATCCCGATTCCCGCAGTGCGACATACATTCTATCGACGGATTTCCCGCTAGGAGGAAGAAACTCCGATAAACATCAAGACGATGATGAACATTCCATGAACGGTATTGTGAAGATCCTAGTTCCAGGATGCTGGCTAACTCTCCGACGACGAACATTCCGTTAAGGAGATCTTCAACAACGCCTTCCTTTGATGATGAATATTCCATCAAGAATACTGCGGAGATCCCAGTTCCGCGATATCACCAATACTCTGATGACGAGCATTCCATCAATGGTATCGTGGAGATCCCAATTCCTCGGTATTGCCCAACTCTACTGATGACGAATATCCCATCAACGATATCGTGGAGATGAGGAGATCCAAATTCGCGATCTTGAGCATATCTCTAACGATGGACTTTCCGTTAGGAGGAAGAAGCTTCCATAGATATCAAGGTGATGACGAATATTCCATCAACAGCATCATGGAGACGATGACTCCAGCGACTCCGGAAGCTGTTCGGCGATCTTATCCAACGACGCCGCCAGTATCGACGGAACCTGCCGTCACATCAACCTAAACGGAACACCGTTCCAGCAAGCTTGGCTCTGAAGGTGAACAAGACCTCGAAGGCCGATGGTATCGTGGAGATCCCAATTCCACGATACAAAGCAACTCCTCCCAACGACGAACATTCCATTAAGGAGATCTTCAACAAAATCTTCCTCCGATGACGAACATTCCATCAAGGGTACCGAGGAGATCCCAGTTCCACGGTATCACCAACACTCCTCCGATGACGAACATCCCATCAACGGTATCGTGGAGATCCCAATTCCACGGTGCCAACCAACTCTCCTGATGATGAATATTCCAACAAGGGTACTATGGAGATCCCAATTCCGCAGTACCGACGAACACTCCTAACGAGAATATACCGTTAAGGAGAATCTCAATACCAACTATATCAACTTCGGTGATCAAGACTCGTCAACGACAAGTCCAAAAGCCAACAAGCGGTAACATCCCCGATGACGCGGCAAAGCCGTCAACTTCAACTCCAAGCCGAGTGCTAACCGTGCATTCCCCAAGTTCAACTACTCCAACGTGAAGCTTGACGAGGATAAGTTCTAGCGACACGGGCGGGCATAGCCAAATGTCAACGGCTGTGCTAGACATTACATGGGCCCTGGTTACCCATGTATGATCGCGTCGCCAACCAATCCGCTATCCACCAATTGCACTGTGAACCACGAAGCGAAGAGAAGAAGAAGATAGCCCCAGTAGCTTATTCGGAGGTGTTCCGCAAGCTGGCTTGCGGATGTAATTAACCGGGTGTCCTTCCGAGGTCCCGGGATCCAGAACCCGGCGATCACCTGAACAAGAAGTCTAGCCTACCAGGCTATAGATGTCTAGCCAACCTGGCCATGGAGCGCAATATCAACAAGGAGTTGTACTTTATTTTGACAATGAAATATAAACGACCTTGTCCCCCTTTTCTTTTGTGTATTTTTGACAAATACACTGGCACGCCCGCAAACGCGTTCTCACCGCGGAATTTGTGTGCGTCACAGCTTAATCATGTAGTGCTCACGCTCAAGATCGGACATTCTATCTAATCTGTTCATGATTACCCATTCCTCGTATGCAGCCTGGTTAATTATAATATGATGCCTCCTCTATCTACTTCTCCCTCAGAATCATGTCCTTTTCTTTTAATGTTGCAATTCTAACAAATAAAATGTTTCTGCAATCATCACTCTCCCTTTTAGTTGTTGCCCAAATCTCCGCATATTCATTAGGTGATGTGCCCATTCACACAGAAGCATACTTTGACTGCTTCCTACCAGGTGGCCTCGGCCTACCTAGTGGGGGAAAATTGGCCAAATGACACTCAATTCGTTGGCAGAGTACAAAATGACACTCAATTGGTATAGACTCTCTAAAATGACATCGATCCGACCAATTTTATTCCGGTTTGACATTTTCCCATTTCTTTCCCATTTCCTCCCCTTTTCCACCATTTTTTAGCCTGGAAATGTTGTGAACTATCCGTTTTGCCCCTGGGCCTTTTGCTTGAACTAGTTGAGTTGAGTGCGCTGTATCTATTGTTTCCCATTTTCCCGAGCTAGGGTTAGGGGGCGGTGACTCGCGCAGGCGGCGCGACTTGCGGTGTTCGATGGCGAGGTATTTGCTTTAGTGGGCGCTTTGTCTGCCAAGAACGACTTTGCGGGCACTGCGAAGCAAGGCAATGACGGACAATGGCGGCTATAGTATGTATGGTAGTTAGAAGTTATGGTGCGTCTGCGGCGGCGGCGGCGGCGGCGTCGCTTCGGGCGGGCGGCGGCGGCCTCACGGCGGCGACTCGAGCCACGCACGACGCAAGGATGGCGGAGTCTGCGCAATCCCCATCAGATGGGAGTCCTAAACGGTAAGTTCTTTCTATTCGAATCAAACCCCGATACCTTCTAGTTCCACCCAGATTGCAGACTAAACATTCCGGTAGTGTCATAGATATGGCATGTTGTGTCGTTAGGGAGAACCTAACGATTATTTTCCATTTTTTTCTTTTTGTGCGTGCTTAAGTAATTCAAAGCTAAGCAGGGTAACGTGAAGTGTATTGACCTTGGAGGCAGTAGAGCAAATCGAGGGCAGCAGTCATGCCGACAGTGGGCAATGCGGTTCGGCTCCTCCATCTATTGACTGGAATTCACTATGCACCGAACCAATTTGTGGAGATGAATTCGGGCATGTAGGTCCATTGATCGGAGAGGATGAATTATATACTCTAATTGTCTTAAGGGATGATGACTGGGGTATAGTTGAGGCTGAAGATGAGGAGGAGGCTACTAATGGTGATGTAATACTAATGGTGATGTAATTGCTGCTGACCTGAGAACAAAAGGGGCAGCGTATAACGTAGATGATGTTGTTCCTGGGGATCTACTATTGTGTATGACAGGGAGGACCCTCCAATGTCGGTGGGTAGTTGCTATCCAAGCATGGCAGAATTCAAGCTCGTTTTGCGACAACATGCCATTGCTAAGCAATTTGAGGTGCGCGCGGACAAAGCTGAGTCTGATCGATTCAGGGGTTCATGCAGAGCGGAGGGGTGTGGATGGGCCATTGTGGCAAGATTGATGCGGGATGGACAGTCTGTCATGGTGTGTGGTCTTGTGTTTAATTTGCATTGCTTACTATGTTTTGCATATGCTAAATTTACCTAACTATGGTAATGGTTATGTGCAGGTAAGTGTTAACAAGGTTGACCACCAGTGTGCATCTACAGGAAGAGTAAGGTCAAGAATGGCTGGCTACAAATGGGTTACAGAGAAGGCAGCCCCTTTTATAAAGCTGACTCCAAACATAGGCCCTAACGAGTTGAAAGGGGGGCTTGAAAAAAATATAATGTGGTCATTGGGTACTCATCAGTGTGGAAGGGTAGGCAAAAGGCAATAGAGTCAATTTTTGGCACATGGGAAGAAAGTTTTGAGATGATGTATAGATTCAAAGCAGAGGTAGAGCTTAGAAACCCTGGAAGCATTGTAGAGATTGAATTGGATGGTGATGGAGATGAGCTGTACTTTCATAGATTTTTCTGTTGTTTCAAAGCCAGTATAGATGGGTTTTTGAATGGGTGTCGTCCATACCTGAGCATCGATTCGACAGCTCTGAATGGAATGGTCACTTAACCTTGGCTACATCTTTGGATGGGCACGATTGGATGAATCCAGTAGCCTTTGGATTCTTTCAGTCAGAGACAACAGACAATTGGACTTGGTTCACGCGACAGCTACACAAGGCAATAGGTGAACCACCTAATTTGGCTATTAGCTCAGATGCTTGCAAGGGGCTAGAGACAACAGTGAGGACTGTGTATCCTTGGGCAGAGCATAGGGAATGTTTTAGACATTTAATGGACAACTTTGTGAAAAAATTTCACGGCCCAATTTATAATAACATGTACCTTGCTGCAAGAGCCTACAGAGAAGATAGGTTCACCTATTACATGGACAAGATAAAAGAAGTAAGCCCTGAAGTCATGCCATGGTTGGCTAAATACCATTCCATGATATGGATGAGGAGCAAGTTCAGTGAAGAAATCAAATGTGACTATTACTAATAATCTTCCAGAGTCATGGAATAGTTGGATAAAAGATCGCAAAGACTTGCCAACCACCGAGCTAGCTGATAGTATAAGAGTGAAAACTATGGAGTTGTATGGTAGGAGGAGGAGGATCAGTGAGAGGATGACTGGAGTAATGCTTCATGTTGTGGTTCAGCAGTTAAATGCTATAACTAGGAATTTGAACTACTTAAGGGTCAGATCTGGTGCTAAGGACACTGCTGAAGTAAGTGAGATTAGTGATGACTTGGAAGTGCTAAGACATGTGGTGGACCTTAAAAGACATGAATGTACATGCAGAGAATGGCAAGTATTTGGCAAACCATGCCCCATTCATTAGCCTTCATAACTACACAAAGGAATCACAACATGGAGCAATACCTGCATCATTACTTCTCACTTAGGAGTTTCCAGCTTGCATATGCAGGAGCAATTCATCCTTTAACAGATAAATCACAGTGGACCAAAGTTAATCTTGGCTTTAGGGTGCTCCCACCATTGAAGAAAAGAGGTATTGAGAGACAAAGGAAGAACATGATACTTGGTTGCCTTGAAAAGAAGAAAGGAAAAGGAAAATGGCAGGTGAAGTGCAAAAGGTGTGTGGTGAATTAGGCCACAGACAGACCTCTGCCAAATGTGCTCTAAATGGCATAAAAAGGTACTTTTCAACCTACTGTAATTCCTAAATCTGAAACAAACTGCCTAATTCCTGAATTTGAACCAAACTGCAGTATGTATAGTATCATATTCTTGTTTTGATAGTATGCTCTTCTGCTAGAGAATCTTCATAACACACTATATATTCTCCTTTTTTCTTTGTTTGTCATGTAGGAAAAGAAAGGCTCCAGGAAGGCCTATGGAGGAATGTAGTAGCACTCCAATGAGGCAGACAAGATCAATGAACAATCTCGACTGAAATTATCATTCCTTCACATGCCCAATGATCAATGAACAATATGGACTCCAATTATGTATTTTGGCTAGTAGGCAATTATCTGGTTAAATTTGGATGCCCAATGATGTATTCTGTACTTATAGCTTGCACTGTGTGTATTTTGTATGGTTATGGCTAGTAGGCAATTATCTGGTTAAATTTGGATAATATTATGGTATCCAAATCCGCCTAGGCGAATACAATATACGGATAGAAATAATATCCGATGGATATTATCCTAGCTTTTCTGGATAGTATCATAGGATTATCCAACAACAAAGTCTATTTACAAACCATCTCCATTATACTTGTATATGATGAATGACTAAAGCTTTTAACAGCTAGATGTATATGATTTTATTTTTTTCCATGACTATATATGAGCCATGAAGTTGATGCGCACTACTTGCATACCAGCAATTTCGTGACTATGAGCCAAGAAGTCGATGCACAAAGAGATAACTAAATGTGTTTTGGTATGCTTATTTCCTGGTTATGCTTTAATCCATTACCCCAAAAGTGTCACTTCCCTAGAAAAGAAGTTTGTCGAATATATCACAATGACCATGGGAATTCTCTTTTGTGCTTCAAATTAATATACAGATTTACATTTTACCCAAGCTAATTCTATCAAAAAAAATTAGAGCACTAAATTTCATCCGCATCCTTTTAAATTCGAAGGAATGGTAAAAAGAAAAAATATTGCTTTCCGGCTATGAAATTTATAAGATGTTCGTTGAATCAAGAACTATTCTTAGGACAGATGGCAAGGTGCTTTACTATAAAACCACTATCCACGTTAAATTTTCCATGGAACAATAAAAATCTACATCGCACTTTCAAGGTATGTTACCACTCTAAAAAAATTAAACCAAACGTCATCGATTTCATTAAACATCATATCTACCACCCTTGCCACAAGAATATGAAGCCACTCCTCGAATCCAGAGCAAGCATATTGAATATCCAAAAAGAACCCATGATTTTGTTCGGGGGAACCAACTACTAAGACAACTGGTTCATTGATAAGTGCTCATATAAATTTATAATTTTTTAAAAAAAATTAGACTAAGTACATAAAACTCATAAATCTAGGTTCCTCTGATAAGTGCTTATATATAGCATTATGATCGTACCAAAACATTTTTCCATGAAACTCCCGTGAAAGAGGGCAGGGTGTCGGTGTATGCAACCTTACATTTCAAATTGAAAATCACAAAGAGGTTGTTTCTGTTTCATCCATGGTGATTAGTTTGGGAGAATGGTAGGGCCAGTGGGTTGGCATAGGCCTGATCCGATTTTCAAGCTCATGTCCGACGCAAGACGATTCTGATGGGCGAGCCAAGACGGCCCGAAATGGTGTCGGGTGGGTCGAAATCGAATCAGCGGCGTGCCGCCCGGCCAAATTGATCCAGACGGCTTGAAGCTGGCTTACCTTACTGAATAGAGGCACGGATCAGTTTTTTATATTTTTCGTGGTCTTTTATTGTTTAGATCAATTTTTATTCAATACAAAAGTTGTAGATAATGTAGAGACGCATTTTTTTTCATGTAGACAAGTTTTTCATTTGAGCAATGTATGAATTTATAAAAAATATTTTTGTCGCTGCCTGCTTTTGAGCCGACGGCACCGTCCTCGGTAATTCGCAATTTTCGAGGTCTTATGCTGCTCGGATGAATTTGGGTTGAGCACGAAAGTTGTAGATAATTTCGAGACGCATCTTTTTTATATAAACAACTTTTTCATTGGAGCAACGTATGAATTTCTGAAAAAACATTTTGCCTGCAGTTTTCTTACTCGTGCCATGCTCGGGCCGGCCCGGCCCAAAGCCGGCCCGCCGTGCTTTTGGGCGTGCGAACCTAAATTTTACACGCCGTGCCAGCCCGACAAGGCCGAAGTGCTGACTGGCCGTGCTTGCCCGTTTACCTCGCCCGAGGCACGACGGGCCGGGCCGGCGCCAAGAAGGCCCAACTCCCACCACTAATGGTGATAAGTGCCCATATAATTTATAATTTTTTATGTTTTATAAATAAATTCTAATAGCAATTCATAATCAAAATTATGTTTTGGAGATTATGTCAATGTATAAAATGCAGATAGTACTCGTAGGTATTGCAAATTAAAGGAACAAAAAATAGTCGGAAGACAAATTAATTGAGAAGCTGAGCAGCTGCATGTAGATTGTTTCATGAAATTAATGATACAATCTCATCTCCGAAACATATCTAGACATACATGAACAATTGGTAAAAATAGAAATATTAAATTTAGGTTATACTTCCTCCGTTATGAAATAGTAGCCGTTTTAAATTTGTCCTAGCTCAATGTTTTAAAACTTTATCTGTAGAGAACTTTTAAACTATTTACATTGAGAACATAAAAGTCGTATAAATATATTTGTCTTGAAATGAACCTTCGTAATATTATTTTTTAATACATTATAAATAAATTTTTAATAGTTTTTTGTTGTCCAAATTGTACTTTGGAGACCGAGTCAATGTCCAATGTATGCTTTTAACCCTTATTATTTCATAATGGAGGGAATATGATAATACGACCATTAAGTTTGGCATGAATCATGATAATCCCCTTTGCTGTTTTATGTTTAGAAAGCAGGAACCAATTCATATAGGAAGGATCCACTAATCAAATCCTTTAGAATAGACAGGAACATACTTTAAAACACAGCCTATGTAGATGCTCATAAAACATGTCCAGCAACACGTACCAAATTACTTTTTGAGCGTTATACGTACGGAACCACTAGAACTCATTAATATTAGAGTTAGATTGTAAGAATATTTCTATGATCACACAGACTACTAAATTGCCATTGTAATCTGCTTCGCTGCTTTCAGTCCAAGAGGCAAACATTAATGAGTTCCTTGACAACAGACGGGCAACTGCTTAATAGATGTTCATAACCATCACTTTCTGTCATTGCCTTAAAATTGGAAGGCGAAGCAAGGAAGTCAAAGCAAGCTTCCTTCAGTCCGCTGCAACTGTGCTGTTCAGCTAAGGCCAAAGTGGTAGCCACCATGTTGGAGTCCATGTGCTTGCATACCTTGTCCTCACATAACAATTTCAGCCTCTCAATATTGTAGCGGTCCGCTGCTACAAGTAGATGCTGAGCCATTGCCACAGATGTATGTGCTTCATTGCTACCCACTTGGCTCATCTCAGGCAGTGTGTCCGTGTAGATGAAATGGAGCAAGGCCTTGAATACGTCCTGTTCCATATCATCAATTTTGATGGGCATATGTGAATGGATTTTCTCCTTCATGGAGCCAAAAAGCTCTGCGCTAAAGACAGATGACCGAGCAGCGAGCACACATCGATGAGCTACGAATGTTCCCCCACCGACTTCAAAGGCCACGTCCGTTCCCTTCAAGCTCTTCAGGAGCTCACCAAAATGCTGATGCAAGTCGCTTGGTGGCACCACGACAAATTGCTTACTCTTCGTTTCTTCATTATGAATCTCCTTCGCGATGGTAACGATACACCTTAAGGTAAAGCAATCATCCTTTAGATACACTGATCTCTCAAGAGTCTCCTTCTTGATAAATTTATGGACACCAATACTAGGTTGTTTACTTGAGAAGGTAATCAGAGGGCTGCTGAAACGGTACAATAGAACTGGCGTTCCATCCTTGTCAAGTAGATCAAAGATGAATTTGGCATTCACGTCTTTGGCAACAGCAGAATCGCACATCAGATATACAGATATGTAATTGGCACATTCTTGACGGCCACCATTAGGATAGCATCTGATAACCCAGCTGTGATCTCCAACGCTGAACGGGATGGATACCATGAACTTTCCATTTTCGACCAGCTCCTTGGCCTGAGAGTATCCGTCAATTTTCAGCACGTGTGACCCGCTTACGGCCTCTATGATAATGGCAGATGATGAAGTTTCGCAATGGTTTGTCATTGTGTTCTGTGACAGCAGAGGCAAGCACCCATTACGAGATGCAAAAAGCAGGGATGGGATCTAGTGTTTATATACAAGTATATAGTCTACACTCGTCTAAACCGGTTTGATTCAGGATATACATGTCTATACTCATGGAACACCAAGAAAATCAATTCTCTCAACGAACAGTGCTAATTACCACCTTTCTCCAGAAAGCGAAGAACTATCTGAAAAATTGGTCGACCATTATTTCCAGAACTCTCGGATTGAAATCGTTTCTTTTCTTACCTGGTGCCAACGCACGCTGGTCGGCGAAGAGGCAGCCCCCAGGGGTCGTCGAAGAGGACGAGCACCTGGGCCGTTGGGAGCGGGCGTCGGGGGCGCGCGTGGGGAGGAGCCGGGGGTGTGGGGATTGGGGAAGCACACCGGGCGGCGCTGGGAAACAGGGAGAGCCGACAGGCAGTCCGCTCATCCGCTGAGCCGCCGGCGCGTGGGGGGGAAGAGGGGGCAATGCGGCGGCGCCGTCGGAGCCGGCTATATATAGGTTTTTTTAAAACGGGCGGGATCCGGTTGGGGCCCGGCCCACACCGTGGCCAAGGCGGTTTATCGTTATCTATAGGTTTGATCTCTGACCAGAAATTCCTAAATTTAATCCCTTATGAATTTATCTATAGGTTTTTTAAGCTCATATAGAGCGGATGTCCGTCCAAAAAATGTGGAACGGATGAGCATGACACAAACTGACACTACATGACACAAACTGACACTACATGACACAGGCTGGAACTACATGACACAAGCTGGCACTGCATGGCACAAGATGAAACTACATACATGGCACAAGATCACACTACATAACACAAACTAAAACTATCTGAAACAACTTGAATATCACATGAACCAACCCGAATTTCATATGAACCTAGCTGTTTTTTACCTGAAGCAACATGAATTTTCTGTGAAACTACCTGAACCAACCTACATGACACAAGAATGAAACTACATGGCACAAGATGACACTACATGACACAAACTGAAACTATCTGAAACAACTTGAATTTCACATGAACCAACCCAAATTTCATATGAACCTAGCTGTTTTTTATCTAAACCAACATGAATTTTCTGTAAAACTATCTGAACCAACCTAAATTTCACATGAACCTAGTTGTTTTTTTACATAAAACAACTTGAACCAATATAAATTTCCTATGAAATTAGCTGAAACATATTGAACCAACCTAAATGTTCTATTAAAACTATCTGAACCAAGCAGAATTCGAGCAAAATAGTAGCCCTTGGCATATAATTTTTAGAAATTACAAGGAGATTCTTATTGGTCCAAGAAAACACCAACGGAAAATAAGACACAACTAGTGAAGAGCATCAATGCCATTGAAAGTTTTCGACCAAATCTATCCATGATCATGCCTGATAGAAATAAAGCATCATAATAAAGTTTACGAGGGAGTATAATATTTTCTAAACTATAACACTATAGTATAGTTACATTTTTTCCATGACTCAAAATGGTGCCTCCTCTTATGGTTTTAATTTCTAAATACACAAAAATCTATTCATTCCGTATTGAATCCAATAGAAAAATCAAACTTGAACCAATTGAAGCAAAACATGCTAGTACCATATCATGAAACAAAGTTGACCCAATTGAAACAAACCATGACCAAATAATATGAGAGAATATCCCGTTTAGGCACCACAGAGACATCCTGTCAAATGCGAACTCTTCATAGTTGAAGTACATGTCCACACAAATTATTCAGAGACAAAAACACATCCACATGAACCTTCGAATGCTGCTCCCATGAATCATCCCATGGCAGCGGTCTAGATGCCACATCAAGCAGCAGGCTGACCATGACCATTCTATCTAGCTGCACCCCGATGAGCACCATCCCACAAAAGAATCGTAGTGCCTCCTCAGGATGTCCAAATTACACAGTCCCTATTGTGCATTCCATCGAACAGCCTACGCACGAGAGGGAAGCCAGGCAGGCAAGCGTATTAGAGCACCAGCACGGAGGTGGGGATGCGAGGTTGGGCTAAATTTGGATAGACTAGGTCGGGGATGGCAGTGGAGAGGCGGCGTCGGAGCCGATGACGAGATGTGGTAATGGCGCGAGCCGAAGCGGTGAGGGCACGAGGCTGAGGGCCCGAGGCGGGGGCTTGGGCCGGCGGTGCCGCATCGACGATTGGACCAGTCGTTGGCGTTGGCGTGTCGAGCTGAGGTTGGCGGTGGGCTCGTCGCCGGTGAGGAAGCCACGGCCACCCTCTTTGTCGGCCGCGTAGGGCCCTCGAGAGCAAGCCCTGGGGAGAGGCGGCGCAAGGGGCTCGCTAGTCGCGACGAGACAGGAAGGGGAGCTTCGCCGCCGACGGGAAGGCAGGAGGATCTGGGATGGAGGAAGGAGGATGAGGGAGTGCGGCCACGTGGTGTGAGTTGTGAAGAGGTTAATTGGAATGGCTCCTCTGTCGCGAGGGCTAGAGACGGTCCTCCGTTTTCAAATGTTCCTGTTTTTAAAATATCTCTCCTTATATTTCTCCCACCTTCAACAATGTTCCCTGTACGAAGAATTGTATAGGAGAAGAAGAGAGAATTACTAAATATAAAAGAATGAAGAGAAACTACATGCTTTAGAGGACGTAATAAGAAATGTTTTTGGAGCACATAGGGGAAGAATCCGTCTCCTATTTTAGGGTAGAGTACACTTTAGAAAAGCCTGTTGGAGACAGACTAAGAGCATGTACAGTGTGTTGTAACCCTAGGTAGTTTATGGGCCGAAAAATTCATCCCTATTAAGGTTATTGCTAGGTTTATTATCGGCAAAACAAAATTGTAGCTAGGCTACATAATAGATAGAACCCTTTTGTATACATAAGAAAATATCAATATATATTACTGTGTCAGGCTCTTTCTCTCTTGATCTGTGTATCTTGTTTATTGTGATTTTTGTTTGCGTACATATATATGACAACCGATTTACAACACGTTATCAGCACGAGTTGCTCTCAGATTTGTCACGCCCGGTATGTCGCTATCGCAAATAGATCAGCTAAATTTCGATCTACTATTTTCGCTATTCGATCTATTAGATTGACGTTGTTTATTTCAATCTATTGTTAATTTCTGCATTAATAGATTGAATCTTCATTGTTCATGATCTCGTTCCGATGTATTGAAATTAGTAGATCGATACTGTTTTCCATGGCCCGTAGATGCGCTTCGTGCCATAGGCCACGCTAGCCCCTGTGCCGCGCCGCTACACCAGAGGCACGGGCCGGGCGACACCCCGCGCCACTGGTCACGCCGGCTCTGTGTCGCGCCGCTCGACGCCATTGGCCGCGCCGCCTTGCGACGTCGTCCGACCGCTGCTCGGAGGCACGGCCCCATCGGCCCCCCGCCGCGCCACTTGGCACCGTCGGCCACACCGCGCCGCGCCGTGTGCGCCCGCGCCACCGCGCCGTCCCGTAGATGCGCAGTTGCGCACCGGTGGCTGCGCCGCCCCCGCGTCGTATGAGCCCACATCGTGTGGCGCTGCTCCGAAGGTGCACGCTCGCGCTGCCTGCACTTGTCGTGCTGTGCGCCACGAGCAACTACCACCACCGCCACCTTCCTTAGCCGGGTGGCTAGGGTTTCACCAGACCATCTGTGTCGAATAAAAAAAATTCCTATAGATTTTGTAAATAAATTGCCCGAAGCAAATATTCCGTAACTTAAATCTTGTAGATTTAAAATTGTTCTGCGTCGCGCTACCTGGTATGCCGCGTCGTTGCCTCGTATCACCATTGCCGGCCAGAACGTCACATACCGTGTCGCCCCGAAGGTCGCCGGGCGCTGTCGTCCCTGCCGCTAGTCATGCCGACCTGTAGGCAACGCTGCCACCTCTGGCCCGAAGAAATCAGGGTCGTCGTTGTCGGACGTGGACTGCCCGAAAGGCGTCGCTGGCTCCCTGCGTTGCGCTGCCACCGTTGACGTTTCCCTGTCAACACTTCCGGCTGAGCTGCCCTTGCATGGCACACTTGTTTAGAACTAGGGTTGGCAAAAAAACCCATGGGTAGGGGTACGGGTACGGGTCGCAGTTCATGCCCGTGGGTTTTCGGGTTTGGGTACCTGATAATTTCGGGTCAGGTTTGGGTTCGATTTTGTACCCATGGATACCCATGGGTTACCCGAATTTCCCCACAGACAGGTGGGCCCATGTATCTGGATATATATACAGAGCTGAAAAGAAACCCTAATCAACCCCCACAGCCCCACAGCCCCAACCCCACCCCCACAGTTGCCGTCGCCCCTTCCTTCCCCTGGACTTTCCCCGCCTCGTGCCTCCATCCAGATCAGCGCCGGCGCCGACACCGCCCTCCGCCTCTGATTCCTCCCTTGACCCGCCCTCGCCTCCACTTCCCGTCCGTCGGCCCGCCCTTGCCGCCCGCCCGACGCCGCCTTCGCCTAACGCCGCCCCCCGCCTTTGCCTCTCCATCTGGCGGCCACACGCGCCCCTCCTCCACCTGACGCCGAGCCGCCCCTCCCTTCTCTCTCGTCGGCGGCCACACTGCGCTGCGCCTCGCCTCTCTCTCTCTCCTTCCTCTCTCTTCGGGTTTGGGTACCCATCGGGTATCGGGTACCCGTCGGGTTCGGGTATGGACGCGGTTTTGTGCCCGTAGGTTTTTTCGGGTTCGGGTATGGACGGTACCTTCGGGTTTCGGGTTCGGGTTCGGTTGAGGTGTACCCGGAGTTACCCACCCGATTGCCATCCCTATTTAGAACCAGTAGTCTTGTTTATTATTGCTGCTGATTGGTGCGACCGGCTAGGATTTTGGGAACCCTAGCCGACATTTTCGAATAGGCCCAAAGACCCATCCCAAGTTGATGCCAAAAGGTTGTGAGATACACCGTGCCCATGAAGTTTGGCATAGAGAAAAAGTAGTGGTTTACTCCTAAAATGACACGATAATTGCATGAGTGGTCCTCTGTGGAATATTTCTATTATAGTCCCTACACTTCTAGGTATCACAGAATTTCTTTTGTTTTTAGCAATTTTGTACTTGGTGCTTGTTATCTGTTGTGGCTCTATACTTGTTAATCCTGAAGATTTTAAATAAAATCCTAGAACTTGATTTTACGTAACATTGAGAGGTTGTGGTAAGCTACATCTGTTTTGTCACCAGCGCCAGAAGTCGCTAGTACATACCAGCTGCTATGTATTGATGTGACACCACTTCAATCACACCTCTATAAGAAGTATTGTCACCCGAAGTTGACTAGCCCTATGATTGTGTTATTTGGCATACATTAAGGTTATTGTTATGATTCCCGAAGAATAGTAAAAACCATGCAGATTATCAAATATTGTCGCGTTAATGCTAAACCTGAATTTTAATGTTCCAAATTAATTTGATAAATGGTATGAGTAATTGGGTCAAAAATTGGGCAATAATATAAGTAGCGAGACTTAGAAACCAACAAGTTTTTGGGACAAACGATGACCCAGCGTGGGTGTGCGGCCGTCTAGAGCAAGAGCTAGGTGAAGAAAAGTATAAGTCTGTACTCATTGCATATAAATAATAGACCCCCTAATTAAGTTTACTGCATAGAATCAAGTATTTCCTAGATAATATCACCACCAAGCATACGTTTGGGCTACCACCAAAAGTTGGGGATTTGGACCAGAAGTTTCATCAATCTTGTGCTCATTAAAGGGATTTTATAAGTATGATAATAATAAAAATCGAATTTCGGCATTAGGGGGAGAGAAATGCCCATACTTGTAATGCTACGAATGATCTTCTACTGTGAAGATTCACGCATAAACTAGAATTGACTATTGCTCTTGCACGCCAGAAGCCAGGAGCCTCTAGTTGCTCTTGGATGCCAGAAGCGAGGTGTCTACTTCCGTACGCCAGAAGCGAGGAGCCTGCCAGATATTTTAAGGAGTACCATTTTCCTAAAGTAAGTGAGTCGCTAAGAGTGGAATACCCTAGGTTAAATAGTATACCCATCTTTGCAAGAACAACTTAGTAGGTCATGATCTCAGTTTGCGGGGACGTCTGCGAGCCTTAGATCCAATGACACTAGTCAAATAATTGTTTACCACTCCTTGTATTCTCCTGATGAGAAATCTCCTTGAAGGTGACAGGCCTCCCAAAGAGGATCATCCCAAAGGTGAGTACCCAGTAAACTAATGCGAGCATATTACAGTGCTGGGAATGCGGAACGACCGAGAATTTTTGTTTTGGGAAATAGCGAAATTCTTGTTAACATTGAGACATACTCAATTACGAGATGTGGAGAGAAAGTTGTCAACAAATTGTTACCTCTAAATGTTTCTATGATACGGATCCAGAACAAAGTCCATGCATAGTGCCTGAAATGCTTATATCAGGTTATATATATAGCAAACAACTGAGGTTGAACCATGCTAGCTCAATACAAGCCTTAGAGCAAGCGGAGCTCTTATTTGATGGGTCATTATATGTATAATGAGGTGATGAAAGCTATGACTCAAAAAGGTCCCTGATGAGACCGATGTTCTCCTATTATATATTGACATTGTTCCGCCATATGATTAGCTCTGGCAGATGATATGAACAAATATGCAGTTAATGGATTTTGAAAATCTGTTGAGATCCTAGAAGGACTCATTGTTCCTTGTGATATAGGATATAAAAATCGTGACATATATGTAAAGCTCGTATCTAATAATTCTTCTAGAAGTAAGATTACTTTCCTAAAGAAAGAGTGATTACCAGTCAAATTTAATTTACACCAATGTTCCCTACAAGTGGACAATGACCCATTAATACCCGGTAGTGTTGAAATGAGGAATTTAAAGACTAAAAGTTCGCCACATGAGCACTTGTAAAGTGCACCTCCGACCAAAAGTCAGGAGAGTGGTAGTGTCCTCTAGTACCCTAAAATTACGACATAAATGGGTGTTAATGGCAAATTGATTAATCCCCTGAATACCAAGGTAAAACTGGTTATAGTGGTACAACCATATGTGTAAGACCTGCTAGATAGGCTACTTGGTTGTTGTTAAACCACTTACAGATAATTGCAAATACCAAGACCTAGAAGGTTTAATAAATTATATCCAGAAGATATATGTTGTTGCTATTTACTTTACATCATCATCAGTGGCTTCCACGAAGGCAAAAACAGTCAATGCATATCCATGTCAGCAAAAAAAAACTTCATAATACGGTCAAAAGACTAGTGTCCGTTTTTGAAATTTCATAACTAATTAAGGCTCCGTTCTTTTCAACTTAACGTCTTAACAGCTTAACAACTTATGTACGTTTTGAAAAGATATATACTTTCAGTTTTTTAGTCCATTTTTTCGCCATCTCATAAGTGTGTCCTACCGCTTAAAAAAACAAGTCAAACAAAATGGATACGAATCTCGAGACTACCTCAAGAAGATTTCGAAATTCAAACATTTTAACTATTCAGTTGTTCAGCCTTTTAGATCAACTCAAAAGAACTGAACCTAAGGCCTTATTTGTTTCAACTTAAATTAAATTAAATTAAAATTAGTTATTTTTTATAAGCCACATTATGTAATACTTTGTAGTCATTTTTTGAGGATTTTTAAATAGTTTTTCAGAGTTCACAAAATATTTTTTTATAATTTTTGAGCTCTTTGAAACTTCTTTCTAGGAATCACAACTTTTTAAATTAAATTTGTTTGTAACTTTTAGCTAAAACCAACAAGGCCTAAATCTTAGGGCACTTGCAATGCAGTTTTTTCACTCGTTTCTTGATATGCCATGTATGATAGATGGATGACATGTTAATTAATGTAGATAGAGAGGTTTCTTACTTTAAAAACTATTTCTACGCTAATTCCAAAGCTATAGAATTGATGCGCAGAGAGAATGTGTCTTTGATAAAAGGATAAAGTATTAACGCTGAAAATGATATTAACACACAATGCAATGGAAACACCATTTCTTTTATAATTTATAGGTAACATGTCATCTATATAAATGATGTTTAGAATTTTTGTGTTGAAACTGCTCTTATTTTGGAGTTCATGGATTAAATTGGCGACGAAGTGATTTTCAAAAGAAGAAGAAGGATTTTTTTCATACATGACATTACAAAGTTCGATTATTTCGAATATGCCATTACAAAGTCGATATTATTATACATACCACTAATTTTGCAACTATCTATCACAGATGCTATTGTGAGGCTTTTTTTGGTATTTTTTATTTTGTACGTGAGCCAAATATGCAAGAAATATATTAAATACACGTGGGCTCACATGTCATCCTCTCCTCTTCTTCTTCCTTCTTCCTCCACTGCTCTCTCTCTCTTACTGGCGCGCTGCCGCCGTTGCCGAAGCTCGCCGCCGGAGCTCCCCAACTCGCCTCCACTGCTAGCAGCTCACCGCCGCCGCCACCTCGCTGCCACTGTCGCTCCGATCTGTCGCGAAAGGCTCCAGCCCAAGCTCGCGCGGCCATAGGCTTCTCGTCGATGAGCAAGCAGCAAGTGCTGGATGCCGGTGAGGAGGACGGGGAGGAGGTGATGGAGCTCATCCCCGGCCTGCCCGAGGAGGTCGCCGAGAAGTGCCTCCTCCACTTGCCCTTTCTCTTAGACACGCCGGCGAAGTCGCCGGTGTTCCCGCCAGCGGCGTCGACTCCTCGTTCGTCTTCAACCCCGTCTCACGCCGCCTCTAGTGCCAGGCGCTCGACTCCTTCTCCCGAGGGTGGCTACTGCCGCCGCCCGTCCTTCCCGGTGACGGCGACGGCGCTCCGACGAGGTGACAACGGCGGCACGGCAGCGGCTCGAGAAGAGAGAGAGAGAGAGGGGTGGGAGGAAGAAGAAGAGAGGAAGAAGAGGGAAAGAGGAAGAAGATGAAGGCACGAGGATGATAGGTGGGCTCATGTATTTTACCGTGTATTTAGATCGTGTATAAGTTGAAAATGTTTTGAAAAAATCAAAAATGGCATCCTTAATAGTTTGTTGAAAAAGTGGTATCAATATAAATATACGTTTTATAATGGTAAAACTGAATAAATCGATCTTTTGGCAGGTACGAAAAAAAATCCGAAAAAAGAAAGAAAAGCCTCGAGAGGAAGCAGAAATGCAGAATATACGCAAATTCGGCGATACAGCTTCAGTGAAAAGTGTGTCCACTGTCGGGGTTTTGTCCAAAGGAATGCAATAGTGCAGCTCACAATTTAGCTAAGCTGGGTGCTTCTCACGCGGTGGGAAGCGCTACCATGTGGCTGGAAGATTTTCCCCTTGACTTATCTGTTGAGCAACCAGCGGAGTAACCAGCGGAGTCTGGGTGCTAAAGTGAGGGATCCTCACTTTCTTCAAAAAAAAAAAAAAAAAAAGTGTGTCCACTGTCCAGCCCCAAATCCCGATCTCAACATTGGGCATCTAGCGGTCACGCCCTCGGCCGCCGCCGCCGCCGCTGTGGCGCTGTGGCATCCCGCACGCCTCCATTTGCCAAACTCCGGTGACCGTAAGTGAGGTGAAGGAGGGGGTTGCTGGAGGATTCTTTCAGAAAAGTAGGCGCGAAGTCGTCGTCGTCGTCGCCGTCGCGTCGGAGAAGATGATCCTTCCACTGGCGAAGCTCGGGACTCTGGCGCTGAAGACGATGGCGAAGCCGATCGCGAGCAGGCTCAAGTCGGAGGCCAGCCGCCACCCCAAGTTCCGGCAGCTCATCATCAACCTTGCCCAGGTGCAGTTCTGGCCATCTCCCTGCCCCCATTTTCTTCCTGTTCACCTCATCGCACACACCGAAACCATTTACTGTGTGTAAATTGTGGCTGCGAAGGATAAAAGAGGGCTTCTGCCATCTACCATTATTGTGTGCAAATTGTGGCTGCTCAGCATAAAAAGAGGAGGGGGGGGGGGGGGGTGGGGGGTGGCGGTTCCATCTAGGGTTTGTGGTTTTGGGCTTTATGGTCGCCTACTCCCTGCTTTAGCTACCCGCTCCATGGTTGCATACTTGCATTGCCTATGATATGTAAATTCTCGACTAACGGAAATTCTTTGTTTGCTAAATACTTCCTGATGCTAATCCTACTTTGTAGCTGGCTCTTTGTGCGGTTAATTTTAGGTCAATTTGCTGGCTTTGCTTGTATTTTACCTCGTTGTCATTTCTTGGGTTCCTGGTTAGGATACGCAGGATGCAATTTGTTCTGTAGGATAATAGTTTACTGATGAATGACATATTGGCATGGCAGATTTATGGTTTTGAATGTTCTAGCTGTGCATTTGACTTGCAAATATGGTCACTGCGGAAATATGCCATTCTTAAAAAGAAATAGGATTGGCACTTCACGATTTCAATCCGTGCATAAAAAGTTGGGAGCTTAAATTTGCAATGCTAGTTAAATGATTAAATCTCTAAGAGATACCGTTAACCAACGAGAAGTCCATCAGCTTCTCATGGTTAATTTCCAGTTTCACGAGAACCACAATAACATGAAACTGCTTCAGCAGTATTTCCATTTCTTACTGATGTGCATTGGATCCAATCGTATTGGAAACATCCTTTTGTTAATGATGGTTTTTGTTGCAATACACTCCAGGATTCAATAAATTTTGCTGGTATTTCTTGTTTCTAGCCATATAAATTCTTTGGCACTGCATGGAAATTGACCGGTTACTGCCTTTGTTACTGGAGACCAGCCAACAGTGAACCAGGACCAATCTTGAAATGTAATTTTTTGGACTATATATCTCCATTCCCCCTCCTGACTTGAACCAATTGGTGAATTCTGCGCTGATGATGGATTAAGAGTTGAGATATTGATAGCATATACTGCTATTGTACAATTGGCTGTTAGCACTACAATTTAACGCTAGCAACTCACAGACTACCTATATGGTTGGCATCACAAAAATGGCTTTTGGTGATACTAGTTTTTTTATCGTACTGTTATTATCTTCTCTATCCTTGAAATCCTTATTAAGGGGGTTCTCTTTCCAACATCAAAATGCCATGCAAAGAAACCAGCAAAATGAAGATTTTTCAAATAGAAATCCTTAGATGTGTCCATTGTTTATAAAATAGTATTTATGGAAATATAATGAAAAGAATTAGTGTCGGTTGTCATTGAGCAAAGAGCATACATCTAAAACAAGCATGATGTCTGATTTAAATAGTGTAAGCAAGTGGTTATGGTGTCCCATTGGATGGAGGTGGCTGTCCACAGGCAGTGTGCTTGGAGGAATGGCGGCATGCATGGAGTAAGTGATGGCCGGAGCGGTGTGCAAGGAGGAGGCAATGCCACAGAAGGCCAAGGCATGTGGGATTGATGCGGCGGCGCACAACATGAAATGAGTTTGGAGAGTCCGTGAGTGGGAGCTCGAGAGTTGCAGCCAGAACAGGGAAGGTTTGTAGTATAAATAATTTTGGTTGGCTAGACATGTTTGCCAATTATCACAGTGATCTGAAATGTGTAAGTCCATATGGCGATTTATACTAGCTAAATTAAGCTACTATGTGGGTATTCTGTGACCACTTGCATCACTATGTCTACATCCCGTGTGTCCATATATTCATAGCTATTAACTAATATTGTATATTGATACTTCAAAATATGTTTTGCAGATTTATGGTATAATATTTTATTGTGAGGCACTTGGCACACGACATGCCTGTCTATTGCATTTGTGTATGCCTGTATGTTGTTCAGTGTTTGGCTTAGTGGACTTGATGAAAAAACTAGTCCTCTAGAGTACATTATAAAGGTCTGCCTCATAAAAAAGATGAAAAAACTAGTCCTTGGCGACAAGAAGAAAGTGCCCAGGCCATGGTGGCTTGCCTAACTGTTTATGCGGTGCTTTCATACCATCATCTTAGTAGTTAGTACTCCCTCCGTCCCAAAATATAGGACGTATAAAAATTTTCATCAAGATCAAGAAATGGTGTTTAAGAGAGTAAATCATCTTTAATTATCTCATTACTCGAAGCATGCATCTCCTTCCCATACACTTAATTAATAGTTTTAATAGCTAAAGCTAGCAAAAGCATGCACTTTATAGTGTGAATAGCTTAACTATGAGTTGCTTGTCTTTCCTAAGGAAATAATGGGAAGACGCCTTATATTATGGGACAACTCAAAAAAACTTATGCGCCCTATATATTGGGACGGAGAGAGTACCTCTGTACCACCGTGCATCCATTCTGTCAGCTTATGGTAGACACCAAGGCACTATATAACTCTTAGTCTGGGAACATAAACCTTCCTTTCACAACTTTCATGTCTATTTCTGTTTTTTGCCGCTATTTTGCTATGATAATTTTTCTTGTCACATACACCTATTGTAGGCAAATCACCGCATTTCCACAAACATCCAAAGAAGAATATATGGTCATTCAACTAATGTTGAGATTCGGCCATTGAATGAGGAGAAAGCTGTTCAAGCGGCTGCTGATCTTATTGGGGAGCTCTTTGTTTTCTCGGTATCCACTAAGTCATAACTGAATATAATTTATGAAACTTATTGTGCTTTGCATGTTTCTGCGTATGCCATAATACTTGAACTTGTTTGCAAAAAAATTAACTTGCATTGTTAAAATACCTCCTGATTTTTCAGGTAATTGATCTCTTAGTACAAATCTTGAGTTTCTATATGAATACTGTGTTATGTCAATATTATTAGGAGGAGAAGATATCCTTGAAACAAATGTAGACTGAATAATTCTTGTCGGTTAGATAGAATGCATGGGTACATTTTGGATAATGCTGATCACGCACCTTATGCTATGTTCACATGGTTTGGTTATCATTTTTATTGGTCATTTGCTCAAATTTAGCAAATATTGTGTAGTAGGTTGCTGGGGCTGCTGTTATCTTTGAGGTTCAAAGAAGTGCAAGGTCAGAGGCCCGGAAAGAAGAGGCACGTAAGAAGGAAGTTGAGGTAACAGCTCTGGCACATCACAAGTTTTGTATTATTTATCAGTTTCCAGAAAGTTCTGTATTTCTGTTAGCTTCCCTTATTTCAGACAATTGAGTCAAATTCATGTATACATTCATGATTTCATGGTTAGAAATGTTGATATATTAGGAGTCCTTTATCGTACTAGGATAGATTAGATTATTTGCCCTTATCTGGGCTTTCCTGTCTTATTTAGGCTTCTCATGTATGTTATATATATCGGCTATTCCTAACATGGTATCAGAGGTAAGGTGCTTGAAACCCTAGCCATCGCCATCTTCCGCTGCTACTGCCCCGGGAGGAGCAATCTCCGATCTCGGGGACGGCCATCTGTCTCGTCAAAAACAATAATCATCGTCACTTGTGCCCAAGGATCTGCTTGTTCCACGCTGTTGTGGGTTTTTTAAAGTCCAATCTGCAGTGCCTCTTGTCGTGCTTGTCATCACCGCTGCATGTGGATCTGCTCATCCTCATCATCCACTGCTCTGCCCATCCGGATCTGTGTTGCTGCTGGTCATCTGCAGTTCTGCCATTCGGATTGATGTCACGGCTCATCGTTTGAAGCTCTGTTGTCATATGGGTCTTTGTTACCGATCTGTTTTGGGCTGCTGCTTCCGGCGACCTTGTACATGGTCGTGTTGCTGCAGCCAACGACACCCTTGCTGCCTTGATGCCTTCTTCCCTTCTGTGATTGCTGCCTTCCATGCCGGTCTCCGAGTCCTCCCTTCTTTGTCTAGCCGTTGCTGCCTTGGGTCTCCTTTGCCCAAGTGCAACACAAGGCTTACTTGTGCATTGATGCTTCATATGGCTTGCACTTCTGGACCAGCAGGCCTTCCTATGGGAGTTTGGAGGCAGTGTTTATTTTCAGATGGGTTCCACCGTTGTTGTTGCTGCTCATCTGCATCGATCCAGCGGGTTTTTGCGTGATTAATGTGCTACCACCGCCCGGCCATATTCGCAGTGCCTGGCGTTGGTCGTGATCTGCTGTGGTCGCCTCATTGTCGCCGCCCTTGATTGCTGCAGCTTTTGTTGTCGCTGCATGTTGCCGAGGGGGGTCCTCCACGGCTGCAATGTCGTCTTCGTTGTTCGTCCTCGTGGAACCGCTACCCGTTCTTTGACCAACTCATTTGCAAGACATGGACTTCGGTTTTATCTTCGTATTCCGTTCAAATGCAACGCTTTTGTATTCGCCTTGCATTTGAGGGGGGTAATTTTCTTTTTGTTATTATCTTTCAAATGCAATGCTATTGTATACGCCTTGCATTTGAGGGGGGTGTTAGAGATATATTAGGAGTCCTTTATCATTTTAGGATAGATTAGATCTTTTGCCCTTATCTGGGTTTTCCTGTCTTATTTAGGCTTCTCATGTACGTTATATATACCGGCTCTTTGGCCTCATGTCAATACACAAGTGCTATTCCTAACAAGAAAATGAATGCAAAACACATTTGGCTCATTCCTATGTCAAAACAGGGATTGATTAACAAGATTACTAACTTATCTTATTCAGCAATCTAGAAGAGTCAATCAACCAAGCAATCATTTAGTGAAAACTTCAACAGCAGCTAGTCCAATAGCTCCTTGAGCCAAGTTTGTCGTACACATTGTAGAGTAAGATACTTTGTGATGAACCCCCTTTCCCACATGGCCACACGTACAAGATTGTTAGCGTAATGAAAGACCATAGGACTTGCACCAATATAGATTGTTGTCTACAATCTTCTTTAAACTATGGTGTGAATCTTTTCGCCTTGTCTTAACTTATAAGATAAGGCGAAAAGAATGACACCTAAGACTGGTAGTGCTGTTTTTTTTTTATCTTTCCATGGTTGGAACCAAGAGTTTTGTCAAGAAGTTGCTTATGCAGAGAGTGAATTCTGCTTTACCTCAAGATCTTTATATTTGTCTAGAGTGATTTGATCTTTTAGGCTTTGAGCCTTTGGCCGTGAACTTCTGTAAGGCAACATATCCTATGCAATCTCCCTACCCGTGCACTCGTGCAATTGTCACACATTGGTCCTTCGATCTGAATCCGGCGGCATTTGTTACAACAGCTGACCATGTTACACCAGCTGATCGTGTCTATTACCGCAAGAAGCATTGAGTTATTTGAGTCTTTGTTAGTCTGTTAGTTTAGTCGTCATTAGCCATTGGTTTCTTGTTGCTTTCTGTTTTCTGTTTTTCTGGTTTTTAGCCAGCTGAGGCTGCGCTGGGAATAAGGAGAGTAAGTTGTGTAAGCGTCGTACTACTTAAAGGAATGATAAACCCAGAAAATGGCATGCTTGTTATGCCACAAATCTAGCCTCAGGCGGTGCCTCCAAAAACAGCCAAATCTGCTCGTTCGTGTGTCGTTGCGGCGAGTTCGTCATCTTCGGCCACCCGTTCTAGGTTGCAGCCGGGCACCCATGCTTATGAGATAGCTCACCCCTAGCTAGCTCGTAACACAAATGAACTATATCAACGCAAGTCTGCCAGACTCCGGAACTTTGGCACTTTGCCCTGCATCTATGCAATGGTTGAAAGCAAAGACAGGTGGAGCCAAATACTTATCTATATTACGGTACCAATTTGAGTTTAGATCTCCAGGTTCAACAATAGTAACTTGAGTAGTGAACTTGTATATCCCAAATGGAAGTGAAGTTCATACAGTTTGCTGTCTTAAGCAGTTACTTTTTGTTGACAATTTATTATGGGTGTATTTGTCCTGATGATGATTTACCCGACGCTTCCCAAGCTCAATTAATATATTTTTATAGAGCTGATGATGCTTACACGATCATGTTTCCATGTCCTTTATAGATACCAATAATTTTGACATGGGTATAGCTTACAATTTGCTAATTTTACAATGCATAAATCAAAAACATAGAAAAAGTAATCCCCTATGGCATCTAAAAGATCATATCTAGTCAGGTTCAGGGTCTCGGGGAAGCTCACTATGAATATTGAACTCAGCATGTTTATTGCTAGCCTCATTCCAACACTATAGCGTCTGAGCTACATGCTCGTAGCATTTAAGCTGCATGCCTGTGCTCAGTGACGAGTGATGACTAGCTAGTGCCAACATTGAACATTGTTCACATGTGTTTACTAATGAAAATCTGCAAACCATATACCATCTTTTCATTGTCAGATCTTTTTTGAATTATATATCTAACTCAATTGTTTTCTGCTTCAGAAAAGTCTAACTCAATGACCTTCTGTTTTGCTGTCTACTATATAACTAATTCATGTTATCTATTTTGTGTCAATAATCTCCACATTTGCATGAGGATATAAATCTGCTTCTATCTTGAAGGCATTGAGGCAAAATGAGGATCAGCTGGCTCTTGAATTAGAGACCCTGAAGCATAAGATTAGTGAGTTAGAACGCCTCGCCAACTCACGAGGTCTCTCTGGAGTTCTTTTCAGAAGTAGCGTACCAGACCAAACGAAGGCATCATGAACAGTTTGATTAATCAAAACAAATCTCACTTCAGGGACAGAATTCTAACCAAGGGAATCAATATTACCTGTGTTGTTTGTAATATTGCACATCTACGTGCAGATTTTGAACACCCATCCTTGTATTATTCTTGCCTAGCATATGGGTAAGATTCCATAGGAAGTTGCTTTGAGTTTTTAATGTGTTGTACGTGAGGCTGTTTCTACTCATCGACCAAAAGCCTGGGGGAAATATCTATTTGACCCTTAAACTAGCGTAGTTGTACCAAATTGAAACCTAAACCCAAATAATGGGTCTAACTAGTCACTTAACTATTGTATTGGGCGTGACGAGTCCTTTTCAACACTGTTTGAATGGTTATAGGTGATGTGGCAATCTATGCGTCTTTAAAGGGTGATGCGGCGTCATTACGGCAAATGAAGTGGCATCATATGTGGATCGAATGTGAAATAAAATTTGACAATTCCTAATGTATTTAGGCCCATATGTTATACTAATAAATCACCCTTTGTCCCTGTCCTCTATCTTCTGCTCTCTCCCCCTTGCTTTGCCCCAATCTCATCTTGCTCTCTTTTCTTCCTCAACTATGCCTTTTGTTGAGACACTATTAACTCAGTGTGAGAACTGATCGAGAGAGACATGTAAAAGAGGAAACTGCTTTTTATTTCTTGTGATGAATTGTACAATCAACTCTCTTTACAAATGGGGAAACTCCCCTTTATATAGAGTAGGGAGAGAGACAATGAAGGGATGCCTCCAAGCGGCATCTCTAACTCCCTTGCTTGAAGGTTAAGCAACTATTAATTTGTCCACTTAATTAATTTCTTAACACTCCCTCTTGGACAAATTACTTGTGGAGATGCGTCTTTAAAAACTCCTTCTGAAAACCCTGTGGGAAAAACAGATAGAGAAAACAAGATTGTCTAATATACATTTATATTTCCAAAGGTATATTTTTCGTTAGGATATCATCTTATTAAAACTCATCCAAAAACCCAATGGGAAAATGGATAGAGAAAGAGTACATTGCATATACTCCCTTTAGTAAATAACTTATATGCACGTGCCTCATTAAAAACTCCTCCAAAAACCCATTGGAACAAAATGGATGGAGCAAAAAATGCACCGCATATGAATACTTGTATTGCAATATTGCCTCATTAAAAACCTTGTCATGAGAAAACCTTTAAAGGAAAAACTCATTAAGGAAAAGCAATGGGTTATAGTTCAGACGTTTTCTCCCCCTGAACTCTGCAATATGAAGTTATCTCATTCCAAATAAGAACTTAGTGAATAAATCTCTCATAGATAATTCACATAACTTCATCACCCTTTCAGAGTGTGTGCAGAGCAATATATCTTATTATATTGCCTTTGTATAACCCTTTTCATTTATACAATACAAGATATATTATCTTTGTAGATAATAACACAATACCAATTGCATTAAATTTTACATGACTCCACATATGACAAACCATTTGTTCTAACCATATTTATTCATGTGGTATCTTATATAATGCAATACCATTTGGTAAAAATGACCGTTAGGTCTATTTACATGATTTCATGTCATACCACCATATATCCAATATAAGATTTGACATTATGCGGATTACACAGATTTCTAAAAACCCGTGCACCCTTTTCATAGTTATGTCTTGATTCTGTTAAAACACTTTTAGTACTATGGAGATATATGAATATTATTTTAATGGTAGTCCATTTTCTCAAAATGGAAACTGCATTAATTTACTCGATAATTTACACCGATTTAACGATCAGGCCTGATGCATTAATGCTCTCAGCATTAATAGTAGGAACTTTATGTCCCAACGACATCTTCATATTTCACTCCAAAACAAATCTCACATAACTTGTAGATATAACATATCAAAACTATAAGGTTTTGATATTTCATAACTTTCTCTTAGTGATTGAATACCAATCAAAATAGCCTGATTTTCAGGACTTACAACACATGGTTGTATCACTCATAGAGCAAAGTATAACCAGCCTTTTTAGGGGATTTCACTAATCACACCAATTCATTTAATACCTCCAAGGTATTAGAGGATATAGCCATTCTCATATTCTATATAAGAGATGCACACTACATCACATGTGCTTATATGACTATATTCAAAATCCTCATTTTATTCCATCGGGTCATGATGGGTCATCATCCAACTTATATGGATAATTGGTGTATTTTGACTGGTAAATATTTTCCTTTATAGAAAAATCACTTTTCAAAACTATACTTTCCTTTTGAAAGTATCATTCTTCCATAAAACACTCTTTCTCCAAAAAAGATGTTATCACATTTAGGAAGGTATTATTATTCTTAAAAAAAACTATATTGTATGAGTCTCAAGCATATATATGTCGCAATTTTCTATTTCTTTTCATAAGAAACTGTGAATCCATCAAGGATATCACTAAGGATTTTTCAAATCCATTTACTGCATATTTTTACATGCCATATGCCAGATTTAATTTATAATGGAACATTTTGCATATGAGAATAATAGTCTCTTATGGAGACATTTGAACCATAGCCTTTATCACCATATTATTTGTGTAATGACCCATGAAGTCTTAATAATTTTAAAACTTATAGCTATCATATGGTTCAACCTCAGTTGCTTTCTCAAGCCCGATATGCATACTTTATGTGAATATGCTATGGACTTTGAATTCCAGATCTGTACTTTAGCAACCTTTGGAGGTAATTTGTTGACAATATCCTAATTTATAAGGATATCTCAAAATTAACCAGAATTTCGTTATTTCCCAAAAACGAAGATTCATGGTTGTTCCATACTTCTAGCATTATAATATGCGCGCATTACCAAGCTAGAATTATTATATTCACGATGATCATCTTTTAAGGAGTATTGTTTTGACTAAGTCATTAGATCTAAAACTTGCAGGCGTCCCCGCATATTTAGATCATTGACTAACAAGTCAATTTTCGCAAAGATGGAAATACTATTATCCCGGGGTATTCCACTCTTAGCGATCCATTTACACTATACTAAATGGTAACTCCAAATTTCTAGCAAGTTCTCTGTTCATATCAAAATAAGAGAATAAACTTTACTAGAGTGCGTAACTATTGATTAATATAAAGATCATTTCTCTAATCCTTTTCTTTAGAGAAATTATCAAGGCATTTAAATCTTTGGGCATTTCTCCCCCTAATGCCGAGATGTGATCTTTATTAACAACATACTCTCTTAATCCCCTTTAGTGGACATAAGATTAATGAAATTCATATTCAAAAATCCTCAAATAGCCCTAATTTTGTATGTTGTAGTGGTGATGTTAAATGAGAAATTTATATCTCCACGCACTCATAATAAATCAGGGGGTCTGGTTTATATGTAGTGAACTAGACTTTCACAATGCAGTATAATCACATAAAACTGCATTATCTCATGTTTAGTGAGTTATCCCATCAACCTTTTGGGATAATATACTCGACAAGATACCCACAAAAGAATATTTAGTCGAAAGAAAATTTTTAATCTAGTTACTTACCATCTATGCCCATTATTTGACCCAAGCACTCATACCATTTTATCAATTATTTTGGGTCACCAATTAATGCGACATGGTCATGACTAGTATTCTTACTAGTTATCAACATAAACTTTCAAATGCTTATTTTAAGCATAAATAATGCTGATATATTGAACATGACCAAATTTAATCTGCATTGGAATATTGTTCCCAGAACAATTTGAACAATTTGATAATTACTTATATGCCTCAAATGCACAGTGATTAATGAACCGTGCCATGATCACCCATGATCATATTAATTTGATATACATGTCATGTTTGATAATTTTGGGAATCCTTTGTTCCATACAATTGAATATGACGTACAAGTCATAATACACATGTAACTATTTTTATGTAGTTAAACATATATGTGCGCTTATGTCACATAACAGTGACTAATATATTGCCAAAAATAATATCAATCATCCACTACGTGGATATAAGCAATATAATAAATGACATTTATCTGTATCAACTAGATACAAACAAAATCATTTAATTATCTCCCAAAATGACCTTAATATGCATTTTCAAAGGAAAATCTCCAAGATTTCTATTATCATAAGCATATTTTACAATGCCTTTCAAATAGGATATTATCGATATAAACATCTTTGATAATATGTGTAATATGCTCCCCCTCTTCACGTCAATCATAAAATTTTCAAGTAATAGCATGAACAAAAGCATATGTTCAAGAATTAACTCGAAATTGTAGACATACTTTTCCTTGAGTATGAATTTATGACTTGAAAATATCATAAATATCAGATGATCATAGGCTTTATGTTGTAAAACCTATTATAGCTAGTTTAATCTAGCATGATCAATATATGATTTAGGCTATACGTACTGGTGTCACCATGAAAAATATATTTCTATTTGTCTCCAAGACATTGGTGCACACGAGTCTAACAAAATGTACTCGACATTAATCGATTCCTCTAAAAGAAAGGCAAAGTAAATGATCCAAATTTTTTGCATATAATTTCCTTTATTCCATGCAAGATTAATCATCTTACTAATGTTCTATTCATCTTTTCAAAAACGACTCTTGTGCAAAAGAGAAATAATTGAATAGAGCAATTTAGATCATCTCATGATCTAATAAGATATGGAAAAGTAAACATCCAATGTGTTAGATTTTCATTTAAATCAAGATGATATTTGTTCAACATCGTGACATAATCAAAATCTCCGAGAGATTATTTATGTCAATAATGATGTCTCAAATTATCCAATAAGAATTGGATCATAATTTTCATATACCATATGGCATTTATCACCTTTTAATGCACACTTTGTCAATTAAGACAAATGTCAGTAACATCTAGTTACATAGTCTTTTAATCAAAAGACTATTATGCATAGTGAATACAATCACATAAGATTTATCCTCTCCAAATATGCAATTTGGACATTGAGTTGTCGTTTATGACAACACAAGTGACTGTTATAGTCAATTTGCATAGTCAAAAGATATCTTTTGACAAATATGGTCATGACAATTTGAGGATTTTTCTCAGCCATGGACCAATTGCCAATTAAAGTGACTTAATATCCAATTTGCCAAATAACTCTTTGGCAATCATGATATCCACCAATAAATAGGCGAGTGACATCAATATCAAAATCATGATAAAGGGGATCACAATGATGGGTGTAGACCTTAATATGGCTGCGGGAAATATTTTATCACCACCATTATTAATGGGCTCCGCACCAAAAAGTAGTCACCAATCAAAATCAAATAATTGGCAATCATATTATAAAAAGAAAATCCCAATAAAATATTTGGAGGTATTTGCCAAATATTTCATCAAAGAGAGATGATATTTACATGTAACGTACTACAGGTATACTACCTGTCCGTACCTTCTAGTTACATGAAATGAGTGTAATATGGACATACTCAAAATTATCCCATCCAAGGATAGTATTTTTCGGAATTTTTCTTTCAATTTTCGGGATATTTCCGATGTCATTGGTTTGATGGAAAATAGAAAATCCATCAATAATCTCAAAAATTCATAATACTGAAAATTAACCATAAAAATGGTTCCCATAATTTTTTTTCATCATTTTTCCTAATTTTCGCATTTTACACGATGAAGGTAATCACCGGTTGTCTTGCAACTAGTGTAGACCTCTCAGTAGTGAGCGAACAAATCACTGCTGTATACATGGACTTCATCCCCAATGGAATGAGCGACACTATAGTTGCAGCCAATGCAATAGACTCCACTACCTTGTGCTTTCACCAATGCATAGAAATTAATCATCGAATTGAATGTAAACCAATGACATAAACGCAGTGCAAAATTAATCAATGGTGCAGACCTTTGCTTATGGGCGAGGTACTCTCGCTATGGCCCGGCCATAGGACCCATACTAAGAAGGTAATCACCAATAAATATGCAAATACAAAATTAAATGGTGTAGACCTTGACATTATGGACGAGCTACTATGGACCGGCCATAGGACCCATACTAAGAAGGTAATCACCAAAAATATGCAAATGCAAAATTAAATGGTGTAGACCTTGACATTGTGGGCGAGCTACTCTCACTATGGCCCAGCCATAGGACCCATACTAAGAAGGTAATCACCAAAAATATGCAAATGCAAAAGTTCTGCAAATTTTAGTTAAAATAAAATAACTAAAATAATAATCAGTGCAAAACATAATAAACTGATGTAGACCTTTTAGCAATGAGCGGGATACTCCCTCCATGGACATAGATATGCCATAGGACTTATGCCTTGTGCTAATTTTAGCACTTAAGGTTATCGTCAACATAATTTTATAGCAATAAATTATGTAATTCAAGTGAAGTAAATAACTTAAATCATAAACAATGCAGAATATAATAAAGTGACGTAGACCTTGTAGCAATGGGCGAGATACTCTCACTATGGACATAGATATGCCATAGGACCCATGCCTTGTGCTAAGCTTAGCACTTAAGGTAATCGTTAACTACATCGTATGAAACATAAATGCTAGAAAATTAAATTCAGAAATAATAACCCCAAGATGTAAATAACTGCATTTAAACACATTAACATTGCGATTGTCAATATTTAGGGTAAAATCGCAATATATGCAGTAAAAATATCTAATTACAGCATCTATATGCCGAATTAAATGTATTTGCAAATTTTCAGAAACCCCGAGGGCTCGTATGCAAATATTTCTTTAAAATTCAACCCCCTTTTCTTATCAGCCGGGCTGATCTGTAATTCTTCTATGCTTGCAGGGCCTTTTGCAATTTTCGGAATTTTGTATCCGTAGCCGGTTGGGCCCTTGGCCCATTTCTTTCAACCGCCAGGGGAGGCTAGGGTTCCAGCCCCAGCCGGCCAGCCCCCATGGCCAATCCGCCGCCGGTTGGCGCCACCGGCCCGAGGACCGCCCTCCGCTCGCCACCGCGCCGCCGATGGCCGCGCTGGGGAAGGCCGTCGCCGACCCGAGGCCGGCTTTGCCGGGCGACACCGTCGCTGTGTTGATGCCGCCCGCGCTGGGGGACGCCGTCGCCGCCGCTCCTCCTGGGAGCCCCGCACCGAAGGCCGCCGCTTGAAGGAGGGCCGCGCCGGGGACCGACGGCGTCTGGGCGCCACCGTCCCAGAGGCCTTCGCCTCCACCCCCTGTTGCCAGTCCGCCGCCAGTCCGTGGCTCGTGCCGACGATTGACGCCGCCACCCCGTGGCGGTTGGGGCAGAGGGCGCCACCTCCCCCCGTTGGGGCCTGCACCGGAATCTGACGCCGCCACCTCGTGGTGGTTGTGGAAGAGGAGGACGTCCCCTCTCCGCGGAAGACGAGGCCACGGCCGGCCGCCGCCGCCACCCCGTGGCAACCGAAGATGGAGGTCTCCTCCTCTGAGATGAACTCCGATGTCGTTCCGCCAAGGCGAAGTCAAGGCCGGCCGTCACATCGACCGCCAGCCCGATGCCGGAGTCACTGATGGCGCCATGGCCGTCTCAGCATAGAGCCCGGCCAATGTCAGTGACACCGAGAATTTTGGGTTATCCTGTTCCAAACAGGTACGTTTTTGTTCCCCTTCCCCATCCGTGTATGAACACAGTGAGGATTTGGGTTGGAGCGATGGCATCAAGAATTGTCTTAGCAATTGTATACAATTTTGATCATTTGATTTGCCATCATGGACTGTAATTGAGGGGAAACCCTACCGGTACCGTTCGTCGTTGTCCAGGCGAGAAACATACCCCTTCTACTAACTTTTATGGCTTGTTCTTGCCATGGATTCGCTAATCAGTGATGTAATTACTAATTAGGATAGTAGAGTTCCTTACCGTCTTTGCATACAAAAGAAACAGCAAGATTACTGCAATTGATCACTTACAGTTTGTCCTGATCTTGCCTTTTTGCATGCAGTTGGAAACAACTTTGGTTGAACCGCAACCGCAATATGCAGCAATTGATAAAGTACAGAGGAAGAACGAACAACAAACAGAGTAGCATTCGGTTGCTTCTCCCTCATCGTCTCCCTTAATCGCGATTAGGAATCATTCTCAATTCTCTTCTCACAGGATAGAGGCAGTGCTGATAACGTGTTGAGACACTATTAACTCAGTGTGAGAACTGATCGAGAGAGACATGTAAAAGAGGGAACTGCTTTTTATTTCTTGTGATGAATTGTACAATCAACTCTCTTTACAAATGGGGAAACTCCCCTTTATATAGAGTAGGGAGAGAGACAATGAAGGGATGCCTCCAAGCGGCATCTCTAACTCCCTTGCTTGAAGGTTAAGCAACTATTAATTTGTCCACTTAATTAATTTCTTAACGCCTTTGTCAACCCTTCCTCACTTCTTAGTTGGTGGCTAGGGATGGCTGCCTAGTGTAAAGCAGCGGTGGCCAATGCCTTGGTCACTGCCCTCTGCCCCTCCCCATGTAGCCTCGCCTCCATCCCAGTTGAGATTTAGGAGATGCTACGTCTACTTAGATCTACTTACGTTCATATAACATTGACGTTGGGATCCAAGAGGTCTAGGGTGTTGTCTAATCCACACCCTAGGTCATCAATTTCGTAGCCTGATGTCACCACCCTTATCGACACCTTCCTTACTCCAACGACCTCCTTCCATGCTCACCCATGCTCGATGGTGGTGTAAGTGGCAGCCAAGAGTTTGTTGGGACAATGGTGTGAGCTCGCGGTGGTCAAGTGGGTTGGGCATCATAGCCAAGAGTGAAAGAGATGAGGGAGGATAAGGGGAGGTCATTGGTCAGCTAGTGACAGCATACCCGTAAGTGGAGGTGTCCATGGGTAGGCTGTCAGGCCTAGGTGCCACATGTGTTCACCATATCTACGAAAAAAACCGCACACGTGGATGAAACCGTTGTTTGCTTGTTGAAGAACAAATTTAACCCGATATTTCAGTTTAGAGACCATTTTAATACAACGGGCATAGTTCAAGACCAACTTGATACTTTGAAATTCTTTGAAAACAGTTCCATTAATGAAAAGATTTGGTAATTGGAAAACTAAATTATGTTGAAACACTCATCCTGTAGGTTGTGTAATTAAGACTATTCTTATTTAATATGGGAATGATCTAATAGAATCATACTTTAAGATTTCAAACAGCGTGCTGCGTGAGAATGCTATTTGTATATATTTACCAAAAAGTCTTGGAGATAGCTCCATGTATTAAAGATTTGGTAATTAGAAACCTAAAATTATGTATGCTTTCCGACATTGTTCCAGCGAGTTGCAACGTGCGTGCGAACATAGATGATTTATCTACTTGTCTATGAATGATTTTTGTCAATATTGTCAGTCACTCGTTCGCATCGCAAAACGGTATAAGATCTATGCATAATCCCTTATCTGCATGGGATGGCAAGAATACAGTGTGATCTACGTTCAAATTAGCAGAGCAGAATGGTGAGCTGCATTTGAAGAGTTCCTTATCATTTGACCTATTTTTGAGAGCCGTTAAAAAAAGTTTGAGAAGGCAAAGCGTTTAATTTTTGGGACCAACGATAAATCAGAAGTCCCGAATGCAATTGTTTTTTTTAGGAGTGAGGGATCAGGAACCTTATTGTCTTAGTTAATCTGACAGTTAAGTTCCATAACTTGCAGAGTTCGAAGCAGAATGAAATGTAAGAAACAAATATTTGCACAAGACATTTGGAGCGTACAAATTACAGGAGTTCAATCTATGGAGCAAATGTAACCAGCATTGAGGCACTAAACTCTCAACTCAGCAAAGAGCAAAAAAAAGAAAAGAAAAGAACAAAGTGGCTAGAGAGTAAATAATAAATCTCTAATTACAACATTGCAATCTGAACCGATCATTAGGCCCAGCAAATTAATTAACCCAAGCAGCATGCATCTAGCGGCGACGCACAACACAAGGAACGAGAACCGCAAGAACTGCTCATAGGATCCAGCAACTCCTCTGCTTCCTGCTGCTCTTCTTCTTCGGCTTCGGCGGGCACAGCACCACTTTTATCGCGGAGTCAAACACCGATTTCACATTCTGTTCCATCAAAATATCACCGAAATTATAACTAGCTACCCGTAAATCCCACTGATCATCAGTTGCCATGATGTGTTTGGTCGAAGGGAAGTTGTATCGTGAATTAGGAACACCCCTTTAGATAACCAAATAAGATGAGTCGAAAAGAACACCCTATGGTAAATTCTCTAGTTTGGCTTTGGCTAGAGGGAAATCGAAGCGGGAAGGAAAATTTGTTACTTAGCAAAGAAATTTTCTTCACTAGTGTGTAGTGATCTAGTCAGTTTATTCCAATTAAGCCTATTAATGATATGGAGCCGATTAAAAAACAAAATTTGCTTATCCGTAGGATATAGGACTACAATCAGATGTTTCAAATTTTTTTAGTAGGATATAGGACTACAATCAGATGTTTCAAATTTTTTTAGCATATTCCAGTCTACTTTATACATGTCCTGCCCGTATGACCGGTTTCCCGCAGGTTTATGCAAGCAAAATTCAGACACGAAGTGGTCTGTACTCTGTCCTTGGTTCCCGTTGCTTCTTCCCTAATTCTCAGCTCGTACTCTTCTCAAGTCCGGATCAATGTTCAATTAAAGTACGTAGATACCGCTGTCAGACACAAGTACATAGCTACCCATCTCATCTGACAAGCGATTCAGTTTGTGAATGCTACTGTGCTACCAACTAGTCTCTGTGCGTGCATACCTGCTGCGTCTTGGAGCTGCACTCTATGTACGCCGCGGCACCGATCATCCTCTTCAGCTCCTCCCCCTGTTCATGTACGGCAGCAAGAAGCACAGCTTCTGTTACACCAAACTTTGCACTCGATGCGGATTGCCAAGTACGATGGCAGCTGTGTTGTGCGTGAGAAGACAACACAAGCCAAACCATCCAATTTAGCAAACAATTTTGTATTCTAGGTTCATCTCTTCTTTACATGTTATTTGTTTTATCCTAACATCTTATTTGTAATACATGTATCTCCTTGTCAAAGACAAGATGTTAACTCAAGAGAAAACCCCCTAAGCTTATGTACTTATTTGCTTATCTTCGGTTTCAAAAACACGAACACTTTGATTTTTTTTATCTGTTTATACTTATCTCGTTGGCACATCCAAAAGTTTTTAAAAACAAGTCAAAACTACTTCGGGAAGCTCTTGAGTTTATTTTTAGATAAAAATGTTCAAAGAAAAATGCATGAACTTCTTTTGAATAAAAAATGCAAGTCATTGTTTTGTCGAACTGACCTGTGCAGTGGAGATAGGAGCTAAACCAGGGTGTTCCAGGAAGAATTGCTTGTCCTCACGCAAGTCTGAAAACACGCAATCAAATCTTACGAGATTTCGGCGCATTTTCTGGCTTAGGTAGGATCTATAACATTACGATCCATAGCAATTAGGGTGGTATGTGATCTTTCTGACAATGTAGTCATATTTATAAAATAAACAAGAAAGATTATATTTTGTCCATGTTGTTGTCTTATATTTGGCTGAAAAAAATGTGGGCAGCTGCTTACCAAGCTTTGTTCCAACTAGTACGATAGGCACATTTGGAGCATAATGCCTCAGCTCTGGTATCCACTGTGCAATGTAGTAGTTAAAAATACTATCAAAATCAGGATTATGAATTAGGAGATCAAGATTTCCTTGGCCAAATTTTCAGGTAAAGGAATGTGAACCTTCTTGTGAATATTCTCATAGCTTGCTTTGCTGATTAGGGAAAATGCCAGCAAAAAGACATCAGCCCCTCTGTAGCTAAGGGGCCTTAGCCTATTGTAGTCTTCTTGTCCTGCAAAGGCCGAGGGCTTTTAAGAACAACAAAATCTCTCCTATCCACAGGAAACGTTATAAGGAAAATTTTCCAAATTTATTAAGATAAAGCAGAATTTCATCACGTGATAATTCATATACTGTGGGCCTTCTGACCATTTATCAAATATTTGAAATCCCAAGAAAATAAGAAATTTTAGCAAGTCATAACTACTAAAAAATACTCAACATCAAATAGACAAATACTGCTTGGCTAAAACATAACAAGGGTTACTCCCAACATTCAAGTAATTGAACAAATGTGCAGGCATTTCGGAAACCAAACGCATCAATCATCGAAACGCCGAAAGTGAGCCTACATACCAGCAGTGTCCCAGAGCCCGAGGTTCACTGTGTTTCCATCGACGACGACATTGGCGCTGAAGTTGTCAAACACCGTGGGGACATAGTCCTATCCACCAGAAAACCAAACAAGAAGAAGATTCAGAAACCAATTAAGGCCGCGGTTCCATGGCTGAGGGTTCAGCCGTCCCTCACCGTTGGAAAAGTGTTGCTGGTGTAGGAGATGAGCATGCAGGTCTTGCCGACGGCGCCGTCGCCGACGGTCACGCACTTGATGAACCTCGCCGTGCTCATCGTCCTTCAGGACAGACAGAGAGGCAGCAAGATGCCAATATGGGTGTGGAAGGATCCTTGTTGCTCACGCTCCCTATAACTTCTTGCTTCTGTCTGTGCTTTGTACTGTGTGTATGCAATGCTTGCTGGTTCTTGCTTGGTTTGGTGGTTGCAGGCAGAGGGTAGAACTATATATATAGTGTATGTGCAGAGTTGTCTTAAACGGCCTTAACAATTACTCAAAGGATGCTGGGATAAAGGAGGAAAGCAAAGCAAAGCAAAGGGACAGATTGGCCTGAGTGGGCATTTTGTTGGCTAAGTGCTCTGGCAGTGGGCTCTCTCAAGTCCTCAGCTGGATCTTTGTGCAGCAGCCGCAGCTGATGATGATGCTGCGTTGTGCATGCTTGCTTCACACCACTGGCCCAGCAAATCGGCCTTCAAGTGACGCACATATATGATAATGCTGTGGTTGGCCGGCTCAACTAACTAATCATTAGTCTAAGCAACATAAGAGGTTGCAACTTGCAACTGAAACATGCTCAAAGACGATTATGCGTGGCAAATTAAGTGTATTTGTATCACGGTTTAGTCGGCCATGTTTGAGTTGTAAGCGCGCAAAAAAAAAAATGCAAACTGCGGAGACGTAGTGATTGCCTTTGGTGGAACAACTAACAAGTGATCTTCTTTAAATATAGCTAATTGTCATGCATTGCATAAAACCCGTACAACTTTTGAAATGCCAATTTGTCAAGCAGTTGGTCATGCACGAATCTAGGCATCTGACAAGCTAAGTGAAATTTTTCATCGTGCTTACACTCCGGTCAAGTGCTAGAGCGCTTTTTATTAATTTATATAACTGAAATTCACTAGCCTACTCCAACTTGTTTGGAACTTGTAGCATTGTTGTTGTTGTTGTTGTTTTTGTTGTTGTTGTTGATATAACTGAAATTCACTGAAATTACACGATAATGAAGGACCATGTTCAACACTGTGGATTCTTGCATACTAAGGTAACACCTTGGAAATTCCTTCAAGGAAAAAAACTTGGGAAATTCTAGCAAAAAACCTTAATTGCAAGACCAACAATGGCAGTTCCTAAGTCCTAACAAAAAAATTAGTGGAGACTACTGCATGTTGAGGTGAGGTCCATTTTCAGGATTTTTTTTGTGCTGGCACACCTGCTAGCTAGCTGGGCTGGTTGAGCAATGATTGTTGGAGCACCATAGCTGCCGCCGTGTTTTCTTTGTGTTTGTTTTGTTTTGTGGGTGCTGCTGGTGTTTGCGGTGCTGCCTGTTGTTGTTGCAGCCGTTGCTTTGAGTGCACGGCCAGGACAGGGCCTGAACTGAAGCCGCTCGATTACGGGATCATCAGGATTAGCTCGCCTTTAATTCTGCCTGAGTGCCGGTTGGTTAATTGCGCCGAGATAGAGCTCGCGATGCGCTGTTATGAGCTGCGGCCATGCGCGGATCTTCTGCAGGCACGTACACACCGGGCGCCGTCTGAAGAGACTCAGCTAGCCAATCTGCTCCTCATACTTTGGTGAAGTATTTGTTACCGTAAGAGCTTGTACACCATTGGTTGCCTATAAACTTTATCTTAATAAGGACAGGATATTAATTAACAAACTAATAAAAAAACATGTGTTGGGACTTGGGATGCGTTTAATCCCAACAGCACAGTAACAGTATGCCAAATGAATTTAACAAACTAACTAGAACATGTGTTTAATAGATTCATTTGCATTACAAAAGCTGCATGTTTTCCTTCCTTATCAACACATACTTAGAAGGTTATCTTTGCTTAAAATAACATCTCTCTCTCAAGATATATAAAATAATCTTAAGAGAGAGCTCAAAATTCTGGACGACCATCTTTCCCCCAAGTATAGAATAAGTTGTTTCTTACTATATATAGTATCAATAGACGAAGTCGGGATTATGAAATGCTGCACCAAACCAGGCTGCGACATCATGTATATGTACTCGGCGTCATGTTATGTTTAAAGATTACAGCGGAAGTTACAACGAACAATGTTATACATCCGATAATATATAGACTTGAT
The DNA here is from genome assembly GCA_036346415.1 of Raddia guianensis. Lineage (NCBI taxonomy): Eukaryota > Viridiplantae > Streptophyta > Magnoliopsida > Poales > Poaceae > Raddia > Raddia guianensis. Next base: position 46,767,592 of record CM070535.1, on the reverse strand, counting down.
ACAGCCAATGTTATCTCTAACACTCCTCCTTAATCACTACTGCAAATGTTGAGATTGTGCCAAATCAATGACAGCAATTGCTTTTGTCAATCCATCAGCCAATTGATCCTTGGATGGTATAAACCTTATATACAAAACCTTGTTCGCTACTCTTTCCTGAATGAAATGGAAGTCAACTTCGACATGTTTTATTCTAGCATGGAAGATTGGATTGGTTGATAGAAGTGCAGCGCCCTAGGTTATCAGTGGCGGAGACAAGGGGGGGCTGGCCCCCCCTATGATTTATGTGTAATACTAAGTAGTAGTATATAGGATGCTTCATCAGTGTCAAGGTTACACCCTTCTAATTAATTTACAAGACTAGTTTCAGCTCTAAGAAGGATACTGTTAGTATTGATTAAACATTCTTACCCTACTAATTTATTTTATATGACTACATAGTTGTTTGAAGTTTTCTTTTCAAAGAAAATGGTTTTAATTTATAGTTTATGAATTAATATATTTTATCAAGAACATTACATACCATAGCAAATATACTAAGGTGTGTAATGTATATTCAATAACAGTGTTAGTGCACAATATTTCAATATTTAGCAAAATTTCACATACTGCTTCATGACGTATATACGTTTAGGGCTTGATCAATTGTAGCCCATATTATTTTCCAAACACTTAAAATATTTTTATTAGCTAGTTATCATAGTGTCTAATATGAACATAATTATATTATTGGTGTGCAATCTTCTTTTTTTCTAAAGGATTACATAAAACTTGCTATACATATACATGTAATCTATTTATTTAGTTTTTCCACATCACCCACAACTTGACTCAATGCCATGTGAATATGCAACAAAAATTATGTCAGTTGATCACAGTTAAGTGTCCACACAAATTTCAACCTTCGATAGTTACGATACTATTTATCGTTGTTTTCAATACTGCTATAGTATATTTGTCGCCTGGTGACTAACTGGGGGGTACCGTCGGCAATGATTATATATGGGGCGATGCGCGCAAGATCTAAACTCGATGGTAGCACAAGACAAGGATTTATACAGGTTCAGGCCCTCATGGCGGAGGTAATACCCTACGTCCTGTGCTCTGGGATTATATGGTGTATATGTGTACAAGATGATCAGCCTGAGAGATGATCAAGATGATTACAACATATGGATGCTGTAGATGGCCTGGCCTTATGGGATCTGTTCTCTTGAACTATGGCCCCCTACCCCCTTTATATAGTGCAGGGGGTGGGGTTACAAGGAAGAGTCCTAGTCGGTTACGAGGTAGGATTCCTATTAATCAGGGATAGGTTTCTATCTTCATGTCTTTTCTTGCCGAGCAAGTCTTCTAGAGTCCAAGTGGTACCCATCCTTATCCACCCGACTTGGTCCATCCCCTGTCGGGTGGTCTTTTAGGCCCGCCGTGTGGATACCTAGGATCCATGTTGTCCACAGTAGCCCCTGAGTGCTTCATAGTCGAGTTGCTGCTCTTCTTTGTTGCACCTTGGATAAGTCATACTTCATGCCGAGTGCTCGTAGATTGTTGCTGCTCCTTCCCGACTGGCTTCTGCCTGTTATCTGCGAGGAGACTGTGAAGGACTCATAGAGAGTTGTTAGTGATACCCAGCCCGGGATTGCCGGAGTTCTAGCGAACGGCCCATTGTAAGGCGCATCACCTTGATTTTGATGAAGTGGTACCTGTACTCGTCTTGCGATGTACAGCTGGCGACCCAGCATGGGGCGTACCACTGGTTTTGGGCTGAAGAGCCGAGTGGTACTGTGACTGTCGTCGTGCGATGTACAAATTGGCGACCCAACATGGGCGTACCATCGGTTTTGGTGAAGAGCCGAGTGATACTGTGACTGCCTCTTGCGATGTACGGTGGCGACCAACACGGGCGTATTTATCGGTTTTGGTGAACACCGAGTGATACTGTGACTGTGCGATGCGATGTACGGTGGCGACCCTACATGGGGCGTACCACTGGTTTTGGCTGAAGAGCCAAGTGATACCTGTACTCGTCTTGCGATGTACAGCTAGTGGCCCCAGAGGGCATACCGTGTTTTTAATCCATCTGGTACTTATACTCGCAGAGTAAAGCTTGGCCCAACATGGAGCATACCATCTGGATAGGGTTTGGCCCAATGATACCTGTATCCGACTGGTGCGGTAACACAGCTAGTGTCCCAACATGGGGCATATCATTGTTGTCAGCCAGACGGTACAGTATCCCATCAGAAGCGGAATACTGACCAAATGACCCCACCATGTATGCACCTTAAGAAAGGAGTTTAGCCGTATGGTATCCATACCCGGGTAGCGGTATACAGCATAGGCCCCAACTGGAGCGTACCATCGAAACTCAATCCCGACATCACTGGTATCTGATCCTGACATGCAGCGACCAACTAGTGACCCAACATGGGGTATACCAAGAGATGGGTAATTTTTTGTAGCTCTGCCGGTGATATGCCCTCAAAGGGTGCACCGAGGCTGAATTTGGCTTAGCCCGGCTGCGCTTGTAGCCACTGTTTGTGACGCGCAGCTGGAAGGCCGTAGTTAGCGCTCAGGGCGCAGGATGGCTCATGGCCAAAGGCGTAATCGTATAGCCGTACCAAAGTTGGTGTAGACGTATAGTCATACCGAAGTTGGTGTGGGTGTATAGCTGTGCCAACTTGATGAGGTAAAAAACTCATGAACTCCTGTAGCATGTACATGTAGAGTTTAGGCAGTATCTGGAAGCATTTAGATAATTTTTATACTTTTGCTACATTTCCTTTTTGACATTAAATTCCTCCAAGTAATCTTCCTTTTGTTAAGCACTCTGCCCGACTAGTCTAGCCCCCGGGCGTCGGGAATTGGCTTATGGCTCTTTTCCTAGGCACGCGTATCGAGTGACTAGAGTTCGCCGTTAGTGGGTCAGAGCTTCACTACTCGGAAAAGCCACTCGGATTCATTTGCGATCATAAAGAAAAAACAGCAAAAGAGTGCACGCAAGTGCACCTATTAGGTGTAGCCCCCGACTTACTGCTTAGTTGGAGACCAAATAAGTAGCAAGTCAAGAAACAACTTAGATTAATATGAAAAAGATTATGGTAATGAGAACTTAGCTCTGATGTAGGCGTAGGCGTGTAGCCGAGCCGTAGACTTGGCTGCTCGTGGCGCTGGCGTAGGCGTGTCGCTGAGTAGCGTGTCGCTAAGCCGTAAATTTGAAGCTACAGGCATGCAGCCGTATCGGGCACTCGTGGCGCGCAATTGCGTACAGCCGTGCTGAATGCTTGGACGCTCGTGGCGCGGGCGTAGGCGTGTCGCTGAGTAGCGTGTCACCGAGCCATAGACTTATGCGCTCGTGGCGCTGGCGTAGGCGTGTAGCCGAGTGGCTTATTGCCGAGCCGTAGATTTGAAGCTGCAGGCGTGTAGCCGTACCGGGCGCTCGTGGCGCGCGACGGCGTACAGCCGAGCTGAATTCTTGGATGCTCGTGGCGCGGGCGTAGGCGTGTCGCCGAGTGGCGTGTCGCCGAGCCGTAGACTTGGGCGCTCGTGGCGCTGGCGTAGGCGTGTAGCCGAGTGGCTTGTCGCCGAGCCGCAGATTTAAAGCCGCAGCGCAGGCCAGATCGGCGCTCGTGGCGCGCGATGGCGCGGCACCGAAGCTGAATACTTGGGCGCTGTGGCGCTGGCGTAGGCGTGTCATTGAGTAGCGTGTCGCCGAAGCCGAGACTTGTGCGCTCGTGGCGCTGGCGTAGGCGTGTCGCCGAGTGGCTTGTCGCCGAGCCCCAGATTTAAAGCGCAGCGCGCAGCCGACGGGCGCTGTGGCGCGCGATGGCGTCAAACGAAGCTGAATACTTGGGCGCTCGTGGCGCGGGCATAGGCGTGTCGCCGAGCCATAGACTTCGACGCTCGTGGCGCTGGCGTAGGCGTGTAGCTGAGTGGCTTGTCGCCGAGCCGCAGATTTAAAGCCGCAGCGCGGTACCGTGTCGGCGCTAGTGGCGCTGGCGATGGCGTCAAACCAGCTGAATACTTGGCGCCGTGGCGCTGGCGTAGGCGTGTCGCCGAGTAGCGTGTCGTCGAAGCCGTGAGACTTGTGCGCTCGTGGCGCTGGCGTAGGCGTGTAGCCAAGTGGCTTCTCGCCGAGCCGTAGATTTGAAGCCGCAGTGTAGGCGATCGGCGCTGTGGCGCGAATGGCGTCTACCGAGCTGAATTCTTGACGCCGTGGCGCTGGCGTAGGCGTGTCGCCGAGCCGTGAGACTTGGGCGCCGTGGCGCCGGGCGTAGGGCGTAGCCGAGTGGCTTGTCGCCGAGCCGCAGATTTAAAGCCGCAGCGCAGCGGCCGCACGACGACGCTGGTGGCGCGATGGCGCAACCGAAGCTGAATACTTGGGCGCTCGTGGCGCGGGCATAGGCGTGTCGCTGAGTAGCGTGTCGCCGAGCCGTAGACTTGGGCGCTCGTGGCGCTGGCGTAGGCGTGTAGCCGAGTGGCTTATTGCCGAGCCGTAGATTTGAAGCTGCAGGCGTGTAGCCGTACCGGGCGCTCGTGGCGCGCGACGGCGTACAGCCGAGCTGAATTCTTGGACGCTCGTGGCGCGGGCGTAGGCGTGTCGCCGAGCCGTCGACTTGGGCGCTCGTGGCGCTAGCGTAGGCGTGTAGCCGAGTGGATTGTCGCTGAGCCGCAGATTTAAAGCCGCAGCGCGGGCCGTCACGGCGCCGTGGCGCGATGGCGCATACCGAGCTATAGACCTTGGAGGCGTAGGCACGTAGCCGAGTAGAGGAAGTAGTCGTTCAGATCTTAATCAACACCGAGTGGCACACGTCATGGTCGGCGACGAACAGCACATGCTCGCCAAGGTCTCGCCCGTGGTCGACGGAGTTGGCCGTAGTCGTAAGTGATCTCCATGCGGATGGTGTAGCTTGACGAAAGTCGATGAAAGTCCTCGCTGGTCTTCAACGTCCCACGAGATGTGGCACGATCAATTCTCACGCCGTGGCCGGCACCGACGAGCTTTACGAGCTCGCCGAAATTCGCGACCTCTCTGCGCAGACTGCCTTGAAAAAGGCGTCACGGTCGCATCCGAAGTCGGAATTAGGTGTTCTTGGATTCGTTGGAAATATAGCGAGATAAGCTTTCCAACGCATCTTAAATCACCCCGAAACTCCTCTTGAGTCAGCGGAAAATAGCGATACAAGTTCCGTCCAGAATCTGAATGGGAACAGATCGCATCTTCTTCTCAGGTTCGCCTCGTAGTTGATGAAACCGGCGTCGCACGATGGACACCATGATCTTCGAGTCCGAGTGGTTTGCTGCTGATGACGGTCACCACCCGAGATTTGTTCTCCATCGGGACCTCACCGTATCCGAGTTGGGAAGTAAGCCCCCGGCGCGCTACTTGTTGGTAGGCGACGGCGGCGTTCCCCAACACGACCGGGAGTCCATGTGAAGCGCTGTTGAATTCATCCCACGGATTGGATCATGTCCAAACCCGCGAAAGTATTGCAGAGGTCCTTGATTGAGTTCTCACCGTATCCGAGTCGAGAATTGAGCCCACGGCACACCACTCGGGAGTAAGTGACGGCGGCGTTTCTCGACCCGACCGGGAGTCCAAACGAAGCTATGTCGATATCCTCCTCAGACTGGATCGGATCCAAGTCCGGAAGAAGTGTTGGTTGTAGATTATTTGGAGAAGCTCTTCGCTGATCCTTGATGTTCTTGGAGGTGTATCACGGCATATCCGCATGCCGCATCCTCCGCAGATGGGTTTTACGAGCTCGCGGAGATTCGCGATCATCCCGCGCAGCCTGTCTTCAAACGGATGTTCTGGACACATCCGGACTCTGTTTTGCGCGTTCTTGGGCTTCACGGAAAGATGACGAAATTATCTTTCCAACGCATCCAGTCTCATCCCGAAATTCCTTCTGGATCAACGGGAATTAAAGAAACAAGATGACTTCCAGAATCTGTCTTCGAGCCTTCGCCGTATCCGAGTCGGGAATTGAGCCGTCGGCGTACTACTCATGAGTAGATGGCCGTGGCTTTCCCCAATCCGAGCGGGAGGCGTTGTTGTAGTTCTCCCCAGATTGGATCTGATCCAAATCAGAGAAGTGGAGTTCGCCGAAGTCGTTGCTGATGCAGTCGGCTCCCGAAGCTGAAAGCTTGGCCGGGGGTGGAGATGATGGCGACTCCGGTGATCGATGCCATCAAGCTTGATGAAGATGATCTTGACGCTGCCCCTACCTGGCGCGCCAACTGTCGACTGGTGACTAACTGGGGGGTACCGTCGGCAATGATTATATATGGGGCGATGCGCGCAAGATCTAAACTCGATGGTAGCACAAGACAAGGATTTATACATGTTCAGGCCCTCATGGCGGAGGTAATACCCTACGTCCTGTGCTCTGGGATTATATGGTGTATATGTGTACAAGATGATCAGCCTGAGAGATGATCAAGATGATTACAGCGTATGGATGCTGTAGATGGCCTGGCCTTATGGGATCTGTTCTCTTGAACTATGGCCCCCTACCCCCTTTATATAGTGCAGGGGGTGGGGTTACAAGGAAGAGTCCTAGTCGGTTACGAGGTAGGATTCCTATTAATCAGGGATAGGTTTCTATCTTCATGTCTTTTCTTGCCGAGCAAATCTTCTAGAGTCCAAGTGGTACCCGTCCTTATCCACCCGACTTGGTCCATCCCCTGTCGGGTGGTCTTTTAGGCCCGCCGTGTGGATACCCAGTTGAACTGGTTAATTACACGACACAACAATATTTTTACAAAACATTTTTCTGCAAATAGTTTGCGTTCAATATAATGATACGATCATACTACAAACTATTTTGTCACGTGTCGGCCCCCCTAAGGTGAAATCCTGGCTCCGCCCCTGGTTATCACACCACAAAACCAGGGGCCTCCCTTGATATACACCAAGTTCTTTTAGCAACGATTGTATCCATACGAATTTTGTTGTCGCATTGGCAAAAACTTATATTCCGCTTCCATACAGGACCTAGATATTGTTGCTTGTTTTCTAGAGCTCCATGAAACCAAATTTGCACCATAAAACACTGCAAAACCTCATGTAGACTTTCGATAATCAAGCATCCTGCCTATTCAGCATCGAAAAAGGCACTCATCAGACTTGAATTTGACTTTATAATGTGCAAACGCATCGTGTCCGTAGACTTCAAGTACTGAAGAATGCACTTCACAGCTCCCCAATGCAATTTCAACTGAGAAAGCAGAAATCGGCACTCCTTATTCAACGCGAACCTGGTTGAGTAAGTGTAACGTACTGAAGAGCTCCCACTATTCTGTTGTATTTGGTAGCTTCTTCTGCCGATAGTGCTTTTCCTTCGATTCGTGATAACCTCTCAAAAACTGAAAGCGGCATGGCAACTAACTTACAGCTTTGCATACCTGACGGAGACAAGATATTGGATATATACTTGGCTTGGCACAATAATACACCATCACGCTGCTTCTGCACTTGTATCCCAAGAAAATAATGAAGGTCTCCCAAGTCCTTGTCTACGAACTCTCCTTTGAGCCTCTGCAATAACCATTCCACGGCATGAGATGAGCCAGTAACTATAATTAATAACATCATCGTATATTAATTAACATATACATTATTATGCCTCCATTTTTATACACGAACAACGAAGTATTCTTCTGACTCAACCAAGCATACCATGCCCGTTGCGACAACTCTAGGATTTCTTCTATCTTCATATCCCGGCCCCTCTCACTGCTTCATATATATAGACATCCTCCTCGAGAATACCATGCAAGAATACATTGTATGCATCAATTTTCTTAAGGTTCCATCCTTTAGATATTGCAAGAGTAGAATTAAACATATGGTAACTGGTTTTGTGACTGGACTAAATGTGTCACTATAATCAATGTCATAACTTTGTTTGAACCCTTTAGGAGAGCCTTACAACGATCTATCGTACCATCAGTTCTTTTTAATTTTCCCCCGTGGAATCAATCAAATTCATTCCTGGCCGAGGACATAAAAGATGCCATGTTCTGTTCTTGATTAGTGTGCCAAACTCCAGATCCATTGCATTTCGCCACTCCGGATGTTGCACCGCTTCTGCATAGGAAACTGGTCCACGAGAACAAAGGTGCATATATACTTCGACCAACTGGTATAGTCCCATCAGTGCGAAACTTCGACTGACAGATATTGTCTTGGAGACGTGTCCACATATCATGCGAACGATCCGCTCCATGAACGCACAACAGTAGTAGACAGCGAAGCATCATCTGCGCTAGGAACAACATATCGATGTTTTTGTCGACAACACCATGACCTGCTATAGTAGAATCAAGACTAGCAGAACACTATTACCATTAGTGGCTACAGCAGCAGTAGCCATGTCATCGTCTGTATTTGTCGATGCACCTAAGTCCCCCGTGCCAGCAACGTCATCACTGGAGTCCTGAACAGAAAAACTACGAGCACTAGCATCTGAAAACGGATTAGCATGCACATTATGTAGTTGATTATTACTCTTAGTACTAGTGCTAGGATGGGATTCAAGAAGGTGATGCCGCAAAAGAGTAGATGATTTGGTCGAAGGAGATGAACCCAGCGCATGTGATGACGCTAGTGTAGGATACGGACGCTCATTAAACACAACGTCACGGGAGATATAAAACATGACCAAATGAACGATGGTAGCACTTAATAGCCTTTATGCATAATACTATAACCAAGATAGATGCACTGCACCTATTGAAATTGAAATTGAAGTTTCTTAGAATTGTATGGCTGAAAATGGGGCCAACAAGCACACACAAGCAACTTAAAACGAGTATAGTCCAGGGTCTAACCGAGTAGCTTTTTTAGTGGTGTGATGGACCCGACAATAGGAGATGGGTCTTGAATTGAGGAAAAATCTTGTAAGCATCGGTTTTAGTTTTAATTGGATACAACCAAGTAAACTTGTTAAAGTAATCTAAAAAACTAACATAACATTTATATGCTCCAAAGGAGGTGACTGCATGTCCCCACACATCTGAGAAAACAAGCTCAAGGGGCCGAGACGAAACATTTATTGAACTAGAATATGATAATTAGTGAGTTTTTGCACACCGACAAGGGTCACAAAAAAGTGAAGAAAATCTTCATTGCTACGACATGCTAATTTATTTTTGGAAATAACTTGACGAACTATAGTAGACGCCAGAGGGCCAAGACGGGCATGCCACAAAGCTGCATCAGGAAGAGTGTTGACGGAGTTCACTTCTATGTGTTGGATGGATCCAACTAAACCAAGCGGGTGGAGTTCTCCTTTACTGGAACCATGAAGAAGAATTTTCTTCCTGATGTGATCCTTGATGAAAAAGTGATCAAGATGGAATTCAAAAAACATATTATTATCATTGGCAAGCTTATGAACAGAAAGAAGATTCACTAGATATGGATATGAGGAATATGTAAGAAATTATTCAATAGGAGTGGTTTGGATAAAGTCCAAATCTAAGAGTAACCAAAACACATTATGGACATACCTGAACCGCTAGTGGTATGGACTTGCTCCTTTCTGTTGTACTTATCTTGGACAATCGATTTATCCAAGTCCCTAGTGATATGGTTTGTTGCCCTAGAGTCGGTGTACCACGTTGGGTCAAAGGTGTAGCCAGAACTCGCCTGTGAGGCCACCCATAAATCTTCTCCCTATTACACATGATTTAATTTGTCGTAGTAGCGACAAAGAGCAGTATGGTCTATCTTACCTTAAACTTGGCAGATGGGTCCTTGTCCACCGCATCCATGACCTCTGCCACGGAAACAACCGTGCCCCTGGCCACGAGATGCATTATTTGTGAAGGAGTCGGAATGATCAATGGTGTTGCTGCCAGATTCATAGCTCAACATATGAGCGTATAGATCGTTGAGAACAATCAGTTCAGATCTAGTAGTGACCCATGTAACCAGTGCATCATGTTTTGAATCAAGGCTAGACAACATGTAGAAACCGACCTCTTCTTCATCTGGAGGGTGTCCAGCCACCGCTAAAGCATCGGCGTAGCCTTTCACTTTGTTGAACTACTCATCCATCGACAGGGATCCTTTGCGTGTCTAGCTAGCTATCGACGTATCTGGATCATGCAGGCTTGAGGTTGGGAGGAGTACATCCTCTCGAGCGCCTCCCATTCTTCGATTACCGTTGCTAGGAACAATACTCGAGATAGTACGTCTAGCTCCAGCGTAGAGAGAAGAGTTCCGAGCATGATATAGTCCTAGAGAACCCGCTGTTTGTACTCGGGATTAAGCACCTCGACTTTCAAGGCCTTGTTGTCGGTGCTCTTCAGGGTCACCGGTGGAGCCTTGATAGAATTGTCGACGTACCCTAGGAGTTGTTGTCCCCTAAGATAGGGTAGCAGTTGAGCTTTCCACAGGAGAAAGTTTTCCCTCGTCAGCTTGATGTTGATGAGGTTGTTGAAGCTTGGAGCAGCCGTGACAGCAGTGGTAGCAACGTTGGAAGGCCTGGCCATGGCTTTGATGAGAGTTATTAGATTGGACCTTCAGCTCTGATACCGTGTAAAAGTATCAAAAGATAAAGTTGGGATTACGACACCGCATGTATATATACTTAGCATCATGCCATTTTTAAATGTTACAACGGAAGTTACAACAAACAATGTTTATCTACATGCGATAAATGATAGACTTGACACAACCAACGTCATCTCTGACACTTGTCTAAGAGAAATATTATAAGGTCTTGCCATGCAAACAAATTATGTCCCGTTAAAGTTATATGAAAATAAATTTGTGGAGGACACATTTAAAACTTTTGCCACTATATTAGCTTTTCCATGCAATTACAAAAGGTATGGATATTTGTCTGTTAAGAGGTCTATGATCTAGCCAACTATTCCCCCAAAAAAATATTTAGGTACCATTTCCCAAACGGAAGGGCCCTCATTGGAAGAACTCATTTTAATTTTCAAGATATCTTTCCCAAGCTCAAAGTGTACTTTCTGTTTGGGCAATAAGGGGCAATTTGTCACCGCAACAAAAGGCTCATGACTTCCATTGATTATAGATCTTAGGAAAGTGCTTTATTGGCTAGATATCTGTTTCTAAATAGTTGTTGATAAACATCTTTTCATTCAATTGTTTGAATAATCATGTTCTATGGTTTTTAATTTTTAGAGTGCAATCTATAAACCCCATGGTTCTGGGACAACAGACAATGTTCCACTTGTCCATACATGACATAGGTGATATTTGTATATGCCCTAAAATTGGTAGCTGTAACAATGATATGCTAGCCAAGTTGCTCCAATATTTGCATTTATGAGTAATGACGGACAAAAGAAAACACATATTAAGCCCATAGAGTTGGACAGCAGTATGAGCACTAGTGTTAGCCCTAAATTTTGGTCTGAGGCCCAATTTTTACTAATCATGTTCTTAAATTTACTATTTAAAACCCCAAATTTGAGGTTAGGCCAGCATTGCACATGTTCTGGTCATCATCAATGCTAGACCTAAATTCAAAATTCTATCCACTGCTCATCCATTATTGACACCTTTTTTCACTATTGATTCATATTTTCTCTCTTACAATTTATTTGCTACAGTATTTAGAACTTGTTACAATGTTAGAATAGGGCTAGCATTAGATATGTCCTAATCGATTTTGTCATGATGGCGCGTATCGATATTGGTATGAATGACTAAAAGGCTACAAGGATGAGATGGTATACAAGATCATCTTACATCAGATATGTTCTCTTGAAGATGGCATGCCTTCGATGACCAACGTACCCACCGTGTTACGAATGATTATGGGGCGACTAGCCATCATTTTGGGGATAGAGGAGTAGAAGACAGCACATAGAGCATTCATCGATACCACACCGAATGCAGGGCCATTGCCGCCGCATTTTTATAGTCGTGCAGCACATCGTGTCCATTATCCGAGTCTTAAGTTATACTTGTATGACAAACAACCAGGATACTAAGGTAAAGAAAAATGGAGACGATGTTGCTTTTGGACAGTTCCAGTTATTATCCGGAGTTCTGGACTCCTTCGATATATGATCCAAATTTAGAGAGGTCAACTTTTGACGAAGCATAGCGGAGGTCTGCCGCTGTTAGGTTTAGGTCGTAGCAAAGTCCACCAAGCAAGTCGCAATATATTGAGTCCAAGTTTGACCTAGGTCACCACCACTATATAAGCCGCACGGGGAGTAGTACCATTGTAATACTCCGCGTTTGTAACTCTTCTAAAATAGTGAAGTTTTGCCGGTTAGCACCCATGGTTTTATTCCGCAAGGGTTCCACATATTCTTGTGTATTTTTTTATTACTCAATACTTTTGTTTTTCAACGTGCTAGAACACTTGCATTATCAATTTTTATTTGGAGGGTGCCCAAACACCCTCTAAATAAAAACAGCATGTGTCCTTAAAAAGTGGTTCGTCTTCAGGTAGAAATCATTTCAAGGCAGCCAGACAAATTGTGCCTAATCTTTACCGTTGGATGGCCTGTCCCTTCACGGTCCAGTCCACCTATTCCTCACAGAATTCCCCGCGGCAATAGCCTATTTCCAACTACAAATTATCTCGAGTCAGATGTCAGATCTGCACAGTAGGTTCAATTTTACTTCTTAAGAAACATCAAATCAGAGCACAAAACAATAAAGTTATGAGTTGCCCCACCGGGCCCATCCTGTACATGTGTACACCAAAATCAGTGGAGTGCAATCACGGCAATTATTTCGTTAACACGGTATCAGAGCAGGTTTTCTAATACCCCTCTAAACCCTAATTTCTTGAGCCGCCGGCCACCGTCATCGCCGTGGTTGTTCTCTTCCCGCGGCAGGCCTCCCCCTGTCCGTGTCCTCGTCCAAGGCTGCGTGCCGCCGCCGCCCTTCAGCCAAAACTACACAAACACAATCCGGCCTTTTCTCTATGCCTGATTAGTACAAGTTATAGTATATGTCTGACCATATCGTTAAAGAATGTCACCACCGGAATACAATGAAATGCAAATACCCATCACAAAGGTTAGGACAAAGAAACAGCAAATGATCAGCGAGCTCCTCCAAAAATTGTCTAAACGCAGACGTAATTTTTTTTATAGCATCGTTGCTACAACACACCAGCTGAGCAAATTCAATTATGACCAGCGTTTCAACTCAGAATTTTGTTTTTGTTTCTTTAGATATCAAGACAGCAACAAAATGGGAAAGCAGTTTGTAGTTTCAAGGTTGGCAGTAAAATCATGTAGATTAAGCATGTCGATTTTCTCTAGGAAGGTTTGCTGTTGCAACAGGACATAAATCTGGTCACATTGATGGCATTTCAAGCACTTGAAGGACATCTTTGAAATCAAACTCATGTGTTTCTTTGTTGAAACGCTCTACAAGCCTGTATCTCACATCATTAAGGTAGAATGAGTGAGCAGTCTCCAAAAGGCACTTTGCCTCTGAATCAGTCAGCTTACTAGTGAAGACAACGTCTCCTCGAATAAGCACTGTATCCTTGGTTTCTGCCAACTCTGTGTAATGAGTGACCGTATAGTAAGGGCTGGCTTGAGTTCCTCTTGCTTTATAGTCTTCAAGTCCTGTGAAGATCATGTGGGGCATCTGGACTGCGATGTTGGAAGGCACAACAGTGAGCTTGAAATATTAAAAAAACGATTTAATCAATTAAACCAGCTAAAAAGGCATTGAGAAAAAAGTACGGCGTGAAATATATGGTTCTCCCAAGCAGGCAGTGAGATTAGAATTTCAGATTGACCAAAGTATAATAATGTCATGTTGACTTGAAAAATCATTACATTTACATCATGTTATGGGTGTCATGAGAAAATCTATATTCAATGGGAAAAAATATGACAAGGAAAGCAACCGGTGGCTAGACCAAAGAGTCCGATGTTTCTGCAAAGGAACTGAATAATCACCTTGCATAAACATGGTAGTATATCCACTTCCTCTCCACAAAGGGATAACAAAATGTCGGCTACAAAAAAGAATGGAACTAGTGAGGTGAATAATAATCATGGCACTGTTAATTATAACTCAAATCAACAATAGATACCATGTCGCTGATCTTTGTTCCAAGAGATGGTAAAGTTTTGCTTTCATAGATGCACCTATATGGCCTCTTCCCAAGTGATACTAGCGTCCCAGCAAAAGAAGAGTAACCCAAGTAAATTGCAAAAAAGTCAAGGATAATTATAAGTTAATGATGCACATGCATGTACAGTCGCAAAATAAATAGTTCAATGCCATAAGAATGACTTTGGATAACTGAATGGCAATCACTTACTGAAGTTAAACTGATTTTCTAATATGTAAGAATTGGTGATAATGGCACTAGCCGATAAAAAAAAAGTTCGTAGAAAGTCATTTGCCCTGAAGTTGAATGGCCTTTGATAATATGCACAAAATTGATTGTCCTTGGATAATTTGCCCTGAGGACCCATCTGCAAAACAAAACTTCACGGTGTTGCTCTCCAAGTCCACCCTCCCCTTCTCCTTCAAGCCCGCCAAGCCCCAGCCTAGCTGGAACAACCTCAACGCCACTTTCTACCCTGTTTTCGTGTCGCTGCAGTGGATGCTGCTCACACCGACGACCGTTGCTGGTTAACCCGACCTCGCCACCGAGCTCATGGAGCCATGCGCCGCCACACCAGTTTGTCTCTCTGGCCAGCCGTGCTGCTGTTGTCGCTGCTGCACCAGCCAGCCATGACGAATGGCGGCGGCAGTGATGACTGGGAGTCGGAGGTGGCCACGTGGCAGGATGAGAGTGGAAGGTGGTAGAGCCAGAGCCAATTGGAGGGAAGAGAGGAGGCACATATGAGAGAGAGGGCGCAGAAGGAGACGAAGGAGATGTGCGTGTGGGGGATGTTGGAATGGATTGGATTGAAAGTTTTGTTTTACACAAGGTTCCTCACAGGGCAAATCATCAAAGGACAATCAACTTTGGGTATATTATCAAAGGCCATTTAAAATTCAAGGCAAATGATCAATTATTTCATGTTATGAGTATGTGGGCCCCAAGGGAATAGGTTAGGATCTCATTTGATTAGTATATCAAAGCACATGCTGAAAGTACTGTTCATGCGTGAAAAGTACCCAAGATCCTGTTAATTTAGATGGATTGTTTTGGATTAGGTAGTTATCACAAGATTGTTAGTTTCAATCTCTTATTTTATAGATGGATTTGTTAGGAGACGGCCTATATAAAGGATTGCATATAATTTTATTAGGAAAGCAAAAAAGAATCAGTCCTTATTTGTTTCCTTCCACGTCACGCGTGACACTGCAGCTGGTGTGATCACCTCACTGGTGTTCCCTCTCCTCTAGATCTGGCCATAGCAGTCTAAGAATTCATTATTTTGGGCTTGGAAATCATACAGTACATTATAATCTATGGAAACAAGTTCCAAGCTTAAACAAAATGGTAGAAGTTAAATTTTGCCATCATACAATGTGTCTATCGTTTTATACGCACCATTAAAGCACACAACTACTTCCACCATACCACCATCATTAGTCCCATCTCTTTTCTTACATTCTGTACATAAGTCCACATATGGTTCACTATCCTGACACACAATTTCCTCACCTCATTTAACCCACCAACAAGCCACCTGAAACTTGTTGCACCTAAGCAAATTATATTTCTAGCTTGTTCTCTTCAGCTTATCTCTTATCTACCTATCTCCAAATCAAAAGTCAAATGCTTTGGCTTTTCCAGTCCATTCTTTTTTGTCTCAAATGTGTATCCCAAAGCAGTAAAAGGAAAGTCAAATGAAGCAGACTGGACTTTCCAATCTAACACAAGAAGCTCTCAAAGTTCAGCTTTTAAGCAAATAAGAATATAAGGAAATAAGATAAGCTGAAGAGAAATGTGACAAATCTAAGAAAATTAATATATGCTATTAAGGGAAGCACCAGTTTTGAAATAAGATATATCCTTGCATTATTTCTATCTTCAAACATTCAATTGAAACATAACAGGTGTGCATATCTGTACAGTAGTTGTCAAAAAAGTGATCAAAATTCATGCTCCTGGCAATAAAAGGCTATATCCCTTGGCTCCAAAAACAAAAATAGGCATCTTAATTTAAGTACAATGAAGGATATGGTAGCACAGTGCTTTTCTAGCTACATGTGTTGCACTCTACTCACTTAACTTTATCCCTCCCATCTATTTCTCTATCTGAATTCTAATTACTGGTTCTCAAATAACACGTTCGAGCCTCTTACAATTAATTGATTCATTTTAGCACTTCTGTATTTCCCAGAAAGATGGTATTATGGCACTTTATTGGGATCTTGTGAAATCTCTGAGCTTTATAGACTAATTTTGCCTAAAATTGTGTTCCTCACAAATCACAATAGTATTGACAAATTGACAACGCCAAGCTACTGTTTCTTCTGGGATTTGTTGCCAATGTAACATTAAAATCAGAGCCCATGCCACTTGCTGTTCCATGGTGGCATGAAAAAGAAGTGAAATAATGAATTGATCATACGCTTGAAAGTAGCAAATACAAAGAAGATTCTGTTAAAGTTACTTTAGCGAAATTGTTTTTTACTGGAGTTTATGGTTGAGGAGAAAGGAATGTAAGCACACTAAAATTGATTTGGATGGTTCAACCTACGCCCATTCTCATCATTGCACGCTCATGTACATAGCATGCAAGCTAAGTTCAATATAATTACTCCCAGTGTGGATAACTAAAGTTAAGAAGATAGTTAAGCCCCGATGAAATGAATAATTGGTCTGCATTGATTCAAAAACTTCAAAAAAATGCTCTGGGTAGTGATAAAGATTCAGATAGTTGAAATTTAGAAAAGGAAAAACTTTTTTCTGTGTATTCTTTATGTTTTCCTTCTACCAGACTGAGCCTCATGGCAGGAGAAGCTGTTGAAGTACAGAAAGCGCCTGGCGAAGAAGGAGCAGAAGTGCTCCAGGAAATGTGAAGTCTCTCTGATCCCAATTATGCAGTTATTCTTTATGTGTTGTCCTTTTGTTTGGTGGTTCTGTTTTCTGTAATTGGTGATGTAGCGACATATTGCAATGGTGGTGTTCTGGTTCGTCGTGGTTACAAATGTTGCATTGAGTTTAGGAGTTGATTGCTTTTAGTTGGTGGGGTCCTCTTTCTTTGTGTTAAGAACTCTATACATTTCCTCTGTTTCTTACAATAGAAATTGGAAAAGCTTCCAGCGCCCATTTGTACCACATGTCCACTACTATGCATATATTATGACTAGCCAAAAACCCATGCTTTGCATAAGATTTTACCAACGAGATTTACTTCCAGTGCCCATTTGTACCATACGTCCACTACTATGCATATATTGTTATATTCTACGATGCGCCGACACCTTGAAAAATATACGTACCCGTGTCCGGACACGTGTCCAGTGTTGGACACGTGTCCGACACGTGTCGATACGTGTCCAGCAGGTGTCCAGTTTTTTTTGTTTTTCAAATAATTAAAATAAATCGGACACGTATTGGACACCTCCTGGACACTCTTGGGACACCTCCTAGGCACGATACAGGCCCAGGCCACGCGCAGCCAGCCCACCCCGAGTCCCCAACTCATTCACTCGAGCTGCTTCCCTCCCACGCGTGGCCGTGAACCCTAGGCTGGGCGCCGGCTGGGCGCCGCCGCCGCGTCCTCCTCCCAGGCCGCCTAGGCCTCCTCCACCCAAGCCGTCGCCCGCCGCCACCGTCTCCGTCTCGAGCCGCCGCCTCCTCCAGCTGCCGCCCGCCGTCGCCGTCTCTGTCTCAGGCCGCCGCCTCCTCCCAAGCCTCCTCCACCCAGGCCGCCGCCTCCTCCCAGGCCGCCGCCCGCCACCGTCTCATGACTGGTGAGTCCATTCATCCTCCTCCTCCAGTCCTCTTCCTCAGTTCTCAGTTTCTCACTTCCCCAATCCCCATTCCTCACTTCGATTTCACTTTCTCCCTTTTGGGCAGAGATATGGACAGCCCCGATGTGAGCAATAACATAGCCGCCGGCGCCAGGAACACAACGACAAGGACATCTTCATCAACTGGTTCATAAAAATTTCTTCATTTCTATATGTTTGTGTACATTACTACAACTATATTATTATATATATTATTAAATTATTAAAATTATATATATATATATATATGCCGTGTCCCCGTATCGGGGTTTTGGCGAGATCGCGGTGTCGCCGTATCGCGTATCCGCGTCCGTGTCGCCGTGTCCGGGCAACATAGGTTATATTAACCCCTTGTTTAAAATATGATTAGCCAAAAACCGATCTTTGCATGAGAAAATCTAAATTTTACCAACAAGACCATGAGAGAGAGGCATACAACTTCAGCTTTGCCATGTGTGTGGCGTGACACATCGTAAGCAACCACACACAAGTGTCTTCTTAGTGTACGCCTGCTACGACTGATGGCATGGTGGTAACTTTAGTTAATAAGATGGATTTGTTACAATGGATGGCATGGTCGGTCATTTTAGTGGATAGGATGGATTTGCTACAATAAATGACATATGTGGCAATTTAAGTGATGGATGCTACGACCACTCACCACTAAACTTTTTAATGGTAGGAATACGGCAAACAAAACTATGACACTGGCAATTTAAGTGATGGATGCTACCACCACTCACCACTAGACATTTTGATGGAAGGAATACGGCAAACAAATTGCAGAAAATTTTCGTCAATGTTATTTAACTGTCCTGAACGTCCATGCTAAGATCATAGAAAAGTTCACTTCAATTGCTTCTAGATGACAAATGTCAGCACATTCCAAGCAGTTTGTTTCGGGCAGCGCTTGAAATATGATCAAGCATGAACAATGAAAGAATTATGAACAATAAAACCTCAAAATATAGAAGCTTATCTACGGCAGCCATCAGACGAGATCTCCTGAAATCTAGCACAAAAGAGGAACAAATAGTACTGACGAGACGAAAGGAAAGGAAAGTAAATGAGGGGGTGGGAGGGCACTGACGTCATCCCAGGCGGCGACGAGGTGTTCGGGGGAGAGGGTTCTGGCGCGTTCAATGTCGAGGATGGAGCCCAGCGGCTTGGGCTGAAGGGGGGTGAAGCCAGTCGCGAACTTCGAGTATCCCCTCCGCGGCGCCCACCGAGTGAGCTCCGCCGGCGCCGCCTCCGCTGCGTGATGGGGCGACGGAAGGGCGGGCCATCCACCATGGAAGGGAACGGTGCTTCGGGGTGAAGCGGAGGTGGAGGCGGAGCGCAGGAACTGCAAGGGTAGCCGCCGCATGCCAGGTTGACGGTGGTGTTTTTTTTTTTTTTACGATGGTGGTGGAAGGGTTTTGGGCTTTTGGCCTCTGAATAGGGGACTCCTGCTATTCGCCCCCCGACACGTTAGTTATCAGAGCAAACAGAACCAGTTATATACTCCCTCCATTTTTTTTTTACGCCTTTCACTTTTAGACACGTTTTTAATCATTTATTTTAGGGGGCGACTGGGGGACGGTATCCCGTCGGGGGCCCGACCCGACGGGATAGCCTCCCACCTCTTCTCCCCGTGCCCGCGCCTCCCCTGCACCCGCGCCCCCTGCCCGTCGCCTTCTTCCCCGGATCCGCTGCCACCACCTCCTCCTGCCGCCAGATCCGCCATTGCCATTGCTCCGCGCCTTCACCACCTCCCGCCGCCCACCACCACCCCGCCGGCGGCACCTCGCCGCTGCCCCTCTCCTCCTCGCTTCACTTGCCGTGCCACCCGCCCACCCTAACGGACGGGGATGGCGTGGTCCTCCCACCGACGCCAACCCGGCCCGCCGCCTCGGCTCTGGCGGCGCCACCGCCGCCGCCGCCCGACGAGCCCCACCCACCCGGTCCACCGCCTCCCGACCTCCTCTAAACTCCGAGGAACCCAAATTTTTCCTAACCCTAACTCAAACGGCAATGGCGAAGCTCGGCGCGGCGACGACAACGAGGCGACAATGAGGATCCTTCCTCCTTCCTCCTCCTCCTTCCTTCTTCCTCGTCCGATCAGCCCCCCGATCCAACGGCGGGAGGTATCCGTCGGCAGCGGCCTTGACAGGATACCATCCTAAAGAATTTCCGTCATTTTATTCAAAAAGTTAATACAAACATGAAAAATTAAAATACCTTTAATGATAAAACAAATTACACCCTCCAGTCATTTTGGATATTGACACAGTCTTCAAAATATAACTTTGATTTAAAAAACTTTTGAAAATTTATTTATAATGTATTAAAAATTATAATATTATGGAAGTTCTTTTCATGACAAGATGAATCTATCTATATGATTTTTATGTTCTCAATCTAAATAGTTTAAAAGTTGACTATGGATAAAGTTTTAAAGTTTTGGCTTAGAACAATTTTAAAATGAGTAATATTTCATAACGGAGGGAGTACATAATTTTTTAATAAGACGAATGCTAAAAGGCATGTCCAAAAGTCAAAAGCGTAAACCAAAAAAATGAGAGAATATTATAATAAATGTATTTGATAAACTGGACAACATAATTATATATAATAATAAAATGGACATGTCAATGTCCGTCTTACACCCTACTTAGATCCAAATTAGCATCCACGTCCTTCCTCTGATCATCTCACCCACCATCAGCAACACATGCATGAGACGAGTTCTGATAGACGGAGGAAGCTCTCTGAACATAGTTTGTGCCAAGGTTCTCAAACAAATATTCTGCGGCATCATGCAGGGCTCGATGATCGTCCCTCTCAGGCAGATCATTTTGCCCATCACGTTTGTAGGTTTCGGCAACTTTCGAATAGAGCTCATCACCTTTGAGGTGATTGACGAGGTGTCCCATATTGCTATACTCAGACGCCCCTCCCTAGGCATGTTCATGGTTGCCATTAATCATGGCTAGCAGTGCCTTAAGATCCCAGATCTTGATAGGCCTATCACCAATAAAGGTGGCGCCAAAGTAGCCATGAAGTACGATGAGCTCGTATTGGCGATGGTTTGTTAATTGCCCGAGCGTGGCCTCAAGGAGAACGCCGATCCAAACTATTCCAGGCCTAAAGCCTCACTACGGGCCGAAGAACCAACTAAGGTTGGTCCTCTTTTAGAGGACGAACTCGACAAGGTCATCAACATGGGAGTGTCCCTTGATCACAAATAGGAAAGTGAGCTTATTACCTTCCTTTGTGAAAGCTTGAATGTGTTCACCTAGGAACCATCTGACATGCCCAGGGTCCCGAGGGAGATAATCAAGCACAAATTTTCCATCAAACAGGGCAAAAGGCCCGTGAGATAGAAGCTCCTTAAGTTCTCAAAACTCAAGATGGGCATCATCCGGGAACGTCTCGACTAGCTTTCAGAAGTTGGTTTTATCCGTGAAGTCACGCACTCATAGTGGTTCGCTAACCCGATGGTGGTCAAGAAGAAGGGCAAGCGCATGCAAATTGACAAAAGAGACATCAACGTCGCTTTCCCTAAGGACAACAGCTCGTCGATGTAACGGTGGAGTCCGAGTTAATGAGCTTTCTAAACGCATACTTTGGGTACCACCAAATCACCATCTCCATAAGGATGAAGAGAAGACAGTCTTCGTCACTCCTTTTAGTACCTTTTACTACACGGTCATGTCCCTCGATCTACAAAACGTGGAGGCTACCTTCCAATTTATTATGCAAAAGACACTCTACGAGCATATCAAAAGGACCTGGTCAAAACGTTTCGCAAACTTAGGAAGCATCTGATAAAACTCAATCTTGAGAAATGCATGTTTGGTGTGAGGTCAGGGATGCTGCTCGGATACTCGATCAGTTTCACTAGGATCGGCCCAAACCATGAGAAGATCGAAGCTCTAACTTAGGTTGTCATTGGGGATGCTCTGTGTGCATGGGTTATGCTAGTCATGTCTTGGTCCCAAATTCTGCCACGGTACTGTATCAGTAGGATTAGAGTAAAATGTAAGAGAGAGAGAGAGAGAGAGAGAGAGAGAGAGAGAGAGAGATATGGATTGTATAGAGAAAATAGGGCACTGATTAAAAAGAAGATGAATATTATTGAGGCATGAAGGGTATCCACAATGCGCCTCACATTCTAGCCCCATCCTAATACTATTCATCCGCTTTTCAACCATCACTCTATTCCTCCTACACAATCTTTGTTCGAAAGCATAAGTGAACTGTCCACCCGTCCCCATCAACTTAGCCTTTTGGGTAAACTTGCTAGGCCATGCATCTAAATATGGTATCAGAGCCAAATGTCTCAAGTTCGACTCCTAATTTAGACGCAATTGTCGTCCGCTCCTATTTTCTACGTGTTCGGGCTTGAGACTCCATGCGAGAGGAAGTGTTGGAAAGTATAGGTGAATTGTCAACCTTTCCCCATCAGTTTAGACTGTTGGGTGAACTGGTTAGGGCATGCAGCTTAATAATCTCAACATTTGCTCCTCTTATATTCTACTTCAATGAAACTACTATAATAATAGAGTCAAAATTTAGGACCAGGATGCATCTGTAAACATGCCCTGATTGAGAGACCAGTTGTCCTGGCCGCCCGTGGTGCACTCCTTGTCTTTCGAAACTTCAAGGGCAAAACCACCCATGCACACATGCATGCGGCATGCAGCCCCCAGCTCGTTGTAACACAAGACAACCTTCTGCTAACATGATACTCCGTATTTACATGATCACACCCAATGTTGCCATGAAAGTTATTATGGAATTAAACCATGTAACGGAGCGGGAACTCCATCGTAGAACAATCGACGGTGATAGCTACTAGCTAGCGACGGTGAGGAGCGGATGGGAAGACCGATCGCGTAGGTCTGGCCATTCTGACGGAGCAAGGAGGAGCCGTGATGAACTGATGACGCATCAGAAAGGTTCGAGGTGAACCCTAGGAATTAGACACGGCTATAATAGGAATTTTAACACGGTGGGAATCTCACTCTTCGGCGGTCATTTTTCCTTCGCATTGAGATTCTGATTCCTTGAGATGTTCCAACAGATTATTTTCACGGTTCTCTTCAGAAGAAAATTTTTCACACATTCTCTTTAGAAGAAAATTCTCTCTCCGTCCTTTTCATAAATGGTGGGAATGTTGAAAAAACGTGGGAAAGAGAATGAGGAAAGGAATGAAATGAAGGAAAATGGTTAAAGATGGTCTAACAGATTGAATTAGGAATTAGCAAGGTTTAATTAAACTTCAGGAAAAATTACGGTTAGATCTAAAGCATATATCACCCTAGCATATTTCCGATGTGTACCGTAAAAGAGCTAAAATCATTAACATTTTGAAGATACATACTGGTAGTAGCCTGAACCATGTACTGTAAAAGAGCTAAAATCATTAACATTTTGAAGATAAATACTAGTAGTTGCCTGAACCATTTGAGAATGTGTATCACTTCCTAAGTCTGCAACCTTTCTTCATTCTTGACTTTTCTGGTCAGAGTTGCTGCAGTAAATAAAGCTTCTTTCTCGAATGATGAAATCTGGATATACCTGCAGAAACGATAAGAATTAAAGCCATAAGAAACTTCATAAACTTTGTAGACAGATCCATACTGAAACAAAATACTTACGGATTAATTTTTCTAAGATTCTGAAAAGCTGATACAAAACCGCAGGATATCTGTGGCAGAGTTGCTCCGATCATTTTTCTTGCATCAATAGTTTTGCCTAAATCACCTTGTGCAGACAGGCTGACCTAAACATATGAAATGACTCTCAATTAGATTGGCAGATTTAGTAACTACATGCACTTATTATTTCAATCATACTGTGCCCATGAAATGAATTTTGTTCAAAAAGAATCTAGAAACAAACACGTTTTAGTCTGTAGAACAAAAATGTATATGTATATGCCTCATCAAGCTGAAACATAACATAGGAAAACAGCAGTGCAAACTTCAAGTCTGAAGTCCCTAACCTGGTAGGCATGTGCTAAGAGAAGCTGAGCAACTTCTGAACTCATCCTTTTGGCAATGGCTTTTGCGCTTGTTGTCGTTGAAAATGAATTCAGAACACTTTCCAGTGTCAAATCCTGTTGTGAATTATCTGACCTCCGAGTACGGGCTGCAGGCTATAAAGAAAAAAGAAGTAAAAGCATCTATGAATATACTTCTATCACAAAATTATCAAAGGCAGTGGAACCTCTCAAGTGTATTAGACAATGAGAAAAATCCAAATGTTGCAATATGCCAATTTTAACAATTCGACATCTCCAGTCAAAAATAGATGTCATTGTAGCTCTATGCTCACACAGGAAGGAGTTAACAGCTTTATTTGTGACATATTTGTCCCTAATAGTTAGATACTTCATACCTATCTCTCACTATGATAAATAAGCATTTAGGCCTTGTTTGTTTCAGATTAATGTAGAGCTGCGTTTTACTGTAGCAAATTTATGACCACCTCAAAATACGTTTTAACAAGTTCAAAAGATTATGAAAAAAATATTTTACAAACTTAAAGAAGTACTCTTTAAAACCCCACAAGAATGGCTACAAAACATTACATCATTTGGCTTATACAAAAATGATAAATTTTCATTTAATTTAATTTAATTTAATTTAATTTAATCTGAAACAAACAAGGCCTTAATATGATAATCTGGTGAAAAGGTTGCCAAGAAACAACCACAAACTACCAAGCTGCAATGACATGTAAAGTGTGTTGCGGTATTATATATTGATATGTCTAGAACAATGATTAGTCTATAAAAAAAATTGCATAGGTGATCAGAGCCATAGAATCAGAGATGACAGCTAATATTAGCAAATATGGAAATGTTAGCTTAAGCTGCAAGAGCCAAAACTGTTTAAAAAAATGCTCAAAAAAATTATATCTGTTTTGACTAAATTTAAGGTAATTCAGTGTATTACATTGACTTCAAAAAACGTAAAGGATTTTTGTCCTTAAACTTTGAAAGTTCATTTGACATGACTTGTACGATCCAGTGTATTAGATTTTCTTGTAGAAAAACTTAAAGGATGTCCCTTTTACTCCAAGACACAGTTTCAAGTGCTTTGTAATGAATAAAACAAAAAATATCAAATTATCACAGTCAAGGTATGTTGAGGGGGACAGGTCAAATTGGATAAACTAGAGGGAGAACAATTGCATGAGACCTAATGAACAAAATAAGTTAAATACTGCAACAACAAGTATGTCTTATAAAGGGCATTTATTTAGTCAAGTCTTTTGCATGCTGGGAAGGCAGGTGATGAGACAAGTAACTTATTTTCAATTACATACCTTGCCACAATATTTTGAGAAGTACTCTAAAATAATCACCAATTTCCAGTTCCATTCCATGAAAGCCTGTTACAATTAATTACACTTAATTAATAAATCAGAAATTTACTAGTGAAGGAACAATTATAAAGGAGAAAAGTGAAACTGGAGTACTGCGAAAATGCACAGTGCGAACAAAAAGTAAGCTAATAGTTTTGATCCTGCTTTTCCTTTCCATGTTACTCTTTTTTGCTTTAGCACACGTCACAGAAGAGTTCGAGGTACAAGTTTTAATAACTACGGTGCGCTATATATCTTACTTTCACTACATAGTTGTTAAACACCTCAATTAACTTTAACCCTATAGTTACCGATGTTCCATATTTCGCTAAAGAATCATGAGCAGGTCAATCAAGCTGTCAGCCTGCTCATTGGCATAGTTTAATTGACTCGGGACAAAACAAGGTCATGAACTTGGAAGGTACAATTATGGATGCACATGTATCGAGACATTTTTTGTGGATGTTTCATGTTTCGACTACATGGAAAGCAATGAAATTAAACTGGTCTGTAATGTTAATCACAATGAGAGTGGGTGCCAGAAAGAATTTGCATTCTAATTCCATCCAACTTTAGTCATCAATTTCCAGTTTACCAGGAATAATTTCAGAGTAGCAAGATCAAACCAAAAAATCCTGAATCTAGGCATTACACGGTACACAAACTAGCCAGATACATGCATGGCAGAAAGTCTTCCTACGACCACCTATAGTTGCCTTCAGCTGACTGGATAATTTGTGGGATTAATTGGAAAAGGCTCATAAAGAACATCACCAAAAATCAATTCAAGCTTAACATCTACCATAACAACGTAGTTACTAAAAGAGTCAAAAGATAGAAAATTATAAATACATAAGAGTGGAAAATTATCCTATAAAAAATATGAAAATAGTAAGTGCATATGCATGCAGGCATACAACAACCTATGAGGTGCACAATCATTACCCACATTTTTATGCCTATATTTTACCTTCTTTCTAAACTACACATTATACATAAGTTTAATGAGTGTATATATTTTTCATTCCTGGGGAATGTCTAAGAGCATGGCTGCCTAATTTATTGATTAAAAAATTACAAGACAGCAGCTGCTTAGACGTCCAAAGTTCGAACTGGGCTGCCAACATAGTAGGTGGCCTTTGTTTTTCTCTTTGTAGCTAGCATGGGACAAACTACAGCTAATGAAATGTAAATATATAGCTTTCCGGGCAATAAATGTAAGAACAAAACAATTGCAAGTGGGTTTACAACAAGCTATTGATGCAAGACCAATTCATTTTCTCATGCAAGTCACTGAAATTGGCGTAAATTTCAGACTTCAGACATTCATGAAAGAAAATAGGCAGATCAAGAGATGACAAAGAATTGTGGTTACCAGAAGAAATGGAGATAGATAGCTCATGTTGTAAGTTAACTCATCTAAAATAACTTCCAAGATAGGATGCCTGCAAAGAGATAAATGAAATGTCAGAAATTGATAAAGGGGCCTTCTCTAAGCAAATGAAACTCAAACATAACCTGAACCCATCAGCTCTTGAAGTCAGGCCTAATGTGTCTGCTTCTTTCCTAACCAAGTCAAAGTTCATAACCTAGAAAAACAGGTTAGCACTTGTACTTCAAGCAAGCCATGGGTATCACCAAATACAATATGCTTACCATAACAAAAAGCTTCTGAACAGACACAAGTGTGTTTCTTTCAAACTCAAATGATGAAAAGTTTAAGGAAGAATCCAGATCAAATGCTTGTTTAGCACAGTCTTCTTTAGAAGATATGTTATCTTTAGTTTCCTGATGATGGTTGAGCAGAAGGGATATGCAGTTCTTTATCAAAGACTTGAATACCAGTTTCCGTGATCCCTGTTAATGAATATCAGCAGAAATTCCATCAATGACATGAAGCAACACAAGAAATTTGCACTAGTTTCAAGTAAGTTCAACAACATCACCGGGTAAAATCTTTAAATAGCACAAGAAGATTTAGCCAAGAAAAATTAAGATACTTATTAATGGATTTTGGAGGTAGACCATACCAGAAGCATGTTTAAAAGAGATTCCCTGAAAATCACCCAGTCTAATGACTCTGCAACAAAATCAGAAAAATACGTGAGAATATCCTCGTCTTCACAGCAAAAAACAGATACAACATAAAACAGCTGATTTTGCAGGTACTTTACCTTTGCATGCAATATGACGAGGTACAAAATCAGCCTCGAGCACATTCACAAGATATTGGAAAAGCACCATATTCTCTATTGGCTAAATTACAAAATAGAACAAACTCAAATATATGTCTTCAACAACAGCTAAACAATGATACTATAAAAGAATAGAGGAATATGTGATCCTGCATAATTTCAGGTACTAAACATAGGCTAAATATACTGGCACACTTTTCATGAACAAAACAATGAAAAAAAATTGGTTTGCCTTATTTTAAAAAAAATATGGGGTTAAATCATAATAGTACCAGAGGTGAATTAACAAAGGCGCACAATTACAATGTAAATTTTTAGTAATTAGTTTCCCCATCTTTTAGTTAACATTTTAGCATTCAGTGTAACTCAAACATGTATCTAAGTTGCAAGGTCCCATATGATATTACCGATCAAAATACTTCCAATATTTTAAGAATTGAGGCAAAGATCAAATAAAAAATAATCAAGAAATAACTGGACACAAAGCAATGAATCAACCACCGGTTCAGGTGCATGCTGCACATGCGATGTAAGTCTGAAATGATCTTTCTTAAAAACTAAATACTTTGATGAATGAACCAAAAAAATATGGTCAACAATCGGTTAAAAACAGCAGACCACTTGCATTTTATTGTAGAAAATAATATGAGACATTTATTCTAAGTTAGGAAACATTGTAAGTTAAAAACTGTCAACAATCAGAGAATTACCTTAATTCCATTATTAGTATATGTGTCATTATCTGCTTCAACCATTTCCTCAATCAACAATGAAAACCTCTTCAAAAGGACAAAAACAGAATAAGGCAATTAGCTATCTTCACAACATAGAAAAAAGATCCTTAGTTCAAAAAAAAAAATAACATAGAAAAAATCAGAAACTTAAACATGTTGGCATATATAGTCCAGTCATATGAAATAGCAGCAAAACTTCCTTGCCAACTTAACAATATTGACTAGCATGTACCACAACAGTAAGAAATGACAAGAAACTCAAGTGGTCTACTGACTAAGGGGGAAACAGAAGTAAATGGATACATTGGTCCGCGTATATATAAGGATATGAATTTTAATTAAAGCAAAGATGAAAAAACAAAATTGATATTTTTATCAGCATTTCGAAGGTTAAATTACAGAATAACTAAATGATATATAACATTTGATTTACCGAAGAATCAAAGAGGTGATCTAAGCATCTGGTTTTCCCCACAATCTCACCAGAAGAAACAGCATTACCAAGGAGAAATGGTGACCACGACTGTGGAGAACAAAAAAGTACCAATGCATGTCAGATCTAAATATTGGACGTAAGTATGAAACACAAATTAGTACACGCTGTTTTCTAAAATAGCTTCTGCTGAAATTACATTGTTCTTCTTTACCTCTTTAAGTACAACTAAAGGTTGGTGAGGGCCAGAATCTGCCAAATATGCTCTTGGGTATTGCTGCAAGATTGCACCAAAAGCACATGAAACCAGATGAAGTCACAAAATATAGCCTATGTAGGTCTTTAAAAGATACTTTCTGGTGATCAGAATAGTATAACAGTAAAATAGCTAGAGCTCCCCTAAACCCCCAAAAGGAATATGCTCAAGTAGTTTAGTGAACAAAATAAAATAATACACAGTAAAAGAGATTTCCCTTCCAAAATACATAAATCACTAATATATCTGTTCAAATCTCTCTCCGCACTGTGAAAAGTACCACGATAGAGGTCAATGGGTTGTCTTAACTTGAACAATGAACAAGCATACCAGGAGGGGAAAAAAAAGGCAAAAGCAATATTTTACCTTGGCCAACTCCATTAAGAGATTGAAACTGGCTACGGTAAGCTCCAAAGAACTGCTATTTTGAAGAATCTGAAAAACAGCATTGTGCATTCTCCTTGCAAAAGCACAAGATTTACATGAAACGATTTCCATACCATAATAAGAATTGATCAAGTCGACTCCCAAACCCAACAATGCTTCTCAAACAAAATTGTGTAAAACATTCAGTTAAACAACTAACTAACATAAATACTTGAGGCGAAAACAAAAGTTTAAACGTCTTGCACACTGTAAGAATTAAGAAACGTTTTACAATAATCCAAATAAGAACACGTGTAAATATAATTACAACAGCGCTTATGCACGCCAGCTAAGATATACAAATAAATGTGAAATAACTAGATTGATCAGCTTTTTAATCTTCATTTCATTCATAGCAAAATAGGCAGGTACAGACCACGACTCATCCAATGAGGTGACATAATAGGGACATGAGTCGTTTCAGCAAAATTTCCCCGACGCCATACAAATACAACACCTGAACTGAACTGTCAGCGAGTGTGCATCAACCTGAGGAAAAGGAATCGCGAGCATGAAAATGCCCAAAAAGAAACTTCGGGCAAGAATAAGCGCCAGACAAGTACCAGCAAGATGCAGAAAATTGCACACTGTAAACAGGAGGGAAAATTGCGATAAAGTCGGTACCACGAGGGGGGCGAGGGGTTGTTGGCGGCGAGGCAGGCCGAGCGCACCGCCTCCAAGAAGGCGGCTCCTGCGGAGATGCGGGTAATAAAGATTTGGCGGCGAGCCCTCACCAGTTAAGCGGGAAAGAGAGAAACCTAGAAAAAAAAAAATTCGAAGGAAATAAAATGGAAGAGAGGCAGGGGGAGGGGGTACGGTCGTCGTGGAGGTCGCGAGAGTCCTTGATGCCGGACGTGTCGAGGATGGCCATCGCGTTCTCCTCGATGCTGCCGTCCGCGGCAGCGCCGGCGGCGGTGGACGGCGCCATTTCCAGCTTTTGGGCGGTTTTCTGTGCGACCAGGCAGGGAGAGGCGGGAAGGAAAGACGAAGGCCACGCGCTCGTCAAACCGGGGAAAATATGGTGTACCAGTAATTAGAGGCAGAATTAATTATTTGCTCTAAAATTGAGCCCTTGATTATTTACCTAAAGTTGAGCTGTCCTTAATTATTTGCCCCATTAACACCTACCTGTGGCATTGTTGTTTACAAGGGGTTATTTGCAAAATAATCAAACCCCTCCAACTCCCCTCTCGCCTGGGCACGCCCCTGCCTCTCCATCTCCCAACCCGTCGGCGCCGCCCTTCCTCCCGCCGGCGCCCTATTGCCCGTCGCGGCGTAGTGGGCCTGCGTATCGTAGAGGTTGGTGATGGCATTGGAGATGGCCACGGCGGTGCAGATGTCCTTGCCGCCGTCAGACATGTCCTCGCCGAGCAGAAGCTTCGAGAACCTCTCCTTCACCATCTCCAGCTCTGAGCATTGCAAGCTTGCAACTCAAATCAAGATTTACATGGAAGCAGAGTTGACATTTAGGCAATCGATCTGCAATGGAATTGGCGGCGTACCGTCGTCGGTGGATCGCCAGTCGAGCACGTCAGCGCTGGGCTTCATGCCGAGGCGGTTGGAGGCGGCGGCAGGGGAGCGACGACCAATCAGCCTTGACACGGCGGCCGGCTCGAACAGGCCTCTGTGGTCGACGCTGAGCTCAAGGAAGGACGACAGCGTCGAGATGGTCTTGTTGAAGTTGGCGCAGTCGAGGCTCGGCGTCGTCGACGACGAGCAGCACCCGCCGTTCGCCTCCAAGCTCTCGTCGAACACCGACGCCGACGAGCTGCCGCCGTCCATGGGCACTTCGCAAATAACCCCCTGGATAAAAAGGTAGTCACAATTAGGTGTTAGTGGGACAAATAATCAAGGGCAGCTCAACTTTGGGCAAATAATCAAGGGCAGCTCAACTTTAGGGTAAATAATCAATTTTGCCATAATTAGAACCCTTCTTATAGCTTTGAATTGCCCAAGCCCCTGTATCTCTACTGTCTTAAAACACCTTGTGGTTGTGGTGGTGATAGTGCCAACTTGTAATCTGGACCATCTAACAAAGACCAACCTCTCTACACCGTTCGATCTCCAAACCAGTCTCACCCAACCGCCGCCCCTAGGTTTCCCCTCCACCTCCACGATCCCGCCGCCCCGCCACCCCACCCCACCTCCCTCTACCCCCACTCGCCGTCGTCCCCCTCCCTCTCCCTCACCCAACCCGCCGCCCTGGAATCCTCCGCCGCGCCCGCGCCGCCTCGGTCCCGGCCTCGCACCGCCCCAGCCTTGCGCCGCCGCGCCTCCGCCGTGCCCGCGCCGTCCCTGTTCCGGTCTCGCATTGCCCTAGCCTCGCGTCGCCACGACTCCGCGCTCGCCTCCGTCCGCACCCTAATGGGGCCGCCTCAGTCCGGCGCCGTCATCCGCTGCACCCGCGCCGCCAGGCACAAGTTCGCCGACGACTACGAGGCCGCCATCAACCAGCAGATCAAGTTAGTCCAGTCTTGGCTATCCCTTTTGTTTCTAAGGAGATTTTTACCACTTCCCCCCAAACTCCGTGTGCATCCGTAGGATCGAGGAAAAAAAACGAGATTTAAATTCACAGATGGATGAAAATTTTGAAATCCTGGAGAATTCTAGCCCTCTGTAGCTGATTTTGGTCTTTGCAAGCCACCGCCACCCAAGATTCTATTCGTGATGCCTGGAATTGGATTTGAATCCGGACATATTCTGATTGCAGTGTGGAGTACAACGTGGCGTACGTGTACCACTCCCTCTTCGCCTACTTCGACCGGGACAACTTTGCCAAGTGAGAGTCATGGCCCGCCACCTTCAATTGGCCATCAGCGCATCAGTATATATACAGGGCACTAAGATTACCCTTGCTATCAGGTTCTTCAAGGAATCGAGCGATGGAGAGAGGGGGCACGCAGAGAAGCTCATGAAGTACCAGGTATTGCCTCGGTTGTCCCATCAATTGTCGGAGCCTGTATTAATGTAATGCGTCGAACGCTAAAGATGATGTCTTTTCTTCTCTTGTCAGAACAAGCGTGGAGGCAGGGCGAGGCTCCAGTCCATTGTCACGCCCTTAAAGGAGTTCTACCACCCCGAGAAAGGAGACGCTCTATATGGTGAGCTACTGAGCTTTCTGGGTCTGGCTATGTTTGCATTGTATTACAATACCATGAAAGGTGCATGTGCTTGTGCTTGTTGTGTGATTCCATGTGTCCGGTTATGCATGTGAATATTATGTGTTTGGGACTTGGGAGGAGTCTGCATGCTGTGGGAGATTAGCGATGTGAGTTCATGCTTTTGGCAGATCACTAAAGCAGATGAATGCAAAGCTGACTGTTTCATGATTGCATATATGCCTCTTTGGAGGAGGAAGAAAAAAGGCCATGTGCCTTTTCATTTTTACTGTACATGTTTCACTTGATCGATGCAGAGGCCGGAACTTGTCCATTATCTCAAAAAATGTTTTACTTGGCAAAAATGTTGTGGCTGGCCTCTACTGATTACAAAAAAGATTGTCTTTATGTTAAAAACTTTGTTTGAACTGAAAGCACAAAAAAAGGCAATTGAAAATGTTGTCATGTAGCAGCACTTGCTTAGTTTTCCCCCTATAAATCCTGTTAGTTTCTCTTGTTTTGGTGACTTCCTTATGTCATACACTTACCTTCCATCAATTTAGTCGACAATTGAAGTTGCAGATTGATAGTTCTTCTATCAACATAAAAGATTTGAATCTTGTGCCACTGTTCTGCAAAATTTAATGCGTATCAGTTTATCTTACGTTTTAACTTGGGCCTCACTTGTGGTTTCAGCTATGGAGTTGGCTTTGGCTCTTGAAAAGGTGGTAAATGAGAAGTTGCGCAGCCTGCACAGTGTAAGCTTCTTATTTTCGCAACCTTGCCGAAAACATATTTAACATATATTTAAGAAAGTTATTTGGCAATCCCACCTAAATCCAGCAGTATATGTAATAGTACACCAAAAGTTGTTAAAAGTGTTCACCCAAAATGAACAGGTAGCATCACGATTACAGCGATCGGTGATAGACTTCATTGAAGGCGAATTTCTTGAGGAGCAGGTAAAACCACCAAACCAAGTTAAACATCGAGTGGGCTTTTGCACTTTCAGCCTGCACCAGACTTGTCGACGGTTGGGATATTGACCTAAGTCAACTAAGGTTCTTCAAGAGGGAGATAGGAGACACGTCGAACAGAACGAACAACAACGAACAGGGAGACATGGGTTTTTATCCTGGTTCGGGCCTCTCAAGAGAGATAATAACCCTACGTCCAACCTTTCTTATATATCAGAGATGATCACAAGAGGAGGCTCGACGAGACGAACAGGTCTCGGCGAGATTGTGGTGTACAAGAGCGACAATGCAATGATCAGGTGTCTACGAGATGCTAAGATGCGAAAGCTCTTGGCCAGATGCCCTCTACACGCCGTAGAGACCCTGTTTATATAGTACAGAGCAAACCGACCTATCGAGGGAATATCGGGCTGGGCTAACTATGAGATCGTAACGAACTCGATATGCCGAATATATCCCGAGGCAGATAAGGCATACTTCTAGTCTTGGGGATCACGACTCCTATTTCAATCCGGAAAACCACGTCCGGGTCTTCACGTAACCGTGCGGAACTCTTGTTCGAGTCGGACTCAAACACGAAGTCTCGGGCACCACGCAATCGTACCGACCAGGAGGCTATTCGGTACGACGCACATGGGCCTTAGAGAACCTTCCAGGGGCGGCCTGGCGGCAGTCGCTCGATTGGTAGTTAGGGAGTGGGCCATTTCAATGGTAGTGATTTTATTCGTGACTAGCCCCGAGACTCAAGTGGAATAACTCACTAGAGTGGGGTCTTCTCTTGAGACTCAAAGTCAAGAAGAGGAAAATTATCTTTGCTACAAAGGCGAACAACAAATGACCGAGAACAGGTTATGGTTTTCGAAACGAGAACTTGTCAGAGATCGAACAAACCCGATCGGTCTTAGAAACAACGCGTTCGTCGAACAGAAAACACATCCATCCGAAAGCGAGCACCCGACCCTCGGTAGCGGACTCTGGAAAAAATAGCCGTTGGCAAATCTCATGATAACTTATACTTGTGATAAAAGCAGACGGCCGTTTTTGCTTAGCCGTTCTGCGGTAAAAACTAGCCGTTTAGTGGCAAAAACCGTTCTTGAGCCGCGTTTGGGACTATAAAAGCACCCAAGTCGCTTGCATGACTAGCCACCTTCTCACGCCTTCCTTCCTAAGCCCTAATTCCAACCGCTTCGACATCAAACAACCGAACTCAACACCAAACACCTTTCGTCCAAACACAGGGGCTACCATGGCTAAGTTCTCAGGCACCAGCATCACTGAGGAGGACTTGAGAGTTTGGGAGGAAGAAGGTCACATCGACGCCGGTAGCTAGAATTTGCCGGGAGGAGAAAACACCAAACCGCGAGAAGGCGAAGTTCGTCAACTTCAAGCGATTCGCCAGACTGCGGGTTGAGATCTTCCGAAAGCGACTTCGTGAAGGCCTTCTTCAACATCGGCGGTTCGAGGTGGCGAACCTCAATCCAATTCCATTCTCGGATGGCCGTCTTTGCACACTGTCGCGAAGGCTATCTGAGTATCGATCGCCGCTGGCATTCTCGCACTACTACGGTGACCGGGAAGCGACTCCGCCGCCGGCAACTGGGTGCTACTACCTCAAGCTCAAGACCCCTTAAACGACGACGCCAGTACCCCGTCCCGCCATTGCTTTCGACTCGATGGGTGTGTGGTGGATGAGGTGGTTCTGACAATGAAGCGCCAACATCAACTTCGTCTTCACCGGAAAGCGCCGTGAAGGAACACTAATGCCTCGTGGAGATGTCCGCCGAGGATTGGTACTTGATGAGGAAGATCGCCTCCCTCGTAGGCCTCGGGCTCACGGGCAGGGAGATCATCCGAGACTACACAGCGAACAGGATCTGTCCGCTGCGGAGAAGGCCCTATCCCTTCTACAAGATAGAGGGATGGGAAGACATCTCCAGGGAGAGCACGGGTAAGTGCTTTTAAGACTCAACCTTTATTCGATGACTCATCCGAACAGGAACTAACATGCTCTCCTGCTCGGACAGAGAAACCAACCGACGCATGGGTGACCGAACAGGTCGACTCCATGCTGAAGGCAGCGAGGAAGGACGGTGAAGTCACCGGCAAGGTGGCCTTCACTTGTCCGCGCAACGTACTCGTCCGTACAGACGAGGTAAGTCTCTTAACCCAGCCTGTGTCGTTCGACTTGTACTGTTGTAAGTATTAACTTTCGCTTCCCTAACAAACAGGAGGACCAACTGATCCTAGGAGGGATCGTAGAGGAGCTCTCCGATACTGAGGGAGCGAGAAAAGGCAAGGCGAGAGTGGCCGAGAAGCCGAAGGTAGCCGCAGCGCCGACGCGGACCTCGCCGCGCCGCAGCGGCCGCCAACTATCCCAAAAGCCCCCTGCGGCGAAGAAGCGCCCCGGGCAGGAGAAGCGAGAGCGTGGCCAACCAAGGTGAGATCGCCCAAGCCCATCCCTCCTCGCCGAGCAAAGCGACGAAGAGGTACAAAACTTGACCCTCTGGCTAAGGCTGTTCGCGCATGCTCACTTTGATACCATCTGGGCAAGTGCAGATCGCCCGGCGAGGAGGCTCAAGAAGCGAGTAGCGCAAGGAGAAACTTCGCATTGCGCAGAAGAGCGCCGGCTCGTGAGGAGGCCGAGCCTTTCGCCGCAAGCCTCTCGAGGACAAGGCGAAGAAGCCGAAGAACCCCCGAACAAGAGGCGTAAGCAACAAAAAGGGGCGAAGAAGAAGGTCTCGTTCTCCGCGGCAGGTATGTACTAACAAAGCTGTTCTCTGTGCGTTGTACCAAACCGCGCAGAAACTAAGTCTTCTGTTTTTCATCAGCTACCTAGGAGGAGGTTAACCCGGACTACGTGTACGGGGCCGTAGTGAGGTCCATGCTGCCCGAGCACTTGCGCGATGCCAGCGGACAACCAGTACTCGCCACGAAGGACAAAATTGGCGGCGTGGTCCGCGCTCCCATCCGGCAACAGCGACCGGATCGACTCCCTGAGGCACACGATCCACTGGCTGGAGAGCCAGGAAGAGGAGCACGGGGCCACGGCGAGCGGAGCCAAAGTCTTGGCTCTACTACCGCCCAAGCGGGGCCAAGCGGTGACCTGTAAAAGCACCGTCGTAAAGGGCAATCGTCCCTGTGGCGGCGGTGGCCTCAATGACGGTGAAGAAGCTCCTGCCGCCAGGGAGCAAGAAGAAACTAAAGAGCGGTGAAGCACTGCACCAGTGAGAAGAGGAAGGCCACGCAGGCGGCAGCAGTCTCTGTCGTGGCGACCCGGCGCCTCCGTCTTGCAGAGGACGAGCAGATGGAGGAGCGGGGAGGAAAGGAGGTCGCCCGCGCTTAAGCGGAAGCAGCTCAGACGGGAAAGACTAAGCGGAGAGAAAGCCGCTCAAGTCTGATCCCGAACAGGAGAGGCCTCATGACCCACGGCCTCGAGGATCGCCTGCGCCAAAGTCAGAAGCGCCGGCTTGGAGAGGTAAGTTTTTGAAACCAAACCTTATCTGTTCGAGCAACAACTGCTCAAAGCTAACTTGGTCTTCTCTCTTTCAGTTCATGAAGGGCACCATGGAGGAGCTCGTGAAAGGCGTCACCATCGAAGCCTTGTGTGATGTGATGGCGCTTTCGGCAGAGCCCTACATGACCAAAAGCCGAGGCAGGTGGCGAAGGTGAAGAAGCTCTGTGCCCGGTGGTGAAGAAAGGCGATCTTCTGCGGCGCCAGAGAAGATCTCCACCCCGGGCAAGACATGAGGCCGAGGAGATCTGTGCCGGCCGCAAGAGCGAGCACCGCGGAGGACAAAGTCAAGGAGCCGCAAGAGCATTTCAGGGACCGAGCGTGGAAAGCACGGATCAAGAGGTCGAGGCGATCCGCCTTGAGGTAGTGAGCAAGCCCGGCTCGATGGGAGAAGCAGATCGTCTCGAGCCGAGGCTGGAAGGCTTCAAGGCGCGAGGAGAAGTTTCGAGCTCAAGATGGAAAACGAGGCCTCGGAAGGAGCGGACTTGCTTCAAGTAGAAGTAGGATTGTACTCCTTGTACTGTAAACTTTTGGCAATCTGATAAAGATTTAACTTTTGCGATGGGACTTACCTTTTCCCTGCAAAAAAAGAGCAGCAAAAAGATAAGAACGAACAGGAAACAGAGAGCAAAGGCACAAAAGCGCTAGAAAGTTTTAAGGAAAACCGGTAGAACGCTTAGCCTAACTCCCAACCCCGTTGTCTTGTTGCTTTCGAAAACCCGAGTTTCTGAAGTCGAGCAGTGCACAAGAGAAAGAGCGACACCCTAGCCCCGGTACGGACGTTGCTCGAAAACCTGAGTTTGCGAATTCGAGCACGTGCGTAGAGAGTTAGAGCGATACCCATATCCTGATCGACACGTTCCAGGAACTGATTGTTAACGTAAGTTAGGCGATTCCGGAGGTAACCGAACAAGGAAAGTGGCTCTGCCACGGAGGGCTTACGAGAGCGGGCTTTGCCAAGTGGTTGTGCCGTGAACGGTAAGTGACTCTGCCGCGGAGGGCTTACGAGAGCAGGCTTAGCCACTAGGCGAGGAAGCCATTTTACGCAACCTTGAGTTTAGAAACTTGTTGAAGCCAGATACGGGCAGGGAAAACCCTTAAGATTGCGGAGTCAAGTGTTCGCAAGGCCGGGCAGCCATCAAGTGTTACGAGAGAGAGGGCAGTCTAAGAAGACAGACATGAAAAGGGCGGCAGGGGGCCGCTAAAATTCACCGTTTATTGGATTGAACTTTACATGGCAGCCCGAGAGACTTGACGAACAAAGGCTCGAAGTTTGACAAAAAGCGCGAAGGTAAGCAAACACACGAAAGACCTACACAAAGAACTTACGGTCGGTCGACTTCCAAGTCTTTGGTCACTCTCTTCCATCCTCCATTGCTGTTTAGCGACCCCGGCGAAGCGTAAGAAACGGAGTGTATGGGCCTCCCAACGGGAGTTAGTTTGTTGGCATTGGACGGAGTTCTGACACGGTAGCGAGCGAGGTCGCCCGCCTCAAAGCCCTTGGTAAAGCCCGACTTGGCGGCGTCTTGCGCGAAGAGCTTCTTCGGTAGCGTCATTCGACTTGTGCCCGCTTCGTGTGCCATCGAGGAGATCGAGATCGAACAAGCGCTCTTGCTCGTCGTCAACCAAGTTAACCGAAGCTCTCGTGCGAAGCGAGCGAGTACTACTTGGCGGGCAAGATGGCCTTTGCCGTGAGACCAATTGGAAATGAGTTTCCGGTTGCCGGTGGCCAGTAGTCTGAATCGCTTTCGGAGGACGGAAGGAACCCGTCAACCCGAGCCTTCTTGTGCTTTCATGAGTGCCGCGAACACGCGCCGTTTGATACCCTGGACGATCTATCTGTTATCTCGCTCGACTGCTCCATTGCTCTGTGGATGTGCCACAAAGGCGAAACAGATCTTGGTGCCCAGCTGTTCGTAGTATTCCTGGAATAGCTCACTTCTGAACTGGGTACCGTTATCTGTGATCAGCTTGTGGGGAATCCCAAAGCGCGTGACCACGTTGCTTTTGAAAAAGCGCACAGCCGTTTTGACGTGAAGAGATGACACAGGCTCTGCCTCAATCCACTTTATGAAAGTGTCGATGGCGACGAGCTAGTGTGTGTAGCCCTTGTACCCTTTGGGGAACGGGCCGAGCAGATCCAGGCCCCATGTGGAGAAAGGCCATGATGGGGGGATCGTTTGGAGCTCTTGGGCGGGCTTATGTGTCTTCCGGGCGTGAAATTGGCAAGCTTTGCACTTAGTCACGATATCTCGGGCATCTTGTAACGCGGTTGGCTAGTAATAGCCCATGCGAACGCTTGTTAGCCGAGTCAACGCTTTGCCGACGAGTCTGAAGGAGGCGTGGTTGCATGAGCACCCTCGTGTATGTCCCACAAAAGAACACCCTCTGTTGGGAGATGCACTTGAAAGGACTCCTAACGCACCTTGACGGTAAAGGATGTTGTCCACAAGTTTGTATAGACTAGCACACCTTATGGCAAGGAAGCGCTTCGGTTTAAATCGTCAGGCGAGGTCCCATCCGCAAAGTCTGGGACAAATAGCGTTGTCGATCCATGACTGCTTTCGATGACGGAGACAGAACCACCTGTCTCTGTTGTCTCGTCTGGAGACGTGATAGAGGGTTTGTATAGGTGCTCGACGAGCACCTCTGCCGGAGCAGGTTCGCGTGAGGATCCAAACTTGGACTGCTGGTCGGCTAGGAAGTTGTCCTTCCTGGGCACGAAGAGCACTTCGAAAAATCTAAAGTGCCGTTCCAACTTCCTTACTTCAATCAGGTATCGAGCCATTGAGTTATCGCAGCACTGATACACTTTGTTTACCTGATTGATGACCAGCTGTGAATCTCTCTTCACAGATAGTCATTGGACGCCGAGCGACTTGCACGCTCTTAGTCCCACGAGGAGGGCCTCGTATTCCGCGGTGTTGTTAGTCGCCGCAAAGTGTAGTTGGATAGAATCTTTGGAGTTGCTCTCTTGAAGGAGATGAGAACAAAACCGACCCGAGTTTCGGTCGCGAGCTATCAAAAACATGGTCCATTAGGATTCATCGGGTTGCTCGGGAGCTTCACGTGATTTGGTGAGCGGAGTCCATTCGGTGACAAAGTCACCAGACACAGGACTTAATAGTGGTTCGGCGACAAGCAGAATGTCAAATTTTGCAGTTCCATTGCCCGTTTAGCTATCGTCCTTGACTTCCTTGTTCCTTATGATTTCTTCAAGAGGAACTTGGTCGGGACGATGTTGTACGCTGGAAGTAGTGCAAAGCTTCTGGAGGACATGAGCAAGGCGTGAAGCAACCGGACCTCGAAGTGCTTTCCTTTGATCAAGTGAAGCACCTCGCTCACGTAATAGATTGATCATTGTATGCCTTCCTTTCACCGTTAAGACCCGCGCTCACCGTTTGCGGCATGCGCCAAAGTACAACAAAAGTCGCTTTCATGGTGGTGGCGCGGTAGTCAAAACAGTGGATTGGACGGTATTGCTTTAGATCTTGGAAAGATCAATCAGCCTCCTCTGTCCACTCGAAACCATTGTGCTTGCGTAGGGTCTTAAAGAAGGGCAGCCTGCGTTCGCCCTGACGGAAAATAAACCTGCTCAAGGCATCTATCCGTCCGGTGAGGCTCTGAACTTCCTTAACGGTAGTTGGAGCCCACATGTTTTCAATGGCCTCGATTTTTTTGGGGTTAGCAGAGATTCCTTACGAACCAATTACATAACCGAGCAACATTCCAGATAGAACACCAAAGGTACACTTCTCTGGATTTAATTTTATTCGATGCTTGTTGAGATTTTGAAAAGTCTCGGCCAGGTCTGTTACATGATCTGGAGCATACTTGCTCTTTATAACTATGTCATTGACATAGACCTTCAGGTTTCTTCCGCTACTGATACGGAAAAGTCTTCTACATTAAAGTATACTGAGCGTGGCACCGACATTGCTTGAGACAAAGAAAGACATGGTCATTATAGCGAAAGTCTTAGAAAGGGTGATGAAGATGTCTTCTCTTCATCCTCGGGGAGATGCTTATTTGGTGATAGCAGGAGTAAGCATCCAAAAACTCGAGTGAGCATCCACGGTCGCGTCGACCAATGGTCTATCGAGGCGCGTCGAAGTTGTCCTTAGGACAAGCGGCGTTGGTCTGTGTGATCGACCGCATCCTCCACTTGCCTCGCTTTCTTCTTTACAATAGCGGGGTTGGCACGCCGCTCGGTGTGATCAACCTCGCGGATGAAACCGGTGGCGACTTGCTGGCGATCCTTGATGATCCCAGCGAAGTCAGAAAATCGGCGAAGCTTCGGCGAAACAGGCTTTTTGTCCCCGGACGGCTAGTTTGTGCTCGATAACCTCTCTTGGGACTCGGGCATGTCAAGCGGTTCCCGAGCAAACACGTCTGCTTTGGCTCGGAGGAAGGTAATGAGCTCGCTTTCCTATTTGGGGTCGAGTGGCCCCAAATGGCTATCTTGGAGGAGTCATCCGAGCGGCGGAACCTCCTTAGTCTCTCCTCTGGTGAAGGAAACCCTAGGCGTGCGCAGACTTGGTCTGCGGGCGTCGGGACCACGCTTGGCGGAAGTGGTCGATCGGGGCAAGGGGCGCTCGTCGCAATCGAGCGACTTTGTAGTTGCCCTTGACCAGTGATCACACCGTTTGGACCGGTATCTTCACGCATGATGATAAGCGTGGTAGGACACGACCATGAACTTGCCAAGAGATGGCCGACCCAAGATCGTGTTGTGGCGGATGGGAAGTCGACCACGTCAAGCGTGATCAACTCTGCTCGGAAGTTGCTTGGAATGCGAAGGTAACAGATAGAACAATCGCTGACGGTAGAGCGACTTCTCCGGGACAATGTCGTGAAAGGCATCGCGACCTCTTTAAGCTTGGAGCGAGGAATCGCATCTCGTCAAGACCTTAGCGAAAAGCAAGTCCAAAAGCTCCCCGATTCGATCAAAACGCGGCCAACTCTGGCGTTCTTGATGGTCGGGCGACCACCGATGGGGCCGGTGAGGTTTGGTCATCGATGGGGCAATCTTCACGAGAGAAGGAGATGGAGAACTTCGGCCCTTCATCGATTCGGTGAGGCTTGCCCTTTTCAGCGTTGTGGACCTCGGCGCGCTTCCTTGAGGCTGCGTCGAGAAATATAAGCCGAGAGGCCGTAGAAGATAGCGGCGATATGGTTCACGGGTTCTTGATACTCATCGTCGTCCCGATCACCATCATCGGTTTGGCGCTTGGCCTTACCGGTGTCACCTTTTTCGGGGAAGGTGGGCATTGGGCCCTTGCCGTTGTAGAAATCCTCGAGCTTTGCACCCATATTCTACAGTGGCGCTTGTCATGCCTGTAGTGCTGGTGGAACTTGCAATATCGGTCACTTGGACCTTTCTTGCCTTGGTTGCCTCCCTGGGCGGGCTTCTTGCCCTTATAATTATTGTTGGTCTTTTTCTGCCCATTGTTGGGAGGAGGTGTGCGATCTAAACCGACGACGGTGTTGTTCGCATCACCCTTCTTTTTCTTCTAGGACTTTTTGTCACGGGATTATTCTTGCTCTTCTTCTTTTCCTCCTTTGGTGGTAGGGGCTGCTCGCCCTTGTCGAACGCCTTCTTATCTTGAACAGCTTTCTGCGGCGTTGTCATAGCGATCACCCTTGAGCAGTCGTTGGCGGTCAGTCTCATTGATCTCAAGATCCTGGGTGAGCCGCTCGTCGCGAACTCCGTTTTTAAAGGCGCGGATAATGGATTCGTCCAAGATGTTCGGGATCGTGTTGCGAATCTTGATGAAACGCTTCACGAAGTTGCGGAGGTCTCCGTTCATCTGGTGCGAGATCATCATCCTTGCCCGACGCGCATAATGACTCTAAAATTGGCGATCGAGGCGTCACAAAATTTGGTTCCAAGAGTCGATGGAACCTCTTCTTTGGTTGAACGACCACGTCCGGCGGCGCGCTCAAGACGATCGGGAGGTAATTGGCCATGGCGACCTCTTACCCCGCCGCCATGATGGCCGTGGCGTGAATGGAAAGAACTCCTCCAGGTTACGAGTCCCATTGTACCTCTCCATGTGTCCGGGCTTGAACTTTGAGGGCGGCAAGACGAGCGAAGCTCATCATCGAAAAAACCTGCGACCCAAGACATAAGGCCGGCCACCTTACGGCGAACCTAGCCTTGAAAAGCGTTGGTTACATTGGTCGAGAACTCTAGGCGAGCGGAAGGTTTCGCTTGGAGGAACTCTCTCGTGATAAGCCCCCACGCCCTTCCTCGTGGTCGCCACAACGCGCTCCTCGCGAGGGGATCGTCCGTGATCGTCGCGAGCACGCTTACCCCTGTGGTCGTGATGACTACGGGGACTTGGCGAGCGGCGGCGATCATGGGCAGCTTGCTCGTGGGCGGTGATCCTCCGGCGGTGGCGCGTCACGCAATCGTCGGATCGCTGTTATCGAATCCACCGGACGAGCTCGCCACGCTTTGCCGGATGAAGCTTCACCTATAGATTTAAGGCCCTCGGTCGGTTTCTCTGGTGAGTATACAAGACGCCCACAGCGAGGAGATTGTCTGGTGGCGGATCGACACGGT
Organism: Raddia guianensis; assembly: GCA_036346415.1. NCBI lineage: Eukaryota > Viridiplantae > Streptophyta > Magnoliopsida > Poales > Poaceae > Raddia > Raddia guianensis. The sequence goes on along the minus strand of CM070535.1, from coordinate 46,724,136 downwards.
CGGCGGGGCTCAAGCCGTTCAGTTACGCTCAATTGGTCACAGGATCCACGAGGCATCGGCGTCTTGCGATTAGTGCAGGCACGGGATTCCACCGGCGAGCTAAACTTCTAGGGGTCTTGGCGTAGCGTCTTGTGAGGCGGATCGCGTCGCCGACGTTATGTTGTCGCGGATCTCGCCAAGGTTTGGTTGATGGATTCGTCGAAGTCGGCGAACAATATCTTCTTTCGCGAGCGGTTATGCGGCTCCATCTTGGTGTCGGCGAATTGACCCTTCGATCTCTTGGCGCCGTGACCATGACCGGATCCCCGGAGGTTCTCGTGCGAGCCATGTTGACGCCCACGGTGGCCGTGCGTCTGCGGCGCTAAACGGTGTCATCACTTTAGTCGCCACGGAGGAATCAGCAAACATTGCCTTGGAACCGATAGATCTAAACCCGGCATAAAGATAATCGGTTCCGATTAAATGCGTCGATGACGAAGTCCGACCCGAGACCACCTCCGGGCGTATCGAAGGCTCATCTCGAATCTGGAACATCGATCTAGAGTCGATAAGATCGATTCGGTGGCGAGGAAGAGACATCTGCCGCCACGAGTCGTAGTCCTCGGGAGAATCTCCGTATCGGCGATGGAGTTCGACATGCTCGATCTGCGTATCCCCGCGGACGGCGCCAACCGTCGGCGGTTGGGATATTGACCCAAGTCAACTAAGGTTCTTCAAGAGGAGATAGAATACACGCCAACGAGCGAACAACAACGAACAGGGAGGCGGGGTTTTATCTGGTTCGGGCCTTTCGGAGAGATAATAACCCTACGCCCGGCCTTTCTTATATATCGAGAGATGATCACAAGAGGTGGCTCGGCGAGGCGAAGCGAGTCTCGGCGAGATTGTGGTGTACAAGAAGCGACAATGCAATGATCGGTGTCTCTGAGATGCTAAGATCACTAAAGCTCTTGGCGGATGCCCTACACGCTGTAGAGGCCTTGTTTATATAGTACAGAGCAAACCGACCTACCGAGAGAATATCGGGTCGGGCTAACTACGAGATCGTAACGAACTCGACATGCAGAATATATCCGAGGCGGATAAGGCATACTCTAGTCTTGGGGATCACGACTCTATTCCAATCAGGAAACCACGTCAGGGTCTTCACGTGGCCGTAAGAACTCTTGTTCGAGTCGGACTCAAACACGAAGTCTCGGGCACCACGCTAATCGTCTGACCGGGGAGGCATTGATCTGGCCTTTATAAACCTTAGAGAACCTTCTAGGGAGCTGGGCCCTGGCAGGCTGTTCGATTGGGCCGTCAGGGAGTGGGCCATTTCAATGGGCCGTGATTTTATCCCCGACAAGACTCTTACTATCATGCTGTGAATGATGTCTTTTACTTGATTCCAAAACGTAGAACCTTGAATGCAGCGCAATGAGTGTTCATTATTTTGGGCATGTTTTTGCTATCCACGATGGAGGGAAAGACTTGATTTTTCGTCATCATGAGAATGAGCTTGCACAAAGCAAAGCAACATATCCAGATAGTGAGGTCAAATGCTAGATGCATAATGGTTTTGTTAACAAGGATGATAAGAAAATGGCAAAATCACACAATAACTTCTTCACGATCAGAGATGTATTATGTAAGGCGTGAATCCCTGACTCTTGTCAACCAATTATCTCATTATGTCGTATCATCTCCATTGACATGTTATTTTCTGGTGCACTGAATAGATTGCTATAAATGTTCGCACGTCTGTCTTGTAAATCATTATGTTTGTTTCAGTTTGTTTTTTCTTTCCTTTGTATTTGTTGCGAAGCACGGGCATTTAACTAATTTATGTTTGTTTCGATTTGTTTTTTTATTTCACATCTAATTTATGTTTAGATGTTTCGTTCATCATTTATGTATTCCTTCCTCTCTTTTAAAGGTCCGTGGCAAAGCACGAGCATTGTACTAGTGAACATTAATACATGAGGAGAGAGATCCCACATCCCAATGGAGAGGGAAAAGAAAGGCAATCGATTATTGGTGACAGCGCCGGATCCACCGCCTGGGCTCCACAACAATGTAGGGTTTCAAGTCCAAAATTAGGGGGGAATTCACAAAAAAAATCCTGAAAATAACACTAATATTTTTTTAAACGTTGTTAAGGAGAATATTTTAGCATTAGATTGAATCTGGATGAAATCGGAACTCGCAAAATCGGGTAGAAGGTACCAAAGAGAGAGAGAGAGGGCGGAAGGGAAGGGAAGGGAGATGGGGAAGGAGAGAACAGACCGCAGGAGAAGGGTCTCGAGCTGCCGTGGTCGAGCGCGCGGGCGGTGGGTCGGACGCCGGAGGAGGAGGCAGGCAGCGTTAGGCGTTGGGCGTTCCCTTGGGGGTTGGGCGTTAGGGTTCAATCGTTCCGGGCCGCTCCGGAGTCCAGAGACCGGAGATAGGAGGGAGGAGCACAAATCAACGGCTCGGAGAAATGCACTAATGCGTCGGACCGCTGGGATAGCCGGGCTGATTAGTGTAACAGTACAACGGTGTTTCAGTTACGTGGAGGTCTGGCGTGAAACTCTACAACTTTACTAATACTACTGGATTGGATGACACCTAATTTTTTTTTTTTGAGAAAATTGGATTTTTGCATCAAAGTTGCTCTGCCTTGGTTTTATTGCCCAAAGTTGTTCTGCCTTGGTATTTTTGTCCTGTGAGACTAGGTGGGGATAGTTTTATCCATTGGGGGTTTTCTAGAAAATTCCCACCGCCTTTTTGTTTCTCCGTCTGTTGGTTTCTTGGGATTTCTCCATCTCTTGGCGCCGCCCTTCCGTCGTGGCGAGGGCCTTCTGCTCGTCTTGCCTTCTTCCCGCCGAGGGCCATGGCCGAAACCTCTCTCCGCTTGGGAGGCGTGGGCTGCCATCTCCTCTCTGCGATCGGTCGCGCCGCCTTCCATGCCATGGCGAGACCATGGCGCCGCCCTCCCCTCTGCTGCCGGATGCATGGGAATTTGCAAGAAACCCTATGTGGGTAAAACTATCCCCACCTAGTCTCATAGGGCAAAAATATCAAGGCAGAGCAACTTTGGGTGAAAATACCAAGGCAGAGCAACTTTGTGGCAAAAATCCAATTTTCCCCAATTTTTGCGGTCGATAGCAACCGACCTCAATTTCACGTACCTAAGCCATATGACATCCGGCGTACAAATTTCTCCAACCGAGATTTTGTATCTTTTCTTACACTTTCATAACTCGTGAAATGCCGAGTAGACACGAATTCTCCCAATTTGCGACCTACCATAGGATTTGTTATATAAATGCATTCAAAATACAAATTGGATACGAGCATAATTTTGCAATGCATTGGATTTGGATTAAGTATTTGTGTGACATTTTGACCATTTCCAACTATTTCCCCATTTTTCCTATTTTTTTCCTTTTCCGATATTTTTCCATTTTCTTTTCCTTTTCCTTCCTCCTCCCTTCTTCTTCCCTAAACACCACTGCCGCCTCGCCGCCACCCTCGCCACCGCCTTGAGTTTCTCCATCGCCAGAAGAGCGCCGCCTCCTCAAGCTAGAGCTAGTCGTCATGAGTCCTGTGGCCAAGCAGCGACGCAAGCCAAGAACGCCGTCACGCGCCTCGCCCCATCTTCTCGGGGTGGGGTGCTTGGAGGATCTCATCCCCAACTCCCCAACACTGGCGCAAGAGCCTTCAACTCCCCCGCCTCACGACGCCGGGCGGCGCACAAAATGGTGAAAATGTCATGGGAGGGAGAAATTCGTGCACCCAGGGTTATATGGCTCAAGGCACGCGAAATTAATTTCAATTGCTATCAGCGCACGAATTGGGTGTCATACACCCTATATATTTCCCCATCAAACCATGTGAGCCGGCAATGCGGCAGCTCGGTGTTGCTTTTTAGGGGGAATTGCCAATTTGCCCTAAAGTTGATTAGCCTTGGCTAATTTGTCCAAAGTGGGATGCATTTGATGTTTTACCCCGAGAGGATCTAACTGCTAAAAAAACTTATATGAATGGATATAAGTGCTAAAATCTCTACTCCTAAAAAGCATGTAGTGGTGCTGAGTGATGATGGCTTATTAAGGGCCTGTTTGGATCTCATGTGCTAGAGCAAACTGACTAGATTCTAGTCACTTTAGGGCTAGAAAACCAAACACAAGGACTAGAAAAGCAATTAAAATCGTTGAAGACTTCTAACCCTTGGAGGAGCTAAGCGGTGCTAAACTCCCCTTTCCCCCCCAACCCCTGTCCCTCCCCCACCGACATGCATGCAGAGGTATCCAACAGGGGCACTTGAGTCATTTTCCAGAACAATAAAGCCTCTAGTCTCTAGTTTTGTCCATGGATCCAAACAGGGGTAGCTAAACTTTTAGTCACTGGTTTAGTCAGTTTGAGTTTAGTTCCTGGGATCCAAACAGGCCCTAAGTTAATCTTGTCCGTTCAAATAGATCAAACGGTGGATATGCTGCCTGCACAGACCAGCCAATCCACACCGCCGCATGTTGTTGCAGGCCACTGAGCTATGGCTGTTGGCCAATCCAAATTTTGAATTCTCCCATGCTGCCAGCCTGGTCATTGCTTGCCTCGGTCATAGATGGCATGCATGTTTACTTCCTAGGATGCCACGCCGTATCCAAACGCAGCTCGTTTCATGAATTCTCGAATCGAATCGAACAACAGCGGAAATCGAAGCAGAGGAACCCATGAATCAAATGAATCCCGGAGGACGGGTGGATTACAGGAGGTCTTGGCGGGTGGATTACACACACGGGGAAAGGAAACACACAACACGCAGATTGATCAAAAAGACGCAGAGATAGACGGATTCATCACAGGCACATACATCAATCGGAGACACAATTCACCGAAACCTTCGTCTCGCTCAATAGCATCCGAGTTCAACAAAGCAAAGGAAGAAGAAAGCAATGACAGGTAGTTATTCATCTTGATTATTTACATGTACGGATGTTCTTTTCTCTATTTTCAGGGAGCAGGTTCCCTCATAGCAAAGAACAATCACGATGAACAAAGTGGTATCAAAGATGTACCTAGCCCGTGTTGATAAACAGGTTCTCTTCTCGGGCTGCCCCGCCTGCCTCCGGCGCACCACCACTGGATGCCCCATAGTGCACCGTCTCTAGCCGACGTGCTCCCAAGCACCACTGGATCGGCAACCCCCACATCCGTGCGACGCTTACAAAGACCCGACCCCGGCCTACCTTCACCATGTATCCTGCGCGCCGCCGGAGCACGCGCCCAGATCCCCGCCGCCTCGGTCTCCTCCGTGCCGACTCGCGCCGCTGTTGCCTTTTCTCCAGGCCACGGCGGGCCGGCGACCCCGTCTCCATGCCGACCCGCGCGCTGCCGACAGTGAGCCCCCGTGGATTCGCAGGGCCCTCCTCATCTTTCACGCCGGCCTCATCCATGCCGCCGGCCATCCAAGTGCTGCACCCCGCCTCCACCAGCGTGCTGCCCCAACTGGCCTCCTGCCTCTCTCTCACATACACGTATATTCTCTGGGGAGCAGCAAGATTGGAGACGGAAGGTTTGGAGAATGGAAGGGAATGGGGATTTTTTGCCTCTGTGAGATGCGTACAGGAGAAGATGAAGAAAAGGCTGTGGGGGAATTTTTGTCACTGTGAAAGCTATACAGGGAATAGCTACGTGGAGTTTACATGGGCAGTGGATAGCATTTTTCTGGTCTAACCCTTGAGCTTATAAGTAAATACAGTCACGCAATATATATCTTTGATTTTAAGCGGATACCGTGCAGAAGAAATATACAGACAAGCGTGGATAATGCGCTTCTTGGTTCCTCGATTATTCGCTATATGTCGAAAATATTTTATTTACAGATTATATCCCGAAGACGCCGTTGGGATACAGTGCAAAAGAAAATATACAGAAGCATGGATAATGCGCTTCGTGATTTCTTGATTATTTGCTATATGTCAAAATACTTTATTTGCAGATTATGCCACAGAGACACCGTTGAAATATAGTGCAAAAGAAAATATACAGAAGCATGGATAATGCGCTTCGTGATTTCTTGATTATTTGCTATATGTCAAAAATACTTTATTTGCAGATTATGCCACGGAGACGCTGTTGAAATACAGTGCAAAAGAAAAATACAAAGAAGCATGGATAATACGCTTCGTGATTTCTCGATTATTCGTTATATGTCAAGATATTATATTTGCATATCATATCCAAAGACGTTGTTGCTACGCCATCAAGTCAATCCGAACTGAGCATAGCTATGCGTGTTCTTATTTCAGGTTACCCAGAGGAGCTGATGTATTTTTAGTAACTCCAACAGTGTCGTCCGCGATCGTTAAAATCCGAACTGATACAGGCGAACAGGTTCAAGATTCCGAGCTCTGTTTTCTACGGCGGATGGTTTAGCTAGACCGCTATTTCTGCTGACTACACCAACACTTCACTATTTTATTATTATTTATTTTTACATGCATAGCGAACGCAAGCGAAGATTGATGAACATGACAAAGCACAGCTTAATCGAAGATTTTCTGCGTATTCTCGCGGATATAATTAACTGGGAGATCTTTCGAGACCCCAGGATCCAGGAAATTCACATCGCATATATAAGATGTTCGTCCAACAGCTATGGAGCGCAAAAAATAATGGGAACCATGTATCTTGCCGGCAATATTAATAAAGATCATGTGTTTTCTCTTCATGCTTATATATTTTTCTACGAACTATGTTTTCCTTTGGTCCCTTTATGGTCCGTGGCAGAGCACGGGCATTGTACCAGTACTTATAAAACAGTCCATGTCACTGTTCTCAGTCAGGTCCAAGCAGTAAACAGTAGGCTGATCCGCATCTGCTTCGTAGGTTGAAACGAACAAAAAGCCAGAACAGAATTAAGGGGAACTACACCAAGCAAAACATTGCAGCTGAATGAACGCGATATATAAGAAGAAATAAAAAAATAGTCAATCAAAAGATCTCTCTTTTTTAACCTTTTCTTTACCTTCCGAGGTGCTTGGTTAAGCAGCTCCTTCTTTCTAATCCAACACTTGAATCATCTCTCCATTGGGAATCAAACCGAAAGGAGAGAAAAACAAAGTAGTCGGGTTGCTTGGTCTGCCTGCTTGCTTTCAAGAACCTGGCTTCGATGAGCCGAAGGGATCTAACACGGCGGAGAGCTCCGCGTCTTCGAAGGGGGGCGGCAGGTTCAGATTAACTAGGACAGTACGCGCGCCCGCGGCGCGCTGTTCGATCCGGCGTACACGGGCGCGCAGACGGCGAGGACGCAAGTATGCGGGCGGACGAAGGTGAACGGCGACGATGCACAGCCGTGGGATCTGGCGAGCGCACGCTGGTTTCATCGCACAACCGAAAATAAAATCCGTAGTTTCAAGCCTTCGTTATGAAAACTTTAATTGTTTGAAATTTTTTAATTTTGTATGCTATTTGTGCTAACATAGTCTGGCAACTTTTGTTTTTTATTTTTTTGTGGCCTAACATAAATAAAACCGAGAAGTGGAAAATCGAGAAGAAATATGCCCTTATCAAGAAAGAACTAACTTGGCTTGTGAATTTGGACTGAATTTTTTCGGAATAACATCAACCTTTTTTATGGATGTTCTCTATGTAGCCATGGTTTAATTCTTGAAAACTTTCAATTTTTTTTATTAATGTTCTGTGATCTACCAAAAATTAAATCCGTAGTTCCAAACCTTCGTTATGAAAACTTTAATTTTTTTAAAAATAATTTTATATGTTCTTTGCGCAAACATAGTTTGGCAACTTTCGATTTTTATGATTTTTTTCTAACATAAATAAAACCAACAAGTGGAAAATCGAGAAGGACTATGTACTTACTAAGAAAGAGCTAATTTTTTTTTTATGAATTTGGAGTTAAAAAGTTCTCGAATAACATCAAACATTTTATGGGTGTTGACGGCGTGCTCTCCGCTCAACCACTGCGGATCACACCCCTATCAGATTTCTATCCTGCTAGCCGATCCGGTCGAGCTCGATTCGATTTGGCGTGGGGCCTGACAGGAGCAACACGGGGTTTATCGAGTTCGGACCCCTCTCGGGTAATAGTCCTACTCCTGCTTAGAGTCTTAGCTCTTTTCCGTGTTGTGGTTGTATGAAATGTGGTTCTGAATGTTTTGAACCCCCTCGCTTCTCTCTCCTCCTCTTTTATACAAGCCTTGAGGCTGGCGGAGAGAGCAGGGGATAAGCGTCTGATAAGCTTAGTACAGCGATAAGGCGTGAGGGCGGGGCGGGAGAGGCAGCGTCTTTGCTACTCGCCGCCGCGGTGCCGCCCATCTTGGCGCCGCTGGTAACCGCCTGCAGAAACACAGTGGTGAGGCTGCAGGCGGGGCCCGGCTCTGCCCACCGACGGCAGGCGGCCGGCTCGGCGCAAACTCTCTCTGGGTCAATTCATTGCGCCCACGGTGGTGATTGATCGAGCTGCGAGAGGTCCTTTGTGGCGGTAATCATCTCTTCATTTGTCTATCGCGCGTAGTGTCGCATTGAATCGCGCTCGTCGCCTTGCGGCGAGGAGCCCGCCCGAAGACTCCTTCGGGGCGCTCCACGCCACGTGGGCCCGCAGCGATGGGGGGCCTTAGAGGGCTTCGCCAGCATGGCTGGGGCACAGTCGCCGCTTTGATCGTGGGGCCGCCGAGCGCCGAGAGGCGCCCGCCTGGCGAGGCACAGTCGCCCGCTGGCGTGTGGGGCCCTCGTCCGGCGCTCTTGAGGGGCTCGCCAGCATGGCTGGGGCACAGTCGCCCGCGACACGTGGGACCAGCCGGGGCCTTGTGGGGGCTCGCCCGCCTGTTGGGTGCAGTCACCCGCTGGCGTGTGGGGCCCTCGCCCGGCGCTCTTGAGGGCTCGCTCGCCAGGCTGGGCACAGTCGCGCCCGCGACACGTGGGGCCAGCCGGACAGCAGGGCTTCGCCCGCCTGTTGGGGGGTCGCCCGCTGACGTGTGGGGCCCTCGCCGGCGCTCTTGAGGGGCTTCGCCAGCTGGGGCACAGTCGCCCGCTGACGCGTGGAGCCAGCCGGACCTGCCGAGGGCTCCGCCTGTTGGGATGCAGTCGCCCGCTGACGTGTGGGGCCCTCGCCGGCGCTTTCTAGCCTTCCAGGACTCTTCATACCCGGTGTTTATTACTGCAAACATAGCCCGGGTCCACCATGATCTGTGAACCGTCGTCTTGACCTCCACCGTTTCTTGTGCGGCGGGAGGCGAATCGTGGGGGCCCGCCTCTGCGGCGGCGAGCGCTGATTCTCCACTGTGCGATCTTCCTTGGGGAACCGTGCAGCTTTTCGCGGAAAACCGAGCCAGCGGGGCAATGATGGCACAGCAGCGTGTGTGGGGGCGGAATCAAGCCGTCGCGTTCGCGCCCCTTGCCTATAAATGCGCCGTCCCTTGGCGCGCGGCGAATCCTTAGCGCGCCAAAGTGCTGAGCTGCCTCTGCTTTCCTTTGCCACCGCCACCAAGTTTCTTCGCTCCTTAACTTTCGCCACCGCACTTCGCCAACTTCAATGGCCTGAAGCGCGGCAAAAGTCGCCCGCGAGGATCCCGCTCGGCCAGCCGATGGCGGGTCGACTTTACTGCCTCCGCCGCCGGCGAGGATATTGTGGCGGACTCGAGTGTTCGTGCCGCTTGACCTCGCCCGGTTCACGCTAGGACCATTACGCCAAGCCCCTGCGACGGGGAGATCATTACCTTCACCTGGGCGGTGCTGGCGGGCCTTGTTCCGCCATACTCTGAATTCTTCTTAGGGGTGCTCGCCTTCTACGAGATCCAGGCGGCGCACCTTCCTCCCAACTCCATCGTGATGCTGGCCATCTTCGCCCACCTCTGCAAGATGTTCGTGGAGACGATGCCGAGTCTCCCGCTCTGGCGCCGGCTCTTCGCCCTGCATTCAAGCTCGCGCCCGCGCGGTTGGGGCTGCTACTTCCGCGCCAGCGATACGCCGCCTTCATCCACTGTCGCGACCAAGTCCAAGCTGGAAGGGTAGGCGCGACAATGGCTATACGGAGGATTCGGTGAGCTGCGGCGATCTTGTCTTCCCGAGGCCTGCGAGAATCCCTCGCCGGTGGCGGTCCCTTCGAACGACTTCGGCGGAAATGGGCCGCGATCTTTGGCGCGCATTCTTGAGCTCGCCATAATGGGCTCACCGGAACCCATGTGGCGGCGGACTTCTGGCGGCTGCCTCGCCCCCGCCATGAGGCGCGCCCGCTTTGGCAATATTATGGCGGCAGCGATGGAATCCGCGTTGCCCTGGAGTGAGCACATTCTTTCATTCTTTTGGGTCTTCTTAACCGTGGAGCGCCCTTCCTCTTTTTGGTTGCTTGCTAACTTGCGGCTTCTTCTTTTTGCCCGACCACGAGAGCGTCTTGGGATGGCGTGCTCCGGCGGTGGTGGTGGGACTATGTCGTGCCGGTAAGCGGTATTTCTCGCGCATGCGACATCCTCCCCTCTGCGGCCCCCGCGGGGCGCAACATGTTCTTCTTGCTGCCTCCCATGGAGGTTTGGTCCTGCGGTCCAAGTGGCCGGGACCCTTGCAAATCCGTGATCCTCTGCCGGCATTGCCGAAGCTCCTGCGGCCGCTCGCTCCTCTGCCGTGGCGGCCGACTCGACCAGCGCTCTCGGGAGCGCCGCCTCATCCTCTCCCGAGCAGCGGCAGCGAGGAGGAGGCGAGCAAAAGGCCCCGCCCTTGAGTCTGAGCCGCCTCCTTGCCCGGCTGCTGCTGCGCCGCCCCGCTCCGCCGCGGGCGGCGTGGCGACTCTTCCCGGAACCGGCGCCTCTGCGCCCGGCTTCTTCGCCCGGCATCTCTGCGCGGCACTTCTCGTCATGCCGGCTCCTCTTGCACAGCACCTCCGTCTTGGCGCCGCTGCCAACAGTGCGGCAGCGGCGACTCAGCCCCTCGCCTCCTAGCGGGAGGAAGGCGGCGGCGCTGCTCACGACCAGCGGCTTAACCTGCCCCCTCTTCCTTTGCTTTCGGGCGCCGCTTGAGTAACTTTCTTGCATTCACGTGCATTTCGTGTTAGGGTTAGCATGCTAGGCGTTTTTCGCATACTGAACCCTCTTGGTTTTTCTTGAGGATAGAGCGGACTGGGGCCTCAAGCTCCATTCGCGCGATCCATGACCCCAACTTGCTGCGGCCTTCGACGGAGGCTGCTCCTCGGATGTGGGGAGGCAGCGCCGGCGTCAGTGGAGGACCTTCCGCCCTTTGCCACGCCAGCAAGCGCCATCTCGCCATTGCCGCCCGGCGTCGGCGCTCCTCCGGCAACGCAGCGCCCTCACCCCACAGGCGGCGCGGGAAGCGCTGGCAGCAGCGGAGGCGAACAGCCGGCAGCGGCGGGCCCTTGACCAGAGACCGCGGCTCGGAGGCGGCGACCAGCGGCTGCGGCGGCCTGAGCCACCGGCCTCGGCCAAAGCGTTGAAGACCTTGGCGGCGCCTCTGGCGCCTCCGGGTCCTCGCCGGCGTGCGGACCACCTACCGCGACCGGGGCGTCTTGTACCCCACAGGGGTTACCTGTCGCCCATTGGAGAGAACGGACCGCCGCGATCTGTTGGCCCGATGGTCGCGCCGCCAAAGCCTCGCGACCTGCCGATGGTGATGCGGGGCCAGACGATCGAAGGCGGTCGCCACGGCACCTTAAAGCGGCGGCGGTTCGTTTTGAGCAAGCGCCTTGCCCAAAGCGCCCGCGTTCATTTCGGCGCCGCCCGGGAACCAGCGCCCGGTGGACCCGGCGAACAATCTCGGGTCGAGGTCGCCGCCCGACGTATCCATGATGGCGGCGCTTCAGTAGAAGATGATGGCGATGAGGTAGCTGAACTCCCTTGTTTGTCTCGTCATGTACATAAAACTGTCAATGCAAAATTTTGCTTTTACGCTATGAGTCTCGATTAAACTTCACGGAAATTCTTACTTGCGAAAAAAGCGAGGCACCGAACGCCAAAAGCTTTAGGCAGGCGTTCTCTTTTGAAAGTGGCGCTTTTTCCTTAGGCATCTGGTTACTTCAACCCTTATGGCCTCTTGGCAAACCGACCTTAAGCGTTGCGTGGCGAGCTTAGCCACGGAAGTGGTCTAGTCATTTGGTGCCGTCGTTGGCGCGTTGCCTGAGACCGGCAGACACACCAGGCTAGAACCCGCCTTCCGTCCGTCTCGCCTCACCCAGTCGTAAGTTAAGCGTTTGCCCTTGCAACTAAGGGGCCATCAGCCTTAAGTACTATGTCGCTACCAGCTTTCAATAGAATGCTTTCTAACAGACTTTTTGAAGGCTAAAATTCAATGACGCCAAAAGCTTTAGGCGAGCGTTCTCTACCGAAAGTGGCGCTTTCATAGACATCTGGTTACTTCAACCCTTATGGCCTCTTGGCAAACCGACCTTAAATGTTGCGTGGCGAGAGCTTAGCTTCTGGAAGTGGTCTAGCCACTGGTGCCGTCGTTAGCGCGTTGCCTGACCGGCGAGACACACGGGCTAGAACCCGCCTTCCTTCGCCTCGCCTCGCCTCGCCCGCCCACGCAAGTTCAAGCGTTCGCCTTTGCAACTAAGGGCCATCGATATAAAGTACTTTTTTCGCTACGGCTTTCAATGAATGCTTTCTATGAGACTTTTGGAAGAAAAAAAGCGGATGCCTGAGAGAGCAGAACTTATCTTTATTTTGCCGATGGCTTTGTACATCGCACCCCAGCGGCGGGGAAGGAGGAAGACCTCGCCGCTCGGCTCCAAAGGGAGGCAAAAAAAAAAGAGCTCCGACCTGACTACCTACTGGTAGAACTTTCTCGGTACTCGGCGTCCAAGTGTTAGCCAATTCGCGACCATCCTCGAATCGCGAGCCTAAGCGAGTCTGGCGGGAGGCCGAGACCACCTTGAAGGGCCCTCCCACGGGGAGAGCGAATTTGTTATGCGGCTCTGCGCTCAATTCTGCTTGAGCGAGGTCACCCTGTTGCCGGTGTTCTCTTACACACCCGCCTTGCTTGATAGCGGTGCGATTACTGCGATACTGGCGGCTCGGATCGCCGCCTATCTCTCGATCTCCTCCGGAGATTTACTTCATCGGCGCGGTCGGGGTCTAAAATCTTCGCTAACGCCGCCACCCTTAGGGAGCGAAGGTGAGTTCGATGGGAGCACCGCTTGAGCCATACACGGGAAGAAGGGGTCTCGCCGGTGGCTCTGTTGGGAGTTGTCGCGGCGCCCACAACACAGTGGGGACTTCTTCCACCCGGCGCTTGCCACGCTTCTCGAGCGGTTAACGCCCTTGTCTTGAGTCCTTTGAGCACCCGCGTTGACCGCTCTACTTGCCCATTGCTCTTGAATATGCAAGCGGCGGCACAACGATGCCCGGCTCTTCGCACCAATTTTGAAAATCGGCACTCTTGAGGCGGCGCCGTTGTCGGTGATGATGATCCTGGCGGCGCTAAGCCGGACGAAGATGCTTTTCATGAATTTTATGGCGCGGCGAGCGTGATCGCCGGAACGGCGAGCTTCAACCCACTTGGTGAACTTGTCGGCGGCGGCAAACGGATCGTGTAGCCCGATGCGCCCGCTGGAGCGGGCGAGATGTCGGCCCGGACCGCGAACGGCGGAGAAGCGGAGTAGTTTGCGATGTTCGGGCGGTCGGTGGATCGCTTAGCATGAAATTGGCACGCTTCACATCTTCTCACGGCTCGAAGGCATCACGGAGGCTGTAGGCGATAAGGCGTGGCGGAAGACCTTCCGACCAACGCCGGCTCCTGAATGGCTCCGCGACATGCCTCCATGGATCTCGAGAGAGGATTGCACTCCCGCTTCCCGAGTGGCGCGCGCGGTGAGAACTCCATTTGCGCCACGGGCGTCTGGTCCCCACCTACCGGGCGTGGCGCTTGGCCTTTCTGGCGCTATCTTCTCGGCCGACAGCGTCATCGTCGGGGATCACTCCGTCCGTGGGTAGGCTAGGATCGGATCCATCCGCGACCTTCCGGACGGCGTGGCAGCGTTAGCATTGTCGCCGGCGTACTCTGCACTGGCACGGCATTTCCGTCTCAACCGCCTCGGCGATTCTTCGCATCCTCCCTCCAACTCGAGGCTGCTGGGGACATCGGCGTCTCCTCGAGGCGGGGCTGCGTCGAGCATCATGCCGTCCCAACCAGAATCGAGGTGCGACAGACGCGACGCGTGAGTCTTTCTTCAAAGACCCGGCGAGCAGGTGCCATCGGCGAGGCAATGCAGGATAACTCATCCGCCATATAGTTGTCGCGGCGGGGAGGTCTGTGGCCCAAACCCTCGAAATACCGCTCCAACGGCGCACCTCCGCCGAGTAGGCCGCCATGGCGGGATCCGAACATGTGAATTTCTTCCTCGCCTGGTTGATGACCGGGAGAGAGTCGCTAACTTGAGCCCGGATGCGGGGCGAAGCCACCACGAGCCCGGTGAGTAGCCTCGTACTCGCGACGTTGTTGGTAGCGGAACTCCAAGACCACAGTGCGGACGGCGTCGCGGTGGGAGACACGGGACGAGACCAGACCCCCCTCCGGTAGGAGCGAGCCGTCGAAGAAGAGAGTCCACGGCGAGGGTGCTGGGGCACCTTCAGCTTCTACGTCCGCCGGAGTCCACTCGTTGACGAACTCCGCCAGAGCTTGCCCTTTGACGGCCGTTCGGGAAGCGAACTTGAGGTCGAACTCTGCCAGCTCCATGGCCCACTTGGTGATGCGGCCCGTCTCCTCGCGGTTGAAGAGGATCTCCCGCAAGGGGTACTTAGTCGAGACTGTGATTTCGCCACGAAAGTTGTGACGTGACCTCGGACGCCGTCGGACGGCATAGACATCTTCGGTGTTGCGAATATCTTGTTTGGCGTCGTGGAGGACTTTCTTGATGTAGTAGATGGGCGCTGAACACCTTCCCTTTCCGCCACCAAAGACCATGTTGATCACTGGGGTTAGCCATGACGTAAAGGACGATGGCTCGCCGGGTCGAGGCGACCAACCTGCGGGAAGTGAGATACTTCTTCAGCCCGTCGAACGCCTCCTGCGCCTCCGTGGTCCACTCGAACTGGTTGGTCTTCTTCAGGAGCCTGAGTAGAGGGAAACTTTTGTCCCCCAGGCGGGCTATAAAGCGGCCCCGGGAAGTCAGGCAGCCCACCAAGCACTGCATCTGCCGAAGTCGCGTCGGGGGCTTCATGTTTTCAATTGCCGCGATCTTGTCAGGGTTTGCCTCAATTCCCCTCTGGGAGACGAGGAAGCCCAGCAGCTTGCCCGACGGAACGGCGAAGACACACTTCTCAGGGTTGAGCTTGATGCAGTACTTCCTCAGGTTGGCGAAGGTTTCTTTCAGGTCACCGATCAATTCCTCCGCCTTGTTGGACTTCACCACCAGGTCGTCGACGTACACCTCCAAGTTCTGCCCTATTTGGGGGCGGTGAGCGATGTGCATTGCCCTCTGGTAGGTTGGGCATGCATTCTTCAATCCAAACGCCATCCTCGTGTAGCAGTAGACGCCCATGGGCGTCACAAAGGCTGTCTTGTCTTCATCTTCTTCATCGATGCTAATCTGGGGGTACACGGAGTACGCATCCGAGCTCTGTTGCTCGCACCTGCCGTGGAGTCGACGAAGAGATCGGCGCGGCGTGGTACGGAACCCAGACGCATACTGTTGAGGTCGGTGAAGTCGACACACATTCTCCACGCCCGTTGGATTTCTTAACGAGGACGGGGTTCGCGAGCCACCTGGGATGGGCGACGCTCCGAACGACCCCCGCCCGCAAAAGCTTGTCCACCTCCTGGCGGATAACGGCTGGCGCTCCACCGATCGCCGGGACCTTACGCATGGCGGTGGCGCTAGGAACGTTGCCAACTTGTGCTCAATCACCTCCCTGTGAACCCCAATCATGTCGGACGGTTGCCAAGCAAACACGTTTGCGTTCGAGGAAGGAAGAGGCAGCGCCTTCCTATTTGGCACTGAGAGAGGCGCCCACCCGAACGGTCTTCGCCGGGTCTGACTCGCTCAGGGAGATCGCCTTGACCTCCGCGGACGAACCGGGGGAGGCACGAATCTTCGTCGGAGGAGCTCCCAGAGTCGAAACCTCAGCCTTCTGGGCGCCGACTGCCTCCGCCAAAGCGAGAGCATCCTTGTCGCAGTGGAGCTCCTCCGGACGGTCCACTTTCACGATGATGGGGCCAGCTGGCCCCGGAATCTTCACCACCATGTACGCATAGTGGCAGGCCGCCATAAACTTGGTCAGCGCCGGCCGACCCAGTATGGCGTTGTACGGGAGGTCGAAGTCGGCCACCTCAAACTCGAGCATCTCCGTGCGGAAGTTGTCGGAGCCTCCGAATGTCACCGGGAGGCTAACGCGTCCGAGAGGGACGGACTCAGCCCCCGGCGTGATGCCGAAGAACGGGAGCGCCGTGGCGACTCGGGCGGATAGGAGGTTGAGAGAACTTCCTCCGTCCACCAGCACCCGGCCGAGTTTGACATTCCGGACCGTGAGCGCAACCACGATCGGGAGATGACCGGGCGGCGGATGCGGCTTGGTGATCGGCCCTGGCGAATGTGGTGGTGCTCCGACCACACCACGGTACCTTTGTTGACCCAATGCGGCGCGGCGGCGCACACCTCCCTCATCGCACGCTTAAAACTAGCGTGGGGCGGATAGGTGGCCGATCCGCCGTGGATAACGGCTGCCAGCGCTCGCCTGCTGAAAACCAAGCGAAGCCGCTTCCTTGCCGTTGTTGCCGGACGCCGCTTCCGGACGCTCGTGTCCACCGCTTGTCCACGGTTCTTGGCGACATGGCAATCGGCAAGTCGTGGGGAATTGTTGGTGAATGGGATAGTATGTCCCTCCGTTCCACTCATGGGGACGGCGATCTACGCCCTCGTCGCGACCGCGAGGGCGCCGTACACAGCGATCGCCATAGCCGCCCTGCGGTCGCTCTCCCGCCCGCCGCGCGACCTCCTCCTTTTTACGCCGCCCGTGCTCATCTGTGCGGCGGCCGTGTCGTCGTCGTCGTCGCCGCTCGGCCAGACTGCTGCCGGTCTCGGCCGCTTTGCGCTTCTTCTTGTCCTTGCCGCGGGATTTTTGAAGTCTGGCCTCGCGCCCAGCGGCCCCGCCCTTGCGGTAGGGGCGGAGCGAGCCTCTCTTTGAAGGGCGCACTTGTGGGCGAGGTGAAGAGTTCTTCCGTCGTCTTGATCTTGCGGGTGGCCATCTTCTCCTTGACCTTGGGGTCTCGGGCGCCCCTCCTGAAGGCCGTGAGAACGGCGTCGACGGAGATGTCAGGAATGGTGTTGCGAACTGTTGAAGGCGTCGATGTAGTCGCGGCGACTCTTCTTCGCACCACATTGTGGAGATCGTCTTCGACTCCGGACTGCTCGAACGTGCCCTGCAAGTTGGTGATGAAGAGCTCGGAGAGCTCCTTCCACGACCTCACTGACTCCGGGGGTAGGTTCATGAGCCACGGCGGGCTCACGGTGAGGCTGGCTGGGAAGTAGTTCGCGAGAACCTTCCCTACCCTCGGTCATTTGCATCACCGTGGTGTAGATCCGCAAAACTTCGTCGGGGTTGGTGGAACCATCGTACTTCTCGATGGCGGCAGCGGAACCTCTCCGCCCTTTGACGCGGGCGACTCCTTCAAAAGGCGCGGCCGACTTTGGAGCCTCCTGCTCTGGATCGCCTCCGTCCGCCCGCACCCGCCGTCCGGACGGCGCCAAGATCGCCGCCTTCTCTGGCAGAGGCGACATCGCGGGAACCCTCCTGGTCCCCACGGGCGGCAGCGTCGGCGATCGCGCACTCGGTCGTGCCGCCTGCGGAGCTTGTCGCGCAAGTCTTCCTCGTGTCGCAGATGGCGGTCCTTCAAGTGGGACCGGAGATCCTACCGCTGTATGCTCGCCCGGCGAACCCGTAAAGTCGCTCGCTCTCGTCGTCTGGCCCCGCTCCCTCACGCTAGAAGATCCGTGGGAGGGATGCGGAGAAACCGAGAAGGAGGAGGCGAAACACCGTTCTCGCGCCCCCCGCGACTTGCACCACCGCCGCGGCGGCATCCATCAGCGGGCCGGCGCCAGCCACAGCGCCGCCGGAGAGTCCGGAGTTACCGAACGGCGGGTTGTCTAGCGAGGCCCCGCCGCATGGAGGTTTTGTCTTTGAGTGCACTCTCCAAGGCCAGCGCCGCTTAATAAGCGGGACGGTGCCGCCATTGATCCATCGCCATTGCCGCGGCCGACGCCGCAGCCGCAGCTACTTCTTGGTCTATCGCGGACTGTTGATCCGCCATCACCGCCTGAAGAGAGGTCGAAGAACTCGAACTGATGCTAGCGCTCCCCTACCTGGCGCGTCACTGACGGCGTGCTCTCCGCTCAACCACTGCGGATCACACCCCTATCATATTTCTATCACGCTAGCCGATCCGATCGAGCTCGGTTCTATTTGGCGTGGGGCGAAGAAGGAGCAACACACGGGTTTACCGTGTTGGACCCCTCTCGGGTAATAGTCCTACTCCTGCCGAGTCTTAGCTCTTTTCCGTGTTGTGGTTGTATGAAATGTGGTTATAGAATGTTTCGAACCCCCCTCTCGCTTCTCTCTCCTCCTCTTTTATACAAGCCTTGAGGCGGCGGAGAGGCGAGGGTAAGCGTCTGAAGACGCTTAGTACATTGATAAGACGTGAGGGACAGGACATGAGAGACGACAACGTGCTGCTACTCCGCCGCACGGCGCCACCCATGCGCGCTCCGCGAGTGGCTTCGCCCGCGAGAACACAGTGAGGCTGAGGCGGGGCCAGCTACGCCCTTCTGACGCGGGCGACCAACTCGAAGACTGCAAACTCTCTCTCTCTGGCGGTCAATTCCGCTGCGCCACGATGATGATTGATCGAGCTGCAGAGGTCACTATGGCGTAATCATCTCTTCATCCGTCTATCCGCGCGTAGTGTCGCATTGAATCGCTCGTCCTTCGCAGCAGGGTGCTTCGCCCGAAGACTCCTTCGGGGCGCTCCCTGCCACGTGGGCCCCGCTTGCGGTGGGGGGCCTTAGAGGGCTTCGCCCACGCCTGGGGCACGGTCGCCGCGACGCGTGGGGCCCATTGGACACGCCGGGGCTCGCCACACGCTGGGTCAGTCACCCACGATGTGTGGGGTCCTCGCCTGTATTTGGGGCTCTGTCGCCCGCCGACGCGTGGGGCCCGTCGGACACGCCGAGGGGCTCGCCCGCCTGTTGGGGTCTGTCGCCACTTTGACGTGTGGGGCCCTCATTGGTCGCCCGCTCGACGCGTGGGGCCGCCCGAATCTTGAGGGGCTCACCCACACGCTAGGGCTTGGTCGCCCGCCTGACGTGTGGGGCCTCGCCTGGCGCTTTCCTAGCCTTCGTTTGGACTCTTCATATCCCAGTATTTATTACACCGACAGGTGTCCTTTGTGCAGACATGGTTTAACTTTTGAAAACTTACAATTTTTTATGAATGTTTTGCAACCTAACAAAAATAAAATCCGTAGTTCCAAACCTTCACTATAAAAACTTTCATTTTTTTGAAAAAATTTAATTTTGGATGTTCTTTGTGCAAAAATAATTCGGCAACTTTCGATTTTAATGTTTTTTGTGGCCTAACATAAATAAAACAGAGAAGTGGAAAATCGAGAAGAAATATGCCCTTATCAAGAAATAGCTATTTTTTGTGAATTTGGACCTAAAAAAATTTCGAATAACATCAAACTTTTTATGGATGTCCTTTGTGTTGAATTGTTGAAATTTTTTAAAAACTTTTTACATTTTTTTACGACCTATAGAAAAAGAAATAGTAAAGAGTTAGAAAATGTGCACCGAAAATACTGAGCTGTCCTTCGAACCGTGGTCTCCAATGGCCAGCGAAGCTACAACCGAGCTAGCAAAAATTTCTCCAATGGCCACAAAGCTACAGCCAAGCAAAAAAATACGGGATACGGCGACGGGCTGGGCTGGGATTCGAACCGAGCCCGTGCTACTACGGGTGCGCAGCACAAAACAACTGAGCTACGCGTGCTCTCATCGGTGGAAAAAAGAAATAAAAAGTAGAAGACATATGGGGAAGGGAAAAAACCAAAAAAAGGGTGCAGCTGCGGGGATTCGAACCCCATTATCCTGTAAACAACCGAAGAACGAGTAAGAACACAAGATAAAAAATCTCAATTGCGAATATATATTAAGGATAATGGGGTTCAGAAACTTGGTCCTGTTGATCTAGCCGACACAAGAAGAACAAGACGAAATCTTACACAACTGTGACGAAATCAATTAAACAAAACCCAACTAAGACGTAGCACGACGTGGGTCTTATATAGGGCGGCGGCCAGAGGAGGGGCGCCCAAACAGGTGCCCACACTTGCTCAACCCTAACTCTAGGATCCACGGGCTTTGACCCAAAAATACGGCGACGCAGCGTCGGAAAGTTTCTGTCCATCAGCTTGTTTTCACGATTCCCATTGACTTGGAATGAATTTAAGGGCGTGGTTGGATCTGTTGGAAAGCTTATCTCGTAAGTTTTTCGTAGAGTCCTTATTTGCCTCATTTGAACATCGTATGTGATCTGGACGTCTGTTTGAAGGTGCGCTGGTCCTGAAGTCCGAACCGGACTCGGGCACTCAGTAGCGAGTT
This sequence comes from Raddia guianensis, assembly GCA_036346415.1. Lineage (NCBI taxonomy): Eukaryota > Viridiplantae > Streptophyta > Magnoliopsida > Poales > Poaceae > Raddia > Raddia guianensis. The sequence goes on along the minus strand of CM070535.1, from coordinate 46,703,555 downwards.
CGACGTCCTCTTGTTTTGGGCAACCGCGTCAATGATGTCCTCATCATCCCCCTTTCTTAAATTTGAGTCGTGCTTGACTCAAGCATTTTCTCCTGCAAAAGGTTATGAACAACATGGGGTAAGTAATAGACAAATCTTTCAAATCATTGTTTGATTCTTTAACTAACTCATCATCTACACAATTTTTTATAGCTATTTATTTTATGATTTACGACTTGCCTTTGCTAACTCAGCCGGTGTCATAGGTTTTAGCACATATTTCTTTCCCTTAAACATAAACTTATATTCATTAGACCTATCATGATGAACAGCATCTACATCATATATCCAAAATCTACCCAGCAAAATAGAGCAAACATCCATGTTGCAACATCACAATCTATGTAATTACGATAAGTACCATGGGAGATGTGAATTCGAACAATCTTAGTTACCTTGACCTTACTGCAAGAATTGAACCATTCACTGCAATATGGATGTGGATGCGGGTGTGTGGTCAAGCCAAACTTCTCGACCATGTCAACGCTCGTAAAATTGTTGCAACATCCTCCATCGATGATGACGGGTACTGCATATTCGTTGATGACCATCTTGGTTTGGAATAGATTATGCCGCTGACTTTCGTGTGAACTCTCTGGTTGTGCAGTCAATACACGGGTCACGACAAGTGTTGGATAAGTTTCTGTTGTTGAAGTATCGAACACCCCTCCTTCGGTATCTTCGATACCTGCGGGGTTAGCGGCAACTAAAACAAGATCATCCTCATGTTCATTAGCAGAAAAATACTCACCATTCTCTCGAATAATGAGAGCATGTTGACTAGGACAATCACGCTTTGTATGTCCAAATCCCTTGCAACGAAAATATTGAATGTCGCGAGTACGACCTGTGGAGGCGACAGAAGAAGCACTTTTTGTGAGAGTTTGCACCGCGGAATTCTTACTTACACTCGTAACTCTTGTCGTAGGAGCAGGAGGAACAACAAGTGGAGATGCTTGATGAAGTGTGGGCGATGGAACCTTTGCAGCATCATGGTTTGATCTTGATGCGCCACTAAAGTTTCCTCGCGTCCGGAATTGTTACAATTGTAGTCTCCGTACTTCCCTTTCTACTTTGCAAGTAAGATGGAACAAACGAGTGATAGAATTGTATTCTTTATAATTAAGTATATCCTGAATCTCACGGTTTAACCTACCCAAGAATTTAGCCTATTTTGCATCCTCACTCTCTTGTAAACCACATCGTAACATACCAATTTGTAACTCCTGATAATACTCCTCAATTGTTTTGCTGTTTTGATTTAAACGTTGCAACCTATTAAGCAAATCTCTCTCATAATAAGAAGGAACAAATCTAGATCGCATGGTACGTTTTAAAGCTTGCTAGGTTGTAAGTTCATTTCCTCTTCTACATGTTTTATGTCACCAAATAGATGCAAAATCAATGAATTCACTAATAGCAACTTTAACTTGGTTTTCAGGTGAAACAGTAAAGCATGAAAATTTTTTATTTATCAATAATTCCCAATCAAGGTAAACGTTAGAATCATATCAACCAGCATATGGAGATATTGTCAATTTAACCTTGGCTAATGAATCATCACGCACCTCACGATTACCTTGACGATTTCTTATCATACCTTGTCGGTTGTGCCGTAGTCTCCGATGGTCTCGATCATTGTTCACATCGAATCCATCATCAGTCTCGGAATCAGCAACATACTTATTCTCAGCTTGTTGAACCTCATCAGTCTAAGAGCGACGATCAGCAGGGGCTACAAGAGGTACCGGGACAGCAGGGGGAGCAGGAGGCACACGGGCAGCAGGGGCAGGAACTCTTCGTTCAATGTCTTCCATTCTCCTTATTAAATTGACAATCCTTCTCTCGAGCCTCTCCATCCCGTGGGCGTTTGCATTTGTCAGTTGAGTAATGCTATTGGCCATATCAGCCATGGCCTTTTGCTGGTCCTCCATGTACTTCGCGAAATCAGCGTTAAGCACGAACTCGTTATTACTTTCTCCTGACATTGTTAGTAGGAGCAAAAAGAATACACAAGAATATATATATACTATATGGTACTGCTATGTGTGGATGTCAACAACTCTCTCTAACCTATCATTTGCTCTTACCAGTTCTTACCGTGTAAACAGTAGGTACAAACGGCAACTGGTCGGCGATAACTTCAACGCACAGGGTGGTAAAGCGATGGCTAGGTTCCTTCCCTGCTTGGTTAGTAGATGGTGGAGTTTGGATATGCTTATATATGTAGCAAAGGATAAACAATTGTTCAAACAGTAATACATGGTTGAATAATAGCCCAAACTAGTACAAGTGCTGGAACTCGCCTAGTCTTAGATGTAGGTCAAGCTGGAATATAGGGATAGCACAAACAGAATCCCATAAAGGGCTAAGATCAGACTAAGCACACTGTAATTGAACACAGATAACTCCCTTGCCGACTTCTCTTCTCTCTTTTTTTTTCAAATTTATGCACAGCTCTTTTCTAAGCGCGGCCTCTTTCTTTCACCAAATTTTTTATTTTTGTATGATTTTTCGGATATTTTTTTCAGCCTCCGCAACACAGAAATATGGATACAGACATGTTTCCCCTTTAATTTGGTGGTTGGGGGTGGCCGATACAATTTCTGGAGTGTGCTCTGAAAAGCGTGCAGAAACTTCGAGGCCAGATAGGTGGTCTTCCTGATAGGTTTTAGGGATTCTAATTTGACCAAAACAAACGTAGTGAGGTTTGGTTGGATGTATCTTGTCGAGATCTTTCCAACGAGTGGTCGTGGACCTAAATCGAAGTTCGTATGAGAAAGTTATGACTGTTTTACCAAAGGGTCTCCAGATCAAGGTTCCTGGATAGGCTATTTTGCCGTTTTTCTGCATTTCGGCGACGAGCAGTGGGTATGCGGTGGCTGAATTGGAGGGCTAGCGATGCAGGACGATTAACACAAGGCGGTGTGCGACCTATCTATGATTTGCGATGGCGGGACAGAAACACAAGACGGCTAGCGGGGCAAGCCGAGTAGGACTCGATTTGGATCAAAAACAGCTATACCGATCTAGACTCGACTAACCAGCAACACGACGAACTGTAGGCACAAACTCAACTACGTGTACAGTAAGAACAATTGCAAAGGCTAAACGTGGCTTGGAAAAATAGTAGATGCAAACTCTTTTTGTGTGGCAATTTTATGGACTCTACGTACAAAACCGATCTACTAAACAGAAAACGAAAATCTTCTCACCAGGCAACGGATGCTCTGAAACCACTTGATGGGCGCAGAAGCGAGGTCCCGATCTTCTAGTGAGAAATGGTAGGGATAGTTCGTTAGGTGTCACGAAGACCTAAACGATCCGGCTTCCAACCCCGGCGATCGCTAAACCATCACGACGATTGTTATCGACCGAACCAGAGGCACGATTGACCTGTCCACGAAGGACGATTCCTGCAAGCAACCGAAGAACGAGTAAAAACACAAGATAAGTAATCTCAATTGCGAATATATATTAAGGATAATGGGGTTCAGAAATTTAGTCTTGTTGGTCTAGCGGACATAAGAAGAACAAGGTGAAATCTCACACAACTGTGACGAAATTAACTAAACAAAACCCAACTAAGACGTAGCACGCCGTGGGACTTATATAGGACGGCGGCCAGAGAAGGGGTGCCCAAACAGGTGCCCACACGTGCTCAACCCTAACTCTAGGGGTACATGGGCTTTGGGCCCAAAAATACGACGACGCAGCGCTGGAAAGTTTCTATCAGACAGCTTGTTTTCGCGATTCCCGTTGACTCGGATTGAATTTGAGGGCGTGGTTGGATCCGTTGGAAAACTTATCTTGTAAGCTTTCCGTAGAGTCCTTATTTGCCGTATTTGGACGTCGTATGTGATCTGAACGTTCGTTTAAACGTGCGCTGGTCCTGGAAGTCCGAACCAGACTCGGCAGCGAGTTCGACGTCCTCTCGTCTTGGGCAACCGCGTCAATGATGTCCTCATCATCAGGGCCAAACATCAAAGGCATCCCAACTTTGGTTAAATTAGCCAAGGCTAATCAACTTCAGTGCAAATTGATTATTTTCCTCATTTTTATGTAAGGGCATTCCCAATGCTATTTCTAAATTTTTCCTATCTTATTAATATACATATATTTTTCAATCTCTTCATGCATTTTTCTCTCTTATACTTTTGCTACAATGATTCGAGGAGAAAATGAGGGGGAAAGAGGGTAGCATTGAGAATGCCCTAAGAGCATGGGATCATCTGAATCACTTTTAAGTGGATCCAAGTATTATAGGACTAAATACAAATTTTAAAAAGTGTCATGAGGATAAATGTGTGACATCTTAAAAAAACAATACTACTAATAATAATAATCATCACCATCATCATAAAAATAATAATAATCATTCTCTCTCTTTTTTTCCCTTTTTCTATTCCCCTCTCTTTCTCTATCCTTATGTCGGTCAACTGAACCATGGCTGAACCCCAAATCCTACCCAACTTGGTCGAACCTCAAGACTTCCCCAAAACAGATTCCAATTCGAAACCCAGTTTTATCCAAATTATCTCCATCATGTTGTACACAAACCTACATAAAATATCCTAAAAATCAATCAAAAAATCCATCTGTTGATTCCCAAATCATCGCATCCCAAAAACTATAATTCCCATAACTTTTCTATTGTCATGTTGCAACGAAGAACGTCGTCGTCACTAGAGCTGTCGCCAAGGTGAGCCGCCGACCAGGTTGCGTCGTTCCTCCAACCCCTTCTCTCTCCCCACCTCTCTTCTCCCTCCCCTCTTACCTCGTAGCCGGCATCTACAGCCAAGCCACGTCGTCGCTTACTCTAGCGCTGCCTTACCGCCCCGCCCCTGCACCGTCGCGCCCTAGCCGTGCCTCTTGCCACCTCCTAGACAGAACGCAGAGGGTAGAGAAGGAGAAACCAGCAACATCAAAAGAATCACGACCAGAGGGGACAGCTATCAAGGCCGTGCGTCTTAAATTTAGCATATAGCGCGTCTTAAAACTAGCATATAGCGCTTTGGGAAAATGCTAGGCTCTTTGGGGAAATGTTATGCGTCTTAAATTTAGCTATCAAGGCTGGGCTCTTTGGGGAAATGCTTATGTTCGTGCGTCTTAAAACCAAGGTTCTAAAAATCCCGATTAATCCCCGATTAGTCCCCGATTAATCTCTAGTCGATTGTCCTCCGATTAGGACCGATTACCGATTAATTCCGACTAGTGCCGATTTATGTGTCCGATTAATCCCGTTTAACCCTAGTCCCCACCTCGCCGCCCGACTAGCGACTAGCGACTTTTAGAACCTTGCTTAAAACTAGCATATAGAGCTTACAATGTCAGCATCGAGAGATCAGCTGCCTGTCGGATTACAGTCACCTTCACATCCCAAACCTTAAGATCCAACGCAAAGAGAAAGTGCCTGTCAATTTCCTATATATTTAACTTCAACCGAACGGAGATCGACAAGAATCTAGATGAAGCGGGAGAAACATGAGTCAAGCGTTTCACCTGGCTTCTGAGTAAATCAATTTGCAAAGAATCACCAAACCAGATGATCTGATACTAGTTGAAGATCCGAGTTAGGCGGCTAGAGGGGGTGAATAGACGTCGCAAATTTTTTACGCTACCGTTTTCACCAAAACCTGAACAACTTCACAACTATGTATACCCTTGACTTGTTTGGATAAGAACCATGGAATAAGTGAGAGTTTTGGAATTGCAATCCTATTTGTCAAGTGTCCAAACAAAGTGGAATCAATTCAAAGCTTGCTTTCAGAAAAGAGATCAAGCCAAAACATCAAATTTACTTTCTAAAAAGCAAAAAACAGATTCCAGAAAACTTGTCTTGCAAGAAGATAGTGGTTCCTACACTTGGGAGGCTTCAGATTCTAGAAATTTTCAAACTTTTTCTACACCCATGGGGTGAGTCATGATGTTTGGGGCTCGATATTCACCTCTAGGATAGAAGATTTCATTGCATAGAAGTTGGGGATTACAAGCTACACTCCCGATGGCCATAAGCACCTCTAGTATGCCACCCTTACACACCCAACTCACCCTCTCTATTTCTTAAATTTTCAACTCTAAGGGGGTGAAGAGAAGAGGCTACTCCTTCCCCTCCTTTTATAGCATTAGGGTGAGATGCTTTAAACCCTAGAGCCCATCTCCACCATTCATTTAAGAATGAGTGGTGTACGACTCATGCACTAACAACATACTCCCGCAGAGGAATATTCTTCACATATTACTTGGGGAAACATCTTCGCAGTTTTCTCGGTTGCCAACGCACGCCTGGGCGCACCGGTTAGATCAACTTCACCACCAAGTAATCAACGTGCCAGACTCCAACTTTCCCGAACTACTTGCCAAGGATAAGCTGCTTCTCGAGTACACCACCTCATGTGACTGCTAAATCATCGAACATGTTGCCTACAAGCTTCCAAACGCACCAGCCTCCAACTGTACTTACGAAGTATCAGCCACGTACCCGCCGATATCTGCATCACAGAGGTGAACATAAAAAACGACACACCTTACCTCTCATGCAAGGTTAGTCCATCACAAACATCATCATCATCGAGAATCAAGTGCATCAAGATCATAAAAAAAAACAATCAGCCACAATAACTGCCCTAACACGAGTCCGTCGGACATGGTAAATCTCACCAAGGTAATACACCATCACATATATTTATCACAACACCGGGATATCCTCCACATGGATCTTAACATATCCTTCCAAAGGATTGCTTGACTAAGTTCACGCTGGATGAGCTTTGCCTTAGTGTTTTTCTTTAGTCTGACACTCCTCCAGAACAATTCTAGTTCCAGCTGGACAGTCCGATGTGAACATTCTCTTAAATAGTCACTTTCTAGCGAAATTGTAGTTTGCGCTGGACAGTTTGTCGGAAACTAGTTTTCCATAGGGTGACGCGCAAACAAAACGTTGTGTACACTGAGTTCATCATATGGAGATTTTTTACTGAAAGTCTGTCCGCCCTAAACAACATTTTCTCTATTGTATTTTGTCACCGTTGAATTAGTCCATTGCTAAAACAACTTTGACAGTGCTTATGCAAAAGTTGCTTGTCTTCTAATTAATGGGTAGGAAACTTATCAAATGGCTATAATCTACCCTTTAGCCAATAAAAGGGCGCAAAAAAACACTTCCTGGTCTGAGATTGGCACTTGAACTTCATTCCCACATATTCTAGCCAAGCATAGAGCCTTGTTCTTCACCTAGTCCACATATCCAAAAAACACCCAAAATGCTATTGCTCCAAAGCTATCCAAATATGATCGAGAAGGTGTTATCCAATTAGGTGATCACTTTAAGCTTGTCACTCTTGGATTTCCAATCCTAGACGTCTTTGTGGTGGTAGTCTTTAAGATCTTGCCATGGCGTGTGTGGAAGCCTTCAAGATGGTGTTGTAAAGGTTTGAAGCTTGCCTACCGGAGTGGTGAAAAGCTACCTCGAGTGGAATGAGGTTGCGGGCTCCAGCGGGAACCGATCCTTGGTGAAGGGACACTTGTTGGAGCCCACTATGATCCGGTCTATCTCATGACCCATAGCGATTCGGCTCCCCCGAGACCAACACCTGGTCTCAGGCCCAGAACCCCACATCTATTTGCCCAACTGGAAGCTGTAATACTCCGGCCCGATGTGTTGTGAGGCCCATGTGCCCATGTGGATGTGATGGTGGGATTAGTCCCATATTGCTAGTTGAGAAAGAGTTGTAGTAACATATAATGCATGTTGGAGTCAAACATAGCACCCCGGGTTAACCCTTTTGGACGAAGCGAGGCCGAAAAGTCTAAGTGGGTGCTATGCATAAAAACCGACCCGTAGGTGGGCTAGGCTCTAAGCGATTTTGGGCCAGGGTGTTACAGATGGTATCAGAGCATCAACCCTCGCTGTGCGGCAGATCATGTGGGCTTAGTTGCGCGAACATATTGCGCATGGCTTGTGTGGGCCCAGAGTGGTCACACAGCATGGCATATGTGTCGGCACTAGACGCACGGCCGTATATCGAGGGGATCCTGGACATTTGCCGCTTAGGCGGTGTACTGACGAGGGCGTCAGCTCATTGTGGGTGGGTGAGTGTAATACTCCGGCCCGATGTGTTGTGAGGCCCATGTGACCCATGTAGATGTGATGGTGGGATTAGTCCCATATTGCTAGTTGAGAAAGAGTTGTAGTGGCATATAATGTCTGTTGGAGCCAAACATAGCACCCCGGGTTAACCCTTTTGGACGAAGCGAGGCCGAAAAGTCTAAGTGGGTGCTATGCATGCGTGGGCTAGTTCCGTAGGTGGGCTAGGCTCTAAGCAATTTTGACCCAGGGTGTTACGGAAGCATAACCCAAATCCTAGCCCAACTCAGCCCAAAATACTAGTCTGGTGGGAGAGGGGTGTCTCCACCTTTTAAGTTGTGGTGGGAGAGGGGTGTCTCCACCTTTTAAGTTGTGCTCCCCCATCACCAATATCCGATGTATGACTAAACCAATAATATCCCCCATCACATATGGGACCATCTGTTCTACACCGTGCGATCTTCTGGAGACGTTCCGAGTTACCGACCATGGCGCTCATACCACTTGTTGGAACCCACTGTGATCCGGCCCATCTCATGGCCCACAACAATTGCCTCAATAGGAAGTAGGAGGTGGGCTCCGAACCTCGGTCAAACAAATCGCCATGTCCCTCTCTCTTGCTCCTTGCATTTAATTTCAACATTTACTTTTTTGCATTTGCTACTTGTTTAGTTTTCCACTGTTGTTATTTGCTTAGAATAGGACTTGATAGTTAGATTGGGTAACTAATTGCTAGAGCCCTGAACTTGAACAAAATTTAAAAGTTGCATATTCACCCCCTCTAGGCCAACTAGATCCTTTCAAAGTGGCTTCGTCACACTCTGATTACTTTATTAGTTAATTCAACATGGGTAATGATATTTCATCTTTGCTCTACTGTGGGTATGAGTACTGATTCTTGGGATTGATATTGTTAAAATAGAGAGTTGGTAAAACCGGGTCCCGACAAGAGGATTCTCACTTCTTATGTTATGCTAGGGAGGTAGAGAGGGATCGAGGCAGGAAACGCGTCTGCGTCAACCGAATCAGGTAGGAGGCATGTGAGGAACCATAGAATGAGGCGTTTTTGGAACAAGTACTAGTGGACAAGGCAAAGAAGAGAAAAAAACTATTTTCTGGCCACTTGGAAGAGAGTGGCGTTGAGAAAATACAGTGAAGGAGGCTTCGAAATATGTTGAAAGAAGAAAATTAATAGATCTCTTATTGAAAAATTGTGGCGGAAGGGATAAAACTGAAATAAGGGAAATTGCTCATCCATCCATATCTATAAAGCCAGAGAGGTACGGCTCCCCCCAAAAAATCGACGCGTGTACGTTACTGTTTGCACTGTTCATGCAACAGCTCTCTCCCCACCGCGCCCATCCCCCACGCCTCCACCATCCGCCGAGGCGCGCCGCCTCCACCGCCGGTCTCCCCGCTCCTCTACCGCGCCGCCTCTCCTCCACCGCGCCGCCTCCTCCTCATCCATCGCCGACCCCCGCCGCCCTCCTCCTCCCCCTCCGGCCTCCTCTCCTTCACCGTGCCTCCTCCGCCGCCTCCTCCACCACCGCCGCCTCCTCCTCCGCGCTGCCTCCTCCACCGCGCCTCCCGCCCTCCTCCTCCTCCTCCACCGCCACGCCACCTCCGCCTCCGCCGGGCATCCTCTCCTCCCCGAGGCGGCGAGGCCTCTCCTCCCCTTGGCCGGCATCGCCCCACGTCTGCGTCTGCGCCACGGTCGGACGCGCCGCCGTCCCAATCTCCGTCACCGCTTGCCATGCGCGCCTCTGGTAGCGTCGCCCGCCGTGTGTCGCCGCCGCCGCCGCCGTGTGTCCCCTCCATCATCGCCGGGTCGTCGAGCCGCCTCTGCCACTTCGCCGCCGTCGGCTCCTCCTCCGCCGCTTCCCCGCCGACCTACCGCCTCGCCACCTTTCTCCCTCCCCTTCTCTCTCCCTTCCTTTCTCTCTCTTCCCCTTTCCCACTCAGTTCACTTGTTGTCTGCATTGTGTTCTTCTTGCTGCCAGGCCGCTTGCCATTCTCCTGCTGCCGGAGAGCTGCCGCCGCACTGCCCAGCGCCGCCTCCTTCCTCTCTCCTCCTCCTCCTCCTCCTCGCTCTCTCTCTCCACCCGCTTTCCTCTCTCACACTTTCTCTCTCCTCCCTCCTCTCTCTCTCTCATTTTTCCTTTCGGCCAGGCCGCTTGAGCCGACCAGCCCGTGCAAATGTACGGGGTGCCCTTCTAGTTTATTTGAAATATCCTAAGAGACCCAATAGAGGTGCCATGTCACCATTCTGGAAAAGGAGTGTACAAAGGAAAAAAAAGAGGTCAGCTATCTTTTCCTTCAACGTCGCACTCGGGAGCCGACTTTAGATCCATGTCCATGGGCTTGCGACAAAAACATATCGGTTTTATTGAGCAAGTCTTCATGCACAGAGGGGGGATTCCTATCTCCAATGAAATAATATTTTCTCTTTTTGAATGAAAAGGAGCTGGCATACTGTTGGGACCCAATCTTAATGACCGAAACCCTCTATGTATTTTGTACTAGTTTCATTGGATCATAACTAGTACACATAGTTCAACAGTGTTATATTGTCATTTGAAATAAATTAATACATAACGAGGACTTCATCCAAATACAATACATGATATTTCACTCGCAGGCTGAGATATAGAGCTTGGCAGCACACAACATATGGGCATAATACAAACTATGCCTTTATTTTCATGGGCAGAAGGCTATAGGACACACATCCCTACTCCTAAGCATAATCTTCATAGTCCTCCTCCTCCACGTGGTCCTCGTACTGTGAGTCAAAGTCTGACTGCTACTCAGCCGAAGTTTTTGAAAAGAGGAAGGGAGAAAAAGGTTAATTACAATGGTACTCCTCAAGTTCAGGGAATATGCAGATGAGACTAAGTACAAGAGCATGACTTAGATATTTTGCAGAAAGCATTTAAAAGTTTTCCTAGTTTTTGAAAGAACAATTAAAAATAAGATCTCCTTTCTTTTGGAGGTGTGTCAAAGATCATTGTCATCTAGACACTTGTCCTGATGGTACTTTCCCAACCTCATCACTCAGTCGATGTTGTGGCGTCTTCTACTTAAATAGCATTGGTAGGACACACCCAATCCAACATTGGTAGGACGCACCCAATCCGAGGCACAAAAGCTCAGAAGGATAGGGCCAACCCGTACGTGCAATTGTTGGTATGCCCTACCCCAATCCAAAATACAGTTGTCTCAAATTGGCGGTTCTTACTTTCTAAAAAGCTTTCTCTAAACCTTTTCTCAAAAACCTGATGTTTAGGCCCTGTTTGTTTGAGCTGTAGCTTCTTTAAAAGCTGCTTCTAGAAAAATCCATAAAAAACTTGTTTCTTATATCACTGTACAATTTGGGCTTTTGAGAGCTTTTCGCTTCTTAAAAGGGGGTTCCAAAAGCTAGCTGTTTGTTTGAGTATCTAGCTTCCGAGGGTAGAAGCTGACTAAAAGGTCGAATAGACACGACCTTAGAAAAAGAAGAACAACCATATAAATACTCCATCTCCATGTTATTAACCACGTGCACAACTATTATGATAGTTTTAACTCTGTGAAATGAGTATATTTTACACTCGAGATAATTCACACCAAAGTATGTAACCACAAAGCCATTAGGGTAGTTTCAATCCAAAATTTTTCTAAACATAATTTATATAGGTGTCATGTCATATAGAAAATATAGAAGAAACGGTGGTTACATTGCATTGTATCTTAACATTGTTTTCATTATTAATACTTTCTCCTTTCTTCAAGGGCACCTTCCTATCTGGGCGTGATTGGCAAAAGAAGGGAATGAGAATGAGAAGTGGATGAGAATTGAATTCCCTGCCTCCCCAGGGAATTGAATTCCTTCATTTTAAGTGTCAAAATTTTATTTCCTCACTCAATTCCCTCTAAACAATCAAGACAGTTTATAATCCATATCTTTCAATTCCCATTAACTCCTCTCAATTCCCTTCGACCAATCGAGCCGTCTGTATTAATTCTAAAGTTTTAGGACGTGCGTAGAAATGTTCTAAAAAAAGAAACAATCTCCTCCTCTTAACATTAATTTTCTACCCTGTCGTATTACTATATTAGTTAGTGTAGCAAGATAAAAACTAAGATACCGATGATGATTGCTAGTAGGGACATTGAAATAATAATTTTGCCTATCCCGTAATAATAGGACATAAAGGTAAGTTTATAGACTTATGCATAGAAGTTAAGTGATCAGACGGGACAAATATATTTTTTTTTGTTTTTTATCTTGTGTGCCATTATAAAGTGGCTAGAGGTCACAATGGCTATTACAAAATCAATATTATTATAGATGCCATTTTAAAGATATGTGTAATTTCATGCATGCCATTATGGCTACTATATGGGACATACTAGCTTGAAATACACAGTAAAATACCAAAATACGGTCTGGCAAGGTGGGACCCACATGTCAATCTCTCACCCTTCTTCCTGTTCCTTCCTCTCACCTCCAAATCTCTCCCCTCTACTGTCCGGCTCGCTCACCTTCTCCTCCAACTCCGACGGTGGCCGGCGGCATGGAGCTCGGCGGCGGCGGCACGCACATGGCTTGACAGCGGCGGTAGGGAGCCTCATCCGGTGGCGCCATGATGGGCGCCTCACGCACGCACAGCGGCGGCGGCCTCGCCGCGTGAAGGAGATGGGGAAGTGGGAGGAAGAGTCGATGGCTGGCATGCCGAAGCGAGCTCGCTCTCTTTGGAGTGGGAGGAGGAGGAGCTGCGTTGCGTGCTTTTCGGCCGTCTGTTGTCGTCCGCTTCTCCTTTCCTCCCATGGTCGCCGGTCGCCACCGTCCCCGAGCTCGCTGGCCATCGCCACCCCCAAGCTCGCTCGCCGGCGAAGGAGATGGGGGAGGTGGGAGGAAGAGATGGTGGCGGCACTGCCCCGAGCGGAGCTCGCTCTGCCAGAGTAGGAGGAGAAGGAGCTCGCCGTCGCGTGCTCATCGCCGTGCAGCCGTCGTCCGCCGCCTCCTTCGCCCCCATGGTCGCCGGCCGCCGCTGCCCCCGAGCTTGCCGGCCACCGCTGCCCCCGAGCTTGTCGGTGAAGGAGATGGGGGGGAGGCGAGAGTATGGAGGAAGAAAAAGGTGGGGGAGAGGCTGACATGTGGGCTCCACATGTCAGTTCTGTATTTCTTCTGTATTTGCTTTGTCCATAATGGCATAATGGCATAGGTGAAATTGAAAACCACTTTAAAATGACATCTTTAATAATAGTGGTTTTATAATGGCTATTGTGATTTTGGCTCGTTTTATGATGGCACGCACAATAAAAACCCTATATTTTTAGGCGTGTACGTATTTCCGGCCTGCCGCCTCCTTTCTCGGATGCTATGCTACGATAAACCCATACCACTTCGCGGCCCCTACACCCTCCTTCGCTCTCCCCTCCACCACTTCGGAAACCCTAGCTCCAAACCCAAATCCTCTGCTCCCTCGCCTCCGCTCCCAACCATGGCCGCCGCCGACACCGCCGAGGTCGAGCGGCTCTACGAGCTCGGCGAGCGCCTCTCTTCGGCGAAGGACAAGTCCCAGGTGCGCCTTCCTTCCCACCAGCACACCGCCCCCAAATTCTAGGGTTCCGCCTGTGGTTTTCACGGGGGTTTACCATGCCTGGGGCTCGCAGCACGCGGCGGACTACGAGGCGATTGTAGCGGCGGTGAAGGGGCAGAGCGTGAAGGCGAAGCAGCTGGCGGCGCAGCTTATCCCCCGCTTCTTCCGGGACTTCCCGGCACTCGGCACGCGCGCCATGGAGGCCATGTTCGACCTCGTTGACATGGAGGAGCTCGCGGTATGTGTTCCCTCCTCTTAGTTTGACGCTAACCGTTTGCAAACTAGTCTAGCTGGGCAAGTTCATTGGTGGAAGCGTCAGTCAAAAGTGGAAGAATTGCCGATTTGCTCTGAAGTTGACGAGCCTTTGCCAATTTGCCCAAAGTTGAGTAGCCTTTGATATTTTACCCAGAGTGATCTAATTGTTAACAAAACTTGGAAATAAACTTACAAACTAGTCCCCGGATCTCTCCTCTCTCTCCCTGCTGACCTGCGACCACCTATCGGGGTGGCAGCAACAACGCACTCCAGCAACGGCCGCTCCCACGGCAGCCTCGCGCATGGAGAAGGAGAGGGGGCCTTGCCTTGCGCGTGGAGAAGCAGAGGGGCAGCGGCCTCGCCACACGCGTGGAGGAGGAGCAGAGGGGTGGCGGCCTCACCCAACCGCGTGGAGGAGGAGAGGGGCGGCGCGCCGGCCGCCCCAGTCTGGACGGAGGGAGAGAGGGGGGATCCTGTGCACGAAAGTTTCTTGTGTCTGTTCATTATTCAGGGGCTAGTTTGTAAGTGTTTGTTAACAGTTAGATCCACCTAGGGCAAAACATCAAAGGCTACTCAGCTTTGGGCAAATTGGCGAACGCTCGTTAACTTCAGGGCAAATCGTGACTAGGTCTTTTGGTAAAGTTGCTCTCTGATTTGGAGTTACTATCTGGAACACTAGAAATTTGTGTTAATGCCCCGATAAAGTTGGTTTGGGATTTTTCAATGTCTAGGGAAGCTGATGGCGGGCTACTGAATTTGGTGAAATCATGCAAAATCTTCTGCTGACTGTTTAGTTGTATCATTTTCATTGCTTCTTGCTGTTGATGACATTTAACTCTCTCTACGAGACATGCGAGTAGAGTAGCTTAAATTTCCATGCACAGAGATGCTATCAGAAATTCTCTTCTTGATATTGAAGATATAGATTTTTTTAACTACTTCAAATTGATTCTTAGCTAGCTAAGCAAGTCCAATAGCCCCCCCTATGTTCTATCTCCTAAAGCCAAATTTGATATATCGCTCGTGAGCTTATAGGGTATCCCTCTTCAAATTTTGCTCCAACAATCATCCCCTAAACTTTCATCACTAAATAGAAAGTGGCCCCATCCAGAAGTGAGAGAAACTAGTTTAGGGTATATGATTGGCAATCCCTAAATATGGGGGATCAAAACCACTTGCCTAATTTAAGGTATGAGATAGGGGATCTCTTGGAGGCATAATTTTCACCTTCATTAAAAGGAATACAATAGACTTTGTTGGTAGTTTATCACATGGAACAGTGTATAATTTGTATAAAAATTCTTCCAGTAGTGTTTTCCTAGGTGTCAGTCAGGACTGCTCCCCTAGTGCCTAGTGCCTAACCCCATTGCCTAGATGGCTAGGTGTTCTAGGTGGCCATCCTGAGGAGCACTGCTTTCCTTTGTCATATAAGGCAACTTCTGTGCTGTATAAAATATGAGTACCAACTGTGACACAGTGATCTATGATCTCACTGATTGCATTTTTCATGCTTGTCCCTGTTTACTGCTGGAGATGTTGCAAAATAATGTAAAAAATTGTTTGGATAGACTGTGTTTAGACTAGTCTGATAGATGTGTAAAAACAATGAACTTGTTTCTCCATTTTTCTTCAGAATGGTTTGCTTATTATTTTTTCATTGAACGATGCACCCTATGCACTGGAGAACATTATGAATTTAGTCTCACCAGAACGTTTCATATGATCCATATGATTAACTCCTTGTTATTAATCTTTACAGATTAGAATACATGCTATTCGTGGGTTTCCACTTCTTGGGAAAGATGCAGAATTTGTTTCAAAAATCGCAGATATTCTTGGTCAACTCCTAGCTAGCGGTATAATTTTATTCCTACCTTTACTTTGGTTGAATATGACGATATCATATATCGGAATTTTGTATGTATTTCAGAGGAAAATGTAGAGCGTGATGCTGTTCATAAAGCACTAATGTCTCTTATACGACAAGATGTTAAAAGTAAGTTTCCAGCGCTCGGTTCTTACCTAGTTATCATCATTTAAAAAGTACTTGAGGAAAAGTGTAATTTGCATATGCATTCTGAAATTCTGGGTTTTGTTCTAGAAAAATCATCAAGATGTCTTGAATATTATTTGAACAACGATTCTCATGTCTTTTGGTATTAGAATTTTTGGTTTTTCAGCCTCTTTTTGGCACATGTTATCTTGGTCTGTTACTTTGGTATTCATATATTAATTTTGTGTATACATGATTTGAATCTTAAAATAGCTGCTCAATAAATGGACAACTAAGCTTATGATGCCTTGAAGAGCAACTAGGTTTTTTACTATACCCTCTGGGAATAAAATACGAAAATTAGGTTCGTGAATGATTCTGAACAGGTGTAAAGAAGCATGTAACAATGTCAACGCCTGCTCTATGGTTTTGCAGTCTTGATACTTTTGCCATTTTTTGGAAGTGATTTTATATTCATGTAGCAATTGTATGATTAATGGTTACTAGTAAATGATATGATATGTATGCTGTTGACCCTATAAAGTACACATTGGTTGCTTTATTAATCTCTGCCTTTTTTTGGTCCAGATTCCTTGCAGCCTTTATTTAAGCATGTCGAGTCGGGAACAGAGATTCGTGAAAAGATTATCTGTTTCCTTAGAGATAAGGTAAATAGCTTCATAAATATATTACATGTTTTGTAAGAAATCAATTGTACTGCCTGAAAATATGAACTGACATCCCCCCAGGTCTTTCCTGTTAAAGCAGAGCTACTGAAACCTCAAGCAGAAATGGAAAGATATATAACTGATTTGATAAAGAAAGTATGTGCTTGTGCTTTCAGTTATTGGCTATTTGATTGATTTTCAGTTATTATGTTTCTATATATTTTTGTGATATACTTCAACAATGACTACCATACTGCAGAGTGTACAAGATGTAACAGGGGTGGAATTTAAATTATTCATGGATTTCCTGCGGAGTTTGAGCATATTTGGGGATTCTGCTCCTCGAGAATCTTTTCAGGAACTAATTGAGATCATTCAAGCACAAGCTGATCTTGATGCACAATTTGATGTAAGTGTGCTATTCAAACATTCTTGGAGCAAAATCTACTTTGTTAGTCTTTGTACACCTTGAAACACATGCAGCAAATTTTTTGATGACCTACTGAGTTGGCTCTGATCAGACCGAGACTTTATTTTATGTGTTTGATGTTTCACCGACAAGCTTGGTTAGCATTAAAGTACTAAACACATGGGCACTATATTTTTACAAGTTATTCAATCTTGTGAACTTTGTGCTTCTGTTATGTGCATGTGGGCCCCTGCGGGCATAGGATAG
The DNA here is from genome assembly GCA_036346415.1 of Raddia guianensis. NCBI lineage: Eukaryota > Viridiplantae > Streptophyta > Magnoliopsida > Poales > Poaceae > Raddia > Raddia guianensis. Next base: position 46,686,253 of record CM070535.1, on the reverse strand, counting down.
GGTTGGATGTACTGTTTGCATGAAATGATAGAAAAGCTAGCGATATGATATTATTAGTTGCCATCTATTAGAGATTGGCCACGATAAGATCAGATTGGTTTATATTAAATAAGATCGTTACCTTATATGAAATATCAGTATATTACTTTCTTATGGTCCCAAGTAAAACATTCCTACAAACGTTATATCATATATCCATTATTGATCAAGCAATGAATTAAAAGATTGGTCTGCTACCACACATAGCTTGTTCCCCATGCTATGCTTGAATTAAAAGATTGGTCTACTACCACACATTGCTTATCCTCCGCGCCATGCGTGGCACCCTTGATCAGGTCATCGTAGCATTTGGTATTAGAGCCCGCCGTAGCTGGAATAATGGCCACTGACGATAGTTCTCGTGCCAAGGAGATCACCATCACAAACATCTTCCTAGTTGAAGGCCATGGAAAGACAGCTGGAGGAGATGGTCAAAGTCCTAGATATGCACACATCGCAGGAACCACAAGAAATATAAGATTAGGAAAGTTTTCATATTAGTTGCCATCTATTAGAGATTGGCCACAATAAGATCAAACTGGTTTCAAAACACAAGATTAGTTACGCTATATTAATTATTATTTTATTAGGGTTCATGTAAATTATTCTATAAAAGGGATATCATGTATCCATGATTGATCAAGTAGTGAATTAAAAGATTGTTCTGGTACCTACCGCATCATGTGCGGCTTGTCCCCTACTCCATGTTGGCCCAAGAGCTCACACAAATAGCAAGCAAAACTCTCACAAGATCTCACACTATTGTTCACTTAGGAAGCAATTGAGGCTCACTATATTGTAGCTGAACTAGTCCTCAAGCTTGGCTTACAAATGCTCCTACATGTTCTATTTATAAGCTAAGCTCAGCCCATATATCCAAAACATTCTACATCTAGCTATTAATATTTTTTAGTCCTTGTAATAGCTAGATGCTTCTAGTATCTAGTATCTAGTTCATCTATGAACTAGTAGTAGAACTGAATGTTCTAGATGCTTCTAGCATCTCCATATAGCTACCAACTAGCTATTCCTTCTACAATCTTCTAGTAGGTGTCAAGATTATATCTAACACGCCACACGTGGCACTCTCGATCAGAGGTCATTGTAGATCAGATCCTAGCAGCTTGGCTAAAACGAATTGAATCAGAAGCATAATTTCTTGGACAGATCGGAAATCTAAGCAAATGATAGGTAATGTGGTATCACAAATTGAAGATACCACATGGCATTGTAATACTATAATGGGACTAGATAAAAAACTTTAAGTGTTGTTAAAGTTGTGTTGAGTGCATAATAAACCAATGAAATAAAATATGACTTGCATGCTGAATATGCAGAACATGTGTAACATGGGGGTGGTTCCATGATTGCCAGCAGTGGAAGTTAGGGTGGCAGAGGACAGTGACTTGGTGGAAGGTACTCCATCCGTTCCAAATTGTAGTTCACTGTTGAATTTTGGATTTTCTATTTGACCATTCGTCTTATTTTAAAAAATAGTGTAAACATGTAAAAAGTAAGTCATGCTTAAAATATGTTTATTGATAGAACAAATCACAACAAAATAAATAATATTTACATATATTTTTTGAATAAGACGAATGGTCAAATAGAATATCCAAAAGTCAACAGTGAACTACAATTTGGAACGGAGGAGTAGGTTATAAAAGTGGAGGTGTTGGAACTGGGCTAAATGGTGTAACGATGCCTTGGTAATTAGTTTATCTGGGATGGCATCAGTTTAAGAGTTAACATCTAGTTATTTAAGTAGTCGTGCACCATGTTTGGCTGCCAAATTTGTAGATTTTTGCTGGCCATTGAAATAATTATGTTAATTGACTGGGTTAGGGGTCAATAATACGGTTACAGTTCATGTCGGGTAATCTTGCAACTTTTTGTATCAGCCTATCTATCAGACATTTTTAGGCGATACCTATTAGACCTTCATTGTTTCTCTCTTTTATATTTGGCAGTAGTTGCCATATCTTTCTGTTTGAGATGAGCAGCTGATGATTCCATTTATATAAATATCTGATTATTTTGCATACCTTATATTTGATCTGTTACAAAGGGTCAACAAAGAAGCAGACTTTCTTCACAACTTTCATATAATGATATATATTGGTTTATGCTCTTTGTTTTGAGACCAATTCTGTATTTTGCTAAGCATTCTTGCATCTAAATTCTTTCAGGTTTCTGATATTGACCACATCGAGAGGTGGACCTCATGCATGTATATGGCCCTTCCTATTTTTATGGTATGAACAAATTTAGTGTTTAACTTGCCAATGTATATTGCTTCATCTTTCACTGTTCACTTTTTTGTGTGATCTGCACTCTGCAGAGAGGTGCATCAAGCAGCAAGTTTCTCAACTATTTTGTTAAGCAAATAGTCCCAGTTTTCGATAAGGTAAGCTGCTTTATCTTGTATCTTGCACTCTTTCCTTCATAGCAAAAAAACAGTAAGGCCCTGTTCGCATGGATTGGGCTGAATTGCTGAAATGCTTGACTTGGAAACTTCTTGAACCAGCTTTAAGATTACAAAAAATGGCTCAAGAACCCAAAGCGCTTGGCTTTTGGAAATGGCCTGTCTAATAAGCTGTGGCTACACTCTGTCAACCATCTTTCGTTCCATTTTGTTTTGCTGCTATAAGTTTCTTGTTGAACACAATGTTTATGCATTCTTTGCATGATTGTATGGCTATGGAAACAGTTTTACCGCATGATTGAGGCATTAGTCTCATAGTTACATTTCCTTGCTTAAGTTGTGTTAAAGAGTATCTTCTATTTTTATTACTTGTTAAATGTAAATGTTTTAGTTGAACTCAACAATTTGTGATATCTGAAATGAGATTGACTGTCTTAGTTCAAAAGGGAAGGATGAAAATGATTTGATTAGATGGAAGAGGAAGATATATCCATTTATAGCAACTGAAATAATACACAGGGAACATAATATGGCTGAGTAAAAAAAAAAGTTTATTAGATAGACTTTTGAGTCTCTGTTTTTTTTTTTACGTGAAGATTTCACACTTTGTCCAGTTGAAGCTTTTTTTTACGTGAAGATTTCACACTTTGTCCAGTTGAAGCTTGACATTTGGATGCCATTTTCAGCTGCAATAGTTTGTCTTACGAAATAGTGAAATACATTCAGCTCTGAAGGCCTATTTGCCACTGGTGGCTTTTCAAAAGCACTTTATTTTTACTTTAATATCACAGTTTGTTGAAAGCTCTTTTTAGCTAGAAAAATCTTGCTACTGTAAGTTAAGACTCTTACAGTTATGATTCCACCCATAGCACTGAAACTGTAAAATGGCCTTGCTTACTCCCTCGTTAATGATGGCTAATACATGAGAAATTGAAAACAATCCACATCAGTGTTTAATTTTGGTTATCCATGCCCATCTGCTGTCCATTGACCGAAAGTGTTCTCTCTTTCAAAACAAGCAATGTACCTTTTGTGCCTCCATTTGTGTATTTTATTCTTTCAGTGCTAACATTTCCCCATTTCTTTTTGCGTCTTAACATATTATAGATTCCCGAAGAGAAGAAACCGGATCTGCTCAAGACTATTGCTGCAAGTGCACCACATGCTCTGGCACAAGATTCACGACAACTGCTTCCATCTATCGTCCAATTGCTTAAGGTTTGCACTGTTTTCATCTCCAATAGGTTTATAAGCATCATTTGGCGATGTTTATTCTGTGTACCGGATGATGTGAATATATGATTTCCCTAGTTACAATGATTTAGTATAAATTAAAATATCAAATTCATCTTACCATTGCATTTATCGTTTATTTTGCAGAAGTACATGCCTGGGAAGAAAGCAGAAGACATCAATCATAATTATGTTGAGTGCTTGCTGTACACTTTCCACCATTCGGCCCATAAGGTTAGATAGCAGAAATAATTCTGTATTATGAATCCTGTCAAGAACAATTTTTCTTTGTACTGAGCTATTGTGGGATGCAGACTCCAAACACCACCAACAGTCTCTGTGGTTACAAGATTGTTACTGGACAGCCATCTGATAGGGTTGGAGAAGATTTCTCAGAACATTACAAAGATTTTACAGAGAGGTAGTTTGCATTTAATCCCACAGATGGCTCCATACGGCTTGAAGTTCAATTCATGTGCACAAATTACTTTGCATCCTTTTTAAAATCTTGGCTTAGCAAGCACATCTATAATTAGTTCTCATCATATACTTGAATGCATGCCTTACCCTCTACTTTTCATCGCGTTTTATGCCCTATTGTCAACTTAACTAAATTAGCTTGTGTCATTTATAGCTTGTGTCATTTACACAACCAGAAACTTCACTATTAAAGCTTTTAACCAAATGTTTTCAAAAGTGGAATTCTCTAATTGATTGTTCTGCTGTTGTTTTGCATATAAAATTTAAGCTTATTGAAATGTACTTCTAAGGGCTTGCAAGACTCATTGGAGAGCCTGGTAATGTCAGAAATCTACATGTCCCTGTTCACACATAGGGCAGTAGTAGCACAACACCTAGCACCTTGCACACTTCTCAACTGCAAAATCTAGGGCTTGTAATAGTATATTGGATTTTAGTTCCTCTAAGTGATAACCACTGTTAGCGCATTAGATTGAGAAAGTCAATGGTCTTTATATATCCTTGACCAAAGACTGGGTCAATGACATGATTGGGACATCCCTGGGTGCATGGATGGAAGAGAGTGCAGGCTAAATTATTGATGGATTAGTTACATGATACTAACGACTCGGACACAGGTATATGTCCATATTCGACTCGGGTGCGGGTGTCCGATTCAGCAAATTTTTTTTGTACACGCTAAATGTCACTTGAAATTAGACTTGGGTGTCAGAATCCGATAATGTCTGGATGTTCGATTCGGCAAAAAATTTTAGGACACGGGTTTGTGAGTAACACTATAATGATGCTAGATTTCTCATTTGCGAATTAGAAATTTTGAGGAACATAGAATGATCATGTAGGATCAGACAATCAGTCGGTATTGGCACAAGTGGGTGACATATGTTGCATCGATGCTATATTTCCTATTAGATTTAGTTATTTAGAGGTGAAAAATAGAACCACTTTCATAGCTTAATTTATCATTCCACTAATGTGTTATGTCATTATCTTGCACTATTTTGATCTGTCGGTAGTGGATTCGACAGAACATATGAATCTGAAAGCTGCCTTTTTTCTTGTTACAAAATTCTTGAAGAATTTCATTCAATATGAAAATCGTGTTACTAAGTAGCATATAAAATTTATTTTTGTCAATTCTATAAAATATTTCATGTTGCGAAATTTCTTATTGTTTGAAATCTACAGGTTAACTGGAACAGAAGAGACCGTTCGAGCAGCATCGAAGAGGCTAACTCAGGGAATGACAGATTTCAACAAGGCAATATCTTCAGCAAAGACTGAAGAAGCCAAAACTAAACTCGTGAGTTTTTGGATACCTGCATTTGCTGTCCCATTGCATGTTGGCATTCTCTAGCTTTTACCGTTTCAACTAGCGTTATTACTGGTAGCCGGCACCTTCCAAATCAATTAGTCCTAGCCTCCTAGGCAATCTTTTGGGCGAACATATTGATCCTAGTACTTCCTGCCAATTGATTTTTGTGTGGTGCTTTTTTTGCCAGAAAGCTGATCAACAGAAATCAACGATGACAATGCGGGCCTATAACAACATATTGGCAATGACACAGGTGAATTCATTATTTTGCTTAGCTAGAAATGTTTGTAGGATTATAATCTCTTCCAAATTTTGGTATTTATTCATCATTTTGGGACCTGACATCGATTAGGTGCAAGATTGTGTCTAATAATCAAGTTTCCAAAATACTCCATTGTTGACTTTTCATGGTGTACTAGATACAATTTTAACTGAAAACAAATAAGTCCGTTACAGATAAGAAACCATTAGGAGTAGTTTCTAAGTTAAAATTACGATATAGCGCTAAAATCTAATGGTTAGGCATGATTATATTTTATTATAATCCAAGAATAGAACAAATAACAAAGAAATGGTATGCTATACTAGATATACTTGTACCATTGGAAGATTAATCAAACCATTGACTTTTCACGGTGTACTAGATACAACTTTAACGTAGTTTGTAGAAGAATAAGGAAATGATAAGAGTAACATCTAAGTTAAAATGTACAACGCTAAAATCTAAAGTGTAGGCAAAATATAGCATGCTTAATTGTTTGTAGGAAAAACTGTATTTGGCACATGAAACCAGATCCTAGGTCGGTTCTTCAACTTACAAAACCAGGATCAATGATCCATTGACCATTCAAAACAGTACGAACAGCAAGCAAAACTCTCATAAGATCTCACACTAATGTTCACTTAGGAAGCAATTCATTAAACTAGTCCTCAAGCTTGGCTTACAAGTGCTCCTACGTGTTCTATTTATAGGCTAAGCTGAACTGACCTTAGCTCAGCCTATGTATCTAGAACATTATACTGCTAGCTATTAATATTTGAGTCCTAGTAACAGCTAGCTTCTTCTCGTATCTACTATCTAGTAGTACATCCAAGTAGCGAACTGGAATGTTCTAGATGCTAATAGCATCTCCATGCAGCTGCCAACTAGCTACTCCTATCTTCTAGTAAATGTCAAGATTATATCTAACAATCTCCTCCTAATTTTGACATTTTAACTCTTAACTTGTTGACGCATTCGGACAATCCTACAACATGCGCAACACTTACTAAGCATGCATAGGATGGCGACACAACTACTCAACACTCCATGCTCTACCTTCAGCTTCGACTTCTGGATGGCGACGTGACTACTCAACATCCAGGACACCATTCGTCGAAACCTAATCTTAGAACCTACTCTAACTTAGGCTTCACGACGGCGATGCCACTACTCAACATACTGGACTCAACTCGTTGAGTCCATCTTCATAGTAGTGCTGGTTGATCATCAGCATCAATAAGGAGGTTCATCACTTCTTGCTCCTTACTTCGGTTGTGGCATTCCTTAGCAAAATGTCCGAACTTCTGACAGTTGAAGCACCGATTCTTCGCCTAGTCAAATTTATGGTTCTTACCAAAATCTTTATTCTTCTTGCCCTTGAACATTGCTTCCCATTCAGCATAAGTGAGTAGAAGCCCATTGCCTTCGACTCGTTGGCGGCCTCTATTCCTCTCTTCATATGCCTTGAGATGACTAACCACTTCTGCCAGCTTCTCTATATCAGCAAGCTACTCAAAAGTAGAGACAAATGGCAAGAACTTGTCTGTTACCGCACGAAGAAGCTTCTTGATAACCGTCGTGTGCTCCTTCATATTTTCTCCGAGTGCTTGTATCTCATTGGCAATGGTGGTTAGTTTCATGGTGAAACCACTAACTGACTGTCTCCTTCATGTACAGATCCTCGAAGTCCCTCATCAAGTCTGAACAGAAGCTTACATGACGTGGTCGGAACTAACATGCAACTCGTACAATGTGTCCCATACCTCCTTTGTCGTCTTCTCCGTCAAGACCATCATTATGTCCTCATGCATAGCTTGCATGATAGCTGCGAGAGCCATCTGATCCTTGTGCTCGTCAACAACCGTCTCACCCTCCACTGCTTCCCACACCCCTTGCGCGAGCATGTAGATTTTCATCTTCACCGCCTAAGGCCCATAGTTGTTGTCGGTGAGCATTAGATATTGAAGACTTACGACGCCTTCTCTCGTCGAAATCCTTAAGACAACCTCGCTGCCGTTGCTGCCACCACCACCACCAGATTTTGCACTCTTCGGTGTCCGCGGCATGACTTTCGTCATACGATGAAGAAGCTAACTAGCTCTGATACCAATTGTTAGCCTAGGAGCTCACACGAATAGCAAGTAAAACTCTCACAAGATCTCACACTAATGTTCACTTAGGAAGCAATTAAGGCTCACTATATTGCAACTGCAATATTTATTGAACTAGTACTCAAGCTTGGCTTACAAGTGCTCCCACATGTTCTATTTATAGGCTAAGCTGAATTGACCTTAGCTTAGCCCATATATCCATTCTACAGTTAGATATTAATATTTGAGTCCTAGTAACTGCTTCTAGTATCCACTATCTAGTAGTACATCCAACTAGCAGAACTGGAATGTTCTAGATGCTACTAGCATCTCCGTGCAACTACCAACTAAATACTTCTACTATCTTCTAGTAAATGTCAAGATTATATCTAACATCCTGATGTCATTTGTGTATTCTTGCCGTTACCTCCTCCAGTGGCCAGCACAATGAGCTAGGGCAGCAACGGTGGCATTATTCTCCCCTCTAACCAAAGTCCAATGCTAGTCACCCAATCTGTTCCACCACGCACTGCTACTTTCCCCCACCACACTTCCCTCCTCCCGAATCCATGCCCCCCTCCCCAGCTCCGTGGCAGTGACGTCGATGACGACTTGCTTGGCTTTGGGCTTGGGGGCACATGGTGGCGAGCTCACTCGGCTGTGGTCAGTGGTAGGCCGGCAGTCCCCATGGATCTGTCCTGCTGCCTAATTCTCTCTCCACTTCCTCTCAGCTCTCACTCAGACCTAGTGAGCAAGGCCCGACCAGCCTTCATGAAGGCTAGATCTCTTTCTTCCATGGCGTAGTGTTTGTCTCTGGATCCATGGAAGTGTTCTCCATGGATGAATTTTTTTGGCTCCCAATAAATGGGTTTGTGTTTATGGTTGAGTAGATTATTCAAATATCTAAAATTATTGGCAAGCTCTTCAAAATGCCTTCACTGAATTGGATATGCACTACATTGTGTAATTCTTGAACAAATTGACAACTGCAATGTGTTCCCCCTCCTTGGTTATGTTGGGCTTTTGGTTTCTGGTATGATCATGAACCCTTCAATGATGGGAGTGGTAAAGCTGAACTTGGATGAAGATTGGAGAGAAAAGCATCGGCGTTGAATTGAATGGCATAGTGAGCTCCACGAATGAATTGCTTGTTTGGTTTCTTGTAGTAGCAGCCGGAGCAACCTTCATAGATTTGGGAGGAATTTCTGGCGTTTTGGCCATTCATACATCCGGGAGAATTTCTGGTAAAATACTAGTGGGAACAGCCCATGTGGATGCCGCATCAATGAAAACACCCACATGGACTCGAATTCAGTGAAAACCACTTGCAAATGTTTTTTTTGACTAGTCAAAAGGTCATTTTTTGCCTGGTTTTGCTAGTTCAAGGACTGAGTTAACCCAATATTCGCGTTTAGAGATCAATTTGAATATTTGATACAATGGTCATAGTTCAAGGATCAATTTGATACAAGAATCCCAGAATAGAGAATCACAAAGAAATGGTGCACCACACTTGCACTATACGAAATGGTGCACTATACTTGCACTGCAATGTGCATGCTTGTGATGCTTCTACTCACGGAAGATTAAGCAAACCATTACCGCCACCTCATAATATTTAACCGTCTCGAAATGCAAACCTATCTGTTTTTTCCTAGATCCCTTGGAGGCTTGGACTATCCTGTTTGTTTGGCTTAGGTGGCATATTGCTTGCTTATTCAAGCTAAATACCACGAGATAATTTTTAGCTTCCTGTTCAAGGCCATAGGCATCTTTTTTTTAAAAAAAATGTTTTCAAATTCTAGAATGTACCTGTACGATTCTAGCTAGCTATTTTAATCCTTGCTACTAAGTTGCGATCATCAGATCATGTCTGAGGTGCATTACTTTCTACACTGCTGACACTATGCTTAATGTCAAAAGAAACTAATCTGACATACCCTGAAGCTTTAGAGTGTTTTAATTGCAAGTGACGAGTGCTGTTCATTTCAGCCATTGCATTCAAAATCCCCATCATTTATCGGCGATAAGAAAATTACACTCTCATGGATGGAGCAGCCAAAGAAGCCTGCCGCTACAACAGCAGGGTTAGATGTCCTTATCCAATATTCTGTTTTTACTCCAGATTTTTCTGCATTTCTTTTTAGTTAATTCTTGTTTTGATTCTTCTAGAGGGAAAAGGGCCCAGCCTGCTACAAATGGGAATGGCCCTGTTATCAAGAAGGGGCGAGGAGAGGGTGGAATGCAAAATCAGCTTGTGAATAGAGCTTTTGAAGGGTTGTCCCGTGGTGGTAGAGGCAGTGGAAGGGGACGGGGCAGAGGAGGCCGAGGAAGAGGATGGGGCTACCGCTGAGGTCAGTTAAATGGCAGATATTCAACATGAGGCAAATGCCGTCTACTTCCTGCTTCCACTTGAGATAGTGCAGATGGCGTTTATTGGTAGTGTACTTCAGAGGAGTTAGCTTTTCTGTATGCAACAAGGTGGCATTGATGATCCTTCAAGGCACACGACTGCTGATTGCGTACAGAGAGCGCTCAAAGCTCGTAGAAGAGATGCCTGAGAATGAGGGAAATCTGTACACCCTAGCTCATTAACCATTCATATCCTTTTACCGTTCTGACTGTTGGTTGGTTGACAGTTTCATCTGTTTTTGGTTGTTTTATGAACTGAACAGTAAAATTAATTTAAGAATTTGTTGTTAGTTTTTTATAAAAAAATTATCTGAGACTGTAGGTACATCCTTTCTTTTTGTGTTGATGCTTGGTAAACCTATTTGATGTTCGTCCTGTGAATCTAATGTGTTGTATCTACCTGACACATGTATCGATGAAGACTGAAGTATGTGCTGTATCTACTCCAGACACATGACCATGCATCGATGAAGATGGCATTGAGACACGATGCGGGAAGCTCTGAAGCTGTAGCTGTAGCGTAATGTTAACCAGTTAAGCATATAGGGAAGGTGCAGTACGCGTGACATCTGCTTATGGTTTGTTCGTATCTTGGTGTCCGGAAAGCATCGATTTGGTCCCTAAAATTTTGTACTCCCTCCGTATCAAAATGTTTGTCACTTTTGACTTTTGAATAAACGTTTGACCATTCGTCTTATTCAAAAAAATTATATAGATGTCATTTATTTTATTATGACTTGTTTTATCACTAAATATATTTTAAGTATGATCTATTTTTTTTACATATTTGTGCTAACTTTTTGAATAAGACGAATGGTCAAACGTTTGTTCAAAAGTCAAAAGTGACAAACATTTTGATACGGAGGGAGTATTTGGTTTGAATTGGTCCCCGAAGTCAAGGTTAACTTTATCCCTAAATTGGTATATCCATGGCAAAGTGGTCCTTTCACCGGTTTTATTTTGTGTGAAGTGGCGTTCATATGGATTGGGGGTGAAAGCGTTCACTTGATCTCCACTCGTCCCCTTTATTATGCGCGCGCCTCTCTCCCCCTCCCCTCTTTGTTGCATCCATTGCCACCTCATTTGCTGACTTAGTGCTAGGGATGTGATCGGATCGGATAAGGTCGGATATCGTCCTATCCTTATCCATATCCGTATTTTTAACCGGATCAAATTCGAATACGAATGTGTCGAATATGGATATAAATTCGGATAATACTGGATAACATCGGTTACGAATATGGATCGAATACAGATCGGATAACACAAGGATACGGATATTGTAGTCGAATAGTTAAAATTAATTTTCAAAAATCCATTCCAAATTTTAACAAAATATGGTCAAAATTTAAATTTAAAAGTGGAAATTTATAACATTAGTAAAAAACAAAACATTAGAAAGTCTATACACGAATATTATTAATTTAGTCTAGATTTAAAAATTCAAAATATAAATTTAAAAATTGGGAAACTATTAATAAAAAATTGTAGAAATACATTAAAAAAATTCTAGAAATACATTCGGATAATATCCATATTTTATATTCGGATATTATCTGAACAAAAACTCGGATATTCCTTATTCACCGAATAATCAGTGCTCCGTATTCGTATCCATATCCACGCCAAATTATCCATATCCATATCCTTATCCGTAAAAATAGTCGAATATCCTTAAAACTATCCAAATCGCTATACGATCAATTCGGTCGGTCGGTTGGTCGGATAATATCCGTACCATTTCCACCCCTACTTAGTGCGGCCTCTTCCCTCGACACCATCTTCCCAACACCTACTTTGATGACCTCATGACCCTCTCCTGCTGCCTAGGGGAAGAAAGATAAAGATGAATATATAGGGAGGTGGCAGTAGCCAGTGGCTACCAGTAGTCCGGCCTCTGCCTAGCTAGTGACAATTAGTGCACCGCCTTCTGTTGCCGCTGTCTCAATCTATCGTCTCTTTTGGCGTAATCATTGTCTATTGTGCCATATTAGTATTGTTGCATCACCTTCACTTTTTTCGCCTTTTTTTTCTCCCTATCTCTGTGCCCTAACTTGTGCCCTTGTGCTACTACCACCTCTATTGCCCCTCTAAAAAAATTAAGGGGCTAAAACACTAAAATTTAGAGAACGGTGTGAAATACATAAATGTAAGGGGTTGAAATGTTTAGGCCATGTGTGTTAAATTGGGGTATTATAAGGGTCAAAATACAAAATGCATATAGAAGGGCAAAAGAATGTTTGGAACTAGGTTGAAATACTAAGCTAGTGACCTATGCATGAAATATAGAAACTTCTGGAGTTGAAACGCTAAAAACCAATGACCTACGTGTGAAATGTAGGAACTTAAGGGATTCGAACGTCAAAAACATTAACCTATGCAGTAAATTAGGAAACTATAGAGTAAAAATTACAAAATACTCAATAAAAAAATGACACAACGCATCACTAGCTGTCAACTCTCTTTGCTTTTTATTATTAGAAATGAAAAATACTAGGGAACGTTAAACCACTTTCAAGCTCTTTGACGGTATATCATATTATTCCCACTCCTTGTTCCACCTCTCTTCCCCACGCCGCTGCCTTCACCTCTTGATGGAGTAGGAGTGGACTAGGATGGGGTGCACCCCTACCCTCCGAGCTTAGAGGGAGACTAGAGGAGTTGTGGTAAGGATGACACCATGTGAATGAAGGAGGGTGGTGGACAGGGGCTAACTAGGGAATGATGTTCATGTCCTATTGATGCGAAAAGTTGACGTAAATCCCAACATACATGTGGGCCAATAACCTGTCTTTTGAACAAGACTAAACATAGGGTTCTAAGCATGCCAATCAAACAATGAAACGATAAAATACTTAATTAGCTTATTGCCAGATTAGTTTCACTATCGGTTTATATGTTGATACACAACACCAGAGATCGTCGAAGCAAACCATCGGTGAAAAAATCTACCAGCTATTCAATAAGTTGATAGAGTAGGATAAAAGATCTAAAACCACAGTAAAACCTATTCAACAAGCTTAGATCTAAATGCGAATAACAACTAGATAAATCTGATTGCTATTTGTAGAGAGAAACACAAGTGACAGAATGAGCTAAATCAAGGCAATGATTTTTGCGAATAGGGTAGATACAAAGTATATATTGAACCAAAACAAGACAATATAGTTCGCAAGGTAGCCACAAGTAAAGGTTTGGCTTACGTCAAGACAACTCCACTTGATGGTTTGAATCTTTTTGGCAAAACCGATCAGATTCAAGATATTAGTGAAATTAGTAAAAGATAAAAAATAAGTTCCTATTGTATAAAGTGTTGATCCCTTTACACTCCTTGAAGCGGTCCTTTATAAGTACTAAATTCTAAATTGACATGAAGTCGACTTACAGATAACTTAGAAAGCTAAAGCAAAGAAATACATACAAAAGCCAATATCAGGTAAATTTTTTATCGACACACCTCTAAAAATTCTTCTGATGGGCCATGAACCGACTTTTTGTTAGTTTCTACCAATTCTAGCATTTGTTAGTTTCTTGGCCCGCACCGGCTTTTTGGCCTACATCGGCTTTGTAGACTCCATCAATTAGCTTTCATCAACTTTTAGTTTAACAAGTAATCTGATGGACCATTTTTTGGTGCTAACATGGTCGAAGTTCGGGTACACATGATTAACATGGTCGTGCGAGGACGAGGAAGGATGACAAGGCAGCGAGGACACCGCTTAGCCGTGGCGTTGGGTTTAGTCCCACATTGGATATTGATGATAGGGGAGCACAATTTTAAAGGTTGAGATGTTTTCACCCATCAGGCTAGTCTTTTGGGTTGAGTTGGGCGAGGACCTTGGTTGTGGTTCCATTTGGACCAATGGATGTAGGAGACCAGTGCCCAAGACCCATGTGTTGGTCTCGAGGGGAGCCATATTGTTGCTGAGCCATGAGATGGCAGGATCACCGCGGGTTCTAACAAGTGGAATCGAAGCTAGGATTGTTAACCTAGAACATATCTAATAGATTGCATGATTGTTGGATGGGTTCTAAATTCCGATGTGTGATGGGGAAGATTGTTGGGTTTAGTCCCACATTGGATATTGGTGATGGGGGAGCATAACTTAAAAGATACAAGTGTCTTCACCTATCATGCTAGCCTTGCGGGTTGAGTTGGGCTAGGACCTTGGTTGTGACTCCAACTGGGCCAATGGATGTAGGAGACCTGGGCCTAAGAGTAGGTGTTAGTCTCGATGGAAGCTAGATCACTACTAGACCATGAGATGATAGGATCATAGCATGTAGTTATTGTGCTCCTCATGAGTGGATGCTATGGCCACCTGTAGTAAGGGCTGGAACTTGAGCACGAAGCTCACGAGCTGCTCGGGCTCAGCTCGGTTCCGGCTTAGTTCGTTTAGAAACAAGCATGAGCCGAGCTCCTTTTGAGCTTGTGTGCATTACCAAGCCGACTCGAGCCAGAGGCTGGCTCGCTCGGGTTATCACTGTTGCACTAGCTGGTGGTCTGGTTGGTGGCCCAATGTACTAAAGCCCACCCCTTTCTATTAGCCGGCCACCCTTAGGTCTCAACCCTCTCGGCCTCATCCTAATCCTAACCTTGCCCTGAGCCCCTGACCTCTAGCCCGTTGCTTGATGCCTCTACCTTTGGTGCCCTAGCTGCCACCGATCGCCTTCTCATCATCAAGGCCAAGATCCGCTACTGCCGCCCGCCGGTGGTCGATCTGCTGTCTCGCTGCCGAGCATTGCCACCAGTAATGGTCAATCTTCTTCTACCTACCGTCAAGGGTAGCTGCCGTCGCAACTCTCTGGATGGTTTGTTTCTAGCTCGGACACCTTGCCAAGATCGGCTCGGTTGCGAACAAGCCGAGTCGAGTTAGGGGCTGGCTTAGGGGTGGAAACGAGCCGAACCGAGCCCGGCTCGGTGTTCCTAGCAAGCCAGACATGAGGTTCTGCTCAGCTCGGATCTGGCTCGCGATCGGCTCGGTTGGCTCGGTGAGCCTACCTGCTAGTTGCCAGCATGAGCTTCAGAATTCAGATATGGCAGCTACAGTAGTCCAGCACCTGACATCCTAAGCACTTGAGCAGTAGTGCAGCACGCTAGCAACATCTTTCGTCAACTCAAAATCAAATACATAGTACAGGCATAATAACACACTTATACACCATAGTCAATTAGTCACCAAGTTAGCCATTAGGGCTTAGGCATCAAGCCCAGTGGGCAGCACACTAGCACAACTGCATAGATGATAGATTACAGTAAGTAACCGAAGGTGAGAAGCACAATTGCACATATGCACAAACCACAAAGGCCAAATGGCTTTGTCCTCCTCACCTTAGTCCTAGTCTCCAGACTCCAGGAGTAGGACAACAAATTGAAACCAGTAACAAACAGGATATGAGTCACCAATTTTTAAGTTGAAACCAGTAAGAAACAAACTATACCAATCATATTATAAATTGCAATTTGCAAGCCCCAAGCAATAAGCAGGTCATGAAATTCCATCTTCAACATTGACTGATAGGATTTAACTAGATTCTTTTCAGTTTTCACCAATCAACAACATGCCAACATGGTAAGCAAAGCAGGAATACTAAATATAATATGCAATGGTGCGGCACCAAGCCACCAATGTCAAATGCACCATGGTCCATGCAGCCATGCCGCCATGGCAAGAGTATTTTCATGAGATTATCAATTTCACCAACAAAATCCCAATGTTGCATTAACTAACTAAGCAAAAGTATAACTCTATAGTCTAGAGAAGCAGCCCAAAAGCTTTAAGTGGGTTTGGCCAGGCCACTCCCAAAGTGAAACACTTCATCGGACTGGGTCCGACGACCATCGGACTGGGTTCGACGGATTAGGTTGCATCACGGGAAATTCAATCTGGGCTGTCCGTTCTTAGGGTTTTCGCCTTGTATCTATAAATAGGAGCCACCAGCACGGGCAAAAGTGTGAGAGCCTCATTTAGCAGCCACCACTTGCCCTAGCCACCCTTGAGAGCTCCTCCTATGGTTCCCATCTCTATCTAGGGTTCCATGTGCTTGACAGATTGAGGGAGAGAGAGGGAGAAGGAGAGAGGAAGAGGAAGAGGAAGAAGAAGGCGCCCCCCTACCTCCTCTCATCCATCCACAAGTCTTGCCCCTTCTCCCATGGAGGTCTGGCCTAGCCCATGGTGGGAGAAAAGGGGTGGTGGTGAGGGACGGTCTCCGGTCTTGTGCTCTTGGGACTTCACCGTCAGGGAGATCATCGCCACGCCACGAGCTTCATCAACCGAATGACTACATCTATCGAGACCTCTCGTGTGTCGGGGGTCACTTCCGTGTATCGGAAGTGCGTTGCCTTCATCTGTTGGAGGCCTTATAAAACCCTCCATGTGTCGTGGGTCGGAGCCATGTGTCGACGCCGCGGGTGTGAGGAGCTTCCGCGTGTGGAAGAACTCGTCTACGTATAAAGGTTTGGAGCTTGCCTACCATGTGTTGGTGAAGAGCTACCACGAGTGGATTGAGGGCTAGGGATGAAAGGGTCCCGACTTCTCTGTGTGAGAAGTTTCCTCAACGGAGACGTAGGTGTTCAAGTGTTGAGCATCGAACTTCGGTAAACAACTCGGTTTGTGTCTCCTCATCTCTTGCATTCTCTAATACTTCATATTATGCATTGCTTGTGTAAGCCATCGAGCCATCTATTCTCTGTTGATTAATTGTGCCAATCGCTTTCGCATCGTGCTCATAGGGTTTCATCGGTAGCTTGGGTAAAAACCGGCCTAATCAATCATGCAAACAAAGGTTAAAATTTAAATTAGGCGTCCGATTCAACCCCTCTCAGCCTAGGTTTCCTTCAAAGGTACAATTGATGTGCATGGTGCAAGTACGGGGTTTTTCACGGAGGCCGGAGGGGTGCTAGGTTGTATGGCTAGTGGCCAGGTGGGCGTGATCAAGACTTGGCATGCAAAAGCCGGTAGGAGAAAGCGGCTCTGCATGGTGTGTCCGAGGCATTGAGTCAAAACTTCAAGAAAAAGAGGGAGGTAGTAATCCTTATTCAAGATAATCTCATGTTACGTGATTAGAAAAGGGTTCCTTGCCACTATAAAATCAAATCAAAGGGAGCAAACAAATCCAAAGAGTAAAGCAAATGAGAATATTTGAAGAGTCTAAAAAAACTTAGATTTATAGTTCAATTCTGTCGGGTTTGAGCATAGTTCCTAGAACAAGGCATGTGATGCGAGTTTTGGAAGAGAGGTGCTCATAAAGGTTGTTTGTTAGCACCCACTTAGTTTTCACATGGCTTATTAGAGATATAACTTGATCGCGGCATGCACTGATTGAATACTAACATACAGGCCAACCTGAGGTGATCCGAGTACGTTAGCACTCAATCCGACTGCACAACATAAGCAATCTCTATTAAAACGAGTGCGAACTTGGGTACCAGATATGTGCTCGGTGACGACTCCCAAGATCAGCTACCGTCACATACATATCCTCATTTGGATCGATAGCACAACACATAGATAAGTGTTCATAACTTCATATTACAAAGAGTATAGACTGTTGTACATACAAGTAGGTATAACATAGTTTAGAGTTGTATGCCGCGGAATAAATAGTTTGTTTCACAAAAGCAACGACAGATCTTCATCTATAAGCAAAAAGTCCAGCCCTCCCAACCCAAGGGCAACCGACTGGAAATTAGAACTAGGCACCGTGCCCACTAACGTCGTCATCCCCGGCTTGAAGGTAGTACTCAATTGGGAGATTACCATCACCTGAAACAATAGCACTTGATTGAGTACATATGGTACTCAACACTAGGAGGTACTTATAGCCTCACCCATGCATAGTATATATCAAGAGAATGGCTAGCAAGGCAATTTTTGGCATAAAGAGCATTTACAAGACTTAACAAAGTAAGTTATAAATGGCATTTGAACAAAACATGTTAAAAGCCTATTGACCAACAGTAAGGTATGTTATCCGGTGCATCATCATCCATTTTCTCAAGATCAAACCACTCGGTAAAGCCACCACGAGCAACCCTGTGCTCGGAAACACCCACTGTCTAGTACCACATCCATCCAACTCAACCCACGCACACATGTTAACAAATGGCAGCTTAACCAACTCAAGATTCGTCCTTAACCCTGAATGCGGCTGTTCGAATAGTTCATAACTTTGCAGAGGTGTACGATTTTACCCACACAACACAGCAAGGCATGCCGAGGCTTCTTGATGTACATGCATGTTCATGGGATCACCCAAATTAATTGGCCGACTACCCCGATCCGCGATCGCCAGGCGTCGGGGTTAATCAATTGTAGTGGATTTGTCCAAGGCCCGAACCTACCAAGCACTGGGATGCACCACGGATGGTCCACCCTGCCACCCCACACACAAGAAAACATTAACTTGCACCGTATGGTACCCCATGGTCATGCATGCGCAGGAAGTTAGCCAAGTGGTCCCATTTCCCACGTGTGGTCGTACGTATAGTACTTGAGAGGAAGGTACTGAATGTTTGGTCCTTAATTGCCAAAACGGGGCCACATGCCCAGGAGCTCCTCCCGTCATATCCCTACCACCCCCTTCAAACCCAACATCAATCTATCATATCAAACCATCACCGTAGAACATAGTTCAACCCATCAGAATCAGGAGCATATCACTTACAGGTGTTTCATGTGACCACGTTGACTCTAAACATTGATAAGCATTCGTGGAACAACCATAATTAATAGTACCCACTTAGGCTAACAAGGATTGGAGGTATCGACCTATTAACAAACTGACCACTACTCGGACATAGCTACCTTTATCCGTCAAATAGCATATTAGAATTTAGCGTGCAGTCATCGATAAAACATAAGTAAAGCAATGCAAGTAAATAGAGTTCAATATGATTGAGTCAAGTGAGGGGAGTAATAAGTGCCTTGGTGCTGGTCGTCGAGAAGGAGAGCAGCTTGCTCAAGTCCGGGCTCCTCCGAAGCGTCATTTCCTATCGTTTTGGTAACAAGCACATCAAATAAAATCCAAACAGAATACCAAACACAGAGAAGCATGGAACATCATAAGATATTCAGAAAGTTCATGAGCTAATGCAGGTTTTGCAAAAAAAATCACCTAAATCCGAGTTCGGATGAGGGATATAGGGTCATGTGAATTTGGGGTGCTAGAGATCACTCGGGATAAACCAGTCAGCTTGTTTACTGATTGGTACGAGAGGCTTTTGGGGGTAGAAGAACCATTTGGAGTCAACATGAAAGTTGTAGATAATCTCTTGGCACACAATTTTCATGTAGAGAACTTCTTCATTAGAGTTACGGTTGATTTTATACCATTTATTTAGTTAACTACTGTTCAGAGAAGGATTGAACAGAGTTATTCCTAAATCTAGCATTCTAGTGTTTCGGTTTAACTTAAGAGGTAACCTATGCAATGGTTCTAGGCGATGCATTGGGGGAAGGGTATAAGTCCTAATGTCCTTACCAAGCAAGGAATGCCTTGCTTATGGTGGACGCTACAAGAATGAGCAGATCGGAGAGGTGGAAGCGGTCTGTCCCAAACTCGATTAAGCAACTCTACAGCTCGCCTACTTGCCGCTCCTTGCGGTTCCTTCTCCTCCAAGGCTGTGAATCCGTGCCTAGGCCTTCCTTAGCTCGTGGTTCAAATCCTCATGGTCGTCCCTAATCTCGCATGTGGGTCAAAGTGATGACATGGAAGGTGAGACCAAAAATAGAGAACCTCGCTGTTGCTCAGGGCAACAAAGTTGCTGGAGAATCAGGAACTCGCCCAAAACCTCGTGCATGCACAAATGGGTTGGATGTACTTGAATCCTAGGAAGAGTAGAAGCTATTACCTCTCATCCCATGCCCTGGATGAGGAGGAAAATGGTGGGGATGAGCCGAAAACGGAATCAGCCTCTTGCTGTCTCAAAACCGAACAACAAAGAGAAAAGTGAGGGGAAACCATAGCATACCTTTGTGCATGTGCTTACCATGGAGTGGAAAAGATAGCTGACTTCCTCATCTTTCGAATGATATACAACACTCTAGGGGAAAACGAGAATTTTGGGGGTGGATTTGAGTTTGAAGTGGAAGCTGAACCTGAAGAACAACCTTTGTTCTTGCTGCTCTCCTTCAGCTGAACGCAGGAAGAAGTGAGGCAAATGGCTGAAGGAGAAATGTGGATAAGGGTTTAAATAAAGATTCAATCACACATTGACAAGTGGGGTCAGGTCCCACTTGTAAGAGAGAGGTTGCGGGTGCGAAACTGTGTGAGAAAAAGCAGATGCGCTACTGTCGGTGCACGACGTACCGGGGTACCCACGCCAAAGGCAAAGCGGGACACGTGGTAGCTCGGCGTAGAACGGGTGATCAGACCCCCACGCCGAGCCCGACTAGGACGCGTGGCAGCTCGGCGTAGAGCGGGCGATCAAACCCCACGCCGAGCCCGACCAGGACGCGTGGCAGCTCGGCCGAGCAGGTGGGCACCGGTCCCACTCGGTAGGTGCCCGCGCGAAAGAAGGAGGAGGCTTCTCCGCTAAGGCCTATCCAACGTTCAGCGTATCCACGGCTTTAAATGCAAGGATTCAGGCGTGCGAGACTAAGAGAGATGATTGCTTGCACTGTAGCCTGTCCGGCGCACTGTAGTGGTCATTCCACCACTGTGCGGTGGTAGAAGCAAAGAGGCGCCTGTGTCAGGCGCCTCCCACGTCCCGTCAAGCCCAGTGACCGGAGGAAGCCATTTAAGAGGCGGACGTCAGCAGGAGCAAGTGGGCAGCGCGGTGACCAGGGACAGACCAATGGGATGCCTCCGCCACCCCCCGCTCTCTCTCTCTCTTTGACCAGCTGTCCACCCCTTCCAGTATAAAAGGGAGCGGGGGCAGAGCGAGGGGGTTGGATCTCAAGCTGTTCATACACACACCACTGTAAGAGCTCTCGAGCCAGAGTGTTCTCGATCTCTGTGAATACCATCGTCGCAGGAGTAGGACTGTTACCCGCATCAGGGTCCGAACCTGGGTTAATCGGCTCTCTCCCTTTGAGTGCGAGCTGGAGCGATCTAGTGGCGAAAATTCCCCCTGACCGAACTATGAAATCTCTCACGAGACAAATCTGTCTAGTTTAAAACACCGATAGCTACTACTGTCCGAACTGGCTCGCCACTTGGCGTGGTTCCGCGGCTTCTCTGCGCCGCGTGGGGGAACTATCTGGTGCGCCGCCATTTGGACCAATGAGAAAAGAGGAGCCGGGTGACTGTGTTCCACCGCCCATTTCATCCAATGGGAGGCGGGCTATGCAACTGCTCGCCAAGGCTCGGCCGATCTATATCTCACTATTCTAGTGGCTTGGCTCATTAGTACACTAGTTGTCTAGGGTCCTATGTTCCCACCAAGTTTCCTGATGCTTATATTTAACTTTATGATAAAGTTTAAAAGAACCATAATAAAAATCAAATGGACAAAATTATGATATGCATGCTTAGCTGAAAATAACAGCTGGGCTATTGCACTGTTGGTGGTTTGACCGAGAAGGTTAGACTTGCTAGCTGAACGACGAACAATCTATGCCTATAGGCGAGCAGATCAAGTAGTCATGTCAGGGATCTATTTTAGATGGTGAACATATTAGGGATGACATCGAGGATCTATGCCAGGGGCAACTGGTTTGGGAGGTTAAAATGGTGAAGAGCTTCTCAAACCATGGTAGGTAGGATTGAGTCGACAAAAGAAAGAAATGGGCAAGTGCATGCTAAGAAGACAATGGCTACGTGTGACTTAGAAAGCAACGATGGTGATGTTCTCTCATATGCAATCAATTGGAGCGAGGATGTTGGATTCAGTTGGTCTTTTTCATGTGCAGTCAATTCAAGTGGTTCTCTTCGTACGAGGCTATGATTTTGTTCGGTTTACTTGAGTTGTGACATGATATATTGTTCCATTGGAGTAGACACTATCAAGATCAAGATGAAAGATGTAGTTGACCGGATACTTCAGAGTGTGAAGCATGTGTTGGAACCATGAAGGAATCTGATTTTACTATAGACCTTGATTTGATGGGATGATGCTCAAAGCCCATGCAGATGGAAGGGCCGTTAGCATCATATCAAATAGTAAGGCTATGATGACTGGGGAGAAGACAACGTCACGTTTGTATAGACTGCTCGGGAGCTGTAAATTCTAGGTGATGGGAGTAATGTTGTAGGCAGAGGCATAAAGCCAAAATTTGTAAGGTTAGCGGCTTGTGTTTTAAAAGACGATTTGTTTAATGCTAAGTCAGACTCGTCTGATGGCTCAATGTGAGCTGCGAAGGAGGCAAGTAGAGTCCAGTACACGAATTTGCCCAAGACATTGCGAAAACATGGTAAACGTCAAATTCGCCAAGGTGGAGTTTGTTAGAGTTAGTATCGAATATGTGTACAAGTATGTTACGTGGAGTCTGAGTTGTATGGAGGGTCGTGTTCGGATCTGACTTGTATCCTAGCTCCACCGTAAATAGTAGGACACCCCTAGTATAACATGCAATGACTAAAGTCGCGGCGTAGACATGCAGGGGGTCATGATTGGTTTTTGGTTATGACATGGACGACCGATATGCTGCGTTGTTAGAAGGAGCGTCCACAATCATTGTTCCACAAATATAGACTGAGAGCTGAATTACGTTGACAAACATTGTGCCTCTGGTGTTGTTTAGATATGTATCGACGTCCTGTTTATCTGACACATAGGCGGTGATCAAAAGCTTAGGTGCGGTGATGGAGATGCATGGAGCTCAACCAACACATGGGCGGTGATCAAAGGCTAGAGGTGCGGTAAAGGCTGGGGGTGCGGTGATGGAGATGCATAGAGCTCACCGGAGAGTAGGGTGAGGACGACATGCGAAGCAAGAAAGGAAACAGTTGTACCGTTCAGACCGAACGGTATACTAACATCCTCTAGTCACATCCAGACATCCTTAGTGGAAGCTCCTGTTTCCTTAGGGGGAAAAAAAACAAGACATGCGAGATTTCAAAGCTGCCTGCATCAGCAGGACAGTAGGAGTTCCCACACCACTGAATGCTTTTCTCTCAACAGCCCAACAGGCGGTGTTAAGTTGAAATAACAACATTTTTCGGATCTATATAGGATATGCTATTTACAAGAATTATTCCTGGCTCAACAGGCCAACCAAAACAAAAAAACATTGCCCAAAAACACTGAACAACAAAACATTTGCCAAAAACACTGAAGCCGTCGACTATCCTTACACTTGTCAGGATCTAACCTCTATGTTGGTTGTCAGGGGATCTTGTAACTGCTAGTATAGTATTCGGTCGATACAGCAGAACAATATTCTAAGACTCGAAGAATGTACAATATATTTCATTGCGCTTTGTCCTTGCCATCAGCTACAGGCTCTAGTGCGTCAACCTCTGTGCTGCTGGGTGCACCAGGATCAACTTTCACCTCATCAGGGTCGTCTTTCTCGTCATTCTGACATTCTTCTTTGCCCTTGTCAAGGCCTTTTCTGCTGAACACGCTCTTCAGGTTATGTGCGGTTTTCCCTGCATGTTTCACCATATGAGCTGCTTTCTTGCTCAAGTGTCTTCCGCTTGGACTATCCAGCTCGGCCTTCTCAGGGCTGGAGTGCTGGTCGTCAGTTCTCGGTTCCATTCCGTTGTTCCTAGCATCTTCATCGATAACGTATGTTACTGATACTCTACTCTCTCCGACAGGATGTATGTTGGGGTGAGGCGTTACACATGGAGAAGCTTCGTCGTCACATGCTTTCTTTGTGCTCCTGTTGAATACTACTCCAGCTAGCTTGCCCAGACCCTTCTTGACCTTGCGGAGATGACGGTGCGATTTACCATTGGCTGATTCTTCAGTACTGGAATCACTTCTCTGAGATTCTGACACTGATGACCTGGGGCTGTCACTGCAAGCATCGTTCTCCCGTGCTATCTTGGAGTCCTGGTACCGTGCGCGTCCCTTCCGAGGCTCCCAAGTGGTAGTAACATCACTGCCAGGTCGGTGAACCCAAACAGAAGCCTTTTCCACTCCTGTGATGTCAACTGACTCATATTCATCAGACATCATTCGGAACTCCTTAGAAGTTTCACTCTCCTTGTTGGCCCTGGATGAAAAGCTGGACCTTGGTGTGCTAGCTTTGCCACCCATGGGTGTTCCGCACTGCTCTTCTTCATCGCCAGGAACCTGAAAGCACCGAGTACATGATACCAGCAACAATAACACTCGATCTGAGCCACAACTTCATGCTTGCATAAATGGTGCGATTAATTGAGTATGACTGATGCATGGCTGAGTGATGACCAATAATTGCGATCACGAACTGAACCAACTCCCATACAGGATAATGAACAATCAAAATCTTAAATCCTGCTCTCACCTTTTCACTTTCATCTTCAAGCACGGTTACAGCTATATGAACCCTCCCTGTCTTTATATTCTTCAGTGCCATCCATACATCGTGCCTTTGTCCTCCTCTCAACTTGTTGATGCTTATGGAACAATCACTGCATGGAAATAAATATAGCCGTTTATACTTGAAATAAATAAAGCAATTAGAGTGGCAGGTCTATGCACTTGCATAGCGCGTAATCAATCCAAGTGTTTGCAATCTGTGTAAGTACGAATTATGAAGTACAGTTAGAATAAACTAGGACAGCTTTTTGAATGATTCCAAGAGAGATGGCCAGAGAAACTGCGAGAAGGAACCAACCCAAGTGTATCATCGAATATAGGATCCTTGTCTCGAACTTGCAGAGAGAGAAGATTGAGTGATTCCCATGAAGTTATTGGGATTTTAAATTCCTCCAGCCATTTGGGATTAAGAGTTTTCTTATGGATCTTTGTCTGGAAACGGTATGGTCCGAGACGGCCCTTTACGTATGGATCTGCTAGTCCTGCACATAGATCCAACAATGAGCATTTCACTGAAATTACCAAACTATGATCTTGGAACCCCGGACATGATTGGTGATGATGTATTTTCTTGAAGAAGTGTTTTAAGACATTTGGTGGTTGAGATCATACCATTTGGATCAGAAGGTTTCATATCAGCGCCTTCCAAGATCTCAACCTTGGCATGTGCAATAGGTGGCTTCTCATCAACACAAAACCAGGCATCTGACATGTTGATGAAAACATATAAATTTATCTCAGACCATTCTGAGAATATTAAAGGAACATATTGAACAATATGTCATAGCCATTAGCAGTTCACAGCTAAACTGAAGAGAGTTCATAGTGCTACAAAAGTCAGTATACTGAACTTATAGAATATCATTCTAGCATGGCATGTGGCTCCATGTATCACATGTAATTGTCACAGCTGATTGCATCTACTAAACTATTGTTTTTGCAATGCTATGGAGAAAACATTTTCAATTTATTTTCATCAAGATTACAAAGCACAAGAATGTTTTTCAGGCATAAATGAAGGTGATGACCCAAACAACCATCATGTATATCATAAGACTACATAGATTGACCATACAAAAATGTTATCAGTCAACCTGCCACCAAAAGTACATCCATAATTGTAAGATCATGAATGGTTAAAATTTGTATAATGAAACCATATCCATATTCAATATCTATTTTTACAAACAAGGCAAACGGCAAATAAAGCCTTCTCATTGTTTCTTACACCGGCTAGAAATGAAGCATGGCTCACCAAAAAAATAAGCTGCTCAGACCTTGAAGACAAATTTTGTAGCCTGAACTAATCCAGAAACAATTATCGCACTACAATCCTACTGAAATTGATACTGAACTAATTGAAACAATCACATAAGTAACTAGACGTAAGTGTATTGATAAAGTTCAAATAAGTTGCAGCATGACAGTCAGTTGATGGGAGTTACCTGTTGATTCTGAGGCAAACTTATCCAAATCAATAACTACCATGTTAGGCTGCAAAACAAATTTTATTGATTATATTTTTGTTGCTTGTGCAAAATTAGTACAAGCAACTGGAAATACGGCAACTACACCCACCAAATCTATTGTATTTTTTCTTACCCAATCTTATTTTTCAATAATTGTCTAACAGATAGATGAAAAGAATGTTTGAGCTCATCCTAATACCCATAATTTAATAACTAATAAATTACATAATAAAGTACATGCTCGTTTGGTAACACATGACTCATCAAGTCTAACCTCCACAAGGGTCTGTCCAAAGGCAACGTCCAGCATCCTGTCCTGCAAAGTTGAAAACATCCAAGGAAAATGAGTTCAATCAAAGAAATGTAAAGACAGTTCAATACAAGAAAAAAGACAGTTCAATACAAGAAAAAGAATGAAATTGAAATAGGTAGAGACCCACAAGCCATCCAGAAATTCCTGGTAGCTCAGTTACATCAACCCCATGACTGAATAAAGGCTTCACTGTCATCTGGAAGTATGGAGGCTCAACAAAACATACTCTTACACGCCCAATAAAGGGCCATTGTTGGAGAAACCTCACCCCAACCAGAACCTACACACAAGCGTAAGACATGTTTAGCGAGCACAATGCAATCTGAATATTTTCTGTAAAAAATTCCGTAAAAATATTTTCTTGCTCTTGTCGAATTCTTGTCGGGCACATTCTTTTCTTTAAACATGAATTTTCTTTGCACAAATATATGCTACTCTACTCCCATCCCTATTGGATGCTCAATCAGGAAGATAATCTATTCATTTAAACAACATTGAGAACTCAATGGAGAATATAAAAAAGGTCTTCTCATTCTCAGTGAAACAAGTATTCCTACCTTACTAATGGCGAGACAAAAAAGTGTCAGAATTCTCAGCTGCTTACCCGTCCTTCAACATGCATTCCTGTTATATGCATGTTTGCTGTAATGCCAAATCCTAATCTCTTCCTAAGCTGCACAGCCAATGTAGCATCCATATCATCTGCAGAAAGGAAGCTCATTCCTATCTCCAAAACCTGGCATATTATATGTAACATTAGAAATTGTTAAGCACATATAGTTTGTAAATACCAAGAAAAGACAACTTAACATGTATATAAGGCTCACACACCAGATGATCATCATCAGTTGATTGGCCAACAACCCTTATATCTGTGAACATCGGTGGATTCCTTCCCAAGTAAAGATTTTGGATCATTGCCTTCCTCTGCAAACACAGCATAATTAGATATCATAACCATGTAGATGTATACAGAATTGGTCCAAAAAATTTATCATGAAGTTAGAGACTGACAGAACAAAGACGAGGGACTTTCTTAGCATTTAAGTTTGTGGACTCTAAACAAATGTCATAAGGGACCCTAAATAGAATATGTGTATATATTATTTTCAACTGAGAGTAGTCTCCCCTAGTAGGTTTGCTCTTCAAGAGGCATACGAGTAGAACAACAGAAGAGTGTCCTAAAAATCAGAACTTACTGCAGTCCATGGCTTGAACTTTTCTAGAAACCATGGGATTATGGGCAAAAGGAACTGCTGGGATGCAACCCTCTCCATGCAGACTGGCCAGATCTTCTCAACAGCATAATTTAACCACCTGACTGTCTCTGCATCAGAGAGAAGCTGATCCGAAAATAAAATGAGCTGAAGGTAGGGAAAACAGGATATACATGATCAACATGATAGTATAATTTAGAAAAAATTGCACCATTAGTCCCCAAACTTGACCCGCCTTTGCATATAAATCCGTAAGTATCGAAACCGCTTATTTAAGTACTCAAACTTGCGAAACCGTTGCAATCAGGTCCATAGGATGATTTTTTAGGCTGTTTTGGTGACATGGACTGCCATTTCAGCGCCTACGTGGCTTCTTTATTTTTCTTTTACTTTTAATGTGGGACCTACTTGTCATCTCTCCCCCTCTCACCTCTCTGCCTCTCTCTCCATTAAAAGTAGGTCCCACATTAAAAGTAAGAAAGAAAAAAATACCAAAACAATATAAAAAACCAACCTATGGACTTGATTGCAATGGTTTCGCAAGTTTATGTACCTAAATAAACGGTTTCGATACTTACGGATTTATGTGCTCAGGCGAGACAAGTTTGGGGACTAATGGTGCAATTTTCTCTAATAGAAAATATATCAACACTGAGAAATTATAGCGTACCCTTCTTTGGTTGGCACATTTCCTTTCCTCATGTTGCAGTCGCCTTCGCAGTCTCATTGTATACCGTTCATTCACCTGACTTAAAACATATTAGTAGCCATTCCTGCTAATTTTTTTTTTAAAAATAAAAGATTGACATGGGCTATAGTGATTGGACAACCGATACACATACAATGAATCATATATCTATGTTGGATTTTAAAATCCCTTATTTTTCATCAGGAAACCTTCATTTGGTCTTTTCTGTTTGTATTACCAAAGGGGCCATCATATAATAACTCTTCTTTCAGCAATAAATGGATTTTTTTTTTGCTCAAAAATAGATTTGCATGGATTTTGGAAAAACTTGCAATCAAACTTCTTTTCCCTTTCAGTACTAATATATAAAAAGCTATTTAGATTGATCATGCAAACATGGTACGATTAGATTCTTTATGAACATTTTGTAAAAAATATTAGTAGTCAGGAATGTATATTTCTCGGTTCTATCTATGTATAAAAAATTGTTGAATGCAAAGGTGGACAATCCAAAAAAGTTAATTTGGGGTCTTTGTCTTCCTCTTAAAAATAATATTTTCCTCTGGTTTTTATGGAGGGGTCACCCTAACAAACAATAATTTGGCAAAACGTAATTAGCCAGGAAGTTTGAAGTACAGCGAGTCCAATATCTTCAAGTTTCAAGGACACCAGGACTCATTAGGGCAAGATAGGTTTTGAAAGTTCTTTTAAGCAAATGTTTTACTAGTAGTTGAGCCCTTAGAAGTCTCTGTTCAGGAACACATAGAAGTCAAGTCTGACCTGCTGCATCAGAAACCTTAGTACTAGGTCCACAGGCAAGATGCACAGTTTTTCAGAGAAGGTTTCACCCATACTGTTGAGGCCTTGTTTGTTTCAGCTTAAATTAAATTAAATTAAATTAAATGAAAATTTGTTATTTTTGTATAAGCCAAATGATGTAATGTTTTGTAATAATTCTTGTGTGGTTTTAAATAGTTCTTCTTAAAGTTTGTAAAATATTTTTTTCATAATTTTTTGAACTCGTTAAAACGTATTTTGAGGGGGGTCACAAATTTGCTAAAGTAAAACGCAACTCAACATTAATCTAAAACAAACAAGGCCAAATTGATTGGTTCAACTGTTGGAACATACATAAATCTTGATTCTTGACCAGAACTACTTGCTATGAGCATCAAACCAACCATCGTTTAGGCGAAAATGGCACCATATGTATGAAACATTTACATCTACAAATTCAGATGATGTCTAGATGCTAGCAACGTAGAGATTTATTTACTAAATCTTAAATTTCAATGGAACTGTGACAGTGATGCTTAGCCATTAACTGAACACAAGGTTGATCTATGGAAGTTTGGTAACAAAGATAATTGAATCATGGAGCTGATGCAACAAACAAATTACCAAATCCACATGGAGTAGTCACAATTTTAGAGAGGAAGTCAAACAATCGAAAATAGAGTGCTTGTTATCTTAATTAAAAGAATTATAATTGGCAAATGATCAACTTAACTACTCCAACCTTAACTACTCCACATTTGCACAACCGTTCCACTAAGATGTATCTATTGCGGACTGTGATTACAGTGCGACGTTCAAATGATCCACAATGAGCTCTGAAAGTGATCATAGAGAAAAAAACCCAGGTAATAGTACAAAAGCAAAATTTTATTGAATCTTCATGCATTTACATCTGATGTTCGATACCCTGCAAAACGTTCTCTAGCCCTTTTCTTATTTTTCAGAGAATTTCTTCCCTGATGCCTGAGAAGGCTGTAACGTGATCACTAATTACTAGATACGTATGTAACCACTAACTAGTTCCGTCATCTATAGAATTTACTCTTGCTAAGTAAAACCTCTTCTTGAAACGTGAAGTAAAGCTTCCTTCTGGCATAGGTAATGAACTATCCAAGTGGAATATAAATATTCATTGGATTGTAGTCCTATCTGGCCACTTCGGCAGAATTAAGGGAAAAAACAGACTCCATTCTTGACCAGATGCTTATACAAATGAACAATTCACACATCAGCCCCGGGCTCCAGCTATACCTCTATATATACCTACCAAGCAGGAAAAACTTCACCATACGCACGTCATTCAAAGTTGGTCCTGGCGTCCTGATATGAACGACTGCTATTCAAGTGCATGGATTAGTTGAGTATTATTCCGGATTCTATGCATCATATTGCCCTCAACAAACATTAAATAAATAAATATATATATATATATATTTATTTATTTATTTCAATCCGTGTCATGACTCTTGGTAGAAACATGTTTTCATAATGCTATCAGCACACCCATTTAGTCAAATGTGATGCTTTCGTAAAACAGCAATGGAGCAGAGGAATTATTAAGCTGATTGGGCACCAAATATCATGATAAGAAGAAACGAGGGAATGAAAGTTCGTATCAGTCACGTAACAATGCAATTCAATTCAGAACGGACGAAGCAGACAGAGAAGTAAACGGACTTGCTTCATATACATGGAAACTGAAAACCATCCCAAAATCATCCCAAAATCGTAGGAACTGAAAACCATCCCAAAATCGAATTCTTTTCGAACGAATGGAACCCAAGATCAAATTATTTCTGACAGGCCGCACATGGAAACTCGGAATCACTAATTCGTGCATTAACAAAGGTGAGCGCCGAACATGATCGAGCCCCTGCCTCTGCCTGGAGAGAAGGCAGCAGCGGGAAGCCATAGCGGAGCAGGAGAGGCGGCAAGGCATGGAGGCACTCACCGCGAAGATGTAGACAAGGGCGAGGAGGAAGAGCGCCGGGTGCGCCCAGCCGGCGGACGCGGCGGCCCAGAGCGCGGCCAGCACCAGCGCCGCGTGGTGCACCACCGTCACCTCCGTTATGTCCATCGCGCCGCCGCGGCAAGAACAAGAAGAAGAAGGAATGGGGATATCCCCCACCAATGAAGAGCGCTCTCGCTGCTCTCCGGCGGCGGAACCGGCGAGCGGGAGGGGGAGACGAAACGCGGGTGGTGAAAAGGCGAGATCGCTGCTGCGGCCGGTGCTAAAATACTCTTCTCGAGTCGAGGCGCCGACCGCACGCCGACGTGGACATCACCTGCTCCGGCCGCGATCGCACGTGGCGGGAGATGAGCAGGTGGGGCCGCCACATGGCGCCAGCACGTGCCGCGTGGCGCGACGCGATGAGGGCTCAATGATGGTCTCAGATGTCAGATCCCCCTCCGACGAGAAAGTTGGGAATATATCTCGCCTCAGGGATATATTCACCCAATTTGCCATCGATTTATTCTGATGCTACCGTTTATGTTGCCGCTCTTTGTTCATACTAGCGCCTCAGCGCGCCTATGGCGTGCCCAGCGTGGGAGGGTAAAAAACACCAGCGCGGGAGCAGCAGGCGTGGCCAGCGCGGGAGAAAAAAAGACCAGCGCAGCGGCCGGCATACGCGGGGATCGAACTGCGGGGCTTCGCGACGCACGCGCGGAGAAAAAATCGAGCGGGCGAGCGAGCAGCGCCAGGAGGGTAACGAAGCACGTGGCGAGCTGCGCGCAAGCAAGCGCTAGGCGAGGAGCGAGCCACGTGACGAGGTGGAGAGGGAAGAGAGAGAAGCTCCGACTTGTACTATTTATTGATACCATTTCGCTATTTCCAATTATTTAGATACGAAAGAGACCCATGGGCCTTCTTCCTAAACTTCTCTCATCATATGACATCATCCATCTAGCCATCGTGCCGTCCACTGTCTTGCCCTTGGAGTGCCGTCCACCACCCCGATCCCAACAACCAAGGAGCCTATAGCCATGTCTCTAATCATGCGACATTTTGCATGTTTATGAGGAGGATTTTTTAAGAACATTTTTAAAAAGCTCAAAATGGAGAGAAACAATGAGACAGTGAATATTGCGAGTGATGTTTTGACAGGATTTTGCAATGCGACATTTTGCATGTTTATGAGGAGGAATTTTTAAAAACATTTGACGAGTGATATAATGTCAATTTCCTCACTGCAACATCGAATACTTTTATAGGAAAACTTTAAAATTGCGAGTGATTATTTAAAATCCTAGCACATTCAAACATTTTGGCCTAATGGTTAACCATTTAACTCATTGGGGCTTGCACTCTTGGCTATTTGGTTAGTCAACAATTAATGATGTTTTGACAGGATTCAAATTTTTTTGCCATATACATATTATTGTGTTTTTGTTCTGGTTGTTTTTGAATGTTCGTGGCTGTTTGTGAACCTCGTGATTCTATTTTAGTAATGGAATCTGGTATGGCCCATTCTGCAGGAGGTTTTTATCGCAAAATACTTATAAACTTTTATGTCATATTAAGATTTTTTTTTGCTTTCGTTCTAAATTTGAATTTGAATCCCAAATTATTTTGAAATTTTGTTCATTCGAAATCACACGGGTTTTTTTTGGCTTAAATTAAAACTAAAAACTATTGCTAGACATTTATTATTTTTATACAAGACAAATGATTTTTTAAGTTTTTTAGTGGTTTTTCTCGAACATCCTAAAACCATTTTTAACAATTTTTTTGACTTGTAAGCTCCATATCTAGGCCCACAACTTTTTAATATTACAATTTATCTTTGTGTTAAGCCGAGAAGAATAAGACGAATTCTGCATATTTCCGGCTAAAGTCCATTGGGAACCCTGATCAGCAGGACATGGCCGTGCCTGTGGAGAATGTTTTGGTCGCGGCCAGTGACGTCCGGCTCCTGGTTTCCTCCGCGGCGTGCCGGGTTTGGCTTGGATTTGTGCGGTGACGAACGCGGGGAAATGGCCAGACGCGCTGCACGATAGTGGAACATGGAGGTCGTTGGTATCATATTATTGTGGACATTTTCTTCTGATACTGCCCGTTCAAACTTCAGACACGGGGTGCTTGTTCACGTCGCCGCAAGTGGCTGCGGCGTGCAGCGTATATGACCAGGTTTTTTAGGTTTGCCTGCCAAGTGCCAAGTGCAGCCGAAATTGACCGGGAGAAATGACATTTCTCACGATCATGATTCAGGAAAAAAGATAAGTTAATTGGTGTCATCTATCAAGCAGCGTTGCCCTGGATACTCTTTGCAGCTGCCCGATAAAAGAGAGACCATAGCAATCTTTTTAACTCGGAAATAGTTTAGACCTTGTTCTTCTCGGCTCGTCTTATTTGACTTATTTATTTATTTGACTTATAAACTTATTTGATTTATGTCCTTCAGGTAGCCTCGAGAGTTCAATCCACTTCGTTTAGCTTGTGTTTTATAGATTTTAGACAAGCCTTTGAAATAAAAATAAAATTAGATTAATTTTTTTTAATTTTAAACAAAGATAATTTAGTAGACAAATAAGACAAAATAAATCACATAAGTTATAGAGAACTGGGCCGACTTACTGCTATAAAAAAGATTAATCCCCGTGCGATCTCCTACTAGTGGTTCTCCGTCTATTTTCCGTAACTGATCAATTCTCAATTATCTTGTATTATGTCTGATCGCTAGACTATCACTCGCTGACGAGGTATTAGCTATTTGGCTTGTGTGTAGAACCTTGATTTCAGCACGGTGCTAGCTAGCAAGTAGATGTTTACGTCTTTGTTTTCAGGCTAAGTGAATTGCCTGATTCTTGGAACTAAACAATAAATTTCTATGAAAATTCTACCAATTTCGTGAATCATTATATAGCCAGTCAACTTCTCCCCAATTGTTGTCCATTTTTTAATGGTTCTTGAGGGGATCAAGATTCGTTGTCCCTTTTCCGGAGTGAGAATGACAAAATAGCACAACCTCCAAAACATGAATATTGCAATACAGAAACTTCTTTACTCTTATTGTTTTTTTCAGAGACAGTCCAATCGGGCAATGATCTAGTGGTAAACGTGAATATGGTAAGACCATATAGCTGGCTAGCCATAAAAATCAGCTTTGGTGGCTGATCGGCACTGATACGGGTTACTTAGCATCTAAGCTTTGCATACATGTAAGTTTGAAGTAGAGCTAGCGTTGCTGTTGCTCCATCGCATGAAACCCAGATTGCGTTTTTTTTTTCTAAAAAAGTAGCTGCATTGTTTTTTTGGAGGAAAGACCTACTGTAAAGATATATTAAAAA
Source organism: Raddia guianensis (assembly GCA_036346415.1). Classification (NCBI taxonomy): domain Eukaryota; kingdom Viridiplantae; phylum Streptophyta; class Magnoliopsida; order Poales; family Poaceae; genus Raddia; species Raddia guianensis. The sequence continues at coordinate 46,651,807 of CM070535.1, read as the reverse complement.
AACAACTCTACAGATATTTACAAAAGGATTACAATTGCTGAAATCTATCTAGCCATGATTGTATTGAGTGTATCTCTCTCCTTTGCCTGATCGATGGATAACCAGGGCAAATTCTTGCAAAAAATTGCTTTGCAGTTTTGAATGTGAACCAAATGATGTATAAAAATATTGTTGTTTCTGACCATCCAGATGCTCATTGACATGATAATGATAATTTCTGTAGCAAAACCATTTGCAATCCTAGTTTTCAAATCCATAACCGCAAGAAACATTGTTTGACCATCATCGTAATTCGGACAAATGAGTTTCCAGCAAGATTTAGCAAACTCTCAAGTGAAAATAAGATGAAGCGTGTCTTCTTGTCTTGCACAATTATAGCAAAATGAAGTTCTTTCACTTAAGCAAACCGCAATTCTTTAATCTATCCATTAGTATAAGCCAGAAGAAGATTTTGTATTGTTGGGTAGGGATCGATGGAGACTCACCGGATACCAAAGGACATTAATATAAGCCAGAAGAAGATTTTGTATTGTTGGGTAGGGATCGACGGAGACTCACCGGATACCAAAGGACCATTCTTTTAACTGCAGTTATTAAAATTGCATTGGTTAATGAATCGCACTCGACTTTCAATCGGTTGAACATACTTGCTTTCTCTCCTTAGATCATAGACCACCTGGTCACTCCCAACCCCATGGGTCCCAATTTGCACTATCCTAAGCCCACGAGTAGCAGTTACACTCCACACCGAACTTGGTCCTTCCCCTCCTTTCCTCTTACAATCAAATCTCATCGTTGTCTCCTTCTCCTCTCCTCTATCGCCGCTATCCTTCTTGGCGCTCCCTCTTCAAGGTTTTCGCTGTGTCGATGATCCCAAATTCTAAGCGCTTTCACCTTGTCTGTATCTGCTAATGGTGTACATCTACCAAGCACACATCTAAACTCCCCTTGTTAAGAAAAATACGGCCATGTATATAGTATAATTAGTTCTTATATTAAAGATCTTAGTGTGATGGTTGCTAGACTATAAGAAGCAAGGACTATTGGGGGTTTCAATTCCCTCTCCTCTCCCTTCCAAATATATTTAATCATGTGCTACACATAAAGGTAAAGGATGAGCCAGTGATATGCATGAATTGCAGAACAGTTTTGCATTGAATACTAAATGATATTACGAGCCATTTGTTTCAGCTATTGGTACATGGCACCCTCAGCACTCCCAAAATACTGTAGCCACAGTAATTTTCCTTCGCAAAGCTGCTGCTGCTGCTCTCTCGCGTTGAATTTTCCTGTGCGCGAGCGGTTTCCTGCTGATGCAGGCAGCTGATGCATCTGCTGCACACCATCGCTTGCAATGCTTAATTGCAATTGCTCCATGGATATGTGCATGGTAACAAGCTTGTCGGTTTCATCAGCATGTTCTTGATTTTTGTGCGTGAAACTACAACAGGTGGACTTGAAACGTTCCTCTCTCATGGCACTATAAAAGCTCATGCGATGCTAGAAAGAATAGGGAAAGAAAAGGACAACATAACATAAAGGAATAGTGCACACATATAGGTCTCTTTGTTCTTTAATCATCAAAGCCACTATATAGTAGAAGCAAGAGAGGAGAGAAATCGACATGCAAGGTTGTATGTCTCAAGGTGGGTAACAATTTGGTTAAATCAAATTGTGCTAAAAGATCCTAAAGCTTCTGCATTAATTTAAATCAAGCTTACAATTGATACCAGAGCATGATTTTGCACTTTTGATTCACCATGAATGTTGTTTTTTGCATGTGCTTGCTACATGTAACATGAATTTTTGTTAACTGTATAGTTATTTTTCAATAAAGAACAGTAGTATTGTTATTTCATCCATTATCATGATGATTCTTGTCCTAATTTTTCGATGGGCTAAAAGTATTGATCGTTCATGAGCTATGAACATTTTAATAGTTTATTCTTATGAACATTTCTTGTAAATGCCATACTAATTAAATATATATTTATTAATGAAAGCATGTTAGTCACCAAAGTGGCTGCTGGGACCCGAAAACGGAGCCGGATCCCTGTTGTGCTTTACTTGTTCTAGTCTCTGAATCAAGTAGGTAGAACACACAATACTGTAGATTTGAATCATGATCATTGCGAGAAAACACTTTATTGCATCAGAATATTAAGCAACATGGCCTTTACATCAGAGTATGCACCAAGGTGGTATTTGTTACAGGAATCAGGCATGCATGCCTTAACAGCGGAAGACTAAATAATAAATTCAGCTTAGGCGTGAGATAATTTTCATCTTTAATTCCGTTGGTGAAGCCTTCATCCTCGTACACCTCCTCGTCAGAGAACACCTTCTTCCAGTGACAACCTGCTCGTTGGAATGAGCAGCCCGCATGAAATGCGGGTAAGTACACGAATACTCAACAAGTAAGACTGACTATAAGCTACTAAGACTTAAAAAGGAAGGGTAAAGTTATTTTGCATAAAACTAGTTTTATATTGTTCACTCTATGTTTTTGAAACATGGAAAAATATTGGAAAACAAATATTTGAATCATTTAATTTCACAATTTCTGGCGATTGCCGGTTTTTCTCAAAGTGGCTAATCACGGCACCTTACCGTGAACCTATAATCCCACACTCATAGTCCCCTTGTGAGGAGAAGACCAAAACACAGGACTTTTACTGTGGTTTTCCTTTAAAAACATTTTTGAAACAAAATGTTAAAACCACCAGAGAGGCAGCTCCCCGTCGTCCGCCCTTGACCTCAGGCAAGGCTACCATTATAGTTGTACACAGGGGTAGAGCCAGGCCCATGGCAGACTGGGCTCCAGCGGGTCGTGGCAAACCCAAGGAGGCCACTAGTCAGGCTCCCATCTGGTGCAAATTACTAATCAGCGAACTAAACAGCTACGCGTTGCACGATTGCAATACTAAGGCCCTCTTTGGTTCGCGGTTGGGTACGATTTTGTTTGGTTGGGCTAAAATTAGTCTTTTTTATATAGACTATTCGGTGTAACATTTCATAATATTTTTTTAGAACATTGTAAAGTTTTACTCAAATATCTCAAAAATATTTTTAAAATACTTTTTTACCTTTTAAAAAATATTTCTAATTAGGCTTACTGCCAGTGGCAAGGCCATGGCCCAAGTGGCGACGGGCAAGTGGTGTTTTCCTGTACAGAGCACAAATATCTTGTAGCTACACCTTCCTAGCTCCTGAATCAAGGTTCACGCAACCACACGAGGCTATGACTTGGAACTCACAGCTACGCCTTCCTGGCTCCAGATCGAGGCAAGGGTGCGGCTGCACAAAGCTATGACTACCAGGGTTGAGCTGCCGATTCCGAGGAGGTGAGGACCCGAGGTATCCGTCGATCCACCGCAAACGTTTTCTTCGGTCAAGATCCTTCTGCAGTTACCAAGTCTTCGGCTACAAAGCGCGTATCTGCTGAAGTTGTTATTTTGTATCTTTTTAATCTAGATGATTTGTTTCTTTTCAATCTAGACACACGCTCGCACTCTCTAATAAGCTATATTTTATTTTGTTGATTTTATTTTATGTTTTTATGCTATTGCTATAATATGTTATATGGTTAAAATCTCGTGTCAATTTTTTATTTCTATTGCATCTTTTTTGTTACTTGGTGTAGGGAATGCACAAGTGGTTAATTTTTGGGTATTTTTCATAGTTTTTAGTACATTAAATTTTAGCCCGGGTTTATCAAAATCCTAGCTCCGCCACTGGTTGTACTTGTACCCTCTGTAGAGGTTGCACGCTTTATCCATGTGATACAATGCCTCCCGTCAGAGAACATCAAAACGATACCTTTAACCTTCTATCTCTTGACTTGCATCCCCTTTATGGTTTTCCCACAGCGCAGGATGACCTTCTGTTGGCTGTGTTCCCCTCTTGAGCCTGAAGGATGACGTCGCGATCTTCTGCACCTTCTCCGCCGCACGAGATGTCCAAATCAAGAGTTTGGAGGGTACTAAGTCCAAGCTTTCCCCGTACCAACACATATGGTCCCACTGTAGTGCTTAGCTCGACTACCTCAGGGAATTAGTCCTTAGGGAATCAGGGTGGGTCCCGCATTGGGCCCAAGTCTCGTGCTGGTCGCACCCGCCTTGCAACCAGCCACCCCAATCAGGTTTTGTAAAACGTTTTTATCCTGATAGCACCCACTATCATCTAACCCATTTAAAAAAATGACGACAACAATCCTCCTTTAAAATCACATCAAAGCAGTATAATGAGAAAACTCATCATAAGCATGACTAAAGGGGTCTAATCATTTTAAGTATCATGCAAAACCTAAATTGTGAGTGTGGAAATATATATAAGTGGTAAATAATAGCCTATATCAACATGAACAAATTTAGTACGAATAATAACATTATTGGATGGGTTTAGCTAAACTAACTAATTATCATTTTTAGTTTTTAATACAGCATGCTTTTCAATAAATCTATTAAATAATTTCAAAAGCATAGGTGTTAAAGGTTCGGCACTTGCCTTTTCTTGAACAATGTAAACCCACCACGATGATCAGAGGGGGGGGGGAGTGAATGGGAGGCTTGAAGATTTTTTTCTTCGAACGGGTGCTCCTCGAACTCATCAAGCTTTCAAAAACCAAACAATGTATAACACAAGTTTGCATGGTTGAGACCCATGAACATATGATGAAATTTTTAGTGACAATCCTGGTTATCAATTATTCCAACAAAAGAAAATCAATTCAAACCTTTCTTTAAAAAAGTACAACAAGCCAAATCAATAAAGCCACTTTCAGAAAAGTAAAACAAATTCCTTACTTGGAAGAGGTATATGGTGTATTTATGGCGCTCTAATAATTTTGAGAATTTTTTCCTTATGTCATGACGAGTCAAGAAATACTCCACCAAAAATCACCTCAAAATTCATTGCACAAAACGCGGAAAAATTTAAACACTATAGCCTGTCACAAATCTCAAACAAAAAGGTTTGGGGCTCATTTTTCACCTCACTGCACCCAAATGAAGAATCTTAATGACTTTAATTTTTTTTTGGATAGATATGGAAGTCATGGAACTTCTCCAAGTAGAAGAATTGAAAAATGATTTCTGTAGAGTTTTCTAAAAATTAAACTAATTACCACGCAATGATGGCAGGCTTCCCACACGCCGCGCGGCGACAATGACGTCGGTGGCTCCACACATGTGGCGGCGGCGGCGACGGTGCTTGTCACAGTTGCCTTATCGGTGATGGCACTCTCTCTTTCACCCAGCTGGCCACCGGGCACGGAAGGTGCTCATCGGAGCCGAGACCGTGTAGCTTCGGCAATGGTCAGATGACTTAGATCTGGGTGATTCGATGTAGTATTTAGCGCTAGATTTACGATGATTTGATCTTTTTTAGTGTCAGATCTGTTGTTCCATTATTTCTATTCGATGTGTGTTTGGAGCTCTTTTTGGAGGGCACTACAAAGATGACGATTTGATCTGTTTGACCTTCGATTGTATTACTTCCAACGGATTTCCCAAGTTTTCTTTGTGGAATTATTCTAAACCCCTTTGCAATCTACGGACTGCTACCTACAGGCTGGATCCAATTTGATTAACATCCTTTATTTCTTTTCCCAGATCGAATGCCTTTAAAAATGACATATGGATATTTTCCCAAAAATTCTAGATTTTTTCGTGGTTTCTTAATTTTTATTTGATTTACTAACATTTTTAGTTTTATAATTACCTAAAAATGCAAATTTTTTTAGGTAAGTTTCTTGACCGTTAGCATGACCTACGCACCACATTCACTAACTAAAATCCACTCTTTGTATAAAACCCACATGTTGAAATGGGTGTTGTGAATGGGTTAAAATGGGGTGAACCCATACGGAGAAGATGGGTTGGGTTGAGTTGGCTGAAGACATCGATTGGGTTGGGTTGGATTGGTTAGGAGATTACAGACGGATTCGGTTGGGTTGGGTAAGAAATTTTGGCGCATTTTTATTATGGGTTAGGGGTGGGTTTGCCCCCATTAGAAGGTCTACATTGGATCAGAGACATAGGCAAGGAGAGGAGGCAAATAAACTAATTGCAACAAAAACCAACAAGGCAACAAGATCAAAACATAAGAACTAGTAAGAACAAGACATGAACTTGAAGCACAAAAATTTATTGCATAAATATTGGAGAGATTACAAGCCACTTTCGCGGCCACAAACACTCGCAGGTGTCACCCCTCTCTCTCCCACACACCCTTCTCACAAATCTGAAATTTATAGCTTAAGGGGATGGGGAGGAGGTGCTCCCCTCCACCTCTATTTATAGCCCCAGGGTGAGACCCCAAAACCCTAAGGTTGGTCCTTTGATCCGACGATCAACGACATACAACACACACGCTACCTAACTCACTCCTGACAAGGAATATTTGTGCCATATTCCTCCAGAAGCATCCTCACACCTTTGTCACAGCAACCTTGTCGCCAGCCCACGCCTGGCCCCACTAGTCAGTTCCGTCTCGCCGTGAAGTAATCGACGTCCAACCTCCAACTGTCTCGGATCAAAACTTCTCATCCACGACATCCGATGTGACCGCCAGGTACCGGATTTAGTTGCCAGCACTCCCCCAGACGCCTGCACGCCCCCGGATTTCCGAACCTCCAATTCGCCTCCGCAGCACGACGTCAGCTTAGGGACGACAATAATACGCACGGGTCCAGGTACCCGACCCGATGGGTCCAAGTATGGTGTCATTTCTTACCATGAGTTTCGGGGTATGGGTACCTGAAATCAGCAATGTGGGCATAGGTATTGTTTTGTACCCATGGGTACCCAATGGATATCCGAAGTAATTGAAAATAGCTCCTGACATGTAGATTTTATCATTTGAGACTTTAGTATGTATGGTTGTTGGTTGAATTTAGTTATTTGGTGTTTAACTGGTTTGAGTTATCTGATTGTTTGCCTCTTTGTGACTTTGTGTTGTTAATTGGTAAATGGTAATTGTTTTTGTTCCTTGTGACTTAGTAACGAGTAGTCGTAACATCAAATTTTTAGTTTATATAGTTTGTGTGCTCATACATATCTCTCTCTGAATGTTAAATGAAAATATGCTTGGCTAATTGGCTGTTGTGTGTTTCATTGTTCTGTATTTAGTAATTTTGGAGCGTGCGGGTATGGGTACCCATTGGGTATCTGGTACCCATGGGGTTTGGGTATGGGAATGCATGTGTACCTGTTGATAGAACTGGGGTCCGGGTTTGGGTAATATTTTTGGGTATCGGGTATGGGTATGGCTTAGGCGTACCCGGTAATACCCACCTGATTGCCACCCCTATGTCAGCCACGTATCCACCGGCACCTACATCAAAGAGATTAGTCTAAACAAACCACTTATCTTTCCCTATAAAGTTACCTTCACAAAACATCATCATCATCGTCGGGAAACAATCAGTCATAAGAACTGCCCTGACACGAGTCTGTCGGACACGGTCCAATGAACCCTGAAACTCGCCTAAGGTTTAAAACAGATTCCTATTTTCAAATTTCACGCTCGTTTCACCAAATGAACGACCAACGTACTTCAAAATGTCACCGAAGTAATATATTGTCACAACACCCTCCACATGGATCTCAACAAACAGAGAACCCACCTTTTTAGAGCATTGGCAAAAAGTCGTTCCTTACCCAGATCTAGTGTATGCGAATAAAGACAATCTTTAATATGCAAAAATCACATAAATAAGATGTATGCGAATGCTCAAGAAAATATTTCAGCAAGTAGACATGAATTTTATGAACTTCATTTATTTCATATTATTTGGACTTATAAAACTAAATATATGAATTTTACAAGATTTTCAATTAAGAGAAATACTGGATATGCAATTTATAGGTAAATAATATGGACGAGTCAGCCGTGGGCTACGTGGTCCGCGCAGCCCAACCAACCCCGGCCTACTCAGGTCCTCCTCTCTCTCTCTCTCTCTCTCTCTCTCTACCAGCAAGCCCACAGGCTTGGGCCGTAGCATAGCCACGTGCCTGGGCCACGCGCTGCGGCTGGCTGTTGCCACGCCTCCTCCATCTCCTGCACCGGCAGACTGACCACGGCGGTGTTGTGGCGGCGCTGTTCGTCGGCGATGCCCGAAAACAGCGAAAACCCCCAAAAATGGATGCCCAAAGACTACTAGAATGCTAAGGAAAAGAAGGGAACTACCTTATAGCTTTGAAAATATAACCAACAAACTTGTAAATACCAACATATAATTGTGATATACCTTGTAGGTTTGAAAATATAAAATTTTATTTCGTAGTTGAGAACTAACAAAAATAAATACCAACAGATGAGTGCTTTTTCTTTTTAACAAAGATGTAAGATACTTGAACCATTAGATTTTTTAGTCTTAAAACATTTTTAAATTTAAACGCAAAGATACAGTTTAAAGAACACAACTTTCAAGAGACTTCTATTTTTCTTTTGAAATTTGAAAGCAACAAGTCGAAATCCAATATTTTATTTTGAAAAGAACAACACGAGTTGATAAATTCTTGAAGGTTATTTTTCTTTCAAAATTTGAAAGCAACAAGTCGAAGTCCAATATAAAAGTTTTAGTTGAAGCTGAACAAGTAAATAATTAAATAAACATTTGGAGGTCTCAAACATTCCCAAACATAGGATAAAACAACAGTTGGTTTTGAAAATGATTTATATCAAATGAACATTTTAAATGTTTAAAGTACTTTTAACAAATGGTAGCAATGAATACGTTGAAAGAAATTTTCCCCATTTTTGGACATGCAACAGAAATAAAATTTTTGAAATCATTCCCCTTTTGGAAATTAAAATTAATAGGTTGAAATCTAACATAAATGACATTTATCAGAATAGGTAACTTTTTTTGCATAAAATAAAATCTCAAATTGTTTTCGTGATTGAAAAAAAGAACTCTTGTAAATAGAGTTCTCTTTTTTGTTGCTAAGTTAAGCTAAAAAAATGCATCAGCTTTAGTTCCCATAAAATTAATATTTTTGTGCACTAACTTGTTGTATAACTGCCTTTAAAATTAATGATCACACTAGTAGGAAACTAATAAGGTGAGGAAGCAGTCAGTTCCACAACAGTGTATGAGTAGATGAGAAGGACTTGAAGATGACTAGATGAGTAAGAACCACTTTCAAGTTGCAGGTTAAGCCAATCTAGTCTAGCATTTATTAGCGCAGCAATAGAAGAGACCAGATACGTCTATCGCATCGTGCAAAACAAAGAAAAAGAAAAGGCGTTGCACTCCAACGCAGAAACAAACAAAAGAATAAATTAAGAAGAACGATAAAAATATTTTTTTGGTCTCTCATGGCCAACCACACTCAGGCCTCTGGTGGTGAGAACCCTTGGACCGTGTGTTCGAGCACACCACGGACAAGAGGCTGAGAAAAATCTTCTTGTCTAGCTTTTCTATCTTTTTCTATCTAGTTACTAATTATTTTAGGGCCTGTTCTTTAAGTTTAATCTGAATCTACCAGCAACCTAAACGATCGAAATAATCGAACTTGAGAATTTTATCGAGATAGTCTCGAGATTCGGATCTCTTTCGTTTGACTTGTTTTTTAAAGCATTAGGACCCACCTTTAAAACAACGAAAAACGGACTCAAAAAACTCAAAACATATATCTTTTCAGAACATAGATAAGTCGTTAAGCTATTAAACTGTTAAGCTGAAAAGAATGGGGCTTTAGTTTAGTATAACTGTGCACATACACTTAGTGTGCATATAAATAATAATTCACACAAATTGTATTCATACACTACCAAGGGCATGTATTTGCAAACCAGATCATACACCGAATTTAAACTATGCTATCCTAAGCCAGATGCCTAGACCCTACTTATTCACATAACAAGAGAAAATATATGCCCTCCTTTTAGTTACATTAGTAATCCATTTATGATTATTGCTATGCTCACAGATTCTAAATCACTTTTTAAAATCAAATGTTGGTTGTCAGCTACAATTAACATATCATCTATTAGTTCCATGTTGAACAGAGACTTTCTAGTATTCATAAAAATAACATCAATTTAGAGGTAGCAACCAGGCGGGTTTTAATTAGATAAAGCGTTGTGATAAGCAGTTTGCAGCAAAGTAGCTTCGAACATAGTTTAAACTATAACATATACAACCAACAATATACATAGCTATTTATGCAACAGATCATACATACATAAATACGATTACGTAGCATGGAGGTGGATTACATATGGTTAGCTTCTACTAGCACCATTTATTTATGATCAGTGCTGCCTTCTCCTGGTTTCTCTTCATCGCCTCCACACCTTCTCCGGCTTCTCCTAAATGGATGCAAGATTGCCCCAAATCCAAATCTTCAGCTGCTAGAATCACGTTCTACACCCCTGGTGTATCCATAGATAAGATTTTTTTTTGAAGGCACAGCAACGCTGGCATTCTGTATTAAACAGAGGGAATACTGTACAATGGGAAGAAATCCCAGAAAAAACAAAAGAAAGGAAAAAGAAACACCGCAGCGCAAAGCTGCGAAGAACACCACCACCGAGGCACACCACAACACAGCCACTGAAGCAAACCACAACGCGACAACGATCAACTACAGGAAAAGGTACGACCGACAGTAACCAACAGTGCCAAGACGGAAAACGACGCCTCCAACGAGGTAAGACGGTGAAAGACCGCCGCCGCCGCCTACCGCACCAAGCTTTCGCTCAACATGGGGTGCACAAACATTAATGCCTCCAACGAGGGAACGTCGTCAGGACGACGCCATTACTGGCCCAAAAGGGCAGGGTTTTCACCCCTTGCGCCCAACCATGCAAAACTCGCACTGAGGCTGACGAAGGACACACCCAACCAAAGCGAAAATCGCCGGTCATGGAGCCAACTCCGGATCGCCGATGCACCGCCACAGCTCGACGACAGCCAGGGACGCCGAGCCACTAGAGACCGCCAACTTAGGCAGAACAGGTCACCAAGGCGTCGACCCCCAGCCGCCGATGCACCAATCCTGCCAAACATCACCGGAAGCAGCAGACACGACAAGTCCTAGACAGCCAGCCGGCCGAATAGGCCACCAAGGCACCGGGCACACCGAGCGAACCCCGAACAGCCGATGTACCACCTCAGCAGGACGACAGCAGATCAGAGATGCCGCTCCACCAGAGACCGGCGACGTAGCCCGGTCAGGCCACCAAGGCGCAAGACCTCCGTCGGCCGCCGATGTACCATCCCACCACATCGCCGGAGCTAGCAGCCACGGCGCCCGAACTGGCCAGCCAACCGACCGAAGAGGCCACTGGCACCGGGCACATGGAGCCAACCCCGAAATGCCGATGCACCACCACCGCACGACGACAACAGATCGAAGACGGCGCACCACCAGAGGCCGACAACAGAGCCCGGACAGGTCACCAAGGCGCCGACCACCCATCGGCCGCCGATGCACCATCCTACCCCGTCGCCGGAGCTAGCAGCCCCGACGCCGGATCAGGGCAGCCAGCCGGCGAAGAGGCCACCAAGGCACCAAGGAGGACCGGTGCCGAGACCAACACCACCACGAGGCGCCGCTCCAACCACCTCGGCCGGATCCGGGCCGCTGCCCCCGGATCCGCACCACCGCCGCCGGATCTGCGCCGCACTGCCAGATCTGGCCAACCCGCCGCCACAATGACCGTCTGGCCACCACCATCGTCACCGCCAGCCGCACCACCACGCCATTGCGCCACCACGCTGCGCCACTCCTCCACCGTAGCGCCGCCAACGCCAGCCGTGCCACCACGTTGTGCCACCTCCTCAACACCAAGCTGTAGCCCTGTGCAACAAGCCTGAGGGGGGAGGCCACCGAGCAGCCCACCTCGATGCCGTTCTCCAGCGCCAGCACTCAGCACTGGCCTCCACGCCGGCTTCTCCCGAACCTCCACACCGGCCGCCGCCACCACCAAGCCAGCCACCCCGTCGCCGTGTCTTGCCGCCCAGATCTGGCAGGTCGGCACTCTCTAGATCTGGCCACCGGATCTGCCACCCAAGAGCCGGACGGGTTGGGGAATGCCCACCACGCCGCCGACCACCGTCGCCTATCGCCGCCGCCAGCCGCAGCCCGGCCCTGAAGAAGAAGAAACAAAGAAAGGGGGGAAAACCTCCCACCTCACATCTCCACCCCGTGGAGTTGGCGCCGGTGGGAGAGGACGTCGGGAGGCCCGCCGGTGGCGGCTGGCTGGCCGGCCAGCGGTGAGCGCCACCGGCAGGGGGGACTAGGTTTTTTTGGAGAGCCTGTGTCTCGAGAGCTCGGCAGCGACTATTTCGTTAGAAAATGTAACGGACCTTCGATCGGTTCTTTTCCATAGATAAGATGGATAGATCATAGATGATGGCATCTGATGGTTGGTTGCATGGTAGTATGAGGAAGGTTAAATGATGATATCCTTCTGGATGTGAAGGATAGGCTGAATAACTAGTGGCAGCAAGTTGCGTTGCTTGAGGATGTTCATATGGCTTGGTATCATTAGGGGCTAGATCAATATTAGGTGTGGAAATACTTTCTAAGAAGAAATTTAAAACCGTACGCTAGGAAAGTGCTCTGGGCATTACAAAGTTGTGCTTCTATTCTACCCATAGCTGCATTCGTACGACCATTTTGAAATGCCATGCATAATAAAGGAGCCACACATTACTTCACTTTAAGTACATGTGTATATTTCTCCAATATTAGGATCATTGAACCCTAAATATCTAGCTTTTTTCTCAAACCCCGAAGTGTAAGCAGGAAAGTTTCTAAATGTTGTATTTCTCAAGCGCTCCCTAACCTGCTCAACTACAACCAGAATGCTCTCCTTGGCAGAACCTGCATGTACATATTGATGTCTCTTGGGTAGTACAACACTAGATGCTCACTGGTAGTAGGCCAAGTTACTTGGGATACATTTAATTATTACCCTTATCCTAGGTATTGCTCCAACTAGAAATATATCGTCAAAATATTCCAGCCCTACTGGTCCCAAGGTGTGCATTAATTGCCATAATATCAAAGTATGCGTCCCATGCACCATTTCATGAGGTATCTTATTACGTGACATCCTGCACTAACATACTCTAATTAGTATCCTCCCGTAGGTTATTAAAATTTAGGAAATACTATGCTGAAATTAATAAGTGCTTTAAAAATTAATCAAGTGAATTAGGATAAGGTTTATTACTTATATTTTTAGTGCAATATAGCCAAGAAAATATTTCTCTAAAACATGTTCATCCCTAGTTTATATGCATGGATCTCGTAACCACTGCACTGATACCACTTGTGGCGACCCACATATTTATCACACGCTAATAGTTTTGCAAGACCATTAACTCATGATAACCATGTTCACTGTGACATACCCAAATTTTAGAATGAAACTTTTCGCGAAAAGTCATTTTCAATTCATTGAAAACTTACCCAATTTTATGAGAATGTTCCAAAATCAAGTTCCTATTTTATCCTATAAGGGAAATACCTTATTTAAATTTTATAGGGAAATATTTCCCATAAAATAGCAAATATTTTTCCATATTCAAAATATCCTCATTTTTCTTAATTTTAGAAACCTATCTCACATTTTTCTGAGCCTCCTATAGTTTTCTAAAAATTTTTTAAGCCTTTTATCATTTTTCTAAAAACAATATGTCTCTATCAAAACTCTTTCCGTTTTCGGTTTTTTCCCCCAAAGTACACTTTCCTATTTGAGTTTACGACTTCGGCATCACCCGGACCACCCCACCCACCTCAACTTCGGCCCAGTATGGCCCACAACCGCCTTGGCCCAACCAAACCCACCAGTCCATTAAGTGGTCATCAACGCCCAGGATCTTTCCTTTGTGATCCGACACTTCTGCTTTCGCCACGTTACCTGCCCACCATATTGGTATGCTTAAGATAATCCAACGGCACCCATTGACTTGGCTCCCCATCCAATGGTGCTCGTGGTTCTTCCCCCTCCAATCGGCACCGCCACCCCCTAATCCATCAGCGCTGCCCTCTGCCCCTTTGCCACTTGCCGGAATTATTCGCTGCAGCTGCTACCGTCCGTCTCCACCGCTTTTTTCACCACTAGGATGATCCCCTCCACGTTGCCGAACTCATCCATAGCCTTAGGAGACCGGTTCACTCTCTCGCTCCGCTGATTTCACGCTGCCATTGCCTCTCCTCACTGGACATGACACCAACCACCCCCTCCTAAGCTCGCCTATAAAAAGGGCTCCTCCCAGCCCTACCACACCTAAAACAACCTTTCACGGCTACCTTCACCTCCTCTTCTGCCTAGAGGTTCACAGCCCACGAAGATCGATTGCGCCATTGGCCTGACCTCGCTGTCCGGCCACCACCATCTGCCATGAGTCTGGTCGGAGCCTTCCCCAGGTTCGCCATCATCTTAATTGCATCTTTCAATCATCACAAAGCCACCTCCGACCGCCGTTCTCCATCACCGATGACTCCTGCTGACCCCACTAATTTTCCCTTTCCCACTTCAGCCTCGCCACTCTCAGCACGCACCCCTCCATCCCTGTCCTCCAGGCCACTCTGTCAGCCGCTTGTGCTCCTGGGTCAAGCCCAAAGCTTTCGGCCCACCCAAAAAATATATCCCTTTTTCTTTTTCTTTATTCAAAAGAACTTCCTCGGTTTATTTAGAATAACAAATCACTTACAAAAATTCCACAAAAATTCTCAAAATTCTAGAATTCAATATAGTATTTTATGAAAATATAAAATATTAGGATTTGCGCCAATGTAAGATCACGAACAACATGACGAGACATGATGTTTGGTAACGCAATTCAGCTTTCGCCTACGTCTATGGGGCTCTGACTATGTGCGCTCCTCCCCAATCCATAATACCGCAGCATACCGGCTGACCTGGTCACGACCACATGCCGACCGCTAACCCCTCTTGCCTATGCTAATATTATGAAGTTGTTGTCATGGTTACACCAGGGCTGCCCCCTTTATATAGTGGAGGCCTGGCTAGAGTCTGACTCCAACTCTAAACTAACCCTGCCTATTAGTACACAGAGTCCATATAACCTACTTGTACATATATTCGACACAAATCCTAACAAAATCGACCTTGGAGAATATGATCTTCTCCAACTTGAAGTCGATCCAGCGTCTTCCGCGAACCCTGTACCCAGACTCTGGATACTTCCTTCGCAGCTCATGTCTAATTGTCCGTCGAGTCCACCTCGCTGGACCCACCGCCTGCTGGAACAAATGCCGACTTGGCAACATCTAGCTCAGTAGCTCCACCTACAACGGTACTCCTTGCACTTGGAATTGCACTTGGAATTCACAACTCCCTTTGCAGCATGTACACACACGCAATGTCGTCCTCTCCTCGATCATCACAGTTGCCTTCCGAGCCACTTTCAGCCACTGCCAAAAATAGCACTAGTTCCTTACTTTTGTCAGCATCATCTTGCTGACCACGATTTGCACCGTCCCATTCCGTCCGTCATCTAGAATAGATTCCTGATCTCATCTCCATAATCCATTCTCCAACTTGAGCAAATTATCGTCATGACCGCTTGATCCGTTCACCTCTAGGCGTAGATCGTCGCTGACTTCACCATCAGCCGGTCTGACCTTTCCAGTTAAATCACATCACATCCTTCCCGAACGCCTCCCTTAAGAACCGACCTGATTGTCCAGTTCCGAACACCGCGCTCATATCAGCCACCTTTTTGTTCGAAAAATCTGAGTTCTTTTCATCTTGAAGAACAATCTTCTGCTCCTCCTTTGGATATCCGGTTAAATCACATCACCATGTTTGGTAATGCAATTTAGTTTTCGCCTACATCTGCTGGGCTCTGATTATGGGCGCTCTTCCCCAATCCATAATACCGCAGCATACCGGCTGACCTGATCACGACCACATGCTGGCCGCTGATCTTCTCTTGCCTATGCTATTATTATGAAGTCGTTGTCATGATTACACCAGAGCTGCCCCCCTTTATATAGTAAAGGCCTGGGTAGAGTCTGACTCCAACTCCAAACCAACCCTGCCTATTAAAACACAGAGTCCATGTAACCTAGTTGTATAAATATTCAACACAAAACCTAACATAAAATACTCTCGATCTCTAAAAACTTGTTAATCCACACTTAAAATTTTCCACATACACGTATCTAAATCCTTGCTATCCTAAGGACAACCAAAATGTTGTCCGTATTTTGCTTCCACAAAATAATTTTTTTCAGAAATATTCAAAACATATGCCTATTATCATCCTAGTCAACCCTGACCACTTTTTCTAAAAATTTCTTTTAAAATAGTTTTCATGCATCCATACTCCATGCATTTTCTAATTTTGCATATTTATTAAACCTCCTCCCTATTTCCAACGTGTAGAAAATAATTTAGTCGCCCCCATATCAGCTAAGCAAGAATATCCGGACAATATCATGGAAATCGAAGATATAGCCGAAGATGGCAGGTTTCCTTTTGCCTAATATTATAATATGCATTTATTTTCTAGCTAATTATTTTTTCCAAAATATTTTAAAAATACTTTTGATTGCATGTAGAAATAGTTATCTCCCATTTACAGTAAAGCTCACTTACTAGGTCCTAGAAAACCCTAGGTAAAATAATCTAGCCATAGTAACAACAAAGTCTCATATAGCATATAGGAACACACTTGTTGAATAGATTAGATAACTTGGGGTTAAAGTAAAGGAAAGTGGTTGTGTTGTCAAGATTTTGGTTTTGGTCTAAGTTGTGTGGAAAGTGTTTGAAGTTTAGCAAAAACAAACAATGGGTAGAGAGAGAAGGAATGGTGCATGAGTTGCCCTAGTTGCGACTAGGGAACATTGGTTCAAGGGCCGGTGCTTAGTTTGTTCCTTGCTCATAACTGATTTTTGTCAAATTGGAAATGATATAAATTTTGCCCAAACCGCATTACTGATCATTTTATGGGTAAAGCTGTACAGATTCGTTAAAACCAAATCATCATGCACCATACTTCTGTTATATATGAAGTTGTATTACTGGGGTGATGCCTATTCTAAATAATAACATAAATCAGGTTAGAGGTGTGGTTGTAGGTTTGTTGTTGGTATTGGTCTTTGGTTAGAAGAATGTATTGGGTCAAATCAATAACAAAATCTTATTTAAAATGTTTAGAAAAAGAATTGAAAAAATATAGGATTTTTCAAAATCTATTATTAAATTATGCATTAAGTCTATTATTTAATCCCTCTGTATAATTTCTGTTAAACATGACATATAGACAATAGGTTTGCATATGGAAACCTGCAAGTACGGTTGGTGTGCTTATCCGTTTTTGTGCGAGCTAACCTTCCCATGGGTAGGACTATCTTTTCTATGGATGATTTTTCTCTAGAAGACATGGAAGAGATCGACATAGATTTTTAGGTTGTACCTACACTCAAGCCATGCCTGTGGTATTGAAGTATTATTTTGGAAGTGTATTAAAAATTATAAGCCCATATTGTAAAATAAACCTAGTTATGCAATAAAGTCTGGCAGATTGTACTATTTTGGAATACAGGAATACAGTTGAAATATTGAATAGTTGTATTTTTGGTGATCTCCTGGGGTCCCCACATTGATCTGGATGTATCACTCCAACAATTAACCAAGGAGGATGACACTTCGAGTATACTCAAAACAGAGTGCTACGACAAAACAATAATTAGAGGTTGATATACATCCATTACATTAAGCAACCAGGCTGGGCTGACAAAGTTTATTACAAACTACAGTATTATATTTATATTAATACAACCCAAAAACTGCATACTTAGCCCAACACTAAAACTGTACAATAGGGAAATACAAGGCTACTAGATAACCATAATACCAGTTATTTTGGCATTGCCTATAATAACTCTACCTACTTGTTACCCTTGTATACATAGTAACCATGGGTCCTCCCCCTCTGGGTAAGCCTCAGCCCCTGCAGTTATGAAGTAGCCATCATATCCCTCTCCATAGCTAGGATCTAAGAAGGGTATAAATACAAGAGTGAATACACAATATTTAACAAATACAAGTAGCAAAAATGCAAGATGAAACAATATGTGGCTTGCTGTTGGTGATTCTTATGCCTAACAGAATTTAATCCACATGTGCATGGATATCGCAATAGCTTTCACCGGGAGTATTCTAAGGTATCAATTTCCAAGAGGAACGAGAAGTCTTATAGTATCGAATCTATCTTGACCGGATGGATAATGGGCATAATGACGGGAGATAGTATAAAGATATTTAGGGTGAGAGGCTCTACTAATCTAGGCTCATGCAGCTAAAGGTGCAAATCCAACTCGGTACTATAGTTTCTCTGCGCCGGAGCTCAGAAGAACCGCTACCACTCGCTATTATCTAAGAACTCCAGATGATTACGGTCATCCCCGATTGGGCTCAACTGTTCTAAACCGAACGCGGTGGACTACACAAGGGATAATACCACCCAAATAGCGGGGCTGTCGCCACCTACTATCTACCACACAACCCGTGGGGTTAGGTGTTGATTGGGTAATTCCTAGCCCAGACACCACGCACTACCAATCACTAACCATGACGTGACTGATAAAGCACTTGCAAGAGATAAAATAAATTCTATCTAGAACAAGCCAGATCGCAACAGATGAACTTAAGTAACGAAATGAATTTACTTTATAAAGTAAAGAAGAGTTGTAGTGTTACCCGAACAAAAAAACGAAACGTCACTCAAATCCATGTTCTGTTCTTGGAGTACACGGTGGAAGAGAAGCCGACAGCTTCAGCTTCTCCCGACACTCACTTGTAGAGAAATGATTTTCAGTGACACTAAGAATTCGTCATCATAAGTCAGCAAAACGTCATCACATATCTTTTGTGACGATCTTATGACGAAATCATACTCGTCATCGAAAGTGCGTCACAGAAAACTTCTACTGACGAATTGCTTTTTTTGTCATAGAAAATGCTATTTTCTATGACGCCTAACTCTTCGTCATTGAAGACTTTTTTCTATGACGATAACAATCATCATGAAAAGTATGTAAAAGGTCATGTAAATCACCGAATCGTCATAAAAAACGGTGCCAATGGGCTACGAAGGGCGTTGACCCGATCTTTTGTGACAAAAAATATCGTCATAATCTGATGACACGTGGACATATTATTTCGTCACTAAACATTCTAGTGTCACGTAGGCGTCCAGGATGTCGCATGATGTGGCGTACGCTCCACGTCATCATGTCCATTAGGTGATGACATGTCATATATGCCACATCATCTTTTATTTTGTATTGTTTTTAGCTATTAATGCAGACCCAATAAATTTTGGGCTTTGTAGGTCACAAATATTCAACAAAATGATAAGTAATTGAAAAAAAGGGATTCAATAATAGTTCCAACATAGTATTTCAACAACTTCATAAATTCAACACTTCATAGGGCTGAGAGCAATACATAGCAAAATATAAGTATTCCATGTCTAGGTTTTAAAGCACTTTAGAAGGCTGAGAGAGTACTGCATAAAAGCACTTAGAAATTACATTAATAGTACCAACTAAGAGTAAAATAAGTATTCCATGTATAGGTTTTAAAGCACTTTAAAATTTGCTGTTGGCACTGTTCTAAGTGAGAACCTTAGAAACAATCTCTGCAGTAGATATTGATGTTTGGCCATCTGCATTAGTCCCCTTCATAGCTTCCATCTCAACCTAAGTAATTGATCAATAGAAAATCCAATGCATAAAGTAGCAAGTAGAATGTGAACTGAAAAGGAAGCACATCGTCTACACATAGCTTTGCTCTGCACCACACACAAAAAAAAGCATATATAATCAATGAAATAACAATGATTATTAAGGTCACTGAACTATACAATCAATGGAATAACTCGAATTCCTATAATGTTTTAGAAGATCTTGCTCAGAAACCTTTAAAGCATCTGTATAAACTGATAATACGAAAAGACATACAGTTGATCACCAAAGTTGCACACGTGAGGCATTACCTTGGGGCAGGAGCTCATGGACCCAACTATTATGGTACCTAGCCCTTCTTGGCAAATAAATCAATCACTAGAATGGATTGCGTGCCCATAGCGCGCCGTCTGAAACTTCACTCACAAACGATGTATGTCATCATACTTCGGCTGGGCCTTAATGGTAACTACTAATTAAGACAAAAAAAAAAGAATACTTAAACTACCTAGAGGAACTTGAATCTTTTAAACTGAAATTCTAGTTTGGTTGGCACCTGCTAGTTCATAATTTGGGCCAAAGCATCCCAATTTGCCTTGCCCGGATCAAGTTACAACAGCAGGCATATATTCAACCCAACAGCAAATTAAATGTGAAGCATGCTTTCTTACATTATATACGGAAAGATAATCCAATACTGGGCTAGCTCCAGAAGACTATCATCAGATAGTAATTTAAAAATTATGTTTAATATACCACTTTAGTTTGGCAGAACGTAAACGACAGTAGAAGGCTAGTTCAGTGTATGACTATTTAGCTTCAGAAAGTTTAACAAGTAAACAAGTGAGTTGAAGGTAGAGATTATTTATGGGAAGGAAGAAAATAACAGTAAGTTAATGCCCTCCTGATTGCATATCAGCGCATGTTTTGGGAGTAGAATGTGCAGCAAAAGCAAAAGCCTTCCTGAGATAATTAGACGCTACAGAAAAGAATATTTAGAAAGCAGAGAGTAAAAGCCTCACCTAAGCTTGAAATCTGCATCATCAGCAAATCTGGATAGACTGTAAAAGGGAATTAGACCTTTTTACAACTACAAACTCTAAAGATGAGCTATAGTAGAACAGTTCCTTTTAAGATAATGTAAAAGGATTGAGGCCCCAAAAAATTGCAGCAGTTTGTATAGTACATGACAAGATCAAAATTTCAGAAAGAGGAGGAAGGCGGCATGGGACGGCACCGCCGCGCACCGCCCTAGCCGCGCCACGCTGGGATCCCGCGCCACCGCCGCTCCTCGTGCCGCGCGCCGCCACCTGCGCTGCGCCGCCCGCCACACCTTCTCTGCCCGGCCAGCCGCCGTCCAGCGTGCCGCCCCCTAGCCGCGTCGCGCCGCCCTGCCACGCCGCAGCCGGCCAGATCCTGCTGCCGCCCGCGTCGCCCTTCCCTGCCGCCGCCGGCCGGATCCCGTCGCCGCCCTGTCCCCTCTATCTATTCCTCTCTCTACCCTATGCACCTCTCCTATTCAACTGCGGGTGGACCCGAGATACTGTAACTTTTCTAATTTTTTGAATTTCCATGAATAGTGTTCCTTCATCTTTTCGCCACGGGTTTATCCGATCTCTGAATCCAGCAATTCCAATTTCTCAAAATCCATAAAATTAATATCAACCTGCTGTAATTTTTGTATATTTTTACATTTTTTATTGCTATATTTATTATTGTTATTTTTCTTGATTTGCGTGTAGTAGGGCCTTATTTGTTTTAGCTTAAATTAAATTAAATAAATGAAATTTTATTATTTTTGTAGAAAATCAAATGATGTAATACTTTGTAGTCGTTTTGTGAGTTTTAAATAGTTCTCCTATTCCGTTTTTCATTGGCCTCATTGACTATTTTTTCCTTTTTTGGGCCTTAAAATTCTAAAAAGAGATAAACTTGCTAGAAAGGACCATGCCATAAAGGAGGTCAATAAAAGTTTTAGTTAAGTAAAAATCCAAATTCGAAGAAAAATTTGAGAACTCATTCACTCTCTTTATTCCTCTTCTATTTTATAATCTTGCAAGAAAGGATAAAACATCCATCGAGACGGAAATATATCGTCACAATAAACATATGCATATGATTTTAGCCTGAGATTACCAGGCCAATCTGATGTCCGGTTTTCTAAGACGATGCGTATAATTTTTGTGTGATGAAATTTCAACTTTCGTCACTAAAAAATAGGGCTACCCGACGCGTGGTTCGTGTTATGACTACCGAAATAAAGCAGTTTTCTATGACGCCAGTTAACATCGTCAGGCAGTTTTCGTCATAGATAATCACTTTTCTAGTAGTGACTCGACTCTCCTCTCTCCCTATTCTCTAATTATATCGGGCAGCGTAAAGTGGCTTTCTTCTCATTCCCACTCTTCTCCATGCTTAGAATTGAGCTAAACTCCCCTATTTAGGATTTAGTGCCGATTTGGTCCCCCAACTATACCCGTCGGACCACTTTGGTCCCTGAACACAATACTGGACTTGTTAGGTCCTTGAACTCTCAAAACCGGACTTGGCTAGTCCTTTGACCGGTCAAAACAGTGGTTTTGAGGTTTTCACCTACGCTGATGTGGCAGATTTCTTCTGTGTAGACGTCATTTGGGGACGTTACATCGTTACCACATGGCCGCTACATCAGCAAAAGTATGCCAGATCTACCACGTAAGCTGCCACTCCGCCTAAAACCACCGTTTTGACCGGTCAAAGGACTAGCCAAGTCCGGTTTTGAGAGTTCAAGGACCTGACAAGTCCAGTATTGTGTTTAGGGACCAATGTGGTCCGACGGGTATAGTTGAGGGAAATCGACACTTTCCCCTATTTATAGTGTGGGAGTGGAGTAGCTTCCAGGTAGGCTGGCCGGAGAGGCGATTGCATGCCAGGAGGGGGGCCGACCGACCTGCCCAAGCCGACTGACCTAGGGAGGCCGGTCGGTGCAAGGTGGCATTCCCTCTGCCCTCCTTTGCACTGTCTTACTTCTCCAACTCTCCAAATTGAAGTCCAAGGCGGTTTCAAGAGTTAGACTATTATTCTTGCATGCAAAGTATCCAATTGAGTTCACTAGCAACCCTTGGATCCAACCAACGTGAACCAATGATGTAGATTGTCTCCTAGTATGCTTCTCAGATCACTAGAGAAAGCACAACCCAATTTGCCTGAAAGTGGGGCCGACCGGTTTGGGTGGGCCGGCTGGCCTAGGGACGTTGGCCGGGCTCACTTTGGCCCCATTTTCGCCCAATTTTCTCTGATATATATACTCCTGCATATACATACTCACCAAAACTAGTAGTTCATGCTTGAATTCCTTCATTTTATGGGGCTTGTTGATGGTTAAAGATGTATAAAATGTTGTTCAAATCGATCGTCAACACTTGCCTGATATTTCTATATTAACCAAGAAACCTAGCAAGATAATTTATTTTAAAAAGTTGATTCCTTTTAGATTTATAATACTACCGTCACCTGTGTATGAGATGGATATAAATTTCGTAATCCCCACTCTAAAACCCTGGCATGATATCATGATTTAACCCTACGCAGGTGTGCACCACATACCAATAGCTGCTCTAGTTACATTGAAGCTCAGAGCGTTTACATCTAATTGGTATGTACATCACCAACCTAGTAAGTTAAAAGTTGTAGTGGTTTCCCAACACCCAACCAACTTTTAAACTAACCGTTGATGCCATAGCCCTAGGTAGCGAACATCGCTGGAGTAATATACTGCCTAGGTTGGTTATGAACCTAATCATTCCATCATTCTTACGCTCTTCAGCGTACCACCACATCAGTTGGGAGTGCCTTCTGTCTACAAAAAATCGTTTTAAACGTTAGATTATAGAGAAGTACCACACTACCTTCACGAGATCTCTTATTTTTTCACTTAACCATGATTCCCACACGGCTACATTTATATCGTGATGTTCTACACACCGGACACACTTCCATCTGTGCAAAATCTTTGTGATACAGTATGCAAATTGTCATTCATGAATTTTCTCTACTTCCAGTCTCAACGGGCAGACAACATGTTTGGCCTGATACATGGCTTGAGGCAACAAGTTGCCATCTAGAAGGACATCAGCAAAGATAAGAAATAGCTCATAAAAGATCTTATCAGACAAACAGTTTCTTGCCTTTAACTGAAGTAGTGTCGGCACAATAAGTAGCTTTATGTGTTCTTCTTGTGGCCTAGGTAGAACAGTGCTTAATTAGAATCATTTATCTTACGCTTGAACTTTCGAAATTGGCTTTCAGGAGTGAAATCCACCTCTCCATCATGCAACATCTGATCAAGATCAACATCACCATCACCATCATCGACCAACACATCGTTGTCCACGTTAGCTAGAATCACATTGACACTGCCTTCTTTGACCATGTGCTACATGGTCTCATTTATGGTGTCATCATCTTCGCCATGTTTGATCTAACAGGCGTAGCAATTTTTTAAACCCCCTCATAACAGGTGAGCATGGATCTACTCTACGCAAGAAAACTATTTCTCATTATTACAATCCATGTACAAACAACAAACATAGTTAAGCAGATTGTTTGACTTACACCCTTTGGCAGCTTTCAATTAAAAAAAATCCACACCATTAATGAACTCTACGCTAGTACGGTCCATTTACGATAAAGGTAACTTGAATATCAATTACTTAGTGCAAATCATATTATAACTAATAAAAAATCTAGTCATGCAAACACAAATCAATTTTCATCTTCATCTAATATATTTAGCCATACTACTAACAATAGGAGCTTGATCGTGTTCATCTAAGCAAGCAAGCCTTACAATTAAACAAAAATTGCTCTTTAGTTTCATCTAGCGAATGTATCCGTAATACCGAAAAATCTGCATCTTAAGTCTTATTGATCTTCATCTAGATATGCACATCGCTATACAAACTAGTCTGTTTACCACCTCCAAAAGCATCCAAACTGATTTATCCTAAATTTTCTACAATTAAAATGAGCTCTTGGTTTCAATGGATGAAAATCTTGATTTTTCATCTAATAAGATATATAACACTAAAATAACTATACTTGTAAGAGAATTGAAATAAAACATTTTTATCTAACTCACTAACCTCCAAATTCAATAAACCCTTTAAATGGGTTTCTTCGAGGATCAAAGTCTCCATGTCGGATTGATAATAAAATGGCCACCTAGAATTTCTCCAACTGTACTCCTCATAGAGCTTGTCCAAGTGAACTTAAAAGCACAACTTAAGCTCGGGACGAAAGACACACAAAATCACTGTTGGCTCAAGTAACAACCTGGTATTGATAACTTATCACTACCGGATTGATGCTTGAGCCAACAGGGATTACGTATAACTTATCACTGTCGGATTGATGCTTGAGCCAGCGGAGATTATGAAATATCACTGTCAGGCTCTTATTTTCTCATATATTTTTGAAGCCGGCAGATGTCGGATTTTTAAGCCAACCGGTAGTGATGCTTTCTTTTATCACTGCTAGTCTTGAACCATCACCCGGAATTGATACATCGGTGCCGGTTCGCTCATAGGCCGGTCGTGATGACTGAATTTTCTTTGTCGGTTTGTAGATTTAGCCAGTAATGATGTTCCACTATCGATCTGTAATAGAACCCCGACAATGATAAGATGTATGGCACGGTTCGTCATTCCGAACTAGACTTCTAGCACGGAGAGGTTTAAACACCGACGGTGATACTTTATCAATGTTGTTTCCATGTGAATCGACAGCGACGAAGGGACATAAAGGAATGTTTTGTAGTAGTGTTACTCTCTTTACATAAGAACCCTCTTCTAATGTTCTTTCAGGAAAAAAGACCGGAAAAATACCCGAAATAATCAATAGTTAAATAAAAATTAATAAAATAATCCACTGTAAAAGGAAATTACGAAAATATCCTCGGGTCCCGCCACCCGGCGGCGGCCGCCATCGGCACGGCTGCAATGAAGCTGCTGCCACCGGACGGCCGCAGCAGAGCCGCCGCCACCCGGTGGCCGACGCTAGTCGCCGCCACCAGTGGTGGCCGGGCCGAGCCGCCGCCACCCGGGGTGGCCTGCCCCATTGTCCCCTAATTAACCGGACGTTGCATGCACTTAGCGGAAAAAATATATTAAAATAATACTGCAAACAATACAAGGCGTAAAAAATATTAAAATAATGTTCCACCGACAAAATAGTGTCGAAAAAATAATAAAAAATTCTCACCGACAAAATAGTGTCCAAAAATAATAAAATAATTTTCACCGACAAAATAGTGTTGAGTTTTAATTAATCAAATAGTAATTGCATGATTTACGCTAATTAATCTTGATTAGAGGTCACAGTGATCATAAAATTGATTCTATATATATCGCGTCGTCTTTGTTTCGCTTTCACACACGCAAAGACTCTCGCTTCGATTAATTTCACACACGCGCAGCTTCACACGCAGAGCGGCCTTCACACACGCACTCTCTCGCTTTCGGTTCACACACACGCAGAGCTTCACCGCAGAGCAGCCTTCACACACTCACTCTCTCGCTTTCAGTTCTTTTCGATTCGTTCGATTCAGTATATTATTCACGATACCTCGGTTGAGGATTCATCAGAGTGTGACTTCGCTAATATTTTATGCTTTCAGCGTGAGGGAATATTTTGGAATTTAAATTTGATGTACTTGCTAAATTAGTGTTATTATGCACGTATATGCAAGAGTTAATTTTGACATAATAATATTCTATGCTAATATTATTTGCGTGTTGTATGCTAATCTTGCCATATTAGTACTTAATATTGTATGTATATATTGATATGTGAGGGCTATCGACTATCTTGATGTTGGCATAGTATGTTGTTAATGGTAATTAAACTAATCACCATCACGTAATTAATTAATTAAACTAAGCATCAAGACTTAGGTCTTGCTTTTATTTTGTTATTAATTTTGCACATAAGCAACCGTAGCACGCACCAATTTCAGAGAGCAAAGAAAAGATACACACGATTCTGAAGGTAACAAGTACATACGGTGATAGTTTAATATGACCACTTAATTTCGTATATTCGTGTAATTTACACGCTTGTTTTAATTTTTTCAGAACTTTGAACCGATCGATCTTATAACTGTCAGTACGCATTTTATAGTTAACATAAACTTGTTGTGTTAGGTTAACTTAAAATATGATTAGTGATTAATTAGTTTCGTAAGAGAGAAAATGATGTACAAATATAATGGAAATTAGTGAATTTTTATACATGTAATATATGAATGTTTAAATTTTAATTGCACGACGTACGTAAAATTATATATAATTAGCGACAAATTAACGCTAGTGTGCGTACTTAAAAAGAGTGACTATATTTTTTCATGTAGTAATTTTCTTGCTAGCTTAATTAAACATAATAGGGAAATGAATCTATATTTTGCATGCAAATAGTAATACAATTGTATGTATTTTAGTGACATTTTACTTAATAATTAGGGTCTTTGGAATATTAGTGGAGTTGCTATATTGTATGTTCAGCCCTTATGTATATATGCCATATGCTATCCGATCACATGTGTATATAAATATATGCCACATACATGCAACGTGGCATGGGAGAAGGTCCAGTCATTGTGGTCTTCGTCTCGGTCGACCAACGGAGCAAATTGAGCGGAAGGTGCGGCGAGAAGCGTGTGCGTGTGTGATCGTGGTTCATGTCATTGTCATCTTACGAGCTCACTGCACTGGAAAAATTGTGGGAGGCTTTCTTCGAACGAAACCTACCTCTCAACGTAAATTATTTTAGACATGCCATTTTACTAATCAATTATCAATAAAATTACACGCCACCTACTACATATTTTTGGACAACTATAATAATTTAGTATATATTTATCATATATTTATATTAAAATATAATATTAGTAAAATGGGGCGATATACATATTACACATGCATATAGTACAAAAGCGGGGCGGGGCAACGCCACCCGGTGGCGGCAATGAAGTCATGGCCGCCCCGGTGGCAAGAATGGCGCCGCCACCGGTGGCGGTAGCTCATTGCGGCCATCCCGAGTGGCGGCTCAATGCCGCCGTTCGGATGGCGGCCGCCACCCGGGTGGCGGGACCCGAGGATATTTTCGTAATTTCCTTTTACAGTGGATTATTCTATTAATTTTCTATTTTACTGTTGATTATTTCGGGTATTTTTCCAAAAAAGGCCCGAGTGTGTGTGTGTGTGTGGTGAACCGGTGATCGGGCACACCTATGTGAGACACGCATGTGAAGCATGCGTGAAATATGCGTGAGGTGTGCGACTTCCTTGCCGCAATTCCTAGTGTGTGTGTGTGTGAAGTAGATGCAAACCTAGTGCAACGTCCGTGGAATATACATGTACTGGGATGCGACTTCCTTGCACTCCTAGGGGAAAATGAGGAACTACATCGACGCAGTAATATCGTATAATAACACGCAACACAAAACGAGCAATTAAAGAAACGTTGTTTTCTTGACCATCGTATGGAGAGAGAACAGCGTCACGTTTTCTCTAAACCGACCGCGAGTCAAATTAGCAGCACATGAGGAGCAAAACTCTACTTTTAAAGTTGGAATATAAAATTAGACAGATATTACGAGCAATGCATGGCTAGCCTAGCTGATCGATCTGAACAGGCTGATATATCCAGCGAACATACATTCAAAGTTGGAATTGAGCCACCATAATTAACATATTGTCCCTCCTTTTCTGAACAGGGAGACAGGCGAGATCCCGGTGTGGTACTCGTGTGCCCGTCCGTCCCACGATCCATCGACATTGTGGACCACGAGCACTTGCCAGTTGCGACGTTTGCTGCAACATTCAGATCATGACGCACAAAGAAAATCGGCATGGATAGTGGTGCCATGCCGCCATACGACCCGTCAACGTCGTATCCTTTTGCTTGTATGAGAAAGTTGCTTCTCGCAGCAAGGTACGTACGTAGCTAAAGGTGTTGCACCTAGAAACGCTAGCTACCACCACATAATGAGAATCATGGGTACGTATTAGGAGGATTCGACGTACGTGCCTAATTGTAGAGCCTGTGATTTTTTCTTGGCATCTAGAGCCTATTATTTTAATGTTACAGGTAGGGATGTGATCAGGTCGGATACGATCGGATGGTGCTGCATACAAATGTGGATCCATATTTTTTGTCGGATGTGGATGCAGATATAAATATTGCGGACATGGATATTGTCGGATACAAACACAAATAGTGTCGAATATAAATGCAAATCATCAAAAATCGATATCAACGGATATAGTTCGGAATGGATATTACTCAGACAATATGTTAAAAGTGCATACTTCAAAAATCATCAATATAATATGTATAGATTGGTGTTAGCCAATGTGAGTTGGATAGTATCCATCGAACAACCATCGGATAAATCCATATTATCCATCACATATTATCAGTCATTACCCATATCCGTATCCATATCTGCAAAAAATAGCTGGACATCTATAAAACTATCCACATCACTATCCGACCGATTCGGTCGGTCGGATAATATATATCCACACCATTTCCACCCCTAATTAGGGGGTCTTGCATTTGAGCCCCAGCGTCCCTTCATAAAATAAATAAAGAAATTGCAGTGGAACCATGTGGTCCGGTTCGGCTTGCCCATCGCGTGGCGCGGCTAGGACCTGTACCCTAGCTGGTCAACCCTCGGAGGCTTCGTATTGGACCTAGCCTAAAACCTAATCAATTAATAGTATAAATAGAGGTGGAAACTTGTTGTATTATTGATCTAAAAATAATAAAGCAGAATCATACCCCTACATCTTGTGTTCTTTATCTTTTCTGTGATTGCATGATTGTTCATCAATGCCTTGCAACACAAACAAGTCATTTTGCCTATATCTAGAATGTTCACACCGAAAAAAAAGATTACACTAGCTTGCTATATAAAAAATCAACAAAAACGCAGCTTTTTCTCGCAGGGGAGGAGTTCCCTGTTTGTGCCCCATTTTTCAAAAATCTCCATTCATCTTCCTTCTCCTCACTTCCCCGGAGCTGGCCACCACCCTAACCAAATAAGTTTAATCCACTTTTAATATTCTGCAACATGTCTTTCAAATTAGAGGAGGCAAACCACTCGTACTGTGCAGGGTACAATTTGGAGTTGGATTAAAGCAGAGGCAATAAGTTGAAAACTTTCCATAAAGCAAAGGGTACACAAATTCGTGCAGCTAGCGCATCATCTCTTTTTTTTTAAAAAAAAAAAAAGAGAAAAACTTATTGGCCAGCATGGCCAGCATGAATGGGCGTCCTAAAATGCTGCAAATGTTGGCGATGAGGCTCAGCCGCTCAGGTCCCGTTCGTCCATTCGCATGTTTTGACGCAGGGCGCAGTATGGAAACTCTCGCGCCGTAGCCAACATTGGACCAACCGAGCATCTGAGCGTGCAACCGGCGTACACCTAGTGCGCCGTAGTGCGTGGCGGCAGACTGAGTAGTTAGCGAAGCGTACGGCCTTGTCGCGGCCCAGCTGGTTAGTTAACGTCAATCCGAGAAGCATTAATTCCACGCGCGCGAGCTGTCACCGTTGACCTGGCTCCCTTCGGGCTCCCGGCTCTCGTTGTACGTTCCTGAGACCTGGATATGGATGACGGTTGGTGATGATGCGTTTTGTAGTTCATAGCTTGTTCTAGATGATCGTGTTAATGAATTGGTCATCATCAATCTAGGGCGTGTTCAATTTACAGGTAAATTTAGTTGTTTTGGTTCGAAACCAATGCATTAGCAAAATTTCGTTTAGAGTGAAATGTCTATTGTTTCATACAAAGCCAGACGAGGACTGTTCCTACCGGCTAGCTGCGTGAGGCTGTTAACTATATATGGGGCCTGCATGCGTTGGCTATGCAAGAGGGTTGGCTTGGCTTCTGGCAACCTATGGGGCAGCATTTTTTGCTCGCAAAATGCGTCAACATTACATGTAAAAGGCACAACCCATCTAGAATAGCCAACGTTGGTTATTGTAATGGGAGATCTCATCCATGAGGACATATTGAGAGTGGCATATAAAATTTTTAATTTATATCATTGGGCCGAACAAGATCAGTACCACGCGCAGCACAGCATAAAGTAAAACGGCATGCTTTGGAGTTTCTACTCCGGGGGAAAAAAAGGTACTTGCAGACACCGCATACCGTATCCAAAAGCCACAAAAAAGCGACGGTTCGGACAGGTATCTGCCTCTCTAGTCCAAGGTGATGGAGACGATCACCACTGGATTCAGTGATTTACAAAAGCTATATTAATTTCTCAGCCATAAAAAACATTTGACCCGACCCACTCTAGTGCTACTTCCGCTGAGTTAAAATTGCCGAGTCAGAGGCCTTGCATCCGGTCTCGTATTTGTCGAAACATGCATGCTTTCATGCATGCAAGTTGATCGGATGTGGGCTGCTTCTGCGCTCGCCGCCACCTGCCGGCCGGCCACCGCAGTGCGCTCCGCTGGTCATCAGTCATCACCGTCCTTCCAGGTCAAGATGGGAAATTCAGCTTCCACTAACTTGTAGTACCAGTTAGTTTGCTTGTCCTAACTTGCCCATGCATTTGTTCCTGAATTAATTCTTGAATACTTAGTATTTTGTTTTTAGACGATATCACACGGGAGTGAGCACGACTAAGGTTTGTGATTCCGTTTCAAGCTCGAAACCAAGAGTCCTACGATATGTTCGCAGTAATTTATGCTTATTGTCTAACTAAAAAAAACTAATTTGGCTTTTTAATCCAATTTTTACCCTATCGTGAAACCACCGCAAAAAACTTTTAATAATAACATAAACAAAGTGAACCAAGGTTGAGAGATGAATGCACATCAGACTAGCACAATAACACTATAAATAGAGCAGGGGCAGGCACATACGCCCCAATCATATATACTCATACATATGAAATGTCTGCCCGGGTCGGGCGGTGGAATAAATTCAGGACTCCGTATAGAAGTAGAAATATTACGTAGCTCTCTTAAAAATACGCTCCAGTATCCTCCTCACCATGTCAATGCGTGTAGACATATACAACATGTTAAATAAGCTTGCAGCGCGGTAAATAACAATGTGATGCACATATAATTACAATTTACAACCTGATCAGCCCATCGAGAGAACACATCGCTACTTTTAATTAAATGAGTAAGTGTCACGCGTATTTATGCGTACATTCATATACAGAATTGATCTGTTAATAAAAATAATTATTTGCATGTTATTATATCCGTTAATTAATCTATATATATATATATATATATATATATATATATATATATATATATATATATATATATATATATATATATTGATTATCTATTCTTTAATTTTGCTTGTTCAGATGTTTCACGAGATGAGCCACATCAATATCATCCGAATGATACAACCAATGCAATAAGGAATACTCCTACACCTGCTCCATATAGATATAGATAAATAGAAAAAAAATTGTATGTGTTCTAAATGTTATTTTTTCTACAAATTGTTAATATCAGTATTGCTCCAACATAGGGGTGGATTCGAGTCGATCCTGAGCGAGCTTAGACTGTCAAAGCTCGAGCTCGGCTCGAGATCGGCTCGAATTCAACATCGAGCTTAGGTTCAAGCACGAGATCGAGCTCGATGAAAGCTCGGCTAGGCTCAACATTGGTTCGGTTGAGCTCGAATGAAGTGATTTGTGCTGTTTTAATGGGAAGATGAGACTATATGAGCTCGGTTGGACTCGATTTTAAGCTCGAGCTCGGCTTAAATTGGTTGAAGAATTGAATTTAAAGAGAGAAATATGCTATGCAATGATGATTAATTAGGCTCGCTTGGGCTCGATGAAAGCTTGGGATCGAGCTCGAGCTCGGGACTGGGCTCAAGATCAGCTCGTTTAGCATTCGAGCTCGATCTGAGCACGATCCGATTTCAAGTAGCTCGTCAAACTTGAAATTTTGGTCCAGGCCTACTCCAACGTGCTTTGCGCGTGCACGCTTGCTAGTTATCTTAAAATCTAGCTTAACTTTCATCTCAGTTTATATATCTCAACAAGCTTTTTAGACAGTCACCTTACTAATTTAGCTTAGAGCATCTCTAGCAGGTTCGTTCTCTAAAACACTATTACGGACAGTCTTAGCCTCTATACCCATCCAGCAGGGTCTCTATCTCAGTCTTTCTCTACAGAGTCTCTATATTTAGAGACTTTCAAAAGAATCTCTATATCTTTTCGAGGATAGGGACTTTGGAGATGATTGAAATATAGGGAACGAATAGTGATTTAGAGAACAGATATAGGGAACGAAATATAGAGATCTTGCTGGCAATGCTCTTAACCACTGAATTTACTCAATATTCGTCTTAACCACTAAGAACATGGCCCCACCACTAGCACTTTTCGCGGCTTTTGACAAAACAAAAAACCAAGGAATTTCAAAACTCGAAGTTTCAATGAAGCGTCGGAATTTCAACCCTTGCTCAGCACCTCCTACAGGAGATCGATGATCTTATCCTTTCTCCGTTGTCACCATGAATCTGCTTTTCTAAAAAGGATAAAAAAAAAAAGTAATTGGTTGTTAGCCGCTTCAACATTCTTGGATTGCTCGTTAAGTCACTAATATATATGGGCTGGTAGTAGCTTCTTGTAAAGCGACGAATTTTCTACTAGCACAATGCCAAATTTCCAAATATGTAAAGATGGAGACAATACTATTTTTGGTTCAGGGTTCATGAAATGTGCACTACAGGAATCTCCCTCAATACCGATGGCTCAAAACCCTCGCGATAAAGAAAAAAGCCCTCGCGATTAACTATTCACGAGGGCCGGCTCTCGTGAATAGGCGCTTGCGTCCGCTCCCTCGCAAATAAAGACAGAGCACGAGGGCATGGCCCTCGCGAATAATATGCCCTCGCGATTAACAGGCCTGCAGCTTTATCGCGAGGGTCTCCCAGCCCTCGCGAAAAGTATGCGGGCCCACGTTCCCTGGCACGCGCAGGAGCCAGCCCACAGCTATTCGCTAGGGCCCATGTTGTATTACGAGGGCATTGTTTCAGCCCTCGTGTATATTTTTTGGCCCTCGCGAAACTGGGATATTCCAGTAGTGGTGGGCCTTAACTCTCTTTGCACATGCACTCCAAAACTAAGATAACTCGGTCTTTGAAATATCAAAATCACATAAATAATCTCTTAGCCTAGTCAGAGATGATTTTTATAAGTCAAAGGTAGTTTGATGAATTTTTACATAAAAATACTTTATGAATCCTAAGTTAACTAATACATCTGAGTTTGTTATGAAATTATGGGTACCAAATGTCATATGAATTTTCAAAAAAATTATGCACTTCATATAAATGTTTAAATTTCCTCTGGTTTTTAAGAGTACGACATAGTGCAAAAAAAAACTTTTTAAATATACAATACGTCAATACGGTAAAACATGGGAAAAATTGATGAGCTTTCCAAATAACCAGGAACTCAAGTATTGAAATAGTTAGTTTTTGTAATTTTTTTATGTAAAAGTTACTTGTTACATGTTTGGTCAAACCATCTTTGAATAGTCAAAGGCACTATTTGACTGATGGACCATTTAAAATCTGGTTTTAAAATTTATGAATTAAGTTAACATGGTTTAATTCGGAGCTGATCGGCCAAAAATAGCAAACAAAACAACTACATGCGGCGTACTTGAGTAGCTGATATATTTGATGCCTTTTTCATTCACATTTTACATTGGTTTTGTTTTGTTTAGGCAAAAATGGAGAGACTTTAAAAAAATATAAAAAGATCAAGAAATGATTATAAATTTTTTTTAAAATTTTCGCGAAAAACTCTACAAACTTTAAAAAATTACCAAAAAAATGTTGCATTGAATGGTATATAAAAAAATGATAAATTCTTATTCAATAAAACAAAAGAAAACAAAACAAAACCGAATCAAATTAAACCAAGCCGTAAACTGAATCGAAAACGGGGAGTAAAATTGACGCCTGAGCATCTATCACGAGAAGATATCATCAAAAGCCACGGTGTTCCTGCCGTGACGTCACGCCGAAAGTCAGGAGCGGCCACGGAGACTTCCACCGGTGGCGGACTGGCGGTGGCGTTCCTTTTCCACGAAACAACAAAGAATGCGATGGCCCATTAAATTACTTGGAGCCCGCTTTCCTTTGCTCTGCAGGACCATTAGTTAGGCAGCATGGTAGGTTTGGCATTAACTAAAACGAAAACGGAGGACAAACACTCATGTATCAGTGTGCTCGTTACTGCCACAGCACACGTCAGGTCATGCATTCTACTGCAGATACACTACTAGTTTGTTGCAATGATAAAATATGGTGGTGTTGCAGATATTTGTGGCTTGGTTTGAGCCTGGAAATATACTTGTCTTTTTTTTATTCGAATGAGCAACTTTTCTGAGGGTCCTACGCCTGCTCCTACAGAGATTTAACCATGCATTTTGTGTAAAATTCCTATCAATTGTATATGGAATTTCATTGTTCAGACTAACCATATGATTCTGAAAAGATGTAACGATTAAATGCAAGTGCAAGTGGAGTGAAAACAAGTCAGATTGAGTTGCCAAAGTGACGTACTGCCCAAAGCCAATCACGCTATGGCGTATCAGCAGCTTCCTTTCTTTCTTCTCAGAAAAGTAATACTTAATTATTTTCGTTTGATCACTTTGACTTAGTAATACTCCTTAAAAATGACTTGACAGTTCATTTGTGAAAACACTTTAAGATCATCTCTTCGACTCCCCAGTCTATTGTTGGCCCGAAAGACGCTAAACAACCGGAGTGTTATGTAAAATTATGGAGATAAAAAATATCTATGCAGCTTGTAGGGGAAAGGTGTGAGCATTTAGGGACGCAAGAATAACCTGTGCAGCTGTGCTTAGTCAAACTAAGCTTCAAAAGTATGCGAATTTATCACGTGTAGGCTAAAGATGGCGTGAGACCATGTGTAATGTTGCTTTTGTCCATGTAGAACCTGTTATTGGTATGGTTTCAGACATAATTAAATAATCTAAACTTTTTTTTTTTGAAGAAGGGGCGGGAGGACTGCCGACTTTTTCCATTTAAGTAGGAGAAAATAAAAGAAAAAGCCTGCAAGCGCGGGTACAACCACAGCGTAACGTTGCAACCCTAGCAAAAGCCAGGACACCACTAGCCCCGCCGGGACTAAAACACACACATAGAGAGGGAACGCACCACTGCCGCTGCCACCTAGGCTGAAGGCCTTACAGGAAGGGAAAAGAGAAATACAGGGGAAGGAAGAAGAACAACGCAAGCTACAACCAGCCCATAGACAGACGTCGCGAGCGACCTCCGAGTGGAGTCGGAGGAGACACCGTAGCCCCCCCCCCCACCTCCTAGCCAGCCCGAACAAGCCCCCAGGGAGCCCGATGCGCTAGGAAGTAGCACCGAGCTATCGTCGCCGAAGACCTCCGCAGCGAAGCAGGAACCACCACCAACCCACGCCACAGTCTCACGAACCGAACAAGCCACCAACGCCAAGGGAGCGCCTCCCACGAGCAAACCGGAAAACAACCAATTGGCTGCCAACGCTACCCAAACCAACGCCTCCCAAGAGAGGGGGGAGGCGAGGGGAGGGGGGACGAGGCCGGACGCCACCACTCCGGCATGGAAGGGGGTCATAAGAGGTGGCGGCGAGGACAAAACGGGCATTCCCAAACCGGACTGTCGAAACCACCCCCAGACGACGAAGGAAAGGACTGGGGGAGGGTCGGGGGCACATGGCCTGAGCCACCACTCTCGAGAAGAAGGGAGAGCCAGTGGGGCGGGGGCGGAGCAGCAGCCGCTTGGAGGACTAGGAAACGACCTACTCCAGGACTTTGCAGAAAAACACTGGATCAAGAGTACAGTCAGGTTGGTGCCACCGCGAGCCAACTAAGACAACCATCGTGAGCCAAAGCCGCAGCAAATGGGGGAAGGGAGCACCCTCGGTTATGCCTCCAATGAGGGGAGCGGCGCCGCAAGGGCGTCACCATCACCAGCCTGATAGGACTAGGGATGGCAATGGGTCCGGGTACCTCCGGGTCCAGCTTCCGTGGACCCAGACCCGAGACCCGAGACAAAGACCTAGACCCAGACCCGAACGTGTGCACGGGTCCAAACCCAGACCCGAATGGGTACCCATCGGGTCTAGTCTCAGCTCAACAGAGAGGGGATGGAAGCCACAAACGTCGGGGTCTCGGGGAGGGAAGCCGCCGCCGTCGGGGAGGGAGGCCGCGCCACCGGGGCGAGGAGGCCGCACCGCCGTGCCGCCGTTGGGGAGGAGGCCGCCCGCCGTTGGGAGGAGGAGCCGTGGAGGCCGCACCGCCGTGGAAAGAGAGGAGAGGAGGGGAGGAAGGAAAGGAGGACCACCACTAGATCTGGCCTCCCCCCGGTCAGATCCTAGTGCCGTGGAAAAAGCGCGGGCGAAGCCGAGCTCGAGCGCCCTGCAACGGAGCGGGTGGGACAAGGATTGGAGGCGTGGATCGGGGAGGCGGCGGCGGAGAGCATGGCGGGCGTTCTTCCAGCATGCATAAGCGCCGCCGCTTGTGGGCTTCCACCATGGGCGTGGTATGCGCGGCGACCCCGCCACGCCCACGATGCCGACAAGCGCCAGCGCCGCCTCGCCATTGTCACTTGCGCAGCGCACCAAGAACTGCTGTGGGAGGAGGAGTGAGAGGGTAGGGGGAGGAGGAGAGGGGGAGGAGGAGGGGGCCATCGCCTCCAGCGGCGGCGGCGCTAGGGTTTGAGGTGGGCTCGGAGTAGGGAGGTGTGTCGCCTCCGATCCGCCTCCCAGGGATGACGCGAGGGCTTGAGTTAATAAATAATCTAAACTTAGAGTGAGACTTTAAAAAGAGAACTGCATTTGTGTGATAAACAGCAATTCAAACCGTAATAATCTAAAGACATAACTAAATACGTTTGTCGACTGCATTTGTGTGATAAGTAGCTATTCAAACCGTAATAAACTAGCTTTCTTTAGTTGAAAAGAGAAATTTAAATTCAACATCTTACTTAAGGTACGTACTCGTAAAAGGTTAAATTTTTCCTGTTGTTCATCCCTGTAATATATGGCAAAACATGCTATTTTCTACTCATTCGATTTCTTAATATATATATTTTTTGAATTAGCCAGTAGATCAATGTAAAACGGTTTAAGATAAGTAATTATCAATACAGTTTAATTATCAAATTCACTAAAATTACAATCTTATGAAATTTCTTTTCAAGGCAAATATTTTCATGTATCCAATCTAATAAAAAGTCCAAAAGATATTTATAACTATAGATTCAAAACTCTGATTTTGCACTTACTTCAACATGTATCGGCAATTTGAGGAACAATACAATTTATTTTAGTTACGTATAAAATTGTGAAACTATTGATTATTGAAGTATTTTTTACATGAACGTCAAGGAGAAAAGGAACACAGAATACCGGAGATAGAGAGCGGAGAGCCCCGGCCGGGCGCTGAGGCAGCTCCGGTCTTCGATCCAACCGGGAGAAACCGCGTTTTTTATCCATCGCCACCATCCCCGACATTCGCCGATTCTAACCCCTCCTCGTCGCCCCTCGCTCTCCTCCTTCGCGTTCAAAACCCACCTCCACCTCCTCCTCCCGGTCCAGTCTCCGCTTCCCCCTCCCCAGCTCGCCTTTCCTTTTTATATTCCTTCCTTCATTCCCCTCTCTCTCTCTCCCCCGAATCTCAATCCCCGCATGAATCTCTCCTCTAGTCCATGCCCTCCCGTCTTTCGTTCGCTTATGACGAAGCTCCCCGTGCTGCTGCTCCTGCTTCTGCTCTCGCCGTCGCTCGCCTCGGATAGTGCTAGCTCCAAGCTGAACTCGTCGTCCCTCTTGTATGGCATCGAGCTCCCGCCGTTCAACACCGCCGTCGCCGACACTGGCTGCGACGGCAAGCTCGTCGCCGAGGAGGCGGATGTGGAGCTGCCGGCGAGCCGGCCACCGTCGTCGCTGAAGCTGCATATGCATCGCCGCTCCGCCACCGACGCCGCCGTGGGCAGGGCGAAGGACGAGTCGTTCTTCGATTCGACCAAGAAAGACGCCGCCAGGATCGATGCGATGAGCAGGAGGGTGGCGCACGCCGCCGCCGGTGGCGCCGCGGCCGCGAGGGCGAGTTCGCCGCGGCGGGCGCTGTCGGAGCGGCTGGTGGCGACGGTGGAGTCGGGCGTGGCGATCGGGTCCGGGGAGTACTTGGTGGACGCGTACGTGGGCACGCCGCCGCGGCGGTTCCAGATGATCATGGACACCGGCAGCGACCTCAACTGGCTGCAGTGCGCGCCCTGCCGCGCCTGCTTCGAGCAGCGCGGCCCGGTGTTCGACCCCGCCTCCTCCTCCTCCTACCGCAACGTCTCCTGCGGCGACCGGCGCTGCGGCCTCGTCGCGCCGCCACCCGCGGCGCCCAGGGCGTGCCGCCGCCGGCAGGACCCCTGCCCGTACTACTACTGGTACGGTGACCAGTCGAACACCACCGGCGACCTCGCCGTGGAGTCGTTCACCGTCAACCTCACCTCCCCGGGCGCGTCCCGGCGCGTCGACGGCGTTGTGTTCGGGTGCGGCCACTGGAACCGCGGCCTCTTCCACGGCGCGGCGGGGCTCCTCGGCCTCGGTCGCGGCGCCCTCTCGTTCGCGTCCCAGCTGCGCGCCGTCTACGGCCACGCCTTCTCCTACTGCCTCGTCGAGCACGGCAGCGCCGCCGCCAGCAAGGTCGTGTTCGGCGACGACGACGCGCTGCTCGCGCACCCGCGGCTCAACTACACGGCGTTCGCGGCGACGCCGGCGGCGGACACATTCTACTACGTCAGCCTCAAGGGCGTGCTCGTCGGCGGCGAGATGCTCAACATCTCGCCGGACACATGGGGAGTGACCAGGGACGGCTCCGGCGGCGTCATCGTCGACTCCGGCACGACG
This sequence comes from Raddia guianensis, assembly GCA_036346415.1. Taxonomy (NCBI): domain Eukaryota; kingdom Viridiplantae; phylum Streptophyta; class Magnoliopsida; order Poales; family Poaceae; genus Raddia; species Raddia guianensis. The sequence goes on along the minus strand of CM070535.1, from coordinate 46,612,155 downwards.
CTGAGCTACTTCGCCGAGCCGGCTTACCGGGCGATCCGGCGGGCGTTCGTGGAGCGGATGGACGGCGCCTACCCTCGGATCGCGAGTTTCCCTGTGCTTGACCCCTGCTACAACGTCTCCGGCGTGGAGCGGGTGGAGGTGCCGGAGTTCGCCTTCGTGTTCGCCGACGGCGCCGTCTGGGACTTCCCGGCGGAGAACTACTTCATCCGGCTGGAGCCGGAGGGCGTGATGTGCCTCGCCGTCCTCGCCACGCCGCGCTCCTCGCTCACCATCATCGGCAACTACCAGCAGCAGAACTTCCACGTCCTCTACGACCTGCGCAACAACCGGCTTGGCTTCGCGCCGCGCCGCTGCGCCGAGGTGTAGCCGAGAGGACGACAATTACAAACCAAAGTCCTCATTTTGATTGATTCGCGTCACGTAGGTGGCTGGCTAATTGGGTGTAGAAATTTTGGTTTGGTGCCAGGCGTTGAACTGTTGGTATCTCTGAAACGGAGATTTTTCAGCAGCTAGGGGAATGTTGTCTGATGTATACAGTTTTTTGGTTTAAATTTTTTGTTCTTTTGCAAGTTTTTTAGCTCAAAAGAAAGATTTTTAGGTTTGTTTTGGTGTTGATAGACAGTAGCGTCAGGATTGTGACATAATCGATTCTGTCCAGCCCTGTGGTTAACCCTTTCCGGGGGAAATTAGTATACTGTAATCAAAAGAATATTTGCCCCAAGTTTCTTATGACGTTCCATCGCTGCAACGCGACCAGTCAGAGTAGTTAAGTCTCCGTGGCGTTACTGTGCTATATAAGGTCAACTGTGACCGGGCGACCGGCGCAATCAACAGTACAAACGATCTGCTGCGCAGTCAAACGACTGAAATAAAAAGCTATGCGGCGATCGTTCCGAACCACCAGGTTTCCGTGATTTTTCCTTCCTGTTTCCTTCCCAAGCTTTATGTCATCCGAGATTCTGAATTCTGAAGAATGGATAAGATTTTTCTGTTGTTGAGAACATGCGAGAAAAATACGAGCTAGGCTGTGTCAAACAGGATTTTTAAAACCAAGGTTGGACGCTATAGGATTTGTCTTAGGAAAAGGCTACAGGCCGCCCGTCCGACGCATTTGGACGTGCGCGAGCCAAGTGGGCTTCGTGAATAGCCAGGCTCAGGCGACGCATGCAACGAGTACACAATGGCGAGAAAAATCAGCACGTAGGGCAGGAAAAATCAGTGACGCAAGCTGACGTCAGCAAGATTCTGTTTTATATTTTTCTTTGGGTGGCCATAAATTTTAATTGAATACTCTAATGCATCAACCGTTTGCACCAACTTTTATCACAACCTCGACTTCACCGGGATCTACCCATGATCCATTGCTAGTCTCAGAGATCAATACTAGCAACTCATGAGTGACTTGGGTCGAGCATCAGAACACAATTATCATAACTAAAAAAATATTATAACAAGTGTAAAAGTAATTGTACCACAGCTACTTATTAAATAGTTTTCATAACTCCATATAGTAATAATATTCAGAGTAGCGGAAATCCAAATGATATGCAAAAATAAACATGACGATGCTCTCTAATCCAACCCTTGAGACGATAGCTAGTCCTCAGCGAAGTCTGGCACAAAATCCTCATCCTGCGGACAGACCAAAACCGAGTCTTCTCTTGAACAAATATATCCGTGGTTTGTATAGTGAGTACACGGCTACCCAGTAAGAATCCTTATATATGCATGCACGGGTATAACAAGAATAGGATGGTTAATTTGCATAAACACCTATTCTAGACAATATTAATTAAAGTGTTGTGAAATCATTTGTTGAACAATTAATAAGATGAATAGATTTCCAAGATAACAAACAGAGCTCGGCTTCGAAAGCCCCTTTGCAAAACTGCACAAGCCTCGAATACTCAAAACCAAAACCAACCTATCAGATTATTATTAAACACATGAGACTACCATGTACGACCTTCCTCCCCTCCCATGACCATGGGAACGGCTATCATGATAGTTTTAACTCTACAGAGTGTAGCTGTCGACTGGTGACTAATTGGGGGTCACCGCCGGCAATGGCTTTGTACGAGGGGACGCTAATCAAGAACTAAATCAAATGGTAACATAAGACAAGGATGTATACAGGTTCAGGCTCTCAACGGAGGTGGTAACACCCTACTTCCTGTGTTCTGGGATTATATGGTGGATCAAGATGCGGGATGCAAGATGATGCCGTGCACTGTGTATGATTCTAGGTCTCATGCCGATGGCTTTTACCCCCTCCCCTTATATAGTCCATGGGGGGATAAAGTTACAGGATTGTGCGTGATACACGATAACCAATTCTGTTATGCTGTTACATGTCATGTATGCGCTAATCTGCTAATTACATGGAGATAGATTATATCCTCAAAAACTTCCTTGGAACTCAAGGCATGTGTCGACGGTTGGGATATTGACCCAAGTTAACTAAGGTTCTTCAAGAGTGAGATAGGAGACACGCCAAACAGAGCGAACGACAGCGAGCAGAGAGACAGAGGTTTTTATCCTAGTTCAGGCCTCTCGGGAGAGATAATGGCCCTACGTCCAGCCTTTCTTATATATCAGAGATGAATACAAGAGATGGCTCGGCGAAACGAACAAGTCTCGACGAGATTATGGTGTACAAGTACGACAATGCGAAGGTTAGATGCGCTATCAGATGCTAAGACGTAAACTCGATACCAGATGTCCCCTAAACACCGTAGGGGCATGGTTTATATAGTGTAGAGAAAACAGACCTACCGAGGGAATATCGGGCCGGGCTAACAACGAGATCGTAACGAACTCGACGTGCCAAATACATCCCGAGATAGATAAGGCATACTCCGATTCTTGGGGGATCACGACTCCTAATCCAATCCGGGAAACCAACGTCCGGGTCTTCATGTAGCCGTGTAAAACTCTTGTTCGAGACGGACTCAAACAGGAAGTCTTGGCCGTTACGCACCATGCCAGTCAGGAAGCTGTTCGGCAGGATGCACATGGGCCAAATAGAACCTTCTAGGGAGCTAGGCCCTAGTAGGCTGTTCGAATGGGCCGTCAGGGAGTGGGCCATGGCAATGGGCCGTGATTTTATCCCCGACAGTTAGCCCTCGAGACTCAAGTGGAATAACTCACTAGAGTGGGGTCTTCCTCTTGAAACTCAAAGTCAAGAAGAGGAAAATTATGCTGGCACAAGGGCGAACAACAAATGACCGAACCGGTTATGGTTCCACCAAACAGGACCTGTCCGGGATCGAACACACCCGATCAGTGCCGAGCAACTCTGTTGCGCCGAACAGGAAAATGCATCCATCCGAGCAGAGTACCCAGCCCTCAGCGCGGACGCTGGAAAAAGTAGCCGTTGGCAGATCTCAACGGTAACTTCCGCTGCGCTGTGAAAACAGCCGACCGTTTTTACCTAGCCGTTGCGGTAAAAAACTAGCCGTTTTGTGGCAAAAAACCGTTGTAAGGCTACTGATCCGGGCCTATAAAAGCTCCAAAGCCGTCCGCGGCTAGCCACTTCTGCTCTCACGCCTTTCCTTTCCAAGCCCTAATTCCAACCGCGCCCAGCACCAAAGAGCCAAACTCCACCCTCAACCCTGCTCTTCCAGCCCTGGAAACCGCTATGGCCAAGTTCGCTGGCATTAGCATGACCGAGAAGGACCTGAAGGTCTGGAAAGAGGAGAGCCACATCGACGCTGGCAGCTGAAGGCTGCCCTGGGAGGAGGAAACTCCGGAGCCGCTGGAGGGAGAGTTTGTCAACTTTGAACAGTTCGCACTGTTCGGGTTGAGGTCTCCCGAGTGCGACTTCGTCGAGGCTTTCTTCAACATCAGCGGATTGGAGGTGGCGAACCTCAATCCAAATTCGATCCTCCAGATGGCCGTCTTTGCACACCTGTGCGAGGGTTATCTGGGAGTTGATCCATCGGTGGGGCTGTTCCTCCACTATTACACAGTGACGAGGAGCAGCTCCGTCGCTTCGGCGCTCGGGTGCTATTACCTCAAGCTCCGGGCCACCATCGACGACGCGCCGTAACCCTGTCCACCGCTGCTCGACTCAATGGGCGCGTGGTGGATGAGGTGGTTCTACACCAAGCGGAGCGACGACAGCAAGCTTATCTTCACCGGGCAAGCTCCGGCGAAGGGGATACCAATGCCTCAGCCGGAGCTGTCTGATGAGGACTGGTACCTGACGCGGAAGATAGCCTCGCTCGTGGGCCTCGAGCTCACGGGCAGGGAGATCATCCGCGACTTCACGGCGAACAGGATCCGTCCGCTGCGGAGGCGGTCCTACCCCTTCTACAAGATAGAAGGATGGGAAGACATCACAAGGGAGAGCATGGGTAAGTGCCTTTAAGACTCAACCTCTATTCGATGCTTTCATCCGAGCAGTCTTGAACGCTTTATTCGTTTCAGCAGAGCAACCGATCAAGCATGGGTCACCGGCGGTGTAGACTCCATGCTCAAGGCATGAAGAAGGACAGCGAGGTCACCGCAAGGTGGCCTATACATGTCCTCATAGCGTGCTCGCCCGCACACCGAGGTAACACACCTTTACCCCTTGGTTTCGCAAGACTTGCACGGCTAGTTATGCTAACGTTCGCTTCTCAAATGAACAGGAGGACCAGCTGATCCTTGGAGGGATCGTGGAGGAACTCTCTAGATCCGAAAAGGAGAAAGCGAGAAAGGGCAAGGCCAAGGCGGCCACGAAGCCCAAGGTGGTGGCTGAGCCGACGCGGAGCTCATCATACCACGGCTGCCGCGACCATCGAAGAAGCCTCTGGCGGCGTGGCGCACCGAAAGGCTAAGCAAGTCTTGCCAGCCAAGCGGGAAGCGACCAAGCCCCTCCTTCCTCAGCGAGCAAAGCGATGAAGAGGTAAGGACCATGACACTCTGGCTTAAGCGCTATGCGCAGGCTTACCCAAGCCATATGGCATGGCTGCAACAGGTCGCCGAACATAGGAGGCTTGAAGAGGAAGTCGCGCGCAAGGAAAGGCTTCTTGCGTTGCGCGAGAAGAGCGCTCAGCTCAGCAGGGAGCTGAGCTCGTCGCCACGAGCATCCGGAGGCCAAGGCGAACAAGAAGCTAAAGAGCCCCCGAGGAAAAGACGGAAAGTTTTGACGACAAAGAGGAAGATCAAGCTCTCCACGACAGGTATGTATAAACGAATCTTACGACCTTACAACTTACCCGGCCGCGTAGGACTTAACTCAGCCCTCTCTAAACCAGCTACCCAGGAGGAGATTGCCACGGACAACGTGGACGCGGTGATCGAGCAGTCCTTGCTGCCCGAGCACCTGCACGGTGCGTCGAGGGTAGTGCGGTTAGCCAGCCTCAAGGACTAGCTGGCAGCGTGGAGCCTGCTCCCGCCCGGCTCCGGCGAGCCGCTCGACGTGCTAAAAGGCGCGGTGGAGCGACTGGAGGCGGCGCACGGCGCCACGGATAGCGGGGCCAAGGCGTTGGCTCCGCAAGCTGCTCGAGGTGGGATTGAGCAGGCGGTCCTACCGAGCACTTCGTCGCAGGGGCAGCCCGTCCCTATGGCGACGGAGGTCATTGGCGAGCAGGGTGAAGGCCCCACAGCCAAGGAGGAAGTGAAAAGCCACGAGCAGAAGGTACAAGCTCCCCCGCCAGTGGAGGCACCGGCGTCGCCCAGAGGAGCGGCACCGATTTCGCCCAAATACGAATGGGCGGAAGAAGAAGAGGAGAGGCAAGAGCGCGGGGGTGATAGCTCACCCGTCGCGACTGCCCCGAGGCGAGCGCGTGCCCGCACGGGAAGGACGAAGCGGAGAGATCGTTGCGCAGGCCTTATCCCGCATGGGCGAGGCTTCGTGACCCATGGTCTCGAAGATCGCCTGCGCCGGAGTCTGAAGCGCCGGCTCGGAAAGGTAATCCTCGAAACCAAAACTTTGTCTGCTCGGGCTAAAACTGTCCAAGGCTTAATTTGGTCTTCTCTCTTTCAGTTCGTCGAGGGCACCATGGAGGACCTCGTGGAGGGCGTTACCGTGGAGCGCGCCGCCATTATAGCGGGCTTCCAGGGGCATCTCCGGACGAGGGGACTCGAGGGAGAGCCCTCTGCACCAGCTCGAAGCCGGAGCCGGTTGAAGGCAAAGGTGAGAAAGCTCAAGGCCCAGCTGACTAAGGAGAGGCAATCCTCCGGGGCTCTCCGTGAAGAGGCCGAGGAGCTTCGCGCGCAGGTCGCGGGGGCGGACGTCGCGCAGGATTGAACTTTACATGGCAGCCCAAGAGACTTGGACGAACAAAGGCACGAGGTTTGACAAAAAGCGCGAAGCTAAGCAAATACACGAAAGACCTACACAAAGAACTTACGAAGCTGGTCGATGTTCCAAGTGCTGGTCAGCTCTCTCCCGTTCTCTATTGTCAGGCGAACAGCCCCCGGGCGAGCAGATGAAACGACCGTGAACGGGCCCTCCCAACGGGGAGTTAGCTTGTTGGCATTGGACAGTTTCTGGACACGGCGCAGAACGAGGTCGCCCGCCTTCAAAGCCCTTGGTCGAATCGACTTGGCGGCGTTTGCGAAGAGCTTCTTTGGTAGCGCCATTCGACTTCCATGCCCGATAGCGTGTGCCTTCGAGGAGATCGAGATCGAGTAAGCGCTCTTGCTCGTCATCAACCAAGTTGACCGAGCTCGTGCGAGGCGAGCCGAGTACTATTTCGGCGGGCAGGATGGCTTCTGCACCGTAGACCAATTGGAAAGGAGTTTTCCCAGTTGCCCGGTTGGCCGTGGTGCGGACTGCCCAGAGGACGGAAGGAACTTCGTCAACCCAGGCCTTGTTGTGCTCGCAGAGTGCCGCGAACACGCGCCGTTTGATACCCCGGACGATCTATCCGTTAGCTCGTTCGACTGCTCCATTGCTCTGTGGATATGCCATAGAGGCGAAGCAGACCTTGGTGCCCAGCTGTTCGCAGTATTCCTGGAATAGCTCGCTTCGGAACTGGGCACCGTTATCGGTGATCAGCTTATGGGGGATCCCAAAGCGCGTGACCACGTTGCTTTTGAAGAAGCGCACAGCCGTTTTGGCGTGAAGAGATGACACAGGCTCTGCTTCAATCCACTTTGTAAAAGTGTCGATGGCGACGAGCAAGTGTGTGTAGCCCTTGTACCCCTTAGGGAACGGGCCGAGCAGATCCAGACCCCATGTAGAGAAAGGCCAAGATGGGGGGATTGTTTGGAGCTCTTGGGCGGGCTTATGTGCCTTCCGGGCTTGAAATTGGCAAGCCTTGCACTTAGTCACTATGTCCCGGGCATCCTGTAACGCTGTAGGCCAGTAATAGCTCATGCGAAACGCTTTGCCGACCAGAGTTCTGAAGGAGGCGTGATTGCCACAGGCGCCCTCGTGTATGTCCCTAAGAAGGAACAAACCCTCCTGTTGAGAGATGCACTTGGAGAGGACTCCTAGAGCACCTTGACGGTAAAGGATGCCGTCCACAAGCTTGTATGGACTAGCACGCCTTATAAGCCGAACGCTTCGGCCGTCTTGAGCGCAGGTCCCATCGCTAGGTACCGGACAAATGGCGTTGTCCGGCTCGCGCACTGCTTCGCCGATGACGGAGACAAGACCACTGCCTCAATTGCCTCGCCCGGAGACGTGATTGAGGGCTTGTAAAGGTGCTCGACGAGCACCGCGGAAGCAGTGTTCGCGTGGGGATCCAAACTTGACACCTGGTCGGCCAAGAAGTTGTCCTTCCCGGCACGAAGAGCACCTCGAAAAATCGAAAGTGCCGCTCCAACTTCCTCACTTCAACCAGGTATCGCGCCATTGAGTCATTGCAGCACTGATACTCCTTGTTCACCTGATTGATGACCAGCTGTGAATCTCCCTTCACAGTGAGCCGTTGGACGCCGAGCGACTTGCACGCTCTTAGTCCCGCGAGGAGTGCCTCGTACTCCACAGCGTTGTTAGTCGCCGCAAAGTGTAGTTGGATAGAATACTGGAGTTGCTCTCCTTGAGGGGAGATGAGAACAAAACTAGCCCCCGAGTTTCCAGTGCGTAAGCCATAAAAAAACATGGTCCAAGAGGGTTCATCAGGTTGCTCGGGAGCTTCCTGAGATTTGGGCGGGCAGGTCCATTCAGCGACAAAGTCAGCCAAGACCTGGGACTTAATAGCAGTTCGGGCAGCAAGCAGAATATCGAATTCTGCTAATTCCATTGCCCATTTAGCTATACGTCCGTCGGCTTCCTTGTTCCTTAGGATTTCTCCAAGAGGGAATTTGGTTGGGACCAGTATTTGATGCGCCTGAAAATAGTGGCGAAGTTTTCTGGAGGACATGAGCAAGGCGTAGAGCAACTTCTGGACCTCAGGGTAACACTCCTTTGATCTGTGAAGTACCTCGCTCACGTAATAGATTGGCCGCTGGATGCCTTCCCTTTCCACCGCCAAGACCCGCCACCGCTTGAGGCATCTGACCAAGATAGAGCAAGAGTTGTTCGCCAGATCGCTGGGTGGTCAAGACAGTGGGTTGGACGGTATTGCTTTAGATCTTGGAAAGATCGATCGACTTCCTCTGTCCCACTGAAACCATTGTGCTTTGCGCAGGCCTTAAAGAAGGGCAGCCCACGTTCGCCTCGACGGAAAATAAACCCGCCAGAGCGACCATCCATCCCGCGAGGCTCAACTTTCTTGACGGTAGTTGGAGCTGCATGTTTTCAATGGCCTCGATTTTTTCGGGGTTGACAGAGATGCCTTGCTAACCAATTACATAACCGAGCAACATTCCAGATCGAACACCAAAGGTACACTTCTCTGGATTTAACTTTATTCGATGCCTGTTGAGATGTCGAAAAGTCTCGGTCAGGTCTTTTACATGATCTGGAGCATACTTGCTCTTTACATCTATGTCGTCGACATAGACCTCCAGGTTTCTTCCGCTTGCTCGGGAAAGTCTTCCATTAAGCGCAAACGTGGCACCAAAGATTTGTGCAGACCGAAAGACATGGTCGTAGCGAAAGTGCGAAGGGGTGATGAAGGCGATCTTCTCTTCATCCTCGGGAGATGCTTATTTGGTGATAACCGGAGTAAGCATCCAAAAACTCAGAGTGGGCATCCGCAATCGCATCGACCGGTGGTCTATGCGAGGCAGCAGGAAATTGTCCTTGGGACAAGCAGCATTCAGATCTGTGTGATCAACACACATCCTCCACTTGCCGCCTTTCTTCTTTACAATGACAGGGTTGGCAAGCCACTCGGTGTGATCAACCTCGCGGATGAAACCATGGCGCAGCGCTTGCAAGGCGATCTTTGATTATCCTCGCTGAAGTCCAAAAGCGCTAAGCTTCGCGAATCGGCTTTTTGTCCGCCGAACGCCGCTTTGTGCTCGATAACCTCACTTAGGACTCCGGGCATATCAGATGGTTCCCAGGCAAACACGTCTGCATTAGCTCGGAGGAAGGCAATGAGCTCGCTTTCCTATTTGGGGTCCAGATTGGCCCCCAGATGAACTGTCTTGGAGGAGTCATCCAGAGACAGCGGAACTTCCTTGGTCTCACCCCCTGGCTGAAGGGAGACCCTAGGGCGTGCAGACTTGGTCTGCGGAGCTTCGGGACCACGAGGTGGAAGCTGGTCGACCAGGGCGAGGGACTGCTCGTCACAATCGAGAGCGGCCTTATAGTTGCCCTTGACCGTGATCACACCGTTGGGACCCAGTATCTTCACGCAATGATTGGTGGGACACGGCCATGAACTTGCCAAGAGATGGACGGCCCAAGATCGCGTTATACGCGGAGGGGAAGTCGACCACGTCAAACGTGATCAACTCAGTCCAGATGTTGCTTGGACTGCCGAAGGTAACAGGCAGAACGTTCTGTCCCAACGGCCGAACAGCCTCTCCGGGAACAATGCCGTAGAAGGGCATCGCGACCTCTTTAAGCTTGGAACGATGGATTTGCATCTCGTCCAAGACCTTAGCAGAAAGCAAGTCCAAAGCGCTCCCGCCGTCGACCAGAACACGGCCAACTCTGGCGTTGCTGATGGTCGGAGCGACCACCAGTGGAAGCCGCTGAGGCTTGGTCATCCCAGTTGGGCAATCCTCCTGAGAGAAGGAGATGGGGACCTCGGTCCACTTCATTGATTCGGGCTGTGGTTTGCCCTTCTCAACGTTGTGGACCTCCCTAGCAGCTTCCTTGAGGCTGCGCCGAGAGGGGTAAGCCGAGGAGCCGCTGAAGATGACGGCGATATGGTTCACGGGCTCTTGATATTCGTCATCATCCTCCCGGTCATCATCATCGGTTTGGCGCTTGGCCTTACCGGCTTCACCTTTTTCGGGCAGGTTGGGCATTGGGCCCTTGCCGTTGTAGAAATCCTCGAGCTTGTCGTGATGACTACGGCGACTTGGTGAGCGGCGGCGACCACGGGCAGCTTGCTCGTGGACAGTGATCCTCCGACGGCGACGGCGGTCACGCGATCGATCGGATCGCTCATTGTCCGAATCCACCCGGACAGGCTCGCCGCGCTGTCCGGATGAAGCTTCACCAATAGATTTGAGGCATTCGGCCAGTTTCTCAAGGTGAGCAGCCACAGTATCGCCCACAAGGACGAGATTGTCCCGTGGCGGATCGATTCTGGCCGCCAGGCCTCGGAGCCGTTCAGCTACCTGCTCAATTGGTCCTGGGATCCCTGAGGCATCCGCGTCTTGCCCGATTGGAGTCTGGGCAAGCGGAGATTCCGCCCGGGCAGGCTGAACTTTTGCGGGGGTCTTGGCGTAGGTGCGCGAGGCTGATCGCGTCGCTGACGGTTGCGCTGATCACGGATCTGCGCGAAGGTTTGGTCGATGGATTCGTCAAAAGTGCGGCGAACAATATCTTGCTCGCGAGCAGATTGTGTGGTTCCATCTTGGTGCCGAGTGGAATTCACCCGCTCGATCTCTTCGGCCGCCGTGACCCGTGCAGGATCCCCCGAGGTCCCTGCACCAGCCATGTTGATGACGTGGTGGCCGTGCGTGTGTGCGCTAGACGGCATCATCACTGTGTCGCCACAGGAAGAATCAACCGACATAGCCCTGGAATCCGATAGATCTAAACCAGCGTAAAGATCGTCGGTTCCGTATTCATCGTCAATGACGGGCGCTCGACCAGAGACCATCTCCGGGGCGTATCCAGAGACCTCTGTCTCGGATACAGACATCGATCTAGGCTGATAAGATCGATTCGAGCTGGCAGGGGAAGAAACATCCTGCCCTTCTAAGTCGTAGTTCTCAGGGAGAATCTCCGTATTGCTGATGGAGTTCGACATGCTCGATCTGCGTATCCCCACGGACGGCGCCAACTGCCGACGGTTGGGATACTGACCCAAGTCAACTAAGGTTATTCAAGAGTGAGATAGGAGACACGACGAACAGAGCGAACGACAGCGAACAGGGAGACAGAGGTTTTTATCCTGGTTCAGGCCTCTTGGGAGAGATAATGGCCCTACGTCCAGCCTTTCTTATATATCAGAGATGAATACAAGAGGTGGCTCGGCGAGACGAACAAGTCTTGACGAGATTATGGTGTACAAGTGCGACAATGCGAAGGTTAGATCGCTTATCGATGCTAAGACGAACTTCGATGCGGATGCCCCTAAACACCGTAGGGGCATGGTTTATATAGTGTAGAGCAAACCGACCTACCGAGGGAATATCGGGCCGGGCTAACAACGAGATCGTAACGAATTCGACGTGCCAAATACATCCCGAGATAGATAATGCGTACTCCGATTATTGGGGATCACGACTCGTAATCCAATCCGGGAAACCAACGTCCGGGTCTTCACGTAGCCGTATAGAACTCTTGTTTGAGACGGACTCAAAAAGGAAGTCTTGGCCGTTACGCACCATGCCAGTCAGGAAGCTGTTCGGCAGGATGCACATGGCCCAAATAGAACCTTCTAGGGAGCTGGGCCCTAGTAGGCTGTTCGAATGGGCCGTCTGGTAGTGGGCCATGGCAATGGGCCGTGATTTTATCCCCGACAGCATGCATATCCCGAGTGGTCTTTATCCTCAGCCGGCCGACCTGGATCGCCCCCTATCTGCTCCTTTATGGGCCTTCTAGAGGATACCCGGGGCCCATATAGTCCACAGTAGCCCCCGAGTGCTTTATGATCGAGTCAGATGTTTGGCCGACTGGTTTTACCCATATCTCCTGTAATCTGAAAAGAGATTGTAAAGAACTCAAGAAATCTTAAGTATTTGTGTTAAAGCAATGCCTGGATTGGCAATACCAAACTCAGCTTACTTAGCCCATTGGGCGCATCGTCTCAAAAATGGATTCGGCTACTGGACACCCCACTCTTGCAATGCAAAAGCAGCAACCGGCCCGTTGTGGGGCGTGTCTTAAGCCACGCCATTACAACTTCTGTCTTGCTGCATGCCGTAATCTTAGCATTGCGAAGGATATCAGCATCAGGCGCCTGGCCTTAACTTGTAAGAACCAAAGACTCGGCCCAAAGATGGGCGACCTTTCACCAATGAATCTCGCTTGCCCTCGCTCGACGAGGTAGTGGTATTCGAATCTTTCTTTCTCCGCGACTTTGGCCTTCCCTGTTCTCCTTTCTTCCGAGGATTACTGCATTTTTACGGGATCGAGGTTTCACACTTGAACCCCAACTCCATCTTCCAGATTGCGATTTTCGTCCATGTCTGTGAGGCCTATTTGGGGATTGCTCCTCATTTCGACCTTTTCAGATTTCTTTTTCTTCTTAAGCCTTTTCCCAACAAGAACTCCCCCAAAGCCGGGTGTGCGCTGATTTCAATTATGGAAGGGCCCAAAACATTATCTCGATCTTCCTTTAAGAATCTCCAATAAGGGCTGACACTCGGAATGGTTCTCTGCGCCAATTCTCCTCCGGTTCTCCCTTCCTTCTCCGTGAGTGCCCCGATCCATCCTCTGGTCCTCTCTTCTACGATGACGAGGGAGGCCAAGTAGAGGAACTTCTTGTTCTTCTCCACAGCTAGAAGTTTGTTGGGGTGACCGGCATTGGGGTTGTTTGGAACTTCACCCCACCGTGTCCAAGCCCATAAAGGAGAGGGTGCATCTTGCCTTCGAGTACTCGGGGGCTCAAGATACCACTCGGGAGTCCAACGAAAACCTTTCGCAGAAGGAAATCATTAGCCGAATGGTCGAGCTTTTCACTCCGGGCTCGGAAATAGCTCGCGCAGATTGCCCAGCTCCGTACCATTTGGGGTACTTGCTGCCAACGGTATGGAGAAGATCCTCCTCAACTCAACCGCGGCCTTTTTGAATGCATTGCCGTAGCTAACGTAACCTGATACGCCGCAGGGGCGCGAAGCCTTCTTCTCCACCCCTCCGGTCCCAGAAGCTCCACATCCCAAGGAGGCACTGCGTAAGTGTCCTGCAGAGGGCTCAATTAGTGCTCCTCCGGCCAAGAAAGGCAAGGGGGTCACTTCAGGGGACTCAGACGAGGATGATGACGAGGACGATGTCCCGCTCCGGCCCCGCCGCCGCGCAGCTCCAAGGCCGTCTCCGGCTCAGGCCGAGCAGCCTTCAAGCCCTCCGTCTCCCCAGACAGCTGGCCCAACAACCGTGCCCGGAGGAGAGAAGCCTTCTGGTACTCGCTCGAGCGGTTCAGGCGTCCGATTCAGGATGAAGTATTTCCCATTTGCGACGCCGTACCTTCATAATTCGCGGAAATGCGTATCTTGATAGGCTTCTGGTCTCTTTCAGAAAACCAGTTGATGACGATGAGCCGCCAAGTTTGCATGGCAAGGAGATGCCAGCCTCGACGCCTTCAAAATCCGATAGCCATGCCAAGTCCCAATCTTCTGGGCACTCGGCTCAGCCGACCGCGCCTGGCCAAACTTCCGACCCATCTTCCACCGATAGCCAATCGTCGTCGGGGAAGGGGAAAGTCCCAGCTCCGGCTCCAGGGAGCTCAGAACCAGAGATCGAGGAGATTCCTCGCCCCTCCCCAAAGCTCACGTTCCACCCTTCTGATTGAAATGGAGGAAGGAGATGGAGGGCTACGAGGTCGACGACGGGCAGGAGGCCGAGGAGTGGGAGGTGCTGGACCAAGTGACTGCAATTCAAGCCAAGATATACGAGGTAAAACTCTTTCCCACTGCGAATCCTTACCTTGCAGAGGGAATCCCACTAATCTTCCTCCCTTCTCCACGCAGCGCATGAAAGAGAGGTTGAAGCAGAAGACCCGATGCTTGGAGAAAACGGTAGGCGAGCTGAAAACACGTGACGAGTTTGACAACGCGCTGTATGCCGTTAAGTCACAATACCGCGGCCGGATCGAAGAACTGCACCGCGAAGTCACCGAGCTCCGATTCCGCCACGTGGAAGAGTCCAACACTAACCGAGGTATAAACCCCTGTCTGTGCTAAATTTGTATAAAGAATGCTTCGTAAATAACAGTCTCGGATATTTGTCTTCAAATGTAGCTCTGGAGGCGAGGCAGATGGCCTTGGAGGACGAAGTCAGCCGAGCCAACTCTCTAGCTGAAAAATCGGCTAAAGAGCTGGAAGGTAACTTCCCCCTGGCTCTCCCTGACTCAGCCTCGTTGGGAGTCGACTAATGTGCCACACCCGACTGGTTTCGCAGAGCTTCGCCGCCGGACTTCGAAGGGGATAGCCCCAGTGCTTCAATGCCTTTACCTAGATGAAGAGCCGCCGAACGATCCCGACCTCCTGGTGGCCCATCTCGACACTCTCGTTGAGCAGATCAAGGCCTTCACTCGGGAGGCCGCGATAACATGTACCAGCCAAGGCCTCGCCATCGCGAAGTCAAACTTCACCCGCCTAGACTGCGAAGCAGTGAAAGACGGGTTTGCTTGTACGGAGGAGAAGGCCGCCGCTTTACTGGAAGAGGTTCGTCCGATTGCCGTCCAGATAGTAGAACAATTGGATTTGTAGATGTGTCTGTAATGGAAATACTTGGATGATCCCCAATACCGGTGATCCCGCTTATCCAAATAGTACGCTTTATCCTTTTTCATAAAACGCACCTGCCGACTGGTCCAGTCCCCAAGTGCCAGGAAGTAGCACTTGGCTTTCTTCCCATGCGACCGCGGAGTACCTAAACATTGCGGCTACGGACATAAAAGCGCCATTACTCAAGAATTTTCGTAACATCCGAATTTGATCAACACATGTAAAGAGAAAACAACTTTATTGATAAAATAGGGTGCGGTTGACTCCGCACACTATTTAATGTAGCCCCCGACTTACTGTTTGATCGTTTACGGCCAAGTAGCAAGTCAAAAGAAGGGAAACTAATTACATGCTGCTTGAATACAAAACTTTAAGAGTAAAAATAACGTAGCTGCTCGATGTTCCAGGTATTGGGCACTTCCGATCCATCTTCACGTTGCGGCCTGTAAGCCCCCGGGCGGGTCACCTCAGCGATCACGTAGGGGTCTTCCCAGAGTGGGGAGAGTTTATGCTCGTGCTTCTGGTTCCTTCGAAGGACCAGATCTCCCTTAGAGAATGCACGGCCCCGTATGTTGCGCTGATGGTAGCGACGCAGGCCCTGTTGGTACTTTGCCGACTGGATCATTGCTGCTTCCCTAGCTTCCTCGAGTCGGTCGAGGTTTTCACATCTTGCTTCATCTGACTGATTATCGTGGTAACCGGCAACCCAAGGGGACCGGAGGTTCAATTTAGTCGGGAGGACCACTTCTGAGCCATAGACTAGGAAAAAGGGTGTCTGCCCGATTGCTCGACTTGGGGTCGTTCTGAGCCCCCAGAGCATCGAAGGCAACTCCTTGACCCAGCGCGTAGCGTACGGCTTCAGGCGATCGAAGATTCGGGCTTTGAGCCCTTGTAGCACCAATCCGTTGGCGCGCTCAACCTGTCCGTTGCTTCGTGGGTGGGCCACCGAGGCGTAGCAAATCTTGATGCCCAGCTCCTCGCCCCAGTCTTGAAACTCGCTGCTTTTGAACTGAACGCCATTGTCGGTGATGATGTGATTAGGTACGCCGAAACGCACAACGATGTCCCGAAAGAACTCGCGTGCTTTGGCCGCCGTGATGACTGCAACCGCCTTGGCTTCAATCCACTTGGTAAACTTGTCGATGGCGACGAAGAGATGGGTAAACCCGCCTTGCGCTCGCTTGAGGGGGCCCACCATGTCTAGATTTCAGAAGGCGAAGGGCCAAGAGATCGGAATCGTCTGTAGATCTTGAGCCGGTATGTGAATTTGCCGTGCGAAAAACTGACACCCGTCACATCTGCGTACTATGTCTTCCGTGATCGCGGATCGCAGGTTGGTCGAAAAATCCTTGCCGATAGGCTTTGCCCACTGTCTTGCCGGGCAGCGTGGTTCCCGTGATTCTCCTAATGGATTTCGTTGAGTAGATCTCTGCCTTCTTGCTCGGATATGCAACGCCTTAGTACCCCGGAACTGCTTTTCCTGAAAAGCTCGTCCCCGACTACCTTGTAGCTTTTGCTTCGGCGTGTAATGCACTCGGCTAGGCTTCGATCCTCAGCCAGCTCATCCCGAAGAAGATAATCTAAGTAAGGCTGAGTCCACTTGGGAGTAACTGATAGTACCTCTGCATCGGGATCTGGCTGCTTCTCTCGATCTTCTCCCGGCGCAGGTGGTAGCTTGATGGACGGTGCGTGTAGCTCTTGGATGAAAACACCACTCGGGACCTGGGCCCGAGTGGATCCCATCCGTGCTAGCTCGTCTGCTACTTCGTTGTCGCGGTGGAGCACGTGCGTAAGCTCCAGACCGTCGAACTTGTCCTCTAATTTTCGCACCTCCTGACAGTAGTCCGCCATACTGTCGCCAATGCAAGACCACTCTTTTTGAACTTGATTGACCATGAGTTGGGAATCCCCGCGTACCATTAACCGCCTGACACCAAGCGATATAGCGACGCGTAGCCCGTGGATGAGTGCCTTGTACTCTGCGGCGTTGTTGCTGATGGGAAACAATATCCGGAGGACGTAGCGCAGCTTCTCTCCAGTCGGCGATATGAGCAAGATCCCAGCCCCCGCGCCGCTGAGTATGAGGGAACCATCAAAGTACATTGTCCAGTACTCGAGATTCTCCTTTGCTGCTGGGGTTTGGGACTCTGTCCACTCGGCGACGAAGTCGGCCAACGCTTGAGATTTGATGGCCAATCGAGGCCTGAACTTTATTTCAAAGGCTCCAAGCTCGACTGCCCATTTGGCACTCCTCTCAGTGGCCTCCCGATTGTGGAGTATGTCTCCAAGCGGGAAAGAGGTGACCACCGAAATTTCATGCACTTGAAAATAATGCTTAAGCTTCCGCGTGTAAGTAATACAGCGTATAGAAGCTTTTGAACTTGTGGGTACCTTGTTTTAAAGTCGCCCAATACCTCGCTTATGAAGTAGACCGGGCGTTGTACCTTCTGGAGGGAGCCCTCTTCATCTCGCTCCACCACCAAAGCGCTGCTGATGACGTGAGTCGTTGCACCGATGTAGAGCAAGAGGGGCTCCTGGGGCATGGGAGGGACCAACACCGGAGGCGTGGTGAGGAACCTCTTTAGATCTTCAAAGGCGTGTTGTGCTTCCGCCGTCTAATCGAAAATCGTCTTGTCGGCCGTAATAGCCTAAAAGAAAGGCATGCCTCGCTCCCGAAGTCGGAAGCGAATCGGTGAGTGCCACGATGCATCGGTGTGGGCTACGACATCCTTTTGATTGGTCGGGGCTTCATCTTGATGATGGCGCCGACCTTCTCGATTTGCCCGATCCTCGGTTGGAGATGATAAATCCGAGTAGTTTACCGACGGAACCCCAAAACGCACTTCTCGATTTAGCTTCATCCGAAATGCCCTTAGGCTCTCGAATGTCTCGGTCGGATCCGTTATGAGATCCCATCGGATTTGGTTTTTATGGCGACGTCGTCGACATATGCCTCCACGTTCGCGGCCCGAGCTCGGTGTGAAAACACATTTGTATAGTGCGCCGATAAGTTGCGCCAGCGTTTTTTAACCCAAATGGCATTGTGATATAGCAGAAGGCACCAAAAGGCGTAATAAACGACGTCTTGATGCAATCGTCCTCCTTCAGACTGATCTGGTGATAGCCTGAGTAGGCGTCCAGAAAACTCAAGAGCTCGCACCCGGTGGTGGAATCCACCACTTGATCGATGCGGGGGAGCCCAAAAGGATCCTTGGGACACGCTTTGTTGAGGTCCGTATAGTCGACACACATCCGCCATGTCTTGTTTTTCTTCTGCACTAGGACCGGATCGGCAAGCCACTCAAGGTGATACACCTCTTTGATAAACCGAGCGGCTAAGAATTTGGTGATTTCACTCCGTATGGCGTCTGAAAGAGGATCCTAAGGCCTGGGGGGAGGGGGGGGGGGTGAATAGGCAATTTTAGAACTTTTTCGGTTATTCGTTGATTAGGCATCAAATTAATAGTGACCCAATCCTAGTTTCAAGTTTCATGTAAGCGGAAGCGATAAATAAATGAATTGATAAACTAAGACATGACATCACAATTCATCACAAGCAATGCAACGGAAGTAAGTGCAGAAAGTAAATAAGAGAGAGCGACACGGAATTTGTTTCACCGGTTGAACAGAACTCCTACTCTCCGTTGAGGCTACCCCTTGCGCACAAGGACCGGCTCGCTCTCAAGCCTAACGCCTCACTTACTCCCCGGTAGTCGTTCCGCCACTCCGGCGAGGTGGACTCCGTCACCCGTACACCGACTCGAGAATAGCCACACGCCAAGGCCTACTCCCAAGCCCACGCCTCCACGAAGGATGCCGTCTTCAAAAGTAACAAGCCCGAAACGCCCCGATCATGCCGGATCGAAGGACTTCAATGAAGCTCGGTGTTGGGGTTTAGTGATTTGTGGCTTTGGATGATTTGTGGGTGGAGGAATGGCTCTACTTCACCTAATTGATGAGCAATAAGTGTGGTAGGTGCAGAGAGCAGCGAAACCTCAAAGAAGCCAGCCACTAGGCAAGTATTTATGGCCCCTGGAGCAAACTAGCCGTTGCCCCCCGGAAAGGGACAAAAAGACTAGCCGTTTGCCTCTACCGGACGCCGTCCGAGGGCACCGGACGTCGTCCGACAGAGCCTACTGCTCATAAAAAACAACTTATCGGACGCCGTCCGGTCCCCACCGGACGCCGTCCGACAGCAAGGAATGCACATGAGTTTAGTTTATCGGACGCTAGCCGCTTTGCTTCCCGCACGCCGTCCGATCGCGAAGGGACACAAAATTTAACCTTATCGGACGCCCGTCCCAGAACGATCGGACGCCGTCCGACGAGAGCACTGTTTCGGTTTTGCACGTTTGACGCCGCCCCATTGTTCGAGCACGCCATCCGACAGAGAGTATTTTTCTGATAAAAAGCTTGAGTGTGTGTGGGAAAGTTTGGGGGGTTTCTTTCCCTCTAGATATCTCACAAGAAAATATTTGGGTATTTTTAGAAGAGGTGGATTATGGAAACCGATTTTTTCGAGAGGTCGCAAAGATCCGACATAGTCCGAGTGATTCAAACCCCTTTTGAAATCCGACAAAAACAAAAAATAAAGCCTAACTACTCCTAATCTATACGTGACCTCATCTCTCGCCCGGTCACGCACTTGGAGCTTCGGAGCAGCTCACAAATTTGTCGACGCTTCAAATTAGGGTTTTACAAGACGCCGAGTCTTCGCTAGGGTTCCGAGAAATCCAAAAACCCCCTAACACTTAATATTAATTATTTTGACATCAATGCCACTAATAAAAATTAGGGCTCAACGATGCTCACAATCTCCCCCTTTGTGGCACTTGATGGCAACCCAAGAGAGAATAAAAATTTGAGCTGCAAAAGGGTTTGTGCAATAAAAGTATGCGAGCAATTTCAAAACTAAAACAACCACAATTCGACCACAAGAATGTGCATACAAGAGAAGCTCCCCCTAAATCCATGCATAAATTTAAGACGACAAGCCAACAAGGTTCAAATTTTATAAAGCATACCAGAGTAACAAACACAAATCAAAAGAGTATCGAGGCAATAAATAGAATTACAGGAAAAACAGGACCTCGATCTCACTACCCCTTGCTAACCCATGCTACCCTCTCTAACTTCTCCTCCTTTGTCACCAAGTGACACAAAATGGAAAAGCTCCTGGCCAGTCTACTCTTCTTGATCTTGATCCATGTCGTCGCCTCCGTCATGACCATGGCCACCTGAAGACAAACCCTTCCCTCTGCGACGCTTGTACGTAGATAGATGAACTGCAGAGGGTACCGACCGAGGAGAAGATTGATCATCAAAGAGCCGGATCGGTTAAGGATTTGGCAAAGAAAAGTTTAGATGAGGACACATCTCTCCACCAGTAAAAAAGATCTTACCGGGAGGAGGATGCTGAGCTCGAGCACCAGGAGGAGGGAAAGGCTGTGGTGGTGGCACATAAGCAGAGCGAGCCCGGAGGAGGATATACCCAAGGATGAACCGGTCTTTGGGTAGGCGGTTAGGGAACACCGACGCCGTCGAGGGCCCGATAGGCTGCGTGGGCATGAGAATACCATGAGTACGGATTGGCCCCTTCTGAAACTGCATGAACATCGCACCCATATACTGCAGAGAAGATTTAAATTCTGCAAATTCATCACTCAGGTACGTCGCTGCCCCGCCAATTCATTCATCTTCTCCGGGTGGTCATGAGCTCTTCTTTCATCTCAAGACGCAGACCCTCATCTCACCTATCAAAGAGTCATACCAAGGAGGAGCAACAAGAAGAACCCGCACTGTGACACTGGCGCAAATGGTCAGACCGGAGCAGCAGGAGCAAAAGTAGGGCCGTCTTTGGAGGAGGAGCATCATCACCTACACGGTCCAACCTGGGTTTGCTGCCGAGTGTGTTCAGAAAGATCTTCATTTGATGCTTCTTGATCTTACAATCCCAACTCCTTGCCTCATCCTCACAAACCCGCTGTGTCCAAGAGAGTAACAGGCCAATATATGGTGCAAGAGGAAGTGGCCTATTAACCTCTCTGAAAATGGCGTCATCAAGTTCTCCCAGAACAGTAGCTCCAATGTTAATCGGTCTGCCTGTTAGAAGATATAGCTGTCAGTGTAATAAATGCCGGGGTACGAAGAGTCCTGAGAAGATCAGGCGGGCCCCACTCGTCAGCGCGGCGACTGTGCCCCGCGCTGGCGAGCCCCTCGCAGGCCGGGCGAGGGCCCCACACGCCAAAGGGCGACTGCACCCAAACCAGGTGGGCGATCCCCTCGGCGGTCGCGGGCCCCACGTGTCGCGAAGCGACCAGTTCCCAATGGGTGGGCGAGGGCCCCACACGATGCAAAGGCCAGCCCCTCGGCGTCAGCGGGCCCCACACGCCAAAGCGGGCGACCATCTCCCAACAGGCGGGCGAGCCCTCGGCGTGTCAGCGGGCCGCCACACGTTTGGCGAGCGATCGAGCCCTCAAGGCTGGCGAGCCCTCGAAGACCAAAGTAGGGCCTTACACACGCCGCGGCGACTGAGCCCCAACAGGATGGGCGAGCCCGTCAGCCGCTGGTGAGGGCCCCACGCGTGCAAGCGGGCCCGCGTGGTGGAGCGCTCCGTAATGAGTCTTCGGGCGGTTTCGCCGCGAAGGATGAACGCATTCAATGCGACATTACGCGCGGATAGATGATGATGAGATGATTACCGCCATGCGAGGACCTCGCAGTTCGACCAACCGTCGCCGTGGCGTAGTGGAATTGACCGCGAGAGAGTTTGCCATCATCAAGCTTCGCCGCCAAGATCCGGCGGGAGCAAGCCGGGCTCTACCCGCTCATTCGCCGAGCGCTCAGGTCGAGGCCACTTGCGCTGCACGCGGGGCGGCGCCGCGCGCGCAAGAGCAAAGACGTTTTCGCTCTCCGCCGTGGTCCCTCATGTCTTATCGGTGTACTGCATCGAGAGTATCGTATTGTTTAACCCCACGTGCTTCTCTCCGCCACCGAGGCTTGTTTAAAAAGGGCGGAGAGAGATGAGAGGAGGTTCAAGCATTTCAGTAACCACATTCCATACAACCGTAACTCTAAAAAGAGCTAAGGCTCGGCAGAGTAGGACTATTACCGCAAGGGGTCCGAACACGGGTAAACCTCGTGTGTTGCTCTTTGCCGCCCCACGCCGAATCGAATCGAGCTCGGGTCGATCGGCACGCGTGATAGAAATCGATAGGTGTAATCCGCGGCGGTTGAGCGGAGAGCACGCCGTCGGTGAAAGCAGCTGTAGGGGGCGCTAGCACCGGTCGAGTTCTTCGCCTTTTTTTCAGCGGTGATGGCGGATCAACATGCGATCCGCGATGGGGTCGAGGCGGCGCGCGACGCGTCTTGTGGCGTTGGCAGCGGCAATTGCGGTGGATCAGCGGGCGGCCGCCCCGCTTTAGCTAGGGCGGCCCGGCCTTGAGTTTGCATTCCGGCACAAAACCTCCATGCGGCCAAGGCCCTGCTGGACAACCCCACGGTTCCGGTGACTCCGGACTCTCCGCGGCGCCGGGCTGGCGCTTTAGCCCTTACGTGGATGCCGCCTTGGCGGTGGTACGAGTCGCGAAGCGCGGGAACGGTGTTTCGCCTCCTCCGCTCTTTGCCTCCGCTTCCTCCCACGGATCTCTGGCGTGAGGGAGCCGAGCGAACGGCGAGGCAAGGCGACTCTACGGGGTTTGACGAGCGGGCGTCTCGCGGGCGAGATCTCGATCCCACAGAGGACCGCCATCGTAACGGAGAAGACTTGCGCCGACAAGCTCCGGCAGCGGCACGACCGAAGTCTTGCGACAGCCGCGTAGCGCTGCCGCCGTGGGGACCAGGGGGTTCTCGCGACGCAGCTGCCTCCGCCGAAGGCGGCGCATCTTGACGCCGTCCGGACGGCGAACGCGGCGGGATGGAGTCGCATCCGGGCAGGAGGCTCAGTGGTCGGCCGCGCTTTTTGAAGGAGTCTGGCTGCGCGTCAAATGGCGAAGAGGTTTGACCGGCCCCCATCGAAATCGACGGCTCCTGCAACACAGCGAGTTTTTGCGAGATCTACACTCACGGTGATGCTGCCATTGGAGGTCGGGAAGGTTACTGCACTACTACTTGATCCTCACCAGCCAAGGAGCCAGCCGTGGCTCATGAACCTCCCCGAAGTCGGTGGGGTCGTGGAAGGAGCTTTCGAGCTCTTCATCACCAACTTCTAGGGCACCTTCAAGCAGCCGGAGTTGAAGACGATCTCACAATGTGGATCGGAAGAAGGGAGAGTCGTCTTGTGACTACATCCGGCGCTCAATCGATTCATAACACCATCCCCGACATCTCCGTCTGACGCCGATTATCATAGCCTTCGTGAGAGGCGCCCGAGACCCGGGGTTAAGGAAGATGGCCACCCGCAAGATCAAGGCGACGGAAGAACTCTTCACCTCAGCCCAAGTGTGCCACTGCGGCGGAGGCTACGCTTCCGCCCGGCTGCATGGGCGAGGGAGCAGCTGGGGCACGAGTGGGGACCTCGAAACCCGGCAAGGACAAGAAAAAGCGTAAAGCGCCGAGACCGGACAGGTCACGGCCGCCGGCCTTAACAACGGCAACAACGACAGCAGAGATGGCGGCACGCCATGGCAGCCATGAGCGCCTAAAAAAAGAGGATAGCGCGGCCCGGCGGCAAAACAGTCCCAGAAATGGCCATGGCGATCGCCGTGTACAGCGGTATGACCTTGACATGACGACAACCGCCGCCCTCTGCAAGTGGAGCGGAGGGACTTCTGTCCCATTCACGCAACAATTCCACGACTTGGCCGACTGCCATGTCGTCGGCAAGAAGTCAGTGGACAAAGCGTGTCCACGAGCGGCGACAAGCGTCCGCGGCGGCAAAAGGCAAGAAGCGTCTTCGCAGCTTCCTTCAAGTGGAGGCGTGGTCGCCCGTCATCCAGGCGGATCGGCCACCTATCCGTCCACGCTAGCTTTAAGCGTGCGATGAGGAGTGTCTTGCCCGCGCGTCCCGTGTTAAGGTCGACAAGGTAGGCTGGCGTGGTCGAAGCAACCGTCGCGTTGATCGGCCGATCACCCACCAGCCACCGCCCGGCGGGGCATCTCCCGATCTTGGTTGCGCCCACGGTCCGGAATGTCAAGCTAAAGCGGTCTTGATCGGCGGGAGCTCTCTCAACCACCTCTCCGCCCGAGTCATCAAAGGCGCTCCAGATCAGCGATAGGAGCTTGACGGCGCTCCGTTCTTGACATCGCAGGGGCGGGAGTCCGTCCCTTTGGTAGCGTCGGCCTCCGGTGACGTTTGAAACTCCGACAACTTCCGCGGAGATGCTCGAAGTTCGAGGTGGCAAATTTCGACCTCCCTACTACGCCATACTAGGTCGGCCGACGCCAAGTTCATGGCGATGCCACTATCGTACAAGGTGGTGAAGATCCCTGGCAGTGGCCCCATTGTCTTAACGAGGTGGACCGCCCGAGCGCCCGGCTGCGACAAGGAGCGCTCGCTTTGGCGGGGCAATCGGCGCCGAAAGGTGAAGTTTTCGACTCAGGAGCTCCTCGGCGAACCGTGCCTCACCGGTTCGTCCTCGCGGAGGTTAAAGCGATCTCCACTGAGTGAGTCAGACCAGCGAAACCGTTCGGTGGCGCGCCTCTCTAAGGCCAAATAGGAAGGCGCTCGTCTCCTTCCTCGATCTAACAGCAGAGCGTGTTTGCATAGCAACCGTCCGACATGGCTGGGTCCCTAAGAGTGATTGAGCACAAGCTAGCAACGTTCCCCGTGCCGACCGGTTATCGCGAGAAGGTCGGAAGCGATCGGTGGAAGCGTCGAGGACGTTATCCGCGGGGAGGTGGACAAGCTTTTGAGGGCGGGAGTCGTTGGACGTCGCCCATCGAGGTGGCTCATGAACCCGTCCTCGTCAAGAAATCCAACGGGCGGTGGAGGATGTGCGTGGACTTCACCGACCTCAACAAGGCATGCCCGAAGGATCCGTACCCGCTGCCCCGCATCGACCTCATCGTCGACTCCACGGCGGGTGCGAGCAGCTGTGCTTTCCGGATGCGTACTCCGGGTACCACCAGATTAGCATGGCCGAAGAAGATGAAGACAAGACCGTCTTCGTGGCGCCTATGAATCTCTTGCTACCTAGGATGGCGTTTGGATTGAAGAATCGGGCCCGACCTACGGAAGGCCATGCATATCGCTCACCGATCCTCAAATAGAGGCGGAACTTGGAGGTGTCGTCGACGACCTGGTGGTGAAGTCCAAGAAGGCGGAGGAGTTGATCGGCGACCTAGAGAAACCCGCCAACTTGAGGAATCTGCATCAAGCTCAACCACGAGAAGTGTGTATTCGCCATTCCGTCGGCAAGCTACTAGGTTTCCTCGTCTCCCGGAGGATTAGGCGAACCACGACAAGATCGCGGTGATCGAGAACATAGAAGCCCAGACGCGACTTGGCGGATCACGGTGCTTGGTGGTTGCTGACTTTCTGGGCAGCTTTATAGCTCGCTGAGGGGATAAAAGCCTCCCTCTACTCAGGCTCTGAAGAAGACCAACCAATTGAGTGGGCGGCGGAGGCGCAGGCGTTCTCGACAGGTGAAGTATCTCACTTCGCCGCCCATGCTGGTCGCCCGGACCAGCGAGCAGTGATCCTTATGTCGTGGCCGAACCCCGGTGGTCAGCGGTGCTGGTGGCGGAAAGAGAAGGTGTTCAGCGCCCATCTACTCGTCGACAAAAGTCCTCCACGGACGCCGAGACAAAAGGTACTCACAACACCGAAGATGCTCTCGCACGCGTTCGGCGGCATCTCTAAGCTAACGTCACTACTTCCGTGGGCGGAGATCACTGTCTTGACCAAGTACCCCTTGCGGAGATCCTCTTCAACAGCGAGCGACGGCCCAGTGATCGCCAAGTGGGCCCCGAGGTGGCGAAATCGACCTCAAGTTCGCTCGAGCTGAGCCATCAAGGAGCAAGCTCTGGCGGAGTTAATCGTGAGTGGACTCGCCAGACGAAGAGCTGAGCACCTGAAGCACCCTCGTAGTGGACTCTCTTCTTGACGGCTCATTCCGCTTGAGGGCTGGGGCTGGTGTCGTCTGGTGTCTCCTACCGCGACATCGTCTGGCACTGGGAGTGGTCTTTGGAGTTCGAGCTACCAACAACGTCGCGAGTCTGAAGGGCTGCTCGCTTGAGGCTCGGGGTGGCCGACCCTCGGCATCCGGGCGGTCGCAAGTCAAGGCGACTCTCTCTGGTCATCAACCCAGTGAGGAAGGAATTCACATGCGTGGATCCGTCATGGCGGCCTACTGGCGGAGGTGCGCGGTTAGGCGGCACTTTGAGGTTTTAAGCCGCGCGTGCGTCCTCGCCGCGACAACTTTATGGTGGATGAACTGTCCCAGCATTGCCTCGTCAAGGGCACTGTTCGGCCGGGTTTTGAAGAAAGACTCACGCGGCCGTCTGCCATCACCCCAATTCTGGTGGGGGCGACACCTTTCTGGTGCAGCTCCCACATACGAGGAGGCGTCACCAATCACGCCACGCTCCCGGTTGGAGGAGGCGGAAGAAGCTGCGAGGCGGTTGAGGCGGAAATGCCGAGGCCGAGCGCGAATGCGTCGGCGACAATGCTAACGTTATCACGCTTTCGTCCGGGAAGGTCGGTGGATGGATCGGATCCTAGCCTACTGCGGGGGCGGAGTGATCCCCAAGCGATGGCGCGTCGGTGAGAAGATAAGCAGCGCAAGGCCAAGTGCTACATACGGTAGGTGGGGACCTGTATCGCGCGCAAAAGCGGAGTTCTCTTGAAGTCGTCACTTGGGAAGCGGGGTGCGATTCTCTCACGAGATCCATGGAGGCATGTCACGGGAGCCATTGAAGCCGGGCGTTGGTTGGAAAGGTCTTCGCCACGGTTTCTATTGGCCTCACGCCCTCGGGATGCCTTGAGCTAGTGAGGAGATGCGAAGCGTGCCAATTTCATGCTAAGCGAGATCCACGACCGGCCCGAGCGGCGCAAACCATCCCTCTCCGGCCATTCACGCAGTGCAGAAATTTGGACATCTGGGCCCGTTCCGCTGGCGGCAGGAGTTACACACATCTGTTAAATGCGCCGTCGACAAGTTCACCAAGTGGGTTGAAGCCACGCCCGATCCAGCGATCCGTCCATTTGCCGCCATAAAGTTCATGAAGGGCATCTTCGTCCGGTTCGGTGTCGCCAGCAGAATCATCACCGATAACGGCGCTCAGTTCAAAAGTGCCGATTTCCAAAACTAGTGCGAAGAGCTGGGTACCAAGCGTAGCCGCCTCCGTCGCACACCAAAGCAATGGGCAAGTGGGTGGGCAAACGGAAGTACTCGAGAGGACTCAAGACCGAGCGTTCGACCGCTGGGAGAAGCGTGGCAAGCGGCTGGCGGAAGAGTTCCATTTGTGTTGTGGGCGCTGCGGACAACTCCCATGAGCCACCGGCGAGACCCCCTTCTTCTGGTGTATGGCTCGGCGGTGCTCCGTCGGAGCTCACCTTGACTCCCCAAGGGTGGTGGCGTTCAGCGAAGCGGAGACCACGAACGGCGTCGGGATGAAGTAAATCTCTGGAGGAGATCGAGGGGCAGGCGGCGATCCGAGCCGCCGGATATCAGCCGAGGCTGCGCCGTTATCAAGCAAGGCGGGTGTGCGAAGAACACTGGCGATGGGCGACCTGGTTCGCAGCATAAAATTCAGCCTTGGCGGGCGCAACAATTTGTCTCCCCGTGGGAGGGCCCCTTCAAGGTGGTCTCGGTCTCCCCCTGAGCTCGATCAAACTTCGTGATTCGAGGATGGTCGCGAATTGGCGAACACTTGGAGCGTCGGCAGGTGAGGAAGTTCTACCCGTGAGGTAGTTGTTCCAAGACCTTTTTGGCCTTCCTTTGGAGGCGGCGGCGAGGTCTTCCCCTTCCCCGCCGCCTCAGGGCTGCATTGTACAAAGCCATCTGCAATATAAAGATAAGTTCTGTCTCTCTGTGGGCATCTGTTCTTTTTCGCCTTAAGTCATTTAGAAAACATACATTGAAAGTAGTAGCGAAAAAAGTACTTAAAGCTGATGGCCCTTAGTTGCAGGGCTTAACGCTGAACTTGCGGCTAGGCGAGGCAAGGCGGACGGAAGGCGGGTTCTAGCTCGGTGTGTTCGCTTTGTTCAGGCAGCCAACGACGGCACCAATGACTAGACCACTTCCGGCTAAGCTCTCGCCACGCAACGTTCAAGGTCGGTTTGCCAAGAGGCCATAAGGGTTGAAGTAGCCAGAGGCCTAAGGAAAAAGCTCTCACTTGCAGCGGAACGTTCTGTCTAAAACTTTTGGCGATCAGTTGCTTAGCCGCAAAAAGTCTATTAGGAAGCATTCTGTTGAAAGCTGGTAGCGAAAAAGTACTTAAGGCTGATGGCCCCTTAGTTGCAAGGGCGAACGCTTGAACTTGCGGCTAGGCGAGGCAAGGCGGACGGAAGGCGGGTTCTAGCCTAGTGTGTCTGCTCGGTCTAGGCAACGCACTAACGACGGCACCAGCGACTAGACCACTTCCCGAAGCTAAGCTCTCGCCACGCAACGTTCAAGGTCGGTTTGCCAAGAGGCCATAAGGGTTGAAGTAACCAGATGCCTAAGAAAAAAGTGCTCACTTTGAATAGTACGCTCTGTCTAAAGCTTTTGGCGTTCGGGTGCCCCGGTTCTTTTCGCAAGTAAGAATTTGCGTAAAATTAAATCGAGACTCACGGCAGAAAAGCAGAAAGTTCACATTGACAGGTTTTATTTACAAGACGAGACAAGCAAGGGAGTTCAGCTACTCCTCGTCGTCATCATCTTCTGCTGGAGCAGCACCGCCCATCGTGGATACGCGGCCGGCGGCAACCTCGACCCGAGATTGCTTGATCGTGTTCAGCTGGCGCGAAGGTTCCCCGGTCATGGATACTCGGCGTTTTGGGCGAGGCAGTTGCCCAAGACGAACCGCGCTGCTTCAAGAGCGCCTTGGCGACCGTCTTCGATCGCCCGCGCCCGCATCACCACCGGCAGGTCGCGCGAGGCCTCGGGCGGCGCTTCCCCATCACGCCGGCGTCTTCTTGTTGTCATCTCTTCCAGCGCGCTGGTGGTGACTGGCCGGTACAAAACGTTCGGAAGCTGCGGTAGGCGGTCCGCGGCATGTCGGCGAGGACCCGAGGCGCTTCGGAATGCTCCGCGTGGAGTTCTTCGGCATCCGTGGTGGCGAGGCGAGGCGGCTTGCGCCGCCGCGCAGCCTCATGGTCGCCGCCTCCCTTGCCATGATCGCTGCTCAAACGCCGCGCCGCAGCTTCGCCGGCGGCCAGCGCTGAAGTTGAGCGCCTTCCCGCGCCCTGTGTGTGTGGGCAAGAACGGAGCGCCTCGAAGGAGTGCCCGACGTCGGCGGGATATGGCGGCCACGCAGCGTCGACATCGACCCAGCAGCCGAGCCGGAAGGTCCTCGGCCTTAGCTCCGCGCGTCTCCAGCGGGGAGGTCTCGTCTCCGTCGAAGGAGCCGCGGGCACGCCGGGGGCTGGCGGACCGCGAGGACCAGAGCCCGAAGCTCCTGAGTCCGCCCTAATTCCATGAAGGAAAAGCAAAAAGGGGTTCAGGTATGCGAGAAAACATGCAGCATGCTAACCCTAACCCAAAATGTGCAAAAGTGCAGAGAAAGACACCTGAGGCGACGTCCCACGAAAGTGAAAGAGGAAGGGGGCAGCGTCAAGCCGCTCGATCATGAGGCGGCGTAGCGTAATCGCGCCGAGGTCGTCGAGGCGGGGCAGCGCAATGGGCGCCTGGCGAAGAGAGCCGGGCGCAATGCGTAGCCAAGACGGCGGCAAAGGGCCGCACAGAGGTGCCAGTGGAAGAAACCGGGCGCAGGCGCCGATTCGAAGAATCGCCCAGCTCTCATGGCGGCGAGCAGCGGCGGCGCAGCAAAGGCCCCAGCTGAGGGGGGCGGAGAAGGCGGCGCTCGGACGAGGGGCGAGCTCTCTTTGGGCTCGTCTCTCCCTCCTCTTCGTCGTCGTCCGAGGAGAGGACGAGGCAGCGCTTCCCGAGAGGGCGCTCGGAGTCGGCTGCCACAACAGGAGGAGCAGCGGCCGCAGGAGCTTCGGCGGTCGTTGGCGGATGATCGCGGATCTGCGTGGGAGGCAGCGCACGCAAGTATTGGTTGCGCTCCCGTGGGTCCCAGTTGCAGAGGGGGCGGATGCTCGCAGGCAGAGAAGTATCGCCGGACGGCGCGGACAGAAGTCCCACCAGCCACTGCCGGAGCACGTCGTCCGGCACGTTCCCTGCGGCTGGGCGAACAAGAAAGGAAGTCGCGAGTTGGCAAAGAGACAAAAGTGAAACAAACGGCGTTCAAAAAGACAAGAGACCCGAAAAAGAATGAAAGAACGCTCACCTCCGAGGGCAACGCGGGCCCTATCGTTGTCGCCATAGTACAACTGTGGACTGCATGGTCCCCGGGTATCCTCTAGAAGGCCCATAAGGGAGCAGATAGGGGGCGACCCAGGTCGGTTGGCTGAAGATGGAAAGCACTCGGATCGGGCGGAACTTAAGCCGCAAGAAAGGGTTCGAGTTTACAGGACATCCCCATGTAATTAGCAGATCAATGCATATGTTCCATGTAATATCATAACGGAAATAGTTGCCATATACCCCGCGACATACTGTAAACTCTATCCCCCCTGTACTATATAAAGGGAGGGGACACAGGCCATCGAATCATGGATAGGAGCATCATCTTGCATCCCAATCCACCAAATAATCCCAGAGCACAGGAAGTAGGGTATTACCTCCTCCGTTGAGGGTCTGAACCTGTATAACCCTGTCTTGTGCTAGCCATTTGACCTAGTTCTTGATAAGCGTCCCCTCGTACAAATTCATTGCCGGCGGTGACCCCCCAGTTAGTCACCCGTCGACAGTTGGCGCGCCAGGTAGGGGACAGCGTCAAGATCGTTTTCTTAGATCAGATGGCCTCTTCGAGATCGCCGTACGTCGACATGAGGCCAGGAGAGACCCTTCGCTTCGGCACCGTGGACTTCGTTGCTGACGGCATCAGCAATCTTCGTCTCTCTCCCCCACGGGAGATCGTTCAAACAGAAGGTACACGCAATCAATGGGACCCATTGCCTTTTGGCTTGGAGAATTCTGCATGTACTTTCTTTCGGAAGATCCGTCGGCAGCCTCACTTCGCCCCTCTCAGCGAGGAAAGCGAGGAAGAGCCCGATGAGATCGCTTACCCCGGTCTGGATGCCCTCCAGCCCGGTGAGGTCTACAAATCCCTGACTGGGTTTCTCTCTGGACTTGGGAGTCTTGCCGCGGCTTCCGCGCAGACCGATCCTGAGACTCAAAGCGAGGATAACCACTCGAAACCAATCGCTAATCCGATCGGCTCAATCGATCGGATCTGCGGCGTTCGTGGGTGTCATCAGCGGTGGCCAACCCATTGGACCATGAGCAATTCGACTTCACGGCTCGCCCGACTTCGAGTCATACGGAGTGCTGAGATTCGCAACTATCGTGAGGTTTTCGTCCTTGGGGCGGAGGACCATCACTCTACCTCTCCACAGGTCAGACCCGAGACAACTGCTGTTGTTATGGAGGACCGAGACCGTGCGCGTCAACTTCGCGCACGCGGCCGCGACGTCCAGAATGAACTCTGCGTGGTGAAGTTAAGAGATCAGGAGGTTTACAATACTCCCCAGGCCAACGTCATCACGTCGAAGACCCTTCTCGAGACCATTGCGCAACAACTTCCGGAAGGCAGTCCGTGCATCCAGAACCTCGCCCGAGCGACGACCATGGTAGAGATGGCCGCCATCCAGCAAAAGCGGCGATTCCGCTCCGGCCGCTTATTTCGCGGTCGATCTCGTGCAATCGGAATCGGGCTCGCGCCTTAGCGCGGTGAATCTCATCGATCACCGCCGCGATCGTCAAGATATCGAAGCCAGAGGCGGGGCGCAGCAACGGTGGGCGAGACTCTTGTCCCCATCATAGTCGTCGCAAGCGGCGATCGGTAAAACACCGCCCGGTACGCGACCACCGCCAAAAGCGGCGTCAAGGCCAGCGTCGGGGCATCGTAGCGAGATCCCGGCGAGGCGGCCACGACCATTGGAGGATTCGGGCCTTTACCGGACCTTCGCCGAGTGGTTTGGCACGAAGATTTAACCTCAAAGGCATCGACAAGTTTGATGGCGAGAGGACGGCGGCTGCGGTTTATGCCTTTGCGGTCGGTAGCGGCGAGAGGTGATCGAGCGTCATGGCAAATTACTTGCGGTCGCTTTGACCCCAACCGCCCAGACACAGTTAGCAGGACTCCCGAGAACTCTGTCGAGTCTTGGGGCGACCTCGAGGAACGATTCATCGCCAATTTCAAGGGACCTATGAAAGGCTGCGGGAGATGGGAGATTGGAGCGATTACAGCGCAAAGCGAGACTCTCCGTGAGTTCATCAAGCGCTTTACTAAAAAAGAAGCGAGATCCGGGGCGTTTGGAACAAGCGATCATTGATGCCTTCTTCGCCGGGTGCAAATCCGAAGAGTTAATCAGGCAGATGACCCGGGACCCCCCGCGTAATCTCAAAGCCATGTTCACAATGGCGGATCAGGAGGCCGAAGCCGAGGAGGCCATCGCGAATCATCGCGGTGTCAGCAGCGGAGGCCGAAGAAGAAGCCTAACGATGAACAAGGCAAACCCAAGGACAAAAAAGAAAAGGGGATGAGATGGTGCCAGCGTGGAGCACTACCGACCTAAACCCCCAGCGATAGCGACTACAAAAAAGTGATGGATTCGGTATGTCCCTTCCATCCTCGAGAAAACGATACGCCAAGGATTGCCTAATTCTGCGAAGTTAGCGAAAGATTCGAACGATCGGCCAAAAGGCGGTCATGGCAAGCGATGGAGACTACCGGGGCCGAAGCGCAAGATCGATTATATCTTGGGGGCTCGATGCGTCTGAGTCAAGCGAGCGAAGCTTACCACTCGGAGATCAAGCGCCATCATGCTGCTCTGCAAAATACTTGCGCTGGTCGAGGTGCCCATCACCTTTGATCGTCGGACCATCTGATCGGATCGCTTTCCTGGAAGGTATCCGCTGGTTTTGGATCGATCGTTCAAGGAAGTAAATTAAAAGGGTCTGGTTGTGGCGGGAGTGGGATTAACGTCCTTTTCGCCAAGACCTTGACCAAATGAATATCCGCGTTACGAGCTACGGAAAGGGTCATCTCCGTTCCAGGGTAATCCGGGGCGTCCATGATACCACTCGGACAGATTTCCTGTCGGTCACGTTGGGACCAAGGAGAATGTCGGACCGAGAGTGCGAGTTTGAAGTGGTGATTTCGAGCGACATATCATGCTATCTTGGGAAGGCGGGGATTGCCAAATTCATGGCGGTCCCCAACTATACTTATCTCGTCTTAAAGATGCGAGTCCCAATGGTGTAATCACCCTCCGGGCAGCGTTAAGCGATCCCTACTACGTGGCGGCGAAAGGCGTGAAATAAGCCTTGAGCACTCGACTCATCTGCTGAGATGGAAAAAGATCCGGCGGAGGTCGCATCCCTGAGGAGGAGGAAGAGCGTCCCAAAGCGAGGCCAAGACATCCATCAGCGGTGAAGAAACCAAGAAGATCTGTTTGACCCGTCGATCCGGCCAAAAGCAGTAGTGATTGGGACATGGCTCGATAGCAAATAGGAAAACGCGCTCGTCACTTTCCTCAAGACCAACGGGATGTGTTCGCTGGAAGCCGGACATGCCGGTGTTAGAGGTGATTGAGCACTCTCTCTCGTCGATGAAAAGGCAAAGCCCATAAGCGGCGCTGCGAAGATTTGCGGAGATCGGAAAAGCGCCATTAGGGTGAGATCACCAAGCTGTTGGCGCTTCGGTTCATCGAAGTGTATCATCGAGTGGCTTGCCAATCCGGTCTGGTGCGAAGAAGAATAAGACATGGCGAATGTGTGCCGATTACGAGACCTCAACAAAGCGTGTCCTAAGGATCCCTTTGGGCTTTCCGCATCGATCAAGTGGTGGATTCCACCGCGAGTGTGAGCTCTTAAGTTTTACGGGCGCCTACTCGGGCTACCATCGGATCGATCGAAAGGAGGATTGCATCAAAGCGTCGTTCATCCGCCCTTTGGTGCTTTACGCTATATCACAATGCCATTCGGGTTGAAAAAAATTGGGCGACCTATCGGCGCACCATCTGGCGGTGTTTTCACACTCAACTTCGGGCCATAGCGTGGAGGCATATGTCAATGGCGTCGTCATAAAAACAAAATCTAGAGGGATCTCATGCGGTCGGCCAGAGACATTCGAGAACTGAGGGCATTTGAATGAAGCTAAATCGAAGTGCGTTTTGGGGTTCCATCGGTAAACTACTCGGATTCATCATCTCCCACCGGGGATCGAAAGCAAATCCGGAGAAGGTTAATGCTATCATCAAGATGAAGCCCTCAACCAATCGAAGGGCGTCGCGAAGCTCCTTTGGATGCATCGTGGCACTCGGTAGGTCGTTTCCCGACTCGGGGAGCGAGGCATGCCTTTCTTTAGGCTCTTCTGCGACAAGGCGATTTTCGATTGGACGGTGGAAGCACAATGAGCCTTTGAAGATCTAAAGAGGTTCCTCACCGCGCCCGGTGTTGGTTCCTCCCATGCCCTAAGAGCCTCTCCTACTCTACATAGGTGCAACGACTCACGTCATCGCGGCGCCTTAGTGGTGGAAGCGGGGACGAAGAGGGCTCCCTCCGGAAGGTACAGCGTCCGGTCTACCGTGGCGATGTATTGGCGACTCTAAAATAAGGTACCCACAAGTCACGAAGCTTACGTATCTTGTGTTACTTACATCACGGAAGCTCAAACATTACTTCCAAGAGCATGAAATTTGGTGGTCACCTCTTTCCCGCTTGGAGATATACTCCCAATCGGGGAGGCCTTTGGGAGGATTGCCAAGTGGGCGGTTGAGCTTGGAGCCTTTGAAAAAAGTTCGAGGCCTCGACTAGCTATCAAATCTCAAGCGTTGGTGACTTCGTCGCCGAGTGGATGAGAGCCCAAACCCAGTGACCTGAGGACACTCTCGAGTCTTGGACAATGTACTTTGATGGTTCCCTCATGCTCAGCGGTAGCTGGGCTGGGATTTTGCTCATATCGCCGATTGGAGAAAAATTGCGCTCGATCCTCGAATATTATTCCTGTCGGCAACAACGCCGCCGAGTCTGAGGCACTCATCCACAGGCCAGCGTCGCCATCTCGCTTAGTGTCGGCGGTTAATGGTGCGAGGATTCGCAACTCATGGTTAACCAAGTCCAAAAGAGTGGTCTTGTATTGGCGGCAGCATGGCGACCTATTGTCGGGAGGTTCAAAAGCTAGAAGACAAATTGACGGTTTGGAGCTTACTCACGTGCTCATGCGACAATGAAGCGGCCAGACGGGCTAGCGGATGGGATCCACTCGAGCTTTGGTCGAGTGGTGTTTTAAATCCGAGAGCTGCGTGCACCGTCTATCAAGCTACCTTCGCGTCGGAAGAAGAACAAGAAAGCGAAGGAACCCGATGCGAGAGGTATTCACGATGAACCCGGGTGGACTCGGCCTTATTTAGATTATCTTCTTCACGATGAGCTACCGAAGATCGAAGCCTAGCGAGTGCATCTGCACGGCGAAGCAAGAGTTACAAGGTGGTCGGGGCGAGCTTTTGAGCGATTCGGGGTACTAAGGCGTTGCATATCCGGCGGGAAGGCGAAGATCGCTCAATGAAATCCACTCGGGAGAGTCACGGGCACCAATTTGCTAGCACCACTGGTGGGCAAAGCTTATCGGCAAGGATTTTTCGGCCAACGGCATCCTGAATCACGGAAGAAATAGTATCTGAATGTGACGGGTGTCCGTTTTCGCGCAGCAGATTCACATCTTGGCTCAAGATTCTGAGCGATTCCGATCTCTTGGCCCTTCGCCGTCGGAATCTGGACATGGTAAGCCCTCTCAAGCGGCGCAAAGCGGGTTCACCCATCTCTTTTTCGCCATCGACAAGTTTACCAAATGGATTGAAGCCAAGCGGTTCTTTGTTATCCGCGGCCAAAGCACGCGAGTTCTTCAGGGACATCGTTGTGCGTTTTGGCGTACCTAATCGCATCATCACCAACAATGGCGTTCAGTTCAAAACAGCGAGTTTCAAGAATGGGGCGAGGCTGGGCATTAAGATCGCTATGCATCTAGTGGCCCTTTGAGAACAGCAGCGGCCAAGTCGGCGCTAATGGATTGGTACTACAAGGGCTCAAAGCCAGGATTTTCGATCGCCTAAAGCCGTCGCCTTGTTTGGTTAAGGAGTTGCCCTCGTGCTCTGGGGGCTCAGGACAACCCAAGCCGAGCCTTGGGCGGACACCATTTTTCCTTGTCTCGGCTCTGGCGGTCCTCCCGCTGAATTGAAGTTCGGTCCCCACGGGTTGCGGACCTGAGCGATAATCGGTCGGATGAGGCAAGGCGTGAAGACCTCGATCGACTTGAGGAAGCGAGGCGGCATTGATCCGATCGGCAAAGTACCAGCAGGGGCCTCGTCGCTATCATCGGTATAGCGTCTGGGGCGTGCATTCTCAAGGAGATCTGGTCCTTGAAGGAATCGAAGCACGAGCATAAACTCTCCCCTCTGGGAAGGCCCTATCGATCGCTGAAGTGACCCCTGGGGGCTTACGACTCTGACGTGAAGATGGATCTGAAGTGCCCAACACGGAACATCGAACAACTCGTCGTTTTTCCTTAGTTCTTGTATCCAAGCAGCATTTGTGTAATAGGTTCCCTTCTTTGACTTGCTACTTGGCGTAAGCGACCAAGCGATGAAGTCGGGGCTACTAAATAGTCTTGTGAGTAAACGCGCCCTATCCCTTCAATAAAGTTGTTTCTCTCTACATGTGTTGATCGCATTGAGTGGTACGAAAATTCTTGAGTAATGGCGCTTCGTCCAGCGACAATGTTTAGCTACCTCGACTTGACGGAAGAAAAATAGCGCTACTTCTTGGTACTCGAAATTTGGGCGATCGGCGGACGCGTTTCATGGAAAAGGATAACACGTATTATTTGGATAAATCAGATCGCCGGTACTGGGGATCAACCAAAAGTTTCTATTACAGGCATAATTACAGATCCAGTTGATCAACTATACGGGCGGTTTGTCGGATGGACTTCTTCTAAAGAGCCACGGCCTCCTCCTCCGAGCAAGCAAATCCATCCTGGCAACCGCCAATCTAGGCGTGGGAAGTTTGACTTAGCGATGGCGAGGCCACGGCCGGTGCTGCGTTATTGCGGCCTCCGGGTGAAGACCTTGATCCGCTCGGGAAGGGCGTCGAGGCAGACCACCGGGAGGTCGAGTCGTTCGGCGGCTCCTCGTCGGATAAAGACACTCAAAATTGGAGCGATCCCGTCGAGGTCCGTGGCGAGTTCTACTGTCGGTCGGGCAAGGCATATCGATCGAGCTTTAGTGAGGTTGAGCGAGGAGAGCGGTCGAAGCTACCTTCCAACTGCTTGGCCGAGCTCTCGGCTCGAGCGTTGGCTTGGCGTACTTCCTCCTCCAGCGCCTTCTGCCTCGCTTCCAGAGCTGCACTCAACAACAAACATTAAAAGATATTACCAATGGAGCATCCTTTTTAGAGATCTAACACGGTCGGGTTTATACCTTGGTTTGCGTTGGACTCTTCCACGTGGCGGAGAGCGGAGTTCTATGACCTCGCGGTGCGGTTCTTGATCCGACCGCGATATTGTCGTTTGGTGGCATCTGTAGCGTTGTCGAACTCATCGCGTTTTCAGCTCGCCTACCGTCCTCTCCATGCATTGGGTTTTACGCTTTGACCTCTCCTTCATGCTGTTGTATGGAGAAAGGGGAGATTAGTGGGATTCCTCTGCACAAGATAGAGGTTCGCAGCGAAAAAAGTTCTACCTTATATA
This sequence comes from Raddia guianensis, assembly GCA_036346415.1. Taxonomy (NCBI): domain Eukaryota; kingdom Viridiplantae; phylum Streptophyta; class Magnoliopsida; order Poales; family Poaceae; genus Raddia; species Raddia guianensis. The sequence goes on along the minus strand of CM070535.1, from coordinate 46,574,355 downwards.
TTTCAGCTGGATTGTGGTTACTTGGTCCAAGACCTCCCACTCTTGACCTCTTGCCCGTCGTCGACCTCGTAGCCCTCCGTTTCTTTCCGCCACTTCAATCGGAAGGGTGGAATGTGAGCTTTGGCCGAGGCGTGGGATCTCCTCGATCTCGGCTCTGAGCTAGGCTGGGCTGGAGCCTTTCCCTTATTTGGCGAGGATTGGCGGCTAGTGGCGGAGGGCGAGTCTGGTGGGCGATGGGCGAGCCGAGCCCTTGGCGCTTGGCGGCTCGTCGTCTTTCATAGGTTTTACGAAAGCACCGAAGACCGTTCAATATGCACATTGCATGTCTCCATACGATGAAGTTATGACGTCACGAAGGAATACCTGTGTGACGGGACGTATTTCATCTTGAATTTCATGCCCGAGCCACTCGGGCCCGAGCCAGCAGGTTTCTTTGCCCCAGTCGCGGCCTTTGGGTGGTGGCCTGGTGAGTGGAAACCTCTGTGGCTGCTTGTGACTTTGGCGGGCGGCGATTTAGATCCTTAGGCGGCGGCGCAAAAGTGGGGCAGTGTCTTCCTCATCATCGTATTCGTCCGAGTCCCTTGAGATGTCCCCCTTGCCTTTCTTGGCCAGAGGAGCACTCGTTGAGCCCTCAGCAGGGCGCTTGCGAGGCGCCTCCTTGTGGGGTGGAGCTTCGAGCAGGGGGGAGAAGAAGGCAGCGCCGCAGCGCATCAAATTACATTAACTCTAGTCCTACATCAACGAACCGCGGTTGAGTTGAGGAGGATCTTCTCCTTACCGCTGGTGGCAAAAATCCCAGATGATATGGAGCCGGGCACTCCGAGGGGGTTATTTCCGTGCCCGGAGCAAAAAGCTCAATCACTCGGCTGATGATCTTCTTTGCTTGCGAGGCTCGTTGGTTTCGAGTGGCATCCTGGTGCCCAGTACTCAAAAGCGGGATCGCCTTCTCCTTGATAAATTTGGATCTGGCGTTGGGTATAGTTCCACACTACCCGTCTGCGGTCGGCCCGTGAGACTTGGCTCTGCGGAGAAGAACAAGAAGCTCCTTCACTTGGCTTCCCCGTCATCGAGAGAAGACCGGGAGGGATGGTGTGGGGCACTCATGGGAGAAGGAAGGAGAGGCGGGGAGTTGGCACAATAGAACCACTCGGAGTGCCGGCCCTTGTTGGAGGTTTTGAGCGAAGATCAAAGTAGTACTTTTAACCCCTTCCGCAATTGGAATCCAGCGCTGCTGCCTTAGGATTATCCTTGTTGGGATAGGGTTTGAGAAGAAAAGGAATTTGAAAAGATCGAAGTGGGGGCGACCCCAAATAGACCTCACAGGCGTGAGTGAAAATCGCGATATGAAGAATGGAGTTGGGATTCAAGTGCGAAATCTCAACCCGTAAAAATGAAGCGAGACCCGGAAGAAAGAGGAGCAAGGAAGGCCGCCACGGAAGAAAGATTCGAAGACCACCACCTCGTCCGAGCGAGGGTTGGGGCAGAGACTCACCGGTGGCGGGGCGCCAAGACAACTGACTCTTGGAGGAGCACGCGAGAGACCCGGCCTGTAGCCTCCGTTCGGTTGTGATGGACTTCACCCCTCCATCCGCTCTTAGCGACCTTGGGGTGGAGGGGGGCGAGCCATTGCGATCGGAGGCAGTGGCGGCGGAGGTGGCAATGGAGAAGAACCCTAGCGGCGGAGACTTCTTGAGGATGCCATGATCGGCGAAAAAGCGAGCAAAGTGAACCCATTTCGTTCTCTGTTCGGACTTATAACAACAGCGAGTTTCGCGTGCAGGCGGCCCTAGGTCTAGCGTCGGATGCGGCCTTTCATGAGGGCCCAATAATCACTCGGTGCCGAGTGATTCCCCGAGAGGTCTGCGTTACGCATTGACCGCCCGCCTAGGGGCGGACGAGCCTAGCTACTCGGACGAAGTAATGCTACGGATTCGAGATCAAATCGGCGAAGCGACATTGCGATTCAAGGTCAAAAGCGAAGACATCGAGATTCCCCAAAAGACTTTCATTAAAAAGGGCTCTTAGGCCCGATTATATGTTTTCAGTGGCGCAACACATCGAACTAGGGCTCGTCGCTGGCTCATGGAGTGCCAACAGAATAGATCATTCCTCAGCGACCACCTCACTGCCGAGGATGGAAGCGGCGAGCATCCTTCAATGGGGTGCGTCTTGGGAAGAGCCGCGGATGGCGTGACCGGGACCACGATGGCCCTCAGGCGATCTCCTCGCGTGTTCCTCTCGCCCTTTGTTGCTGCGTAACGAGTGAGCTTAGCCGCCGCAGCTGCGTGCTGAAAGCGCTGAATCGGCGATGGCGGCCTCCATGGATCCATGAAGATTTGTGGGATTGGTGTGGAAGTTTCCCGAGTCGCGAAAAGGAAAAAGACTCAAAAACTCGAAGGTGGTGGTGAAGTAGTCTGTGACCCACAGGATTTCTTTATACGAGAGGAAATTCGGGGCGCGCCTAGTAAACCGTTTGAATCTGATAAAACCATCATAGCGATGGGACGGAAGTGGGAGGCGGATCCGGTTTCAAGCGGGAACACGCGCCCTTGGTTGTGTGAGAAAAGCGCGGCACGCTTCACCTCCCTAATTGGGCTTGGGCTAAAAGCGCAAAGGCGACCCCTTGCGGGCTTTCTTAACACGCCGCGGACGGTGGCAATGTGTTAAAATCGAGCCTAATTCGGCCTCGGTGCACCACGGAGGGCATATCACCGGCGGCGTAAAGGTAAAAATATTTCACGGCATACCCCATGTTGGGTCACTAGCCAACTTTGCACGCTCAAGGTTGGGTGTTGGTGAAATCTGGATTCAATTTCTTGAGGTATGCCTTTGTAAGGTCGCATGATTGTATACCGTTCTGCGGATACAAATACCTCTCGGCAAAATTGCGTCCAACGGTATGCCTCCAAAGGCCTATCTTGTCCTCGCCATGGTGGGGACAGATACCACCGGTGAAAGGTGTGCCCATGTAGGGCCGAAATTTGGTTCTTACAAGTTAAGGCGGACACAGCGATGTCGATATTCCTAAAACGCTAAGGTTATAGCATCTTTGCAAGGCGAAGCTGTAATGGCGTGGCTTAAGGCATGCCCCCGTGATGGGCAAAGCTATTATTGTATTACAAGAGTGGATGCCGAGGCGAATCCTCCTGTCGAAATAACGTGTCCAGCGGGGCGAGTAAGCTGGATTTTGGTATTGCCAAATCTAGGCGTTGTTTCGACATAAAACTCAAAATTTCTTGAGTCCTTTACAATCTCTTTTCAGATTCACGGAGATTTAAGCGGAACCGTCGGCCAAGCATCGACTTGATCATATAGCACTCGGGAGACTCTTGTGGTGCATGGGCCCCGGGTATCCTCTAGAAGGCCCATAAGGTAGCAGATAGGGGGCGACCCAGGTCGGTTGGCTGAAGATGGAAAGCACTCAGATCGGGCAGAACTTAAGCCGCAAGAAAGGGTTCGAGTTTACAGGACATCCCCATGTAATTAGCAGATCAATGCATACGTTCCATGTAATATCATAACGGAAATAGTTGCCATATACCCCGCGACTTACTGTAAACTCTATCCCCCCTGTACTATATAAAGGGAGGGGACAGAGGCCATCGAATCATGGATAGGAGCATCATCTTGCATCCCAATCCACCAAATAATCCCAGAGCACAGGAAGTAGGGTATTACCTCCTCCGTTGAGGGCCTGAACCTGTATAACCCTGTCTTGTGCTAGCCATTTGACCTAGTTCTTGATAAGCGTCCCCTCGTACAAATTCATTGCCGGCGGTGACCCCCCAGTTAGTCACCCGTCGACAACAGCCAGGCAGGACGCGTCGTCATACGGAGCGGGCAGAGGCGGCGCCGCAAAAAGTCCACCGCAACGTGGGTTCCGGTGAGCCCGTTGCGGCGGAGCTCAGCGATGCGCGCCAGCATCACTTCCAGTTCCGCTGAGTCGTCGGGCATAGATCTCCAGTTGGTAAGGGATTCCGCGGGACCCTCGGGGAGAGCATGATCATCGCAGCCGCTGGAGTCTTCCGCGTACAGCCAGTAGCGGTGCCACTCCTTCCAGTTGGACTTGACCGCAACCGGGATGAAGGCGGCGGCTTCGCTGTGCGTAAAGTAGCAGCTCCCAATAGCCCGCTTCATGAAGCTTCGCGTCTACAAGAGCGGCGCCAGAGCGGGAGGTTTGGCATCACCCCCACAAACATTTCGCAGAGGTGGGCGAAGATGGCCAGAGCGACAACGGAGTTGGGAGGAAGGTGCGCCGCCTAGATCTCGTAGAAGGCGAGCACCCCCAAGAAGAACTCGGAGTATGGCGGGACGAGCCCCGCTAGCACCGCCTAGGTGAAGGTCACGATCTCTCCGTCGCGGGGGCGTGGCGCAATGGTGCCGCAGCGGAACCTAGCGGAGGTTGGCGGCACGAACACTTGAAGCCGCGTCACCATGTCTTCGTCGGGCGGCGGGCGAAGCTGGCGAGATAGCGTCGCGGCCGAACAGCGTCACCGCGGCGACCCTTGCTGCGTTTGGGCGCCATGGAAGACAGTGGTGGAGTTGGGGAAAAGGAGAGTGGCAGCAGCGAAGGAGGCGATTGGCAGTTTGAGGACTTAGCGTGCAAAGGAGGTCGTCGCAGAGAAGAGAAGCTTTTATAGGAGGTGGAAGCGAGCGCGACGGTTTGGATTCCGTCCCCACTCGCACGCGCGCGGCGCCATCATTGCCCCACGCGCTTCGGTTTTTCGCGAAAAGCGGCTCGGTTCCCTAAGGAAGATCGTGCGCAGGTGGAGAATCGAGCGTCTGGTCGCAAGAGAGTGGGCCTCCACTATTCATCTCCGCCCGTATGAAAGCGGAAAAATATCGGTCTGACGGTTCGCGTATCATAGTGGACCCGTGGGCTCTTGTCGGTGTAATATATCTGAAAGTACGAAGAGTCTGAGAAGATCGGCGGGCCCCACACGTCAGCGGGCGACGAGACCCTAAGCGTGTGGGCGAGCCCTCAGCGTGTCGGCGGGCGACGAGCCCATGGCGTGGCGAGCCTCCTAGGGCGCCGGCGAGGGCCCCACACGTCAGCGGCGACAGACCCAGCGTGTGGGCGAGCCCTCGGCGTGTCGGCGGCCCCACGTCGCCGCGGCGACTGACCCAGCGTGTGGCGAGCCCCTCGGCGTGTCGGCGGGCCCCACACGTCGAGCGGCGACAGATCAGCGGCGGGCGAGCCCTCGGCGTGTCGGCGGGCCCCTGGCGTCTGGCGGCGATCGAGCCCCGCGCGTGGCGAGCCCCCTCGAAGACCGGCGAGGGCCCACACGCGAGCGGGCGACTAGGCCCCGGCGTGTGGGCGAGCCCGTCGGCCGCCGGGCGAGGGCCCCACGCGTCGGCGGGCGTGTGGGCGAGCCCTCGGCGGCGTAGGGCCTCCCAGCATCAGCGGGGCCAGCGTGGCGAGGCGTTCGGAAGAGTCTTCTGGGCGAAGGCTTCTCCTGCTGCGAAGGATGAACGCGTTCAATGCGACATTACGCGCGGATAGACAGATGAAGAGATGATTACCGCCACAGTGACCTCTGCAGGCCTGACCAACTGTCGCTGTGGCGCAGTGGAATTGATCGGCGGCGAGTTTGCCATCATCAAGCTCGCCCGCGCATCGGAAGAACAAAATGGGCCCACCGATGAGTCTCATTTGGAGCGTTCCTGCGGGTTAGAGGCCACTTGCGCGGCACGCGTGGGCGGCGCCGTGCGGCGCAGTAGCAGCACGTTTTCGTCTCTCCTGTCGTGTCCCTGATGTCTTATCGGTGTACTGTACTGAGAGTACTGTATTTCCTACTGTCGGGGATAAAATTACGGCCCATTGGCATGGTCCACTCCCTGACGGCCCAATCGAACAGTCTGCCAGGGCCCAGCTCCCTGGAAGGTTCTATCTGGCCCATATGCATCCTGCCGAACAGCTTCTGGCGGCACGGTGCGTAATGGCCAAGACTTCTGTTTGAGTCCGACTCGAGCGAGCTCTGCTGACGACTACGAAGACCGGACGTGGTTTCCGGATTGGATTAGGAGTCGTGATCCCCAAGATTAGGAGCTTACCTTATCTCTAGTAGGTTATATTTGGCATGTCTTGAGTTCGTTCGACCTCGTAGTTAGCCCGCCCGATATTCCTCGGTAGGTCGGTTTGTTCTGTACTATATAAACAGGGCCCCTACGGCGTTTAGAGGACCCTTAGCAGATAGATTTTCGCATACTACTCGCCGAGACCTGCTGATCTCGCCGAGTTCCACCTTGTAATCCTCTTTGATATAAAGAAGAAAATTTGGACGTGGGGCTATTATCTCTCCGAGAGGCTGAACAGGATAAAACCCTGTCTCTGTTCGTTCTTTGTTCGTGGTTGTTCGGCATGTCTCCTATCTCCTCTTTGAAGAACCTTGGTTGACTTGGGTCAATATCCCAACCGTCGACACCTACCCCCACGGCTCTCTCCGCCAGCTCGAGGCTTGTTTAAAAGGGGCGGAGAGAGAGGAGAGGGGGAGGTTCCGAAGCATTCTGTAACCACATTCCACACAACCACAACTCGGAAAAGAGCTAAGGCTCGGCAGGAGTAGGACTATTACCTGCGAGGGGGGACCTGGGTAAACCCCGTGTGTTGCTCTTTGCCGCGTCCCACGCTCGAATCGAACTGAGCTCAGGTCGATCGGCTGGCAGGATAGAAATCTGATAGGGGTGTGATCCGCAGTGGTTGAGCGGAGAGCACGCCGTCAATAGCATAAACCAGCTGCAGATTGGGAGAATCCTGTCGCGGTTGCCACCTCGAACGAACAGGGTGCTTCGAAGAATAAGATTTATCAATGCAGGCTCCTGTCGCAATTGATTTTCCTTTTCTATATTTATTTCTTCCTCATCAATATCAAGATACATAAATTTAACTTCTTCAAGTGGGGGATACTTGGCTCTCCAGAATGCATCTTCATAGGCCATCTCATTCAAGTCAGTGCCAGAATCTGGAGTTCCTAAAGCATAGTTCATGTCCGCCACTGCGATGCCCTGAATGTGTCCATCGACTGAGTGATAATAATTAACCTCTGTTTCATCCTCGGCAACTAGCAGAGTAGCAAAGAATTCACAGATCCTTTCTTTGCTCCAAGTCAACTTTTTGTTTGAGATCAAATCTGCCAAGCCTGGAAAAGAGCTGAAAATGGTGTGAACCTCAGGTCCTGCGGCTGCGGTGATCTCATTCCAATCTACACAGTGTGGGTCCCTAGGACCACCCTTGGGAGCAGAGAAACACAGATACAGTTGTTTCTGAAACTTAGAGTAGAATATGAAATCTTTGGTGTCTTCTTTTCGCTGAGGGAACCACTTTGTATAAGAGACGACCCTCTTCTTTCACAAAGTTTCCATAGACAATTTCAGAACCAAATTGTCCACGGGTTCATCCTCAGCCACCACAGTCTCAGTGACATCTTCATCTATCGGGTCCTCAGCATAAGTGTCATCGTCAACGTCCTCGGTGGTGGCAAAAGAAGACCCCGCAACCCGTTTCCAATCGTATCCTTCATCATGCTGCTGCTGCTGATGTTCTCTAGCAATTTTCCTTGTGCGCGGAGGAGCGGCACTGCTAGCCGTCTCATCAAAATCATCACGAACGTCCCGACTGCCACTGCCACCATGACCACTCAGAGTCCCGCTCAAAGCCTTGCCAAGCTTCTTCAATGAACGCGACATCTTGAATCAAATTCGCTGACCAATTGCCCACTGACGAAACAATCCCACTGACAATAGCCCACGGACGAATCAAATCCACCGCCAAGAGCCCACTGATGAAGTGCCAACCACACCACGAGCCAACCCTAAACACAAGCGCGGGAAAATCCTATTCAAAATCTAGAACTCGGTAAACAAAGGAATTTGCGGGAATAAGAGGCGGGAAGCCGTTACTGAGCCCTAAAAGGGAAGAGGAAGCCGCCGTGCGCGAGAGGATCGTCCCCTAGGCCTTTCCCGGTAGGGGAAAGGAGGGGAGCTCGATGGAGACGGGGCACACAAAACGGGCCGTGCACCTTCAATCCCCGCGGTGGGAATCGAAGAGGAGGACGAGGGGACGCCGCCGGTGGTGGTGGACGTCGCCGAAGATCGCCGGAGAGCCTTCCCGGGTGAGGAGAAGGAGCTGGGGCGGCGCCGGTTAGGAGTTGAGTGAGAAAACAAATGAGGAGAGAGGGAGGCGGAGAGGTGAGTTTAAGGGCGATCTGCACGGTTGGGCCCTGTCGGACGGCGTCTGACGCCTATCGGACGGCGTCCGACAGTACGGGTGCAGCGTGGGTAAGGCTTCGTTGGACGGAGTTTGGGAAATCAAGACGGCGTCCGACAGGAGGATTGCGGCGCTGAAAAGACCTCGTAGGACGGCGTCCGCTGGTTACCGGACGGCGTCCGACAGTACGAATGCAACGCACGCAAAACCCTGTCGGACGGCGTCCGAGAGTTTCCGGACGACGTTCGATAAAGGCTGAATTCGCCACTGCATGCATTTCTGACCAGTGGGCCCCACCAATGCAGGAATTTTTATAAAAATAGTGTTTTGAAGGGATATTCTCCATTTTTGCTCAAAATTCAAAGGAAGATTCAAATGTGAGCAATTTGAAGTAGTTTTAAATTTTAATTTTGAAGGGATAAGATTCTAAATTGACAAATGAAACCAAACCAAAATCAAAATCCCAAATTTTGGTCTTAGAGACCAAGAAAATGTGTGAACCCAAATTTTGCCTTGATTTCTCATATAGGCATGAAAATCGCGCATAGGGGTTCACTTTAGAGTTTAAGCACATGTTTTTAAATTTTGGCTCCTTTTCAAACATTTTCGACAATTTTGATGCCATATGATTTTCAAGAGAGCAAATATGCCTATGGAGCAAATTTTTCAAAAAGGGATAAGATTTTTCAAATTGAAAAGTTTGAAGTGTTAAGAAGATAAAGGATAGTCTATTAATTTCAAATTTGTTTTGGCTTGAAATATCAGACAAGAATGTGCTAAACCAAAAACAAATTTATCTTTTCACCACTAGAGGGAGTCTTGAGATCATGAGTTGAAATTAAACTCCCCCTAAATGTGACAAGGGTCAAGAGCAAATGGAAAATTCAAATAAGACCCAAAAAGTCACAAAATCCAATTAACACGCATTTGATCTATCTAGTATGTTGAGTTCATTTCTTAATTTTCAAAACCATGCCTCATCCAAGGGTTTGGTGAAAATATCCGCCAATTGATCTTTCGTTCGCACGTAGGCAAGCACAACGTCATCCTTTGCAACGTGGTCACGAATAAAGTGATGTCGAATGTCGATGTGCTTTGTACGGGAATGTTGGACCGGATTGTTGTCTATTTTCACCGCACTTTTATTATCGCATAGAAGTGGCACTTTTTTAAATTTTAGCCCAAAATCACTAAGCATCCGTGTCATATATAAGAGTTGAGCACAACAACTCCCCGCCGCTACATATTCCGCTTCCGCGGTAGATAGCGCCACGGAGTTTTGCTTCCTCGAAGTCCATGACACGAGTGAGCGTCCTAGCAAGTGACAACCCCCTGAGGTGCTTTTCCGATCAATTTTGCAACCGGCATAATCCGAGTCGGAATAGCCAAGAAGCTCAACACGCGCTCCCTTGGGGTACCAAAGTCCTAGGCTAGTAGTGATTTTTAGATATCTTAAAATACGTTTTACGGCAACAAGATGCACTTCTTTAGGGGATGGTTGAAAGCGAGCACACATGCACACACTAAACATAATATCGGGTCGAGAAGCGGTGAGATAGAGAAGCGAACCGATCATGGAGTGATAAAACTTTTGGTCCACGGGCTTTACATCTTCATTCAAGTCAAGATGCCCATTAGTGGCCATTGGTGTTTTGATCGATTTGCAATCATCCATAGAAAACCGCTCGAGAAGGTCCTTTGTATATTTCTCTTGACAAATGAAGGTCCCTTCTCGGAGTTGCTTGATTTGACATCCAAGAAAGAAAGTGAGTTCACCAATCATAGACATTTCGAATTCCTTGGACATCATTTCTCCAAAGTCCTTGCATTTAGCTTTGTTAGTGCATCCAAAGATAATATCATCCACATATATTTGATAAATAAATAAATCATTTTCTATAGGCTTTAGAAACAATGTGGAATCAATCGCACCGGTTTTAAATCCCTTTTCTAAGAGGAAGTCCCTAAGGCGCTCATACCATGCTCTAGGAGCTTGCTTGAGACCGTATAGCGCCTTAATGGGCTTATAAACATGGTTCATCAATAAAACCATTTAGAAAAGCACTCTTAACATCCATTTGAAAGTAATGTTATAGAGAGAGGCGAATGCCAAGAGTAACCGTATAGCTTCATGTCGAGCAACGGGGGCGTAGGTTTCTCCATAGTCAAGCCCTTTGATTTGAGTGAAACCTTGCGCCACCAATCTTGCCTTGTTTCGTACTACTTCACCGTTCTCATCTTGTTTGTTGCGGAAGACCCATTTAGTGCCAATGACATTGTGATCCTTCGGTCTTTCCACAAGCTCCCAAACTTCATTGCGGGTGAAGTTATTTAATTCTTCGTGTATGTCGTTCAACCAATCCGCATCCGCCAATGCCTCATCAATGGTCCTAGGCTCAACAATAGATACAAAAGCGTGATGCTCATAATAATTAGCGGTATGAGAACGGGTTCTTACGCCTTGATTGAGATTGCCAATGACTTGATCTAAGGGATGATCCTTGGAGAGAGTGCGGTGTTGTTGGACGGTTACTTGTAGATCAATGCCTTCCCCTTGAGCTTGATCAACTTCAAAGTTTGCATCTCCGTCCACCGCTTGGTCTTGAGTTGTTGGAGAGGTGTCTTGAGCTTGATTATCAATGGAGGTGGTGGGAGAGACGACTTCATCTTTTGGCACCTCCGGTGAGGGTCGAATTTCTCCCAACTCCATGGCTTCATGTGGTAGCTCATCACCAACATTTCTTGTCAAATCTTGCTCACTTTGCGAGCCATTAGTTTCATCAAACTTAACATCATAAGCTTCCTCAACTAGCCCGGTAGTATTATTAAAAACTCGAAAAGCATTGGAGCGAGAAGAGTAGCCTAGCAAGATACCAATGTCACACCTCTTTTGGAACTTACCCAAATGAGTCTTTTTCATATAAATGTATACCTTGCAACCAAAAACTCGAAAGTAAGAGATGTTGGGCCTTCGTCCCACTAGTAGTTCATATGAGGTCTTGTGAAGGAGTCGGTGGAGGTAGAGGCGGTTGATGGCATGGCACGCCGTGTTGATGGCTTCCGCACAAAAAACATGCGGCGTGTTATACTCATCAAGCATTGATCTTGCCATCTCTATCAACGTACGGTTCTTCCTCTCCACCACTCTATTTTGTTGGGGAGTGTAGGCCGCCGAGAATTCGTGCTTGACTCCTAACTCATCACAAAATTACTCAACATTTGTGTTAGTAAACTCGGTGCCGTTATCACTCCTCACCTTTTTGATAAAAGAGTCAAATTCCTTTTGAGCTTTCAAAGCAAATCTTTTAAACACATCGCCGGCAAGTGATTTGTTTGCAAGGAAAAATACCCAAGTGACGCGAGAGAAATCATCGACAATCACATGACAATAAGAATTACCGCCTATGCTCGCATAGGTGGTTGGGCCAAATAAATCCATATGCAAAAGTTCAAGTGGTCGGGATGTAGACATGAATGTCTTAGTCGGATGAGAATTAGCCACTTGCTTGCCAGCTTGGCATGAGCTACATAAACGATTTTTCTCGAATTTGGCATCCTTCACTCCAACAACCAAGTTGTCTTTAAAAACCTTTTTCAAAGTGCCTATTCCAGCATGTCCAAGACGTCTATGCCACAACCAACCAAGAGTAGTTTGAGCAATAAGACAAGTCTTGATTTGAGAAGATTCACGGTTTGAAAAATCAACCAAATATAAGTTTTGAAACCGGGTGCCTTCAAATGCAACACTTTGATCCTTGGTGGAAACAACACGAACTCCGTTAACCGAAAAGAAGCAATCAAAGCCTAAATCGCACACTTGAGCAACGGAGAGGAGATTAAAGTTGCAAGCTTCCACCAAGAGAACATTAGAGATGGATAGGTCATTTGATATTGCAATTTTACCTATGCCCTTTACCTTTCGCTTGGAGTTATCCCCAAATGTGATCTTGTATTCGGGGTCCTTCTCCTCTTCTAGTGAGGTGAACATACTTGAGCTACCGGTCATGTGTTGGGTGCAACCGCTATCAAATATCCAATGCCGGCCACCGCTCTTGTAGTTTACCTACACACACAAATTCAAACTCGGTTTTTAGGTACCCAAGACTTCATCTTGGGTCCTTTTGAGTTAGTCATCAAACACTTGGGCACCCAAATAGCTTTTACGTCTTTCTTATTATTGGGTGCACCAACATACTTAGCATAAGTGGAGCCATTTTTCCTCATAAGCATGTAACTCGCATCAAGCACTTGAGTTTTAGACATGAATTGAGATAATTTTGCAAAAGGACAAGCAATGGCTTTGTGTTTCTCATTTTTACAAATGTGGCAACGGGTCCCTCCCTTAACAAAAGTTACCTTGGGCTTACCCCAACCTCCCTTGGGCAAATCCCCGGGATGGAATCCCAAACCATGCTTACCCAAGGTGTACCTTTGCTCCAGAAGCACCTTGTTAAGAGAGTTGTTCCCCACAAGCAATTTAGCCAAGTTAGAGTCTAATTGCTCAATTCTATCCTTTAGAAGCAAATTTTCCTTAACTAGCTTATTAGCACATTTAGCAACATCACAAGTACCAATAGAACAAGCATTTTCATTTAAAGTACTAGCACTAGTGGGTGAAGATGAGCTAGCATTAGGTATGATAGTGGGTGACAAGTTCAAAGATGTGTCATGAGACAAGCTAAGTGAACCATTTATAGTATCAATCAAGTCACAAGTCACACCAACATTGCATTTTTCAATTGAGAAATCAAGAGGAGTTTCATCTTTAACATTAGAGCTAGCTAATTTGTTCTCTAGAATTTCAACTTGCAAATTTAGAGCTTCGTAATCATCTTCTAGAGTCTCATGTTTTTCAAGTAAGATCTCAAATTCATTTGCAAGCTCTTTATGCACTTTCATTAACTTTTTCCTCTTAGATTTTTTCTTCTCTAGAGCACTATTCAAATCATCAATCAAAAGCTTAAACTCACTTTTAGAGAGGTGCTCATTTATTATCTTCTCCTCTAATGCCATGAGACACATGGGAGGTATAGGGTTGTTGATGGCGACTCCGGACACCTTGGTGTTTTCATTGTCGGAGGAGTCCGCCTAAGAGCCTTCATCGTCGGTGATCCATTCCCCGATTACATCTTCTTGTATGTTGGCGGTGAGACAAAGCTTTTGCTTGGGAAGGGTCGGAGGAGCATTTTCCTAGATTGCAAGTCCGGCTAGCCCATGAGCTCTAGTGTCTTCTTCTTCGGAGGAAGATTGGAAAGATGATGAAGCTGAGCTATCTTCCTTTTTGGTCCTTTGACCGGCAAGAGCCTTTTTCTTATCCTTGGATTTGTGATCGCTCTTGCGGTAGTGACGATACTTCTTCTTGTCGTCATCCTCATCTTCCTCTTGATTTCTTGCCATGTGCTTGCTCTTTTTGCTTCTTGGGCAATCCGCCGCCAAGTGATCCTTCTCTCCGCATTCATAGCAACGCATTTCGGAGATGGGTCTTCGCCTTGAAGAGGATGATCCACCGCGGAAGCTCATTTTCTTGATCAACTTTCTTGATCGCTTGACAAGGAGGGCCAATTTTTCAATCTCCGGAATTGCATCATCAGAATCATCATCTTCTTCGACTTCAACCTTTTTCTTCCCACTTTTGGCTTTGGCGGGGAGAGCAATTGACTTCTTGTTGAGCGAGAACTCTTCACTTTCGAGAAGTCGCATCTCATAAGAGTTGAGTTGACCGAGTAGCTTGGTTGGAGTCATCTTCTTGAGTTTTGACTTGGATGCTCGAATTAAGATCACAAGTGGATTGAAGCTAAATGGCACAACATCAAGCATCTTCCGACAAATGTCAATGTCCTCCAAAACCTTCCTATCCGAGCATCCGGCAATTTCATTGACGATGGGGTTCAACCTAAGAAACATATCATTGACACTTTCATTAGGGAGCATTTTGAATTGATCAAATCTTTTTCTAGCTCGAGATAGCTTCTCCTCAAGCATCTTGGCACTACCAACATGAATTTCTTTTAAATGCTTCCAAATATCATAAGCTTTAGTGAGATTGCCAATACTATCAAACACTTGGGAAGAAACACTAGAGAGCAAAGCATTTCTAGCAATGGCATCAAAACGTTTGTACTTAGCATGAACTTCATTTAGAGCCATTGTTCCTTCCGGAGGATCCGGATAACTGGTCTCACAAGCAACCCACGCATCATAACTAAGAGCCTCAAGATAACATTGCATTCGAATTTTCCAATAGTTGTAGTTGGTCCCATCAAAGATAGGAGCTTTTCCAATTTCTATCCTAGGCCCCTCTTAAGCCATCTCCTAGCGGTGAAGCTAATACCGGAGAACCTAGATGCTCTGATACCACTTGAAAGAGGATCCTAAGGCATAGAGGGGGGTGAATAGGCAATTTTAGAACTTTTTTGGTTATTCGTTGATTAAGCATCAAATTAATAGTGACCCAATCCTAGTTTCAAGTTTCATATAAGCGGAAGCGATAAATAAATGAATTGATAAACTAAGACATGGCATCACAATTCATCACAAGCAATGCAACGGAAGTAAGTGCGGAAAGTAAATAAGAGAGAGGGACACGGAGAGTATTTTTCTGATAAAAAGCTTGAGTGTGTGTGGGAGAGTTTGGGGGGTTTCTTTCCCTCTAGATATCTCATAAGAAAATATTTGGGTATTTTTAGAAAAGGTGGACTACGGAAACCGATTTTTTCGAGAGGTCGCAAAGATCCGGCATAGTCCGAGTGATTCAAACCCCTTTTGAAATCCGACAAAAACAGAAAATAAAGCCTAACTACTCGAGAGGCATAAGCACGACGTCGCTTTTTTCTTCTAACATTTTCCACAATAACATCTGTTGTATCGCCTACTAATTCTTGAAGCGAGGACCCAATGTCTACCTCAAATGAGGCTGGCAAACCGTCTTCTTGATACGCTAAGTCATTCATGTTATCTAGTCCTCTTTCAATATACTCGACACATTCAGGAGTGTACAAGCGAGCAGGAGGATTAACTTTATATACAACCCACCAAGGTCTTAAACTTTCCTTTCGGCATGGATATAGAAGGTAGTACACCTGCTTAACATGGTGAGCAAGTACGAATGAATTGTGACCTCCAAGCCGTGATTCATGTCTCACTTCTACCAAACCAAGATTTTTGTTTCGTCGAATTCCTGTTTTGTCGTTAAACCAATCACAATAGAAGAAAGCTACCTTCAAATCTTTTCTACCGCCAAACTTAATCTCCACTATGTTATGAAGAATACCATAATATTCTGTCTCTCGACCATCTGCACCCTGTGCGGTAGTGACAACTCCACTATTAACCGTGGCGCCAAAAGGACGACTTGCTTCTAATGCCGCGGTACGAAAGCGAAACCCATTCACATCATAACGCCCAAACTTTCTTATCGTAGTGCAACCATGTGATAGCTGTCGGAGGTCCTCATAGACAGTGCCATCACGCATACACTGCAAATATTGTAATAGTTATGATATAGTCGCATTTATAGTATTCTAATTTTAACATGATAAGAAATATACATGTTGACGAAACCAAGTCACGAAATTAGGACCACCATGTAAGCCATTGCGTCGCAAATTATCCAGTTGAGTATTTGTAGGTTGCCTCGTCGAATTCCAGTGTTGTTGATCAAACAATCTACATTCATTTCATTAAGTTAGGAGCTAACGTTAAAAACAAATTAGAAATCGTTGTATTGGATACTTACGTGAAATATTGTTCCATTTCTGGAATGTTGGTGTACAAATAGAGCAGTGCTTCATTCCACTCGTCGCGGGACAACTCTTGAATTGAACTGGCACCGACGGTGTGTCCATGTCCTCGGAATATATCAAGATCGAAGCCATGTGTCAAATCCAACGTTCGGTATCTCGGCATATGGATATGGACATTGTGCTCATCTGACAGATATGTAGCAGAAAAGTACGAAATATCTTTCAAGAAGAACGCCTCAGCTATGCACCCTTCAACTCTAGCTTTGTTACCCACAGTGGACCTGATTTTCTTTAAGTTTCGTTCTATTGGGTACATCCATCGGTATTGTATAGGACCACCAATCTTAGCTTCATATGGTAGATGCACCAACAAATGCTGCATTGCATTCACGAACCCTGGTGGAAATATCTTTTCCATTTTGCATATTAACACAGGTATGGCTTTCTTCAACTTTTGCATCATTGCTTTCTTAATTTCTTTCGAACAAAGTTGCCGGTAGAAATAACTAAGCTCAGCCAAAATTGTCCACACGTCATCAGGGAAGTACCCATGAAACATGACAGGAACTAATCTTTCCATTATTACATGATAATCATGGCTTTTCAAGCCATTAAGTTTACCTGACTCGATACTTACCGCACGTTTTAGATTTGCTGCGTAACCATCTGGAAACTTGATATTTTTCATCCATATCATGACCTCCTTTTTTTCTGAGCTCTTAAGACAATAAGGAGCGCGTGGCTTGCCTTGTTTCCCTGTTGGGTCCTCTCTCACCTCAAGGGATGGTCGACTGCAAATATCAGCCATGTCTCTTCGAGCCGCAACATTATCTTTGGTCTTGTCTTTGAAATCAAAACACATGCTGATAATGTTTTCGGCAACATTACGTTCTTGGTGCATAACATCAACATTGTGCGGTAGCATTAGAGACGTTGCATATGGCAAACACCATATACCAGAGATATGAGTCCAGTTGTGTGACTCTTTAAACCCTTCAAAACCATCTTCCGTTGGAATTAACTGACGATGCCAGTTTATAATCTCAGATCCTGTCAAACGTTTGGGAGGGTCCTTTGTGATCACCGTTTCTTTATGAAATGCGTTTCTCTGTCTTCTAAATTCATGAGAAGGAGGCAAGAAGCGACGGTGGCAATCGAAGAAACAAAACTTCCGACCATGTTTCAAACGAAACGCATCAGTGTCATTCATACATATTGGACAAGACATTCTGCCATGCGTGCTCCATCCCAAAAACATGCCATATGCAGGAAAATCATGGATGGACCAGAGAGGCAACACGCATGTTGAAGTTTTGTTTTCTACTCTTATCATAAGTTTTCACCCCTGTCCATAACTGTGCAAGCTCATCGATCAAAGGTTGCATAAAGATATTTAATTGCTTTCCAGGATGGTCTGGCCCCGGGATGACAAGGGATAAGAACACAAACTCGTCCTTCATGCACATCGAAGGTGGAAGATTGTAAGGAATTGAGAACACAGGCCAACATGAGTACGACGCTACATTCATGTTGAAAGGAGAGAACTCGTCGGTCGCTAGCCCGATGCGAACATTTCTTGGATCTTTGGCAAAATCTTCGTCATACCGGTCCAATGTCTTCCATGCCTCGCCATCGGATGGATGACAGATGAAACCTTCGTTATATCGTACTCCATCTTTATGCCACCTCATGTTTTCTCAGATAGATACAATCGTTGTAGCCTCGGTGTTATAGGAAAGAAACGTAGAACCTTCACTGGTGTATCACTTGTCACTACATTCCCCTCTGCATCAACTACCTGTACAAATCTAGACTGGCCACAAACTAAACAGTTTTTCTTCGCAGCATCATTCTTCCAAAATAACATACAATTGTTAACACAGGCATCTATCTTCTCATAAGGCATCCCTAAACCAGCCAAAATCTTCTTCGAGTAGTACATATCTTTTGGCAACTTATGGTTTTCTGGGAGGACATCACCAATCAATTTGATCAAATCGTTGTAACATCCTTGAGAGAAACCATACTTTGATTTTATATTCATAAGCTGTGTCAGGAACGAAAGGACTGACACCTTAGTGCCCTCATGTAAAGGCTTATCTGAAGCATCTAAGAGGCTAAAGAATTTCTCGGCTACTTTGGTCGGTACATCCTCATGATGCACAGATTCATCCTCCGGAGCATTATGAAATTTCCGACCCAGGTCCTGAACCATCTCATCCATCCTGTCATCCACTCCATCGGTAGTATCGTCTTCATCAGATACATCTACCGCCCGTGACTCACCATGTTCATACCATATGAGGTAATTCGGCATGAAGCCCAATTTGCATAGGTGGCCGGCCATAACGGATTTTGTCACTCGGGCAAAAGATGACATTTAACACATGGACACTTCGCTACCCCCGCCAGAGGATCTGGGTGAAAACCTTATCCGTAAAACTTTGTGTATTTACTTTCCATTCTTCATTGTGCTTCATACCATTATCCCAACCGTCGTACATCCATCTACGGTCTTGACCATCTTTATTAATAGTAATTTGAAAGATACATAAAATATAAGTTAATTATCCTAACGGAGATCTAGGCAAAGATAGGTCCTAAACTCACCTAGAGATGAGCAGGTTATACGGTTTTGTCGTGGCATGTGGTGCGTTCAAAGCGAAATTTGGCGGCGTAACCTCGCTGTTCTCCGAATGCACGCATGTTACTTGTGCATCGGAGAACAACGAGGTTACGCAGCCGAAATTCCGATCAGATCGCACCACATGCCACGACAAACCGTGCTAACCCGTCCATCCCCAGGCTGTCCAAAAGCGTGGACAATTCGGGAGCGACAAATATCACAATTCAATGTGATCAATGTCGCTCCCAAACGGGTGACGTATAGGTTGGGTTGACTTGTGTTTGAAAAATGATTTATTCAAATATACGTGAATCATGACAATAATGTATGGGACGGACAAAGGCAATAGGCAACCAGAAAAAAGCTTAACAATACAATAAAATATAATTCCTCAATCACGAATTCTTGCCATTCAGACATATATAGTTTAACGGTTACCAACATTATGAATTGAAATAAACATATATACCACGCCATCACTTATTATAATACGGGGTATCAAAGTAAATACTAGTGGAGAAACAAACAATACAACAAGTAGTAGTATATTAATGTACCTCACATGCTAGGGGAGGCGTTGTTGGCGCTGCTAGGAAGGGGACGGACCCGTGTCAACGCTGTGATTCTGGCGGAGGTAGCGTCGGAGGGCGGCAGCAAGCATGAGGGTTGGAGGAGAAAAGGATTTATCAACTGTATCGCTCATAGTTTTCTCATTAAGGAGAATGAAAAATATACATATGGACTATGAACACCAAAGTAGTCATACATAGGAGAATGAAAAATATACATATACATATAATTTTCTCATTATGGTTAGCCATACATTTTATCAAATAGGCAGAGGCGTAAATCAAACACTAGTACATCCAAGCACCAAAGTACTAGGGCGGCGGGCGCGGGCGCTGCCGCGAGCGCGGCGATCTGGCGCTGCGGGGGGCGGCGGGGCTGGCATGGCAATCTTGGCGAGAGCGGCCGAGGCGCCGTAGTAAGGCGCTGTGGTCAGGCGGCGCGGGCGGGCGTGGCAGTGGCGATGCGGTGATGGCGAGGCGGCGGGCGCGTGGCAGTGGACGGTGTGTGGGCGGCGGGGGGCCGGGCACACCGGCGGCGAGCGCGGTGGTTAGGCGTCTGTGATGGCGGTAGCGGCGGCGGCGGCGGCGGCGGGCGGAGGATGGGAATAGAGGAGGGCGCGGAAAAGACAGATACTACCGCCGGCTAGGGTTAAGGGGGAAAAGAGACGTTTACATCGGCCGGGGAGAAGCCGACGTAAATAAAGTACTATTTACGTCTGCCGACGCGTGACTGACGTAAATAAATTTATTTACGTCGGCCAGGCCGACGTAAATACTGCGTCCACGTCACCAGCTCCTGCCGTGGCCTGACCACCTGTTTTTACGTCGGCCAAGCCGACGAATACTGATTATTTACGCGGCACGATCTAGCCGACGAATAAGCCGCTTAATGCGTCGGTTTCCTCGGGCCGACGTAAACTACTTTGGCCGACGCACGCTTCGTTTTCAGTAGTCTTGATGCTGCCGAGGGCTCGCCCATGCACCTGGGGCTGGTCGCCTCGACGACGATGGGGCCCTCGCCCGACGCTTTGAGGGCTCGCCACGCGGCTGAGGCTGGTCGCCCGCCTGACGCGTGGGGCCCGCCTGATGCACTGAGGGGCTCGCCCACGCGCTGGGGCCTGGTCGCCCGACGCGTGGGGCCCGCCTGATGCACTGAGGGGCTCGCCCATGTGGGGCACGTCGCCCGCCGATGCGTGGGGCCCGGCTGATGCACTCTTGGCCTTCCTTAGGACTCTTCATACCCTGGTATTTATTGTACTGACAGTAGCCCCGGGTCACCATGATACGCGAACCGTCGCACCGATACTCCGCCGTCTCTTGTGCGGCGGGAGACGAATCGTGGGGCCCACCCCTGCGTGCCCGTCGCTGATTCTCCACTGCGCACGATCTTCCTTGGGGAACCGATCGCCTTTTCGGGAAACTGGCGCTGGGCAATGATGACGCGCTTGTGCAGCTGAGCGGGACGGAATCCAAACCGTCGTGCTCGCACCCTTTGCCTATAAATACTTCACCCCTTGGCGCCGCGACGAATCGTTCCGTGCGCCAAAGTGCTTTGAGCTGCCACCTGCTTTCCTTTGCCACCGCCACCAAGTTTCTTCGCCTTAGCTCGCCATCGTACTTCGCCACCTTCCAATGGCTCTAAGCGCAGCAAAGGGTCGCTGGGTCGCCCGCTCGGCCGCGCCGCCACCTGGTCCAGCTTTGCCCGCCTCCGCCGCCGATGAGGAGACGGTGGCGCGGCTTCGAGTGTTCGTGCCGCCATCCTCCGCCCGGTTCCGCGCCAGCACGATGGCGCCAAGCCCCCGCGACGGGGAGATCATTACCTTCACCTAGGCGGTGCTGGCGGGGCTCGTCCCGCCATACTCTGAATTCTTCTTAGGGGTACTTGCCTTCTATGAGATCTAGGCGGCGCACCTTTGTTGAGACCCATGTGAAGGGTACCCCTGTTTGATGATGAATATATGTGACAAGATGCAATTTGAAGTGTTTTGAAGAATGTTAAATGGTGCATTTGTGGAAATTGCCGTGGAATTGGTACCGGACCATTGTGCTGAGCTCGGGCTAGGTAATAGTTTTGATCGGAAGTGGTCCGGTGGAATTTAGGCTGACACGTGGTGTGTTAGGGCTTTCTAATTGTGTTGTCATGAAGGGATTATTGTGTTGGTAATTTTGTGATGGACTAACCTTGCAGGTAAGGTAAGGTGTGTTGCTTTCATGTGTGTTCACCTCAGTGATGCAGGTATCGGCGGGTACGTGGCTGATGCTTCGCGGGGACAGCTCGAGGCTGGTGCGTCCGGAGGCGTGCAGGCGACCGGGTTCGATGACCTGGCGGTCACATGAGGTGGTGCACTCGAGAAGCTTAGCCATGGCGAGGAATCCGAGGCAGCTGGAGGCTGCAGCGTCGGTAACCTGGTGGCGAAGCTGGTTCTGACCGGTGGGCCTAGACGTAGGCTGGCGACCGAAGATGCTGCGAAGATATTTCCCAGAGGAATGTGGAGAATATTCCCTCTCGGGAATGTGTCTTGTAGTGTGTGTGTGTTGTACACCACTCATCCTCAAATGAAGGGTGGAGATGGGCTCTAGGTGTTAGGGCATCTCACCCATGGGCTATAAATAGAGGTGGAGGGGAGCACCTCCTCCTCATCCCCTTAGAGCTGAAATTTCAGAAATATAGAGGGTGAGTTGGGTGTGTAAGGGTGGCACTTAGAGTGCTTGTGACCACATGGAGTGTGGTTTGTAATTCCCCAACTCCTATGCAATGAAATCTCTCATCTTCATGATCATCTTGTGTTGATTTGCTTCAAGATTCTTCTTTCTTTTGTTTCCTCTTTTAGAGTTCTTATTTGGAGATGAGTCTTGGTGATTTCTTACTGTTTCTTCTTGCTCTATGATGTCTTGAGGTTGCTAATATGATTTACCAAACTCTTTGCAACCATATGAGAGGCAAGAGATCAAGTTCTTGACTTGTTGCAAATCTGTCTAGAAACTTTCATCCGCGCGACAGTCAGTAAAATATTTTCAACAAAATCTAGAAAAATAATTTTGGGATGATTCCAGTTGGAAAAGATGCGTGACTCATATACCCATCTGTGGTAACAATTTGAAGTCCACTGGTTTCTCCATTTGGGAGCTATGAAGTGAAAACCGAGCCCCAAACTTTCTGCTCGAAGTTTTTGACTGCTCTTGGTGTTTGATTTTTCATCTTTTCTGTGGATAGATTCTTGGGATGATTTTTGGTGGAGTGCTTCATGACTCATGGTTTCATAGGAAGAAAAATTCCCAAAATTTTTGGAGTAACATAAAGCCATCATCTCTCTGCTTCAATTAGAAACAAACTCTGAAGAATCTGCTTTTACTTTCCAGAAAGCAGCTTGTGTTGTTTGATTTTTCATGATTTTTCTGTAAGGAGTTTTGAGGAGATTTTTGGTGGAGTGCTTCACGACACATTTACACATAGGGAGAAAAATTCCCACGATTTTTAGAGCACCAGAAAGCCACCAACCTCCTGCTCCATTAGAGGACAAGTTCTGAAAGAATCTGCTTTTGCTTTTCTGAAAGCCACTTTGGTTATTTGGCTTGATCTTCTTTCCTAAAGCAAGATTTGAATTGATTCCTCTCTTTTGAACACTGGACAACCAGGATTGTGTTTTCAAAATCCCAAATATTTCATGGCTCTCATGCACCCAAGTGAAGGGTACACATAGTTGTCAAGTTGTTCGGGTTTTTGATGGAAACGTTAAAAAATGTTGTGGCGTCTATTCACCCCCCTCTAGCCGCCTAGCTCGGGTCTTCAACCTTCCCCCCAATTCCGTCGTGTTGCTGGCCATCTTCGCCCACCTCTGCCAAATGTTTGTGGGGGCGATGCCGAACCTTCCGCACTGGTGCCGGCTCTTCACGCTGCACACGAGCTCGCGCCCGAGCGGGATTGGGAGCTGCTACTTCACGCTTCACGACGCCGCCGCCTTCATCCCAGTCGCGGTCAAGTCCAACTGGAAGGACTGGGCGCGACAGTGGCTGTACGTGGAGGATTCCAGCGGCTGCGATGATCTTGCCCTCCCCGAGGGTCCTGCAGAATCCCTCACCAGCTAGGGGTCTCTGCCCGACGACTCAGCGGAAATGGAGGCGATGCTGGCGCGCATTGCTGAGCTCCGCCGCAACGGGCTCACCGGAACCCATGTGGCGGCGGACTTTCTGCGGTGCCACTTCGCATGAGGGCGCGCCCCGCCTGGCAGTATTATGGCGACAACGATGGAATCCGCGTTGCCTCCGGAGATGAGTGTTCTTTCATTCTTTCGGGTCTTCTTACTTCGCGGAACGTCCTTTCCTCTTTTTTGGTTGCTTGCCAACTTGCGGCTTCTTCTTTTTGTCCAGCCGCAGGGAACGTGCCGGAGGATGTGCTCGGCGAAGGGTCGGGACTATTGTCCGCGCCCACGGCGACATTTCTCGCGCTGCGAGCATCCGCCTCGCTGCGTGGCACGGAGGGGAACCTGCATTTGCACGCCGCTGCCTCCCATGGAGGTTTCTGGTCCAGCGGTCCAAGTGGCCCGGGGACCCCTGCAAACCGCGATCCTCCGCTAACGATCGCCAAGCTTGCGCCGTTGCTCCTCCGCCGTGCGGCCCACTCCGACCAAGCGCCTGGAAGCGCCGCCCATCCTCTCCCAAGACGATGATGATGAGGAGGAGAGGCGAGCCCAAAGGCTCCGCCTTCGAGTCCCCGGAGTCTGCCTCCTTCGGCCCCTCTGGCGGGGCCCTGCTGACGCCGCCGCGCTCCGCCGCCAGAGGGCTGCGATCTTCAGAATCGGCGCCTCGCCCGGCGGCTTCAGGCCGGCACCTCTGTGCGGCACTGCCGTCGCGTCGGCTCTTCTTGCGTAAGCACCTCCGTGTCGGCGCTTGCTTCGACGGCGCCGGCTGCGGTGACTCCGCCGCCCCCTCTGCCTCCTACAACGGGAGGAGGGGTGGCGGCACCTGCTCCGCGACCAAGTGCTTTGACACTGCCTCCTTCTTCCTTCGCTTTTGGGGGGTGCCGCTTCAGGTAACTTTCTCTGCGTTCATGTACATTTCGCGTTAGGGTTAGCATGCCAGATGTTTTTCGCATACCTGAACCCTTTTGGCTTTTCTTCGCGGGGAAGAGCGGACGCTGGGGCCTCAAGCTCCATCCCGCGCGATCCGCCAGCCCCCAGCTTGTCCGCGGCCCCTTCGACGGAGACGGCTTCTCCAGCTGCGGAGAGCGCGCCGGAGATGAGGCTGGAGGACCTTCTGGCCACTACCCCAGCCGACACCGACGCCATCTTTGCCATCGCCGCCGACGTCGGGCGCTCCTTCGAAGCGCTTCGTGCCCTCTCCCATACTTGGGCGGCGCGGAGGCGCTTCGCCGGCGGGCGCGAGCCGACGAAGTTGCGGCGGACTCTCAACCGGAGAGACGCTGCGAGGGAACGGCGGCCGCGAGGTCGCGGCGGCACAAGCCGCCGCCGCCGCTTCGCCACCAAAGACGCTGAAGATTTTCGCGGGCGCACTTCGAAGCGCCCGGGTCTTGCCGATATCCGCGGACCGCTTACCACGATTTCCGGACGCCCTGCACTCCACCGGGGTTACCTCAGACGCGCTCACGGAGGAGACGGCAGCGCAATATGCCGGGCGATGGGCGCGCCGCCGAGGCCCTCGCACGACCTGCCGGTGGTGATGCGGACGCGGCGAAGATGGTGGCCACGGTGCTTCGAAGCAGCATGTTCGCCTTGGGTAATCGCCATGCCCAAACGCGCGTTCGACCTCGACGCCGCCACACGGGAACTCTTCGGCCACCGACCCGGCGAACAATCTGGTCGAGGTCGCCGCCAGCCGCGTATCCATGATGGGCGGCGCTGCTCCGGCAGAAGACGATGATGACGAGGAGTAGCTGAACTCCCTCGTTTGTTTCGTCTTGTATATAGAACCTGTCAATGCAAGCTTTTGCTCTTTTTGCCACAAGTCTCGATTAAATTTTACGCAAATTCTCACTTGCGAAAAGAAGAACTAAGACACCCGACCGCCAAAAGCTTTAGACAGAACGTTCTGCTGCAAGTGAGCGCTTTTTCCTTAGGCATCTGGTTACTTCAACCCTTATGGCCTCTCGCAAACCGACTTAAACGTTGCGTGGCGAGAACTCAGCCTCCAGAAGTGGTCTAGACGCTGGTGCCGTCGTTGGCGCATTGCCCAGACCGAGCAGACACACCAGGCTAGAACCCGCCTTCCGTCCGCCTCGCCTCGCCTAGCCGCAAGTTTAAGCGTTCGCCTTTGCAACTAAGGGGCCATCAGCCTTAAGTACTTTTTCGCTACCAGCTTTCAACAGAATGTTTTCTAACAGACTTTTTGAGGCTAAACAACTGACCGCCAAAAGTTTTAGACAGAACGTTCTACTGAAAGTGGGCGCTTTTTCCTTAGGCATCTGGTTACTTCAACCCTTATGGCCTCTCGGCAAACCGACCTTGAACGTTGCGTGGCGATAACTCAGCTTCCGGAAGTGATCTAGACGCTGGTGTCGTCGTTGGCGCATTGCCCAGACCGAGCAGACACACCAAGCTAGAACCCGCCTTCCGTCCGCCTCGCCGGCGTCCAACCAAGAAGTTTAGCTGTTCGCCCTTGCAACTAAGGGGCCATCAGCCTTAAGTACTTTTTCGCTACCAGCTTTCAACAGAATGTTTTCTAACAGACTTTTGGAGGCGAAAAAGAACGGATGCCCACAGGGAGACAGGACTTATCTTTATTTTGCAGATGGCTTTGTACACCGAATAAAGGCTGTCTTGTCTTCGTCTTCTTCCGCCATGCTAATCTGGTGATACCCGAAGTACGCATCCAGAAATCAAAGCTGCTCGCACCCCGCTGTGGAGTCGACGATGAGGTCAATGCGGGCCAGCGGGTACGGATCCTTCGGGCATGCCCTGTTGAGGTCGGTGAAGTCGACGCACATCCTCCACCGCCCGTTGGATTTCTTGATGAGGACGGGGTTCGCGAGCCACCGATGGGCGACGCTTCCGAACAACCCCCGCCCTCGGCTTGTCCACCTCTCGGCGGATAACGGACCGACGCTTCCACCGATCCGCTCAACCTTCGTGATAACCGGTTGCGCGGGGAATGTTGCCAACTTATGCTCAATCACCTCTCGGGACCCCCAATCATGTTTGACGGTTGCCAAGCAAACACGCTGCGTTAGATCTGGAGGAAGGAGACAAGCGCGCTTCCTATTTGGCGCCGAGAGGCGCCACCGAACGGTTCGCTGGTCCGACTCACTCAGGGAGATCGCCTTGACCTCCGCGGACGAACCGGGGGAGGCACGGATCTTCGCCGGAGGAGCTCCAAGAGTCGAAGCTTCAGCCTTCTAGGCGTCGACTGCCCCCGCCAAAGCGAGAGCATCCTTGTCGCAGCAGAGCGCCTCCGGGCGGTCCACTTTCACGATGATGGGGCCAGCTGGCCCCGGAATCTTCACCACCATGTACGCATAGTGGCAGGCCGCCATGAACTTGGTCAGCGCCGGCCGATCCAGTATGGCGTTGTACGGGAGATCGAAGTTAGCTACCTCGAACTCGAGCATCTCCGTGCGGAAGTTGTCGGAGCCTCCAAATGTCACCGGAAGGCTGACGCGCCCCAGAGGGACGGACTCAGCCCCCGGTGCGATGCCGAAGAATGGAAGCGCCGGTCGATGTTTCTGCTGCTGGATCTGGAGCACCTTGGCGACTCGGACGGATAGGAGGTTGAGAGAGCTTCCTCCGTCTACCAGCACCCGCCCCAGCTTGACATTCCAGACCGTGGGCGCAACCACGATCGGGAGATGACCCGGCAGCGGTATGGTGGGTGATTGGCTCGATCGAATGTGATCGGCTGCCCGACCACACCAGCTGCCTTGCTGACCCAACGCCGGGCACGGCGGCGGACACCTCCCTCATCGCACGCTTGAAACTAGCGTGGGACGGATAGGTGGCCGATCCGCCGTGGATAACGGCGACTTCGTGCTCCGCCTGCTGAAAACCAAGCGAAGCCGATTCCTTGCCCTTGCAGCTGCCGGACGTCTGCTGCTGCTCGTGGACGCGCTTGTCCACCAATTTGCAGATGATATGGCAATCAGCCAAGTCGTGTGAATTGTTGCGATAAATGGGACAGTAGGTCCTTCCGTCCCACTCACGGGGACGGCGGTCTCGCCCCTCGTCACGACCGCGGGGTGTTGTACACGGCGTCGCTATGGTCGCTTTACGGGACCGCTCCTGCCGCCGCCCGCGACCTATTCCTTTTTTTCGCTCGCGCTCACGCGCAGATGACGTCGTCGTCGTTGTCAAGGCGGCGGCCAGGACCTGCCCGATCTCCGCTGCCTTGCGCTTCTTCTTGTCCTTGCGGCCGGGGTTTTTTGAGGTCCGGCCCCGCCCCAGCTGCCCCCGCCGCTTCTTGCTTTGGGCGAAGCGAGCCTCTGCCTAAAGGGCGCACTTGTGGGCCAGGGTGAAGAGTTCTTTCGTCGTCTTGATCTTGCGGGTGGCCATCTTCTCCTTGACCCTGGGGTCTCGGGCGCCCCTCCTGAAGGCCGTGACAACGGCGTCGATGGAGATGTCAGGAATGGTGTTGCGAACCTGACTGAAGCGCCGGATGTAGTTGTGCAGCGACTCCCCCTTCTTCTGCTCCACATTGTGGAGATCGTCTTCGACTCCGGGCTGCTCGAACGTGCCCTGGAAGTTGGTGATGAAGAGCTCGGAGAGCTCCTTCCACGACCCCATTGACTCCGGGGGTAGGTTCATAAGCCACGAGCGGGCTCCGCCGTTGAGGACCGCGGGGAAGTAGTTCGCCAGAACCTTCCCCGACCCTCCAGTCGGTTGCATCACCGTGGTGTAGATCTGCAAAACTCGTCAGGTTGGTAGACCCATCGTATTCTCGATGGCGGTGGGCGGAACCTCTCCGCCATCGCACTCGGCGCAGCTCCTTCAAAAAGCGCGCGCAGCGACGCCGGAGCCTCTCGCCTCCGGATACGCCGCCGCCGCCCCGCGCCCGCCGTCTGGACGGCGCCGAAGAGGCGCCGCCCTCTCCGGCGGAGGCGGCCACACGGGAGTCCTCTTGCTGGCCCCCACGAACGGCAGCTACAGCGCGGTCGCGCTCTCGATCATGTCGCCTGCGGAGCTTGTCGCGCAGGTCTTCTCCGTGTCGTAGATGGAGGTCCTCCAAGTGGGACCGGAGATCCCGCCCACCTGACGCCGCCTTGGCCGAACCCCGTAGGAGTTGCTCGCTCCTCGTCGCCCCGCCCCGCCCCTCTCGCCAGAGATTCATGGAGGATGCGGGAAACCAGAGAGCGGAGGAAGCGAAACACCAGCCTTCGCGCTTCGCAACTTGCACCACCGCTGCGGCGCTTTCACATAGCGGGCCAAATCGCCACCACGGCGCCACGGAGAGTCCGGAGTCACGGGAACAGCGGATTGTCCAACAGGCTCGCCGCATGGAGGTTTTGTGCCGAGTGCACTCCTCCAAGGCCGTGCACCGCTTAGCCGATCGACGGCCGCTCTCCGCCAAGGCGCCAACCCTCGCGGACGGCTACCGCCCGGCTGATCCACCACCATTGCCGTGGCCGACGCCATGCCACGGCTCTAGCAGCTGCTTCCTGGTCCATCGCGGACTGCTCATCCTCCATCACCGCCTGAAGAGAGGTCGAAGAACTCGAACTGATGCTAGCGCTCCCCTACCTGGCGCGCCACTGATGGCATGCTCTCCGCCAACCACCGCGGATCACACCCCTATCGATTTCTATCCGCTAGCCGATCACCGAGCTCGGGCCGATTCGGCGTAGAACGCGGCAAGGAGCGACGCAGAGAGTTTACCTGAGTTGGACTTCTCGGGTAATGCGGCCCCTCTCTGCAGAGCCTTAGCTCTTTTCCGTGTTGTGGTTGTGTGGAATGCGATTACAGAATGTTTCGAACCCCCTCTCTCTCTCTCCTCCCCTTTTATACAAGCCTTGAACTGGCGGAGAGAGCGAGGGGTAGGCGTCTAAAGACGCTTAGTACATCGATAAGACGTGAGGGACGGATAGGAGAGACGAAAAGCGTCTTTGCCATCAGGCCGAGAGGCGCCGCCCACGCAAACCCGCAAGTGGCCTCGGATCAGGCGAACACGCCGGTGAGAGAACGAGTGGGACCCTGCTTGCTCCTCCTGACACGGGCGGCCATCCTGACGACGGTGAGTTCTCTCTCTGCCGGTCAATTCCGCTGCGCCACAGTGACAGTTGATCAGACCTGCAGAGGTCACTGTGGCGGTAATCATCTCTTCATCTGTCTATCCGCGCGTAATGTCGCATTGAATGCGCCTTGTCCTCCGCAGCAGGGGAGCCTTCGAAGAAGACTCCTTTCGACGCCTCGCCACGCGGGCCCCGCTTGATAGCGGGGGGCCTTTAGCGCCGAGGCTCGCCACGCGCTGGGGCCTGGTCGCCCCGCCGACGCGTGGGGTCCGCCTGATGCGCCGAGGCTCGCCACATGTGGCTGGGTTCGGTCGCCCGCCGACGCTAGGGCCCTCGCCCGACGCTTTGAGGCGCTCCTTTTGGCCTTTCTTAGGACTCTTCATACCCCGGTATTTATTGTACCGACAAGAACATATAGCTCAATAAAATATATAAAATTTAGGATTTATGAAAATAATGGCTCGAATCAGCTAATTTGAGTTCAATGCTCCGGAACAATTCTCGAAGATTTGATAAATTGTAAAAGTGAAAAATAAATAAATCGATTAAATCAAAGAAAACCGCAAACCAAAGAAACGGAGGGTTTCGCAGCAAAGACGGGCGGCACGGGCGGGTGACACGTGGCAGCTGGATTGGGCGGCGGCGCTGGCTGACGAGCGACAACGCTGCGGCTTGAGGCGGGGAGGCGGCGCAGGGCAACACGTGGCACGACGATTGGCGAGGTGGCAACCAACGCGGCGGCGACGCGTGTGGGGGAGGGGACGACGCTGCTCGTGTGCTTGGCTGGCGGGCGGCGGGACGGGATAGGTGGCGCCTGCCACCGCCGGCGAAGAAAGCGGGCATGGCGCGACGGCGAGGCGACGGCGGCGGCAGGGCGGCGGCGGCACAAGAACGTGAGGCGCACGGCAACTCCGCGAGCTATATCTCCTGCGTTTCTTGGCCAAAGTAGACAATCCATATATCCATCTTGACCGTCTCGATGAGATCTACAACATGGCACCATCTAATCTTGAGTTTGGTCAAGGCACGTAGAGGGATCTCAGAGAAAAGGGTTTGATTGGGAGGATTTTGACGGCTAGGGTTTGGGACTTGAGGGATTTCGTGATGAGGACTTGGGACAGGGTCTTGGGGGGTTTATATAGTGCCAAGGACGACCAGGGCTGGGCCTTGGGCTAAGAGGTGTTGGGTTAGGACTTGAATTCTAATCCGGGTAGATTTCAGATAGGCTGCGGGCTTGTTTATCAAGAAAACAGTGTTTCCTTTGCTGGATTGGGCTGCAATTTTGAGGTTAATTTGGATTAGGCTTCAAAAAGGTCCCCCCAAAACTTGAGCACGAGATTCCCTCGTTTGCTCATTATTTGATGGATTTGACGAGCTCCCGGCAGAACGGTAAAACTTCAAGGAATCACAAGCTAGCTTTGGAATTTGGGCATGTAATTTTGAGGGTTGCTAGATGATGGCTTCAAAGATTTATTGGAATGTCTTCAGAATTTTCCTAAAGGGTTTCCTAGGGTTTTGGCTTTAAACCTAATTAAAAGTAATTTAAACTAGGGTTTTGTATATAACAATTCCCTTTTATTTAATTTTAATATTTTTGAAAATACAAGTGACATACGACAAAATAGAGGATGTCACAAACGTGTTCCTCGTATTTTTACAAACAAAACAAGACATATGTTACCATATAAATTTCTACTGAAACTTGGATTTCAGGATTTCATACTCGTTAAACTTGCTGAACTATCAAGTTTTATTAGGTTTTATCCAAGTTTCATCAAGTTTCAACAGGTTTCATCCAAGTTTCTTCAAGTTTCATCAGGTTTAATCCAAGTTTCATGAAGTTTCAATAGGTTTCATCCAAGTTTCATCAGATTACATCCAAGTTTCATTTGACGCTCGTCTTCATCAATACGTGGGTCAAGATTCATCAGCACACAGCCAAGTTTCACTAGTATAGGTGTCAAGTTTCATAAGTGGGTTCTGCTATGTTCACATAAAAAACTAAAAATAGTGAAAAAATGAAAAAAAAAATGAAAAAGTATTTAAAATGGGTTGCCTTCGATTTTAGAAGAATTATGAAATTTATTCCATGCAATTTGAAAACTGTTTGAATTTTATACAAAAATCAGAAGTTTAATTAAAAATTATCAACTTCACATCTAGCCAACATCCGCATGAATGGGTGGCTGATCGGACGGTCGCCGTTGGTCCGGTGCGCGCGCGTTTGGACGGACGTCCGGACGCTGGAGCTCGCCATTGCCTTAACTTTTAAAATCGCTGAAAACGAGCATGGTGCGCAATCATTTACACGAATATAGTTTTTATTTAAAATTTATGTTTTTTTTATTGTAGTTGATATATATTTTTCTCTACCTTTATAGTTGACATGAACCTCATTCTTATTACTTATTTATGATCTGGACTTATCTAAGTCGTTATAATCTGGTCCATTATAATCGACTATGTACATCTTTCTTTTTCTTTCCGATTATTGTAAAAGTTTTTAGTATTTTAGGATTAATATGGTGCTATGTTTAACTCTAGTTTAATATAACAATAACATATTTATAAAAACACTGTCGATCATTATAGATTTTTTGTGCCAATAATTGGAATATCCATTCTACATTGAGCTTACCTCTTAAGTGAGAGATCAATCAGGGATTTTTTAGAGATTTGGATTTGAAAATGTGATGCAATATATGATGTGAGACAAGGACAAAGACAACAATTGTTTGCCCTGTTTCGGGCCTATCGCAGTGGAGCTAATAGCCTGCCCCAACTTTTATGTTACTATTATTCAGACCCGAAAATAAAGTTGAATCCCTTCTGTGCCTTGCCAGTTCTAGTCCCTGGATCAAATAGTTAGAACACACAAATACGAAGTTTTTGGATCATGATCATTAAATGAATAAATTCTATTACATCACAGTGGCTGCCAACATTACAAATATTACAAATTATAGGCATAGCAGCCTTACAACAATGGAAGACTTAAATACAAAATACAACCAAAACACGATGAAACCCAATAATTGGCAATTGTAGGTTTGGGGCTCCTGGACGTTAGAGTAGGCTCGTCTTGAAAAGTCGTCTTCTTGAACTACTTGAGCGAAGACCTCCTCTAGATACTCCTCACCTTCGAGATCAAAGCAGAGTGACTCTGGAACTACTCGTTAGATTTGACGGCGTGTTCTCCGCTCAACCACTGCGGATCACACCCCTGGTCAGATTTCAAGTCTGCTAGCCAACTCGATCAAGCTCGATCCGATTTGAGCGTCGGGCACAACAAGGAGCGACTTCAGATTTACCTGTGTTCGGACCCCTCATGGGTAATAGTCCTACTCCGCCGAGCCTTAGCTCTTTTCTGATTGTGGTTGAATGGGAATGTGTTTACAGAGTGCTTCAATGCGCGAACACTTACGGATGTGTGTGTTCGACGCCTCCCTCTCCTCTCTTTTTTCTCCTTTTCTCCCTCCCTCTCCCTCTTTTTATACAAGCTTTGGGTCATGGAGAGAGCCGAGAGAGTAGGCAAGATAAAGTGTTCTCAAGACATCGACAAGACACGACAGAAGAGACGAAAACATGCCGCCTGCCCCGCCCACAGCCTCCGCCTCGCGTGCCGCAAGTGGCCTCGACCCGCATGGTCACACCGTGAGTCTCATGGTGGGGCCCCCGCTCCTCCCGACAGGCGGCCTCCTCAAGCAAACCCTCTCTCACGGTCAATTCTTTCGCCCACAAAGGATGTACCGCCGGACACTGCAAGGGTCATCAGAAGCGGTAATCATTTCTTCCTCTCGTCTGGCGTGGTGTCTCATTAAATGCGCTTCCTCTTCAGCAGGGGAGCCTTCGTCCCAAGACTCATCGCAATGCTCCTGCCGCCGCTGGCCCCGCTGCGCGTCGGGCCCGCTGGTCTTGAGAGGGGCTCGCCACGCACCCGCCTCGGGGCGTGGGGCCCTCGCCTCACCGTCGGGGGGCTCGCCACGCACCACTTTGGGCGTGGGGCCCTCCCGGCCTCGAGGGGCTCGCTGTGGCTGGGGCCTTGCTCGCCCGCCTGACGTGGGGCCTCCCGGCCTCTGAGGGGCTTGCCCACGCCATTGGGCCTTGCTCGCCCGCCTGACGCGTGGGGCCCTCCCGGCCTTCCTCAGGCTCTTTGTACCCCGGTATTTATTACACCGACAAGAGCCCCGGGTCCACCATGATACGCGAACCGTCACAGCAGATATTTTTCCAATTCTTGTGCGGCGGAGACGAATCGTGGGGGCCCACCACCGCGGCACCGCAGACGCTCGATTCTCCACCGCACACGATCTTCCTTGGGAACCACGCCGCTTTTGCGGAAACCAAAAACGCTGGGCAATGATGGGCAGCTGGGCGGAATCAAACCGTCGCTTGCGCCCCACGCTTATAAATATTTCTCTCGGCGCCAATCCTTCCGCACGCTAAGTCCTCAAGTTGTCCATCGCTTCTTTCGCTGCTACTACGCCTCCTCGCCAATCGCTACCCGGCCTTTTGCGGCGCCACCGCTAAATTGTCCATGGCTCCTAAGCGCGAGAAAGGCCGCCGCGAGATGCCGCACCATCTTGAGGAGTCGCTCGCACGCTTCCACCGCCAATGAGGATCGGTGGCGCGGCTTCGAGTCTTAGTGCCACCGATCACGCCCGTTCGCGCCCGGCACCACGGAAGAGCGAAGGCCGGGAGGAGAAGCGAGACTTCGCCTTTTTGCCTTGTAATTGTTGCCTATCAATGCAAACAAACTTTTGCTCTTTGTTGTGAGTCTCACTTGAACTTCGCACAACTTTAACTTGGAATTGAATTGGGGCACCGGCCGCCAAAGGTTTTAGATCGAACGCTCGCGCAGTGAGCGCTGTTTCCTTAGGCATCTGGTTACTTCAACCCTTATGGCCTCGCAACCCGACTTAAACATTACGTGGAAGCGCTTAGCTTAGGAAGTGGTCTAGTCACTGGTGCCGCCGTTGGCGATTGCCCGCATCGAGCCGACACACCAAAGCTAGAGCCCGCCTTCCGTCTCCACCGCCTCGCACCAGTAAGTTATAAGCGTTGTTTTGCAATTAAGGGCCATCACCCTAAGTACTTTCGCTACCGACTTTCGGCGTAATGTTTTCTACAGACCTTTCTAAGGCTAAGCCACCGATCGCCAAAAAGCTTTAGATGAGCTTTCCGTTGAAAGTGGCGCTTTTTCCTCGTGCATCTAGTTATTTCAACCCTTATGGCCTCTTTGCGAACCGACCTAGACATCGCGTGGCAGAACTTAGCTTCCTAAGTGGTCTAGTCGCTGGTGTGCCATTGTTGGCGCATTGCCTAGACCGAGCCGACACACGGGCTAGAACCCGCCCGTCTCGCTTCGCCGCCCCAACCGCGAGTCGAGGCGCCGTCTCAGAACTAAGGGCCATTCGCTTTGAGTACTTTTTTCACGCCGACTTTCAGCGGAATGCTTTCTAACAGACTTGAGGCTGAAAAGAAACAGATGCCCACAAGGAGACAAAACTTATCTCTTATTGAAGATGGCTTTGTACAACGCAGCCTCGAGGCGAAGCGTGAAGGAAGAAGACTCGCCGCTCGGCTCCAAAGGAAGGCCCAAAAAGGAAACTTGGACTGCTACCTCACGGTAGAACTTCCTCACCGCCGACGCTCCAAGTGTTCGCCAATTCGCGACCGTCCTCGAATGCGAGCCTGACCGAGCTCAAGGGAGATCGAGACCACCTTGAAGGGCCCTCCACGGGAGATAGCTTTGTTGCGCCTACCGCACTTGATTTTTGTGAACGAGGTCGCCATCGCCAGTTGTTCACACACACGCGCCTTGCTTGATAACGGCGCGCGCTTGCCGACACTTGGCGTCCGGATCGCCGCTTCGTGTCGGATCTCCTCCAGAGATTCACTTCATCGACGCCGGTCAGGGTCTTGGTCTTCGCTGAACGCCGCCACTCTTGGGGAGCCGAAGGCGAGCTCTGATGGGAGCACCGCCTCAGAGCCATACACCAGGAAGAAGGGGGTCTCGCCGGTGGCTCTGTTGGGAGTTGTCCGCAGCGCCCACAATACGGTGGGAACTTCTTCCGCCCAGCGCTTGCCGCGCTTCTCCAGGCGATCGAACGCCCTTGTCTTGAGCCCTTTGAGTACTTCCGCGTTCGCCCGCTCCACTTGCCCATTGCTCTTCGGATGCAAGAACGGAGGCAAAGCACGCCTTGGTACCCAACTCTTCGCACCGATCTTGGAAATCGGCGCATGAAGGCGAGCGCCGTTGTCGATGATGATTACATTGGCGACACCGAACCGGACGAAGATGCTCCTCATAAACTTGATAGCCGCTGCTATGATGTGATCGCGGGACGGCGAGGCTTCAACCCACTTAGTGAACTTGTCGATGGCGGCGAACAGATGAGTATATCCTCCGCCGCCGCTGAACGGGCCAGAGTGTTCAAATTTCTGCATCGCGAACGCCAGAGAGCGGAATGGTTTGCGGCGCTGGGCGGTCGGTGGATCTGCTTAGCATGAAATTGGCACGCCGCATCTCCTCACCAGCTCAAGGCATCTGGAGGCGGGGGCCAATAGAAACCGTGGGCGAAAGCTTTCCCAACCAACGCCGGCTCCTGAATGGCTCCGCGACATGCCTCCAACGCCCGTTAGATTTCTTGACGAGGACGGGTTCGCGAGCCACAGGATGGGCGACACTGCGGACGACTTCGCCTTAAGAGCTCGTCCACCTCTGGCGGATAACTTCGGCGCTTCCACCGATCGCTTCCGACCTTCGTGATGACCGTCGCGCGCGCGGAACGCCGCCAATTTGTGCTCAATCACCTCCACGGGACCCCACCATGTCGGACGGTTGCCACGCAAACACGCCGGCGTTGGATCGAGGAAGGAGACGAGCGCGCCTTCCTATTTGGCGCCGAGAGGCGCCCACCGAACGGTTCGCTGGGTCGACTTCGCCAGGAGACCGCCTTAACCTCCGCGGACGAACCGGGGAGGCACGGGTTCGCGGAGGAGCTCCCAAAGTCGAAGCCTCGGCCTTCGGCACCGACGCTTCGCCAAAGACGAGGGCGTCCTTGTCGCAGCGGAGCGCCACCGGCGGTCCACTTTCAAACGATGGGGCGGTGGCCCCGGATCTTCATCACCATGTACGATAGTGGCACACCGCCATGAACCCGGTCGGCGCCGGCCGACCTAGTATGGCGTTGTAGGGAGGTCGAAGTCCGCCACCAACTCGAGCATCTCGGTGCGAAAGTTGTCTGACCTCGAAGGTTACCGGAGATCGTCGCCGGTGCCGACGGACTCGGCCCGCGCGATGCGTCAAGAATGGGAGCGTTAGGCGGCTTCCGCCGCTGGATCTGGAGCGCCGCGCGACCAGGCGGACGGGAGGTTGAGGGAACTCCCTCCGCCTACCAAAGACCGCCCTAGCTTTACATTCCGAACCGTGGGTGCAACCACGATCGGGAGATGCCCAAGGCCGGCGGTACTGGTTGGGTGATCGGCCTGACTGAACGCGATCGGCTGCTCCGACCACGCCAGCTGCCTCATCGACCCAAAGCCGGGCACGGTGGCGCACACCTCCCTCATCGCACGCTTAAAGCTAGCGTGGGACGGATAGGTGGCCGAACCGCCGTGGATGACGGCAACCTCGCGCTCCGCCTGCTGAAAACCAAGCGGCCGCCTCCTTGCCCTTGCCATCGCCGGACGCTTATCGCCGCTGCTCGTGGACTCGCTTGTCCACCATCTTGCTGACGACATGGCAACCTGCCAAATCGTGGGAGTTGTTGCGGTGAATGGGACAGTAGGGCCTTCCATCCCACTCACGGGGGCGATGATTTCGCCCTTCGTCGCGCGTCATGGGGCCGCCGCGCCACGGCGATCGCCATAGCTGCCGCCTCGGCCGCTGCGGGGACCGTACCGCCGGCGCCGCGACCTCCTCCTCTTTTCGCCCGCCGCACCCATTGCGCTGGTGGTCGCGTCGTCGTCGTCGTCGTCGCGCTTCGGCGGCCATGACCTGCCGGTCTCGGCCGCTTTGCGCTTCTTCTTGTCCTTGCGCCGGTTCCTCGAAGTTCGGCCTCGCCGCCGCAGCTAGCCCGCCACAGCAGCCGGGCGGATGCGAGCTCCGCTGAAGGGCGACTTAGCGCTAAGGTGAAGAGCTCCTCCGCTGTTTTGATCTTGCGGGTGGCCATCTTCTTTGACCTTGGGGTCTCGGGCGCCTCTCTGAATGCCGTGACCACGGCATCGATGGAGATGTCGGGGATAGTGTTGCGGACTGATCAAGCGCCGAATATAGTCGCGCGGCGACTCTCCTTTCTTCCGCTTCCACGTTGTGGAGGTCGCCTTCACCCCGGACTGCTCAAGGTGCCCCGAAGTTGGTGACGAAGAGCTCCGAGAGCTCCTTCCATGACCCCACGGACCGGGGCGGGTTCATGAGCCACGAGCGGGCTTCACGGTGAGGACCGCGGGAAGTAGTTCGCTAACCTTCCCCGACCCTCCGATCATTTGCATTACCGTCGATAGATCTGCAAAAACTCATCGTGGTTGGTGGAGCCGCCATATTTTTCGATGGGGCCGGACGAAACCGCTCCGCCATCGGACGCGCGCAGCTCCTTAGAAAAGGCGCGGCACCCAACGCCGGAGCCTCGCTCTGGGACGCGTCCTCGCCCGCCGCCCGTCGCTTAGGCGGCGCCAAGAAGCGCCACCTCACCGCCGGGCAGCTCGTGGGAACCTCTTGCTGGTCCTCACAAGACGGCGGCGACAAGCGGTCGTCGCCTTCGGTCGCGACCCGCGGAGCTTGTCACGCAGGTCTTCTCCATGCAGCAAGTGGCGGTCCTCCGGATGGGACCGAGATCGTGGCCACTGCGACGCCGCCCGGCCGAGCCCCCGTGGGGTCGCGCGGTTTGTCGTTTTGGCCCCGCCTCACCAGAGATTCGCGAGAAAGCGAGGGCAACAAAGAACAGGAGGACGCGAAACGCCGGTTCCCCGCCCCGAGATTTGCACCACCGCCGCTGGCGGCGCGACGAAGCGGGCCAAGCTGGCCAACCACGGCGCTACTGGGAGTCCGGAGTTACCGGAACCGTGGGTTTTCCAGCAAGGCCTCGCGCGTGGAGGTTCTGTGCGGAGTGCACTCCTCCAGGCAGCGCCGCTTAGCTTGGCCGAGGCGGCCGCTTCCGCCAGGCTCCAACCCTAGGCGGGCGGCCACCGCTGGGTGATCCACCGCCATCGCCCTGCCGACTCAGCTGCCAGCGGCTCTAGCGGCCGCTTCTGCTCCATCGCGGATCGCCGCTCCGCCATCGCCTCTCAAGAAAGGTCAAGAGCTTGAACCGATGCTAGCGCTCCCCTACCTGGCGCGCCACTGACGGCGTGTTCTCCGCTCAACCACTGCGGATCACACCCCTGGTCAGATTTCTAGTCTGCTAGCCAACTCGATCAAGCTCGATCCGATTTGAGCGTCGGGCACAACAAGGAGCGACTCGCAGATTTACCCAGGTTCGGACCCCCTCGCGGGTAATAGTCCTACTCCTGCTGAGCCTTAGCTCTTTTCTGATTGTGGTTGAATGGGAATGTGTTTACAGAGTGCTTCGAATGCGCGAACACTTCTGTGACTGTGTGTGTTCGTACGCCTCCCCTCTCCTCTCTTTTTTTCTCCTTTTCTCCCTCCCTCTCCCCTCTTTTTATACAAGCTTTGGGCTGGCGGAGAGAGCCGAGGAGTAGGCAGTACAGTGTTCTCAGTACACTGACAAGACACGACAGAAGAGACGAAAACATGCCGCGCCACGCCAGCCAGCCGCCTCGCGTGCCTTCAAGTGGCCTCGACCCGCATGGTCACACCGGTGAGTCTGCGGGTGGGGCCCTGGCTGCTCCTCCTGACACGGGCGGCCTCCTCAAGCAAACCCTCTCTCTGCCGGTCAATTCTTCTGCGCCACAGTGGCGGCCCGCCAGACTGCAAGGGTCATCAGATGCGGTAATCATTTCTTCCTCTGTCTGCTCGCGTGGTGTCTCATTAAATGCGCGCCGTCCTTCAGAAGGGGAGCCTTCGTCCCAAGACTCTTCGCAATGCTCCGCCGCTGGGCCCCTTTGGGCGCGCGGGGCCCGCCTGGTCTTCGAGGGGCTCGCCCACGCACCCGCCTGGCGCGTGGGGCCTCGCCTCACCGTCGGGGGGCGCCACGCACCCGCTGGCGCGTGGGGCCCTCCCGCCTTCGAGGGGCTTGCCCACGCCTTGGGGCCTTGCTCGCCCGCTTTGCCGCGTGGGGCCTCCCTGCCTCTGAGGGGCTCGCCCACGGCTGGGGCCTTGCTCGCCTGGCCGACGCGTGGGGCCCTCCCGGCCTCTGAGGGGCTCGCCACGCGGTGGGGCCTTGCTCGCTTGCCGACGCGTGGGGCCTCCCGGCCTCCGAGGGGCTCGCCCACGGCCGAGGCCTTGCTCGCCCCTCGACGCGTGGGGCCCTCCCGGCCTCTGAGGGGCTCGCCCACGCGCTGAGGCCTTGCTCGCCCGCCTGACGCGTGGGGCCCTCCCGGCCTTCCTCAGGCTCTTTGTACCCCGGTATTTATTACACCGACAAGATTGAGCAACCCCATGTATAAAGCAAAAGGGTGAGTATATTTAACATACTTGCAAACTAATTAACAATATGCTCATGTTGGATAGGCAGGGAGAAGCTAGACTTATTTGCATAAAAACCAAGGTTTACCTAGTTTTAAAAGTCATTTGATAAAATATTGAAGATCTTGAATCTTAAATCATTTTCTTTCATAAATTTCTGGTTGAGCATTGGTTGTCCTAAATCTGTCTAAACCACCATTCAATAAAGCCCATTTTACTCTCAACATCCCCATTGTAAGTCACGTAAATAAAAACACACAAAAGCAATGTAATTTTCTCTTTGAAACATATTTGAAAACCAAAACATATGGAAAACTACCATTGTGATCATGCCTCCATCGTCCGCCCTTAACTGTGTACATGTCTACCATGATAGTTGTACAATCAGTAGAGGTCACATGCTATACCCATGAGACACGACGTGCTTCTGTCGGAGAGCACCGTCACGAGACCTTTAACCATCTGCTCTTGGCCGAAATCCCCTTTAAATGTTCCCCGCAGCGTTGGATAAGCCTCCTGTTGATTGTGTTCCCCTCGTAAGCCTGAAAAAATGACGTCCGAAAGGTTCTGCACCTTCTCCACCACATCCAAACCAAGAGTTCAAAGGGTACTCAGTCAAGACCAACCTAGACAAGCACTCATGGTCTTACTGTTGTACTTAAGTTTAACAACCACAAGGTATCGGTCCTTAGGGACTAGGGTTCTTCCCATACTGGGCCCAATTCTCGTGCTAAGCCACACCCGCTAAGCAACCAGCCACCTCAATCAATTTTTATAAAAATAACCCAATCCACTCGTAGCCCTAGCAACACAAATATTTCCATTTCACAAACATACAACACAAACTGTCCTTTTTCCAAAACATAGCAAAACAAGCATTGATAATTAGTCACAACGATGACAAAGTTCCTATAAGCTAGTATCATGGCTAAGCATATATTAATCTAACTAAACAGGTGTACCATGGCTGTAAATAACAAGGTAGTAATTCTAGGGTTTCCAAAACTACGGTTAGTGTGTGTCACGCGATTTGGCTAAACCTACACATATAGCTTTTTATAGATTTAACATGGCATGCAATTTGTAAAATCTACCAAAAACATTAATAAAATGGGACGTGACACTATGATCAAGATTGAACTTGCCTTGATCCAATGAGGTATTGTCCTCTTTTGTCCATCTAGTGATTGGGTCAAAGTTTTACCCAATCTAACGCATGAATTGCGAGGAATAAATACAACACACAAAACGGAAGAAAATAATATGAATTCAAATGGTGCTAAATATTTATAGAATAGTGGATATAAATAGTTTATTTATTTTGTAAGCATTTTAAAATAGGTTTCATAATTTTTGGAGCTACAGACTTAAAGATATAAAATAATTAAAATATTTTATATTGATTACAAATAAATGAAATGAATGTTCAGAAAACAAATGTGAAAAATATGGAAATGGACTCTTGTGTCTCTAGTTTTGAAAAAATACCGTTGGAGCTACCCACAAACATATGTAACTCAAAAGAAAATGTACAAGCTGACATGAGTCAGATCAAGGGAAAAGAGCAAAAACAAAAAAAGAGCAATAATAAATTAATCAGGCTCTAACATACAAAAACATTGAGTAATTGCATCTCCAATGGATTCACTCCCTCTCATACGAAGTGAATTTTGGAGGCTATAAGTGGCGTAGGTTGCAAATTGGAACGAAAAATCTTGTCATTTGGCTACAACAAAATATGCCAACAAACTTAGGTGAAGAAATCCTTGAAGAATGGCCAAACTCTAGGGCTAGCTTGCGCAGAGCTCTAATAATGACAAGCCAGTTTTGAGATATTACCAGAATCAAAAGGTTTTAAAAAAGGCCCATATATCTTTTGCAGTTGGGCATTGGATAAAGAGATGGAGTAAAGTTTTTTCAGCATTAAAGTGATAGAGAAAGCAAGCTGTACACCCATTCCCAATTTCTTTTCGACGAAGAAGGTTCTAAGTGTTCAATCGATTGTGCAAGATCAACCACAAAAAAATTTTGTGTTTGAGTTGACTACTACCATCCAGTCAATTTTTTTTGAGCTAACGAGCAGGGGCTCTACCATTTCCTTAAGAGGAAAATGAACGATACACAATTAAAATGGGAGAGAATGGGGGAGAGAGCCAGGGCGGGGGGGAGGGGGGCTAGTTAGACAAAATTACATTCGAGGTGGTCCTAGCCCAAGCCACAACCCCCTCCCTAATAAGGTCAACCACGCGGCCACCCGAGAGGGACTGGCTCTGAAAAAAACTTATGTTACGCTCCTTCCAAACCTCCCAAGTGGAGTGGATGATTAGTCCGTTAAGGGTCTTGAAGTTGTCCCGAGGGACCCTCTCTAAATGAGCAAGCCACCAGTTGCAAAAGGTGGAGGGCCCCGGAGGGTAGGGCCTGTGGGGTAGCATCACCTGCCATATGGTCATGGTGAAGGTACAAGAGCCCTAGAGATGCTCGATCGTTTCCATGGGCCCGTTGCAAAAGGCGCAGGTTGTGTGGTGTAGCCAGCCCTTCTTCCCAAGTAGGTCTGTCGTATTCAGCGGCGGTGATTGAGGGCCTAGCTGAAGAATTTGCATTTGTTGGGGGCTCGGACGGACTAGATGGCGTTCGCAAGGGGGTGACCCATGCTGCCTTGTAGTTGCAGGGAGTAAGCTGACTTGGTGGAATTGCGACCATCAGGGAAGTAGCACTAGCGGATGGCGTCCGGAGCGTCAGAGAGGGTGATCTGTCGAGTCTTTCTCTAAAGAAGGAGGCACTCCCAAAGGAGCATGATGGAGGAGATGGGCCTGAGTGGTGGATTCACTGGTAGGAGGGCAGAAGTTGTGCCACAATACCATTGCGACGCTTGGCTTGTTGGAAGAGGTTGAGAGCTAAATGAGCGGGGACGGAGCTTGAAAGCCTGCGATTGCACCAGAAGGAGGTGTCCACGCCATTTCCAACAGTGGTTACTGTGGCGGCCCTGAAAAGGGCAATCTCAGACGCCGTCATCTGCAGCTCAAAGCCACGGTGTTGCAAGCATTAAAAGCCAAGTTATTGGATGTGAGATTCCTGTAAAACCTTCTATATGAATAATCGTCATTTTTCCAAATACACCTCCAAGAGTCTCCATGCTACTTAAAAATCAGCTCATAAAATAGCTTGTAAAAGGTCTATAGCTCTTGTAGACCTTGGCTGCCGCATGCCATTAACAGAAATAAAGTCTCTTGTTGATTTATAAC
Source organism: Raddia guianensis (assembly GCA_036346415.1). Lineage (NCBI taxonomy): Eukaryota > Viridiplantae > Streptophyta > Magnoliopsida > Poales > Poaceae > Raddia > Raddia guianensis. Next base: position 46,531,211 of record CM070535.1, on the reverse strand, counting down.
CACTAAGAAGAAAGATTGTATGATTGAATTTTTATAGTTGCATGAAAAAAAAGTCCAAAAAAGTTGCTCAACTAGGGGTGCACTTTGCCATGTGTCCTCTCTAAATCTAAGTTCTTTTCCATCCCCCAAACCACAAGAACAAATGGCTTGGAATTTAGACATAAGTTTCAGGATGTCATGCCACCAAAAGCCTCTCTTGGGAATGACATTCTTAGAGAGCGAGTGGAGGTAAAAAAAAACTTGTCAAGTCCAATGCACCCATTGAGTGTCAAATTGGTGAAAGAACTTGTGCAAGTATTCGAGAAGCAAACCATCATTTTGTGAATCCAAGTTAATAACTTCTAGTCATCCTTGTATTTTACACTTGCAAATGTTCTTCCAAGCAGCAAGATCCCCACTAGTCTTATGAGGTCCTTTACCGTGCCAAAAGAAGCTACGTCAAAGCTTATCAATTTTCTTAATCATGCTCTTTGCTAACTTAAGAAAGCAGAGGGTGAAGGTCGGAATGAAGGACGGAACTGGATTGATATGCTTGCAAAACTCAGAAAGCAAGCTTGCCAACCCGCTAATCTCTGATCTATGTGGCTCAGGAGGGATCATCTCTTGCCAGACGAGGAGAAGATAGAGGCAGACCTAGAATCCTAGATATTGGATGGGGAAGACTCCAAGGATACTTTCCATATGGGAAGTTAATTCGATAATTACTGATTTGTTGTAATTAACTTGCAAACCCGAGAACTCCAGAAATGTATACAACATAGTCTTCAGAAACACCATGCCGAGCTGAGATGTCTTAATCAAAATAATAGTATATATCATTCACATACTATAAAATTAGAAATTCCACACACCCGGTGGCATCATCATATATAGAGGGGGTGCAAGAGACCTTTTAAATGAGCATCATTGACAAGGTCATCAAGGATGTCCACTGTGATGGCAAATAGAAGTGGACATAGTAGATCCCCTTGACGAACTCCTCTCTTACACATAATATGATTGCCTGGGACAACATTAAGTAAGATTGATGCACGAACTAAAGTTAGAATGGTCTCTACCCAAGAAATATTCCATCTAGGATCAAAGCCCTTTTTCTAAAGAACCTCAAGGATTGCCTCGTGAGATATCGTTTCAAAGGCCTTCAATAAATCGAATTTGATTAGGATCACATCGCAAGAATGAGAGACATATTAAGCAATCAGCTGTGTGACCATAGCCGTGCAATCCTGTATTGTCCTTTCCTTGATGAACCCAAATTGGTTGGCACAAATAAAGGAGTGGACACATGATTGTAACCTATTAGCCATAATCTTTGTTAGCAATTTCTTGCCACCAACAAGAACGGACGCGGAGAGACGTCTAAATCAAAATTGATAGGGTTTTCTTGCACCGTTCTCCAAAAGCAAAGCCAACCTCAAGAGGAAGGGGCCGACAAAAGGATAAGGGATGTTTAGGTGCGCGAGGGTGGGGGATGATGGGTGGTGGAGGAGGAAGAGGACAGGGGGTGAAGGGACGGAATGCTAATGCAAGGTGGAGGAGGGGTAGCACAATCCGAGAAGAGGGCCTTGACTCGGAGCGGTGGCAACTTGGAGGCACCTTTTTGAGATATGATGAGATAGTGAAGAATTCTTAAGCCTTAGGTTTTCATCCGCCAAACGGTGAATAATCTCCATCTCCAGCTCTAGAACATATGCTTTCCCTCTCACCTTAGAATATGGTGGTCCCTTAGTTTTCTTTGGGAGTGAACCGACAGAAGGATGATAAAATTGGTCCCTTGGATAGAGGGCTCGGCCGAGCGAGGAGACCAAGAGAGCCGCAAGAGGCACTATATACCACATGCACCAAAGCGAGCTGGTAGAGCAAAGTTGAGCTAGTCTGAAGAGCATCGCGATAAAGAAGCTTGAGGGGTCATCAGTCGAGTTTGATCCTGAAAGAGAAAGCTGAGCAACAACATCGCCAACTGTCATCTTGGCAGTCATTGGGCGAGGAGAAGAGAGCTAAGTCGTGCCATCGCCAACCAAACTAGAGGCCGCAACATCACAGTTGGCAGTAGAAGGAGAGAGGCCACGCCTGGCAGAGCCACTGTTAGGTGGCCTAGAGGGCGAAGCCATGGGCTGATTCTGGGAGGTCAACCTGTCGTCACTGACGCCAATAGGATGGTCGAAGTCCTAGGGTTGCATTTGACAGCGAGGATCTCCCAGAGGTCGAGGGCCACGCATGCCATAGCGTGCCGGGACTTGGGACGGCTTGGAGGAGGATTGCAGAAACAACCGGGGCGGCAGGAATGCCGTCAGCGTTGGCTAGGGTGATAGAAGCTGGAAGATTTGGATGGGTTGGGGTGGCTAGACCAGCGTGGAGTAAGACACGACAGAGACGACGACTAGAGGAAGGGAAGAAGAGTACGTGGCCGGTTGGCAAGGCGGTGGCAACGGTTGTGCTCTAGCCCTTAACACATCACGGAAAGGGGAGCTCGCAGTGTCGTAGGTCGTCAGGGGTTCAGCGGCTCTTGTCAAAGGCGGGCGCGACTCCCATCATTTTTGTATAGTGGGATTTTAAATAGTTATTTCTAGAGTTTGTAAAATAATTTCTAAAATAATTTTGTGAACTCTCTAAGACGTGTTTCGAGTGGTAATAATTTCTTCAGATTAAAATTTTCATCAACTTTAAGTTGAAACAGATCAGTCCTAAATGGAGGTGGAGGTATTAGCGCTGCATGTATTAGACCCACCGCCCACGCTTGTATCAGCAGCGTTGCGTGTTGCATGTACGGGTGAATTGTCCACAGTGTTTTTTTTTGCCACTGCTTGTTGGGTCCCAAGATGCATTCCACAGGGGCAACGATGGCCCTCCAACGCACAGCGGCTCAGACGCGGAAAATCACCGCCCACGCCTCGGATCTACGTTGGAGAGGCATTGTCGAGCCATTTTTTTTAGTTGGTGGACCTGTTTGGTTCGTAACTCTCTTTGGCCATGTCAATGAATAGTCATGATCAATTGAGGGCATGACTTTTTGTTGATAAAATTTGTGTCGTTAGGTTCATAGTCAATCGAGGGCAGCCAAATGTTAGTAAAATCGGTGGTATGTTTGGTTGATTACCAAATTATAATATGCCAATTGTTGTTATGATCAAATAAAAATCATATAAAGTTGCATAAATTTTAAAATATACAAATGCAATTAATTTTAACATTTGAAATAGAACATAAAAATGAAAACCATTCCAAAAAGCAAAAAATGAATTTTAAAATACAAAATATACCTTACAAATTATAAAAAATTAAAAATATAAAAATGGGTTGGTTAGGATTTTACATGAATTACAAAATTTATATAGAAGGCCAGAAACCTAGACAGGAGCCCAGAATCGTCGGACACTGATTCCACCACGGACAATAATTCAAACAATGGCCAAATCACCGTGATCATTGGTAGGGCAAATTAATGCTACCAACCAGACACACCCTGTGCACCGTTCTACCCCTTTGAAGCCTCCGAGGGCAACATTTTAGTTTTTTACATTTCACGAAGCTTGCCGAGAGCACTGGGCTGCGTCCCTGGTGAGGTCAAGCACGTGGTGAAGCGAGATGCGCCTGTCGACTTCTCCAAAACCGGCAAGGAGATGGAAATTATCTTTGACAAATGCAACCGCGAGAATTATGATCCCGAGCAAATTAGCCCCCGAGTGGCACGGCGCGTTGATGGAAGCAATGTTCAACAAAAACAGCAGTAGAAATGTAAAACGACATTGATCAAAAGTAATTTTTTTTTGAAAGAGGGGCTGAAGAACTGCCGTCCTATTTCATTAAATAGCAGGAGAAAATAAAAAATAAAATCTATGCAAGCACAGGGTACAACCACAGCGCTCCGCTGCAACTATGGCGAAAGCCAGACACATCTCCGACCACCGCTGGGAACACCGCCTACAGAGAGAAAGAGGAAAGCAACACCGCTACTACCACCAAGGGCAAAGGACGGACATGAGAGAGATACAAGGGAGGGAGAAGGGGATACGCCACCAATACTCACACAGCAACGAGGGACTCTAGGAGAAGTAGACCCAGCGAAAAGCCAAAGCGCAAGATGGCGACTACGATGCCTCCAACAAGGTAACGGCGGGTAGAATCCACCACCGTCGCAAAACCGTTAGGGTTTTCACCCAGAGTAGGGAAGGTCCAACAGGTGATGCCTCCAACGAGGGGACGACATCAAAGGTGACGCCAACACCAGCCCAAAAGGGCAGGACTTTCGCTCAGGACTTGCGCTACAAGCACACAAGGCAGGGGCTGCCGATGGTCGATACCAACAGAAGAACCAAACAGCCAGCCAAAGACGCAGATCCGCAGAGCGTGCACGAACGCGGCCCATGCCACCCGACACCTCGAAGAAAGGGAGTATCACGATTGCGGGGACGGAACCGAGTCAAGAGGCAGAGAACGGGGACGCCGCCGGAGAACTCGCCAGCCAATGTCACTGGAGAGGGGCCACCACGCCGGGTGGCTTGCGCATGGGAAGCGAAGGAAGCCAAACGCCGGGCCACCCAGGCGGCACAAGTCGAACCCCGCTACTAACTCAGAAAACACCAACCTACGCCACCAAGCACCTCACAGAGAGGGGAGGGCAAGCAGGAGAGGAGGGGCCAGGCTAGAGACAGGGGCCACGGCACTGCTGGAGGATAGGCAACGGCCCACCACGGCACCACAGAAGGAGCCGTTGGACACACGCTCCTAAAGCCCGCTAGCTCTGCCCGCTCCGACCACTATCGAAGCGGACCCCCCAAGCGGCCTCCAACAAGACAGGCTAAGAGGGAGGGGGAAGAAGGTTAAAAAGCCGGTGCCGAGCTCTATTGAGCTACGAGGCCACCGAACCCACGACTCTGGAGCACACATGCTCCGACCGCTCTAGCCAACATCACCAGATCCGGGCCTCCAACGGAGCGGCCCCCCTAGGCGGTCACCCGAGACGGGCCTAGGAGGAGGGAAAGAAGGAAGAAGAGGGAAACCAGCGACAAGCGCCACCATAACGCGCGAAGTCAGTGATGAATATACGCGCGAAGGCGAGGCCGCACGTCTACCGAGGGGCGACACACGGCGGGCGGATACGGGAGGGGACGACCCACGCGCCCTTGCGAGAAGAAGAGCAACGAGCCGGGGCAAGGCGGAGGGCCAGGCCACCGTCCAGAGGAAGGGGGGAGCCTCGGCCGCCACCGCCCGAGCTCAAAACTAGAGGCGAGGCCTGAGCTCAGATCCGAAGGCGAGGTAGTTGAGGCTCGCCGGCCACGGCCCGAGCTCAGATCCGGAGGCGAGGCTGCCGACGAGGAAGGGGGCCACCGAACGAAGTCCACCTCGGAGAAGGAGGCACCGGTGGCTAGGGAGTGAGGGACGCCCGCCGATTGCCGCGGAGCTGGCTGGCAGGTAGGGGCAGATCTGGATAGGCAGGGCAAGAACAGGTAGGAGCTGCATGTTGGAGGAGAGACGCCGGGGCTACCATATCTGAAGCGAAGTCTCCGTCGGCGGAGGAAGGCGACACAGGCGGGCGTCATCGGCCAGGCCCACGCTGAGATGGGAGGAGGAGGGGATGAACGACACCGACCACCTTTTTCCGCGCTGCTGCAGGAGCTGAAGTGGGGTGGCTGCTCCGCCACGCCGGCTCGGGAAGAGGCGAAAGCGGCCCGCCGCACCGAACCAGGAGGAAGGAGGCACCGTGCCGGCCGAATCTGGCGGGGGAGCACCGACTGCCACCATGCTGCGAGGGAAAAGGGCACCGCCTGCTGGAGAAAAAAGGGGGAGCACGCCACGCGCGCCGGCTAGAGAAGATGGAGAAGGGGTGGAGTAGCAAGGCGGTGCCGCCGAGGCCCGCCATCAACACACCAAATCCAACCACCTCCTCGTCGGATTCGGCCGCTCATCCCCCGATCTGCTCGCTATAAGGGGAGAAGGGAATGAAGTTGAAGGGGAAGAGGGAGGGGGCGCTGCCTTACTACTCCACCCTGGCATAGCCGATGCTAGAGACAGCGTCTAGGAGGCCCGTCGGTGGCGGCAAGACCGGCCGGCAGAGCCGCCGCCGCCGCCGGGGGCTAGGGTTTTGGGTGGGAGGGTTGCTGGAGAAGGTCATGGGAGGCCGTGTTGCTAATGATCAATAGTAAATTAGTACTACAAAGAGAGAGTATATTGGATTTACGGTAGTAAATTACCCTAAAGGTACGGAAAGAGCAGAGGTAGCTTTTTTTAGTAAGAATCATATTTGTATTTGCAGCAGCTTGCACAACTGTGTGAGTCGTTGCGTGGACGGCTCCTACAAAATCTATTCTATATAACAAAGCCCTACTTGGCTGCTTTCTAGTTGTGCCACGTGGCACATCTTGGTTTCAACACGTGTCACAACCTAGGAGCAGCCACGACATCGATCAACTTCGTCAGACACTATTTAATTAGAGGCCACTGGACAATGTCCGCTGAACCAATAAAACATCAGTCCGGATCCTTCGGACAGGGACCGAAGAACAAACCCTGGAAAAATAAACTCCATCGGACAATGTCTGGTGGGGACCAAACCCTAGGATCACATCTGGTTGCAAGACGTGTCACAACCTAGGGCAGTCACACCATAAGGTGAATCTGTCGGACACCGTACAGTGGTCACCGGACAATGTTTGCCTTTGGACAATGATCAAAGAACAAACTTCGGAAAAACATCTCCACTGGACATAGTCCTGTTCCCACCGGACTTGTCTGGTAGGTGCCAAACCCTAGGACTGCATCCTGGTTGTGACACATGTCACATCCTAGGACAACCACGCCATCAAGTGCCTCCGTTGGACAACGTCCAGCAACCACAGGACAACATTCTCTGAACCAACAAAATGCTAGTCCGGAGCCTTCACATAGTGAACGAAGAACAAACCGTAGAAAAACAAACTCCACTGTTGTCCGGTGAGCACCAAACCCTACGACCGAGGCCGACTGACGCTGTCCGAAGGAACCACTTCTACGTAAAGATCACAATGCAACGACCACCGGACCCAGTCTGATGATGGCCGAACGTTGTCCGAAGAAGCACTAAGACACAATGTCACGTCCCCGTGGTGCGTAAACATTGCTGGTCTTTGTACGTTTTGGCGAGGAGGGCATGTCGTTGTTGGACTCCAGGTGAGGAGCGGCTTCCTGATCAAAATAAGTTAACATCATCACCTTTAATTGATGCAAGGATTGTGGATGGATATCGTTCTTGGCTCGGTGTTTAACAAATTAACCTTAGCGATCTGCTAATCGAGATCTTTATTCAATAATATGGTAATTGACACTTGATTTAAGACAAAAACAATGTTTTATGGGAGGGTACATAGCAACGCAACCGGTATCCAGCCGTGGGGTTTTAATACGATCTTGTGAAATCAAAATTTCAGGTATCATCTGTAACGGATTGAAAAATCCTTGATATCTTCGATAATTGCCGGAATTTTGTCCTTGCTAAAATACTAAAAGTGGTTAATTTAAGAAAGATGAAGCAGGATTCAAATGCGTCAGAATTAATTTAATTTTTTCTAAACTGGTTTGTCCTTAACATCAATGATTACTAATAACATCGAAATCTTACTCTTCCTAAGTCAAATACCAATGTTGTGTTAATTATTCATGTACCCTAATTATTGCTACATCATCATAAGAACATGTACATCAGTCAATCTCAATAGCATCTAAGCCGTGTCTATACGAGAATTAAGAAACATTGTGTGTGAACAAATTACCTATAAAAACGTGTAGCCATCTCTATTATTTTATATGTTATTTCTAGTGTTGTCTCTAGATTACATGACAATAGTTAGAGACAACTACTATCTCAACCATTGTACATGCTCTAGAGAATCACCGAACCATAAATAGCTAGATGTAATATTGCAAAGGTGAAACACATGGCTAGACTAAGGTTAATTGTATGGGACCCACAAGTCATAGGCTATGGTTACTTTTAAGTTGTACTTACAAAGTAACAATTCTTACTAGTACAATAAAATTCCAGATCATATTTTGAGGACGTGTTATAATTTTGAGACCGAATGTGGACGAATTCCTGATAGGATTTCGGCTGAATTTTTGACGAAAGCTAGACCTACACCATCGTAGCTTGGACGAAATTGGAATCTGCTACAGAACAGGACTAGCTAGCTCAATGCTGTGTCGTACGCTGAACACATGCTTGAAAATATAAAACCTATTTCGCCGGGTTTACTAGTAGTATACTTGATACGGGTGACTGAAGCATCACTGCGTCGGAAACACACATGCTTTGATCGTCAGTCCAAGAATTAGCCCGTTCAACATGGTGGAAAAGAAACGAAGGGAAAAATAACAAGACGGAACACGCGGCAGCCATGGTAGGACCGAAGAGTCAGCGATCCGTACGGCGGAGAAGATAGAATTCGGTTGGGTTGGGTGGCGATATATGCTGTGCAATTAGATCTAATCACCGTGCAATCGAACTATCAAAAGTTGTAAAAAGTTTTAAAAAATTTATAGATGTACTTTATTGTTTACTCTACCTATGTATGAAATTTCAAAGCAAAATTTATTTTATATTAAGAGTTATAATAAAAGAAAAAACAAACAGTTTTGATAAGTTCAAAATTTATAGAATTTTATTTTTTATAACTTTTAATATAGAATGAATTTGAACTTAAAATTTAATATAGAGATAGAGTAAGTTGAAGAGTACATTTAAAAACTTTTTAAATTTTTTTTACAACTTTTAATAGTTTGATTGTACGGTGTGCACCGTAAACTTGATTGTACAACATATGTTTCCGGGGTTGGGTGGCACTCGTTGCAAAGACGTACGAGCTGGTGTCCCCTTTGTGGTTTCGAGTACGCGGCGCGACGCTTTTAGACGAGCTGAGCAGCCGAGCTCGCCGACGCACGCACCGACCTGCCTCGCCGAGGTGCGCTGCCGTTGGTTCCCGCGGCTTCACCCACGTTTGCCGACGGCTGGCTTGCTTAATTGCCTGCCTGCCTCCCTGTGCTCGAGCGAGCGAGCATTTACATCATGACTTTTGCCCTGGAGTGTACGGGTGTGTTTGGTTAAGCAGCCTCGGATGATCCCGTCCAGCATAAGGATATTTTCTGTTTGGTTGGCTTAAGTAGGATGCATCTGTCCTGATCAGTTTCATCCTTCCGTAGTATCATAGGGTGGATCGCTCCGTCCCTTGTGCAATGTAAAAATACGCTCGTTCTGGCTCCACTCTCGTTGAGTCCTCCATCTTCTCCAAACGTCGCCGCCTCCTCGTCTTCCCGGCGCCGCCGCCACCGCCCCTTCCTTGGCTTGTCCACCGCCCCCTCCTCTTCTTCCTGGCGCCGCAGCAGCCGCCCCTTCCCCTGCCCGCCGCCCACTTCCACATCACCGCCGCCCCCTCTTCTTCCCGGCGTCGCCGCCGCCCCTTCCACATCACCGCCGCCCCCTCCTCTTCTTCCCTTCCCCTGCCCACCGCCCCCTTCCACATCACCGCCACCCCAACTTGACATGGACTCTTATCTCTTAGTTACCAAAAATAACTAACCGACTATACTTATGGTGCAAGGCACGGACTAGATACAAACTAACTAAAAACACTAATATCATTTATTCCACGTATGTGGAGTATTCTGGGACTGCCTTGGTCGTCACGTGAGGCACTTGACATCTTTTTCCATGTATATGTTGTCATCTTTGCCCAAGCCGATTATGTGCTTCCACATAAATATATGCACATATATATGACCGGATTTTACTTTAAAGTAGTCCCTTCATGTTGTCCAATTAGCTAGCTGTTGGCTATTTCTTCCGAACGTGGATGACGTACTTGATCGGCAATTAAGTCATACATACGCATATGTATGTATAGATAACTCTTTATATGATTTAATCAACCAATCGGCTTAGATTTCCATATGCACGTAAGCTGCTCCTAGCCGATTATGTCCGTTCCAAAGATAGTTTTCTCTTCTGTAGACGACTCCAACTAGACACGATCGGCTATTCAACCTTTCCATATATGCATGTATATATCTGTATACGCATGACCTTTCTCTTGTCTAGTAACTTAATCGGCTATTTAGTTCTTCCATATACATATATATGCCTGATCTGCTTTCTAATATTTACCACACCATTAATGCATAAGCCGATCAGCTAACCAGTTCATCATCTCTTTTGATCGGCAATCTAATCCTTCTGCGTATATATGCATGCATAAAAGCCGATCATCATCTTTTCCAAATATTAGCCGTTCAACTAACAATAACACCCGAGTGTTGAAAATATTAGGAATTTTCTCAAGTTCTTAATCCACAAAATTAGGTAAATCATAATTAACCAATTGAATATTTCAAGTTCATAACCAAAGGTACTAGATAATAACGAATTATCTATCTCATACACAAAGGCTAATGAACAAGAAACAAATCAAATAAAGGCATGGTATAAGTGAATATACCCTTGAGCCGGTGCCACCACGGGCACAGGCGCAGGCGGAACAATGACTTGTTCATTGTTGTTCGCCATGACGGTCGGTGTAGACGATCACAAGTTGTTGCGATGAAGTGTTGATGCGATGTAGAGATCGATGCGATCGAATGTCGGTGCGATGTAGATGTACAGCGCCTCCGCAACGATCCGAGGGCGAAGAACTCAAGCGATCGCGTGAGAACGCTCCCCAAAACCTTATCGGCCTTCTATCCCGGCGGGATCTCGAGAAGGACGAGGTTTCGGAGGCCTGCTTCCTCCGCTCCTTGTGCGCGCAAGGAAACAGAGCCGGGAATGCAAAATGGCAGCGCTACAGATGGAAGTATGGAATGTGCGGGAGAGAGAGAGCTCTTGAGGGCGAGAGCCTTGTACACAGGGCGAGGTGCTCATGCTTTTATAGGCGCCAGAAGAGAAGGTTAAATCGAACACGGCGCCATCAAGCACCATCAAGCACTAGTAACGGACGTCATTACATCTGGCCATTAAATCGTCCGTTACGTAACGGACGTCACTACACCAGCCATTAAGTCGTCGGTTACGGGGAGAGGTCGCCCGTGCTCAGGGTGAGGTCGCCCGGCTAGGGGAGAGATCGCCCGTGCCCGAGGAGAGGTCGCCCGGCTCGGGGAGAGCTCGCCCATGCCCGAGGAGAGGTCGTGACCTTTCTCTCTTCTCTTTTCTAATTGGGAGAACCACAATCCAACTATTTAAGTTGAGATATTCTCCTCCCAATTTCCCATACGGTACTAAACCGTTTTCATAACTCCTAGTATTAAATGGGCCTCTTGGAATTTCTATTAAAATAATTAAATGGGCCAACCCCATAATTATTCTAACACCGAGTGTATGCCGATCTAGCTCCTTTTTTGGCCGAATATGCTGTTTTTCACCCTCTTTTGGCTACTAAAATAACCGTATTTTTGTGCCAAATTTGGGTGTCAACACTACTATGCTGCCGTCGAGAGTACTTTTCTCCACTACGCTCCTGGTCCCGGTCTCACTCGACGGCCAACTCTAAGCCGTCGAAATTGCCTTGTACTTCTCTCGACGGCATCTATATAGCCGTCGAGAGTACCTATCTCCACTACACTTCTGGCCCCAGTCTCACTCGACGGCTCTGTTTAATGTAACCGTGGACACTGAGTAAACCAAACGATTTACTAAAAAAACTCTCGAGACACATGACACGTCTCGATGTTTTTTTCAGGACCGTCGACACACAGTCCTTTCCCAAGGGTTTTCCCTAAGAATCAAATCAATGGTCAACCCAACGTATCTGAATTTTTCTAAAAATGAAAACAACTATGTTGGTGGACAAATGCGTTCCATCGTCTATTATGCATCGAAATATGACGCCGGTGAAAAAACTAGAAAATTTCGAGCATCCCATTTGACACCCCTCTAAACTCGGTGTTTTCCGGAAAACATCCAGGTTATCTTACAAGAATACGGTTAGATATAATATTTTCGTACAACCAATAATTTATTTTGAATTCAAAAATAAAACAAAACACAAAATTTAAATTCAAATGTGTTATTGAAGTTCCAAATATAGTATAAATTAATTCTATTATTCTCCAATTTACAAATTGAAATGTATTTTATCTCGATGGCTAATGTTTGGCCGTCGATATAGACTGACGTTGTTCCTTTTTCTAATAGAGGGTTCATCAGTCTCGACGGTTTAGGATCGAGCCATCGAGACTATCTGCCCTAAGGACAATCTATTAACGGGTTGCATTGGCCATCAAGAGTATGATCTTTGTCCCGAGTGTGTTTCTATGGCCGTCAAAACCTAGAAACGCACTCAAGACTGCACTCGTTTCCTATAGTGATGCATACATGGGTGCCACGGAAAACGCCTCATTGGCGCAACGTGGAGCATGGCGGCGATCAATGACTCGATCGGTTTTGTCGGACACTTTGGGTAGGAGGCTCAAACCGTTCGATGGGCTACCGTTGGCAGGGATTGACCAGACATGGTGATCGGGCCGACAAAGTAGCCGGCGAGGTTGATAGGTGATGGCGACAACCTTGGCGTTCGCTATCAGACCGGTAGCCGCGCGAAGATGTCGGATAGATCGGAACGATGGGAGCAGTGATGCGACTGGATGTTGCACCGGAGGCACTGCATCACGACACTACAGGCGAAGCTATGTCATCGATACGGATGGTCAGGGTGCGACATGTTTTGCCGTGCACGGACGATGTGGCGTGCGATGGCAGGATAGGAAGTCTACTCGAGAGCTCAAAGATTGGATTTGGAGGTGGATGAGATTTTTCGCATTTTTTTGGGCTGATGTGGACATCCTTAGTGGGTCCCACAATATACAAGCTGGACATACGGGCATGCAATAGCAGCCCAATCGGCGATGTAGCGGCGGCTTAGGTGGGGTGCATGGCAGCAGGCCCATGTGGAGCCATGGCTCGATGCCGTGGCCCAGGCGTGCGGTGGCCTAGGTGTAGGATGTCGTGCGATGCAGGCACGCGACCCAGGCGCGCCAGGGCATGTGATGCTGGCGCGGGAAGCATGGCCCAAGTGGGCAGGCGGTTTCTGTTGGTGATTCTTAAACCTCTTATAATTAATCCGCAAGCGCACGGATATCGCGGTAGCTTTCACCCGGGAGGATTGCAAGGTATCGATTTCTACGAGGAACGAGAAGTGTTCAAGTCTAGAATCTAACTTGACGGGATGAAAAATGGTGGTTATGACGAGAGTGCAATAAGATAAATCAGCTCGAGAGGTTCTACTGAATAGGCTTCACTTAGCTAAAAGAGCAAACTCACCCAATACGAAAGCTACTCTGAATCGGAGCTCGGTCGATTAACTACCACCCGCTATCAATTAAAAACACAGGATGATTATGATCACCCCCGAGTGGGCAGACTTCGCAAAGGCTAATATCAGCCGAATAGCAGGGCTGTCAACACCTACTATCTGTCGCACCACCGTTGAATCAGGTGTCTACCGGGTACTAACAAGTCTAGACACCACTTCTACACCTAGCAGCACTACCAAACCGATAGTTGATAAAGTATTCGAGCAAGATAAACACGATTTATCCAGCTCAAACTGAATACCATTAGAAGAACTTAAGTATGAAATGACTATACTTTATAAAGTAAAAGATCAGGGCTATAGTGTTATCGATTGGAAAACCTAAGGTGGACTCACACCTGAGTCTAGCTCCAAAGCACATGGTGGAAGAGAGCCGACACCCCGGTTTCTCCCCGGCACTTAGCTCTCCTCTCTCCCTACTCTACATTTCAATTTGGGCAGCGTAATGCTGCTTTATTCTTTCCCACACTTCTCCGTGATAAAAAATGAGGAAGAGGCAGTCTATTTATAGTGTTTTAGAGTCAACCCAGTATTGCCACATAGTGAGACACATGTAGGCTTTCAGCGAGATGAAGAACAACCTGAGGCGCCAAAAAAGTTTGTCGGCTGACCGTCCGTTTCCACCATCTTTCCTTCGGGACGGCTCAGATGGACTCCTGAAGGTCGGTCATACTTGGTCCAAGGCGGTTGCACGCAAGAATCCGAGGAGTTTAGGTCGGCCGGCCTAGGTTTGGTCAGCCGACCCACTTTGATCTCCTCTTGGCCCTCCGTGGCACCGGCATGATCCTTGGATGACCTAGATTGCTTCCCCAATGTCGGCTTGTGGTGGTTTAATATGTAAAGTCAGTTTTGAGAGATGCAATGGAATCCCATCCCATTCATTAATCAAACTGACTTACATGTGACGCTCCTCAGTGATTCCATTGCATATGGGAGAAAGGAGAGGAAATTTGGAGAAAAAATGAGGCCGACGGACCATGTCTGGGTCGGCCAGCCAAGTTCCAATCTGGTTCGCAATAGGTTCGTGCCCACTGGCTTGGCTTACCTTCCAAGACAATGAGTCGACCATGCAGTAGTCCCTAAATTAGTACACTACTGCCGGTTACATAGTTGGATCATCTCATACATCAACATAGTTATTATAACAGTCCGACAACCGTGAGTCATCATTGTTCCAACGGCCATAGGCCTCAGATACAACCAGAGTTCAAGTGGAAGAAGCAAAGTTTCACAAGCGGATGAAAAGTGATACACATACTTTAACAGCCATGTAACCCCGCACGACTTGGGGTAACCTAGACACCTCGTAACTAGGCTACTTGTTGTCCTGGTATCGCGGATCACCGTCCTCGTGGCACTCATATGGATCTACACCATCCTCCATCGTCTCTTTCTCTAGAGAGGGGGAAATGCAAGATTCGGTGTGTTGTCCTCACTTGCACTGGCTAGTTATCAACCATCCAGTAATGCTTAAGGTTTTATCAAAGGAGAGTTGAGAGGTTTATTTATTTGTGAAGAATCCACATTTAGTAAATAAGACCAAGACCTAAGCCTTTTTATCCAAATCAAAGAGACTTTCAGTACCATAAGTATTTCTAAATATTAATCTATGCTATGCTAGTTTCAGCACTCTATCAAAACACAACCCATCCTGCGGCTGTTTCAGAACTCTGCCAAACCACTTCTTACCCCACCATCATGTTCCGGGATTCACAATCCCGTTGTGTACCAAGTATCCTCCAGTTGTCAGCCCGCACGAGGTTGGTCTAGATCACCGCAGTGACTAGGCTTGGCCGCATGTTCCTCAAGTGGAGAGCTCTTTGGGACCGCCGTACAACCCATAAGATCCACCTGCACTACCACGCGATGGCCACGCGTTGACTTGGGGACCCCGTATCCACAGACTTAGGGGCTGAGCACATTATTACACGCAAGCCTCCGAAGAGCACTCCGTGTCCCTAGTGGTCGAGCCTCAGCTCACCGTATCTTTGTATTATGGGCCTTACCCCATGCTTCCTTCTTTGGATATGGCACTTTCCGTGTGTTAACATACGATGTGGCAGGACCCGTATCCGCAAACTTAGGGTAAAGTACATCATTATGCGTAAGCCTCCGCAAAGCACTCCGCATCCCTCTTGCTGCACTACGTATGTGGTGCCCATATCTCTTATCAAAAGCGTAGACTTAGTCTACTACATCTTATTTCCCAACCATAACCAAACCATTCAATCACACACACACTGGCATGCCAGGTCCCAAGTCCAACATAATCAGTTATCAATATGTGTCGGTGAATCTCGATTCACCATTCCGGGGTTCATGCCCCATGTCATCAAAATGGGGGACCTAAGCATTGCTAAGCAAGTTTAAAGCAAACTTACAAGGTCTAAACCATTTGTTTGTTTTCTAAACCCAGGTTGTCTATGGAATGTGATTCTCAAGGCAATCACTAAGTAATTCAAGGATAATTGATATTATCAAAGCAATATAAATATTGACAGGGAATAAATCAACGAGTCACGGCATGATATATCATGATTAACAACATGTATTGTAATTTAAAGCGAGCATGCAATTGAATATTTAAAAGGAAATACTTGTAAGAATTGGGTATCAAAATGAATGTATAAAGTAGTTGTTTACTCGCACTAAGGAAGGTCCCACCCTTCCCTAATATGAGCAAACATAAGGTAAGAAGGTAGATAACTCGCCTTGATCTTCGGGGTAGTACTCTTGATCAGTGTTAGCCTAAACGGTAAACGCTAAACAATCGGCTACTCTTCGTTTAGCGAATAGTCGGACTACACGGCCGATTAAATGGGCCAAAAAACGGATTAAACGGGATTATACGGATTAAACGGCCTACACGGCCTACACAGTTGACTACTGAGTAGCGTTTAAACGGTGTGTAAACGGTCTAAACGGCCGTGTAGGTGAACAGTGCTCTTGATCGTTAGGTTTGACCCCAAATGGTTATGCGACTCTGTCTACTTCTAATATTATATTGCGAGGAACAATTCGATATAAAAATAAAGAGAATCATGGTGCATGAATTGCAAGGTTTGGTGTTAGGCGTGTTACGCCCTAAGTGGCTATATGATCCGAACATCACTTCGAGGTAACCTACATGTCAAGGAAGTTCCATGAGCTCATTATCGGATAACGCTATCGCGTAACAGTGGTGTTATGGTGCATGAATGAAATGAATGCATTAGATGATATCCTAAATTGTATCATAAGTATATCTACTACCCATAGAGAGGTAATATAATTATTTAGGATTGCCCTTAAGAAAATAATTATCTAGATGAGGGTGAGTGACTTAAATACATAGTGAATGATAGTTATCCCACCGAAAGGATCCATGCTTGCAGTGTTATTTCTCTGATGACATATTATATTCATTTTCGTGTGCTCTTAATTATTCCACTTAAGCTTACCAATAGATCCTCTTTATAGCTAAATACACTTACAAAGAGTCACCTTGGGTGTTTCGTATTTTTCTTGGGTTCCAGAGAGTATTTAAATAATTTCTAGCATTTTTTAAAATATTATTTCGGTCCCAAGATATTTTTAAAGTATTTATAATCATTTCTGCTATTATTTATTATAACGAAAATCCTTGAAAGGAGCTAGATAAAAGTGTACAGAGAGTATTTCCTGTAGTTGTTGCCCATCTAGAAATTTTATATGGTTCAGTGGCACATCAAGAACCTCTCCTAATTTTTCTAGGAATTATCAAGATTATCTACTATTTTTAATAATTCATTTGCAGTAGCATAGTGTTGGGCCGGGTCCCGCCTATCCACGACTTAGATCTCGGTTCAAGCGTGGCCATCCGATCCAAATCCGACGGCCCACGGTCATCGTCTACCTCCAACCAGGGAAAGAGAGCCGCGTGGTGCGCTCGACCTTCGCGAGCGGATTGTGGGCGCTAGACTACTCCATTAGCTACAATTCAAGTTGCTATGTGTTCCTTAGTTCCCCGCGCACCTAATGGTTCCGGTCTTGAGGCCTAGGGTGGCCAGACATGGCGGCGCGACGAGCGATGGCGGAGGTGCTTACGGTGAGGTCATGCATGTGGTGCTAGAGCCTAGAGACATGCTATTGGAGTTCTAGAGCATGCTTAAGCTTTCCGAGAGTAGATGGGTCTTTACTGAGCTCGAGCGGTGGTTCTGGATTGCCTTGTTCACGTGCGGTCCGAACAAGTGCGGCGTCGGCGCGTCGGGGTCACCGAGCTCCTGGCCGAAATTGAGCTACGAATGAAGGGGGAAAAGTTAGGCGTTGGTGAGGCGAGCCTCATGGTGTGAGCTTTCACCCAAAAGCTCATCAGGGTAAAATATTTTGTGCTCGAGACCTAAATGCCAAGCACTGGGCGGTAATGGCGTTCCAGCGAGCACAGAGCGGCTCAGGCCGAATCCCTTGAGCTAGAGCTACGTGAGAGCATCAGAATGCAGGCCACGGCATGTGTGGACCGAGCGTGTGTTTGTCATCGCGTGTGTTGGGAGTCAGCGCGCGTGTGTGTGGCTCTTGGGACGAGAGGGGTAAATGGGCTGGAGCGGCCGATGAGTGGAAATGATGACCACGGCGTGTGTGGAGCGAGCCCATGAGCCAGCGACTCTGGGGAGGTCTGTGGGCTATAGACCGAGCTCGAGGCGGTGTTGGTGTGGCGCGAGCACGAGCGCTGTAGCCAGGGGCGGATCTAGAACGAACATGACAGGGGTTCACCATTCAATAAGACAACAACCAGTCCAAAAATAATGGTGGTATAAGACACTTATCAAAACGACGAAACTCAGTAATAAGTAATAGCATTGTTTCACTAATAAGAAATAAAATATCATGTATATTCATGTATTAAAAGTAAGAATGCTACTTACTTGAGCTTAACATCGTATCGTAATCTACTAGACTTGCACTCCTGAAAAATAAAAAATGTAGGTCTCACACTCTCACTCTTAGCCTTCAGCACTCAGCAATATGGTTTCATATATAAAAAATTAATACCAACTAAATGAGATTCCTATAATAGATTAATAATAATATAAATTGGAGATCGAAGAAGTATAATTATAATTAGTATTCAAAGTAATCGAGTATTTACCTCATAGACTCCTAGCACAATCGGTGAAGTCAATTTGAGAATCACCGATGGATCGTGCCAAATCTACACCTGACCGCTTGGCCGACCGGCTATATGATTTGCGGCGTGAGCGATCTGCACCGCGATCGAGCAAGGGCGTGATCATTGGCAACGATTGCGTGAGGCGATGACGAGTGAGGAACGGGTGATGGCGATCGGCAGGTGCCAGCGCCAAGCGCCAGCTAGCGATCCTAGGAGGATGCGGCCATCGATGGATTAGGGAAAAACTGAAACGACGCGGTCTAGGCAAAGTTGTTGTAGCGATGTTGTGCTGCGTGCCGCCGCCCAGAATGCTTGATGCGCTTCCTTGTGCACGGACAGGACATGGGTCACCAGGTTTGGACTGGGGGGTGCACCAATGGTCCATACTCACTAATCCCTACTAAAAATTATTTTTGACTAGGTAACACCCCCTTGGCTTATGTAGATCCACCCCTGGCTGTAGCTGGGCAAACCATAGGCGGGTGTTGAGCAATTCCAGCGATGACACAATCTCCAGAGCAACCAGGGAGGTTTAGGGTGCTCGATGGCGATGCAGCCATGCAGGGACGATCCCTGACGGCTACGGCACGTGGGAGAGAGCGTAGGCGAGCCAGGTGCCCACCGGCAGCCACGGCGTAGGAGACGGCAGGAGATGAGCTAGCGCCACGACAGCGAAATCCGAATTTGGATTACAAATCACACATTTGAATTTTTCTAGGATTTTTTGTCATATTTATCTAATTTTCACTTAGGTTAATACACATATACTGACATATGTATGTATATCCTTGAGTAGGATTTTCCCTCACTTTTAAAATCACAATATGCCACAATATCATCTATTTTATTAGCGACATCCATTATTTATCCAAATTTTCTATTTGGCTAAAATTGAATTTACCTAGTATGCTCATTCTATTTCCTAGTTTCAGAAATCAAATATTCCACTTAAAGTTGAAATGGGAGATTTTTAATATTGTTCTTGCCAGGCATAAGAGTTTTAGAGATGATTTTTAAACAAATTTTAGGATAATGTGGTCATATGACCATAGAAGGAAAATATCAGTTTTTGGGCTGTTACACTCGCAATCTTCCAAAATTCATTTCTCCCTCATCTGATTTCCAAATATAGCAAATAATATATGTATTTCGATCGTCTCGACAAGATATTCATCATGGTGTTTCTGACCTTATGTTTCTGACCTCGTCTGCGAAGTCTTTGTACTTCCGAACGACCATCCTCCACTGCGAGCCATCTGCCGGATGCCTAAGCATTCCGTCGACCTTACGCTCTTCTTTATGCCAACGTATCATCTTCGCATACGCTTTGTTTGCAAACATACGCTCCAGCCTTGGAATCAGAGGAAAATACCACAACGCTTTTGCCGGTGCTCTCTTCTTCACACGCACCCCATCTACTTCACCTGGATCGTCACGCTTCGTCTTATACCGGGGTTCCTTGCACACTGGACATGCATCCAAGTCGGCATATTCACCGCAATATAGGACACAGTCGTTGCGACATGCATGTATCTTCCGTACTTTCAATCCTAAGGGACACATGACCAGTTTGACTTGATACGTGGATTCTGGCAATGTGTTATCTTCCGGGAGCAACTTCTTTATAAGCGACAGCAACTCATCGAAACCCTTATCTGACACACCATTCACAGCCTTCCATTGCATGAGCTCCAGTGTAGTGCGTAGCTTCTTGTGCCCCTGACCACAATTTGGGCACAAAAGAGTTCTCTGGTTCTCCAACAATCTCTGATACTTCCTATATTGTTTGTCCTCTGTGATATCTCCCTCTGCGTCACGCTGCATCTGGTCTAGGTCATCATCCACACCAAACTGATTGCCTTGTGTATCTTCTACGTCCTCGTATGTCGTCGCGTCTAGCATACCATCATATGTCACTTCCTCTTCATCGGCTTCTTCTTCGTCTTCTATGCTGGTATGCTCTACTTCGTCGTGGTGAGTCCAACATGTATAGTTCGGCATGAAACCTCTCATCAACAAGTGGCCCTGTATCCGTCCTCGCATTGAGTGCTCTTTCTCGTTCCTGCAATTTACGCACGTACACCGTATGAAGCTTCCTGGAGGCAAGTCTCGAAATACGACATCGAGAAAATCATTCAAGCCATCGATGAACTCTCTTGTCCGACGATCCGCATACATCCATTGCCGGTTCATCTGCACCAATTAAATTAATAAGAACACTTATTATATTTTTCAAATTGAAATATTTAACTCGAAATAACTAATTGTTATATTTTTTAATTACCTCTAAACTTTCTTGATTTTTATAGCTAAACCAACTAAATCTCACAAATTTAAAAACTTTTTCAAAAATATTTTTAATTACATTTCATACACAAAAAAAATTTATTACCAACCTAGCAAAAAACGTAGATCTATTTAGCTCTATAGCAAATGAAATAATCACCGTACCTACTATTTTAAACTAATGTGAAAGTAAAACCATCTAATAGATCACCACATTGCCTCAAAAGATCTAGAAAGGGAGAGCTAGCTAAGGCACCAAGCTAGATCTAGCTCTCTAAAACAAATAATCACCCCTACCAACTAATTTCAACATCTTATACATCATCAAAAAAGATACAAAACTAATATGTGACTTAAAACCCCCAATAGATCTAGATCTTGTCTCAAATTATCTAGAGAGAGAGAGATATAGCAAAACAAACACCCTTCAATTCAAAAAAGATTATTTAATATTTCTCCACATCCAATGCAAAAAGATAAGCAACATCCACATGAAAATGATGTTGACATCATGTTTACTTACCTTGGAAACCTTAAATTGGAGCTATTAGCCTCAA
This sequence comes from Raddia guianensis, assembly GCA_036346415.1. Taxonomy (NCBI): domain Eukaryota; kingdom Viridiplantae; phylum Streptophyta; class Magnoliopsida; order Poales; family Poaceae; genus Raddia; species Raddia guianensis. Next base: position 46,509,915 of record CM070535.1, on the reverse strand, counting down.
TTAAAAATTTTGGCAGTACCTCCCCTGCATGAACAGCTCGGCCCGTCGAAGATATCTTCATGCGAGCTGCTCGGGAGGAAGAAGGGGTTAAAATGGGCGGGAAGGAAAGGGCATATGCAAGCGGTTTGTGATACCAACGCTTGCGAGAGATATAGATCGAAGCGGTTCTTATCACGAACCGCTTACGAGTATTCAGCGATTGGTGATCTGAACCGCCACGATTGTGCTATCTCTGCAAGCGGTTTGTATAACCAACCGCTTGCATATGCCCTTTCCCGCCATCCTCCCACCCGTTGGCCACGAACCGCTTGTGGCGATCGGGTCGCAAGCGGGTTAAAGCGAACCGTTTGTGATGAGCCGATTTGGAAGCCCCGATCCGCAGTAGTGTTTGGCCATGACCCGGGCAGCCGGTATGCTACAGTATTATGGTTTGAGAAGTAGATAAAAGTTGAATTGTGTTACAAAAATTCGTATCTCCCAGTATTGTTCGTGATCTTTATTTGACGTAAATCCTAACAGACGGAATTGGAAGGAAGCAACTGTTAATCACACTGCTTTCATCGATGTTCGATGGCATCTCGTAGGCTCGTAACATACTAACATCCACATACGCAAAGGGATTAGACGGTGCTAGCAAACGAGTGAGAGGCCGCCCATCTCCCCCAAATTGTTACAGTGGCCTTGGGCCACGTTTAAGAGTTTAAAAAGACATGAGCGGTGAAAGTATTAGTGTACTGTCTATCTTTTCTAATTTGTCTAGGTAAGCTTTTGGATATATTGATCGATGCATGCAACTTAATAACGAGCAACCACATCACACTACAGGAATCGCGCAAAATCTCGACGGCCAAAATTATTCTCGACGGCCAAAGTAAAGCCGTCGACACAGTGAACGTAATCTCGACGACCGCATTCTTGCCGTTGTTATTTTACTTTAGTCTCGACGGCCAAACAAAAGCCGTCGAGATAAGGTCGTCCAGGCCCGCGCGTTGGTTTTTTTTTTTTGTTTTTCGCAAGGCGGGAAGATTCTATCTTGACAGCTCGGACTCAGCTGTCAAGAATAGTGTATGGGCCGGCCCATTAGAATGCTTCAATCTCGACGGCCAGATGTTGGCCGTCAATAATGGTTCATGCTCTACTGGTGGACTAGCCCATTGAATTTTTTCATTTTTAAAAAATATTTTTCATAATTTGCAGACTTGTTTATTTAGCAATTTAAATAAAAATGAACGTAACTTAAAAACAAAATATGAAACAATCCCAAATTTTGGGAAAAATATATAATGGTACAAGATGTTATTATGTTGCATACAAATTTTTTAAATAATTTTTATTTATAATTAATGTTAGGTATAATATATGTATATATATTTAAAACTCAAAAATTGTATTTAAATTTTTTTAAAATGGAATATTTTGTTACATTCCATTGCAATGATCTATGTACAATGGTGTTCCGACTAAATGGTGCATATTTGAAAATTATAATATCCATGTCACCCGTATTTCATAAAACTATATAGAACGCTAACTAATACTCTGGTTGATATAACCCCTTACATATGTAACTCCATTTGCGTACATAATTTGAGCATACGAAATTTTACGATGGTAAATTTTCATGTCATAAACAATATTTGCCATTACGTAGCAGCAAAGAATTTTAAAAAAAAAATAAAAATTAAATAAGCTATGTTGACCACCGAAGGGTGGTGCTGCAATAGCCGTCGAGATTGATGGTAGTCTCGACGGCACACGCAATAGCCGTCGATAAAGGTCACATTTGACGATGGTAGTCAACGCAAACCATCGAAATTAGTCTTTCTCGACGGCTATGGATAATGAGCCGTCGAGATTTGTTCAGCCTGCTACCCAATGGATAGGGATCTTTCTCGACGTCTACGAGCCGTCGAGACAAAGATGACCACCAGACCACGTCATCTTCATGGGTTTTGTCGACGGCCAATCGAGCATAGGCCTACCGCCCTTCCTCAGTCTCTCTCGACGGTTCCCAGCCGTCGAGATTTGTTGCGACGATTCATATGTCGGTAGTCTCGACGGCTTCAGGCCGTCGGGAAAGAGCCTGGCCTTTCACGCTATGACACGTGGCTGGCATTGTTCGCACGTTGACTGGTGAAAGGCTATCTCGACGGCTTGAGGCCGTCGAGATAGGGCTCTCCCAACGGTTGCAGGTGGCAGGCCAGTTATCTCGACGGCTATTAGCCGTCGATAGAGATATTGGCCTTTCACGTTGTGACACGTGGCTCCCATTGTTTGGACGGTGACTGGTGGAAGTCAATCTCGACGGCTTCCGGCCATCGATATTAGTGAATATAAGTGAACTGCGCTGGGACTTAGGCGAAATTGCCTAAGTCCCAGTCAGTCGCGAGTCCCACGGCTGCCACCGTGGCGCTCCCGCCGTCGTCCGTCTTTGTCGCTCGCCCCGCCAGCATAGCAGCAGCGCCGCATGCATGAACTTCGCGCCACGCCACCACCACACGCCGTCGCGTCTAGCCCTAGCTGTCGCCCCGCAACCTCGTCATCGGAGGTACATGTTGATTCTTCGCGCCTTTTTTTAAAATCGCTGTTGTGCAGTCTCGACGGTTTTAAACCGTCGAAAATTTAATTAGTCTTGTAATTAGTAATATTTAAAAAAATAAAAAAATAAAAAAATAGATAATGCAATTGTTATGCTTTACCATTTAATTTTAGGTGCAATTTATATATAAAATTTAATATAACATTGAATTAATTAGTTTTGCAAGTAGTGATAATTAAAAAAATAACAAAATTTAGAAAATAGCAAAAATAGGTAATGCAATTGTTATGCTTTGCCATATAATTTTAGATGCATTTTTAGCTTTACCATATGCTTTGCCTAATTTATTGTAATTGATTTATATTACATCGAACCAATCAGTAACCTAGCCGAACGTCACCCGTTCTGGTAAAACACAACGCGTAAAGAATTTGGACGGTGATTCGTTCATTTCTATTACACTTTGTGCAAAATGACCCCGAATTGTCCAGTGGACAGCCAATGTATGGCGTCCCAGTGGACAGCTCATGAATAGCCGCTTAGGCGTCTCCCGCTGTGGCATCGATAAGACGAGACGAATTTTCGGCAGCATAACCCTATAGTTCTCCTAGTGCACGGCCGAATGGAAAGAAAGTCGACAGCCAACAACTGGTGAAAGAACCCAACTCTTACGAATAGGTGCTGGACATGGGCGGCCGAATTTTTTAGCATGGTTTTAGAAATAAACTGCTATTGATGCTAGTTTACATAATGATCTTCGTCAAATGTCACATGGATGCATGAGATTAGTGAAAGTTCATAACCGTTACGATATAAACGGTTTTCGATTTCGTTCCTCCACACATGAGCAGTCAAAACCTAATTTGCGATCGGTAAACAGCTGTGTCTTATGCCAGGGGGAGGATGGGGTTGACTATTATGGTATAATCGAAGAGATAATCGAACTGGAATTCAAAGAAAGTAAAGAGCTCTCAGTAGTTCTATTTCATTGCCTGTGGTTTGATCCATATGATGGCGTCCGACGTAAACATGACATTTGCTTAGTTGAGGTAAAGCACACTTCCAGACTGAAAGGATACAATCCATTCATTCTCGCAAACCAGGCAGAGCAGGTGTATTATCTCTCCTATCCATGCCAAAAACCTATAAAAGGCAGTGTTAAGGAAGATTTGAAGTCGTGGTGGGTTGTATTTAAGGTTCGTCGGCCATGCAGATTGGTAGACCCAACAACCGATAATTACGAGGGTCCAACACAGAATCACCGACTGAACACCACAATGGTAGTCGATATTGAGTCGGGACTTGACGAACTAAAAGTAATTGAAGACCCGGATGTCGAAGAAGAACAAGAAGAACATGAGGTTCAAGAAGACCCGGATGTCGTGGGATCGTTAAAAGAAGATATTATGGATGTCGACGATAATTACCGCTAGATATTATATATATCCGAGGTTACATATGCGTACTAAAATATCTTACTTTCAATTATTTATCTAGATTTGCTTTATTTATTTGACTAACTATTTTTTAATTTTCAAATGCAGGATATGCCGCCACGCAGGTTCGTCAACCCCCCGCGGCATGCACTGGAGGAGGAGGAGGCCTCTGAGCCCGGGCAGGAGCTAGCTCTGACTCAGGAGAGTGGAGCTAGTGTGTCCGAGGCAGGAGATAGCCAGGGAGGGTCGTCCTCTCATGCTAGTAGGAGGAAAAGGGGCCCAAACAGGGTGAGGGCCGTACCGCCTCAGCAGTCTGGACGACCGGCGATCCAGATTGACGGTGACAGGTACATATTTTTGTAGTAAATTACTTTTGTGACATTTTCGATTTTAATTATATAAACCTGTCACATCTTTTGTTTAATGTGCAGCAACATGTCCACCGTGGATGTCAACGAGAGGCATCAGCCTGGGACAGCACTTGGCACCCTGGCGCGGTAGTACTGTCCTAGGCTAATAACCCAGGACGGACAACAAGACCAACAGACTGGTGGGACGATCGCAGCTAGCCCGCATGGGATAGCACCGCCATGATCAGTCAACCGCGAGTTTTAGGTAAGATAAACAATAACTCAAACATTTATTTATTTTAATTTCTAACCATATCTGTTGTTATATCCTACTTCAGCATAGGTTCGCTCCGCAGGAGGGACTTTAGCAGACTGATTTCGCTCCTGTCATCGAGAGGATGGCGAAGCAGAGGGTACAGGACATGATGTCCAATGCCCGTGTCTCGGCCGTTTAGGAGTATCACAGGTGAGTAGCCTAACCTCACAATACATTTAAGTTTCATGTGTTCTTTTCTAATTTTCACCTTTCCCTGTTTTTGTAGGAGACAGGAGCAGCAAAACCTTACGGCCCAGGCTGCTCGTCAGTTGTACTTGACTTCCAGTCAATACAACCAGGTCCGTCCTGAGTGGTGTCAGGAGGACGCCTGGGAGGCTATAGGTAGGAAGTGGGACAGCTCAGAGTGGAAGGGGAAGTCGGAGAAGGCAAAGAAGAACAGGGGCGTTAAGGACTACAAATCTAACACCGGGAGGTGGTCGATCGCACAGTTGGGGAAGAAACTAGTAATAAAAAAAGATTTTACTTGTCATCACTTTAGATTTTAGTACTAACACATGTCTGTCATATTACAATTTAGTTGGCCAAGACGGGGGTTAAGCCCAGCCCGATGGACGTGTGGAAGCAGGCCCACATGAAAAAGGCGCCGCCTAGTGGGCAACCAACCTTGGATCCCCATGCATATCTCCGTTTGGTAAGTGTCGACAAGATTGGTCAATACAACTATCTTATATTCATTTATTTGTTTGATTTTGACTATCACAACGACATGTAGGAGCATTATAAGGACGCTTATAGAGAGGAGAACGAGGAGGAGAGCAATCCAGAGGAGGCTCCCCTCGATCCTCATGTGATTCATAAGCACATGGGGGGCAAGGCTCACGGGCGCCTGGCGATCGGTGGCGACCACCTACGGTAAGATCTCTTTCGTACACTTGTATATTATGATTGCAAAACTGACTGCTATATTATGTATGTTGCAGGTCTTCAGAATATATGCCTGAGGTTCGGGCTAGCCAGAACGGCGGTGAGACCCGTCGCTAGTTCGAGGAGCACCTGCAGAGAGAGAGAGAGAGAGGGTGCAGCAGCAGAAGAGGCACGAGGAGGAGCGGGCCCATGATAGAGAATGCTAAGGGCCATGCAGGAGAGCCTAAGAGCCGCGCAGGAGGACTACGACAGAAGGCTTCGACAGCTTGAGGCGTTCGTCGCTGGGGTAACGCATTCACACTTCAATTCTTTTTTATAGATGCATATCTTATTATGTGTATTAATGGAATCAAATATATATGCAGACCGGTTCAACTGGTCACGCGGGGCTTGCGGGCAGCTCCTCGAGCTAGGTGGGGACTGCGGTTCCCTACACAGGTGGCCTGGCCGTGCACGGTAGCCACCCAGCCCCTCCAGGCACCTATGTTGGGCTGGGCGGCTACCCTGTACAGACGACACCACCGGGCACCTACGGGACCCAGCCGACCTAAGTCCCCACGCCCAACTACTCGAACGTCAAGCGTCCCTGGTTTCGTGATCCAGCGGTAAATCTCCTATGCCAAATCAATACACTATCGCATAGTACATATATGTCAACTTATTAATTGAAAAATCTCGCAGGGTTCAGGTTCTGCCATGTCTACGCCTCCGTCCTTCGTGCCACCTCCTTAGAACGACGCGCAGCAGGGCGACGACGCCTCCGGGAACATGGCCGCCAACCTCACGGAGCAGCTGATCTTCGGGACAGCACCACGACAGCCATGACGTTTGTTCTATTGTGTTTATGATGTTGATATTGTCATTGCGATGTTTGTCGTGACCGTATATTGTGAATGTGGATTTGATGTGTTAGATTTATATACTGTGATGTTTGTGATATATTAAAATTGTCGGAGATATATGTGTATTTGTGAAATTATGGAAAATTTGAATGTGGGGGCTATTTTAGGTGTGTGCGAGTTCTGTAAAGAATGGCCGATCTTTGAGTCGAAGAGGTACCAAAATTATTGTGATTTTTTAAAATTTAATTTTTTTTTTATTGTTTTTCAATTATTCTCGACGGCTAGAACCTGGCCGTCGAGAAAACAACCATGGCCCACCTGCCAGCGCCGTCATTGTCGGGACGTCAGCTCCGGGCGGACAAGCTATCTTGACGGCCGGTAGGCCGTCGTGAAAAAAAAGTGGGCTGGGCCGCCAGTGGCCTGCGAATGAGCAATCTCGACTGCTAGCGGCCGCTGAGAAAGACTCCACCATCACGTCGTGCCTGTCCGGTGCATATGTCTCGACGGCTATACAAAAGCCGTCGATACAGGTAATGTCGACGGCCGAGCCGTCGAGAAGACTCTCTCCCGACCGTGCATTCTCGATGGCCAAATCTCGACGGCTGGCCGTCGAGATTAATCTTTCTCGACGGTTTTGGTATCTGTCTCGACGGCTTTGGCCGTCGAGAATTTGAGCGATCCGCGTGGTGTCAGTGTTTACTAGAGGACTGACGGTTTTGGAACCTAAGTGTAACCAGATACAGATTCAAGGGCTAAAATAGTAATTTTCACTTTAGGTGGGATAAACAGGATTTCACTGCGAACTCAATGGACAAAAGCGTAATGTAACAGTAGAGCATAAAAAAAGGCTGTCCTTGCGGTCGCCGGGTCTTTTGACCCCGTCGCATGCTACTATGCTAGACCCAGAAAGTATGATTAATTGCACTGTTCTCTAAGATTTATTGGTAATATATTTTGGCCATGGAATAGTTTTTCCACTGTAAAAGACTAGGTGGGATCACTTGATGAACAATCTTGTGGTTTTTTCGCGTCAGCAACACAAAAGCAATCTCCATCTTCTCTCAAGGCGTTCCTTCCCTACAAAATTTTGGCTTTCCGATCATGCTCAATCCACGCCGGATAGTGCACGGAGCAAAAATAAGTCGAAAGCCGCATCAACCACTGCGTTTAGTGGACATTTTGTTAGAAGGCAAAAGCGTACATTTTTGCCTTGGCTTAAAGTTCAATCAAATAAATTAACCACGGCCCGGCATATGTACATCCTTGCTTACATGGCCTACGCACGCACGTACGGAGTACGTCATATATGATGGGCAGGTTCATGCGGTCTTTGACTCTTGGAAATGCGGGCGCGCATGTGGACTGCGTCGATCCGGCCTCGGCCGGCGCTCTCAGGACTGCTGTCCTCACCTCGTTTAGGATAAGCAGAATAATGACATTGTATATTTTGACTTAGCATCGCGTAGTGTTTTACTATAGTAAAATTAAGAATCTTTAAAGACTATTGTAAAAGAATAATTCAAAAGGTGTTTTAATATTTTTAAGAGGATTACTAAAAATTTGAGAAAAATTAATGCAAATTATTACATCAAATAGGCTATATAAAAATGATAAGCTACGCTAAGCAGAAAAGAACAAAGCCAGTATATGCATGTCCTTTGCTTCCAAAGGAGGGAAAACCAGCTCGCAAGTCGCAAACAAGTCAATACTTGACTATTCAAATAGTCCTTTCTCGCTCTCTTACGTGAGTGGTTCGAGTTGGCAGCCAAACCCAGCTTTGAACCATGCGACGTCGACGATCGATGCAAATGGTTTATTTCTTTTCTCTGCAGATTTTCCGATGCTGATCAGCGCTTAATCAAATTGATCAGCCCCAAATCAGATGTCCTCGTGTACACCGCAAATGTTGGCCAGTCCACCGCTGCGCCATTCGAGGTATGTAGACTTCCCAGAATGTTTGCTACTTTAGCTAGGAAGCCCCAGATCACCAGTAGGGATGGCAATGGGTCTGGGTCCTTCGGGTCCAGGCTCCATGGACCCAGACACGAGACCCAAAAGTTGGATCTAGACCCAAACCAAAAAACTGTAATGGGTTCAAAGTTAGACCCAGACCCGGACTCGGACCCATCGGGTCTACCCAGACCCAAAAATTTCAAGAGCATATAAGCACAAAAATTAACTATTCATCCAACTTAAAAACACAAATAATCATATATAAACTAACACAAATATAAATTACTCCACCAGTTATAAATAAAAGGTTTAAACACATGGCAACAATCATCCTTTAACCCAACAACACACACATTTAATTAGACCCACATGTCAGTGATCTGATCGGGAATGCAGTTCGATACCCATGGGTTTAAAGTTGGACCTGCACCGGACCTGCACCTGCACTCCAAACTTTCATACCCATCGATCCATTTTTGGACCCAGACCCGGACCCATCGGGTCGGACCTGGACCCATGAGTATTTCTGTCATCCCTAATCATCGGCCATAGAACCGACCTACACCGTCCTCCGACTGAGAGACTGTTTCCACCCGAGCAAAGGGCTACCCCCTCGTTAATATGAATATCTGATATGATCTTATAAACAAGGGAATGCATGCAGCCCAGACGATTGCCTTTGCGTGCACGCCCCTTGGGCCCGCTCATCAACGAGCACGCGGCGAGGCAGAGTCACATGTGTTTTAGCAAGCACATATAAATAGTACACTCTATTTTTAGCTCATAAATATTTGATGTTTTAAAAATTGACAACGCCTACAGATACAACTTAATTAGTCCACTAGATGCTATTGCAAATTATTTATATAATCCATTGAAGTTTTAATCATTACAAGGATCTGTATCAGTGTCCTCGGTCAAAACCGACGACAAAAATCCAAGTACCGACGGCACAATAGTTTGTTGTCGGCTGACCGACGACACAAAGCTGACGACATGACTCGGACGACACAAAGCGGTTGTGTCGTAGGCCAACGGCCAAAGCCGAGGACATAGAACCATCCACCGCTGCGCCCTTGGCACTAACCAACGACACAAAGTGGTTTCCACCGAACCCCTAACGGCCGCCAGACGGAAATCCGTTCCAACCAGAGGGCCCCACAGCCAACTTTATGTCGTCGGCCGCATTAAAGTCGATGACACAATATAACCTTGGGTCCACCTTCCAGCTTGTCAGTATTGTCTATTCAACCCTGACAGGTAGGCCCGCGTTCAATTTTTGTCATTGGCCTCAAGCAAGCTGAAGACACAAAGACAATTTGTCTCGTCGGCCTACCCTTTTGCCGAGGACACAAGTGAATTTGTGTGGTCGGCGCTGTGGGCGGCCGAGGACATAAATTGTGGAGGGGGCAGTTCCCATGTCCATTTGTGTCGTCGGCTCATTGGAAGGCCGACTACACAAGTTGTCTTCCAGCACAAAAAATTTCCTGTAAATTGAAAAAAATCACATTTTTAACCTACAAAAAACCCCCCAATATCGTATAATTATATAACCAAATTTCCCACAACACATGCATAATTTATATCACATACAACGACCACATTGCACCAATATCCACACAAATTCACGGCATTAACATTCAACGTCCATCAAAACCAATTCGTCACGTCAACACACACACACACACACACACACACACACACACACACATATATATATATAGTTTTAGGCTCCATGGAGCCTAGGCTCCGTTGCAATCCACCATTGATTTTCTAAACATGGGTACAATCGATAGATTAACGGGTTGCCACATTTGATACCCGTTAAGTCATTGAAAGGAGTATTAAATTTAAATTTCCTTCATTAATATTCGTTGACTAGTTGCTAATTTGTAATACGAAACCATGCGTTATTAATCACGTAGGGTATATACATGCGTGTACATTTTCTTTTCTTTGCATGTAAAAGAATACATGCGTGTATACTTTCTTTTTTAAAATTCAGTGTATTTTGTTTTAGTCTTTTTTTAAGCATATATACTTAAGTGTATACATGCATATATTTTTTCAGGTATATACATGCATATATTTTTTCAGGTATATACATGCATATATTTTTTTTAGGTATATCTAGACTGACTTGAGAATGCTCTAAAGCAGCCATCGTCTGAATTAAAAAAATTTGACAGCCATGGTCCTTTGTAGAAAAAATTTGTATACAAAACCCTCAATTTCTTATTTCATATCACAGTTGGTTTCAGAATTACCGTCAAAAGGGTATATACATATTCATCACTTAAAGAACATAGATTCAAATCTACTAAAGTCCTAAAACTTTCCATCCGTTCATCAAAACATACAGCAGCTCAATCTTCTATGAATCTCTCAAGCCATCAGCTGGCAGAACATGCAGCTACACAATGTGTTTTCTTGGACTTGATATGAGGCCATAACCTGATACAACCATGTCACAATGCACCAAATAGATTAATTAACCCTGATATAATCAACTAGATAACTAAGATATGTTAACAAATGAAGATATGCTTTTGGCAAAATTTAGAGTATTTCTGCAATCTACAGCACTGAATCCAAACTAATTATCAAAAAAATAAGAAACAATCTCCCTGAGAATCAAAGCAAGTAACATGACATTGAAAAATAAAGCTAATTTCACTGGGTATGATAATTACTTGGGTATATACCCTCATAGGGAAGAGTGGACCAGATACTTACATCAAAAAAAGATTATCATCCAACTGGTGTATTCCAAGAGTTAACAAAATCAATGCAGCTTTTATCATTCAAGGATTTATAATCAAAAGGACATCTGCACCATACTCTCTAGAAAAGTAAAATTCTTGTGCATACTCTCTAGCATTCATTGTGCCCCCAACATTTATTCAAAAAAAGTTCAAAGGAATGTTTATCACCAATCCATTTAACAAAATTTGTCATATACCTGTCCCTAGTTCTATGCTCAGCTCAATGCCTAATCGTTAGAGTATATATCAGTTGTGGACAACATGCTTTTAAACAAAGGGTGAAGTGCATACATACAGAAAATGAGCAATAGTGAATACAGTTAACCTTGACGAAACTCGTTTGATTGCTTCTTCAAAGAAGGTATATCGATGCTGACTAGAAGTTGGAGTGATTCACTGAATGTCTGAAGTCAACAATCAAATAAGAAAGGTCCGTTGAAACAGGCTGTCAAATTTTGGTGAAAAATTCACATCAGATTGAATGAGAAAGATTCACATCAGCTTGAAGGTTCACAAACAAATTGAAGGTGACCACATCAGATTCCACCAAAATATTCATACGCTTTTCAAAAAAGCTGAAGACATATATCGAAATATGGATTGGCAAATGCTCATACCGAGTATGTGACAAATTTGACAAGGATTAAAAATCTAGATTGGTTGAGCTGCAGCAATCCGGAGATGCAAGCCCGGCCGGCTCACTGCCCCTATACTGGCTCGCCACAACGCCTCCGCCCACTCCGCCCGGACAGCTACGCCGCCTTCACCTGGAGGCCACAACGCCTCCGCCTCCGCCCAATCCGCCCGGAAAGCTACTCTGCCTTCACGGCTTCACCTGTAGGGCCTCGCCACTGGATCGCCGAATCGCCGAATCGCCTCGCCCGGACTACTACGCCGCCTTCCCCCGGACCGCCTCTCCGACCACACCGCCTTGAGTTACCACGGCGGCAGTGCGGCACGGCGAAATTATCTGTTGCATGGGAGGCATTTGGTCAAAATAGTCGTTAAAGAGGAAGGGGGATTTGGGGTAGAAGCTCCTAGATGGTGATGAAGGACGGCAAAACAGAGCTGGCGGAGGTGCGGGACTCAACCGGTCTGCTCGAGGAGGGGAGGGGGGTGGGCGCCGCATCGATCTGAGGAAGGGGGAGGCCGCCGCCCGGAGCTGAGGAAGGGAGCAGCCGTCGCGACCTGGGCGCCGTCGTGCCGTGGTGGAGGGCGCCCACTCCCTCCCGCACCCGTGCAACCGCCGCCGCCGCCAATGGAGAGGGGTGCGCCGCCGTCGATGGAGAGGGAGAGGGCCGCCCTTGCCGCGTGGAGAAGGGGGCGCCGTGGTAGGAGGAAGGGGAGTCGGCCGCCGGGGACATCGCCGCGCCATGGTTGAGGGAGCTAGGGGAGGCGCCGCCGCGCTAGGCTGACGACAAAGACGCCGCCTCGCTGGAGAAACGGGGAGGCCGGGATGCTCAAAAGCGACAGGAATGGAGTAATGAAGGAAAGTAATTAATGGATACATTGATGGCATATTTGAAGCTAAACGGGTATATCACTAAGAAACCCATTAATCAAAAGCAGCATTTCAAATCTGATCAGAAACAAATCGACGGTAGATGAGATAGGAGCCTAGGCTCCATGGAGCCTTAAGTAATAATCCTATATATATATATATATATATATATATATATATATATATATATATATATATATATATATATAAAGTAGCGTCAGAAGATGGATCTCTCCAGTCTCCAACGTTGTTAAATCAGAGACGCTTAACAACCGATCTGAACTGGTTGATCTTGTTCGCCTCACTCAAATGTAGCCAATGTAGCAAGCTTATTTTTGAAAATAGGAAACAAATAGTAAATAAATTCAAAAAATATTTAAACTTGGTCACCGACTACATTTCAGTGAGACGAACAAGTTCAACTGTTCAAATTAGTTGTTAGGTATCTCGGATTTTAAAACGATTGGGAGCACTGAGAGATCTGGTGCACGCTCTCTCTCTCTCTCTCTCTCTCTCTCTATATATATATATATATATATATATATATATATATATATATATATATATATATATATATTGCAGATTCCTACGTGGAATCATACAGTGAGAAACATGGTCCAAAAAGCGCTCCTTTGCAAGAGCCAGTCGAACCTACGGTCATATATGACTCCTTTGGTGGGTTAGCACATGGTAGGTTAGGCTTCATGGACACAGCACTGCTTAGAGACAAGTACATAGACCATTTCAAGTCACGTCGATGGGAGACAAGTTCTTCTACTGCCAGAGCCGCACTAGCCCACATCCAGGAGTTGGAGGCCACCATGAAAAAGCATCAGGAAAGAGATGAGGCGACATAACGACGATTGAATAAGATGGAGCAAAATAGTCAGGAGGATGCTAGAATGTTAGCGCAAGTGCATCATCAAAACATGATGTTATGGGCCGCTATACAGGTTACATCGTAATTTGTTTTACCTATTTGCCTTTGTTTCCAACCGGTAACAAACATGAATTTACATCGTATGCATAGGGCATGCAGTCAGGCGCCAGAACCTCACATTCACCGGCATCCTCGCTGCACCACGTGCCACTTCCTCAGTTCGTCTTCCAGCCAACACAGGGAGCACCATTACCACAAAGCGGAAATCGTACTCAGTTCGTGATGCCGGGGTCATTCCCAACATGGCCTTTCATGACTACGACGATGCCACCTAACGCTTCTCTTGGGGTTAGTGCTTTACTTTTAATTGTCGTTTTAATCAAATATGCATCTGAAACAGAAAACTAAACTTAAAAAATTGTATAATTAATCGGTCTCTGTCTCGGCTACGCCTGCGCCTACTATTAAAATACAGCTTGGGGATTAGACCACCGGGGACGGCACTACTAACGCCGCAAGATCGGTCGAGGAGCAATTCATTGAGGGGATCATTGGCGACCCATTTGCGAGTTCTCAAAGCTAGGTTTGTTTTATGTTTCACAGTTCAATGTAAAGGAGTCCATACAACCATCCACCCAAACTAGGGTTTACAGTACCAACTATTGTACCCCAATAGTCCCATTTTATCAAACATGGCAGCGTCAATTGCCTTTAAATCACGCATTTCAAACATTGCATTTCACATGAAATAACAGTGACGACTACAAGCAATAAACAGCAGGGCTAAGCACTTAACGATCGACTAATCAATGAAATGGCAATAAACAAGTTATATATTCCTAGGGTTGACAAAGATCAGGTATATACGACAATAATAAATTTTATGAGCATTTAACTATTCAGCCTAATCGACTAGCATTTTTTCATTTTAATATAATATGCACTTAGAAAATCTAGTAAATCATTTAGAAAACAAGGCAGCAATATGATCAACAAATATTGTACGGAAAAAGTCAACAATGACTTGCCGTAAATGCGGTCTTCCAGGTGTCTGGACGGATCTTCGGTTCCAACGACGTGCGCGTTCGGATCTAGCGCAAATAGATAAAACACACAATAAATGCACATACAAAAATATGGATGAAAATGGTGCAAATGACATTTTTAAATTAAAGTGTGCATTTTTATCAATCTGTGGAAATTTATTTCAGTGAAAATGGATTTGTATTTTTAAAGATGCAAAATAATGAATTTTTCTGCACTAAATAAAATAGGAGAAAGAGAGTTGGGCCGGCTAACCAGGCGTGGACAAGAAAACAAATCGCGCGAGGGGGGACTAGCCGGGTCGGCTCAGTCCAGCACAAGCTGGCGCACGCGAGGGGCTAGCTGGGCCGGCTACGCATGGTTGGCCCGTAGCGCGCGGGCGCGGCCTGGCCTGGCTCTGCAGGTGCGTGGGAGCTGGGCTGGGCTGGCACGGCCTGGACCGATGCAAAAGGTTGCGGGGAGGGGCTGACAAGCGGGGCCTGCTTGGCGGTGACTTAGAGCAGGGGACGGCGGCTGCACGGCTCGGGCGGTGTCAATTCCGACGACTGGCGACGCGGCTCGCCGAGGAGGTGGAGGGGAATGGTAGCGGGAGGAGTGGGGAAGCTAGGGACGGTGGCGGCGGCACTGGAGATCGCTGGCGGCAGACCAAGGCGGGAGGAGGCGGTGTCACTCAACAGGGTGGTCACCGGCGATGGGAGGAGGGTGTAGGAGCTCCGGCAAACTACGGGGAGGTGAGAGGGAGTTGGGAGTGGCGCGGATTGGGGACCGGCGAGGATGGTGACGTCGTGGTGGCGTGCGGGCGGTACGGGACAGAGGGGGCACAACGGCAGCGGTGCTCGGGTAGGTCTAGGGAGAGGAGGCGGCGGAGTGGTTTGGCATGCTACGGGAGGAGAGATGAGCTCACCGACGCTTACCTTCAGCGACGACAGCCATGATGGCGGCTTGGGCAGAGAGGGGGACGGAGAGGGCAGCGGTGGGGCGGCCTCGGCTTTATAGGTAGCGGCGGATGAGGCCAACGGCGGAGGGGTCCACGGCAGCAGTGGGTGAGGCGTGGCCCGGATGCCACGCCGGCGAATGTACGAGGACGGGTCCCACGGCGAGCAGCGAGTGGAGGAGAGGAGCTGGAGGAAGAAGACAAGGCCGACAGAAAAAAAAGAAGAAAAGAAAAGAAAAGAAAGAAAAGGGAGAAAGAGAAAAGAAATAAAATAAAAGAAAAAGAAATGGCGAGCGCCAGGCATCGGACGTTCGACGGACGCACGCGGACCGGACCAGCCTGGGTCGTTGAATCACCGCCATCGCGCGCATCCGAGCGCTGTCGTGTGCCTGCGTGCCAGGCGAGTTGTTAGCCGTGCAGTTGATCGATTTTTCAATTAAACTTCTAATTTTAGTATAGAATTCAAACAGTGTTCAAAATGTGTGGAATAAATTTCATAATTCTACTAAAATCGAGAGCAACCCATTTTAAATACTTTTAAATTTTTTGATTTTTTCACTTTTTCTTTTTTTTGATGTGAACCTACGAGAAGGCACTTATGAAACATATATGTATACTAACGAAACTTAGCCGTGTGCTGATGAAACGTGGCTGTGTGCTGATGAAATTTGATGAACTTGGATGATACTTCGATGTAACCTGATGAAACTTGAATGAAACCTGTTGAAACTTGATGAAACTTGAATTGACCTAATGAAACTTGAAGAAACTGGGATAAACCTATTGAAACTTGGATTTAACCTGATGAAACTTGAAGAAACTGGGATAAACCTATTGAAACTTGGATTTAACCTATTGAAACTTGGATTTAACCTGATGAAACTTGAAGAAACTGGGATAAACCTATTGAAACTTGGATTTAACCTGATGAAACTTGAAGAAACTGGAATAAACCTATTGAAACTTGGATTTAACCTATTGAAATTTGGATTTAACCTGATGAAACTTGGATTTAACCTGATGAAACTTGACAGTTCGACAAAGTTTAACGAGTATGAAACCCATGTTTCAGTAGGCGAAACCCAAGTTTCATCAGGTAATTTTAAAGATTTATATAGAAACAAACATCTTGTTTTGTTCGTAAAAATACGAGGAACACGTTGGTGCAAATGGTTTGTGGATTAGAGCACCTAGTCAAAATTTATGGCCATCGAAAGGAAAAAGAGCGATTGTCTTTGTGCGTTTGCATGCAAGGATCTTTGGTTTGCATCTTGTGGCGTCGCGCGCTATGCTCGCGCAAGATGCAGTGCCGGCATAAGGTCGTCAAGGCGTGCGTTAACGCCGCCAGCACGAGACGCTGGTCGTCATTATGCCCCGGACAAGACCACCATCCGCCTAGAGCCTTCGTAAAAGAAATGGGTAGGCCCAACGCCAGAGAAATTTAATTTTTTGGTTTAAAACAGAAATTCCCAAATTAATATAATCATATTGTTTTTAAATTAATATGATTTCTTTTATTAAATTTTAATCAAAATATTGTTTACAAAATATATTTTTAAATCTTTGCAAATAATTATTTTTAAAATTTAAAATATGGTTTTAGAAATTGGAACCAATAATCTTTTTATTCAAACCAAAATTAAAATATTAGTTATCAAAATATCCTTTTGGTTTTTGCCAAAATTGTAAAAGCATTTACAAGTTAGATTTAAATTAATTATATTTTTGTTATACCTAAATCAAAATATTGATTATCAAACATAGATTTTGATTTTTGCAAAAATATTTTGACTTTCAAAATTTTGAATGAAATTCTTAAAAGGTAACATGCACATTTTCAAAATAAAATTATTTCAATAAAATTTTTATTTTACATGAAATAATGATGCATGATTTTTAGGATTTTAAAAATAGGGATGTTACAAACCTTCCCCCTACGAAGAATCTCGACCCCGTGATTCGGAAAGGCTGGGGAAAAGGGTCGGAGAACTCTATTCGGACTTGAATTTATTCAAAAACTCACCAAGGATAGCATCTGAGGCATCCTGGGCTACTTCTGCGGCGATATGGTTGACTTGTGCTCTGCCAACAGTTTGAGGTGCTCCTTGACATCTAGCAGTAGCTGGTACACACGAAGCTGATCCAAGGTTGAAAGGGATAGGAGTCACTGTCGGGTGCCGCTGGGGACGTCATTGGCATAATGACCCTATTGATTGCAGCGAAGGCATTGCACCGTCTTGTTGCTTTGCGGAGTGTGCGAGTGATAGGGTTTTGCCGGGGTGTCTGAAGCAGTTGATAAGTCTGAGGTATCGGCATACTTTGAACTTGCGGAGCTGGCTGCACTGGAATCCGAGTAGGCTGGTAAGTGAACCGAGGCCTAGAGCTGCTAGACCCTTGGCGATTCTTTTGATCCATCTTTCTTTTTTGCTTATCCATACGCTAGTGCTCAATGTCCTCTTGAACAAAAGCTTGGTTGACCACTTCCAGAAAAGTAACACAGTTCTTGGAAACCACAAAGGCATTAATATCGGGATCCAATCCTTCTACGAACCTCCAGATCTTGTCAGACTGTTCCTTTACATCACTATCAGCATAGCGAGCGAGGTAGTTGAAATTGCTTGGATACTCGTTGATGCTCATGTTTCCTTGCTTCAGTTCAAGAAACTCGCGCCTTTTCATGTCCATGATACCTTTAGGAACATATGTCGATTTGAAAGCATCCTTGAATTCGTTCTAGGTGATAGCGTCAGTTTTTTGATGTGCTGCGCAAAAGTTCTATCACCAAACAGCGGCGTCATTTTGAAGCATATGACCCACAAAACTGGCATATTCCTGATCAGCACATTGAGCTATATCAAGCTTTCTCTCTACCTCTTCGATCCAATCTTTAGCCATTACGAGCTCCTCGGATCAGGTGAAAGTTTGGTCCTCATAAAATCACCGAACCTAGACTGAGGCTGATATTGCTGTGGCTCAGCCTAGTCGGGAGCGGCCTGATTGTTGTGATTGTTGACGTTGTTAACAATGGCTGGGAAAGCTTGCAGGTGCATTGCCAAAACTTGGTCAAGCTGAGGTGGATTAGGAGGCGGTGGTGGCAAATCCTCATTGGCATGATTTCTAACATTGGGTTCATTCGGAGGTTGACCATCGGATTGAGGTTGATCCTAGGGCTCATATGGTACCAATACACTTCCTCTACCCAAGGCGAAGAGATCAGCCACTCGGTCGACTAGGGTTTAAAATCTGAGGTGCACTCTCTCCTTCAGTGGTTGGACACGGCGGAAACTGTAGTTTATGACTACACTGATGCCGGTCAGTCCCTTAGCTTTCAAATTCCCAAGAAGGGGGCGCAGTTCATTAACTTGGCTGTTTTCGCTCTCAACGAGAGAGGAGGACCAAGAAGTGAGGACGAAAGGGCAATTTCCCATGAACGGTGGAAGAACTGGCGGAAGATTGGTGCAATAAAACCATTCGGCGTGACAGCCTTTGTTTGAAGTTTTCATGGGGAGGTCAAAATAAAACTTCTTTCCCCTTCCCGCAGCTGGAAGCCAGCGCCTCCCATGGCTCTGGGGGCTATTTTCCTCCGAAGGGTTTGAGGAAAAGGGGCCGAAAAAGATCAAAGTAGGGCACAATCCCAACATACGCCTCACAAACATGAACAAAGATGGTGATTTGAAAAATGGAGTTGGGATTGAGCTGAGTCAACTCAATTCCATAGAAATGCAGAAGCCCCCTGAGGAAGGAGGAGCAGGGGAGGCCAAGGCCGCGAAGAAAAAAGTACTCGAAGACCACCACCTCATCAGATCGAGGGGTGGGGGAGGACTCACCGACGGCGGTGCGCCATCAAATCAACTAATCTGAAGCGAGAACGCCGGCGGACACGAGCCTCTGCAGCTGTCAGTCCATGGTGATGGACTTCATCCATTCCTTGGAGGTCTTGACCGCCTTTGCGGCGTCGGGAGATGGTGGAGCCATTGCTGGATCGAGATCGGCAGCGGCGGAGCGTACGAAGGAAAGAAACCCTAGCGGCGGAGTTCGCTGGAGCAAATGAAACTGTTAGAGCGAGAAATGAGCGGGTAGAGCTGTTCGCTCCTTTGTCCTCAAATTTAAAGGGCCACGAAGTGCATTTTGGGCTAGGCCTTATTCGGTACAGAAATGTGGCTACTTTTGGCAGAAGCTAAGTCAAGCCACTCAGGTTTGCCGAGCGCTGTCCGCAAAGAGGAGCGGTGAAGTGCTGAGTAAGGACTTGAGGTCTGGATTAGCCTAATCGTTCGGATTGCGACAAAATCATTAGGGATTCAACAACAGTACAAAAACGAAAGTAAGATCAGTTTGGATTGACAAAAGATTTTCATTAGTTAATGGCTCTTAGGCCGGATTACAGAAGGCACTTTGCAGTGCAGCACAGTGAGTTAGGGCTCGTCGTTGGCTTGCAAAGAATAAAAAGAAAGAAAGAAAAAGAAGAAAATATTGCTTTCTCTAGCGAGGCAGATGAGGCGCATGATACTGTTACTGGGGACATTATCTTTGTCCTCCAGCAGTAGGAGTAGCCCCAGAACCATCCGTCTGCTAGCATGGAGGCGACTAGTTTGCCCCTCAGTTGGATGCATACTGAGTAAAGTTTTGGAAACCCACGAACGAGGACCCTAATGGACTCCTCGGCGTGGATTTCTGCGGCTGCCTCACGCTACAGCCTCTAGAGGTCTTCCATGAGGGTGTGGGCAGCGGCGGCGGCGGATTGCTCGGCCGCACCAATGGCCCATTGATCAAGCTCTTCGCCCAGGCCAGCTTCCATGGTGGCAAAAGTGAGGAGGGGAGACTAAAACCTTTGCTGGGAAAAAACTGCTGGAGGATTGGATGCGGCGCTATAGCTGTACTTGGGTTCTTTTTATACATGAAGAATACGAAGAGACGCGCCTTGCAACTTGTTCTGAACACAGTGAAGCCATCATGATGATGGAACGGAAGTGGGTGCGGGTGTGTTTCCCAGTGGCGGCATGCGATGCTTCGGCTGAGCAGGAATGGTGCGAAAACTCTTCGCCTTCCCCAAATGGGCTTGGGCCCAATTTAATTAAGGAAAGAGCAATCCCCTTAACAGGCTATCTCAACAACACACCACCAACGGTGGCGATATGTTGACATCGAGCCTAATTTGGCCTCGGTACACCCTTGAGGGCATATGACCGGAAGCGTCACCTAATAAAAATGTTTCATGGCATACCCCATGTTGGGTCACTAGCCGACTTTGCATGTTATCGGTTGGGTGTTGATGAAACTTGGATACTGTTTCGGAGGTATGCCTTTCATAGGTCGCCAGTTGTATACCGCAGCCCAGATACAAATACCTCTCGGCAAAACTTTATCCAGTCGGTATGCCCTTAAGTGGGTCGCCAGCTAATCCCTTCTCTGGTTGGGACAGGTACCACCCGGCTGAAAATGCGCCCCATGCTGGGACGAGTGCTGGTTTCTGCAAGTAAGGGTCAGGCGTTTGATGCTGTACACATTCTAAAAGCACAACATGCAGTACGCCGCAAGACGGAAACTGTGATTGTGTGGCTTAATGCGTGCTCCATGATGGGCCGAGCACCATTTTCATAAAGTGAGAATGGGTGCCAAGTAGCTAAATTGATGAAAAACATTACTGAAAGCAGAGTGGCGTGCCTCATAAAATAGGCCGATTGCTGGAATATCGACATTGCCGAGACGGGCGTTGCTTTCAAAATTCTAACTTTAAGATCTATTGAGTCTTTTACAATCTCTTTCAGATTACAGGAATGATCAGACGAACCAGCCGGTGGGACATCTGACTCAATTGCAAAGCATTCATAGGCTACTCTGGACTACATGCATGGTCCTCGGGTATCCTCACGTAGGGCACATGAGGTAGCAAACGGGGGCGACCCGAGCCGGCTCGATGAGATGATAACCACTCGGACTGCATGTAACCTGGGCGTAAAGGATAGTCCTGAGGATAGAGTTTGATTTTGTTTGATTAATCCACATTTGTAAACACTGGTGCGTATGCGGGCTGGACTCTCTAGAGATCATACCATGTAACCTTATCCCCCTTGTCGACGGTTGGGATATCAACCCAAGTCAACCAAGGTTCTTCAAAGAGGAGATAGGAGACACGCCGAACAACCACGAACAACAACGAACAGGAGATAGGGTTTTTATCCTGGTTCAGGCCTCTCGGGAGAGATAATAGCCCTACGTCCAGCCTTTCTTATATATCACAGATGAATACAAGAGATGGCTCGGCGAGACGAACAAGTCTCGACGAGATTATGGGTGTACAAGCGAAGATCAGGTGTCTAGTAGATACAAGAAAGCCAGATCAAGTTCTCTCTACACGCCGTAGGGGCCTTGTTTATATAGTGCAGAGCAAACCGACCTACCGAGGGAATATCGGGTAGGCCGACTACGAGATCGTAACGAACTCATACATGCCGATATATGCCGAGGTAGATAAGGTAATCTCTAATCTTGGGGATCACGGCTCCTAATCCAATCCGGAAACCACGTCCCGGTCTTCACGTAGTCGCTGCAGTAACTCTTGTTCGAGTCGACTCAAACACGAATCCTAGGTCAGACGACCGTGCGCACCAGAGGTCGTTCGGCAGATGCACATAGGCTCGATAGAACCTTCCAGGAGCTGGGCCCTAGTAGGTCATTCGATTGGGCCGTCGAGGAGTGGGCCATAGCAATGGGCCGTGATCTAATCCTCGACGGCTAGTTTCGAGACTCAAGTGGAAGGACTCACTAGAGTGGGGTCTTCCTCTTGAGACTCTAAGCCACGAAGAGGGTATTTTTTCCGCTACAAAAGCGTGTAACAAGCTTAACGAACAGTCATGGTTCAACCGAACAGACTTGTCCGGGACCAAATAAACCCGATCAAGTCTTGAGCAATTCCGTCGCGTCGAACAAGAAACGACATCCGTCCCGAGCAGACTCTCCGCCGGTCAAGGCATAACATCGAAAAAATAGCCGTTAGCGATTCCAACCAGAACTTTCGTCATTGCAGATGAAAACAAAGCACCGCTTTACCTAGCCGCTGCAGTAAAAACTAACCGCTTTGGGATCGAACCGCTGCGTAGCTGCTTATACGGACTATAAAGCACCTAAGCCGCCCGCTGCCAGCCACTGTTCTCACGCCTTTCCTCTCTAAGCCTTAGATCCAACGCGGCCAAAGATCAAGCACCCAAACTCCACCACCAACCACCTTTCGTCCGCCACGGGAACCGCTATGGCTAAGTTCACGGCACTAGACCTCGACCGAGGAGGACCTTAGGATCTGGGAGGAGGAGGCCACATCGACACCAGTAGTCGGAGGCTGCCGGAGAGGAGGATACTCCGGAGAGCACTGGAGGAGAGTTCGTTAACCGAGCGATTCGCTTTGTTCGGGTTGCGATCTCCAAAGCGACTTCGTTGAGGCCTTCTTAAACATTAGCGGATTGAGGTGGCGAACCTCAATCCGAGCAAAGATCCTCCGGATGGCCGTCTGCGCGCACACTGCGAAGGCTATCTGAGAATCGATCCACCGGTGGGCTGTTCCTCCACTATTATATGATGACGAGGAGCAGCCCGCCGCGCCAGCCTTGGGTGCTACTACCTCAAGCTCGGCCATCACGACGACGCACAGACTCGCCCACCTCCGCCGACTCAATGGGCGATGGTGGGTGAGGTGGTTCTGACAAGCGAGTGGCGGCAAGAAGCTCATCTTCACCGAAAGGCGCCGTGAAGGAACGCTAATGCCTCGGCGGAGATGAGTGCCGAGGATCGGTACGCGACAGGAAGATCGCCTTCCTCGTGAGCCTTGGGCTCACGGGCGGAGATCATCCGGGACTTCACAAATAATGTAGTCCGCCTGCGGAGAAGGTCCTATCCTTCTACAAGATGGAGGGATGGAAGACATCACAAGGAGCACGGGTAAGTGCCTTTAAGACTCAACCTCTTCATCGATCGTTTTCTCCGAACAGAATTTAACGATTCCATCGCTTTCGCGAGATGCCGACCGACGCATGGGTGACCGAGCGGGTTGACGCCATGTTGAAGGCGGCGAAGAAGGACAGCGAGGTCACCGGCGAGGTGGCCTACACTTGTCCGAGGAATGTGCTCATCCGCACAGACGAGGTAAATCACTTACACCCAGCCCGTGTTGCTAGATTTACACTGTTGGTTTTAATGCTGACGTTCGCTTCTCAAAATCGTGAGGAGGACCGGTGATCCCTGAGGGATCGTCGAGGATCTCTCTGGTCCGAGAAGGAGAAGCCAAGAAGGGCAAGGCCAAGGCAGCCACAAAGCCCAAGGTGGCGGCCGAGCCGACGCTGAGCTCGCCAGCGCCATGGCGGCCGCCACCGCCCAAGAAACCAACAAGGGCGACGGAGCGCCCGGGCGGAACTAAGCGGCGCATGGTCACCCCAATGAGAAGAGACTAAGCCCTCCCTCCTCGCCGAAAGCAGAGCGACGAAGAGTAGAAGACCATGGCCCTCGGCTTAGGCGTTACACGCAAGCTCACCCGGCCATATGGCGCGGCTACAACAGTCGCCGAGCAAAGGAGACTCGAGGAGGAGGTTGCGCGCAAGGAGAAACTCCTTGCGCTATGCTGAGAGGAGTGCTCACCACCTCAGAGCCGAGCTCATCACCGCGAACGCCCAAGGGCCGAAGCGGAGAACCCGCCAAGGAGCCCCCAAGGAAAAGGCGGAAAGTTCTGGCGAAGAAGATCAGGATTAAGCCCTCCACGGCAGGTATGTAGAACTCGATCTTTTGATCTTTCCACCTTCGACCGCATTAGACTTAACGATCAACTCGCTCATCACCGCCCAAGAAGAGACCGCCACGGACGACGCCGAGGAGGCGGTTGAGCGGTCTCTGTTCGAGCATCCGACTGCACGGCGCGTCCACGGGCGGAGGTGGCGAGCCTCAAGGACAAGCCGGCAGCGTGGAGCTCGCTTGCCGCCCGGCTCCGCCGAAGCAGATCGACGCTCAAAGACGCGTGAAGTACTGGAGGCAAAGGTAACGGCTGGTGGCGCTGACGGACTTGAGCCAAGGCGATGGCTCGGAGGCTGCCGAGGCAGAGACCGAGCAGCCGTATCGCCAGCACTTCGACGCAGGGCAGCTCACCCCAAGCGACGGATTCTCTCGCCGAGCAAGGTGAGACCCACTGCCCAGAACAAGAAGAAGCCTCGAAAGCAGCCGAAAGGTGTCGTCCGCCGGTGGAAACAACGGCGCCGCCGAGCGGAGCGACTTCGGCCTCGCCTCAAGACGTTGGGCGAAGAGGAAAAGGAAGAGGAGAAGGAGCGAGAGGCAAAACGCCGCCTGCCGCTCCGGCTCCCGGCGAGATGCGCTCCCGCAAGAAGAAGGAGCGAACAAGGCGGCGACGGCAAGAAGCGCGCCGCTTCGTCCCGCAAGACGAAGCGGGCTTCGGACGCATGGCCTCGAGGACCGCCTGCGTCGCGGACTGAAGCGCCGACTTGGCAAGGTAAACACCAAGGCCGAATCTTATTCAGCTTAGCCACGTCATCGCAGCGTAATTAACTTGTTCTTCCCTCCCAGGTCTTCAGGGACACCATGGCGGAACTCGAGGATGGGGTCACCATCGAACGGGCCGCCGTGCTGGCCTCCCTCCGGGAGCATCTTCGGGCGGGGGATCCCGGGGCAGAGCGCTCTGCGCTAGCCCAAAGCCGGAGCCGGCTGAAGGCGAAAGCGAAGAAGCTCAAGGCCAAGTCGACTAAGGAGAGGTATTCTCTCAAGCTCTCCTAAAGGAAGCCGAGGAGCTTGCAAGAAGCCGTGAAGGCGAGTACCGCGGAGGAGATGCCGAGCCGCACGAAGTGGCTTGAAGAGCAAGCTTGTCGAGGCGCCCCATGGCGGAACCAGCCATGAGGAAGCCAAGAAGCTTAAAGCCCAGCTCGCTAAGGAGGAGCGACATCCGCGGACTCTGTGCTAGGATCTCAACCACATGGGCTTCACAGAGGAGATTGAGGAGATCGTGGGATGGCGGTGAGGGCGATTACATGGAGAAGAAGGTCAAGGAGCTGGACGAGCAAGCTCAAGGCCGCCGAAAGCAATGAAGTTAGTCGAGCGAGGCTCGACCGACCACCAAGGGCCAAGACCGAAGAGGTCGAGGCTCTCCGTCTTGAAGGCGACGGAGCAGGCGAGCCAGAGCAGCAAGGAGGAAGCCGATCGCCTCCAGCCGAGGCCGAGAGGGGTTCAAAGCCCAAGGGGAAGTCTCAAGGCCAGAAGGAAGTGATCGAGAGCCCAAGGAGCAACTCGCTTCTAGGTAGTCAGAGGGTCAGAACCGAGATGGACTTTTGTACCTGCAAATTTTGTTAATAAAGACTTACCCTTTTCCTCGCAAAAGAGAGCAAAGAAAAAGACAAGAACAAAGCGAAACTAAGAAAAAGCTAACAGCTTAGGAAGTTTAAGAAAACCGGTAGAGCGCTCTGCCTAACTCCCAGCCCCCGTTGTGCATCTGCTCGGAAACCATGAGTTTGCGAACCCGAACAGGTGCACAAGAGAAAGAGCGACACCCTAGCCCCCGGTACGGACGATGCTCGAGAACCTAAGTTTGCGAACTCGAGCACGTGCGTAGGAGAAAGAGCGACACCCGTATCTTGCTCGATTCGTTCCGTAGTCTGCTCGTTGACGTAAGTTAAGCGATTCAGAGTAACCGAACAAGGAAAGTGCCTCCGCATGAGGGCTTACGAGAGCGAGCTTTACCAAGTGGTCGCGCGAGCAAGAAGTGCCTCCGCGCATGAGGGCTTACAAGAGAGACTTAGCCGCAAGGTGGAAAGACCGTGTTACGCAACCACGAAGTTTAGAAACTTGTCGAAACCAGATACGGGTAGGGAACAATCCTTAAGATTATGGAGCCAAGAGTTCGCAAGACCGGCAGCCATCAAGTGTTACCAGAGAGAAAGTAGTGCGAGAAGACAAACAAGTGAAAAGGGCACAGAGGCCACGAGGATTCATCAAGAATTGGATTGAACTTTACATGGTGCCCGAGAGACTTGGACGAACCGAGGCGCGAAGTTTACAAAAAGCGCAGCTAAGCAAACAAACGAGGACCTACACAAAGAACTTACGAAGGGGTCGATGTTCCAAGTCTTGGTCACTCTCTCCCGCCCTCCATAGCCAGGCGAACAGCCCCGAAGCGAAAGCAGAAGAAACGACCGTGAACGGCCCTCCCAACGAGGAGTTAACTTGTTGGCATTGGACAAGTTCTCGACACGGCGCAGAACGAGGTCGCCCGCCTTCAAAGCCCTAGGTCGAATCGACTTGGCGCGTGCGGCGAAGATCTTCTTTGGTAGCGCCATTCGACTTGTGCCCGGTCGCGTGTGCCTTCGAGGAGATCGAGATCGAGGAGGCGCTTGCTCGCCGTCAACGAGGTTGACCGAGCTCGTCGCGAGGCGAACCGAGTACGATTTCGTGCGGCGTGATGGCTTCGCACCATAGACCGCTTGGAAAGGAGTTTCCCGGCCGCCTTACCGTCAGAAAGCGAATCGCCCGGAGGACGGAAGGAACTTCGCCAACCCGAGCCTTGTTGTGCTCGGCGAGAGCAGCAAATACCCGCCGCTTGATACCCGGACTATCTGTCTGTTAGCTCGCCGATCGCTTCCATTGCTCGTGGATGTGCCATGGTTAACAGACCTTTGGTACCCGGTGCTCGCAGATTCTCGAATAGCTCGCTCGAATCTGGTACCGTTATCCGTGATCGCCTTATGGGGAATCCCGGCTGCGTGACCACGTTGCTTTTGAAAAAGCGAACAGCCGCTTTGGCGTGAAGAGGCGACACGAGCTCGCCTCAATCCACTTTGTAAAAGTGTCTATGGCAACGAAAGTGTGTGTATAGCCCTTGTACCCCTTAGGGAATGGGCCGAGCAGATCCGCACCCCATGTGGAGAAAGGCCAAGATGGGGATTGTTTGGAGCTCTTGGGCGGGCTTGTGTGCCTTCCGGCGTGAAATTGGCAAGCCTTGCACTTAGTCACGATGTCCGGGCATCTTGTAACGCATGGGCCAATAATAGCCCATGCTAAACGCTTTGCCGACCGAGTTTCAAGGAGGCGTGGTTGCCACAGCACCCTCGTATGTCCCTAAGAAGGAACACACCCTCTGCTGCGAGATGCACTTGGAGAGAACTCCCGAGCACCTTGGCGGTAAAGGATGCCGCCCACAAGCTTGTATGGAGCAAAGACGCCTTTGTAAGCCGAACGCCGGCCGTCGTCGGCGTGGTCCCATCTCGCAAGGTACGGACAAATGGCGTTGTCCAAATCCATGCACCGCCGATGACGGAGACAGCACCACTGTCTCGTTGCCTCGTCCCGAGACGTGATTGAGGGCTTGTGAAGGTGCTCGACGAGCACCCGAAGAAAGAGTTCGCGTGAGGATCCATACTTGATAGTTGGTCGGCCGAAGTTGTCCTTCCCGGCACGAAGAGCACTTCAAAAATCAAAATGCCGCCCAACTTCCTCACTTCAACCGTATCGCGCCATTGAGTTATCGCAAAGACCGATACTCCTTGTTAACTCGATTGATGACCACCGTGAATCTCCTTCACGAGCTAGCCGTTGGACACCAAGCGACTTGCACGCCTTAGTCCCATGAGGAGGGCCTCGTACTCTGCGGCGCTGTTAGTCGCCGCAAAGTGTAGTTGGATAGAATATCGAGTTGCTCTCCTTGAGGAGATGAGAACAAAACCAGCCCCCGAAGTTTCGGTCGCGAGCCATCGAAAAACATGGTCCAAGGGGTTCATCAGTTGCTCGGGAGCTCCTCGATTTGGGCGGCAAGTCCATTCGGCGACAAAGTCAGCTAGGACACGTGACTTGATAGCGATTGGGCGGCAAATAATAATGATCAAACTCGCTAGTTCCATTGCCCACTTGGCTATACGTCCGCTAGATTCCTTATTCCGTAAGATTTCTCCCGGAGGGAACGTGGTCGGGACCAATATTTGATGCGCTTGGAAGTAGTGGCGAAGCTTCACGGAGGACATGAGCAAGGCGAGAGTAGCTTCGACCTCGTGGTAACGCCTTTGATCCGTGAAGTACTCGCCACGTAATAGATTGGTGGTCGTAGGCCTTCCTTTCGACCGCCAAGATCGCGCCACCGCCAGGCGTGCAACCGAGGTCTGAGAGGAGCCGCCGCCATGCCGCTGGGTAGTCAAGACGGGAGGATTGGACAGTATCGCCGGATCCTGGAAGGATCTATCGCTTCTTCCGCCCACTCGAAACCATTGTGCTTTGGCGCAGGCCTTAAAGAAGGGCAACCCGCGTTAAGCTTTGACGGAAATAAACACGCTTAGAGCGACCATCCGCCCGATGAGGCTTTGTACTTCCTTTATGGTAGTTGGAGCTCGCATATTTTCAATGGCCTCGATTTTTCGTGGTTGGCGTAAATACCTTGCGAGCCAATGACATATCCGAGCAACATTCCGGATCGAACACCAAAGGTACACTTCTCTCGATTTAATTTTATTCGATGCCCGTGAGATTACAAAAGGTCTCGCCGGGTCTTTTACATGATCTGGAGCATGCTTGTTTTTACAACTATGTCGCCGACATAGACCTCCGTGTTTTTCCGCGTTGTTCGGAAAGGTCTTTCCATTAGGTATTTGAACGTGGCACCGCATTGCGTGAGACCGAAAGACATGGTCGTATAGCGAAAGTGCGAAAGGGGTGATGAAGGCGATCTTCTCTTCATCCTCGGGAGATGCTTATTTGGTGGTAACCGAGTAAGCATCTAAAAACTCGAAGTTGGCGTCGCAATCGATCGACCGGTGGTCAATGCGAGGCGCGGAAATTGTCCTTAGGACAAGCGGCTGCTCAGATCGTGTGATCGACACACATCCTCCACTTGCCGCCTATCTTCTTTACAATGACAGATTGGCTAACCACTCGGTGTGATCAACCTCGCGGATGAACCAAAGGCGTGGCTTGCCAAACCGATCTTTGATGATCCTGCTTGAATTCAAAAGCGGCGAAGCTTCGCGAACAGCTTCTTGTCCGGCGGACGACCAATTTGTGCTCGACATACCTTTGGGACTCGGGCATGTCGATGGCTCCAGCGAATACATCCGCATTAGCTCGGAGGAAGGCAATAAGCTCGCTTTCTATTTGGGGTCCGACCGCCCCAAGTGAACTGCCTTGGAAGTATCATCAGCGGCAATGAACTTCCTTAGTTTCTCCCTGGTGAAGGGAGACCCTAGGGCGTCTGAGACTTGGATCATGGAACTTCGTGACCACGTGGCGGAAGCTGGTCGATCAGGCAAGGGATCGCCGTCGCAATCCAAAGGCAGACTTTGTAGTTGCCCTTGACCGTGATCACGCCGTTAGGACCGGTATCTTCACGCAATGGTAAGCGTGGTGGGACACGGCCATGAACTTACCGAGAGATGGCTGCCCAAGATTGCGTGTACGCCCACGGAAAGTCGACCACGCCGAAAGTGATCAACTCGTCGGAAGTTGCTTGGGTTGTCAAGGTGACGGGAAGGACAACTCGCCCTAACGGTTTAATGCCTTCTCCGGAACAATTCCGTAGAAGGGCATTGCGATTTCCTTCACTTGGAGCGAGGAATTTGCATCTCGCCCAAGACTTTAGCGAAAGCAAGTCCAAAGCGCCCCGCCGCCTACTAAGACACGGCCAACTCTCGCGTTGTCGATGGTCGGGCGACCACCGGTGGGAGCCGCCGAGGCTTGGTCATCCCAATGGGCAATCCTCCTTAGAGAAGGAGATGGAGACCTCATCCACTTCATCGATTCAGGTGAGGTTTTGCCTTTTCGACGCTGTGGACCTCCCGAGCGGCTTCCTTGAGGTGCGCCGAGAGGTGTAAGCCGAGGAGCCACCAAAATGACGGCGATATGGTTCACGGGTTCTTAATATTCGTCATCATCTTCCGATTACCATCGTCGGTTTGGCGCTTGGCCTTAAGCATCACCATGTTCAAGGCGGGGTGGGCATTGGGCCCTTGCCGTTGTAGAAATCTTGAGCTTTGCAGCCCAAGTTCTACAAATGGCGATATCATGCCCGTAGTCTTTGGTGGAACTTGCAAAATCGGTCGCTCGGACCTTTCTTGCCTTGTCCGCCTCCCCGAAAGCGTGCTTTTTGCCCTTGTAATTATTGTTGGGCTTCTTCCGCCTGTCCTTGGGAGGAGGTGCGCGATCCATACCGCGACGGTATTGTTCGCATCACCTTTGTTCTTCTTCTTCGGGATTTCTTGTCACCAGAACGTTGTCGCCGCTTCTTCTTCTTCTCATCCACACCAGTCGGGCGGGCACCGCCTTTGTCGAATGCCTTTTAGATCGAACGCGCTCGCCGCGTTAGCATAGCGATCACCGCCTTGAACAGTCGTTGGCGGTCCAGTCTCATTGATCTCGAGATCTGGGTGAGCGCTTCGTCATGACTCCGTTTTTAAAGGCGCGACAATGATTCATCCGAGATATTTGGGATCGTGTTGCGGATCTTAATGAAACGCTTCACTTAAATTGCGGAGGGTCTCCCGCTCATCCGGATCATCCGTGCAGATCATCCTCCTTGCCCAGACGCACGTAATACTCTCGAAATTAGCAATCGAAGCGCCACAAAGCTGGTTCCATGAGTGATGGAACCCTCTTGCCGATTGAACGATACCACGTCCGAGCAAAGACCTCAAGGACGGTCGGGAGGTAATTAGCCATAACGAAGCCGTCACCCCGCCTCCATGATGGCCGAAGCGTAGATGGAAAGGAATTCTCCGGGTTACGAGTCCCATTGTACCTCTCCATGTGACCGGCTTGAATTTTGAGGGCCACCGGACAGCCAAGCTCGTCGGAGAAAGCCCCGCAGCCAGAGCATATGACCGCCACCTTTCCCGCAGTAACCTAGTCTTGAGAAGACGTTATCCTGCGGCGCGAGGAACTCCTGCTGAACGGAGGACTTACCGAGAAACTCTCCGTGATAATCCACCACGCTCCTTCCTCGTGGTGGCGACGACGCCGCCTCACGAGGGGACCGTCCGTGATCATCGCGCGCTTGCCCTCGTGGTCGCGATGACTACGAGGACTTGGCGGCGACGGCGACCACGGGTAGCCCGCTTATGGGCGGTGATCCTTCGATGGTGACGGGTCACGCGATCGATCGAGCTGTCCGAATCATTCCGGCAGCTTGGTGCGCTACTGGAGGAGTTGTTGACTTCTCCTAGAGACTTTAGGCCATCGCCCGCCGCTCTAGGTTAGTCGCACAAAGACGCCCATGCGGCGAGATCAACTTGATTGGTGGATCTAAGGACCGTTGCTATAGCTTCGAGCCGCTCCCGACTTTGATCTATGGGTCCCGGATCTCGAACCATCCGCGCTCGCCCGATCGAGTCCGGCCACGCGGAATTGACCAATCAGGAAGCTTCACGGAGACTTAGCGCCGGCATGCGAGGTGGGTCGCGACGCTGCCGCTAATCGTCGTCGAAACCCGCTAAGGTCTCGATTGATGGAATCGCCGAGGTGCGGCGAATGACGCCTTGCTCGGCGCAACTGTGCGACCTCGCCTTGATGCCGGAGAGTTAATCCGCCCGACCTCGGCGGCCGCCACGTACCGCGCGGGATCCTCTCGAGGTTCCTACATCGCCATGTTAATGCCGCGGGGCCATGCGAAGGTATGCTAGACGGTGTCATCATTGTGTCTCCACAGTGGAATCTACCGACATAGCCTTGGAGTCCGACAAATCTAAACCGTCGTAAAGAGATCATCGCCTGTAGTCGCTGCCGATGACGGAGTGCGATCGAGGCTATCTCGCCATATAAGCGAGACATCCGCCGGACGCGGAAAGTGTCCGAGACCGAACAGATCGATCCGAATCGACAGGATGAGACATCCCGCCCTTCCGAGTCGTAGCCCTCGTGAAGTATCTCTCAGATCGCCGACGGAGTTCGACATGCTCGATCTGCAGATCCCCACGGACGGCGCCAAATTGTCGACGGTTGGGATATCGACCCAAGTCAACCAAGGTTCTTCAAAGAGGAGATAGGAGACACGCCGAACAACCACGAACAACAACGAGCAGAGATGTGGTTTTATCCGGTTCAGCCTCTCGGAGAGATAATAGCCCTACGTCCAGCCTTTCTTATATATCACAGATGAATACAAGAGATGGCTCGGCGAGACGAACAAGTCTCGGCGAGATTATGGGTGTACAAGCGAAGATCAGGTGTCTAGTAGATACAAGAAAGCCAGATCAAGTTCTCTCTACACGCCGTAGGGGCCTTGTTTATATAGTGCAGAGCAAACCGACCTACCGAGGGAATATCGGCCGCCGACCACGAGATCGTAACGAACTCATACATGCCAGATATATGCCGAGGTAGATAAGGTAATCTCCTAATCTTGGGGATCACGGCCCTAATCCAATCCGGAAACCACGTCCCGGTCTTCACGTAGTCGCAGCAGAACTCTTGTTCGAGTCGACTCAAACACTAATCCTAGGTCGTTCACGCAAGACCGCAAGCCGCCCAGAGGTCGCTCGGCAGATGCACATGGGCCTGATAGAACCTTCCAGGGAGCTGGGCCCTAGTAGGCTGTTCGATTGGGCCGTCAGGGCGTGGGCCATAGCAATGGGCCGTGATCTAATCCCCGACACCCCTGCACTATATAAAGGGAGGGGTAAGTGTCGTAGAGGCATACAAACTTCCTTGGTCATCAAATCATCCTCATAATTCCAGAACGCAGGATTATGGTGTTATCTCAGTTGTGAGGGCCTGAACCTGGATAATCCCTATCTTGTGTTACCATTGAGCTCGAGATCTAGCGCGTAACCCCAATCAAATCTATTGCCGATGATAACCCCCGGTTAGCTACCCGTCGACACAGCCTAGCCTCCAGTTGCTCCCCTTCTCTCAAGGCCCACGCTGCCACAGCCAAATAGGACACACTGTGAGCTTTTCTCTCCTTCCCTCTCCCTTCCTCGGCTCTCCGCCTCTCCCTTCCTTGGGCCGTCGCTGAGCCCGCCCCTGCCGCCCCTCCGCATCGGGTGAGGCCGCCACCAAGCCACCCCCTACCGTGCCTCCCCTCTCTCTCCCCCTCCCTTGGGTCGCAGTTGTAGCTGCCCTAGCCGCCGCCGAGCCACACCTTGCTATGCCCCCCTCTCTCTCCCCCTCCCTCTGGCCGAGCCACCCCCCTGCCGCTCCCCTTCTTTCTCTTCTACCGCTTCTTTTCTCCCCTTCAGCGAATCGGGTATGGGTGTGAGGTTTGTACTCGTGGATGTTTTCGGGTTCGGGTTTAGGCTATGTTTTTGGGTTTTGGGTTCGGGTACGACAGAGGTGTATCCAGAGATACCTGCCCGATTGCCATCCCTATCTCTGAGCAAACAAGGGATATCAACTGGATTAAATGGGCTGGCGTCGTCATTGAAACACGAATTACTAGACAATACACTATAATAGTATTGAGTGAAGATTTAGTGATGAGATGATTTTTCAATTAATAAGAATATTTTTGTGTTAAAATTTGAAATTTGGAGATTTTTTTAAAGTGAAATTGGTAATTTTTGAATTAATACTTGAAATATTTATGATTTATTGAACTAACATTGGACTGATGATTTTATTAGATTTTTAGAAATTATTTGAATATATTTCTGCTGTAAAAGAAAGAAAGAATTAAAGAGAAGAAAAATAAGAAAAAAACGTGCATGGTGGCTGTGCATGGTGGCTGTGTTGTGCGTGTGTGTGGTTGCTTGGGCGTGTGTGTACTGTGTGCATGGCCGCGTCCGCGTGTGCGCAGGCTGACTGCGTGGCTGTGTGCAGGCTGGTGGGCCGGTGGCGTGGTGAAGCCAACAGAGGCCCAAGTGCAGCCACAGCAGACTTGAGCAGTGAGCTGGCCGAGCAACAGGCAATGGGCTGCACGGGTGAGAAGACCCAGGCGGCCCAGAAAAGTACATTTTATATCGGGCGTCCGTCCCCACGCATAGCCTGGCCCGAAATTTCCATAGGCAACCCACGAGCGCACAGAATTTACATGCGTCGCCTGCGCGCATGAGCTGGCTGTGTTGAATCTGCATGCGCTGACATCAGCGCTTATGTCATCATAAAGATTCTATTTTTTGTTTTTCTTTTAACGCTAATAGATTTTGACTGGGTGCTCAAATCCATAAACCACTTGAGCCAATGTGTTCCTTGCGTCTTTACGAACAAAATAAGACCAATGTTGCTATATAAAAATTTACTGAAATAATTTATTTATTATAGTGGAACAATTAGTTTAGCCTATTGAAACAATATGACTAGTCTATTGAAACAATTAGTTTTGCCTAGTGGACATATAACTAGTGCTTTGTCCTATCAAAATAATTATTTTAGCCTATTGGAACAATATATCTAGCCCACAAAAACAATTAATTTAGCCATTGCAAACAACATGTCTAGCCTTCTTAAACAATTGATTTAGCTAGTGGAAACAATTGGTGTAGCCTCTTGAAACAATTGGTTTAATATATATAGTCTACTGAAACAATTGATTTACCTATTGGAACAATATATATAACATGCTGAAACAATTGGTTTAGCCTATTAGTACAAATATATATAGCCTGTTGAAACAACTGGTTTAGCATATTGAAACAATTTGTCTAGCCTAATGAAATAATTTGTACAGCCTATTCGAACAATATGTTTGGCATGTTGAAACAATTAGTTTAGCCTGTTGGAACAATCTATCTAGTATGTTGAAACAATTTGTACCACCTATTGGAACAATATTTTTTGCCTATTGAAAAAATTAGTTTAGCCTACTGGAACGATATGTCTAGCCAAGTGCAACAATTAGTTTTATCTATTAGAACAACATGTCTAGCCTGCTTAAATAATTAGTTTAGCCTATTCGAAACAATCTGTATAGACTGATGAAACAATTTGGCTAATGAAAAAACAAAAAATTTAAAAATATAAAAAAGTATTTAAAATGAGTTTGTTAGGATTTTAGATGAATTATGAAATTTTTTCTATGTATTTTGGACTCCAGATGAAATAGAGGAAAAAATGAGAAAATTAAATAGTAAAAAATGAACAGCTCATTTTTTGCTAGCAGCGACAAGCAGACAGCAGTGTATCAGTTCGCGCGGGCTCGAAATATGGAGTTAGCTTACTGCGGGGCATGGATGGCTGCGTCGAAGCGCGCTATGCTGCTGCTAGGCCGTATGTTGCCGGCCCATGCAGCGTCCGTCCAACGGAGGCTCGTTAGGAAACATTTCCGTTTATATATATAGACCTGGTTTTGGGATTAGCAAGTTTTTTTAGTGTTTTTCAAGATTAACGATGACTATGAAATTAGCAAAATTCCAGAGGAGTTTAGGGCCCTATGTTTGATTAGAGAGATTGTTGTGCTTCGATCTTAAGGAGTCGAATATGTTCATGATGAAATAGTAAGTTGTGATCCGGTATACATTCTTTCTCTCATCGTGTGTAATTTTCTTTTTTAATTAGAGTTTTTGGTATTGTTTAGTACTGTCATTAGTTGTTTTTTCTATTATTTAGTATTGATTAGTCTATTTGTTTCTAGTTAAGACCTTGTTTGTGTGCCACGATCCTTTAATTGGTATCAGAGCAAGATTGTTCTTGGTTTAATCTAAAGATTAGAAGTTATGCCACAGTCTAATTTTTGTCCATGACTAAGCCCCATATTTTTAATGGAGATGATTACCCTTTATCGGAAATATGCATACAATCTTTTTTACAATCTTACTGCTATAAATTGTGGAAAGTGGTAGAAACTAAGTATATGAAACTTGCTAATATAACCACTTAGGAACAAAAAGATCTATTCACCTTGAATCAAAAATCGATGAGTTCTTTCTATGGTGCTTTATCAAAGGATGAATTTAATAATATTTCTACTTTGAAAACTGCTAATGAAATTTGAAAGTCTTTACAAACTACTAATGAGGGTACCAACGACGTTAAAAATGTTAACATTAAGTCGTTCACCCGTGAGTATGAACTTTTTACTGTCAACCATGGAAAACCATGAAAAATTTTGCTACCAGCTTTAATGAACTTCTAAATAAGCTCACTTGTCAAAGAGATCTCCCAGGAGGTAATGTAGGAAATTGCTTATATCTTTGGATCAAAAGATGTGGCATGTTAAAGTAACTGTAATTATCGAATCTAAGAACTTGAGTGATTTCAATTAGATGCTTTGCTTGAAGTTATGGATTTTTTTGTGCTTGCTAGTGTTTCTAAAAAGTTTTTTAATACTTTGAAAACCAAGTTTGGCAAAAGTTAAAGTGATCTCGTACAATGCTTTAATTGTAGCGAATTTGACTATTATAAGAGTGATTGTCCCAATCATGTTAACAAAAATCCTAATTATTTTAGAAAAAAAGAATTTTTTAGGTTCCAAGCTGAAAATGTAACTTCAAAATGCATTCTTCAACATGGTGGAGAAGCTTGATGAGGAGGATGATGATGATCCCTTAGCCACACTTGGAAAGGATGACAACGTTGCAGATATTTTCGTTGTCTGAACGGAGACATACTTTGCATCGTTGGATGAGGAAAACAACGATGACGAGGATGAAGTAAACGATTCTAACACTATGTAAGCTTTTATGTTACAAGAAAAGATTTGTGATGCCTTGATAAATAAATGTAAAAAATTGAAACTAGAAAATGAAAAGATAATCTTATGGCCAATAAAAGTGATGAATGTTGTGATTCTTACGCCAAATTTAAAATAAAAATTGATAATATTGAAAGTACTAATTGTGATGCTTGTGAGTTTTATAAAAGTGAGAATGACATGATGAAAGCTTTTTCTTGTTCATGTGATAAGTGCATTGTTTTAGAGAAAGAGATAATTTCTTTAAAAAATCAATCGATTCATCAAATTTAGAGAAACAATTGTTTGTTTTAGCATAAGAATTTTCATGTGAGAATCATGTTGAACTTAAGAAGAAATTAATTGAACTTGAAAAACGTGCTCATGATATTATATATGTAATCGATGTCCTGATCTTCCTCAACAAAATAATTACTTGAAATCAACTCTAGAAAAGATGAAAAATGGTGAGAAAATTTAAACATGATCTTAAATACTTCTAAATTATCTTTTTTAAAGAAAGGTATAGTTTATAAAAGAGTAAAATGCACGGGCGGTCCCTAAACTATTCGTCGATTCTCATCCAGGTCCCCAATCTATAAAACTGCAGTTTTGGGTCCCTAATCTTTTTAAGTGGGTTCGTCCAGGTCCCAAACTGCCATCTGACAGTCCTAGAGCTGATGTAGCGCTGACATGTCACGTAAAATAGTTTTAAAAAGAGGAAATCATTAAAAAATCATACGTCGACATCATTTAAAAATCATTAAAAATGAAAAAAATCATTAAAATGTGGGAAAATTATTTAAAAATCATTAAAAAAGGAAAATCATTAAAAACATGCAGAAAATATCAAAAGAGTCATAAAATACGGAAAAATCATTAAAAAAGAGAAATCAATAAAAAATCATAGAAAATGCATAAACATATGAAAAAAATCATAAACAGATTAAAAAGAAAAATAAAGACAGTTGGGTCGCCTTTAATACCTCTATAGTTGTAAGCGCAAGACCTCTAGCATTGTGGCGTATGGGAGCTCTTAAGTGCAATTTTTTTTTCTAATTTGTTATGAATTTTTCTAATTGTTTTACTATTTCCCATATTTTTTATGATTTCTCAAATTTTTTGAATTTTTTAACTAATTTATATGGCATGGATGGCCATGTCAGCGCCATGTCAGCTTTAGGGCTGTCACATGGTAGTTTGGGACCTGGACGAACCCACTTAAAAAGATTAGGGACCCAAAACTGCAGTTTCATAGATTGGGGACCTGGATGAGAATCGACTAATAGTTTAGGGACCGCCCGTGTATTTTACTCTTTATAAAAAGGATAACAATGTTCATAAACCTATGATTAAATCAAAACCTAATCTTTTTGCATGCACGTGATAATGTGATAATTGAATGAAAGAACCATGTGCGATGCTTTGGTTGTGGAAAATTTGGATACTTGAAAGTTAATTGCTATGATAATTTGGGTCCAAAATATTAGGATAAAATTCATAATGTTTCTTGTTACAATTGTGGAGAGTATATAGTGCATATTTTGACTAAAAAAGATTTGAATAAATAGTTTTTTTACTCTTAATATGATAGTAATCAAGTAGAAAGCTTTTCTCATGAAAATGGTGTCAGAATGGCTCAATTTTGGGTTCCTAAACATACTTTTTCATTATAGATTAAAGGCAAAGGGTCTGAAAGTAGGTGGATAATTGATTTTGTATGTTTAAGACATATGACTGGCAATAGATTTTTTTTTTCAAGTCTAGAAAAAGTGGAGAATGGTAGTAATGTGTTATCTAGAGTTTGCTCAGTTGAGAGGTGAGTTGGGTCTCATGCATTACAACAACATCATGTAAAATAATCCTTGCATCATGTAGCGTGGGCAATGTTCATCATCCATGTTGAAAAGTTTTTGCACAACTATGCTTATGCTTATGATTGAATTGTGTGACAAAGCAACTTAGTTGAGTTTTTATTACTATTGAAAAGTATGTTTACTATTGTTCACCGGTG
Source organism: Raddia guianensis (assembly GCA_036346415.1). Taxonomy (NCBI): domain Eukaryota; kingdom Viridiplantae; phylum Streptophyta; class Magnoliopsida; order Poales; family Poaceae; genus Raddia; species Raddia guianensis. Next base: position 46,470,900 of record CM070535.1, on the reverse strand, counting down.
TGTATAGTCTTGTTAAATATGTAATGTAAAGTTTTTCTTATCAAAATTTTAAGCTGGCTCGTGCAATCTTGTATACTGATTTTGATCGTTATGTTCATGATGAGTTCTTGGTATGGTATAAAATGTAGCAAAAAAATTGTAGGGAAAAAGATGTAAGCTTGACCGAGTAATATCACTTGCCATATTAGTATAAGATGCAAAAGAAAAATAATTGCCACATAGGAAAAAGATGCAAGCTCAAACTTGTCACTCACAAAAAGAAAATCAACAAGATTAGGGTTTTTAAAAAAGGCATCCTTGACAGATAATTATGAGTCTACTGTGCTCTCTATGCTCAAATTTAGGATCTTTCTCACGCTGGCATATTTTCTATGTATTATCGTATTAACTCCATGTGTGCTTATTTATTTGACTGTGAGTTTCTAGTAAGCTTATAGTTTGTGCACTCTGAGGTAGTAATTTTGACCTGCTATGGGGTTGTTCAAGGAATTGGAAGTGTGTGCGAGCTATATTGTGTCTTTGCTTTTTCAATTGGATAATTCTGAATGCTTTGTAGATTTGCTTCTCATGGCATATTTGTGGTCCTTGATGTGTGTTTTGCCAAAGGGGGGAGAGTGAAATATGTGTGGTTGTGAGAAACAGAGTGCCACGTGAATTTTACATTAGGTTTGCATTAGAGAGTGTGCATTTGGTAATGCATGTGTCGAGGAGGAGAACTGATGTTGAGGGGGAGAGCTTGTGTTGAGAGGGAAACGATTCTGACACTATGGAACCTTTTATGTTAGAAGAAAAGATTCGTGATTAGGGATGGCAACAGGTCGGGTCCTGTCGGGTGGAGCAGAACCAGAACCGACCCGAAACCCGAAACTAAATACCCAACCCGAGCCCGAAATTGAACACGGGCACAAAACCAAACCCGAACCCGCACCCGCCGGGTACCCGAAACCCGATGGGTGACCCGTGGGTTTGGGTTTACAGTGAGATTGAGAGGGTAGAGGGCGGGCGGCGGCAGGACCTTTGGGCTGGCGGTGGACCGTCAGGCGGCGGCGGGGCCGAGCCAAGATGAGGGCGCATGGCGGTGGTGGCGGACTGGCGGCGGCCCGGCGGCGTTGAAGAAACCGACGGCGAGCGGCTGGCAGGCGGTGTTGAAGAGCCGACGCACGGCGTTGAAGACCCGACGGGCTGAGGGCGCACGGCGTTGAAGATTCGACGCCGACGGCCGCTGGCAAGCAAGGGCGACGGCATGAGGAGTGGGTGGCGCGGTGGCGCTGGCAAGCGAGCAGACGGAAGCGGATTGCAAATTTGCAAATTTAGGGTTAGGGAGTGAGGGGGCTGGGGGCGTGAGGAGTGGGAGTTGGGAGAGGAGGCTGAGGAGCCAGGGGCGTGCCACGGCCCGCGTGCGTAAGAGTCTGAGAGACCGAGGGAGGGAGCCAGTGGCGGAGTGGCCCAGTGTGGGGACTAGGGAAGGCGCCGACGGCTCCGTGGGCCGCTTTGTGCGCATGGGCCTCTGAGGAGTGACGAGTGAGGACGCGATTTGGGTGGCCTTCTGTTACTTTTCGGGGGCCCATGGGCACCCACGGGTTACAAACTACCCCCATGCCCGACCCGCCAAGGATTCGGGGGCCCGACCCGCCAGACCTGTGGGGGCAAAGCTAGACCCGAACCCGCCCCCGTCGGGTGCAGAACCCGCGGGCCCCCGCCCCCACGGGTCTGATTGCCATTCCTATTCGTGATGCCTTGATAAATAATTATAAAAATTGAAGTTAGAAAATGAAAAACTTAAGCTTATGGCCAAGTGATGAAAGTTGTGATTCTTATGCCAAATTTAAAATAAAAATTGCTAATCTTGAGAGTGATACTTGCGATGCTTGTGAGTTTTATAAAAGTGAGAATGCCATATTGAAAGCTTGTTCTTCTTCATGTGATAAGCGCATGATGTTAGAGAAAAAGATAATTTCTTTAAAAAAATCAATCGATTCATCAAATTTGAAGAAACAATTGTTTACTTTAGCAAAAGAATTTTCATGTGAGTCTTGCTAATCTTTGGAAGAAATTAATTGAATTTGAAAAACGTCCTCATGGTCTCCTATGTAATCGTTGTCTCGATCTTGCTCAACAAACAATTACTTGAAATCAAGTCTAAAAAAGATGAAAAATGGTGAGAGAAATTTTAACATGATCGTAGATACTTCTAAATGTTTTTGTTTTGAAGGAAGGTGTAGGTTATAAAAGGATAATAATGTTCATAAATTTATGATTAAACAAAAACAAAATCTTTTGCATACACGTGATAATGTGATGATTAAAAGATTGGATGTAAGTGATCTACCTGCACCATCACCCTCCATGCATGGGAGCTTGGCGTCGTCATCGATGACCTCCGTTGTATGGGAGGCTCAATTAGCACAAGTAGTGGGCTAAGGGTCGACGAGGATGGTTGCAACAGAGGAGGCTGATGGAACAGTTGTGAGGCAAACGGGGCAACGTTGGGAGGCTAGAGCTTCGGTGACCGGAGCACGGAGAGGTGCCGACGGAGGTTCAGAGAAGGGCTTGGTGAGCATGGGGCACCCGGATATATGATCTATGGCATCGAGAAATGCTTAACGACTTGGGGGAAAGCCGAACGTTCAGATTTGGCTAGTTACCGGCCTACCGCCGTCACTGGTTTTTAGAGAACACGCATGCTACGCTGGCTGAAAAATATAAAGTGCTATCGGATCATCCAAAAAATATACGAGTATGGGATCATAGATCAATACCCTTGAAGCACATTAGTAGTGGAAGAAGAGTGGGTGAAATATCCACATGTGCTCCAAAGTGTTGTTAGTAGTCGTACTCGATGAGGCCAAAGGTTTCCTCCTTGATCATTGTGCACATGGCCGTAGAGGTAGATTTTTAGGCTGATCAGTGGCGAAGTAGTAGCAGTGACACCTCCATGATATCCACATGTCTAGATATGCAACGTCGTGTGGGGTGAGCCAGCACCGTGCTCAGCAGCTAGGGTTTTGGAGGAGAACTAGACTATAGCGGCGACTAGGGCTCATAGTAGGGAGTAGACATGATCATATGTCGGGTTCAGACGGGTTCAGGTCAGGTTTTTCAAGACCGGACAAAAAATTAGCCGGCCCGAACTCGACCCGACTCTACCCGGTGCACCGGGTCACAAATCCGGGCCCAAACCCGACCCAAACCCATAAACCTGAACCCGCACGGCTGATTTTGCAATTGTTTTGGGCCTGAACCCGACACGACAATCGGGCTTCAAATTGAGACCCGACCCCACCCGATGCACTGGTCGGGTACATCGGGGCGGGCTACCCATGTGCAGGTCTAGTAGGGAGACACACTCAGCCGCACAACCTATGCCTACTTTTACAGAGCGTGCCTAATGAACCTTGATACACTTATATATCGATACACACTCAGCCACACAACCGGGCCTAATGAATCTTCTACCATAGAAACCCCTTTTGAACTCTCATCCCTGTAGATCCATATCCACAAAAAACCTATCAATGGATTAATCCATTTGCCATATTCCAACCTATTAAGTCAATAGCGGTACCTAACAAGACATATTGACCTCCGAATGCACAAAATGGTCATATTGGCTGAACCGTGATACACTTACATATCGATCCTTTTGCCGCACGATACGAGTCAAACTCAAGGCAAGATGCGTGCTACCTTTGTGATAACTCAACCTATTCACTTGTTAATATAATGGATATAAATATAATGTGATTCTTTAATCATATTGGCATGATCATGCACTCTCTTATCCATCCACACCGAGTAGACCAGAGATATTTCTCCCGTTTATCAAGGAGGTGCAAATTACATCTTGATCTCTTATACCCCAGTGTCATAACATATCCGTAAGCTACCTTTATGGCATAGCCACAAAAAATATAATTACGCATGCCAGAGATTAATAAGGATCTCAAGTTAATGGATCATATATAGGTATACCATATGGGACTACAAACTGATAGCACATTAAAGATAACATATCAATACTGATAGCACATTAAAGATAACGTATCAAAAGTGTCTCGGAGTAGGTTTATCCAATCTCTTGTTCCAAACATGTGTCCATATTATTAATTTAATATCTTTATATGTATGATACGTGAAACATTACCATTATTCAATACGTGAAACTGTCCGTGTAGCAGCACCAAAGCAAAAGAATGTAACAAAAAAAAATCAAACGATTAATTATGATTTATTCAGGCCGCGCCGCCGCTATAAATAGGTTGCCGCAGCCGTCAGAGACGAGACGGCCAACCAAGATCGATTCGAACCACATTGTTCCCGCTCATCAAAAAGCTCTTTCCTGTCTGCTCTGTTTCTTTGTTCTCTCCCGCATCTCTCCTCCACCGCCTTCTCCTTCTCCGCCATGGCACTCCAGGCGTGCCACAGGTGCTATGCGAGTAACCAGTTCATGATCTTCCGGTGCGCCCGCTGTCACCGCGTGGAACACACGTACGAACGCCTCTGTCTACCTCCCCTGCTTCTTCCTCCTCTTCCTGTCGTTCTTGCTCTGCCTCGCCAACCCCGGCTAAACGAAGCAGCCATTTCGCTTGCAACTTCTGCAACAAGCACTACGACCACACCGAGCGGCACAGGTTCTGCGAGCCGTGCCTTGAGGAGAAGTCCCATCTGGTCCATGCCTCTTTCTCTTCCTCCCCTGCATTTCTTGTTCTTGTTCTTGGTTCAAAGAAACGGCGATGTTCTTGATGCGCTATTGGCTGCTGATCCCCTCCTGCCTTCTTGTGCGCAGGGGCAGCATCCTGACTGGGTGAGAGATCTCGCCGCCGTGAAATACTGGGACAGCTGCACGACCTCGTTCTGCCTGACCTGCCACATAGCTTTCTGCGGTGACCAGGACTGCCCCTACGAGAATATCCAGAACACCGTCCATAGAACCATTCAGGTTCTTGTCCTCAGCTAGTTTCTGTTGTCTTGTCAGAGTCGCAAATTTCATCGATTCTGAACTGCCTCCGGGGCGTTGCACAGATCATTTTGCGGGAGGACGGCAGCCCCATCGTCTGTGAAGACCACATCAAGCACCTCTGCGACTGCACTGACATCAAGGTGAGCACGGACATCAAGAACGTTTCTTGAATCTTTGGGAGTGGCATATTGTCGGGGCTGGTATACAGACGGCGGGCGGCGACAAAGCACCAGACGCGTGAATGGGCTTGTTGGGCCGAGAGGGTGTAATCCTTGAGCCAATGGGCTTTGTAAGCATGAGTGGGCCTCGGCTGTGGAGAGCCCAGCTGAGAAAGAGACATTAAAAGGGGATTGCTGTAGCTGTATTGGATTGTCGAAAAATGAAGTAACAACTATCTTCTCCCCCAAGCCTCTTCTTCCTCCTCCGAATCTGAGACTAGAGCGATCACGTTTGGTTGTGATGCATGAACCCTAGGGTTCGGGTCATCACAATTGGTATCAGAGCAGCGTCGATCAAGAGTGCTTCCGTATACTCGAGTTGTTGATCGGTAAATCCAAAGGGAGGGTTAGTGATTGCCTTCGGGTTAGATCGCTGTAAAATTCCCATACCGGAGGTTCGATCCACTCAGAGAGGGAGCAGCCACGGCGCCTGCTAAACCAAGTGCGCAAGTGCGGCAAGTGGTAGCAGCGATGGGGGATATGGAGGATCGAGTTGGGAAATCCTTAAGAAAGAAATAGAAGCTTTCGAAAACAGAATGGAGATTCAAATGGCGACGATAGAAGAGAAGATGCGGATAAAGCTGGCAGAAATAGAGCAAAAATTGGAAGATCAGCAGGAGAAAATCTAACAAGTCGGGGTGAAACTGGATCCGACGATGAGCTCGGTGGGAAAGCTGCAGACGGAAAACCCGATGGCAAGCAGAGCAATTAAAGGTGTTCCACCCCGTCCAATTTTGATTCCTGCGCATGATGTCTCGGGAATATTGGGGTCGAGATCGAGGATTGCTCCGGCGGTGGTGACAGGAATGCATGGGTTCGGCGAGGCACAGCGACCTCAGGTAACATTTCCTCCGCCGACCCCTGTTTCCATGGATGTGGGAGAGTCGAGTTCTAGGAAGTCTTGGATGCCCAAGATGGATTTTTCCAAGTTTAGTGGCAGCGATGTGAGGATTTGGGTGGATAAGTGTGAAACATTTTTTGCCATGTATCAAATTCCATCTGGATTTAAAGTAGGTACTGCAACGATATATCTGATGGAGGGCGCCGCTCATTGGTATCAGTCTTACAAGTTAACAACACCAGATCACAATTGGGATCAATTTAAGGTAGCAGTGGTGCTAGAGTTTGAAGGAAATAAGTACAGAAACAGACTCTGGGAGTTGCTGCATCTTAAGCAGACAGGACATTAGAAGATTATAAGAGAAATTTTGAATTACTGGTGTATCAGATCAGATTCTACGACACATCTGTAGGGGGTATGATGCTAGTCACCAAGTTCATCATGGGGTTAAAAGAAGAGCTGAGGGCAGCTGTGGAAATGCAATTACCAGATACAGTTTGGAAGGCAGCTACGTTAGCTGTAGTGCAAGAACAAATACTAGTCATAGCTAAAAAAACGGGGTACAGGGGAACATATTCCAAACAAAGTCCGGTAGGAGAGCATTCGGGGGATGTCACTACTAAGGGAGCATTTCCTCAAAAGCAAGACAAAGGTGAATTATGGAAGGCTCGGCAGCTAAAGGATTATAGGAGAGCAAAGGGTCTGTGTTTCAAATGTGGTGATCCATATAATCCTCAACATTAGTGTCCAGGAACAACGATGGGTCAAGTGAGGGCTATGCAAATGCAGGAGATTATACCGGACGAAGTGCTGGACACCTTAGTGCAAGAAGAAGAACATGAGGAAGTGGAAGAAGCCTAATTGTCTCTCAATGCACTCACTGGGGTGGATAACCCGGCTACTATAAGACTTCGAGCATTAATTGGTCAGAAGGTCCTGCTAATTTTGGTAGATTCAGGCAGCTCCCATAGCTTTGTGGACACACAATTGGTGGAGTTGTTACAACTACCAACAAACAATATACCACAGATGCAGGTAAAGGTAGCAAATGGAGAAGTGATGCACTGTTCCCAGTGTGTACTGGCTTTTAGTTGGTGGATACAAGGCCATACCTTCACTCATAACATGAAGCTTTTACCACTAGGTGGGTATGATGCCATTCTCGGCATGGATTGCCTAAGCAAATGGGGAATTATGCAATGCAACTGGTTAGATAAATGGATTTCATTTTCCTACAAAGGGCTCTCAATTAAGTTGCAAGGAGTGAAAGAGGATGCCACCCCACAGTTATCTAAAATTTCAGCAAACACATTACACAAGTGTTAAGTGGGAGATGATATTTGGGCTACAGTGGTGCTGCAGTCAATTCCTGACCAGCAGTGGGCAAACATTCCTCCTAGCATTCAGGCTGTGCTACAACAGTTTGAAGATGTGTTTTAGGACAAAAATGCTTTACCTCCACATCGACAGTATGACCACACCATTCCTGTGGTTCCAGGAGCAGCACCTGTTAATGTCAAACCTTACAGGTACTCCCCGTCTCAAAAGGATGAAATTGAGAGACAAGTAAAAGAGATGCTAGCTGCTGGTATTGTTACTCCTAGTATGAGTCCCTATGCTTCTCCTGTGCTCCTAGTTAAAAAGAAAGATAGATCATGGAGATTTTGTGTAGACTATAGAAAACTCAATGCTCTCACAGTTAAAAGCAAATTTCCAATGCCCATAGTTGATGAGCTTTTGGATGAATTGGGTGGTGCCAAAGTTTTTTCCAAGCTGGATCTCAAATATGGATATCATCAGATAAGGATGTGGGAAGGGGACTAGGAGAAGACAGCTTTTAAAACCAATCATGGACTGTTTCAATTTAAGGTAATGCCATTCGGTCTTACAAATGCCCCAGCTACATTCCAATGTGTTATGAACAATTTGTTTGCTGCCTATACTAGAAAATGTGTGCTAGTTTTCATGGATGATATTTTGATTTATAGTCAATCCATGGAAGATCATGTATCTAATTTAGCCTTAGTACTATCCATTCTAAGGGAAAGTTCATTATGTGCAAAGAAAAGCAAATGTGAGTTTGCTTCTTCCCACCTTGTATATCTGGGGCATATAATATCTGCAGAGGGAGTGGCCACTGACCCTGACAAAACTAAAGTGATGGCTTCATGGCTAGTTCCATCCATTATCACTGAACTTAGAGGTTTTTTGGGGCTGACTGGATATTACAGGAAATTTGTGAAAAATTATAGGTGGTTAGCAAAACCACTCACTGTCTTCTTGCAAAAGAAGCAATTCCAGTGGACAACAGAAGCTCAACAAGCTTTTCAAACTCTCAAAGAAGCAATGGTTTCCACTCCTGTTCTCATTCTACCTGATTTTTCTAAGCCATTTGTTATTGAGACAGATGCATGTGACAGCGGTATTGGTGCCGTTTTATCTCAAGACGGTCATCCAGTGGCTTTTTACAGCAAAGCAGGAGCTTATCTATATATGAAAAAGAATTCTTGGCCATTATGATGGCTGTGGATAGATGGAGGCAATATCTTGTTCAAGGACCTTTTATCATCAAAACTGATCACAAGAGTTTGTGTCATTTGGAAGATCAGGTCCTCTCCTCGGATTTGCAGAAAAAGGCTATGGCAAAGCTCATTGGGTTGCAATTTCATTTTTAGTATAAGAAGGGCCCTGAAAATAGAGCAGCTGATGCTCTGTCTCGGGTGGGTCAGCTTTTCTCTGTGCAAGCTATTTTTGGAGGGCAACCGATTTGGGTGCAAGAGCTTCTTAACTCATATGCAGTAGATACCAAAGCTCAAGATCTATTGCAAAAACTAGCTCTAGCTGATGGTCGATGGGAAGATTATCCCTTACAACATGGTATCATTTATTATCATGACAAGATTTGGGTGGGAGCAAATATTGGGTTGCAACACAAGATCATTCAGTCTTTTCACTCCACACCCATTAGGGGGCATTCTGGGATTGCTGCTACATATCAACGAATCAAAAAGTTATTCAATTGGGAAGGCTTGAAGATGGCAGTCCAGAATTTTGTCCAGCAGTGTTCTATTTGTCAACAAGCTAAGCATGAACATTGCAAGTTGCCTGGCTTGCTCCAACCCTTGCAAATACCAGAAGGGGCATGGCAAGAAATTTCAATGGACTTTATAGAAGGGTTGCCCCTGTCTGATGGCTATTCTGTTATTTTAGTCATTATGGATAGGTTTACCAAATACAGTCATTTCCTGCCGGTGAAACACTCATTTACTACTATCCACATTGCCAAGCTATTTTTCAGCAACATAGTAAAATTGCATGGTATGCCTCGAGCCATTGTGTCTGATCGGGACAAAGTGTTCACTAGTATTTTTTGGAAGGAGCTATTCAAGTTATTTGATGTCAGATTGCACATGAGTACTGCATACCATCCTCAATCGGATGGTCAGACCGAGAGGGTCAACCAATGTGTTGAGATGTACTTGAGGTGTTCTTGCTCTCAAACTCTTAAACCCTGGGTCAGATGGCTTCCAATGGCTGAGTTTTGGTACAACTCTTCTCATCATAGTGCCATTCAAATGTCTCCTTTCAAAGCTCTCTATGGTTATGAACCCTCTTATGGTATTTTACCTGACTACACATCTCCTAACAAAGATGTTAAGGATATGGTCCTGGACAGGGAGACATTTTCTATTCTGCTGAAGACGCAATTGGCTAGAGCTCAACAGCGTTTCAAGCATTTTGCAGATGCTCATAGATCTGCCAGATTGTTTCAAGTGGGAGAAAAGGTCTTGCTGAAATTACAACCATATATTCAATCGTCTATAGCAAGTCGGCCTTGTCCAAAGCTGACTTTTAAGTTCTTTGGTCCTTTTGAAGTGCTTAAAAAGATCGGCTCAGCTGCTTACAAACTTAAATTGCCAGCAAGCAGTGCTGTTCATCCAGTGTTTCATGTTTCCCAACTAAAGGCTTGTGTCCCTGATCACACTCCTATAACAAACGAACTCCCTAATACTTTGACAATAGATGTGCAGGAAGTGGAATCGGAAGAGATTTTGGACCGCAGGCTAATCAAGAAAGGTAATTCTGCGTATTTTCAGATTCTCGTGAAGTGGACTTGTCGGGGATTGGATCACGGCCCATTGCTATGGCCCCACTCCCTAACGGTCCAATCGAACAGCCTCCCAGGGTCTAGCTCTCTGGAAGGTTCTATCAGGTCCATGTGCATCCTGCCGAACAGTTTTCTAGCTGGCACGGTGCGTAACGGCCTAGGATTTCTGTTTGAGTCCAATCCGTCCTTGATAACGTTCAACCTCAAGGAGATGATTCATCTCCCAGTTCGATGCAACAGAGTTGCTCGGCACTAGACAGGTTTGTTCGACTGAACCATAACTTGTTCGATCGTTTGTTGCACGTCTTTGTAGCAGCAAAATTATCCTCTTTGTGACTTAGAGTCTCAAGAGGAAGACCCCACTCTAGTGAGTCCTTCCACTTGAGTCTCGGGGACTAGCAGCGTCTACATGGCCGACGCAGAAACCTCAGAGGATCATGTGCGGGCCGCGACGGCCGACGAGATCAGGCAGTCTAATTCTGCTCAGCAGCAAGATGGGGCTGCACTGGTTGTTCGTGAACAAGAAGTTGTTCGCCGCAGTCTGGACGCCTCAATCAATTAGACCTTGGCGCAGATTCGCGATCAGCGCAAGCGGCAGTGACACGACCCGCATCGTGCACCTTCGCCAAGTCGCCTGGCAGAGGCTCTACCTGCTCGGGTTGAATCCCCGCGTAACTAGACCCCGGTCGGGCAAAACGCGGACGCCTCAGGGATCCCAGGACCCCTTGAGTAGAGTCGGGAACGACTTCAAGCCATGGCGACGGTGATCAGATCCACCAACCAGGCCAACCTTGCCCTCATGGGCGACGCTGTTGCACGTGAGTCTCGGCAACCCGGTACGTTTTCAGTTTTCCAATTCCTTTTCTTAGCGTTGGTTTTCTTAAAACTTCGTTGCCCGGATCTGCATTTAGCTCTTTATGAACCTGTGGTCGTTTACGTACCTGCACGGTTGATAAAGGACAAATCGATCTGGTCTTCGCTCCGTAGGCGCCCGGCGTCGGCGAGCATGTCTTTTTATCTGGCAACGACCTGTACAGCTCCGGTTAACCAAAGCGGTGCACCACCAACGGAGTCCTGCCCACCGTAAGCCGATTCTCATCGCAACGGGCATACCCAAACGTAAACCGATTCTCGTCGCAACCGGGTACTCCTGGCGTCGGTTCCGCACCTGCCAAGGTGACACCAACGCTACACGAGTCCATGCCCGGATAAGATTTCGCCTCGCATGTCTTGTCTGCGGCTAAGGTCCCGATCGCCTTCCCTGGTTAGCGGTCTTAGCCACAGCGGGGCTGCACTTGCCGGCACACATCTTTTTTATCCATGCTACGTCCTTCCTGGCACGGTAATCCGGAGCAATGCACCACCAACGGAGTCCTACCCACCGTAAGCCGATTCCATCGCAACGGGCACTCCTGGCGTCGGTTCCGCATTCGCCGAGATAACACTAACGCTATCGGGGGACGTACTAGGGAAAAATTATGTCTTATGCGGATAGGTCGTCTTTTACATGTTTTCCAAAACTCGTTTTGCTCTTCTTAGAGCCTGTACTTGCTCTCTTTTTCCCCTTGCTGGCTCGTCTCTTGTTTGTCTTCTGCAGGAAATACAGGAACGGAGTACATCGGACGCCGGTGATGGTCGCGGCGAGGTCCCAGGCTTCCCCACCAAAACCGATGTCTGCATCCGTCTCTTCCCGAGTACGCTCTGCGCATGCCCGAGGACTGATTCACTTCACCCGCGTATGATTTTTTGCCTTTGCCCAGCACTGACCTTCACAGTTCGGCTAAGTCAAGGTAGTGCGCCACCAACGGAGTCCTGCCCACCGTAAGCCGATTCTCATCGCAACGGACAAGCCTATTGTAAGCTGATTCTCATCGCAACGGGCACTCCAAGCGTCAGTTCTGCACTTGCCAAGACAACGCTTACACTGTCGCAATGAATACGTCATGGGTAAAGCGCTGATTTCACACGTTCTCTTGCGGCTCTGACTGCGTCGGGCAGCTCTTCGCCCGGAGCGCGCGTCTGGTCCCCGCGACGAGCTCCGTGCTCGGGGACTGGATCACCTCGCGCCGGGCAGCTCTTTGCCCCCCGCGACGAGCTCCGTGCTCGGGGACTGGATTACCTTGCGTCAGGCAGCTCTTCGCTCGGAGCGCGCGTCTGGTCCCCGCGACGAGCTCCGCGCTCGGGGACTGGATCACCACGCGCGGGGCAGCTCTTCGCCCGGAGCGTGCGTCTGGTCCCCGCGACGAGCTCCGCGCTCGAGGACTGGATCACCTCGCACCGGGCAGCTCTTCGCCCGGAGCGCGCGTTTGGTCCCCGAGACGATCTTTGACCGGGTACGTCTTCACCTGGTGGCAATTTATGGTCCCTTTAACGAGCTCCGTGCTCGGGGACTGGATCTCTTTACCTAGTTCGTTTGACGAGCTCTACACTTGAACAACTGGGTCACCTTCCCTCTCGTATGCATTGTGTGCTCCTAGCATACGATCTACGTCTAGGGGCACATCACCTTCGCTCTTAAGCACGACATTCGCTCAAGAGCGCAATCTTTATTTCCTCAAGCAAGCTCTAGCCCGAGAGGTGGTTCCCCTATTTTTGTTCATGCTTTCCTAGGTATCTTCATACCTGGATGCAGCAACAGAAGTCCATCTCGTGACTTGCTACGTTCATTCTTCTAGAAGATCTGATCTTACCGGATGTGGTGGTACGCTCTTCACTACCAAGAGTCCAATCCCTCCTTGATAACGTTCAACCTCAAGGAGATGATTCATCTCCCAGTTCGATGCAACAGAGTTGCTCGGCACTAGGCAGGTTTGTTCGACTGAACCATAACTTGTTCGATCGTTTGTTGCACGTCTTTGTAGCAGCAAAATTATCCTATTTGTGACTTAGAGTCTCAAGAGGAAGACCTCACTCTAATGAGTCCTTCCACTTGAGTCTCGGGGACTAGCAGTCGGGAATTGGATCACGGTCCATTGCTATGGCCCACTCCCTGACGGTCCAATCGAACAGCCTCCCAGGGCCTGGCTCCCTGGAAGGTTCTATCAGGTCCATGTGCATCCTGCCGAACAGCTTCCTGGCTGGCACGGTGCGTAACGGACTAGGATTCCTGTTTGAGTCCGACTCGAACAGAGTTCTACACGGCTACGTGAAGACCCAGACGTAGTTTCCCTGATTGGAGCAGACGTCGTGATCCCCAAGAATTGGAGTATACCTTATGTACCATGGGGTGTATTTGGCATGTATACGAGTTCGTTACGATCTCGTGGTCAGCCCGGCCTGATTATCCCTCGGTAGGTCGGTTGTTCAACACTATATAAACAATGTCCCTACGGCGTGTAGAGGGGCCGGAAGAGCCCGACTTGAAGTCAAGATCGCGTATTACTTCCTGTACACATATAATCTCGCCGAGACCTGTTCGTCTCGTTGAGTTTCCTCCTTGTAATCCTCTTTGATATAACGAAAGGCTGGACGTAGGGTTATTATCTCCCCGGAGAGGCCCGAACCAGGATAAAAACCCTGGGTCTCCCTGTTGCTTGTTGATTGCTGTTTGCCTTACTCGGCAGGTCTTCTATCTCCCTTTCTCAAAAACCTTAGTTGACTTGAACCGATATCCCAACCGTCGACAGGACTGGTTTATTTATAGATTTTGCATCTTGGGAAGATCATGATGTTTTAAAGAAGAGATACCCTGCTGCTCGCGCTTGGGATCAAGCGTCGTCTGAAGGGGGCGGCACTGTCAGGGCTGGTATACAGACGGCGGGCGGCGACAAAGCACCAGACGCGTGAATGGGCTTGTTGGGCCGAGAGGGTGTAATCCTTGAGCCTGTGGGCTTTGTAAGCGTGAGTGGGCCTCGGCTGTGAAGAGCCCGGCTGAGAGAGAGACATTAAATGGGGATTGCTGTAGCTGTATTGGATTGTCGAAAAATGAAGTAACAACTATCTTCTCCCCCAAGCCTCTTCTTCCTCCTCCGAGTCTGAGACGAGAGCGATCGCGTTTGGTTGTGATGCATGAAACCTAGGGTTCGGGTCATCACACATATGTTCGCCCCCTCTCTCTAAGAGCAGCAGATTCTCCATGCAGGCCGCTGCACAAAATGGGAGTTGGCGATTTGTACTAATGCAGCCACAACCAGCATCCCATGGGGAGTGCAGAAACTCTGTCGACTCGTGCATGGAATACTGCTGCATCGCATGCAAGGTAAACGTCTGATTCCGACCCAATCGACCTCTTTGCTTGTTCCAATGAATTTGCTGGCTGATCGGATCCGTTCACGGCAGTCCCAAGATTTCAACATGCCGCTGGAGATTACTGCACTTGTTGACCAAGACAACAGATTCAGACACCGGATGTCAAGCTTCTGCACCCAGTGCCGCTTCCCATTCTGCGTCTACACGTTCCTTGATCACATCGATCACCACAACCAAATCATCAAGGTTTTACACTGTCCCAGGGGTGGACGATACTGTGCGGCCATCCCAAACAAGGAATGGATTAGCAGCAGCTTACACTGTCCTGAGGTCAGATCCTTTCCAAGTGGCAAGAGATATTCTTGATCAACTTATCAATGTATATGAATGATTCTTGTTGAATCCAGCAGGACCATGGCGATGCAATTCAGAACGTCCGATGGCTGCCGTTGACAGAGATGTCCCCGCCGGAAAGCTGCTTGTGCGGCAACGTCCTCAATGGGGATCTGTGGTACTGCACAATGCGATGCATGGTTAGGTACCACCTTCTTGAAGTCCAGTTAGCCTTTGTGTGATGTTTGCATTCCTACGCTTAATGTTGATATCGGCTCCTGTCGCTCTGAAAATATAGGCGCGGTCTCAGTGAACTCAGGCAAAGTCGCGGTGAAGATGATTCAGCTTTTTCACGCCAGTGTCAAATTTTTGTGAGAACAGCATCTTCAGTTATCATAGATAGCGTAGTCCTTTTCTGCATGTCCCTGATAGCACAAGTCTATTAGAACAAAGATGCCTAACTGCAAAGATATTAGAAATAACATTTGTCTCCTTGGATCCATGATGTCCATAAGAGTAATAAAAATTTCCGACATGGCTGTTGATGAGTTTATTGTGAAATTGATGTGCACTTCTCATTTCATGAATCTGGAGAAATGGCATGGTCTACAATCTTCATTCTTTGCAAGAATATGTTCCTGTTTCAAATTTCAAATAATAAATGTGAGACATTGATGTAAATCTAGATTAGTGTATGTGCCTATCTCAATATTCAGGAGGAAAGGTAACAACTAACAAGCAACCTTTTTTGATAATAATTTCTTTGATCTTCAAGTCATTTAGTTGATTGAACAGTCTTTACTTGTGTGTACTTCTGTCATCGTAGTTGTTTCATTAGTCTGGTTTAACTTCTGTCTTTGTTGTTCACTTTTGTCTTCTGACAACATAATGTTATGAGTTGTCAGAACAAAGATGTTCATTGTTTATCACAGTTGATTGTGAGTTTAATGTGATCTTTTCCCTTTTTGCAAATGCCGAATGGGATTGTCATCAATCTCGTTATTTTGCAAAAGAAGATCATTCATCCCTATGCAACTTTGCACATGGTACTGTTCATTGCGATGCATGGTTAGGTAACACCTTCCTGAGCTCTAGTTATCATTCATATGATGTTAACATGGTAACATGGTAAGATATCACCTTCACACAAAAATATCCAGTGGAAGAATATTAAAACGGACATTTGTGCCTGTATCGCACATTTGGAATGTTCTCTAAGTTCGAAAAACAAATTGGAGGCATTTTGTACATCCAGAATAGAATATCTACTGCTACCCATTATTCAGGCACGAAATGGTAACAACTAACAAGCATCTTTTTACCCATCTATTCTTTAGCAGTTAAATTATACTGCTCACAAGTTGAAAGTACGTAGGGCAAAATATTTATGAGAATTCAATACCATTTATGCAGAATTTAAGACTTTACAGACTATTATTCTTAAAGTGACTGCCAGAAGCATTATTCTAACCTGTAGTTTTCAATAGACCTTTTTTATTTTTCTGCATAATAACATATTATTCGACTGAATATATCGAATTTTCCTTCTGTCGAGTTGTCTAAACAGAAATTGTTCATACTTATGATCTGTTAGTTTATTTTTATGGCTAGACAGGTTTTTTTTTCCTGACTCAGAATGACAAACTAACAGTAGCAAATAAGATGGACAGGCTGAGAAACAGCAATTTAATATAGGAACTACTTTCGTGTAAATTGATTCCCTCAATATTAACCTGAAATGTTAATGCTAACATAGTGTTTGCTTATATATGAATGGCCTGAAATGATATTGTTATGCATGATTTTTGCATATAACCTTCAGCATTCAAACTATTTGAACAGAGAATATTGTGCACATCAGGACAGCTGAGTTCAGACCCCCTCAACATTGAGGGGCATTCACCGATAAATAAGCAAATAACAGTGGACCTATTTGACAGGCATAACTTGGAATCTCAAGCTAAAACTTTGCTGGTGTACCACCCTAGGGAGACATCCACCAACATGTTGTTGTCCCTCTTGTCAATCCTAGCGGAATCCAACCAAATTAGAGGAGGAAATTAGATGAACGCACCGGAGCGTCTTCCTGAGGGCAGGGAGAAGCATGTTGCGTTGTGCGTCGCCGTGCCAGAGCTTGGATGGATGTGATGATGTGCTCGTCCAGGGAAGCGACGGCCCCCGACCTCGATTGCGCAGCGGTGGGATTTCCTGGTACGTGTAGATCCGTGGGAGCCGGCGAGTCATGCCGTGGGATTGGGGTGGTCCTGACTCCTGACTCCCGGCGTTGATTGTGGAGCGCCGCCTATCCCGCTCCTGCATCAGCATCACCTCTCCCGATCTCCGGGACGCTGTTTTGCTTAGCAAGGCTGATTTACGGTAGAAGCTGAGGCGTAGGGGCGGGGGTGGGGGTGGGGGTGGGCCGGGGCAACGCGGTAGAGGCAGCGTGGGGCTGGCGTGGCGCTGAGGCGTGGGGGCGGGTTGGGGCAACACGACAGCGGCGGCATGGGGATGGCGGCGGCGGCGTGCGGCCGGGGAGGCACGCACGGCGCTGCCGCTGCGGCGTGGGGATTGGGTGGCGCGCGGGTGGGCGCTGCGGGCTGCGGCATTTGGGCGGCGGGGTATTTAAAAATTTAGTTCAAATATGTCGTACTTAAAATAGATTTAATAATAAACCGAATCATAACAAAATAAATAATATTTATATAACTTTTTTAAATAAGATGAATGGTTAAAGGCGTGTCCAAAAGTCGACGGCGACTTCTTTTTATGACCGGAGGGAGTGTATATACTAGCAAATTTGCGCGTGCGTTGTAACGGGAGAAATAAAAATCCTTGTACGCCCCTAACTCATAAGCATGACCCAAGACCCTAACCATATAAGCATGGTTCTAATTTAATAAAGAAACACAACTTAATTTTGCAGCGTAAGTATTACATCATATTTGCAATTATCAATTGAAAACAGTGCCTTTAACAGTGTCTTAATTTAGTTCATGGTTGGCTAACACTAGGCCTGGGGAGGTTTGGTTGCCTGCTGACGCAACTGCAGGCCAGCCTGTTTGCTGCTGGAGGAAGTACTATCCGGTAATCAATGTAATGGCATAGAGTAATGTGTCCTTAGCGATTTCACCTTCCATGACTTAGAGACTCAACAGGGCGTACGCGCACACGCTTGCCCTCCTACAAAGAACATAAAGTATATATTAAAATCCTTCTTATAGCAATGAGCGTTTTAACAGGGCGTGCTGCATTTGCTACTTGCACAGATCTTGCTAGTTTGGCTTCAAAGATGATTGAGACAGAGAAACATATGGTTTTCCCATTGGTTTATAAACTCATTGAACTGGTATTGCTATTGCCAGTGTCCACGACATCTGTTGAAAGAGCATTTTCAGCAATGAAAATTATCAAAAGTAAATTGCGAAACAGGATGGCTGATGCTTGGTTCAATCATTTGATGGTGTGCTACACTGAACGAGGAATATTCAAAGAACTTGATGATGCTGTCATCTTGCGACGATTCCAAGGCATAAAGACTAGGAAGATGAATTTGCCTCGATCTAGACATAACTAGATTATCAGTGGTACGTGATGCATTTTAATACTCTTAAAGTTATGTAATTTTATATTTTATAGTGCACTAATCAATGTAATTTATCTTACAGGTTACTAGAGGGAGTTTTGTTTGGTCCTTTATATGCTGGTTTCCTCCATTGAGGTATTTATCTTGCTTTTTTTCTTTCGATGTTTATTATTGGCATTGGTATTGAACAATGGTTTGAAATTTTGAATGGAATAGACAATTGTATGTCTTAAAATAGCTATTGTTATGTATGCATGGTTTGTTAGTGGTCTTTAGTGGTGTGCGTCGGTTTCATTGCCTGTGCTCCTAAAATGTTACGCTCGCCAACGCTTATACGATCATCGATCCGTAAGTCATACGCTCAGGCGTTTCTACATGATACATATATGATGTGATACAAGAGATTGGAATTTTTTTTTAGGGCACACAGGGTTGTTTGTTTCGGCTTAAATTAGACTAAATTAAAGAAATAAAAATTTGTTATTTTTTGTATAACACAAATGATACAATACTTGTTAGTTATTTTTGTGGGGGTTTAAATAGTTTTTCTTATAGTTCGTAAAATAATTTTTTCAACTCTTCAAGACATCTTTTGAGGGGATATAACTTTTTCAGATTAAAATTTTCATCAACTTTCGGTTGGAACAAACAAAGCCTAAAGGAGTCGTTGAGAAAATCCATGCCATGAATCTCGAAAACAAAATTGAGTCACCACCGCCGTCAACACTCAAACCCTAATGTTTTCTAATCAAATCTCGTTTCCAGCTCTAATACCACTTGTCGGCAAATAAAAGATTTATGGCTCTAATACCACTTGTTAGCAAATACTCCCTCCAGTTTCATAATCTTGTCGTTTTGTACATTGACATGTTTTTGAAATGCAACTTTAATCATAAATTACTAATAAAATTCATCTACAAAATCCGCAAAAATATGATATTGTGAAACTATTTTTGAAGACGAATTTATATGTATGGTTTTTATGTACATAATCCAAATAGTTTAAAAGATTTTTATACATAAAGTTTTAAACTTTGATTTACGAAAAAGCTAAAAAGACAGGTATTATGGGGGAGTAAAAAACTAAATATCGAATATGAGAAGATTTTTTACGTGGAAAACCTTTGCGGAAAAAAACCACGAATGTCGACGAACGAAATCCACTGTACAAACCAAGGAAATAACAATGAGTCTTCAAATCTCTCGTGCAGCTTACAGGAAGTAAATATATAGAATGGACAAAATTGACTGGAGTCAAATATAGAAACAAATCTGCTAATCATCATGACCGAACCATGGACCATCTAGACGTCCCCACAAGACTAACGTTAGAATTCATATCATATTTCATCAATAGTCTGGTGTCTTGTCCTCACTTTGCTTGTTCTTAAACATCCACTTAGTGTGAATTATATTGTGAACAGTGGAGCACTCAACAAGTTTTCTGATGTGGCCATGTCCATCAAAAGTATAACCAACACCACGTCAACATGGTGGTCATCAACAGTTTCATCAACTACATCAGCACGGTCGTTGTCGGGCCTTTCCTCATCAAAGCTGTTTTGACGTGCTTTTCAACGACTACTTCACCTTTGACCGCGGCATGCACAACAAGTCAAAGATACTTTACGATATTATCTAATACACCAACACTTACTATGACATCTATGACCTCATGGTTTTGTCAACCACCACCTTGGTGAGGACGTACATGTTGGCATCACGTCTATCATCAGGATATTGCACCATCGTCACCATAGTTTTGACCACCACCGTGGTCGCCTCCACTACATGAAGACACACACGCGAGAGGGTCCTCTCCACCTACTCTACGTTCTTAGGCCCAACTAGTCACGTTTCTCCAGGCCCAACTCAAGATTAAACCCAATTTGTTGTCTACAAGTCTAGTTCAACCACCTGGAGCAGTCCAACTCCAAATGACCATAACTCAGTCATGTGAAGTCCTTTTGGGATGTTCTTGGCATGCACAGACAAACCCACGATAAGAACTTTCTATTGGATCTAGTCCCATGGCCAAATTTCATCCAAGTCAACGAGAATCAAGAAAACAAGAGGGCGTCCAGAATCCACCGGAAGCTACACCACCTCCACTTGGGCCTACAAACCTTGATGACCTAGGCTTAGCAAGCCACCTATTTGTCTGCCCCTAGCCCATCTCCCTCCTATAAATTCAATATTTGTCGCACTTTTAGACTTGAATTTTGGTTAGATTAATCTGTCATTGCAATTTCATCATCTATCGGTTTATGGAACCCCCCCCTCTTTTTAACTTCATTGGTAGTCGGTAATTTTTAGATTGCATCTACCGTATTCTTACTTGTGTTCTCGATTATATGCAGGGATAGGCATTTGTGGTTAGGTGAACCGCGTCTTGACACGGTTGATAACGAACAGAGGAGTGGTGTAATGATTGTTGGATTTAGATATGTTCTTATCAGAAGATGGATTGTTAACACTGAGTCTTCACAAATCAACTTACCCATACCTATCAGGAGATTGGGGTACGTCATGAATCATAACACTTTACGTCATGAATCATCACTCATACTCTATTCCCCTCGATGTTCTCCAGTTCATCTTGCATTGCAATCACCCACAAGGGAAGCTTGGGCGATGTCCGTCAATTCAAATGAGGCAACAAAAGCCGCAGACAAGCAAAACTAATCAAGACCTAACATTGACATCGTGACCATCTTAGTCAAATCATCAATATTCTGCTTAGGTGGGTGCATTTTGTGATGTAGCGAGGAACCACATAAGTGACCTCGACCTCAAGAGCAAAGAAGTAGGATCAGAGCTGTAGAAAATAACAGAGTATAAAGAGGGGGAAATTTACCCCACGCCACTCAATTCGCTCGCCTGGCTCTGTATGCCATTGCTTTCGTCGACCTTCACCCGAATGCCATCAGGCATGCGAATTGATTTCCTCTATACCATTTTGGCTATCTTTTTCCATTCTAGCCCCTCTCTTGCTATTTTTCTTTTCATTTTAGCCCCTCTCTCTCTCCTAACTGCCAACTTTGCCTCCGTCGCCGCCCACTCCGGTCACGACCTCCTCCCCAACCATCGCCGTCTCCCACCTCTGTAGGGGAATACTAGCGGGAGTGGCGTCCAGGCGGTCGACGTCCTCGGGCCAGAGCAGAATCGACTGGCGGTACGGGACGAGGAAGTGGAACAGGCGAGCAGGGCGGAGGTGGGAGACAGCGGTGGTGTAGGCGCGACGGTCGGGGAGGAGGCCGTGGCGCGGGGCGGCGACGGAGGCGGAGTAGGCGGCAATGAAGTGGGCCAGGAGAGGGAGAGGGGCTAAAATGAAAAGAAAAATAGCAAGAGAGGGGCTAAAATGGAAAAAAGATAGCCAAAATGGCATAGAGGAAATCAATTCGCACGCCCGGTGGCATTCGTGTGAAGTTCGACGAAAGTAACGGCATACAGAGCCAGGCGTGCGAATTGAGTGGCGTGGGGGTAAATTTCCCTATAAAGAGACCTTAATTAGCAGAGGCGACTGAAGGGTTGATCCTAAGAAATAAAAGCAGCTGGGGGTGCCATTGCTAGAGGAAGATCAAAATAAAGATCCATCATCTCCATTGATCCATCCTCAACAAAGATAGACTCAGGAAACAAATCAGTATCTAAGATGGCTAGCCTAGTATCGAGTCTATGCTCGTCAAAGGCAACCTCGTAAGTCTCTATGACCCGACACCTCTCAATGTTCCAAACCATGTAGTTCCTACCAAAAGCTGTACACCCTAAAAAATTTCCGACATAAGGGCAAGATTCAAACTTATCTGGCTTCCTAGACTTCAAAATAAAGTATTTGCAACCAAAAACTTGAAAATATTCCAAACAAAACATTTACAAACAAAAACTTAAAAATGTGGAATATTAGGCTTAAATCCATGACGAAGCTAAAAAAATAAACTCGATGCAATTTAGATCTTAGGAATGCCCTATTTAAAACATGCGTGCAGCAGCCACAACCTTAGCACAAAACAGACAAAAATGACTAGGAGTAGAACATTCATCAAAAGTAGTAAAAGCATCTCAACCAATGTGTAATTCTCTCTTTTCTCAATGCCATTTTGTTAAATGACGTGGAAAGAGAACTGGTGATCAATCACCCGTCTGCTCATAAAACTTTGCAAACTGAGAATTCTTTAACACAGTTCATGGTATGGAAAGAGATTTCCTTTTATAGTATATTTATGCACAGAATATTTCATTATTATATTTTTTACAGAAAAACTGAAAATAGGGTCTTACACAACGTACATAAGTCAAAAACCGAAACATTATTAATGAGAGCTGCAGCCTCGCACAAACACAACCGTCAACACACGAGTTTTCCATTAAAGAGCATTCCTCACGCACCAAACTTTTCTCGGTCATGTGGAGCATTGTAATCAATATTAGGGCCCGCAGGAACAATCCTGTATGGATTTATGGATGGATGGCTTCCATAATAGTGCTTTCTTATGTGTTCCATGTTAACTGTGCTGCTAATGCCAGAAATCTGATAGATGTCCTTGGTATAATTGAAGAGATTGGGGTATTCCCGGAGAAGCTTCTTGTTGCATTTGAAATGAACAGCATAAACCTGTAGAAGAAGTTTCATGAGTCATTTGCTGGAAAAAAAAAAGTTTTGACCTGGCCAGTATAATTCTTTTCCTCTATATTTGTATTCGAGGAAAATATCAGGATAGTATTCATAGGATGATTACGAGCCATCTATAATCCACTTCTCCAGTAGGCTCGGTCCAATTATGTCACCCTATGTTTTTATTTTGTATGCTTCTATTATTTTTATGGTCTTATGAATGTTGTATAGCTGTGCCACTAGGCATGCACGAACCATGTGTATCAGTGTATGGTCATAGGTCTCAAATTCTTAATGTCTCTACAATTCATATTGTTGGTTTGTCACCTCAAATATTTATTTTAGCAATTTAGCCTATCAATCAGTTTGTGTTAATTTACTTATATTATCGAGGAAATATCAGTTCCAATGACTATTTGTTGGCATGTTATCTGTATACGTTTGAATACTACCCATATTTGTATCCAACAGTACCCGTGTCCAGATCCGACTGTGTGGCCGAATCCTTATGAAAAAAATATATTGTACACATACAATATGAGTGGTATCCTATCCATTTCATCCCCAGCAAGGGGTAGTGAATCAATCAAGATGCTCCGATCTCCACAGAACAAGTCACAGATGTTCAACATAGGAGAAAAAACAGCATGCAAAAATTTTATGGAACTAAGCTACAGATAGCGAGTGCTTTGATTAGCTGCGCAGAGAGAGAGAGAGAGAGGTAAAAGAAAAAGTCATCAGTGTAAACATGGTCAGAGACTCTGGGCCTGTTTGGCATCAAAATTTTGAGAAAACTCTGTTTTAGAAAACCACGGTTTCTACAATGTGAGCATACAAAACCATAGTTTCAACTACACCATCTAAACAAAGATTTTTCTTTGAACTACAATTTGTTTGCTTGCATTGATTGTAAATGCAAAACTCTGAACAAAGACAATGAAGAAGTAGAACCACAATACTGACCATGGTCAAAGTTAGGAAAAAAAGTGGTGTGGAGCAGAGTTACAAAAACTCCAAAAAAAACCATAGTTTCAACTAAAACAGAGTTATAAAAACTGTGCCAAGACTTTGTTTCAAAACACCACAAAGTTTTCGAAATGGAACTTTGTCTTGGAACTGTGACAAAACTGTGATACCAAACAGGCCCGCAGAGCACTAATTTCCATTAATTAAGGGTTAAGAAAAAATGATTTCACCCTATATAGCTATGTACCAGAAAATAGTACCTAGGGAATTAGTGCATCTCATCTTTCTTGCTTCTCTCATTCTACTACAAATTAGCATTCTTACTATGACCACAATAAATATTTCAAAAAATATAAACAGAGGAATTGGGTAAGATTTGAAGACTTCTACGGTGCTAAACGCTCACCCCCAGTTTTCCTAGTTATGGAGTACTTTTTCTGTTCTGACTTTGGTTGTTTCTTTCTCTAAATAGAAAAGCATTAAGGAAGCACCATAAGGAAAAATATAGAAAACAATGTACAGTTTGTAGATATATAGAGCTATCAGTTGTGAAGAAAAGAACTATAAATAGAACCATATTGTCATTTCATCGATGCAGTAGCTTAGCGCCACAATTCACATATACATAAGAGCATGCACAATTATAAGCATGCCTACAAAAACAAATTGCAGAGTTTGTATGACTGTATCTGATTACTTAGACATATGTTTTGCTTTTCCATCCAGAGAACATACCTCATCAAATCTTATGAGAGTTACAAATAGGCGGACATCTGCTTCTGTCAGTTGGTTGCCACACATGTAACGTTGCTTGCTTAGAATTTCCTCACATTTATCCAGAGCATCAAATAATTTTGTGACGGCCTACATACATGGAACAAAAAAATGGCTGGTCAAACATGTGAACCATCCTATTTGACATAAGCTTGCTTCCATGAAATTGCCAAATCGGGAACCATGACCTGACCACCAATCAATCAACTGACCTCATCATACGGTCCCTGTTTCTTAGCAAAGCCACATTTATACACACCATTGTTTATTGCGTCATACACCAAGTCATTGATCTCATCTATACAGGCCTGCAAATGAGCCGGGTAGAGATCCAAACTAGGATTTTCTGCAATCTCGTTGAACTCAGCGTTGAGCATTCGAATTATCTCCGAGCTCTCGTTGTTCACCACGGTCTTGAGCTGCTTGTCCCACAGAACCTGCAATAAAAGAGAAAGGGATAAGTGCACCCAAGTTTTGAACATTAAAGAAGAAGCAGATACTGCCCCCCAGATTCAGCCTCACAGGAACACTTGGTTTCCCGGTGTAATTCGGGCTGGCAATCTCATAGAGCTCCCTGATGCTTGTGGCGCCGTTGAAAGGATCCGGTTCGGCGCCGGGCTCCTCGTCTCCGGTGGCGGGGAACACCCACCCCATATGATCGTCTGTTTCCTTCGTCCTCTCAAAGATCGGCTTCACCGCCTGCGATTCAAGCACCAAGAAACCACGAAACTGAAATCCCACGCGGAGATCATGGATGTTCCGTGAGAGGCTTGCGGCTTGCTTACGGTGACGCGGATGGCTTTGTCGAGGCCCTTGAGCTTGACGTAGGCGAGACACCTGGACGCCCAGGGGCACGCGTAGGAGACGTAGAGGTGGTACCTCCCCGGCACGGCGGGGAACCGGGCGGAGCCGTCCCCGGACACGAAGCTCCGGAAGGTGGACGGCGACCGGTCGAAGGCGCCGGAGTCGGTGAACTCGTCGTGCACCGACCGCACCATCTAGGGCATCACCAAAAGCGCAGCACTGTCTGAGCGAACGGATCCAATAGAGCCGAGGAACCCAGCAAGAATCAATAAGAAAGATGGACGCGCCAAGGCAGACACACTATCGAACGAATCAAGCAACGCGCTGGTTAGAATTTACCCTGGTGGCGCCGGAGAGCGTCCGGGCGGCGACGGCGTGGCGGGGGAAGAGGTGGGGGAAGGGGACAAGATGGAGCATGCGACTGGTGTGCGGGGGCGGTGTCTCGGTGGGAGTGCGAGTGGGACGTACTAATATACTCCCTCTGTCCTGTAAAAAGTGCATTTTTAGTGTTCAAAATCGTTTAATAAAAGTCAGATATTTAGACGCACGCATTAAAGAAGATACGCCCATTAACTCCCCCACTCCTATCTCTCTCTATATCCGATTCCCACCAAAGCGAGACGCGCACATTTAATTATTTTTAACTAAAGAAGAAAGACGCTTGTGCATGTAATTAATTAAGGCGATTAGTCATTTGCCTTTCACACTAATCTGTCTCGGAAAAACCGTAAATGCGTTCTTCAGAGGATGAGGAGTACTTACAAAGTTTACCCTGTAAAGCGGGCAATGTTTTTTTAGTGTTTACAGAATAAACAAAAGAATCTATATCTATACCTAATAATAAAGTAAGGTGGGTTTTTTCTTCCTTTTTCTTCCGTCTTCTTCCGTTCGTCCGTGGTGGGAGGAGTCTCCAGTGAGTCAGTGAGAGTATATATAAAAGATAGAATTCTAATTACAACATCACAACAGATTTCTAATTCTTATCTAATGTAATTCTAAATCTAATCTAATCTAATCACAACCGAATATAACCCAACCCCCAACCTGTTAGATACTAGTAAGGAAATAGATGGATGTGATTTGTAGTTAGATCTAGACCAACTGCTCAATTATAAAGTAGTTTAGATTTAGATTAGACTAGCAAAAATGCTTGTGCGTTGTAATGGGAGAAATCAACCAATATGAATTAAACCGTATACGTTGCTATGCGTTGCAACGGGAGAAATCAACCGATATGAATTAACCTGAATGTGTTGCTAAACCAATTTCATTGTACCATGTCTCATCCAACGGTAAAAATTGATTAAAAATTTTCATTATTTGTTCGGAAACTATTTTTATTGTAGCGATCAGAAAATGGAGGGAGACTGCATAGCAGCACGCTAATTGTTGCCAAGTCATATGATCAATGCTCTTAACATGGTTTTCAAAATATTCTCCAAGGTTATATGATAATACAAAGAGATCTCAATGTGGACCAAAGCACTTACAGATCAACAATAACAGCAGTCATTACTATCATGTAAATAGCAGCACTATTGATGGGGGACGGGGTCTCGATCTTCCGACAGGTAGGATAAACTCGATTGGTGGAGAACTCGACGTTGACGATCAGACTTCCAATCAGATTAGATCTAGGCCTGCAATCGCTACACCACTGTCTCCGTTCGTTATCAACCACGCTAAGACGCGGTTGACCTCACCACGAAGATTAGTTCCTGCAAATGAATCGAGAACACAAGCAAGAACATGGTAAACGCAATCTGAAATTACTGATTACAGAGTAAGCACGTAAAGTTGGGCTTCAGCAAACCGATACACGGCGAAATTGCGACGATAGAATAATCTAAGCAAAACCCAAGTCTAAACGATGACGGCTACTGAATATATAGCGATGTCTAGGGTTTGGGGCGCTCAACCTTAGGGTTACATGGGCCACGGGCCCAAAGCGGAGGTGGCGCAGCACCCGGTAGATTTTGACATCCTTTTGATTTCTCTATTCCTATTGATTCTGATATAATTTGGGCCTTAAACAGGATCCATTGGAAAGCTCTCGTCGTGGGCTTGTCCGCGCATACCAAGAACGTTCAAAACGAATTTCGTATGACCAAGTTATGATCATTTCAAGTTGGACTGCTCCTGGTGGCCGAACTAGACTCGTGGACGATGAATTAGGTTTGATCTTTGGTTGGGCCTTGAGCAACATGGGTGTTTGGGCCTGAGGTCGTTGAGGAGGTGGAGAGGCACCTTTCTTGAATATGTCTTCATGTAGTGGAGGCGGCCAAGGTGGTGGTCGAGCTGGTGACGGCGACAGCGCAATATCAACACGATGACATACTTGCTGCTGGCTTGTACGTCCTGGCCATGGTGCGGGTCGATGATGCCATATAGTTGATGATGACATCATAGTTGATGTAAAGGATGTAGAAAATGCCGTGAAGTGTTGGCAACTTTTCATAGATGAAGAGATCGAAGATGAATTAGTCGATCGAAGACTCGTCGACGTGCGTGCTGGCAGAGTAGTTAACGGAAATCTTAATTGATGACCACTACATTGAGGTAGTGTCGGTCATACCTATGATGCACATGGTCACATCATCCTCCCCTTCTTGAGTGTGAGTCGTCCTTGACTCATGCTTGTTCAACTGCAAAAGGTTAGCTCCAAAGAAAAATAAAGCAACAAGCATATCATTTGTAATCAAATTCTTAGAACCGTGTTGATTAATATCCACATCCTCCCCTCCTTGAAATTTTTCTTGTATTTTCAAAACAAAGCTAGGAGCACTTGACGTCTCCTGATTATTGATAATATAGCTCTCTAACTGATCACATGGTTATACATCGTAAGAAAAATTCAGATTTGAGCAAATGTACACTCGATTCACCATGCATTTTCCTTTATCATTATATTTACCCACAATTTGAAAAATATTCCTAGATAACCAAGGGAAATTAACAAGTCTCTCCTCTAAATTTTCAAGATCACATAAAACATCAAATTCAGTGTAACTCAAAGTATTTAAAGAAGACAATAATTTTAGCTCATCATTTTCACTCGCGTTATGAATAACATGTTTGTTTTCAGCACAAGTGTTTGGTTTTGAAGCAAATGAAACATATCTATTCACTAGTTGTGGCACAGATATAAGTGAAACATTATCACACAACTCTTTTTTATCACAAGAAACATCAAGCAAATCATTTTCTGACAAAGGTAAATCAGCAATACGTTCCACAGCGTGATTAGTGGAAAGTTTCAACACATCAATATCGTTCTCATATAGAATGAGTGCGGCACCTTTTTCATTATCTTTGTTTTTCTCCTCAGCTGATGTAGGTACGTACATCCTCAGTAGTCGGTGTTGAAAGCAGAGGTGCAGCAAAAAGCGTCTCTTCATTATTCTCATCCTCAATTTCATTATTTGCACTTACTTACAAAATGTTAGTCGTGCAAGAATACACACCATTTTTACAAATATATGTGTTGGTTTTTCGTACAACTTTCTTATATTTTATTTTATTTTCAGCTGCACAAGCAAGAGCAAAGGTTTGTAATAGAGAAACATATTCTTTATCAAAAACAATATTGTATATTTTCTCATTAAGTCCACATAAGAATCTAGCCTCCTTTTCTCTAACAATTTCCTCCAAACCACAACATAACAACAAATTTTGCAATTCTTCATAGTAAACGGTCACTGGTTTGTCACCTTGTTGTAAACATTGTAGTTTGTTCAATAAATTTTCACAATAATAGGCTGGAAGAAACTTATCCCTTAAAAGTTGTTTCATGTCTCTCCAAGTCGAAGGTACCCCAGTAAGAAAACAACATGCCTTCCATTTGGGCGAGTGCTGGTGGATGGGGGAGTTTCATAAACCTCCTGTCCTCGCAGGCGTACCGGGCCATGCAGATATCGGAGCGCGAGCTGCTTCCAGCGCTCCCCTTCTACGGAGTTACCCCGGGGGCTTAGTTTGTGCCCTTGGGGCACGTCAGTTTGCCCGTGACCTTTGGGGATGCGGGCAATTTTAAGACGGGGTTGGTCGACTTCGAGGTCGCCGACTTCGACCTCCCCTACAACGCCTTGCCCGGCCGATCGGCGTTGACCAAGTTTATGGCGGCAACCCACTATGCATACATGGTGGTGAAGATCCCGAGGCCCGGCAGCCCCATCGTCATCAAGGTGGACAGGCCCGAAGCCTTTCGATGCGATCGGAGAGCTCTAGACATGGCGGGTGGAGTATGCGAGCAATCGTCAGGCGCCTCTGTCCCAGGTGCTCTTCCGGCGAAGACCCGTGGCTCCCTCGGCTCGTCTGACGAGGTTAAGGTGGTCTGCCTGAGTGATGCCGAGCCTGCCAAGACCATCAAGGTGGGCGCCAACCTCTGCGCCAAATAGGAAGGTGCGCTCGTCACCTTCCTCCGGTCTAACACAGACATGTTCGCCTGGCAACCGTCCGGCATGACTGGGATCCCTAGGGAGGTGATTGCGCACCGATTGGCTACGCTCTCAGGCGCGCGCCCGATCATGCAAAAGGTCCGATGACAATCGCTGGAGAGGCAAGACGCCATTCGCGAAGAAGTGGACAAGCTGTTGAGCGCGGGGATCATCAGGAGGGTCGCTCATCCCGAGTGGCTCGCCAATCCCGTGATCATCAAGAAATCCAACGGGTGCTGGAGGATGTGCGTGGACTTCATCGAACTCAACAGAGCGTGCTCGAAGGATCCATACCCTCTCTGATGCGCTCATGGGTTCCCGATCTTCCGGTGAGAGGGATAACTTCGATTTGGGCGGAGGATGACTTTGACGATCCGGCTACGAACCACGCAAGGATAAGCGCCGCAATCGCTAAACCACACTCGATTGTTATCAACCGTGCTAAAGCCGGATGACCTGACCACGAAGGTCTATCCTTGCAAGCAATTGAAGAACTCGCAAGAACAAGGATAAAGCATACACTCGAACTGAGGTTCTGAAGCTCGGAATCGATAGGTCAACCGACACTAGGGATTTCGAGAGTGCTTCTCCAATCTGGAAGACAACAACAAATGAACAAAATCTAAAAAGAAAAAGAAAGAGTCCTCCCAATATATAGGGAGAGGGATGGCTTCTAGAAGGTGCTCACACGCACTAGGAATACATGGGGACTCAGCCCAAAGTAATGGTGATGCAACACCCATGAAGAGCAAGAGACAGATTCTGTCTACGAGATTGATTTAACTGCTGCAGCCAGCTCGCTTGGAATTTGAAGGTCTGGTTGGATCCGTTGGAAAGATGGCGAAGTTATCTTTCCAATGAGTGCTCACACATTCCAATCGGAGTCCGTTTGCATTCTCTAGACCGTTTTCAATTTAGACTAGTCACTGATGGCCGAGTGGAATCACTTTACATTCCCACTATGCTTTATTGCTCTTGTTGGTGAGTTAATGCCTCCAAGCTGGTGCGTGCCCAAGTTCCTAAGTATAGGAATATTATTAGGCAGCGGTCTACTCTCATAATTTGAATTATGTAACCTGAGAAACGAATTCACCTGATAGTTTAGTTGTCGCACGTGGGCTCGGGTAATTAGTTCTTGAATGTTGGTCGTTGGCTGCTGGTCGGGAGGAGAAACTTTGGTCGTTGATCCTATGGACGTATCCGATGTAGCAATGTCCTCATCATTCTCCCCTTCTTTATTTGGAGTCGTCCTCGACTCCAGTTAATCTTCTATTGCATAGTATGACGTGAAATCTTGATGTGGTTCTGGGGGACGAACTAGATTCCAGAAAAAGAAACACTTCCAGATATGTATTGGTGCCATGGTCTTCTCATTCTTCCCATCTTCACGAATACACGTCCTCGTCTTTTGATAATCTGCAAAAGTGCTCGAGAAAAAGAACAACGTATACGCGTGGTATATGTATGCATCAATTGTTTTGTCATTCTCGCTTTCAATATGGAAGCAATTATGCAATATTTTTCCCATAAACCATTCCTTCTCATCATTTCGGCGTGATTGAATGAAAGTTGTCCTCAATTTTACTAAACATTGTGTCAAGTTGTTTGGAAGAGAACATGATTTATCTGGGCCATGCAGATTTTTAACAAGTTTTTCACATATGATATATGAGCAAATGAATGGAGATCTTTTTTCAAAACAGTGATCATCGAACAATTTCTTTATCTGCATGCTACCACAATAAGACACAATGGATGGCGTGTTGTAAGAGTTCAAGCTTAAATCAGCAAGCAAATCGGTTGTGATAAATATTTGACGAACTTGAAAGGTGTTGTCCACACCATAATCTCCAATTAAATAAAATTGACAAGTATCATCTAGTGATTTGGAACTAGAAATTTCAGCAACTTTGTCAATTATACAAGACAGTTCAACAGGTTCATTAAATAGCACATGGCACAAAGATTTATCTTGAAATGCTTTCCAAAGAACTTTGTCGTGAGTAATCAATTCAATATTATACAAATCAGATTTATTAAATTAAGCACGAGATATTTTTCTTTCAGCACAAGTGTTGTTGCAAGAACTCACCTCTTCTTCGTTAATAACTATCGATTCAACACCGTTATTACCTTTAATGTTCTTCTCAGATGATGTAGGTGTTGTAACTGATTTTTCTTTGGCAACCATGGTAATCTCATCACCATTCTCTTCAACTGATGCAGATTGTTTAGCACTCAATGTTTCATCTACAAGTATGTTGCGATGTATCTCATTTTCATTAGACCATGGGCCAACAATGGCACCGCCATTAAGGGTCAAGCTTTGGTGTAGTCTGTCGCCGAGTGGTCTTCCATTGCCCCCGAAGCTGAGACGCTGTCCATCGCCCTGCCCTGGATTTTCTTCTTCGACGGTTCTTTCAAGCTGGGGCAGTGTTGGTCTCTCCTACAGGGGACGTCCTCCAGTACGCAGTGGTTTTGGACTTCAAGGCCACCAACAATGTTGCCGAGAACGAGGGGTTGCTCGCCGGCCTGCACGCCACGGCCGCTTTGGGTGTGCGGCGTCTGCAGGACAAAGGTGACTCTCTCCTCGTCATCAATCAAGCGTAGAAGGAATTCCAGTGTTCGGACCCCACCATGGCGGCATATCTGGCGAAAGTACGCAAGATGGAGAGCCACTTTGAGGGATTGGGCTTTGAGCACGTCCCCAGCCGTGACAATCACCTTGCCGATGCCCTCTCGTAGCTCGCTTCCTCGCGAGCCTCTGTTTCGGCCGGAGTCTTTGAAGAAAGACTACCGCGGCCGTCCGTCGTAGCCTCCAAACTTGGTGGGGACGACGTCATAGCTACCTCGGCCTCCAGTCCAGGGAGGGAAGGTGGAACAACTGCCGATGCGGTTAAGGTGGAATTGCCAGGCCAGGCGGAGTACATCTGCGACCACCGTGTGGTCGCCACCCTTGGTAGGGAAGGTACGTGGATGGCTTCGATCCTAGCCTTCCTGCGGGACCGAGTGATCCCTGACGATGATGCTTCAGCCAAGAAGATTGCGCAGAAGGCCAAGCGCTACGCCCTGATAGGTGGGGACCTATATCGTCAGGGCGGAAACGTAGTTCTTCTGAAGTGCATCACTCGGGAAGTGGGGGGCAAAGTGCTCTCTGATATCCATGGAGGCGTGTGTGGGAGCCATGCGAGCAGTCGCACCTTGGTTGGCAAAGTTCACCGTCAGGGATTCTTTTGGCCCACCGCCCTCCAGGATGGTTGCGAGCTGGTGAGAAAATGCGAGGCGTGTCAGTTCTTTGCCAAGCAGATCCACCGACCAGCCCAGCCGCTGCAAACCATCCCACTCTCATGGCCGCTCGCGGTCTGCGGGCTGGATATCTTGGGGCCATTTCCGCGGGCCACAGGAGGTTTCACCCATCTGTTCGTCGCTGCCGACAAGTTCACCAAGTGGGTCATAGTTGTTTCGGTTCAGGCCATCACAGCAGCTGCAGCCGTGAAGTTCATCGGTAGCATCTTCGTGCGCTTCGGGGTCGCCATCCGCATCATCACCGACAACGGCGCTCAGTTCAAGAGCTCCAACTTCCAGGATTGGTGCGAGAGCATGGGCACCAAGCTCTGCATTGCATCCGTTTGCCATCTGTTGACACCCAAATTTGGCATAAAATCGGATGTTCAGAAAAGGTAAATATATTGGGATTAATGGGCTAAATCGGAAATGGGTATTATCGGCAAAGGAGCGAAATGTTGAAGAAACCGATGGAGATATGACTTCAGCAGAAATACGATCTGATCAGAAGGATAACGCGGAGAAAGAGGTCGTATCGGTATCAGCTTTCAAACAATATAAATAGGACTTTAGACCTCGAGAATAGATATCTACGACTTAATACGCAAAACTCTTTCTCGAATCCGATCGACCTCGTCGAAAGGCTTCAACTCGCAGGTAGAGCTATCTCGATGGGATAATCGATTCTCTCCTTGTAACCCGTATGCATGGCTGTATCATATTGATCTCATGTATACAAAGCATGTCGAACTGTCTCGGATTTCCGATCTTTGATGTGTTCTCGCATGTTGCACTGTCTCGATTTAATCGATCTGTAATATGTGTTTATCATGTAATGCTGATTGTCGGATGTTACACCTGCTTTTTTCTGAATTCGATGTATGCAACTGTCTCGTTTAATCGATCTTGTATATGCCTTGTTTAGGATTCCGCATCTGTAAATATTTGCCGATTGGTATTGCATCCACCAAATATTAGCCTTTAAATCTTTACATCGGTTTATTAACTTATATCTAGATTTGGATTTGGATACTGTCTTGGCCTGACCAATCTATTCGATCTACTTCTTGGTTTAATCTGATGCACTGATACGAAGGTTTATTGCTAATATATTATAAAAAATACCAAAAAGAAGTACAAGATTTGAATTTAATTGTTATTCCATATTTACTTGCTCTATCGGACATTAAGCCGATAGAACCTATAATCGGATAGACTAAAGCCAATTATAGAAAACCTGATCTGGCTATTTAAAAAGGCGATTAGGGCTATTTACTGATGATTTTCTCCTTGTCAATTTACAGGTCAAATTGATTGGCACGCTTGGTTTTCTTGTTGTGCCACAACAACAGAGTTGACGCTTCGGCACATGTGTTCGCGAGAAGCTAACTTTTCGTGTCAACACCATCCTAGGAGCAATGGGCAAGTGGAGCGCGCCAATGCCGAAGTGCTCAAGGGGCTCAAGACGAGGGCGTTTGATCGGCTCCAGAAGCGCGGGAAGCGATGGGCTGAAGAAGTTCCCATGGTATTATGGGCATTGCGTACCACTCCGAGCTGATCCACAGGGGAAACTCTTTTCTTCCTGGTATACAGAACATAAGCAGTGCTCCCATCAGAGCTGTCCTTCGGGTCGCCGCGAATGGCGGCAGACAACGAAGAAGACCAAGAAGAGCGCCGGATGCAAGAGACCAACTTCCTGGAGGAAGCCCGTGACTGAGCAGCATTACGGGCGGTAAGATATCAGCAAACCCTAAGGCGGTACCATGCCGCGATGGTCCGCGAGATAGCACTGACGGTAGGCGACCTCGTCGTACGCAAAATCCAGACCCAGGCGGGTCGCAGGAAGCTGTCTCCCCAGTGGGAGGGCCCCTATAAGGTGGTCTCAGTCTGTCGTCCAGGATCTGTCAGGCTCGCCAAGGAGGACGGCCGCGAGCTAACCAACACATGGAATATCGAGCAACTGCGGAAGTTCTACCCCTAGGTGCTGTAAGTAAGAGCAGCATTTTGCTCGGCCGACTAGCAAAGAGTTCCTCTACCCTACTTGGCCGGGGCGTGTTGACGGTCCTTATTTGTAATATTTTGTATGCTTTCGACCGTCAACATATCTACAAAATAAAGGAATTCAAACTATATTGAGGCTAACGTTAACGAGTTCCACGAGTTTTGGTGTAGTCTCATGTTTTGCAGGCATATACCAGAAAAGACGATTTATCAGCTGTATGCAAATCAGACGAAAGATGGAGTTTGAATTAACCATATTTTGAAAAGTCATCAAATGGCAAAATGGACTGCACCATGATGAAGAGCTCGTCGAGACGATCGAAATGCATATATTATTTGCTATATTTGGAGTTCGGTTCAGGGAGAAATGAGCTTCGGAAGACGACGGACCAGACCGGACCCGAACCCTGGGCCGGCCGACCCAAGCCAGGTCGGCCGGTCCACTCTTTTGGCCAATTTGCGTCGGTTTCTTCCCCACACGCCAAGCAACACACCTAGAGGCCATCCCAACCGTCCATGCAAGTCGGTTGGATCCAGAAACATGGATTCCTTCACAAGAATGCATATGATTCTAAAGGAACCTAATGCTAACGGTCTCCAACTGCCAAACCGACTTGGGAAGATGATCTACACCGTTGATGAAGCATCCCATGCAAAATTGGCGGTCAGATGATGAAAAAGGCGGGCCGGCCGACCCACCCCCGGGCTCGCCTTGGATTCTCCTTCGGGGGGGGGGGGGGGTTGTGTGACACTTGTCCCAACACGTGGCACTTGCTCACTCGCTCCAGCACACTATAAAAGGAGGTGTACACCCTCATTTGTGATCATGGAGAAGTGGAGAAGAGAAGAAAGCAGCTCTATGCTGTCCACTTAGAAATGTAGAAGTAGGGAGAGAGGAGAGTTGAGTGTTGGGGAGAAGCCGGAGGTGTCGGCTCTCTTCCACCTCGTGCTCCAGAGCCGACTCGGGTGCGAGTTCAGCTTCGCTCCAATGTTCGGTAACACCTAGCTCAATTCTTTATTTAATAAAGCAAAGTTCTTTCATATACTTATTACTCTGTTGGTATTAGGCCCGTACTATTCTTGAGTGCTAAGATCTTTGTGCTTAATTGTCCACCTAGAGATTAGTATAAGAGGTAGTAGGGGTGCGTATCGAAGTAACGTTCTTGGTACGTATTACTGCTAGGTACAAACGTGGTGTTTGGACTAGTTAGTAGCCGGTAGGCACCTGCTTCAATGGACGTGTGGTTGGTAATAGGTGGTGACAGCCCTATTATAGACTTTGTGAAATCCGCCCCGTTAGTTGCAGACCAGTTGAGCCAAATCAGGACGATCATAATCATTCGGGATTCCAATTCAGGATAGCGGGTGGTAGTGAGTGCACGAGTTCGATCTGAGTAGCAATTGTGTGTCGATAATTTTGTATCTTTGGCTAAGTAAGAAACCGTAGAGCCTCTCAACCCGAAATATCTTATCCCACTCCCATCATTACTGTCATTATCCATCCGGTCAAGTTAGATTCTAGACTAAAATACTTCTCATTCCTCGTGGAAATCGATACCTTGAATACTCCGGGTGAAAGCTACAAGGATATCCGCGGCGCTTGCGATTAATTCCAAAGGCATAAGAATCGCCAACAAGCTTTCGCGCGCTGCTGTCGGGAACGTTGTCGTTCTAGTTTAGAACCCTTCTTGTCGCGTACATCACCACATATGGACACCACTCCTATCTTTCAATTTTCGGCTCGAAGGGCATGCCCTTCGACCTCCACCATCTTCGCACCCTAACCATGCATCGGCTATGAATTTCGCCCGAACTCATAGCCATGATTCGGAAAAATCATTTATGGGATCAAAGGTGAAAATCCATGCGACCACCTACGAGATTTTGAGCAAATATGTTCTACCATTTCTTTCTTGGGCATGTCCCCTGAAACCCTGAAATGGAAGCTTTTTCCATTCTCTTTAAAGGGGTCAGCCAAAGAGTGGTATTACTTTTGCGTAGGCGATGTAGGAGGAAGTTGGGTAGCGCTAAGAGAAAAATTTTGCTTTGACTACTTCCCCGTATCGAAAATTGTCAATCTCCGAAAAAAGGTTGTAAGCTTTCAACAAGGAGAGAAGGAATCTTTGAAGGATGCTTGGATTCGTTTCACCAACTCAGTCTCATAGGGTTCCCGATCTAGGCATACTGTAACCCCCGCTCATGCAAAGACTTTTATATGGGTCTCACCTCTAAGAGTGTTAAATTCCTAGATATAGCCTCTAGAGGAGCCTTTGTTTTCAAAACTGTGAAGGAGGGAAAAGAAATTCTCAACAAAATCCCTGATACGGAAATTTATGAGGAATCCCATGATCTCACAAAAGGCGTTCAAGCCATTTCCGAGGCCACCTCTGTCAAAACCTAAGATCCCCCATGCCGACCTGAAATAAGCCTTCCCGAACCATCTTACCCCTTGAACCCAAAGCTCGCCCATGAAGATCCCAAAGAAACTTCCAAATATGTGGGTCTTCAATCCTCGGACCACATTCCTTGGTGCACTCCACCCCATGTCTCTGACGGAAAATCTCAAGACGGTTTTTGGGCCCGTTCTCAAGAACATTGTGATTCGGGACACTATGAGGGTAATCCTACCACTACCTTCCAATTTTCTGAACCCCTCATGGAAGAACCACTTCTCTATGGCCATTCTAAACCTAATAACTTAGGCAAATTTTGGCCTGAAGGCTTTCACCTCGAAGAGAAGGATGAAGGGCAAATTTTGAACGATTTGTTTTCCTGCGATCTCGAGCCTAAAATTCTCCCTACTCAAGTTGGGGATGAGGATGATCTTCATACTCTCATCGAGAAAGCTCATGAGGCTTGCCCCGAACCGTTCGTAGATCCCATTAGTGAGGATGAGGATGACCTTCATACTCTCATCACGAAAGCTCGTGAGGCTTGCCCCAAAACCGTTCGTAGATACCGTTAGTGAGGATGAGGAGGATCTTTTTACTCTCATCGCTCGACATGCCAAGCTAGCTCGTGATTCTGCTACCGACTTGATCTCTGATCCTGTCACTGAAGAAGAAGAGGGCTACCTTGATGCTCACATCTCTCAGATCATGGAGAAGTGGAGAAGACAAGAAAGCAGCTCTATGCTGTCCACTTAGAAATGTAGAAGTAGGGAGAGAGGAGAGTTGAGTGTTAGGGAGAAGCCGGAGGTGTCGGCTCTCTTCCACCTCGTGCTCTGGAGCCGATTAGGGTGCGAGTTCAGCTTCGCTCCAATGTTCGGTAACACCTAGCTCAATTCTTTATTTAATAAAGCAAAGTTCTTTCATATACTTATTACTCTGTTGGTATTAGGCCCATACTATTCTTGAGTGCTAAGATCTTTGTGCTTAATTGTCCACCTAGAGATTAGTATAAGAGGTAGTAGGGGTGCGTATCGAAGTAACGTTCTTGGTACGTATTACTGCTAGGTACAAACGTGGTGTTTAGACTAGGTAGTAGCCGGTAGGCACCTGCTTCAACGGACATGTGGTAGGTAATAGGTGGTGACAGCCCTATTATCTGGCTTAGACTTTGTGAAATCTGCCCCGTTAGTTGCAGACCAGTTGAGCCAAATTAGGACGATCATAATCATTCGGGATTCCAATTCAGGATAGCGGGTGGTAGTGAGTGCCTGAGATCCGATACAGAGTAGCAATTGTGTGTCAGTAATTTTGTATCTTTGGCTATGTAAGAAACCGTAGAGCCTCTCAACCCGAAATATCTTATCCCACTCCCATCATTACTGTCATTATCCATCCGGTCAAGTTAGATTCTAGACTAAAACACTTCTCGTTCCTCGTGGAAATCGATACCTTGGAATACTCCCGGGTGAAATCTACAGTGATATCCGTGCGCTTGCGGATTAATTCGAAAAGGCATAAGAATCGCCAACAGGGGGCTGGGGGCTCTCTGTTGTTCCCCTCTGTAGTTCCCCTCTTTTGCAGTGCAAGCGTTTCTTTCCAGTTCAGAGCCGTTCTGTTTCCCCTGTTTTTGTGCTCGCCGAGCAGTCTGGTTGCGAGTACTTTAGTCGTGTGGTTGCGAGTACTTTAGTCGTGTGGCCCCTTGTCAGTAAAGGTGATCACATAGCACCGCGTCGGGCGAGGGGGGACAAGTAGAAGTCATATTTGGCACGGCGTTTCCGCTCGTCCTAGGAGCTATACGCCACCGAGGGCGCCGTCATCTGGATTGCTACTAAAAAGTCTAACGCCTTCGCGGGCGCGGGGTTAAGAAGAATCCAAAGAGACTGCAGGGATTTATGTCCTAAGCGACCTAAGGAAAGCACGCCTACCCTGGCCAAAGCGCTCTGTTCGCTCTGTTGCGACCTTTTTGCGTATCGTTTTGCGTCATCAGTCTTTTTGGCAGAGGATAACAAGACTGGATAGTGCAGGACGTGTCGAGGACAAAGCACAGAAAAGCAAGCAGGACAACGGACGAACAGAATTCAAGATTTGATAAGCAAAGATAATTTACAATTGGCACGCTTAGGCACGTGCTAGCAAAAGTTCAGGGCGGTGCGAGCCTCGTCCCTCCGCGGGCGCGGCCCCTTCCGCCTCTTCGTCAGTAGAGGCTTCAGGCGCCACCGTCAACAACCCCGCCACGTGGTTGGTGGCCTCTGCAACGCGCGCCTTCGTGACGCTGATGTGGCCTTGCACGCCGGCGCGGACCACCGAGAGGTTCAAGCCAGCGTCACGGCTGGCGTAGCAGGCCAGCACGTAGCGCACCGCCCCAGCGGCGGCGGCGCGTCCGTCGCTCTCCGAGCGCTCCCTCAGTAGTTGCAGCAGAGCGACAAGGGCTTCCGCGGTGCGCGTAACGCCGAAGGCGTACTGCGCCGCCGTGGGCTCCTGCGGCTCGTGAAGATCGGCGCCCAATTGCTGGAGGTTCTCGCGGAAGCTCCGGTAGGCCAGGCGCAGCATCTCGACGAGAGAGCCCAGCTAGCGGCGTAGCTCGTCGCATGCCGCTGTGAGCGGCGGCAGTGGTGGCCTGGAGTTGGTCGCCCAGCTTTTCGATCCTGGCACGCCCCTGTGCCAGGTCAGCCCGCAGCACCTCCACTATTCGCAGGAGGTCGGACTCGTGGAGCGCCTATGTCGCAGCGTAGAAGCGCAGAGTGTCGTGGAGCTCGCCAAGATCCACGACGAGGGCGTCAAGGTTGGCGTCTCCCACGGCCAGCGCGTCGGGCTCAACAGCTTGCTCCGGGTCCACGCCTGGACGCTCCGCCTCCACGCCTTGGGGCGGCTCGGGGGCGACGTCGGTCGAGGGCGTTGGCGTGATGGGCGGGATGCTGGTGCTGGAGAAGGTGCCGGCGCTGTGCTGGAAGAGACAAGAATATACTTGAAAAAGGTATTTCGAAAAGCGGAATTTAAGTGCGGTTTCTGTTTGGGCTTACCTAGCAGGTAGCACCCAAAAGTGAAAAGCTAAGGGAGGGCAAGGCGATTCCTCACGCCGGTGTTGGGCGCGGCGCAACCGGACGGGACGTTGGCGGGTCTCTGGCAACCGGTGCGGGCGCAGATGGCACCGCAGGCCCTGAGGTGGCCGCTAACGCGGCAGCAGCGCTAGGCGAGGCCTCCGGCGCGATCGCGGGAGGAGAGGCGGCCATCAGGGCCGTCAGGCCGGAGTCTGACATCGTGGCGACAGTGTGCGTCGCTGGAGGCGGTGGCGTCTCCGTCGCGCTGGAGCTTGCCGCCGCAGTCCCGCTTGGGGGAGCGCAGCGGCATCAGAAGAAGACCTCCCGCAGGTGGTGGGAGGTGAAGGAGGCAATGGCGGCCCCGTAGAGCCGCTCCGGGGCCTCTTTGGGTCTGCCCCGTCGTTGTCATCTGCCGCCGGGCGTTTTCCGCTGGCGTGGTCGATGCCCGGGGGCTGGTCCCAGATCTGGAGGGGGCCAAGCTTCCGCTAGATGGCCGTGTCGGGGACTAAATTACGGCCCATTGACATGGCCCACTCCCTGACGGCCCAATCGAACAGCCCACCAGGGCCCAGCTCCCTGGAAGGTTCTATCTGGCCCATATGCGTCCTGCCGAACAGCTCCTTGGCTGGCATGGTGCGTAATGGCCAAGACTTCTGTTTGAGTCCGACTCAACGAGTTACGCAGACGACTACGAGAAGACCGGACGTGGTTTCCGGATTGGATTAGGAGTCGTGATCCCCAAGATTAGGAGCTTACCTTATCTACCGTAGGTTATATTTGGCATGTCTTGAGTTCACACGATCTCGTAGTTAGCCCGGCCCGATATTCCTCGGTAGGTCGGTTTGTTCTCAGATTATATAAATGTGGGCCCTACGGCGCTTAGAGGATCCCGGCATTGAGTTTTACATCTTAGCATCTAGCTTAGACCCTTAGCGAGATAGATTTTCAGATACTACTCGCCGAGACCACGATCTCGCCGAGTTCCACCTTGTAATCCTCTTTGACATAAAGAAAGGTCGACGAGGGCTATTATCTCTCCCGAGAGGCCTGAACCAGATAAAACCCCATCTCTGCTCGTTGTTGTTCATGGTTGTTCGGCGGTCTCCTATCTCCTCTTTGAAGAACCTTGGTTGACTTGGGTCAATATCCCAACCTTCGACAAACCGGGCGCCGTCCGTGGGACACGCAGATCGAAAGCATGTCGAACTCCGCCGCCGATCTGTAGATGCTTCCCGAGGGTTACGACTTAGAAGGACAGGATGTCTCATCCCTGTCGATTCAGATCGATCTGCTCGATCTCGAACACTTTCCAGATCCGAGGCGTAAGTCTCGCCTATATGGCGTAGATAGCCTCAGATCACACTCCGTCATCGACGATGACTACGGAACCGATGATCTCTACGATGGTTTAGATCTATCGGATTCCAAGGCTATGTCGGTAGACTCCACCGTGGAGACACAGCGATGACACCGCCTAGCGCATTTTCGCATGGCCCCGCAAAGATTAACATGGCCGGCGTAGGAACCTCGAGGATCCCGTGACGGCCGTGGCGGCCTGGCGAGGTCGGGCAGATTAACTCGCTTTCGGCATCAAGACGAGGTCATGTTGGCCGCTTTCGCGAGCAAGACGCTATTCGCCGCAACCTCGACGATTCCATCAATCGATCGTGGTACGGTTCGCTGACGGTGTAAGCGGCTGCGTCGCGACCCACCTCGCGTGCCCTCGCCAAGTCTCCCGCGAAGTTTCTCCCGTCCGGATTAGTTCCCGCGAAACCGGACTCGGCCGCAAAACGCGGATGCCTCGGGGTCCCAGAACCCCTAGAGCAGTAGTCGGAACGACTTCGCGCCATGGCCGGTGATTAGATCAACCAACCAGCCGACCTCGCCCGCATGGGCGTCTTTGCAGTGTCTAACCTAGAGCGACTGGCTGAAGGCCTAAAGTCTCTAGGAGAAGTCCTCCAG
The DNA here is from genome assembly GCA_036346415.1 of Raddia guianensis. NCBI lineage: Eukaryota > Viridiplantae > Streptophyta > Magnoliopsida > Poales > Poaceae > Raddia > Raddia guianensis. The sequence continues at coordinate 46,428,401 of CM070535.1, read as the reverse complement.
GTAGCGCAGCCAAACTGCCCGGAATGGTTCGGACAGCTCCGATCGATCGCGTGACCCTCGTCACCATCGGCGATCACCGCCCATGAGCAAAGCTACCGTGGTCTCCGTCGCTCGCCGAGTCCTCGTAGTCATCGCGACCACAGGGGCAAGCGCGCACGCGATGATCACGGACGATCCCCTCGTGAGGAGCGCATCGTCGCAACCACGAGGAAGGAGCGTGGTGGATTGTCCCGGAGAGAGTTTCTCCAGGCCGAATCATCCCGTTCAGCAGGAGTTCCTCCGCGCCGCGGGACCAACGCCTTCTCAAGACTAGGTTCTCGCGGGAAGGTGGCCGGTCGTATGCCTTGGGCTGCAGGGCTTTCTCCGACGAGCTTCGGGCTGTCCGGTGGCCCTCAAAATTCAAGCCCGGTCACATGGAGAGGTACAATGGGACTCAGAACCCAGAGGAATTCCTTTCCATCTACGCTACAGCCATCATGGCAGCCGGGGGTGACGAGCTCGTTATGGCTAATTACCTTCCGACTGTCCTTGAGGGTCTTTGCTCGGGACGTGGTCATTCAATCGGCAGGAGGGTGCCATCGGCTCATGGAACCAGCTTTGTGACGCTCTGATTGCTAATTTTCAGAGCTGTTACGTGCGTCTGGGCAAGGAGGATGATCTGCACCAGATGATCCAGATGAACGGGGAGACCCTCCGCAACTTCGTGAAGCGTTTCATTAAGATCCGCAACACGATCCCGAACATCTCGAGATGAATCTGTTGTCCGCGCCTTCAAAAACGGAGTCCGCGACGAGCGGCTCACCAGGATCTCGAGATCAATGAGACCTGGACCGCCAACGACCTATTCAAGGCGGCTGACCGCTATGCCAACGCGGCAGAGCGTTCAGTACAAGAAGGCGTTCGACAAGGGCGAATTTGCCCTTGACTGGTGTGGATGAGAAGAAGAAGAGCAGTAGCAACCCTGGTGACAAGAAGTCCCAGAAGAAGAAGAATAAAGGTGATGCGAACAATACCGTCGCAGGTATAGATCGCGCACCTCCTCTCAAGAATGGGCAGAAGAAGCCCAACAATAACTACAAAGGCAAAAAGCCTGCTCAGGGAGGCGGACAAGGCAAGAAAGGTCCGAGCGACCGATTTTGCAAGTTCCACCAGACTACGGGCACGATATCGCCATCAGAGAACTTGGGCTGCAAAGCTCGAAGATTTCTACAACGGCAAGGGCCCAATGCCCACCCTGCCCGAACAAGGTGATGCCGGTAAGGCCAAGCGCCAAACCGACGATGGTGATCGGGAAGATGATGAGTATCAAGAACCCGTGAACCATATCGCCGTCATCTTCGGCGGCTCCTCGGCTTACACCTCTCGACGCAGCCTCAAGGAAGCTGCTCGAGAGGTCCACAACGTTGAAAAGGCAAAACCTCAGCCTGAGTCGATGAAGTGGACCGAGGTCCCCATCTCCTTCTCTCAGGAGGATTGCCCCACTGGGATGACTAAGCCTCAGCGGCTCCCACTGGTGGTCGCCCCGACCATCAGCAACGCAAGAGTTGGCCGTGTACTCGTAGACGGCGGGAGCGCTTTAGACTTACTTTCTGCTAAAGTCTTGGATGAGATGCAGATCCCTCGTTCCAAGCTGAAGGAAGTCGCAATGCCCTTCTACGGATTGTTCCGGAGAAGTTGCTCAAGCCGTTGGGGCAGGTTGTCCTGCCGGTTACCTTCGGCAACCCGAGCAACTTCCGGACAGAGTTGATCACTTTCGATGTGGTCGACTTCCCATCCGCGTACAATGCGATCTTGGGCAGGCCATCTCTCGGTAAGTTTATGGCCGTGTCCCACCACGCTTACCATTGCGTGAAGATACCGGGTCCTAACGGTGTGATCACGGTCAAGGGCAACTACAAAGCTGCTCTGGATTGCGACGAAAGTCCCTCGCCTGGTCGACCAACTTCCGCCGCCTTGATCTCAAGTTCCATGAGACCAAGTCTCTGACGCCCTAGGGTCTCCCTTCAACCAGGGGGAGAAACCAAGGAAGTTCCGCTGTCCCTTGATGATACTTTCAAGACAGTTCACTTGGGGGCCAATTTGGACCCCAAATAGGAAAGCGAGCTCATTGCCTTCCTCCGAGCTAATGCAGATGTGTTTGCCTGGGAGCCATCTGACATGCCCGGAGTCCCAAGGGAGGTCATCGAGCACAAACTGGCTGTCCGGCCGGACAAAAAGCCTGTTCGCCAGAAGCTTCGTCGCTTTTCTGAATTCAAACAGGGGATCATCAAAGATCAGCTTGGCAAACTACTTCATTGCGGGTTCATCGCGAGGTTGATCACACCGAGTGGTTAGCCAACCCTGTCATTGTAAAGAAGAAAGGCGGCAAGTGGAGGATGTGTGTCGATCACACAGATCTGAACGCTGCTTGTCCTAAGGACAACTTCCCGCTGCCTCGTATTGACCAGCTGGTCGATGCGACTGCGGATGCCCAGCTCCTGAGTTTTTTGGATGCTTACTCCGGGTATCACCAAATAAGCATCTCCCCCGAGGATGAAGAGAAGACTGCCTTCATCACCCCTTCGCACTTTACGCTGCTCGACCATGTCTTTCGGTCTGCATAACGCTAGTGCCACGTTCAGCTTTTAATGAAGAAGACCTTCCCGAGCAGTAGCGGAAAAAACCTGGAGGTCTATGTCGACGACATAGTTGTAAAGAGGAAGTTTGCTCCAGATCATGTAAAAGACCTGGCCGAGACCTTCGTAATCTCACGGGCATCGAATAAAGTTAAATCCAGAGAAGTGTACCTTTGGTGTTCGATCGGAATGTTGCTCGGTTATGTTATTGGTTCTGCAAGGTATTTACGCCAACCACGAAAAAATCGAGGCCATTGAAAATATGCAGCTCCAACTACCGTAAAGGAGGTACAGAGTCTCACGGGCGGATGGCTGCTCTAAGCGATTTATTTCCGTCAAAGCGTAACGCGGGCTGCCCTTCTTTAAGGCCCCGCAAGCACAATGGTTTCGAGTGGACGGAAGAAGCGATAGATCCTTCCGGGATCTCGAGCGATACTGTCCAATCCTCCCGTCTTGACTACCCAGCGGCATGGCGGCAGCTCTGCTGTACCTAGGTTGCACGCCACAAGCGGTGAGTGCGGTCTTGACGGTCGAAAGGAAGGCATCTGCGACCAATCTATTACGTGGCGAGGTACTTCACGGATCAAAGGCGTTACCACGAGGTCCGAAGCTACCCACGCCTTGCTCATGTCCTCGTAAAAGCTTCGCCACTACTTCCAGCGCATCAAATCTGGTCCCGACCACGTTCCCCACAGGAGAAATCCTGGAACAAGGAATCTAGCGGACGTATAGCTAAGTGGGCAATGGAACTAGCGAGTTTGATCATTATTTGTCGCCCGAATCGCTATTAAGTCACAGTCCTAGCTGACTTTGTCGTTGAATGGACTTGCCGCCCAAATCGTGAAGCTCCCGAGCAACCCGATGAACCCTCTTGGACCATGTTTTTCGATGGCTCGCAGACCGAAACTCGGGGCTGGTTTTGTTCTCATCTCCCCTCAAGGAGAGCAACTCGATATTCTATCCAACTACACTTTGCGGTGACTAACAACTTATTTGTAGAGTACAAGGCCCTCCTCGCGGGACTAAGAGCGTGCAAGTCGCTTGGTGTCCAACGGCTAGCCGTGAAGGAGATTCACGGTTGGTCATCAATCGAGTTAACAAGGAGTATCGGTCTTTGCGAGGACTCAATGGCGCGATACCTGGTTGAAGTGAGGAAGTTGGAGCGGTATTTTCGATTTTTCAAAGTGCTCTTCGTGCCCAGGAAGGACAACTTTCTGGCCGACCAGCTATCCAAGTATGGATCCTCACGAGAATCTGCTCCGGCAGGGGTGCTCGTCGAGCACCTTTACAAGCCCTCAATCACGTCTCCGGACGAGGCAACAGAGACAAGTGGTGCTGTCTCCGTTATCGAGCAGGCTGCGGACTGGACAACGCCATTTATCCGGTACCTTGCGGATGGGACCCGCCGATGATGACGGCCGAAGCGTTCCCGCCTTACAAGGCGTCTTTGCTCCATACAAGCTTGTGGATGGCACCTTTACCGTCAAGGTGCTCTCGGAGTTCTCTCCAAGTGCATCTCGCATAGAGGGTGTGTTCCTTCTAGGGACATACGAGGGTGCTCAGGCAACCACGCCTCCTTCGTAACTCGTCGGCAAAGCGTTTCGCATGGGCTATTATTGGCCCATCGTTACAAGATGCCGGGACATCGTGACTAAGTGCAAGGCTTGCCAATTTCACGCCGGAAGGCACACAAGCCCGCCCAAGAGCTCCAAACAATCCCCCATCTTGGCCTTTTTCCACATGGGGTGCGGATCCGCTCGGCCCATTCCTAAGGGGTACAAGGGCTATACACACCGCTCGTCGCCATAGACACTTTTACAAAGTGGATTGAGGCGAGCTCTGTGTCGTCTCTTCACGCCAAAACGGGTCAGTGCGCTTCTTCAAAAGCAACGTGGTCACGCGCTTTGGGATTCCCCATAAGTCGATCACGGATAACGTACCAGTTCAAGCGAGCTATTCGAGAATCTGCGAGCGAATTTGGGCACCAAGGTCTGTTCGCCTCGTGGCACATCCACGAGCAATGGAAGCGATCGGCGAGCTAGCGGACGAGATAGTCCGAGGGTATTAAGCGGCGGTATTTGCTGCTCTCGGCGAGCACAACAAGGCACAGGTTGTGAAGTTCCTTCCGTCCTCAGGCGATTCGCTTCTGACGGTAGCAACCGGCAGAAACTCCCTTCGGTTGGTCTATGGTGCGAAGCCATCACGCCGCGAAATCGTACTCGGTTACGCCTCAGACGAGCTCGGTCAACTTAGTTGACGATGAGCAAGCGCCTCCTCGATCTCGATCTCCTCGAAGGCACGCGCGCCGGGCACAAGTCAAAATGGCACGCTACCAGCAAGATCTTCGCCGGCACGCTGCCAAATCAGTTCGACCAAGGGCTTTGAAGGCGGGCGACCTCGTTCTGCGCCGAATCCAGAACTTGTCCAATGCCAACAAGCTAACTCCACGCTGGGAGGGCCCATTCACGGTCGTTTCTTACGCTTTCGCCGGGGCCGCTTTGCACAGCTATGGAGGACGGGAGAGCCGACTAGCACTTGGAACATCGACCGACCGTAAGTTCTTTGTGTAGGTCTTTTCTGTTTTCTTAGCCCTGCGCTTTTTGTAAACTTCGCGCCTTAGTTCGTCCAAGTCCCTCGGGCACCATGTAAAGTTCAATCCAATTCTCAGTGAATCCTCGTGGCCTCTGTGCCCCTTTTCACTGCTTGTCTTCTGAGACTACTTTCTTCTGGTAACACTTGATGGCTGCCCGGCCTAGCGAACTCTTGGCTCTGCGCTTTTTCAGGATCTTTCCCTGCCCGTATCGAGTTTCGACAAATTCCTAAACTCAGGGTTGCGTAACACGGCCTTTCCACCCTGCGGCTAAGTCTGCTCTCGTAAGCCCTCCGCGGCAGAGGCACTTACTGCTTGGCACGACCACTCGGTAAAGTCTGCTCTCGTAAGCCCCCCGCGGCAGAGGCACTTTCCTTGTTCGGTTACTATCGGAATCGCCTAACTTACGTTAACGAGCAGTCTATGGAACAAATCGAGCAAGGTACGGGTGTCGCTCTGTCTCTCTACGCACGTGCTCGAGGTCGCAAACTTAGGTCCCCGAGCATCGTTCGCACGAAACTAGGGTGTCGCTCTTTCTCTTGTGCACTGCTCGGGTTATAAACTTCGGGTTTCAGCAGATGCACTGAAAGCTGGGAGTTAGGCGAGCGCTCTACCGGTTTTCTTAAACTTCCTAAGCTGCTCGCTTTTCTCTTAGTTTCATCCATTCTTGTCTTTTTGCTACTCTTTTTTGCAGGAAAGAAGGTAAGTACTTTATTATATTTACTCAAAGGTTTGGTACAAGGCCCTTTAAGATTCTGACCGCGGTGCTACTTAGGAGCAAGTTGCTCCTTGACTCCTCAACTTCTAACTTGCGCGACGACTTCGCCTGAGCCTTGATTCCTTCCGGGCTTCAGCTCGGGCGTTCGATCTCCTCCTTGTTCGGCAGCTTGCGCTTGCGCCCTCTCTGCCGGATGGCCTCGACCTCCTCGGTCTTGGCCTTGTTGATCGGTCGAGCCTCGCTCTGGTGACTTCGGCCGCTCGGCCGTCTTAGCTGCTCGTCCGGCTCCTTGACCATCTTCTCGGTGATCGCCCTCACCGTCATCCCGCATCTCCTCGATCTCTTCTGTGAAGCCCTGAGGTCGAGATTTTTGCTTGAGACCCGCTGAAGTCTGCTCTTCCTTGGCGAGTGGGCCTTGAGTCTCTTGGCTTCGCCATGAGCTGGTCCCGCCGTTAGGAAGCGTCGGCAAAGCTGCTCTTGAGCCACTTGACGGCGAGGCTTCTCCTCCGCGGTGCTCGCCTTAATGGCTTGCGCGCGAAGCTCCTCGGCCTCTCCTAGGAGAGACTCGCAGGAACGCCTCTCTTCGGCCAGTTGGACTTTGAGCCTCTTCACCTTCGCCTTGGTGAAGCCGACTTTGGGCTGGTGCGAGAGGCCCGCCTCGAGACTCCCTCGTCCGGGAGGTGCTCACGGAGGACGCCTTGATCTGGCGCTCCGCTCGATGGTGACTCCGTCCTCGAGCTCCTCCATGGTGTCCCTGAAGACCTGAGAGGGAAGAACAAGTTAACCGCTTTGCGATGATGTAGCTAAGCTGAACAAGATTTGGTCCTGGTGCTTACCTTGCCAAGTCGGCGTTTCAGTCCGCGGCGCAGGCGGTCCTCGAGGCCATGCGTCACGAAGCCCCGCTCGTGTGGGATGAGACGGGCGCGTTCTTGCCGTCGCCGCCTTGATCGCTCCTTCTTCTTGTGGGAGCGCACCTGTTCGGGAGCGGGAGCGACGGGCGAAGCGCTTTCGTCTCCGCGCTCGCTCTCCTCTTCCTTTTCCTGTTCCGCCCGAACTTCTTCGGGCGAGGTCGGAGCCACTCTGCTAAGTGGCGCCGTTGTCCCCGCGGGCAGGACGACTTGCGCGACCTGCTCGGGGGCTTCTTCTTGCTCCCTGGCGGCCGGGGCTTCACCCTGCTCGCCAGAGAATCCCGTCGCCTCAGGGGTGAGCTGCCCCTGCGACGAAGTACCTGGCAGAACCGGCTGCTCGGTCCCGCCTTCGGCAGCTTCCGGAGCCGTCGTCTTGGCTCCGTCGTCCGTGGCGCCGCGCGCTGCCTCCTCTGCCTCCAACCGCTCCACCGCGCTTTTGGCGCGTGAAGCTACTCGCGGAACTCGGCGAGAGCAGCTCCATGCCGCCAACTTGTCCTTGAGGCACGCCGGCCTCATTGCCGCGATCGCCGTCTGGCATCTTTCGGGCGGCGGCGACGCTCAGCGCCTCCTTGGCGTCATCTGTGGCGATCTCTCCTTGGGCGGTGATGAAAAAGAGATCATCGTTAAGTCTAATACGATCGGTAGGTGGGAGATCTGAAGTTGGGTTTCTACATACTGGTGAGAGGCTTGATCGATCTTCTTATTTGGAACTTTCCGCCTCTTCCTCGGGGCTCCTTGGGTGCTTCTCCGCCTTGGCCTTGGGTGTTCAGCGGCGAGCTCGGCTCCACAAGCCGGTGGGCTCCTCTCGCTCAGCGGAAGAAGTTTTTCCTTGCAGCGTGACTTCCTCTTGAGCCTCCTCGCTCGGCGACTGTTGGAGCAGCGCCAAATGGCCCGGGTGAGCCTGCGAGTAACGCCTAAGCCAGAGGGTCATGTTCTTTACCTCTTCGTCGCTTTGCTCGGCGAGGAGGGTGGGGCTTGGTCTCTTCCCGCTGGGCTGACCGCGAGCCCGCTTGGTCTGTTCGGCGCCCTCCGTCGCCGTAGGTGGCCTCTTCGATGTCTGGCGGCCGCCGTGTTGCGGCGAGCTCCGCGTAGGCTCGGCCGCCACCTTGGGCTTTGTGGCCGCTTTGGCCTTGCCCTTCTTCGCCTTCTCCTTCTCAGGCTCAGAAAGTTCTTCCATGATCCCGCCGAGGATCAACTCATCTTCCTGTGTGTTTGAGAAGCGAGGGTTAGTTCGATTGAGCAGTGCAAATCCTGCGACACAGAAGAGGGTTCGAGCAACTCACCTCGGCTGTGCGGACGAGCACGTTCCTCGGACAGGTATAGGCCACCTCGCCGGTGACCTCGCTGTCCTTCTTTGCCGCCTTGACATGGCGTCGACCCCTTCGGTCACCCATCGTCGGTTGGTTTCTCTGCCCGGACAGATGGAATCTTTAATTCCTGTTCGGAGGAAATAACCAGTGAAGAGGTTGAGTCTTAAAGGCACTTACCCGTGCTCTCCTTGTGATGTCTTCCCATCCCTCTATCTTGTAGAAGGGATAGGACCTCCTCCGGCCAGATGAGATCACATTATTTGTGAAGTCGAATGATCTCCTGCCCGTGAGCCCAAGGCTCACGAGGGAGGCGATCTTCCTCGTCGAAACCAGTCCTCGGCGGTCATCTCCGGCCGAGGCATTGGCGTCCCTTTGCGGTGCCTTCCGGTGAAGATGAGTCTCTTGTCGCCCGTTCGCTTCTTTGTAGAACCACCTCACCCACCATCGCCCATCGAGTCGAGCAGCGGTGGGCGAGGGTCTGTGTCGTCGTCGCGGTGGCCGGAGCTTGAGGTAGTAGCACCCAGTGCGAAGCGGCGAGCTGCTCCTCGTCCTCATATAATAGTGGAGGAACAGCCCACCGGTGGATCGATGCCTAGATAGCCCTCGACGCGTGTGTGCGAAGGCGGCCATCTGGAGGATGGAGTTCGGATTGAGGTTCGCCACCTCCAATCCGCCGATGTTCAAGAAGGCCTCGGCGAAGTCGCTCGGGAGACCTCAGCGAGCAAAGGCGGCTGATTGGTCGCGAACTCTCCTTGAGTGGCTCGGAGTATCCTCCTCTCCGGGCAACCTCCAGCTACCAGCGTCTATGTGGCCTTCCTCCTCCCAGACCTTGAGGTCCTCCTCGGTCGGTGGTGCAGTGAATTTAGCCATGGCGGTTCGAGTATGGACGAGCGAGGTTGGAGTGTGGAGTTCGGCTCTTGATCTTTGGCGAGGTTGGAATCGAGGGCTTGGAAAGGAAAGGCGTGAGAGCGAAGTGGCTGGCGCGGGCAACAGGTACTTTTATAGTCCGTATAAGCGCTACTGCAGCGGTTTAGTCGAAGCGGCTAGTTTTTACCGCAGCGGATAGGTAAAGCGGTGCTTTGTTTTTCTTCGCAAGCGGCGATAGGAGATTACCGTTGGAGTCCGCTTAGCGGCTAGTTTTTCGATTATGTTCTGCTTTGAAGGTGAGTTCTGCTCGGATAGATGTTATTCCTGTTCGGCATAGCGGAGCCGCTCGAGATCGAATGCATTTGTCGGACTGAGCACGTCTTGTTCGGTTGAAACTTAACCTGTTCGGTCGATCGTTACATGCCTTTGTAGCGCCTAAATTTCCCTCTTCGTGGCTTGGAGTCTTAAGAGGAAGACCCCACTCTAGTGAGTCCTTCCACCTGAGTCTCGGGGGCTAGCTATCGAGGGCTAAATTACGGCCCATTGACATGGCCCACTCACTCGACAGCCCAATCGAGCGACCTACGGGGCCCAGCTCCTTGGAAGGTTCTATCTGGCCCATATGCGTCCTGCCGAACAGCTCCCTGGCTGGCATGGTGCGTAATGGCTAAGACTTCCTGTTTGAGTCCGACTCGAGCAGAGTTACAGACGACTACGAGAAGACCGGACGTGGTTTCCCGGATTGGATTAGGAGTCGTGATCCCCAAGATTAGAGCTTACCTTATCTACCGTAGGTTATATTTGGCATGTCTTGAGTTAAATTACGATCTCGTAGTTAGCGACCCGATATTCCTTGGTAGGTCGGTTTGTTCTGTACTATATAAACAGGGCCCCTACGGCGTTTAGAGGATCCCTGGCATTGAGTTTTACATCTTAGCATCTAGCTTAGACCCTTAGCAGATAGATTTTCGCATACTACTCGTCGAGACCCGCTGATCTCGCCGAGTTCCACCTTGTAATCCTCTTTGACATAAAGAAAGGCTGGACGTAGGGCTATTATCTCTCCCGAGAGGCTGAACCGGGATAAAACCACATCTCTCGTTCTTTGTTCGTGGTTGTTCGGCGTGTCTCCTATCTCCTCTTTGAAGAACCTTGGTTGACTTGGGTCAATATCCCAACCGTCGACAGGCCGGCCCTGTGGCCTCCATGGGCGGGATCTCGGTCAGGAGCACGAGGTGGTCCGCCGGAGCCCACTCACACAGTGGGGCGACGGTGGCAGGCCGCCCGTGACCAATGGAGGATTGCGGGACTAATCCCACAACCCAGGTGAGGAGGACGTCCTCAGACACCTCACCCGCAGCTGTGAAGAACGACAGGAGACCAGACCATGAAGAATCAGAGCAAGAAGACAAAGATTAAATGTAAAACCAGAGCGAAGGATTGAGGTACTTATGACCTGGGTGGATGCGGGTGCTGTCGTTCATGTCCATGTACATCCAGGCGCCGCACTCCTAGTGGCGCAACGGGCAAAGTAGCGGGGCCAGGAAGTTCGTCTGCACCTGGGTGCCGGTGAGTCCGCCGCGGCGAAGCCCCTCGACGCGGGCGACCATGGTGCGTAGCCAAGGCGCATCCTCAGGCGTCGTCTCCCACGTCTCGGCATTTGGCACCGCCGCCGCCTCGGGTAGTGCCAAATCGTCCAGGCCGCTGTCGTCGCCGACGTAGAGCCAGGATTGCTTCCAGTGGTTCCATCTGCTCCTGGTGGCGATGTCGATGAACGATCTCGAGGTGCCGCGGCGGGAACGGAAGTGGCAGCTCCCCACGGCTCCTTCGCCCTGCTTGGTGCGCGGGACGAAGAAGGGGTGGAAGAGCAGAAGGTTGGGCCTCACCCCCACGAACATCTTGCAGAGGTGACCGAAGATGGAGAGGATGATGATGGAGTTGGGGGGAAGGTGTAGCGACTGGATCCCGTAGAATCCAAGCACCGCTGTGAAGAACTGGGAGTACGGCGGGACTAGGCCCGCCATAAGCGCCCAGGAGAAGGAGATGATCTCATTCAGCCGGCAGCGTGGCGCCACGGTGCCGGCACGCAGGCGTAGCACGCCGGCCGGCGAGAGGTTCTGGAGGATCCGTACCTCCCCCTCATCTTGCATCGACGAAGGAATGATGTTGGCCATCTAGGGAGGAGAAGGAGCGCGGCGGTGCGACGAGGTGCGGCGGTGAGGCGGCGTGGCGAAGAAGTTTTTGGGTGCTGGAAGTGAGGAAGAAGGAGGCTAGAACGCGAAGATGCTGGAACTGGTGTAAAACCACAAAAGCACCCAAGTCCCCTCTTTTATAGGCGCGGCATGAGTGGGGGCGGTCCCTTGGCCGCAGTTGGTACGTGCCTCCCCACGATCCGTCGTTTCCCCTGCCTCCTCGTTTCACGCGGGCAGCGGCAGCGGTTTCCAATGCGAGCACAATTAAGTGGGGAATAAAGTGGCAAAAGTGGTGGGCCCCCATGATTGGCCCTCCCAGGCGCGGGTCTCTTCATTTTTCCCGCGCCGGCGTTTCACGTCTCGAAGTGGGCCCGGGGCTACTGTCGGTACATGACATACCGGGGTACCCATGCCAAGGCAGGGCGGGACGCGTGGCAGCTCGGCGTAGAGCGGGCGATCAGACCCCACGCCGAGCCCGAGCAGGACGCTGGCAGCTCGGCGTAGAGCGGGCGATCAGACCCCACGCTGAGCCCGAGCAGGACGCGTGGCAGCTCGGCGTAGAGTGGGTGATTAGACCCCACGCCGAGCCCGAGCAGGACGCGTGGCACCCAGCTGGGCAGGTGGGCACCGGTCCCACTCAGCAAGCGCCCGCGCGAAGCTTCCCGATTAAGGCTTCCCCAACGTTCAGCGTATCGGCCGCATTAAATGCAAGGATTCAGGCATGCGAGGCTGAGAGAGATGTTTACCTGTATTGTAGCCTGTCCAAAGACATCAGAAGCGGTCATTCCATCTTTGTGCGATGGCAGAGCAAAATGCTTTTTGTGTCGCGTCTCCACATCCCGTCAGGCCCGGCGATCGGAGGAAGCCATTTAAGATATAGACGTCAGCAGGGCAGGTGGGATGTGCGGCGACCAGAGTCCAACCAATGGGGTGTCTCCGTCTCTCTCTCTCTCTCTGACCAGCTGTCCGCCCCTTCTAGTATAAAAGGGAGCGGGGGCAGAGAGAGAGGTGGTTGGACCCCAAGCTGTTCACACACACTACTGTAAGAGCTCTCGGGCAAGAGCGTTCCGAATCCAAGAAAAGACCACCCTCGCAGGAGTAGGACTGTTACCCGCATTGGGGGTCCGAACCTGGGTAAATCTGGTGTCTCCCTGTGAGTGTGAGCTTGAGCGATCTAGTGGCGAAAATTCCCCCTGACCGAACTACGAATCTCCCACCAGACAAATCTGCCTGGTTTAGAACACCGACAGAGTCAATCTTCCGAACTACCGAATTTGGCGGTTTGAGGACGGACAAGACGTAGTTTGGGAGAACCGACAGAACCGCCTTAAGCAGTGTGAGACGCCCGCTTTGGACATGAGGGGACCTCTCCAACCTGCCAACCTAAAGGCGACCTTGTCGATAAGGGGTTGTAAGTGGACGTGCCGGAGGTGTCTGACGGAGAGCGGCATCCCGAGGTATTAAATGGGGAAGTTGGTTTGGGCTGCTGGTAGGTCGTGAAGGACGTGGTCGAGGTCGTGCCCATCGCAATTGATAGGGACGACCTGGCTCTTAGAGAAGTTGGCTCGAATGCCGATGATGTTGCCAAATTCCCACAGAATGATAGCCATGGACGACCTTGTTGGCTCTTTGGAGGGCACGAGAAAGATTGCTGCATCAACAGCAAATAGGGAGATTTGGGTGTTTTGGTTTGGGCCGCCAAGCAGGGAGACGGTTCCCGATTCAACAGCCAGGTTTAGCAAAGGGATGAGGGGCTCAATTGCGAGGTTGAAGAAGAAGGGGGAAGCGAGTCCCCTTGGCGAAGCCCACGGCGGTGGAAGATGATGTCGGTGGGGTGGTTGTTGAGGAGGATCCTAGATGAGGAGGATGCAAGAGACAACGAAATCTAGTTTCACCAGCGCACCAAACCCACAAGCACGAAGATTGTCCAGAACGTATGGCCAGGACATGGAGTTGAAGGCTTTTTCCAAGTCTAGTTTGAAAAGAAGCGCGGTGGTCCTTGACCTGTGAAGAGCCTTTGCTCTACTCTGAACTAGGAGGAAGTTGTCCTGGATCTGCCTCTTCTTGATGAATGCACTTTGGCATGCGGAGATTAAGTCGTCCATGAAGGGTGCGAGGTGGAAAGTGAGGATTTTGGTGAAGAGTTTTCCCAGGCTGTGGATTAGGCTAATCGGGTGGTGGTTCGAAGCGGCGAGGGGATTATCATTTTTGGGCAAAAGGACGATGTGGGCGTTGTTGAGGTCATCCAGTCTGGGGGCATCCAAGTTGAAGATACAATGGAGCGTGGCAAATATTTACGCTCAAAGAAATTAATCTGTAAGCGGACGGATATCGCTTGTAGTTTTCACCAGGAGTATTCCTAGAGTTATCAAATCCATAGGGAACGAGGGTTTAAACAGACAATCCTCTATATCTTAATTATTTAAAATACCAGCCAGTTTAGGTAACGGGGGTTAGGATAAATAAAAAGGACCGGTGACACACACACAAGTTAAATATTCACACAAATAAAGAGAAAGCTACTCTAGCAAGATAGACAGTTGGGAGGACAACGCGACAAGTTTAATAAGTTCACAAAATTGTGTGATTCATTTTATGGAGTGAGCTTTGTCAATCAAGCAGTGGTTCACTTCGTATTCGTCGTCGGAGCTCGGACATTCACTACCAACCGCTATCCTGAATTGGAATCCCGAATGGGTATGATCATTCCGATAGGGCTCTACTGGTCCAAAGCCGGACGCTGTGGGTTACGCACGAGATAATTAATATCTACGGATGGATAGAGCTGTCACCACCTACCACCTACCGCATATACGTGGGCCCGGGTGCAAACCGAGTTAGTCCTAGTCTCAGACACCACGTCTGCTACTATTTCTAATCAATCTTCCTCAATACCAAAAAGAAGTTGATTTAGGTTCAATGCCTGGCTCTTACAGTATATGAGTGAGAACCTAAACAGATTCCAGACGAATACAAGCTACCGGTAAGGCAAATCTACACAACTCATTTATATAGATATACTCAACTCAAATAAATCTCAACACATAAACAATGAATGAAGTGATCTCACTAATTGAAACAATTTGGAAAGGGTACAAGAGCTATTACCCGAATTTCCAAAGACACTTCCGGAACTCCGAGCTTTAGCCCGACTTTACTCTAACTCCCAACTACTACTAGACTAAGAGCTACTCTAATAAGTGGAATGAAAATGATGTGATGTGTTGTGTGTTCTCCTTGAAGGTGAGGTGGAGGGGTCCTTTTATAGTGTTTCGGAGCCAATGAGAGGGTGCCACGGCATGCGACACTTGTCATCTTGCCACCCTCCAAAGGGGAATCCGAGGAGCCAAAGGGGGGAGGCCGGCCGGCCTAGGTGGGTCAGCCGACCCACCTTTGTGCCATCTAGCCGTCCAATTTGGCTAGCATACTTCCTTGATGGCGAGGATTAGCCCCTTAAACCGGTGGATCAAGTTGACATCCGCAAGTAAGGAATCCAAGGGAATCCTATGCTCATTTGTGAAGCAACCGTGTCCATTTGATCAAACCAATTGCAATGGATGGTATAGATGTCATCAATTTGTGCTTCTAAGCCACTTAGGCGAAGTTGGAGCCAGATCGGTGACATGGCTGGGTCGGCCGGCCTTGGGTGGGTCGGCCGGCCTGGCCTTTTGCCCGGTTCGGCTCCGGTTCTTTCCATTTTGTACCTGTAGACCAAAACTCACCAAAACTTGTCGAACTTTATTAGACTAAATAAAATGTTAATATAAACCTTGATTTTCCCTCCGGAATTCCGGAATATGTTGATGTATAAAGTTGGTGTTTATTTGACGTCAACACACCCCCCAACTTGAACTTTTGCTCGTCCTCGAGCAAAGAACTCAAATGAGAACTCGGTGGATCAGGATTGCATCAATATTATTATTCAATAAATACTAAGCATACAAGATTGTACCACATTATTTGGTGACAAAAACTCGTACAAGTGTACCCCAACTTTTGTCAAACTCACGAGGTTTTCAAAATCTCCCCTTTTCTTTTAGTGGTTGAAAGATAGAACAACTTTGATAGAACTTTGTCAACTCAGCCCTTTTCAAGCTATGTCTCAGGGTTTTTCTTTTCAAAATGTTAGCTCCTCATTATTACTCTCAGATCTCTCGGTGGTATTTAATCCTCTCCCAGGCCTTGCTATTGATGGCTTTCTTTCCTCTTATTCTAAGGTTTATGTGGAGCTCATAGGTATGGAAATGAGGCCTACTTAGGTTGTATAGTTTTGTAAAGTCAAAAATAGATCCTAGGGAATTTTGTACCACTTCGCATTCTTGTCATTAGAATAATAACGTCCAGGGATGAGGGAGAGAATGAACTCACGCCAAAGGAATGAAGAAACACAAATGCAAGTGATGAGGGGTACTAATGAGTCCGCCCCATCAGATCTTGTGTTTATGGAAAGGTCTACTTGATTTCTTTATTTGATTTGAGATCATTCCACAATCTAAAGTTTTGAGAGGCAATTTTTTTTTCAAATAAAGATAGAAGGAGATGATGGTTCTCCCTTCTTTTTTTTCATTATTATTTTTTTGTCTCAATTTTCTGTAATTTTGAGGAATGACTCTTATTATTTTGGAAGTCTTTTTGGTAGACCAAATAGGTCGGTATATGGTGGACTCACGAAAAAGAACTTGGCTTATTTATGTAGGAAGGAATATCTGGCAAGATGTATGCTCATATCCCAATGTGGAATTCAGCATTACCAGATACGAGAGGCTAGCAATCAAAGGGAACGCGAAAGAAAATGACCAGCTTTGAAGAGCACTAATTCCTAAGGATTAACTTTTGACAAAACTCAACACAACCAAAGTGGCAGAATGAAGGCATTGAATTTATTTAGCATTTTTGGCTCTGGTAGGATGAAAAAGTCTAATGAGGAACTTAAAATAATTTTCTCTTTTCAAAATAAATTTTGAGACTATGCCTTAGTAGGGACTTAAGTAACTAGATTCTTATCTCTGCCTCAACAACTTAGAATTTGTTCAATAATGTCAACACTCGATGAGCAAGATTAAGCAAGATGACTGCTCATACCAATAATTGTCAAACTTAAATGAGAGTACTAAATTGTAAACTCAGCATTTAAATCACAATAATAGAGCAATGTTCATCATATCCTTTCTAGGTAAAATCAACATTTATACATTTTATTTAAAAGGGAAATATTTTTGGTATTTTTAGATTTTGCAAGTTTTTATAATTTTTGAGTTTTTATTGATTTATTTTTATGAGGCATACTACAAACTAAGAACAAAGCTAAATCAATTTATTCACATGTGGGGCAAGGCAAGTTGAGACTTTTGGCGAGGGCAAAATTTGGTGGCAACTCATCTTCTTGACAAGGCAAGACATCAAGCTGGCGAGAAGCAGAGAAATGATGGGGAGTAGGACACACCTATTGAGTCGGAGGGTCAAAACCAATATGCTGGAACCATGCCGCAAGGGCATCGTTCGTGGCTTGTGTCACGTTGGTGTTGGCTCTAGGATCACGGGTGGTGTCCTCATGGTACCTAGTGTGCTGGGCCAACGTTTGGTGTACGTGGCTCATGTCATCTACCAATTATCCATTCTCCGTCCTAAAGCATGGACGTCCTGTGCAAAGGGCTCGAAGTAGGAAGGGTAGTGGGCCGACGACGGTCCTCCCCGTCCTATCTCGGGTCCTATTCATGAGGAGAGTGGGTCCATCCGGCATCATACTGCCGTGAGCTTCCGGCCTCATAGTGGTGTGTGCCCCAACCTTCGTACTTGTGTGGAGCATAGGCGGACGGGTTCCATTGACCCCAACCCGCACTATAGTCGGAGTGATGAGGGGCCACAACTGCCCCCGTCCACTTATCGTGGTGGGGCTCACTAGGCTCAGGCTGCTCTTGCTGTTGGCATGCGCGGTTGCGTGTCACAGGGCGAGAGATGCTATGCCTATGGGGTTCCGAGGCTCTAAAATTGATGGTCAGCGTCCGGGCTCTGTAGATTGCCTTGGATTAGGCAAGCGGATCTCAGCGGTGGTGCCCGAAAATCTCATGAAATGAGCGTCCGACTCATCGACCCGAAGGATGTGGCCTTGGATGAAGTGCTCCTCTCCTATTGTTTGGAATTGTGTGTCTAGGAAGGCCAATTCACAATGTTCTAACAATCCCATACCATCCGCAATGCGGGTGATTAGGGACGTGCAATCAATATCCCCCTTTTGGTTTATCATCTCTAACCAGTGAACTACCATATTTGCGGTCGGGTTGACAGGATTTTTGTTGACCATTGCAAATAGATACTACAGCTCATCAAGACGCACAGTGTGCATGTCTAGCCTAGAATTAATAACCATTGCTAGCCACCTATGCATGAACCGAAGTGTGGGGTTATGAATGTCGTTCATGCGAGGTTTGTTGGTGTTACTATACCCTTTGCCAGAAATGGATTCCCAAAATTCATTGCGATCAAAACCCGCTAACCTATCAGGAGTAACTCTACACAAGATGGAAAAGCCTAGATGTCTAGTTAGGTTCTTTAACGAGCATTCAAATTCTTCATTAAAGAACCTAAAATAGTATCTATTCCCACCATCAAGAATGCGTAAAGTACTAAGAAATTCAAGGGTTAGAAGGCGCGAACCTTTTTCGATGATGGGCGCGAAGTTCTCCCATCCGACGGCTCGGAATGCTTCGTGAAATTCGTCCAGCAGGCCGGTTTTAATCAGCAACGTCGGATCATAAGTCCGTGTATGCTGAAAAGACCGGCGCCTCAGCGCTTCAAATACTTGCCGCTCTCGGTCGGTCTGGAGCACAATTTGCTCCTCCGACACCAAAATCCTCATCCTTGGGGCTAGGCCAGCCCCGTAGGTTGTTGGAGCTTCAGAATATTCGTCGTGGTATCCCGAAAATCGGGAATCCATGAACATCGTGTCCCCTGAATGGCTCTCCACGACCTCGGTCGGAGTATGAGTCCGGTCCGAACCGGACGAGCTGAATCGTTTGTGCACGCCCTTCGCTCCCTTAGCGATGGTGCGGTCCATACCATGACGACATTTTTCCTGCAAGGGTTAGGACGGACAAATACCCGAAGGATATATGGAAATATTTACGGGTTAGTTGCCGAAATTAGTCGTCCAAATTAGTGGTCCTTGCTAATTAGCCTCCACAAAAATTATTTTTGCTCAATTTTTAGTTGACAGTATACGTGCAGATGAAAGCAAATACGCAGTGCAGAGGGAGAGCTGCAGGCGAGATCATGCAATCACCGTAGGAATGCGATCTCAACCTGCAGGACACTCCCATATTTATATTTTTTTAATGCATGATTACGGTTAAACATGAGACAAATGCATGCTTAAAGGAAGACAAATTACCCTACCTAATGCCTATATGACTAGAGTGGTGGGTGTAGTGGAAAATGAGTGGTGGAGAGTGATGAAAAACCCACCCACTTGGGGGGTTGGTTGGGCGAAGGTAGTGGGTCAGGCGGCCTAGGTGGGGCCTGCCGGCCCCACTTTTCCACCAAATTATTTTTTTGATATTTTTGTATTTTTATAGGCAAGGTAAATGCGTGGTAAAATTAAATATGCCGTGAAAAATGCATGAGAAATAAATATGAATGGAAGATAAACTTCTGGCTTATCTCCCGGTGAAGGCTCGAATTTTTGTTTTTGCGGTCGACCAGTCGGACCGCCTTCCACCTTCAATTGTCTTGAATTGGTTTCGCAGCCGGAGTTGCTGCGGCCAGTTGAATTTTTTTCTTACGCCACACTTGCTTGATTTGAGATTTTTGAGTGGCGTTAATCTTCCCTTGCGGCTCCGATTTCTCGACTGCATGTTTCTTCCGACGGTGCTTGGATTTTCCCTTGTTCTCCTTCCAATATGGACAACGCAATGGCTCATCCAACAATTGGAGAGTTCTCATCGTAGTAGCAATAAGGCTATCCACCTAAGGTTTTGGTATAGCCCTTGTTCCTTCCTGCACAGATTTAGGATTTTTACCATAAAATGTGCGTACCTATGAGCATTGTTCAGCTCTTGGCCTGAAGTTGAATGTTTCATCTCGGCCGTTAATGTTGAGCTGAATTTCTTCTGCACCAACGTCCATTGTTGCATTTACCGTGCCCAAGAATGGCCTCCCAAGGATGAGGGGCGTCTTGGTGTCTACTTCGATGTCTAGCACCACAAAGTCCACGGGTACCAGGAAATTTTGAATTTTCACTGGTATGTCCTCCACTACTCCAATTGGATGGCGAATCGATTAATCCGCCAGCTGCAGGGTCATGCCAGTAGATGACAAGGTAGAATGATTCAATTTTTCATAAATTACCTTAGGCATGATGCTGACGCTTGCTCCGAGGTCGCACAGAGCACGCTCAAAGTGTTGCGCACCAATGGAGCATGAGATAGTGGGGTAGTCAGGATCTTTCTTCTTCTCAGGGAGAGTGTTCAAGATCGCCGCACTGCATTTCTTAGTCAACTTAATGACTTCAGACGTCGGCAACGGGTGTTTGTTGTTGAGGATGTCCGTTAGGTACTTGGCATACGTCGGTACCTGCATCACATCTAGCAATGGTATGTTGACATATAATTGCTTGATTATCTCAACAAACTTGCCAAACTGCGCGTCCGTAGTTGTCTTGCGTTGGCGACGTGGGAAGGGTAGCAATTGCGTGTCGGTGAATTCAACGGGACTTGTCTTGGTCCGCGCTTCACTTCTCTTCGTCTTCGGCAGCTCCTCTCTTGGTTCTTCATCGTGCTCATCTTTTTCCTCTTCTTCGTCGGAGATGTCACCTTCATTCCCTACAGCGTTAGTTTGCGGCGGGTCTCGGGTAGTTTTACCCGATCGGGTTGCGACCGCATAAACATTTTCTTTCGAGGGAGCCTCCGGCTGTCCTGTGAGCTTTTCCGAAGAAATTGTAGGGATTGAAGCAGCAATTTGAGCAATTTGAGATTCTATGGATGGCAGTTGCAAATCCTTCTAGTTTTGAATTAATGCACTCAAGAATTTTATCATTAGCAAGGAATTTCCTACTAATGCTATCATTCACTTTTTTTGAGCATTTGCATCATCTAGAAGAGATTTATTGCGATTGAAATTACCATTGTTACCTCCTTGAAGACGGCTGTCGGTGGAGAAGTTCCGCCTCGAATTCCAACCCAATGTGTAGTTGGACTGAGGTCGGAACCCATTGCTGATGAAGTTTGCGTCCTCCGGTCGGGTCTCGGTGCAGTTGTCTCCAATATGTCCAAGGCTTCCACAAACCTCGCGAGTCATGCGATATTCGAGCGCCTGAATGGTTTGATTTGGCGCTTCCAGCTTCTTCATTAATAAGTCCATCTTGGCCGCGAGCATATCCTTGTTGTCGATTTGATGGACTCCTCGAGTCTTGCCGGTGTGAGCGTTCATCATTCCAGCCGGCTCGAGACCATCTTCTCAATGAGAGTGCGGGCAGCACTCACACTGAATGAAAAGAAGGCTCCTCCAGAAGCAGCGTCGAGGTGCTCTTGGGCAGTACGGTTCAGCCCATGATAAAAGCTTTGAATGATAAACAAGTCTTGCATCCCGTGGTGGGGGCAAGCCAGTATATATTCTTGAAGTCGCTCCCAGGCATCCGAAATGGATTCATCAGTGTTTTGAGAAAGTAATCTAGACCGTCTATGGAGCATCTACACCAAATTGAAGGGCCATATGATGAAAAAGGCGGGCCGGCCGACCTACCTAAGCCGGCCGACCCACCCCCGGGCTCGCCTTGGATTCTCCTTTGGAGGGGGGTTGTGTGACACTTGTCCCATGCCGTGGCACTCCCCATTGGCTCGGGAACACTATAAAAGGACCCCCTCACCTCACTTTCACCACACCACACTTCACTTCATCCACTTCATTTAGAGTTGCTCTTTAGTTAGAGTAGATTAGTTGGGAGTTAGAGTCGAGTCGAGCTGAAGCCTCGGAGTTCCGGAAGTGTCTTCGAGAATTTGGGTAACGCTCTTGTATCCTTTCCTGTTTACCAAAAGTATTCAGTAAGACTACTTCATTCATTTTATATTGTGTTGAGCTTTATTTGAGATTGAGCATATCTGCTATATGAGTTATTGAGTTGTGTGGATTAACCTTACCGGTAGCTTGTATTCGTCTGGAATCAGTTTAGGTTCTTACTCGTATACTTAGAGAGCTAGGTATTGAACCTAGATCATCTTCCTAGGATCCGAGGAAGGTTGATTAGAAATAGTAGCAGACGTGGTGTCTGAGACTAGGACTAACTCGGTTTACACCCGGGCCCACGTATATGTGGTAGGTGGTAGGTGGTGACAGCCCTATCCATCCGTAGATACTAAGTATCTCGTGCGTAACCCACAGCGTCCGGCTTTGGACCAGTAGAGCCAAATCGGAATGATCATAACCATTCGGGATTCCAATTCAGGATAGCGGGTGGTAGTGAGTATCTGAGCTCCGACGACGAATATTAAGTGAACCACTGATCGTTATTGCCCAAGCTCTCTCTATAAACTGAATCACACAACAGTTACGAACTTATTAAACTCGTGTCGTTGTCCTCCCAACTGTCTGCGTAATTATTGTAGCACTCTACTTAGTGTGTGTGTGTGTCACCGGTCTATTTATCGTATCATATTTACCCCTTAGCTAGCTGGTTGGTATTTCAATAATATAGATATTAGAATTATCTTTCTCCCTCGTTCCCTGTGGATTCGATACCTTGGAATACTCCTAGGTGAAAACTACAAGCGATATCCGTCCGCTTGCGGATTAATTTCTAAGAGCATAAGAATCGCCAACAATTGGCATCCTCCGTTTGCTTGCCATAGAAGGGGCTTGCCTAAACCATGTTGATAAGAGCTGGTTTCAGCTCGAAACCATCGTCATCCACATTGGTGGCAGGTCCAGTAGGGACATTGTGCTTGACGGGGCTGAGAATTTAAGAATGGTCTTCTCTGTAGCCATCGTTGATGAAGGTGTCTCGGTAACGAGGAAAGGATTGCTCGTGAGGTTCGATAACTTAGAGACACGGATTTTCGGAGGTAGGACTCGAGGTCTTGTCCTTCGCACCAGTGACTCCGGATTTCGTCGGAAGTTTTCCGTGAGATTAAAACCGATCATCCACCGCTCTGCTAGTTCCACAGAACAAAGACGGAGCAGGCTAATTCCCGTTAAGCAAGGCTGGTAGATTAAATAATTTAGATGTAGGTTTTGGAAAAAATTTTATCTCTTTATTTTTGAAAAACCGTTGCGTTCCCCGGCAACGGCGCCAGAAAACTTGTTGGTGATATTTACGCTCAAAGAAATTAATCCGCAAGCGGACGGATATCGCTTGTAGTTTTCACCAGAAGTATTCCTAGAGTTATCGAATCCACAGGGAACGTGGGTTTAAAGAGACAATCCTCTATATCTGAATTATTAAAAAAACCATCCAGTCTAGGTAGCAGGGGTTAGGATAAATAAAAAGGACCGGTGACACACACACAAGTTAAATATTCACGCAAATAAAGAGAAAGCTACTCTAGCTAGATAAACAGTTGGGAGAACAACGAGACAAGTTTAATAAGTTCACAAAATTGTGTGATTCAATTTATGGAGTGAGGTTTGGTAATCAAACAGTGGTTCAGTTGGTATTCGTCGTCGGAGCTTGGACATTCACTACCACCCGCTATCCTGAATTGGAATTCCGAATGGTTATGATCATTTCAATAGGGCTCTACTGGTCCAAAGCCAGACGCTGTGGGTTACACAGGAGATAATTAATATCTACGGATGGATAGGGCTGTCACCACCTACCATCTACCACATATACGTGGGCCCGGGTGTAAACCGAGTTAGTCCTAGTCTCAGACACCAAGTCTGCTACTATTTCTAATCAATATTCCTCAGTACCAAAAAGAAGTTGATTTAGGTTCAATGCCTGGCTCTTGCAGTATATGAGTGAGAATCTAAACTGATTCCAGAGAATACAAGCTACCGGTAAGGCAAATCTACAAAACTCATTTATGTAGATATACTCAACTCAAATAAAGCTCAACACATAAGCAATGAATGAAGTGATCTCACTAATTGAAACAATTAGGAAAGGGTACAAGAGCTATTACCCTAATTCCTGAAGACACTTCCGGAACTCCGAGCTTCTGCCCAACTTAACTCTAACTCCCAACTACTACTAGACTGAGAGCTACTCTAATAAGTGGAATGAAAATGATGTGATGTGTTGTGTGTTCTGCTTGAAAGTAAGGTGAAGGGGTCCTTTTATAGTGTTCCGGAGCCAATGAGAGGGTGCTACGGCATGGGACACTTGTCATCTTGCCACCCTCCAAAGGGGAATCCGAGGAGCCAAAGGGGGGAGGCCGTCCGGCCTAGGTGGGTCGGCCGACCCACCTTTGTG
Source organism: Raddia guianensis (assembly GCA_036346415.1). NCBI lineage: Eukaryota > Viridiplantae > Streptophyta > Magnoliopsida > Poales > Poaceae > Raddia > Raddia guianensis. The sequence goes on along the minus strand of CM070535.1, from coordinate 46,404,798 downwards.
CCATCTGGCCGTCCAATTTGGCTAGGATACTTCCTTGATGGTGGAGATTAGCCCTTTAAACTGGTGCATCAAGTTGACATCCGCAAGTAAGGAATCCAAGGGAATCCTATGCTCATTTGTGAAGCAACCGTATCCATTCGATCAAACCGACTGCAATGGATGGTATAGATGTCTTCAATTTGTGCCTCTAAGCCACTTGGGCGAAGTTGGAGCCGGATCGGTGACGTGGCTGGGTCGGTCGGCCTGGCTTTTTGCCCGGTTCGGCTCCGGTTCTTCCCATTTTGTACCTGTAGACCAAAACTCACCAAAACTTGTGGAACTTTATTAGACTAAATAAAATGTTAATATAAACCATGATTTTCCCTCTGAAATGCCGGAATTCCGGAATATGTTGACGTATAAAGTTGGTGTTTATTTGACGTCAACAAAGTCCCAGAAGACCTTATAGAAGTTTTAGGAGAAGCCATCTGGACTAGGGGCTTTGTCAGTGGGCAGTGAGAAGAGGACGTGCTTGAGCTCCTCCATAGAGAGGGGGGGCCTCCAAGTAGGTGAGATTGACTGTTGGCAGCCGCAGGAATTCCCAATTGAAAGAGCGGTTGTAGTGTGGGTTGGCATAATAGGACGCGTCGCCGAAGATGTCGCTAAAGTGGCAGTGCAGGGCATCCGCCTTGTCCTGGAATTCAGTGTGAAGGTTGCCACTGCTTTGGAGGGAGTGGATGAGGTTTCGACGGCGTCGGCCATTGGCTGTAAGGTGGAAGTATTTGGTGTTTGCATCTCCGAGCTTGAGCCACGTGAGGCGCGAGCGTTGTTTCCATTTGATCTTTTCAATGGTGCTGAGGCCGAGAATGCGGAGCTTGAGAGATCTCCGGAGAGCCAGTTCATCGCCGGAGAGAACTCGTGCCTCCATGGCTAAGTCTAGTAGCCGAATGGTCTCAATGGCTTAGGCGAGCTGTAGTTTGATGTCTCCAATCTGCATGCGACTCCAGAAAGACAGTGCAGAGGCGGTCCTGGCTAGCTTCTGTTTGAAACGCAGCAACGGGTGGGTTGGCAAACCCGGGGAGACTCACACTAGGCAAGCTGAGCGGCCTGGAGGAAGCCGTCGATTAAAGGCCAGAAGTTTTTGAATCAGAAGCGCCTTGGTGGACGAGGGAGCCTCTCGGCGGTGAGCAAAAGGGTCGGGAAGACGCAAGTCTAGGGCTGCGCCGGATCAAAGTGGGCTGCATAGGGTGGGGGCACCTAAGTGGTGGAGCGGAGATCAGAGGAGCCGAGGCAGTGACAGTGGCCGTGGAGATGAACCCCTGTGCCGAGGAGGGGGTCGATCACCGGCAGGGTGGCCTCGAAGAGCATGGGGTCAAAGGAGTCAACAGCAGGGATAGATGTCGACCCCACCTGCCAGAACTGCACCTCCTGGTGGGATTGCGGGGGGAGGGGGAGGGCAAAGGCCCGCTGGTGCAGGTTGTGTGGACCGGGTTGGCGACAGCAGAGACGAGCTCGGCCTACGAGCCAGTCCAGTCGGTGTGGAGGAGCGGGTCACCCCGAAAAGAGCGGGAACTGAAAGCAGCCCAACAGGGAGGGCCCCCTGCCAAGAGAAGAGGCCACGGCTGGGATGTGCGACAGCGTGGGAGGGAGTCCAAGGGGCCCTACCAGCACACATGGGAAGTGGCCATTGCTTGGGGTCAACGCCACGCTGACCGACAGAGTCAGAGCAGCCGAGGCGGCCAGGCTTGAGCCCTGGAGAAGCAGAGGAGTCATGGGGGGCCTTGGGGCCCGAGGCCGCGCCCACGCTATTGATGACGGCGGCGATCTCGCCGGCGCCGGAGGAGAGAGGCGGGGTGTAGTGAGCTTGTAGGTTCGCAGGGCGTCGGAAGGGGCAGTCAAAATAGGGAGGCAAGAGGATGCTAGAAGGGAATCCTCTGCCAGAGCAGGAGTGCGGCGAGGAGTAGGAAGCCATCGGCTCCTTGCCGGGGTGGCGAGAGCGGGGGAGCCTAGTCGGCGACGGCTTCATCGTCGCTGCCATCGCCAACCGGGCGGTGGTGTGAGAGGAACAGTGTGCGGCAGGCCGAAGGAGGAGCAGTGGCCGAAGGCAGAGGCGCTGAGTCTGGCTGCCTGAGATGCCAAATGTGGGGTGGATGGCCAAAGGTGGAGTAATACTTCACCGAGTCGACGTGGAGAAGAACATGGTGGAGGGAACTGCGCGGCGGCCGATATGCATATACGTGTAGATCGTCTGTATTCTCGTTGCTCGGGAGGTTTCCAGGAGCCGATCGGAGGAGGATTCCAAGACCCGGAGTACTACCAAGGCAAGATAGTTGCATCTTGCTCTCCCAATTTACAAAACTCACCCGCTTATTGTTTCTATTTATTTTCTCATGCATAAATTGATGGGAAGGGTAGAAACCTAATATTCACACTGCGTCATTGACCCTGTGAATTAGCCCTTTATTGCTGCCTTATTTGTTATTCCTAGCCTATCCTTGTGCATAGCTGCTAGTGCTCGTGGGTTGGTAGTTGACTAAAGGTGGCATAGTCGGGTGGTTTTGTGGACTGTGGATTGTTGGAGGTAGTCACCTTGGTCTAAAGACTTTGGACGTGTGCCAATCCAGCCAAACCGAACAAGCGCAACCATAAGTGCTAGCATTAACATGTTGCGCAGCATGTGCTAGTCCTGGCTTAGTAGTTAGGGAAGACTGTTAACACACTTTACTTTGAAAAGATCGGGCTGCGGTCCGTTGGCTCAAGGGGGGGCCCGAGTGCGAATCCTTAGAGGGGGTATCGGTGTTAACAGAGGGAACTAATGAATCGCCTTGTAATGTTACTTGGTCTGGGCTCCTAAGGAAGAGCTAAGATGCAAAAGTTTCACTCGGCTTATGGGTAAAGTGTGCTACACTCTGCAGAGTTAAAATTATCATGATAGCCGTTCCCACGGTTATGGGAGGGGAGGTAGGCCGTACATGGTAGTCTCATGTGTTTAATAATAACTTGATGGGTTGGTTTTGGTTTTGAGTATTCGAGGCTTGTGCAATCTTGCAGAGGGGCTTTCGAAGCCGAGCTCTATTTGTTACCTTGGGGAGTTGGTTATCTTCATAATTGTTCAACAAATGCTTTTACAATAATTTAATTAATCTTGACTAGAATAGGTACTTATGAAAATTAACCATCCTGTTCTTGTTATTATCCTTGCATCATTTATAAGGACTCTTGCTGGGTAGCCGTGTACTCACTATACAAAAACCACGGATAAATTTGTATTCAGGAGAAGGATTAGGTCCGGTCTATCTTCAGGATCAGGAGGATCTTGTCCCGGATTTTGATGAGGATTAGTCGGCGCGTCAAGGGTCGGATTGGAGCATCATTATACTTTTTCCGCTGCATATTTGAATTTCCGCACTCTGGTATATTATGGACAAGATATGTCATCCTTAATCAAACAAGTGTAATAAGTAGTTGTGTAACAATTACTTTTGCATAATATATAATTTCTCTTAGTTATTCATGACTGTGTGATGATGTTCAACAAACTGTCGCTCACAAGTTGCTAGCATTGATCTCGGGACTAGCAATGGATTGTGAGTGGATCCCGTGAAGCCGGGTTGTGACAAAAGTTGGTATCGAGCGGTCGACCTTAGGAAGCGAGCTAGTCGACCTCTAAACTTTAAGGATTTATTTGCAATAAAATTGTGTTTAAACTCCTTTGCTACTTTCTCGATCTTTCTAAAGTCTAGTATCTCTCTACTAGCTAGGAATTCTTTGCTTTCCCCCTTGGGAATTCTTTGCTTTCACTCTTTTCTACTCATCTTCTAAATTTCATTTCCTTCTTGTCTAATCTCCCACCTTACAAAGTTTTATTCTATCCACCCCATAATTCAAAGTTTAGTCACTAGACCTAATTTGTTCAAGAAGTTATATTGATTCCAACACCAACATCGAAGAAGAAGAAGAGACTGTCGTTGAAGGAAAGAAGAAACGAAAGACTACTTCATGAAGATGAAGAACCATCACTTTCGAAAGATTAAGTGTTAGAAATCGTATAATAAAAATTTTATATTGTTATTTTTGTGTGGAGTATACCGTATCAAATTTTGGCTTTCTATGTGAGATGCAGATATTCATTAACTAGGTTAATAGTGGTATCTAGTTATTTGTTAGTAAATTGTTTGGTGTATTGCTTTGCCTTTAATTTATGCAACGACAAGGAGATCGACAAGAAGATGGAGCAAGACCCGCCACTACAAATAAAGACTGAAGGAAGACGATGTACGAGGATCGAGGTAAGTTCAAAAATGTTTTTGAAAAAAAAAGGGAGAAGGAAAAAAAAACTTGTGTGGAACCGTATTTGTTTTTCCTTTTCGTAAAGTCCGTACACTTAAAAAAAAAATTTCTATTCGGTTTTTGAAAAAGAGAGAGTTCTTCACTAAATAAGCTTTAATACTTCCTTTGTATGAAGAATAAATAGCTGATAATGACAGCGATAATATAACAACTAAATTATTGTCTGTGGTTGTAACCTATGTTTGAGTTGGATTTATTTGGAGCATGCTTTTGCTAGCATGTGGAGTGTTGCTTCTTATTTGGGTCTTTGAATGGAGTGATAAAAGCGTTTATAAAACTATTATATCCTAAGGATGTCGCATACCGGTTAGTCTTCTTTCCTATTCTTTCTGTCCCAGTAGATGGCCAGAGGTCGTGGAAGTGAAGCTCGTGGCAAAGGAAGATGCCGTGGAATGTGTCGAGGTCGTGGCTGTGGAGTTCAGCCTATCCCCATCAATCTGCAAGAGGAGTTGGATCAGCAGGCCAATCAAGAGAATGCAGCAGCCCAGGGTGGTCAAGCCAATGACCAAGGGCAAGTTAATCAAGCAGCTGGTAGCCAAGCAGGACCGATCAATGTCGCTGCTCAAGATCCGCAGTCGCAGCCTCAGCAGCAGCAGCAGCCGCCACCCCCGTCGTCGGCAGGGCCCATGCATGATGCAATGATTTTGCAAGCTTTGCATTTGATTGTGGATCGTCTGAACCAACCGCCGCCACAGCCGATGCCAATGCCAGGGTTGCCGCGGTCTAAGTTCAGAGAGTTCATGGGGACTCGGCCACCGGAGTTTTCTAGCCGTGGAGACCCAATAGAAGCCGAGGATTGGATCAAGAATATAGAGAATAAGCTCTACTTGGCTAATTATGATGATTATGAGAGCATGCAGTACACTGCTCATATGTTGAAGGGAAATGTTGCCCATTGGTGGGAGAGTTATTGCGCCATCAATCCGGACAATGTGAACAATGGATGGGTTGACTTTGTTGAGGTCTTCAAGAACCATCATGTTCCGATGAGCATCCAAAAGGAAAAGAAGCGCGAGTTCAAGGATGCGTGTAAATAATGATCCATTGATCAAGATATCATAAATTTATCGAGTTGTCTCGATATGCGCCAGATCTTGTGACTACTGAAAAGGCTAAGGTCTGGAGGTTCACTGAAGTGCTTGACGCTTGGTATGGTGTGCAGCTGAAGCCGCTTCGTTGCGAGACATTTGATGATGTGACTGAAAGGGCTCGAATCCTGGAGGGAGCCCAGCGCAAGCACAATGATGAGAAGAAGAGGAAGTTCACTTCTCAGCAGTCTAGCAGAAATTCAAGGCCCTGGATTCATCAAGCTCCAAGTTTCGGGCAGAATCAGAGTCAGCCGAGGCAGTTTTAGAGCTTGGGTTTCAAGCAGTCATTTACTCCTCAGCAAGGGGGTAATTTTCAGCAAGTTCACCAGCCGCTGCAAGCTGGAGGCCAAGTGCAGAATCAGGCCAAGACTCCGATTGCTGGTGTGACCTATTTCAAGTGCCATCAGTAGGGCCATCTATCGTATGACTGTCCGCTCAATAAGGGAGGCCAACCTCAGCAGAACCAAGGAGGGATGCCTGCTCATCAGCCGCAGCAAGGGCAGAATCGTGGGAGTGCATTCAAGACACCCCAAGGAAGTGGATGTGTGAACCACGTCACGGAAAAAGAAGTGCAGAATGTGCAAGACGTCGTTCTCGATACGTTCTTGGCAAACTCAATCCCTGTTTCTGTTTGATTCGGGAGCGTCGCATTCTTTTACTGCCAAAGAGGTTATTGTTGACATTGGTTGGAGGGTAGTACCTTTAGGCAGTCTTTGCTTATCGCCTGGTGGGGCAATGAATGCGAATGTGGGATGTCCGAATGTGGATTTGGACATTGAAGGATATAAGTTCTCCACTAAGTTGATTATGATCGATTCCAAAGGTATCCAAGTGATTTTGGGATTGGATTAGTTGAGCAAGTATAAGGGTAAGATTGATTGTGCTGATAGATCGGTAACCCTTACTACTTTAAGTGGAGTTGGAGAAGAGCGTCTGCCATTGTACTTTAAGTGGAGTTGGAGAAGAGCGTCTGCCATTGGAGGAGACTCCGTTAGTGAATGAGTTCATGGATGTTTTCCCTAAAGATTTGCCTGGAATTCCGCCAGATCGGGAAGTTGAGTTCAGCATTGATTTGTATCCGCACGAGCCTGTTTTCGCTCGTTAAATGCAGTATGAGTCCTAAGGAGCTTGCGGAGATGAAGACGCAGCTTGAAGATTTGAAAGCCAAGGGTTTTATCAGACTAAGTGTTTCTCCATGGGGATCGCCTGTGTTGTTCGTGGAGAAGAAGCGTGAGAAGACCCTAAGGATGTGTGTGGATTATCGGAAGCTTAATGAAGTGACCATCAAGAATAAGTATTCGTTACCTCGTGTGGATGATTTGTTCGATCAGCTGAAGGGAGCCAAGGTGTTTTCCAAGATCGATTTAAGGTCCGGTTATCATCAGATCAAGTTGAGATCAGAGGATATTCCAAAGACAGCTTTCACTACCCGATATGGATTATATGAATATACTGTGATGTCGTTTGGACTCACTAATGCTCCGGCACATTTTATGATGCTTATGAACAAGGTCCTGATGGAGTATCTGGACAAATTCGTTGTAGTGTTCATTGATGATATCCTTATTTATTCTAAGAATGAGGAGGAGCATGCCGAGCATTTAAGACTGGCGTTGGAGAGGTTGAGAGAGCATATGTTGTATGCCAAGTATTCGAAATGTGACTTCAGGGTCAAGGAGGTTGCATTTTTTTGGTCATGTTATCTCGGAAGATGGAGTGTCCGTTGATCCGTCTAAGGTCAGTGAGATTTTGGAATGGAAGGTGCCAAAGTCGGTTACCAAGGTCAGAGGTTTCTTGGAATAGATGGTTATTATTGTCGTTTTGTCGAGGGATTTTCTAAGATTTCTCGACCGCTCACCCAGTTGTTAAAGAAGGATGTCAAGTTCAAGTGGATAGCTCAGTGCCAGGACATCTTCAAGTTATTGAAGAAGAAGCTAACCTCGCCACCGGTATTGGTTTTGCCGGATATTCATAAAGACTTTGAGGTGTATTGTGATGCTTCGAAGTTGGAAATCGGATGTATGCTTATGCAAGAAGGGAGAGTTGTTGCATATGCTTCGCGACAACTACGGCCCCATGAGTTTAATTATGCTACTCATGATTTGGAGATTAGCTGCCGTGATGCATGCTTTTAAAGATATGGAGGCATTACTTAATTAGTAATCGCACCGAGATATATACGGATCATAAGACCCTGAAGTATATATTCACCCAGCCAGATCTGAATATGAGGCAGAAGAGATGGTTGGAGCAGTTAGCAGATTATGATGTGGGTATCCATTACCACAAAGATAAGGCGAATGTGGTTGTCGATGCTCTAAGTCGGAAGCCAAGAAGAGAGCATATTCAAGAAGAAGCAGAGAAGTTGAATCTGATGATTGTTCCGCATGGTTATGTGCATAGTCATCTGTATATGATGGAAATGCAGCCAGATCTCCAAGATCAGATCAAGAAGGCTCAAGATGTTGATGATGGGATACTCGACATTATTGTTGGGATAATCCTAGAGAAGACGTTAGGATTTGTGATGGATAAGGTATTGTTTAGTTCGATAAAAGGATTGTCGTGCCTGATCAAAAGGATCTTCGAGAGTTGATTTTGAAAGAAGCCCATGAGTCAGCTTATTCTATTCACCCCGGGAGTGCCAAGATGTATCTGGATCTGAAAGAGAGATACTGTTGGTCGGGAATAAAGAAGGATGTGGCAGAGTGCGTTGCCTTGTGTGATATCTGCCAGAGAGTCAAAGCAGAGCATCAGAGACCGGCAGGTTTGCTTCAGCCTTTAAGAGTGCCTGAATGGAAGTGGGAAGAAGTCGGTATGGATTTCATTGTGGGTCTGCCGAGAACCCAAAGAGGTTTTGATTCGATATGGGTGATCATTGACCGATTGACCAAAGTTGCTCATTTCATTCCTGTGAGGACAAGGTAGATAGCGCTAAGTTGGCAGAGATCTATAAGTCAAAGATTGTGTGTCTGCATGGAGTTCCTAAGAGGATCGCGTCGGATCGAGGAAGACAATTCACGTCAAAGTTTTGGGATAAGATTCATTCTCTGCTGGGCACGCATCTTGCTTTCAGTAGTACCTATTATCCTCAGACCGACGAACAGACTGAAAGGACGAATCAAATTCTGGAGGATATGTTGAGAGCAGTGGCTTTGTCATATTTGAAGAGTTGGGATAATGCATTGCCATATGCAGAGTTCTCCTACAATAATAGTTATCAGTCCAGTATTCAGATAGCGCCTTTTGAAGCTCTGTATAGAAGGAAGTGTCGTACGCCATTGTATTGTTATGAGACTGGAGAGCGAAAGCTATTCGGCCCAGATGCTTTGAAGGAGGCTGAGGATCAAGTCAAAAAGATCCAGCAAAGGATGAAGACCGCCCAGTCAAGGCAGAAGAGTTATGCCGATAAGCGAAGGAGAGAGTTGCAGTTGAGGTTGGAGATCATGTTTATCTAAAGGTTTCGCCTATGAAAGGTCTTCGTCGATTCCATGTCTCTGGGAAGTTGTCTCTGAGAAATATTGGTCCGTTTCCAATAATGGGAAGGAGAGGAGAAGTTGCTTATCAGCTAGAGTAGCTAGAGCAATTGTCTGGAGGGCATAATGTGTTCCATGTGTCTCAGCTCTGGAAGTATCTGAGAGTGCCAGAGGAGCAGATGCCAGTCGAAGCCATGGATTTGCAAGAAGATCTGTCCTATAAAGAGAGGCCGGTCAAGATTTAGGATGTGTCAGAAAGGTGCACCCGGAGTCGGTCTATCAAGTTTTGCAAAGTGCAGTGGTCCAACCATTCAGAGGCAGAGGCGACTTGGGAAAAAGAGGAAGATTTGCAGGCTGAGTTTCCAGAGTTGTTCGAGCAGGATTTCTCTGAATCTTGGGGTCGAGATTCTCCGTAAGGGGGGGAGGTTTGTGACATCCTCTATTTTGTCGTATGTCACTTGTATTTTCGAAAACCCAAAAGTAAATTAAAAGGGAATTGTTATATACGAAACCCTGTTTTAATTACTTTAAACAAAGGTTTAAGCCAAAACCCTAGAAGATCTTTTTGAAAAATTCTGAAAAAATTCCCAAAAATCCTAAATGCCATGAATTAGCCACCCTCCAATTTTCATGACCAAAGCCCAAGGCGAGCCTTTGTTTCAAGAAGGCGACGCGGTCACGGAGTTCGTCTTACCAATGAATTGACGAGCGAACGTGCTAGACCCAAGCCCAAACTTGGTGGAGACATATTTGAGGCCTAAACCTGCCTAGATCCAGAAGCCCAAGTCCAAATTCGTTTATTTGCAAAAATACCAAAATTAGGGAGTCCTAAACCTACTTGGTGTAGAATTAGAGCCCAATTCAACTTCTACCTATTGGAGGCCCAGCCATGGTCGACCATAGCACTATGTAAACACCCCAATACCCCTGTCCCAACACCCCATCACGAAATCCCTCAAGTCCCAAACCCTAGCCGTCAAAATCCTTCCCACCGAAACCCTTTTCTATAGATCTCTCTCTGTGCCTTGATCAAACTCAAGATTAGATGGTGCCATGTTGAAGATCTCGTCGAGACGATCCAGATGGGTACCCGGATCATCGAAATCGGTGGAGAAACGAGCCCAGAAAAGCTCGCCGGAGTTTCAGCCCGCGCCGCCATCGTCCTCGCCGCCAGCGACCTCGACGACCGCGCCGCCGCCGGATCCGCGCCATACCAGCCAGCGCCCGCCACTGCCCGGCCGCGGCCGCCTCGGCCGCGCCACGCGCGCGCGCCGTGTCGCTCGCCACCGCCACGCCGCCACGCCGTTGGTCGTCGCCGTTGCCCGATCGCAGGCCGCCACGCTGTCGCGCCGCCGTCGTCTCCCGCCTGCGCGCCGTGTCGCCAAGAATATGCCGTCGCCGTCGCCACAAGACCAGCCATAAACCGCCGCGTGTCCCGCCGCTTTGCAGCCCGCATTGAGCCGGCCGGTTTGGATCGGTTCGATCGGTTCACTGGTTTTTCACGGTTTAATCTTTTCAACTTTTCTCGATTTATCCTAAACTTCCGAAATTGTTCCGGAGCATCCGAACTCAAATTAGGTGATTCCAGAGCCATTATTTTCCATAAATCCTCTAGAATTTTATATATTTTATTGAGCTATATGTTCTGTTGATTGTTTTTCTGTTTCTTGCATATATGCATATACGTGTAGATCGTCTCAGTATTCTCGTTGTTCGGGAGGTTTCGAGAGCCGATCGGAGGAGGATTCCAAGACCCGAGTACTACCAAGGCAAGATAGTTGCATCTTGCTCTCCCAATTTACAAAACTCACCCGCTTATTGTTTCTATTTATTTTCTCATGCATAAATTGATGGGAAGGGTAGAAACCTAATATTCACACTGCGCCATTGACCCTGTGAATTAGCCCTTTATTGCTGCCTTATTTGTTATTCCTAGCCTATCCTTGTGCATAGTGCTAGTGCTCGTGGGTTGGTAGTTGATTTAGGTTCATCATTTAATTATTCTTGTGACTTGGTATGATTGGAGATCTTTGAGTTACTTTAACCTAATCAACTAAAACCTACGTGGCGTGTGTTGACTAAAGGTGGCATAGTCGGGTGGTTTTGTGGACTGTGGATTGTTGGAGGTAGTCACCTTGGTCTAAGGACTTTGGACGTGTGCCAATCCAGCTAAACCGAACAAGCGCAACCATAAGTGCTAGCATTAACATGTTGCGCAGCATGTGCTAGTCCTGGCTTAGTAGTTAGGGAAGACTGTTAACACACTTTACTTTGAAAAGATCGGGTGCGGTTCGTTGGCTCAAGGGGGCCCGAAAGAATCCTTAGAGGGGTATCGGTGTTAACAGAGGGAACTAATGAATCGCCTTGTAATGTTACTTGGTCTGGGCTCCTAAGGAAGTGCTAAGATGCAAAAGTTTCACTCGGCTTATGGGTAAAGTGTGCTACACTCTGCAGAGTTAAAACTATCATGATAGTCGTTCCCACGGTTATGGGAGGGGAGGTAGGCCGTACATGGTAGTCTCATGTGTTTAATAATAACTTGATGGGTTGGTTTTGGTTTTGAGTATTCGAGGCTTGTGCAATCTTGCAGAGGGGCTTTCGAAGCCGAGCTCTGTTTGTTACCTTGGGGAGTTGGTTATCTTCATAATTGTTCAACAAATGCTTTTACAACAATTTAATTAATCTTGACTAGAATAGGTACTTATGCAAATTAACCATCCTGTTCTTGTTATTATCCTTGCATCATTTATAAGGACTCTTGCTGGGTAGCCGTGTACTCACTATACAAAAACCACAGATAAATTTGTATTCAGGAGAAGGATTAGGTCCGGTCTATCTTCAGGATCAGGAGGATCTTGTCCCGGATTTTGATGAGGATTAGCTGGCGCTCAAGGGTCGGATTGGAGCATCATTATACTTTTTCCGCTGCATATTTGAATTTCCGCACTCTGGTATATTATGGACAAGATATGTCATCCTTAATCAAACAAGTGTAATAAGTAGTTGTGTAACAATTACTTTTGCATAATATATAATTTCTCTTAGTTATTCATGACTGTGTGATGATGTTCAACAAACTGTCGCTCACAAGTTGCTAGCATTGATCTATGGGACTAGCAATGGATTGTGAGTGGATCCCGGTGAAGCCGGGGTTGTGACAGCCAACACCACCACGACACAAGCCACGAACGATGCCCTTGCTGCATGGTTCCAGCATATTGGTTTTGACCCTCCAGCTCAATAGGTGTGTCCTGCTCTCCGTCGCTGCCTGCTATTGCTGTCATGCTTAATGTCTTGCCCTGCCTTGCTAGTACCCAACCAGATGCGTACCCAGTTGATTTTGCCTTCACTGCTTTGTCCTGCCAAACGTCTCATTTTTGTTTTGCCCCACATGTGAATAAATTGATTTAGCTTTGTTCTTAGTTAATAGTATGCCTCATAAAAAAATCAAATCATTAAAAAATCAAAAAAAAATAAAAACTTGCAAAATCTAAAAATACCAAAAATATTTCCCTTTGAATAAAATGTGTAAATGTTGATTTTACCTATAAAGGATATGATGAACATTGCTCTATTATTGTGAAATAAATGTTGAGTCTACAATTTAGTACTCTCATTTAAGTTTGACAATTATTGGTATGAGTAGTCATCCTGCTTAATCTTGCTCATCGAGTGTTGACATTATTAAACCAATTCTAAGTTGTTGAGGGATATGATATAACAGAGATAAGGATCTAGTTACTTATGCCCCTACTAAGGCATAGTCTCAGAATTTATTTTGAAAAGAGAAAATTATTTTGAGTTCCTCATTAGACTTTTTCATCCTACCAAAGCCAAAAATGCTAAATAAATTCAAAGCCTTCATTCAGCCACTTTGGTTGTGTTGAGTTTTGTCAAAAGTAAATCCTTAGGAATTAGTGCTCTTCAAAGCTGGTCATTTCCTTTCGCGTACCTTTTGATTGCTAGCCTCTCATATCTGGTAATGCTGAATTCCACATTGGGATACTGGCATACATCTCGCCAGATATTCCTTCCTACATAAATAAGACAAGTTCTTCTCGTGAGTCCACCATATACCTACCTATTTAGTCTACCAAAAAGATTTCCAAAATAATAAAAGAGTCATTCCTCAAAATTATAGAAAATTGTGGCAAAGAAAAAAAATGAAAGAAAAGAAAAGAGGAAGAGAGAGCCATCATCTCCTTCTATCTTTATTTGAAAAAAAATTGCCTCTCAAAACTCTAGATTGAGGAATGATCTCGAATTAAATAAAGAAGTCAAGTAGACCTTTCCATAAACACAAGATCCGATGGAGCGGACTCATTAGTACCCCTCATCACTTGCACTTGTGTTTCTTCATTCCTTTGGCGTGAGTTCATTCTCTCCCTCATCCTTGGACGTTATTAGTCTAATAACCAGAATGCGAAGTGGTACAAAATTTCCTAGGATCTATTTTTGACTTTACAAAATTATACACCCTAAGTAGGTCGCATTTCCATACCTATGAGCTCCACATAAACTTTACAATACGAGGAAAGAAGGCCATCAACAAAAAGGCGCGTGTGAGGATTAAATACCACCGAGAGATCTGAGAGTAATAATGAGGAACTAACATTTTGAAAAGAAAAACCCCGAGACATAGCTTGAAAAGGGATGAGTTGACAAAGTTCTATCAAAGTTATTCTATCTTTCAACCGCTAAAAGAAAAGGGGAGATTTTGAAAACCTCGTGAGTTTGATAAAAGTTGGGTACACTTGTTCGAGTTTTTGTCAGCAAATAATGTGGTACAACCTTGTGTGCTTAGTATTTATTGAATCATAATATTGATGCAATCTTGATCCACCGAGTTCTCATTTGAGCTCTTTGCTAGAGGACGAGCAAAAGTTCAAGTTGGGGGTTGTGTTGATGTCAAATAAACACCAATTTTATACGTCAACACATTCCGGAATTTCGGCATTTCAGAGGAAAATCAAGGTTTATACTAACATTTTATTTATTCTAATAGAGTTCCACAAGTTTTGGTGAGTTTTGGGTCTACATGTACAAAATGGGAAAAACCGTAGCCGAACCGAGTAAAAAGCCAGGTCGGCCGACCCACCCTAGGCCGGCTGACCTGGCCACATCACCGATCCGGCTCCAGCTTCTCTCAAGTGGCTTAAAAGCACAAATTGAAGACATTCACACCCTCCATTGCAGTCGGTTTGATCAAATGGACACGGTTGCTTCACAAATGAGCATATGATTTCCTTGGATTCCTTTCTTGCGGATGTCAACTTGATCCACCGGCTTAAGGGGTTAATCTCCACCATCAATGAAGCATCCTAGAAGAAATCCACGGCTAGGAGGTGACAAAGGTGGGTTGGCCGACCCACCTAGGCCGGCCGACCCCCCCTTGATGCTCTCCGGAATCCCCTTTGGAGGGTAGCAAGATGACAAGTGTCCCATGCTGTGGCACCCTCTCATTTGCTCCGAAACACTATAAAAGACCTACACATCACTTTCAAGAGAGAACACAACACATTCAACACTTCTCATTTCACTTATTAGAGTGGCTCTTAGTCTAGTAGTAGTTGGGAGTTAGAGTCAAGTCGGGCAGAAGCTCAGAGTTCCGGAGGTATCTTCGGGAATTCGAGTAATAGCTCTTGTACCCTTTCATAATTGTTTTAATTAGTGAGATCACTTCATTCATTGCTTATGTGTTTAACTTTATTTGAGCTGAGTATATCTATATAAATGAGTTGTGTAGATTTGCCTTACCGGTAGCTTGTATTAAATGCCAAATCAATTTAGGTTCTCACCATATCTTGTAGAAGAGCTGCATTGAACCTAAATCAACTTCTTTTTGGTACTGAGGAAGATTGATTAGAAATAGTAGCAGACGTGGTGTCTGAGACTAGGACTAACTCGGTTTACACCCGGGCCCACGTATATGTGGTAGGTGGTAGGTAATGACAGCCCTATCCATCCGTAGATACTAAGTATCTTGTGCGTAACCCACAACGTCCGGCTTTAGATCAGTAGAGCCCTATCGGAATGATCATAACCATTCGGGATTCCAATTCAGGATAAAGCGGGTGGTAGTGAATGTCCGAGCTCCGACGATGAATACCAAGTGAACTACTATTTGATTACCCAAGCTCACTCAATAAATTGAATCACACGATTTTGAGAACTTATTTAACTTGTCTTGTTGTCCTCCCAACTGACTATCTAGCTAGAGTAGCTTTCTCTTTATTTGAGTGTGAATATTTATCGTGTGTGTGTGTGTCACCGGTCCTTTTTATTTATCCTAACCCCGTTACCTAGACTGGCTGGTATTTTAAATAATTAAGATATAAAGGATTGTATCTTTAAACCCTTGTTCCCTGTGGATTCGATAACTCTAGGAATACTCCTGGTGAGAATTACAAGCGATATCCGTCCGCTTGCGGATTAATTTCTTTGAGCGTAACTATCGCCAACAAGAGATCTCCCCATGGTTGTAAGGTTGAACAAAAATCAGAAATAAAGACTAGAAAAATTCGCCAAATATCTTTCTCTAGTTTTGTGTCTGGTTTTTATTTATCATCAATTATTTTTGTGAGAGAGATTGTTAAAAAAAAAGAAAAGTGGGAAGAGGATGGCCGGCTAGGGTTCCTAACTAGCCGCCGGCCATTGCCATGGAAATAGAGGAGGGAGACCATGGGAGTGCAGGGAGTGAGAGGTGACGGGCGGTTAGGGTTCCACCTCCCAGCCGCCACCCCTCCCCTTGGCAGTCGCCGGCCTTGGAGATCCAGAGAGCAGATCGAGAGAGAGAGGTCTAGGGAGAGAGGAAGGGGGCGGCCAAGGGGGCGTCAGCCTAGAGAATCCTAGAGCGAGGGAGACAGGGATAGGCCGGCCATGGTGGCGGAGCCAGGGTGATGCGACGGCAGTGCTCCAGCCCGGTGCTTGGCACGACAAGGGGAGTCAACGCGGTGCCGGCGCCGTGCATGCCGTGTGAAGGCGGCATGGGATCCGACGGTGGTGCACCGGCTTTGGAAGCAGGCTCGCCGGCCAGGCGACGGCGCGACGGCCTACCAACCACGGCCCAGCGGCGGCCAGCTGCGGGCGCAACGGCATGGCGACCTATGGCGTCATTCATAGCCAAGGGGCAGCATGGCGACAGGCCTTGGGAGGAACGCCGTCGGCCGGAGTGGTTGCTCGTGGCGGCGGCTGCAAGCTCCCGGTTGCGGTGGTGGCACGGTGTCCGGTTGGCCTTGGAGGGGAACGACCTGTAGCGCCCCGTCGGCGCGTCGATTCGGCTTGTGCTCCTACACGGCAGGGCGGCCCCTGTGTGGTTCCTCGGTGTTCGGAGGAGGGCTGGCCGTGCTGGCGCACGCAGCGGTCCCGTGGTCAAGGGCAACGGCAGCCTGCTGGCCATGTGCAGAAGGCGGTGTGCTCCGGCATAGTGGCTGCCATGGACGCGAGCCGTGCTCGGCAAGGCTCAGCCTTGGGAAGGGCAAAAATGTGCTTTGGGATGGGTAACAATGTGTTGTGATTTGGGGATGACGTCGATGACTGTGATGGCCCCTACCGTATGAGCATCGATACTTACCCTAGAGCAGCAGCGCATGGTGAGGGCATGGTGGCATCGGAGGCCAACAACATTGACAGCAGGACGGTGGCCAGAAGAGCGTGCCTGGCGGTGTGCTCCAACAGGACGGTGGCCTGGGCAATTATGTGGGTGCAATGACAAGTATGGCAGTGTCCTGGTGAAGGTTGGCATGAGCATGGCCATGGAGCAGCAGCTGGTGCGTGGCCAAGACACCGGGGTACGATCAAGAGTGGCTAGGTGTTTCTAATGGTTTGGTCATGATAGCCACAGAAAAGGTTGTTCACCACATGTTTGATAGAATGTCCAAGCAAGATTATGTAGGTGCATGTCAAGTGGTCGATGGATGGTCAAGGTTGATCATCGAGGGTGATTTGGTTGGAAAAAATGTTGGGCTCCTATTCACCGTCCCTTTAATCGCCGATCCGGGTTTTCAATTAAAGAAGTTGTCTGTTAGACATCTCTAGATGACATAAAGCTTCCACACCTGCCACTATATGCTTTTGGTACGGCTGGTGGGCGATCTTGAACTGGCACGACTTGTCCTTGCTCAGGTCGTTGCTGGGAATGCTGGCCTTGCGCCACCCGCGGCCCTCCTGGCTCGCCGGCGCGTAGCACAGGCGCACCTTCACCTCCGTGTACGCCGCCGCGTCCGCACCGGCCGCCGCCGCCGCCGTCGCGTTCAGGGACCATGTCACGGTGATCGTGTCCTCACCAGCGTGAAGGACTGGTTGATTCGTTTGAAGATGCATTTTTTTTCCGGCGTCAAAGCACGCGAGAGTAAAACACGCTAGTCTAGCCATGTCAGATTCACATGGTTGCATGAATTACTTTTCAGTCCAGGAATGTAAACTGTTTGAAACTGGTAAATTAAAGACGTGCACTTTTCTCCTTATATTTTTCTCACGACATGAATGCGATTTCAAACCCAGCACTGTTCTAAGTCAATAACAATAAGTAGGAAGGAAGCTTGCTAGCCGAAAACTCTGCCCAAGTCAACAACAACAGCCAGCTAGCCTAGCTAACCATGTTGGGGACGTGTCCTGTTCCCAGAACAAGCGCAGCCGGCTGAAATTGATGGCTGACATGAGACGATAGCATGCGAGTTGAGTTGTGACCCATGTCTCCGTGAGGTGTCTGGTGCTCTGATTTTTTATATGCTGTGTGGATATCATCCGTTGATCGGTTGACGTGACAATGGCGGCTATGGTGTCTGGTGCTCTGTTTTTCTAGTGGGTATCATCCGTTGATCGGTTGATGTGACCATGGCGGCTAAGGATTCGCCGCTTTGGCTGCTTCTCCTAGCTAGTGCGAGCTGCCCGCCGGGTTCGATCATTGCGAACTGACCCAGGCGGCTTGCTGAGTTGCCGTTAGGATGGAATGAAAATCGGTGCATCAGATATGCTTGTTATGGCTAAATACATATGTGTATTTTCTCTTGAATTGGATATATGTATTTTCTCTTGGAGATCCTCCCATTCGGAGGTTTATACTTTCTGTAACACTATTAATGAGTTAAACCGTTAAGATTGTGCATAAAGACACTTATACTTTTTTCAATACAATAAAAATATGGTACATTTTAAAAAGATAGAAAATCATAAAGTTATGAAAAAAACCTATGGGTTTAGAAAATAATGTGTACTCGGATGTGCTAATGAAATAAAAAATTGGATGTGAAATTTTTATATTAAAATTAATGATACATGTAATCACAAAATTGAATTTTATATTAATTTACGGATCTGTGGATTTGTAGATTGGTAGTCGCCTCGTCAACAGTTCACCTGCCCAGGTGATCGCGTCGCTGTTGCCCCCACACTACCTCTCCCCCGTCTCCTTCTCCAAATTCGACTTGCCTTGGTGGGAGTGGACGCGGGGTCCTGATCTTCTGGTGAGCGACAAAGGTAAGTTTGGTAGATGCTAGGTGACCTAAACGATCCGACTGTCAGCCACGAAGGTGACTAGGAATCTTGATGATCGCTAAACCACCACGACGAGTGTTGTCGGTTGAACCAAAGTCGTGACCGACCTGTCCACGAAGAATGAATTCTTGCAAGCAACCGGAGAACGAGTAAGAACTCAAGATAGGCAATCTCAAATTGCGAATATAGATGAATAGTAAGTGTTTCCGTATTCTTAATCATGTTGGTCTAGCCGACACAAGAAGAATGAGAAGAAGTCTTCACACGTACGTGGCAACTTAACTAAACAAAACCCAAGGAAAACTAACGACCGCGGTCATATGTAGGACGATGACCAAAGGAGGGGTGCATCCCACACGAGTCGCCACGCACATGCAACCCTAGGAGCACTTGGGCCATGGGCCCAAAAATACGACGACGTAGTACAAGATAGATTATGTTTGTGGTCGTATTCCAATAATTTCCATTTTTGTAGATGGAATTTAGAGGTGAGGTCGGATCCACTAGAAAGCTTATCTCATAAACTTTTTGTAGAGTGGTCATTTGATTCATTTGGACGCCGTATGTGACTAGGCGGTCCGCTCGAATGTGGACTGCTCATGGATGCACGAGGTTGACTCAATGGCGACTTGGACTTTCTCTCAGCTCGAGCCCCTTGGTCAGAGATTTCTTGAAACTTCGATGTGGCTCGTTGATCGTCCGTTGATTAAGGCTTGAACAACATAGCATGAGGACTCTTGCTGTCTTGACGCTTTCATATTCCATCAGCCCACGTAGCGGAAGCTAGCTTATCAGTGATGTCCTCATCATGCCTCCGCCACCCACGCTACTTCCCTTTCGTCTTGTTGGCTACCGTGCAACACTGCCTCAGGGCGGAGCTGCGCCACTAGCTGATTTGGGTTAAGGCTGGCATTATGGTGGGTTCACACATGTATCCAAGCTTAGAGGGAAGTCGGGAGGCGATGGTCAGACGATGAGAGGGGTTAGTGGTGGGAGCGGCAAAGCGACGGTGGTAGTGCTTGAGCCTTGGAAATGGAAGAAGTCGGTCGGGCGGCAGTGGCGGGCGAATCGACATCGGCAACAACGGGTTAGGATTGGTAGGGCAACATGAAAGTGGGGAAGAGGTTGTGCCCTCGCCACCAGTCGTAGGAGGTGGCCAGTAGCGGCAGCGGTGGAGGTGCATGGAACAAGGGGAGGAGGAAGAGCGGTGCAGCAAAAATCACCTGGGTCGCATTGCAGCGACTCAGTATACTGTCGGGGAGTCGCGCCCTTATAATTGTGTACTAACTTGATCGATGCCTGACCCCACGGTTTGTGTGGTAGGTAGCAGGTGGTGACGGTGCCTATCTATCCTTCGAAATCCACCACATTTGGGTTGGCTCCGTAGATCACAATGGGGATGGCCATAATCATCCAGGATTCTTAAGTGATAGCGGGTGGTGGTGGGTCCGCCAGCTCCGAAGTGGGAAGAGTTGAACGAGTGATTCTATCCCTAGTAAAGTGGCACTGGTTTATGCTGGATCATAGTAATAAAGATTACTTTACCCTTGGAACCTAATCTCATCTCATTGTCCTCGCAACTTACTAAACCGCTTTTGGCAGGCGCGGACAGGCCGCCTCCCGGCGAGGCCACGTCGACGCCTTGCTCCCCGGGTAGGCCACGTCGGCCGGAAAGGCGGCAGCCGTTCGATCGTCTCCCGAAATCAAATCCGGCCGTCCATGTATGACTTATATATAAAATAATTTCTTTTCCGAGATCCTCAACACGGCGGGTGAATTGGCCAGTTGGCTAGCAGCGCTACCGCTCGCTCAGCAGACCAGCGTTCGAATCCCGCCTCACCCGTGGTTTCTCCGATTTTTCCCCGTACGCGTAGCTCTCGCACGCGCCTTTCCCAGCCTGTACGTGTGCTCTCTCTACCTGCGCTCTCTCTCTACATCTCCACAGCGTTTTTTTCCCTTTTCTATTTCCAGCTAGATCTCTTTTCCCCTTTTCTATTTTCATTTCAACACGTCATAGGAAAAAGAAAAGAAAATCAAAGGCATCAAAAATGGAACCATGAAAAAAAAACATGCACACGAAGTTATTTTCACCGTTGACTTTTGGATATTCTATTTGAACATTTGTCTTATCTTATTCAAAAAAATATGTAAATATTATTTATTTTGTTGTGATTTGTTTTATCATTAAACATATTTTAAGCACGGCTTATATTTTTGCATGTTTGCACTAATTTTTTTTGAACAAGACGAATGGTCAAAATGCGCCTCCAAAAGTTAAAAGTGAACTACAATTTGGAACGGAGGGATTACTCGCACGGACTGTCTGCCAAAGTTCATTACGACATGATGTTCACTGGACCCTACGTCCTCGTCCACTTTTCAAGCACTCGGCATCATGAGATTATCAAGTTCGTCCAGCGGACAGCAAAACAAGCTAAGATGGAGCACGCCCAGGCTCGCCAAGTAAGCTCGTCGGCCAATTGACTCCACAATCAACAACAATAAATACAGCTTTCTTTACTTCCTCCATTGAAAAATATAAAGTGTATTAGTTTTTTAAACGGTCTTCAAAAATATACTTTGGCTATTATTTTATATCATAAAATATTAGCAACAACAACGAAATTAACATCATGTGAAAATAGTTTCAATATAAATGTAATAATATCACATACATAGCACTAAACATTATATTGTTAATTCAATTATTATTCAAAATTTTTGGATATGGACTTTGCTTAAATAGTGTTGAAAATAAGGACGTCCTATATTTTTCGACGGAAGCAGTACTAGAAATTCGTGTCACTTCCACTAGTGCCGATACAGTGTTTGAGTCACTAGCTACTACAAAATGTACAATGAGGACCTAGCTTCTGCCTCAAATCTGTATGTACATATATATATATACACTCTGAGTTAATTGAATAAATAATCGATCTTCTTGAGACCAATCGACCTCCATTGGTGCCTCCCGCTGCCACCGTTGAGGACTCGAACTCTTGCCGATGTTCATGCAACTTAAAAGTGTTAGATCTTACAGTTCATGATCTAAAAATGATCTATTAATGAATATTAGTCTTAGTCTAAACATGATCACTGTTCTTATACGGAATAGATGAACTGACCGGAATTTGTTGATGTGTAGTTGATCTGTCGGAGACGAGTAGAAGGATCGACGTCCTTCCGTACGCCACCTACATTAGGCGAACACTACCCATCGGGTCTCTTCCAGTGCAATTAGGATCGGTGTGAATAATCACTACACCACAACACTGCTTTGGTGGCTTTCTTTCTGCCATCAAAAATGGCCTTTTCCGGCGGACATTCCGCCGGTAAGGACTTTTCCCGGCAGACCTTCAGCCAAAACTGTCTGCCAGGGACCTAGCCATCCGCAATTCTTTTTCCCGACAGACATATTTTCCCTGGCAGACCGTTTGCCCTTGATAGTCATTTTTCCTGGCAGACAAATTATTGCCGGCAGACATTGAATTGCTGGTAGACATTAAATTGCCGGCAGACAGTCTGTGCGGATTCCTATTTTTACCGGCAGACATTCTGCCATCATAGTTATCATAGAACAAAAAAAAATATAATTTACAACAATAATGATACTCTCATAATACACCCAAACATGAGTCTTTGTACATATTTTGGTACAGATTAAGATTTAATACAAGCAGAAAGAAAAAGAATGTTAGTATTACATCAAGCAGAAAATGATTTATAATAATTAGCTTTACACTAATCGGTGTCACTATTAGGTAACTGCCTGATGGTCGACAATTAGCTATAAAAAATGGCCCTCGTGACTGCATGAGGCAAATATGCATGCAACGAAGTGGCGCTAACTTAACTGATTCCACAATTGGACCCCTCATGGATGCATTGGCGTACAGGTCAAATCTGTACACTAGCAAAGAATACACACATAAAGATAAGAAAGTATCAACAGTAGCACATGCAATAGAAATTATGGTGTAAAAACAAAGAGTAATAAGTCTACCCAGAATATCACAGTCTCAGTATACTACGGTGGAGCCGGCAAAGAACAGATAGAAGGTCAATTGGTACTATAAGAACCCATAATGTGTGCTCTTCATCTGAACATGTCGTTCTAAGACTAAAATGGCAAGAAACACCGGTTTATTAAGATATTTTAGGTCTATCAAATGTTGCAATTTGATCAAAACATGTGGCATTACATATGTGAGTCTAAGCTACTTACCTGAAATGCTCTTAATATCTGCCACTTGACATTGCAAAGGACTAAGATCACTTGATAACTTCTTCATTACACCTATAACAAAATCAAAAGCAGTGTAGAGTGAGAATCTCTACAGATAGACAAGTCATACATCATGGACTAAGAGTACACGTAAAATAATAAATATGGTACCTCCCTTGAACCAAACACCTTCTGAATTAGTTCTCTCTTGGCCTGTTCAGCTATTCTAATAGTAATCGCTTTACCAGTTAACTAGTCTTTGCCAATTAATGACAATATCACCATTTCATACATATGATCTAATAAAAACAGGATACTATCATACAAATCAGCATGGTACAAGACCAAATAACAGATTATAGGGTCTAAATCATGGGTTGTTTATAGATAATTAGAGCATGGACTAGATTTGAGTAAATCAGAATGGTAAAAGACCAAAAATCAGACTATAGGGTCTTAATCATGGGTTGTTTACAGATAATTAGAGCATGGACTATTACCTCACTGACAAACTGGGTGTTAGAAATCATTGCTAACCTGTTTTTTAGGACTAAAAAAAGGATGATATAGGTTTCTCTCCGAAGTTCCACCAGCCAAGAAAACATTAGCAACTGCTAGTTGTTCCTGTCAACGCAAACTGATGTAACAATCCCATAATATATTATCATCTACTCTTATTAGTAGTTTAAAAGGATGCAGCCATGAAGGATGAAAATTAAGAACAAACTTAAGGTACCATTTCTCAATCTTAAAACTTACGCAGTATACAGTACCTATATAGTTTCAAGAAACATAGTTCATGCATACTTAAATCTTTACTAGTTAAATCAGCAAGAGAGATACATCATAGCTAATCAGTTAGATTTAACAGGCATCCATTTTGAGAATTGAGGTCTTAAAAGGTACCACACTACACCAAAACATAGTTTCGAGGGCTCTATCAGTTGGTGAACCCACTACATTCCAGCATAAGGTGGGGCAGATCTTACAAGACCATTGTACTGACACCAAAACAATATCTCATCAATCTGCAAAAATTAATTGCTGCTAGGAACAAAAAGTCCTATTTAATATTTTTTTTTCCAAATGATACCTGTGTGTATATTTCAGAAAGTACAAACAAATTGTATGCAACATACCTGTAATTTAGTTATGTGATTTATGAAACATGCTATCTCTAACCAAAGCCCTTTGTTTGGTCACCTGGAAGATAACCATTAGCCTAATAGCAAGATTTTGTAAGTGCTTCAATCTTAAAAATGGAAGAAGGTGGTACGTGAACTACTAAATGTAGACTGAGCATTTAAACATGAAGAGTTTATAGGAGTTACCATAATAAAGGTTGCCATCTTATGATTACCAATCTGAAACTAACTCAAGTGATCCAAGGATAGAAATCTAGTTAGAAACAAATTTCTGAAGTGCAGCTAACGGGGAGATGGCGGCTCGGGACAGAGGGGACAGAGAGGTGGCGGGTCGGTACGGAGAGGACGACAGACGGCGACTCGAGCTGGAGGGGATGGCGAGGATGCGCCGTGGGCCGGAGGAGACGGCGAGGCAACAGCGCGGACCGGAGAGGACGGCGACGCGGCGGCGCGGGCCAGAGGAAATGGCGGGAGAGGAGGTGGTGCTGGGGGAAACGGCGAGGCGACGCCGGCGGCGTGGGGGGGAAGGAGTGGCGGCAGCGTGGAGGGAGAGGAGGAAGAAGAAGGCTAGGGTTGGGAAAAATGAATTTGGCAAAGATATGAGCGCTTCGCTTTCCCCCCGCCCAATTTTGGATCCAGGACCGCGCTAAAGCCTTTTTCCCGGCAGATGGCCAGCTAGGGATTCCTTGTTTTCCCGACAGACCGTTTACCGGTGATTAATTTTTTTCCCTGGCAGACAATCACCCGATGAATCTTGCATTTCCTGTCAGACCATATGTCGGTGATATTTATTATTATTACCGGCAGAATGTCTGTCGTTAATATAGATTTCTATCGGCAGACTTCTGCCCTTAATTATGTGTTAGTGGGGTGAGTGAACTAGGAGAGAGATCGTCACCTCCTCCCCCGGGGCAGCCATCCCTTTATATAGCGATGGAGAGACTCGGGGGCAGGTCCAAACGGGAAGGAAAGGCCTCCGATCATGGCATGAAATTAAGTGCAATTAACTGTGTTAATTATGGAAATTAAATGTATTGATTAGGATACGAATTGGAATCCCACATGGTGTTGATTAGGTAGAGTTTTATTATGGGACGTGGCAGTTTAGTAAGATGTTTAATGCATTGTCTCCTTGACCATGCCTAAGATCAACCAATAGAAAGAAGATACTACTACGCTGTAACATATATAATATGAACGCTCTTCCTTTGTTTGATTGTGTTGGAACATTGGAAATTGTACAACAGACAAATTTCAAGCCTCAGCCAACCCAAGGAGAGCTCAAGCTTGAAGGCCCAAGGAGAGTGTATGAGAGATTTTCTTGGATGAACGAGGACTCTTGGCGCCTGCCCAACTGCCCTAAAAAAACGAAGCCGCCCTCAATGGGGCCTTCTATTCATGTATGTATTCCCTCTATTGTGTGTTCTTTTCTGCTGAATGAAATGGAATGCTAAATAGCTAAATAATTTATGATAATTATTTGAGGGTACAAACGAATGAATTAACTATTATAAAGTTGAGAATGGATTTTAAACATTATTCTAAAAAATTCATATATTAAGCGTTTTTATAAAAATCGTAACGTTTAGAAGCCCGTTGAATGGAATGGTTCCATTCCTAAGAAAAGAACACACGTTTGTCACCTTGACCATCAATGCTTCAATTTTGACAATAAAATAACTTTTAAACAATTAATTTATGATTAATTGAAATTGTATGGTTGTACTTATGGCAAAACACATATTGTTAATACATACATTTAAGTATATATAATGTCAGTACCCCCTTAGTTTTCACTCGGCTTATCAGAGATACAACTTGAATATGATATGCACTAATTGAATACTAACATACAGGCCAACCCGAGATGAGCCGAATATGTTAACACTCAATCCGACTGCACAACACAAGCAATCTATATTAAAACGAGTGTGAACTCGGTACCGGATATGTGCTCAGTAATGGTTTCCAAGATTAGCTACCGTCACACACATATCCTTATTTGGATCGATAGCACAACACATAAGCAAACGGTCATAACTTTATATTACAAAAGGGTATGGACTGATGTCAATACAAATAAGTTTAACGTAGTTCATAATGTACGCGGCGGAATAAGTCGTTTGCTCATCGAGGCAATGTTGACGTCAAATAAACACCAACTTTATACGTCAACATATTCCGGAATTCCGGCATTTCGGAGGAAAAATCAAGCTTTATACTAGCATTTTATTTATACTAATAAAGTTCCATAAGTTTTGGTGAGTTATGGTCTACAGGTACAAAATGGAAAAAACCAGAGCCGAACCGGGCAAAAGGCCAGGCCAGCCGACCCACTAGGCCGGCCGACCCAGCCACGTCACCAATCCGGCTCCAACTTCTCCCAAGTGGTCTAAAAGCACAATTTGGAGACATCCCCACCGTCCACTTCAGTCGGTTTGATCTGATGGCACTAGTTCCTTCACAAAAGAGCCTTGGATTTTTAAGGAACCATTACTTGCCGGTGTCAATTAAACCAACCGACCTAGGGAGGCAATCTACACCGTCTATGGAGTATATCAGCGAAGTTGGACGGCCAGATGTGCAAGAAGTGGGTCGGCCGATCCACTAGGTCGGCCGACCCCCCTTGATGCCCTTTGGATTCTCCTTTGGAGGGGCGCGTGGTGACACTTGTCCCTACACGTGGAAGTCCCCGGTTGACTGCGGATCACTACAAATAGACCCCCTCACTCACTTGTAACACAACACACAACACATCACAACACTCTTCATTTCACTTAGTAGAGTAGCTCTTAGTCTAGTAGTAGTTGGGAGTTAGAGTCAAGTCGAGCTGAAGCTCGGAGTTCCGGAAGTGTCTTCGGGAATTCGGGTAATAGCTCTTGTACCCTTTCCTAATTGTTTCAATTAGTGAGATGACTTCATTCATTATCTATGTGTTGAGCTTTATTTGAGCTGAGTATATCTACACGAATGAGTTGTGTAGATTTGCCTTACCGGTAGCTTGTATTCGTCTGGAATCAGTTTAGGTTCTCACTCATATACCGTAAGAGTCAGGCATTGAACCTAAATCAACTTCTTTTTGGTACTGAGGAAGATTGATTAGAAATAGTAGCAAACGTGGTGTCTAAGACTAGGACTAACTCGGTTTACACCCGGGCCCACGTATATGTGGTAGGTGGTAGGTGATGATAGCCCTATCCATCCGTAGATATTAATTATCTCGCGCGTAACCCGCAGCGTCAGGCTTTGGATCAGTAGAGCCCTATCGGAATGATCATAACCATTCGGCATTCCAATTCAGGATAGCGGGTGGTAGTGAATGTCCGAGCTCCGACGACGAATACTAAGTGAACCACTGTTTATTTACCAAAGCTCACTCAATAAACTGAATCACACAATTTTGTGAACTTATTAAACTTGTCTCATTGTCCTCCCAACAGTCTATCTAGCTAGAGTAGCTTTCTCTTTATTTGTTTGTGAATATTTATCTTGTGTGTGTGTGTCAACGGTCCTTTTTATCCTAACCCCCGTTACCTAGACTGGCTGGTATTTTAAATAACTAAGATATAGAAGATTGTCTCTTTACCCTCGTTCCCTGTGGATTCGATAACTCTAGGAATACTCCTGGTGAAAACTACAAGCGATATCCGTCCGCTTGCGGATTGGTTTCTTTGAGCGTAACTATCGCCAACAAATTTTCTGGCACCTCTACCGGGCATCGCAGCGGTTTTTCAAAAAAAAAAGAGATAAATTTTTTTTCCAAAACCTACATCTAAATTATTTAATCTACCATCCTTGCTTAACAGGAATTACCCTGCTCTGTCTTTGTTTCTGTTGAACAAGCAGAGCCGTGTATGACCGGTTTTGATCTCCCGGAAAACATCCGACTAAATCCGAAGTCACTGGTGCGAAGGACAAGACCTAGAATCCTACCTCCCCAAGTCCGTGTCTCTGAGTTACCAAACCTCATGAGCAATCCTTTCCACGTCACCGAGACCCCTTCATCAACGATGGCTGTCGAGAAGACCATTCTTGAATTCTCAGCCCCGTCAAGCACCAATGTCCACCAATGTGGGTGACGATGGTTTCGAGCTGAAGCCAGCTCTTATCAACATGGTTCAGGCTAGCCCCTTCTGTGGCAAGTAGACGGAGGATGCCAATGCACACCTGCAGCACTTCCTTGAAATCTGCAGTACCTTCACCATAAAGGGTGCAACTCCTGATGCTGTCCGGCTACGCCTTTTTCCGTTCTCCTTGATCGGAAAGGCAAAACAATGGTTTTATGACAACAAAGATGCAGTCTCAACTTGAAAGAAGTGCTCCAATGCCTTCCTCACCAAATACTGTCCACTGGGCAAAACCAATGCCCTGCGGAACAAGATTTCTGCATTTCAGGAAAACACTGATGAATCCATTTCGGATGCCTGGGAGCGACTTCAAGAATATATACTGGCTTGCCCCCACCACGGGATGCAAGACTGGTTCATCATTCAAGTTCTGTCATGGGCTGAACCGTACTGCCCATCAGCACCTCGACGCTGCGTCTGGAGGAGCCTTCTTTTCACTCAGGGTAAGTGCTGCCCGCACTCTCATTGAGAAGATGGTCTCGAGCCAGGGCTGGAACGATGAACGTTCACAGCCACGCATTCGAGTAGTCCATCAAATCGACAACATGGATATGCTCGCGGCCAAGATGGACTTATTAATGAAGAAGCTGGAAGCGCCAAATCAAACCGCTCAGGCGCTCGAATATCACATGATTTGCAAGGTTTGCGGGAGCCTTGGACATTCTGGAGACAACTGCACCGAGACCCGACCAAAGGACGCAAACTTCATCAACAATGGGTTCCGATCTCAATCCAACTACACATTGGGTTGGAATTTGAGGCCGAAC
Source organism: Raddia guianensis (assembly GCA_036346415.1). Classification (NCBI taxonomy): domain Eukaryota; kingdom Viridiplantae; phylum Streptophyta; class Magnoliopsida; order Poales; family Poaceae; genus Raddia; species Raddia guianensis. The sequence continues at coordinate 46,376,146 of CM070535.1, read as the reverse complement.
TTCTCCACCGACAACCGTCTTCAAGGAGGTAACAATGGTAATTTCAATCGTAATAAATCTCCTCTCGATGATGCAAATGTTCAACAAAAAGTAAATAATAGCATTAGTAGGAAATTCCTTGCTAATGATATAATTCTTGACAGCATTAATTCAAAACTAGAAGGATTTACAACTGCCATGCATAGTCAGCTGAGCTTTAACAAAATGTTAGAAACTCAAATTGCTCAATTGGCTGCTTCAATCCCTACAATTGCTTTGAGAAAGCTCCCGGGACAGCCGGAGGCTCCCTCGAAAGAAAATGTTAATGCGGTCTCAACCTGATCGGGTAAAACTACCCGAGACCCGTCGCAAACTAACGCTACAGGGAATGAAAATGACATCTCTGATGAAGAAGAGGAAAAAGGTGAGCATGATGAAGAACCAAGAGAGGAGCTGCCGAAGACGATGAGAAGTGAAGCGCGGACCAAGACAAGTCCCGCTGAATTCACCGACAGGCAACTGCTACCCTTCCCACGTCGTTAACACAAGTCAACTGCGGACGCGCAGTTTGGCAAGTTCGTTGAGGTAATCAAGCAATTATATGTCAACATGCCATTGCTAGATGCGATACAGGTACCGACGTATGCCAAGTACATGAAGGACATACTCAACAACAAACACCCGTTGCCGACGTCTGAAGTCATTAAACTATGCTATGCCCTTATCCGTCTTTTGGGTTTCCATGACCTGATCAATGAGGTCAGGTCTAACTTCTAGGGCAGCAAGATATCCTTGTGGGACTATCTCTAAACTAATCTTCTGAAGCTCGGAACAAAGCATATCCGAATCAGGCTTAGCCACGATGCAATTGCATTGTGATTTTTGACTCAAAGCGTCGGCAACCACATTGGCTTTGCCCGGGTGATAATGAAGTCCAAGATCATAGTCCTTGATCAACTCGAGCCATCTCCTTTGTCTTCCGTTCAGGTCCGACTTGGTAAAGATGTACTTAAGGCTTTTGTGATCGGTGTAGACTTCATAGCGCTTACCGATTAGGAAATGGCGCCAGATTTTGAGAGAATGCACAACAACTGCAATCTCGAGGTCATGAGTAGGACAGTTTAGTTCATGGGACCTTAATTGCCTTGAGGCATAAGCTACAACCTTACCATCTTGCATAAGAATGCAGCCAAGACTGAGATGAGATGCATCACAATAGATGTCAAAACTCTTGTGAATGTCAGGTAAACAAAGGACAGGAGCTCGGTCATTGGTTTAACAATTTTGGAGAAGTTTTCAATGAAGCGCCGGTAATATCCGGCGAGAACAAGGAAATTCTGGATCTCGGTGACACTGGTGGGTTGGCTCCAATTCAGTACATCTTGTACTTTGCTCGGGTCTACAGCCACACCACCTTCAGATATTATGTGACCAAGGAAGGCAACCTCCTTTAACCAAAATTCACATTTGCTGAATTTGGCATAAAGACGGTGTCGCGAAGCTTGTCTAACACAAGCCGAAGATGCTCCTCATGCTCTTCTTTGGTCTTGGAGTAGATGAGAATATCATCAAGGAAAACGACAACAAACTTGTCAAGATACTCCATGAAGATAGCATTCATGAGATTCATAAAGTACGCCGGTGCATTGGTGAGTCCAAAAGATACAACGGTATACTCGTATAAGCCATACCGAGTAGAGAATGCAGTCTTTAGGATATCCTCCGATCTGATTTTTATTTGGTGATAACCTAATCGAGGTCGATCTTGGAGAAGATACGGACTCCGGACATCTGGTCGAATAGATCATCGATTCTAGGGAGAGGATACTTGTTCTTGACCGTGACGGCATTTTTAGTGGACGGTAGTCAACACACATCCGCAAACTCTTGTCTTTCTTTTGTACTAACTGCGCCGGGCATCCCCATGGTGAGGAGCTCGGACGAATGAATCCTTTGTCTTGCAGCTCTTTGAGTTGCTTCTTCAACTCAGCCAACTCATTGTAAGGCATTCTATAGGGTCCTTTTGAGATTGGAGCTGTTCCGGGCAACAGCTCAATGACAAACTAAACTTCTCGGTCAGGTGGCATACCGGGTAACTCCTCGGGAAAGACATCTTGGTAATCACACACTACTGGGACAAAAATAACCACGGGTGATTCCTCACCTTTCAAGGCATAGATGAGTTGCACTAGTGGTGGATGAAAACTCAACTTGCTCGCCGGCTGGGTTGGTGAGAGAGATAGTGTCAGGACCCGGTTGACAAAATCGTGTCCTTCTGTGTATTACCGCACTAGTCCCAAGGATCAATGCTAGTGCACACATTCTCGAAACAGAAATATACATTGCCATTATTTGAAGTCCAAATACATCGGCTGGAGCCTGAAATAGTACAATCAAGTCGGTACGCAGACCGACGCATATCATAACAAGCTGAATATAAATAATCGTATTCGCGGTCTTAGATCACAAGATTTGTTTACTTGTAGTCTTCACACCACAGGCACGATGGTAGTAGAACATAGCTTAAGCTTCATTATACTCCTTGAAATCACCAGCGGCGAAGAGCTCCTTGTTCTTCTGGGATGGTTCTCCAACTAAAGGTTTTTGCAAAGAAAAAAATAAAAGCAAGAAACGTGAGTACAATTGTACTCCACAAGTCTAAGGAATGTATGAAATGCAAAGATTAGTACAAAGGACATTTTATTTATTTTAATCTCTCAAAATTTCAGTCACAAAACCTTTCTTTATTTAATAATATTCTTTTGGTAGAAATCATCAAAATACAGGAAAGAAATCATAAATGTCTCTTTTTGTCACCTTTGAATCAGTAATCCGTTTTTGTGTTTTGAAGGGGTGAGAAGTATAGATATAGCTACCATATGAACAGTCACCAAGCGTGCTCATAACCGAGAGGGCGGCTGTCATGATAGTTTATATAATACTCTGCAGAGTGTATACACTTTACCCTCGACTGCTAGTGCGTGCTTGTCAGAGTATAGGGGATACAAGCCAAAGACGCATAGCACAAAGCCAGTTATTCCAAGAAATCTACTGGAAACTATTTATCATTAGATATGGAGCACGCGTGACCAACCCTAGTCATCCCACTGTCCAATATTTATCACGACGAGGTGACCATTCGAATGACCGGATACTGGAGCTACAAGGATAGGCCCGAGTTCCCATTCGTTGGCATCTCGATTTCAACTCAGAATAGTTTCCGGTAGCTTCCTAGGCTTACTTAGGCAAGCTCATCCCCATAGACGAGTTTCGAGGTCATACTATATAAGCCCGGTTCATAGATTCATAGGAAAACAGTCCATAGACTTATTAGGGCATCGGACTCTGTTTTACCAAGATAACCCTGTACCCTAATGGTAGTCGTTTTTCCTTCTCAGTCAAATACGGGTTCTTAGTGCGAAAATCTTTACTTCAACATGAAAGCATTATTTTCTCATTTCCCCATCCATTAATATTGTCAAAATCCAACTTAAAGTCTCACCACTATCCCACATGAAATAATGCAACTTTTATAACCAAGTGGCCATTATTTCATGTAATAGATTTGATGTTTTTACTACAATCCCTCATGTCACCATAAACATGTCTTGTTTCAGAATGAAATCAATTACCGTTTACAATTTTAGGTTTGAATAATAATAATAATTGGGTGAAATCATTTTTCCTATTTCAGGTATTAACTATTTATTCCCCAAATTATTATTCAAGCAAATAATCATGCAATTCCTACTTTCAAACATTTCACAAATATTTTACAAACACATAGAAACATACAATATGCGTCGAGGAGACTTGCCTTCAGATGCAGCGTCAGACGATAAACCGATATCACAGTCCAATCCAGATACACCAGTATCTAAAAATATAGAAAATTTAATTCTTTAAGTATATTTCTGAAAATTGAAATTTTCATTGTATGAAAATATGTGCATTGTAAAGGTGGAGATTTTTCAAATTTTATTGAAATTTATTTTGTATTATTATCATTATCAAAAGTTCAAAACTAATAAGAGTTTTATAGACATGGATTTTATGTTTCTTAATTAAATTTGTGAAGATTTATTTTTTGAATGCATGAAAATGATTTATTCTGGAAGGTGGAATATTCATAAATTAAATAAAATTTATTTGACATTCTTATGAATTAATATGAATTTGTTATGAATTTTTAGGATAGGGTTGCAATTGTCAAACAATTTGCTATCAATTAATATGATAATCCTTTGTCGCTGACTCCGTCGCTGTGGCATGCTTGTGATGCGATCTGGCGAAGCAATGGCGACTCGGCGGCGGCGGCTCGGAGAGAGAGCATGGAGATGGAGTTGATTTATGGGGTCAGTGACGAGGATTACCGAGGGGAGGTAGACGGGCGGCGCGATTGGCGATGGAAGAGGATTGGTGTCGCCGGCAAGAAGTTTTCGGCGAGGGGGATGTCCAATTGACAGAGGGGAATCACTGAGGGAGATGCTGCGATGCAAAATGGGGACGCCCGAGGGTTCGGGGACGGCGGTACCGGCGCGGCTGTGGTAGTCTCCTTCGACTCCGGCAGAATTTGGGGGCGGAGACAAGGCGGCACGATGGCTTGGTATTTATAGCGACGCGGGGCGGTTGGAACAGGGTGGAGACGCGGCTGTGAGGTCTATGGCGCAGGGTGGCGGCGACCTTGGTGGCACGGCCGTGGTTAAGCCCGGCGGCGGTGTGCTTCTGGGTAGAAAATAATTAGGGCTCGATGTCCACGACGGCGGCGGTGTGCGACGATGGGCTCTGGCGAGGGCCTTCCTACGGTATGGGTCCCACGGCGACGCTGCGGCGGCAGGCGAGCAGAGGAAGGAGAGGGAGCGAGCGCGAGAGAGACGGTGAAGGGAGGGGGAAGAATATGATATGCGGGCCCGGCTGACCAGAGAGAGGAGGGAATGTGAGGTTGGCTAGTTGGTCCCACCGGCAGGAATTGCTGCAGCGTGGGCTTGGCTGGGCCGATAGGCCGAGGGGAAGAAACTGGGCTGAGAGAGAGGGAGACGGAGTTGAGCTCAAAGAAGGTTTTTGGTCTGAGTAAATTTTATAAAAATTTGATTTCTTTGTTTTACCTTCACTTTCTTCCTCTATTTTTGTTTTGCCAAAAATCTGTAAATCCATTTGTATTAAAAAACCATTCATGTTTTTTTCTATATTTTTGCTTGGATAAAAATATTTGCATGTTGATGTGTGTGTGTGTGTGTATATATATTTATGTATTGGTTTTATGCTTTCTTGAATACTAATTGGTCAATAGTTTTTATTTGTTGTTCCATAACATCTTTCCCATGTTTTCTTAGATATAAATTTACAAATATTTTAATTGAAACCTTAACATATTTTCCTTTTTGTTTCTAAATATGATTTGGAAAATAATTTAGTTATAATTCCAATAAGATTATGGTTTTATTAAATAATTATAAACACAAATCTTTTTAAATTTGATGCTTTGTAAATTTGAGGATGTATAGATAGACTTTTGGGCACAATTAATTTGCCCCTGGTTCTTGGACAGCCAATCCATACCAAGGATAACATTGATATCTCCCAGATCAATCAAGATTAGATCAGCTAAGAACTTTACACCATTAACTTTAACTTGAACCGCCCGACAAGCATGATCAACCCTAAAAGATGATCCCGGTGCATGGATGCAAAGGGAGGGATGCATAGGTTGCACAGTGAAACCATGTTGTGCAGCAAACTTCTCATTGATGAAAGAATGGGTAGCTCCAGAATCAAACAAAACAGTAGCTGGGCAAGAGTTGATAGAGAGTGTACCCAGAACTACGTCCGGTGCATCAGCAGCCTCCTCTGCCTTGACATGATTGATGCGACCTTGTTGCTGGGCCTGGGGACGTCTCTTGGCATTAGCATGAGGTGGTGCAGCACGTCCGGGTAGAGCAGCGGGTCTTGCATTCGCCTCTCCTTGGTCCTTCTTCGGGCAACGGTTGGCGAAGTGCCCATGCTGCCCGCAATGGAAGCAAGTAGTCTTTGCGTTGGGTTAGACATGGCCTCCTCGCTGGTTGGCAATAGAGGGAGTTAGAAGCCATGGCTGGGGAGGTCGGGGAGCATAAGCTTAGGGTCTCGGTTGCATCGAAGCTTGGAGTTGAGGAGGTCGGGGCTGCCACATGCGCTGCACTTGTGAGCTGCTGCTCGCAGAAATCTAGGCGGCCCTCTTGCGCTTACACGACTGTTCTAATTTCTTGCACTTTTCCTCGACCAAAATGGCCTTGGTGATAGCCTGCTGGAAGTCAGTGTAGTCATTGGCATCAAATTCCAACTGTAACTCATTCGAGAGACTATTGATGAATCAATCCTTCTTTCGACCATCGGTGGAAACATCATTGGGAGCATACCGAGCCAAGTAATTGAACTCGTGAAGGTATTCCATCACAGTCTTGCGGCCTTGATGCAAAGCTAGAAATTCGCTTCTCTTGATTTCCTTGATACTGCTCGGGACATGAGCTGCTCAGATGGCAATGCAAAACTCACCCCAGGTGACGACATGATTCTCTTGCTGCATGGCTAGGAAATTGTCGTACTATGCACAAGATGTTCCTTCCAGTTGGTGGGAGGCAAGGGAAACCTTCTCATTATCGGGGACACGAGCAAGTTTGAGCTTGCGCTCGATGGTGCGGAGCCAATCATTTGCCTCGAATGGTTCATCTGAGTGGCTGAAGGCCGGAGGATTGGTGCGAAAGAATTCTGCAAGTCCTCCAGCTGCGGGTTGGGCTGCTACTTCCCCAACTGGGGCACGACCCGGCGCAGTGTTCTGGACGATCTGCTGTAGTAGATCAATCTGAGCCTGGTGGTTTTGCTCAATGAGAGCAAGAACTTGAGCCATAGTAGGTGGTGGTGGCGGCTTCTCCTCCAGTGGTGGCTGAGGTGGTGGTGGGGGTTGGTCAGGATTACTCGGGGTCTCGCCCAAAGCAGTAAGAGCAGCAGGTTGAGGGTTCTAGGAGGTCGAATCACCTCTTTGCTGTGCGCGGGATCGGGTTTGGGCTCCAGTCATCCTGCTGTCACAACAGCAACTTTTAGCAACTAGGATGATGGCAGCCGATAACGTAGGAATAGATAAATAGGAATCTACTAAGCATAGATCCTTAATTCTATATGCACGCATCACATAAAAACATCACAGAATGCCTGGCAAAAATAGAGGTAAAACCCAATTGAACCACACGACATTCTTTGAAAAGCGAAGTAGGTCCGTATTACGGTATGCGAGTACAAAGCCCATACGCTGGCATTAAGATTTTTGAAACAACAAAATAGCCCCATCATTAAGATACATCAGTTCTAGTACTAACCTATTGCATAACTAGTAGACTACTCCTCTGGGTAATGACCTAGATCATCACCAGTCGGCTGGAGCATACCCAAGAGTTCTACCAATGCCCACGGGAAACTCGTCAAAAAGATGATGGGTTGGGGAACCGGTGTCATCAGGGTCATGCGGATTAGTGAGGCGATGGGAAGGACCTAGGAGGATAGGTAGGCCTTGATAGTCACCCGGTGCATGACACCGAATGACATCCACATGAGGAAACTGAAACTGAGGTGGAATAGGTCCATGAAGAGAAGGATCAGAGGGACCCAATACATCTCGGGATGCAAGTCCCATCTGAACTAGGTGGTGAAGATGCTCTCAAGCGGCTCCAAGGCAAGCCCGAGTGGTCTAAAGCTCATGTAGAGGACAACCATGAGCATGATCCATGGTACGCACCAAACCAGTCAGGGAGTGGATAGTGGATGTATCTTCTGATCATGGTTCTACAACAAAGTTGGTGTTGGTGTGGGTGTCTAGCTGTGGAAAGAAAGTATATGGCGCTCGGGCAAGCTCCTGATGCTTACCACGAAGATAGCACATGGCAACACGTACCACCTCTTGAATAGCCATAGGAATGGTGGTACCCCTAGCCTGGAACTTATGGGACACACCACTCGGCACATTCCTTGCGACGATATTTACCATGGCAACATAGTCTTTCATGCCTGGTCCTTGATGGCTATCGTAGATGGCATACTCCGGAACATAGGTGTAGTTGGCCCTCCAAAGAAGTTCTCGAAGAAGGGTCGGGTAATGTTCTACTCCATCAACCCGGGTAGCCCAAACAAAATGCCCACGAGTCATCTAAAATGTTGCAAGGAAAGGGGATATTAGAGAAATCCGAGTTCGTAAATCAAATGAAAATAGGGATAGAAATAAGATCAAGATAGATGAGGAGAAAAATCAGCAATTCACCTTTGAAAATTCATTTGATAGTTAAAATAGTTTGGACTCAAAACATCTTCTATCTAGTTAACGGCCATGCTAAGTTCTAACCTGCAGTCAGCCTGTGCTCCGATACCAACCCTGTCAGTACCCCCTTAGTTTTCACTCGGCTTATTAGAGGTATAACTTGAATATGATATGCACTAATTGAATACTAACATACAGGCCAACCCGAGATGAGCTAATACGTTAACACTCAACCCGACTGCACAGCACAAGCAATCTCTATTAAAACGAGTGCGAGCTCGGGGTACCGGATATGTGCTCAGTAACGGCTCCCAAAATCAGCTACCGTCACACACATATCCTCAATTGGATCAATAGCACAACAGATAAGCAAACGGTCGTAACTTTATATTACAAAAGGGTATGGATTGCTGTCCATACAAATAAGTTTAACATAGTTCAGAGTGTACGAGGCGGAATAAGTAGTTTGCTCATAGAAGCAACAACAGATCAATAGCTAAAAGCAAAAGTCTAGTGTGGTATGCCTCTCAACCCAAGGGCAACCGACTGGAAGCTAGAACTCAGCACCATGCTCGCTAGCGTCGTCATTCCCCGCTTGATAATAGTACTCAAGCGTGGGGTCACTATCACCTGCAATTATCAGCACATTGGTTGAGTACAGATGGTACTCAGCACTATAAGGTACTTATAGCCTTGTTCATGCATAATAAATATCAAATGGAAGTCTAGCAAAACAGTTTCAGCATAAAGAGCATGTTAAAGACGTAAACATAAGTAGATGGCAAATGGCATTTGAACAAATATGTAAAGATGTGTAGTCCAAAAGTAACATCAACAAGTGTAACATAGTCAAATTTACCAAGATCAATCCACGGGGCTCTGTCCGCCCAAGGTCTCTATCCAACCATACCATCAACGGGACTCTATTCGTCCTCGGTCTCTATCCGACCGGTCACCTCGAGCAACAGTGCTCGGAAACATAGCCCAGTCAACACCATAACCATCTCAGAACCCAAATGCTAACCGAAGTGTCTCGATTTAACAAGCTTTCATCCCTAACCCAGGGACGCGGCTGTTCAAACAGTTCATAACTCTGCAGAGGTGTACGACTTTACCCACACGACACAACAAGCTATGCCAATGTTCCACGTGCCGTGTTGTGGTTCAATGGAGTTAACCGTTGCTGTGGACGTTACTCTGGGCCTTCTATCCAGCCATCCCTGAACCACCACGGAAGCTACCCATGGCTAAGAAGCGGCCCCTGGGCAGTCCCTACCCACAAAACACAAGCGAATAAGCAACAATAGCCCCAATGATCACCAATGGTACAAGCACGCATATAAAGTTGGCTAAGTGTTCCCATGATACATGTGTGGTCGTACATATAGTAGCTCGAAATGATGGCACCATGTTCGGTCCTTAATCGCCCAAACGGAGCTACATGACCGGGATCCTTCCTCCCATCATCTCCTATCACCCGTTCCGGCACAACTCCAAATCCTCACATCCAATCATCATCAAGATATCATAATCAAGTATTGTTCTCAGCCACGTGGACTCTCAGCAAGTCTAAGCATTCGTGACACAACCATAGATAAATAGTACCCACTTAGGCTATCAAGGAATGTATGTATCAACCTATTAATAAACTGACCACTAGTAGGACATAACTACTTCTACCCATCAAATATCATATAGAAACTAGCATGGGTTGATAGAACATAATCAAAGTAATGCAAGTAAATAGAGTTCAACATGATTAAGTAGAGTGAGGGGAGTAATAAGTGCCTTGTTACTGGTCGCCGAGACGGAGAGCAGCTTGCTCTTGCTCAAGTCCGGGCTCCTTCGGAACGTCGTTTCCTATCGTTTCGGTAATAGGCACATCAAATAAAATCCAAATAAAATGCCAAACATGGAGATGAATGGAACAACATAATATTTGGAATTTCATGAGCTAATGAAAGTTTTGCAAAAAGAATCACCCAAATCTGAGTTCGGATGAGGGAGATATGGTCAAGTGAGCTTGGGGTGCTAAAGATCACTCGGGATAAACCAGTCAGCTGGTCTACTGCTAGGTGCGAGCAGCTTTTGGGGTAGAATAACCACTCAGCTAAGTTTGGTGTCAACATGAAAGTTGTAGAGAATGCCTGGCGCACAACTTTCATGTAGAATAATTTTCTATCTGAGCTATGGTCGATTTTATAGAAATTATTTACTAAGTGGATGTTCCTGGCAACGGGCTGGAACTAAATAAGTTTGGGACTGCTGTACTCAGGCTTGGTTTAGCTGAGAGATAAGCTTATGAATGGGGCTTAGACGATACAAAACATGAAGAAGGGGTATTCTAAGATTATTACCAAGCAAGGGATGCCTTGCTTATGTGTGGACGCTCCAAGACTTAGCAGATCGGAGAAGTGGAAGCTTGGCTGCGATTTTCTTCTCCTTTGCTTGCTGCTGTATGAGTCCTGTCCTTGTTGTTGCCTCCTTCCTCCTTCTCGTGGCTCCTCTTAACGTTCCTCGACTCCTTCAGGTGTAGAGGAAGTACCTAATACACTCCCGAAGGTTTGGGAATACAAGGAATGGTAGCAAAAGGAAGAATCTGAATGAGTTCTTACTGCTGCAAGTTCAGAACTTGGGAGGTGACAAAAACAATATGGTACTCACCAAATCCTTCGTGCATGCGAATGCCCTCGAAGGTGTGGGGAGCTCTGGCGATGGAGAGGTTGGATATTGACATGCACAAGCTCTCCATGTATTTAAGTGGATTTGAGAGTGGAGGAATGGAGGAACTGCTGCTATCCTTTTCAGTTCGAGTAACAAGAAGAAGGGGCAGAAATGAAGGTGCAGAGAAGCGGAAGATGGCTGGTTATGGCCTTAAATATGGCTGCTATGTGTGGGTGACAAGTAGGGCCAAGTCCCACATGTATACGAGAGGTTTTGGGTAAGGGAAATGGTGAGAAAAGTGTGGGCGCTGCAGCTGCATGAGTTTCTCCTCCACTTGGCATTGCTTTGTGCTGGCACGCGCCACCTGGTGTGGTTCCGCGGCTTCTCTGCGCCGCGTGGGAAAACTGTCGGGTGCGCCGCCCATTCAAGCAAATGGGAAAAGAGGAGCCGGGCGACTGTGTTCCACCGCCCATTCTATCCAATGGGAGGGAAGTCATCGGGTCTTTGTGTAATAGCCCAGCTGTTATTTTAAGTTGAGAATGCATATCATAGTTGTGTTTTTGGTTTTATTATGGTTCTTTAAAACTTTTTATGAAGTTGCATTTAAGCACCAGGTAACCTGGTGGGAACATAGGACTTTAAACCGAAACGACTAGTACACTAATGAGCCAAGCCACTAGAATAGTGAGACACAGATCAGCCAAGCCTTAGCGAGTAGTTACATAGCTCGCCGAGTACCTTTCTTAGCTAGCTGAGTTGGTAGGCATCATGCCGAGTACTGTCGAGTGCTCCCTTGCACTTGCCGAGTTTCCCCAACCAGACCCGAGTGATGGGCGAGTAAGACACGTGGCCGCACGGTGAGCAGTCGGGCAACCACTCCCGACTGAACTACACCCAGCTCGGGGGAATTTAATTGAGTGAGGAGAAGCCCGAGTGGAGTTAGGAGGGCTATGTCTCAGATTAGAAGCTACTGGAGTGACCCGAATCCAATACTGGTCCTATTATTCTTTTTGTCCCGGACAAAGACCCGATGATTTCCCTTTCATTGGATGGAATGGGCGGTGGAACACAGTTGCTCGGTTGCTCTTTTCTCATTGGCCCAAATGGGCGGCGCACCCGTTAGTTTTCCCACACGGCGCAGAGAAGCCGCGGAACCAAACCAGGTGGCGCGCGCCAACACAGAGCAATGCCAAGTGGAGGAGAAACTCGTGTAGCTGCAGCGCCCACACTTTTCTCACCATTTCCCTACCCAAAACCTCTCGTTTATAGGTGGTGACGGCGTGTTCTCCGCTCAACCACTGCGGATCACACCCCTGGTCAAATTTTTAGTCTGCTAGCCAACTCGATCAAGCTCGGTTCGATTTGAGCGTCGGGCACAACGAGGGCGACTTCAGATTTACCGAGTTCGGACCCCTCGCGGGTAATAGTCCTACTCCTGCTGAGCCTTAGCTCTTTTCTGATTGTGGTTGAATGGGAATGTGTTTTCAGGATGCTTGTGCACTGCGTGTGTTCGAAACCTATGCTTGTGCAATGTTTTGCCTAACGTGCCACCTTCCCTCTCTCTCCTCCCCTTTTATACAAGCTTTGGGCTGGCGGAGAGAGCCGAGGGGTAGGCGATCTGATACTCTCGATACTCGACACGACACGGCTGAGAAGAGACCAAAGCGTGCAGCGCTTGCCCGCGCCCGGCTGGCTCGCCTCGCGTGCCGCAAGTGGCCTCGACCCGCCTGATCCACCGGTGAGTCTGCGGGTGGGGCCCCGCACGCTCCTCCGACGCAGGCGGCCTCCTCAAGCAAACCTTCTCTCTGCGGTCAATTCTTCTACGCCCAAAGGATGTACCGCCGGACTGCAAGGGTCATCAGAAGCAGTAATCATTTCTTCAGCTGTCTATCCGCGCGTGATGTCTCATTAAATGCGCTTCGTCCTTCGCAGCAGGGGAGCCTTCGTCCCGAAGACTCCTTCTGCAACGCTCCCTGCCTCGCGGGCCCCACCTCGTGGGACCCTCGCCAGGTCTTCAGAGAGGGCTCGCCACGCACACTTTGGCGCGTGGGGCCCTCGCATGGTCTTCGAGAGGGCTCACGCACCCGCTGGCGCGTGGGGCCCTCGCTGATCTTGAGAGGGCTCGCGCCTTGGCTGGGCCTTGCTCGCCCGCGACGCGTGCGGCCCTCGCTGATCTTGAGAGGGCTCGCCAGCATGGCTGGGGCCTTGCTCGCCCGCCGACGGCGTGGAGCCTCTTGGCCTCTGAGGGCTCGCCCACGCTGGGGCCTCGCTTCGCCCTTTGTGACGCGTGGGGCCCTCTTGGCCTCTGAGGGCTCGCCATGCTGTGCCTGGGGCCTTGCTCGCGCGCATGACGCGTGGGGCCCGCCTTGTCTTCTCGGGACTCTTTGTACCCGGTATTTATTACACCAGCAGTAGCCCGGGTCCACCATGATCTGTGAACCGTCGCGCGAGACACTTTCCGTTTCTCGTGTGGCGGAGGCAATCGTGGGGGCCCACCACCGGCGGCCGACGCTTGATTCTCCATCGCACGATCTTCCTTGGGAACTCGCCGCTTTTGCGGGAAACCAAAACGCGGGGCAATGATGGCGCCGCGCGCGTGAAGCGGAATCAAACCGTCGTGCTCGCGCCACGCCTATAAATACTTCTCTCGGTATTGCGGTTAATCCTTCCGCACGCTAAGTCTTCCTAAGCGTCAATTGCCTCCTTCGCTGCCACCACAGAGCCTTCTTTCTCTTCGCCAACTTCTCCACCGCTTTCCAATGGCGCCCAAATGCAGCAAGGATCGCCGTGGGGGTGCGCCGTCGGCTGGGCCAGGTTTTCCTACCTCCGCCGCCGACGAAGACTCAGTGAGGCGGCTTCAAGTGTTCGTGCCGCCAACCGCCGCCCGGTTCATACAGCACCATGGCGCCGAGCCCTCGCGACGGGGAGATTATCACCTTCGTCTGGGCGGCGCTGGCGGGGCTCATCCCGCCGTACTCTGAATTTTTCTTGGGGGTGCTCGCCTTTTACGAGATCCAGGCGGTGCACCTTCCCCCCAACTCCATCATTGCGCTGGCCATCTTCGTCCACCTCTGCGAGATGTTCGTGGGGACGATGCCAAGCCTCCCACTCTGGCGCCGGCTCTTCGTGCTGCACGCGAGGCCGCGCCCGTGCGGGGCCTTCGGGAGCTGCTACTTCACGCTCCGCGAAACCGCCGCCTTCATCCCTGTCGCGTCCAAGTCCAACTGGAAGGACTGGTACCGGCAATGGCTGTACGTGGAGGACTCCAGCGGCTGCGACGATCCCTGAATATTACATACCATGTTGCCCCCTTAGGTGAATTTAGTAAGGCGATCAGTACCAGCCTTAATTTACAAAACATTGTTCAGAGTTTGCAGCTATCACCAAAATATGTACTTAAAAGAATCTCCTATCGGCTAAGTGTCCTGCCAACGACCGGAGTGACCCCTAAGACTCGTCAGGCCCACCGAAGTTCTGTCCATCGTCTTCATGGCACTCGTATGGATCCTCCTCGACTCTCTCGTCTAAAGAAAGTAAGTAGGCGAGGTCAGCGTCATCCAAACGCTGGCTAGTTAACACTTTCCTTAATGCACATAGCGTTTAGAAGGCTTTATTGGAGGAAAGGTTTATTTTAAAGCCAGGTTTATAAGATTTTGAAATCATCCTAATTAGCATCAGCTAGTATTTGTCTTGTTTATATAAATCAGAGGTTTGCCATCTTAATAATGCACCTCAAGCCCAACTGATCAACCAACCGTCCCGTACAACCCACAATAGACCAACTCCCAACCAAATACTCAAACCAACTTAATCGATCACCCTGACATTCTTCCTGTTGCCCCCAACATTTCCTAGATCCGCCATCCTTCCATAATTTGGCAATCCTGTTGTGGACCACACTTGCCATGCATGCCCGTCTCGGCCTAGGGGGTTTCCAGCCCTCACTAGCCAATCATCACCCTAGGAAAGTGTGGCCTTTATCACACTCGGTGGTGACCCATGCTGGTCCCTATCGAGAATGGTCCCAGAGGGCCTCCGCAGAGCGCTCACAGCTGCCGATACAAGACCCGTACTCCGTGCGATGGCCACGTGTTGTGTTGGAACCATCCCTCAGATAGCAGCGACCTCCCTACTACGCGTGTTACTCCGCGCTCCTCCTGGGTAAACCCTGGCTAAACCCAACACCAGACACTCTGTGCCTCAATCATCCATCAGGATGTCCTCTAGGAGACACTCACCAATCAATCTCTACTTCCACGGTCATTCACCGTACCACACTTGGACTATCCCAACCAACCGACCAAATCCGACTGACATCTCATAAACCATGCCCTTAACCACATTCAGCCCAACATGCAACTAATAGCCCTAACTGTCTCATGTCATATAAATTTCAGTGAAGGAATGAATGACCGTTGAATATCGGTTCACTGTTCCGTGGCGGTTTGCCAGAAGATTTATTTAAGCCTAAGCCAGTCTAAGCAGGTTGTACCCGTTAAGTAGGGTTAAAGTGATTACCAGAGTATTCTTAGGTTAAATCAAGGGAAATGACAATCAAGGCAGTCATTAAGGCTAAACGGTTCAAGGGCAGGCATGTATAAGTATTACATAATTAGCAAATAGGCAGATTAATATGCATGCAATTTTTAATAATAAAACAATTTAACATATAAAGGAAAACTGGGTAATGGTCATGCTATTAGTGATGTTAATCCGCACTAGGGAAAGTCGCAATCTCTCCCTAATACGGACAACATCTAAAGAGTAAGTGTTAACTCGCCTTGCTCAGGTAGATGGTCCTCCTCGGCGACACGAAACCTCCCTTCGGAATCGCCTACGTCTAATCATACAATCAAACCAATAATTACTTACTAGTGCAATTAGAAATCATGATGCATGCACGACCTAGGCTTCACCCTCGCCATTCTTGCACAAGATCGGATAACGAATCTAGCTTCCGTATGATATGGCATGCATGCTCTAATGCTCTATTAGGTAACAGTAATATTATTATAATGGTCTAGCTACACTCCAAAATACGATAGCGTACGGTACGATCATAATAGGACGATTAGGGTTTTTGAAAATGACATACGGTGACAGCTCGTCGAAATACAACATACATACGGGGTAAAGTTTATCGAAGTTGATATTTACTAGGTGCTGCTAAATAAATGAGGTAATCCTACGTTGTATCTCATATTAATATATTTTGTAAAGTAAGCACCTTATTTAATTTAATAGGGAATGTGCTAATTATTTGTTGGTGTCTAGCGGTTAAATATTCCTATGAATATATTTAAGCAAGAATGGCATTTTTTAAAATGTTCTAACTTTATTATGGCATTTACCTATCCATTTTATTTTCTACTGAATATATAGGGACAGATTTATTATTTAATATAACCATAATCATCCTAGAATTAGTTTAACCATTTTTTATATAGGAAAATCCCCTCTCTCAACTAAACAGTGCCATTCTCCAACTAAAGGTGTTGTTTTTATATTTTTATAAAATCAGAAATGGTCCGAACTATTTATCTATATTTTTCTATAAATTTTGGTAGCCTCTAACTATTTTAGATAAATCTAAATCAACTTCTATAATTATTTAATTAGTAAATTCGCTGGAAAACTATTAATTCGCACCGGGCCGAACCAACTCACGAGCCGGCCCAGTCGATGGTTTCGGCCCATGGCCCATGCGCACGCCCGCACCCGCGTCGGCCGGGGCGGTTAATGAAACACACCGAACCAGGAATCACATATCAACTCACAATCGGTATTGTGCTTAGAGTATAAAATCCAAACATTTCATAACCGTAGATTTAAACAAAACTGAATAATAAAAAAATTTATTCCTTTTTCGATGAATGTATCGGTTACAAATATACTCTGCCTTTATAGTAAGCCAAACCAACACACACACTACCAGGTAATAAGTGATTATATACATATATATATTCAAAGTATATTCAGACAAACATACATACATATATTACAAATTTTCTTTCTTCTTTTCTTTTCTCCTCTTACCTATCCTATCTTTATTTCCGGCGCCTCATTTCTGTCCAAGTCCTCGTTATACCGTTGCGTTGCTCTGCCTATACTCCACGTGATCTGCACACAACCAACATCACAAATTAATTATAAATACAAATAGTTAATAAATTTATGAACAGTATAACGCACTAACTAAAATTCAACTTTGATAAAAGAAAATTCATAGGCCGTCAGAATTTCATTAGCAATGCGTTCATCGGGACACCAAGCTGTTCGGGACCAGCCGGTCTCCCTCATTGCTATCATCTCATCACTTGGCAGTAATACAAACCTGACTCTCCAAATGATCATTCAAAGCAAATTCACTATATCCTCATTACCTGCTGCTGTCCAGCAATAAAAGAAGTGCATAGAGATGTGTATCATAGCAGCAAGAGCATGGGGGACCCCAAATCACAGCCATCTAAGACTAACCGAGCAGCAGCCATTAGAGCAATGGGTTGCCCTGCATGCACGGACTGCATGCAGCCACACGCAGGGGCAGCAATAGTAGAATTACTGCTCAGCTAAGAAAACCACCTTGCCCATAGTTTCCCTTCAAGGAAACCACCAAACCAGCAAACCCCCAATACCTGGCAGCCAACAAGGGACACGTACCTTCCCATTTCAGCCAGAAAACAACACATAGCCCACATATTCACCTCCCCCACTTACCTTCTTTGGTAAGAACAGCAACTCCCTCTCTAACCAGTAGCAAGGAGGACAAGGGGAATCCAGCATGTAACCAGCAGCAAGGAGGAGAAGGGAACCCAGCAAGTGACCAGCCGCAAGGAGGAGAAGGAAGGCAGCCAGGCAGGATACACAATATCCTAGGAGCAAGCCAAGGTTAAGAGTAGGTTAGCTAACTAAGGTAATATGTATGCCCAACTTCCATTTAGATGAACTGCATGTGTACTTACACCCTCATATGCAGCATGCATACAATCACCCTTCCCCCACCTAATCCTTTCCTGCATGCCACTATCAGGCTTCAAACATAAAGACCATCACCCAATAAGAAGGCACTTAAGTGCATTTCAGGGCTGAACCCAAACCAAGCCTCCAAACTCCCTGACAAGCCTAACTCCCTTCATTTTAACATCCAATCCTCACATGCACAAGCACCCTACTAAAGCAGTATATCATATTCATATCTACACTATTAATCAAGTCACAAACATCATGCATATCATGAGGCACGACCATACCTATTCGGTTCAACACATTTTTGCCAAAACACTATGTCACTAATTATCCAGGCATTGCATTGAACTAGTGTCAGAACGACAAAGAGGCAGAGTAGAACAACCAACCAACTTGCCACTGCCAAGGTCGAAGAACTCACATGATGGTTGCTGCCATGTGCCCCTAGGGGTCACTGTATGCTCCCCGGCGCATAAGGACCCCCAGGCACCACAAGACTGCCATCCAATTCATGCTTGTAGCAACGATGGCCCTAAGAACTATCATTCCATCCCAAACCATTGAAAGAATCACTAGAGCAGCATAAACAAATTAATGACATAATAGAGCAAGATGCTATTAAATGAAAATTGGGGATCTACTGCCGTGGGCCTCAATAGCAACCAATTGGAGGATGATGAGAGAGAGAGAGAGCAGCCATCGGATACCCCCTAGCCGAACCCGGCGAGGGGATGGCAGCCACCACCAGAAGCATAGGGTAAAGAAGTCTGGGAGCATGGGCGGCCATCTAGGTCGAGCTGTGCCGGACGAGAGCAGGCAAGGCTGAGCCGTCGCCCAATAGCCACCTAACCGGGGCGTGGCCAAGCCGCCGCCTTAGCAACACAGGGATTGGAAGGAGGAGAGAAGGAAGGGAAGAAAGAGGTAGCCAGAACCGCCACTGGACCACGAGGTCGCCGTGCCGCCGCCAGCCACCATGGGGCCGTCGTGCTGCCGCCAGTCACCACGGGGCTGCCGTGCCATCGCCACGGGGCCACCGCGTCGCAACCATAGCTGGGCCATGGAGCCGCCGTGCCGCCGCCAACCACCACGGGGCCGCCGCGCCGGAGCAGCATGAGTAGGGAAAAGAGGGGAACCGAGAGCAGGCCGAGAGGGAGTGAGAGAGAGAGGGAGAGGTGAGGGTTTTGAAGAGATTCGGCTAGGTGGGACGAAATAGGCCGGCCAGGGAGCCGAAGGGTTTTCTTTTCTTATTTATTTTATTTCTCTTAATTCTTTTTCTTATTCTCTGTTAAGATTCCTAGCCAAAATCAATGATAAAAGCAGAAGATAAAACAAATAAACAAATAAAAGAAATGAGTAAGAAACTTGAACCTTAGAAAAGGAATCGCTTCTCTTTTGAAATCAGTAAATTTGCCCTATAAGGTTTTACTTATAAAGTTACTTATACTAGTATTATTTCATGAGGCCAATTAACAATATTGCAGGATTTAATTTAAATCACCCGATTGAGAGCGGTCAACCGGAGAGCAATGCCGTGTACTAAGTTGAAGTAGAAGGCAATCATCTCTTTGATATTGTTTAGAGTATTTTAGCTTTATATATTTCT
The DNA here is from genome assembly GCA_036346415.1 of Raddia guianensis. Lineage (NCBI taxonomy): Eukaryota > Viridiplantae > Streptophyta > Magnoliopsida > Poales > Poaceae > Raddia > Raddia guianensis. Next base: position 46,356,656 of record CM070535.1, on the reverse strand, counting down.
ATTTTAACATATGCACCTCTAGCATGTTTATTGCATTTAATATTTTATTAAGAAACCTAATTGCATTAAGGATAACAAAGTAACGGTTTGATCGATGCCGTGATCAAGTCGGTAGAAATACTATGGTGGGTGAAGGGTGCCCTGGGAGGGTGCAGAGGCAAGGCGGGGCCCTTCACAAGGTATCATATAAGGACACGCACCTGCCACTCGAATACCAAGCCGTATTAAACCATATCAACCTCGGTCCCTCATAGAGGACAGAGAAGATATCTTTGTGGTGGTTACATTCTCCACATTGGGTATGTAGATACATAGGAGGGGTGGGTGAGCGTACCCAGGGTGAGCGGACCCATGGTGTCCCCGACCGATGGCACTATATATACTATGCCAAGAGGATATGTAAGCTCAAGCTCCCATGGGCTGAGTGATTTTGGTAATTGATAGCAACTGGGTTTTTCAAGACAAGATCACGACAAGACAAGACAAGATCACGACAAGACAAGATAAGACTAGACACGACAAGACAAGACAAGATCACGATAAGACAAGACAAACTAGACACGACAAGACAAGACAAGATCACGACAAGACAAGACAAGACAAGACTAGACAAGACAAGAGACAAGACTAGACAAGACAAGATAGACAAGACAAGACAAGACTAGACAAGACAAGAGACAAGACAAGACAAGACTAGACAAGACAAGAGACAAGACTAGACAAGACAAGACAAGACAAGACTAGACAAGACAAGAGACAAGACAAGACAAGACTAGATAAGACAAGAGACAAGATTAGACAAGACAAGACAGACAAGACAAGACAAAACAAGAACAAGACAAGACCAAGACAAGACAAGACTAGACTAGACTAGACTAGACAAGACAAGACAAGACAAGATTAAGACAAGACAAGACAAGCTACAAGATCAAGACAAGACAAGACAAGAACCTAGGTGCACCATATCATGACCAAGTGTCAAAGTCCCGAGAAGAACCCGGATGCACAGTCGCTGCCAGACGGCGTCCGATGACGGTTAGGAAAGCGACCAAACACTTGGCGGGCAGAGGAGAGAAACACAGACTCCATCGGACGGCGTCCGACGAATCGTCGGACGAGTCCGATCAAGGTAAAATTTCACCAGATTCGCCGGACGGCGTCAAATGGGAGGCTGGACAACGTCCGACAGATCGAGCTAGATCTTGCGAAAATGAATCTGAGCCGTCCATCTTTAGGGTTTCACCTTGTGCCTATAAATAGGGGCTTAGAGCACGGGAGAAATTTGAGAGCCAAAAACTAGAAGCCACCCCTTGTCCTAGCCACCAAGAGAGCTCCTCCCATGGTTCCCATCTCCACCTAGGGTTCCATGTGCTTGAGAGATTGAGAGGGAGAAGAAGAGAGGAAGAGGAAGAAGAAGGTGTCCCCTACCTCCTCTCATCCATCCCCAAGGACTTCACCGCCGGAGAGATTGTCGTCACGCCACGGGCTACATCAACCGTTCGAAACCCTCCGTGTGTCGGGGGTCACTTCCGTGTGTCGGAGGTGCGTCGCCTTCATCCGTTGAAGGTCGTGTACAAACCCTCCGTGTGTCGGGGGTCGGTGCCGTGTGTCGACGCCGCGGGTGCGAGGAGCTTCTGCGTGTGGAAGAACTCGCCTTGTGTGAGGGTTTGGAGCTTGCCTACCATGTGTTGGTGAAGAAGCTACCACGAGTGGATTGAGGGCTAGGGGGACGAGAGAGTCCCGACTTCTCTGTGTGAGAAGTTTCCTCAACGGAGACGTAGGTGTTCATGTGTTGAACACCGAACTTCGGTAAACAACTCGGTTTGCGTCTCCTCGTCTCGCTCATTTACTTTCGCATATTGAATTGATCGCTTGCATGTGAGTGCCATCGAGCCTCCTAGTAGCCGCTCGTGTATTAGTGTGATCACTTCCGCAACTAGACCATAGATCAATCGATAGCTTGGGTTCTTAATTTGACTAACTAAGCAAGCGAATCGAGAGAAATAAAATTTGAAAAGAGCCGATTCACCCCCCCTCTCGGCCTAGGATCCTTACAGGATACTCATTGGCCGGTGTCGGAATGAGTAAAACAGAGACGGGGACAAGTGATGGAGGACGAGGTTGTGAGTAAGGCGCGTCTAAAGTTTATACGCCATCACTTGTTCTACGACCGGGCTGGAGATGTAACTCACCGTATTAGAATAGCACTCTGGGCTCTAAATTTATTAAGGGCGACTATGGGAAAAGTGGTACAAACCTGCGCAGGGTAAAATCATGAATTCATGCCAGTCTCTAGGAATGGAGATTACGGAGGCTAAGTCCGCCTCATATACGAGTGCTGGTAGTTTTTCTTAAATTAAAACTGGACAACTCTTTTAGATAAAATAGTACTTTCCTTAATTATAGTAAAGTAGAAGTGACTGAAGTGATTTTTCCTGACATAGTTAGAATTATAAAAACATTGCTATTATTGCTTCCTAAGTACTCTGTACTCACTCTTGCTATTAAACCTTTGCTTAGATGTGATTACGGAAGACAACGTGGGTGAAAGCCAAGAAAATTTTGTCACTGATGGGCACTACGAAGTGGAGCAATACCGTGAGGACTTGGGCCTTTTAGAAGATTATATGTAGACTATTCGCGTAACAATAAGTAACAGATATCAATAAAGGGCATCTTACTGTTGCTATGTAGTCTTAAAATAAGTAGAGGAGTTTACTGTATCATTAAGCACATTCGGCCCTGCGTGGCTTAATGATGTAATAAAACATGAGATTCTATGTAATTATTGTTATGCTGCAATACTCTGACTTGGGCTCGCATCCGAAGTGGCATTCTAGTGGACATGTTATTTGGGTGTATTAGCCTAAACCCACAGAATTACTCCATGATCTTGGCATGATGTGGCCAATAGCATGTGGTAATTGGGAGGGACGTCTCAGTTACGTCGAAGGAGACTTTCACGGGGGCGATTTCGTTGTGAAGCTAGTGTTTTCCCCCAACGGCGCCTCCACTTAACCGGACAGGTGGGGCTAGGGCCCATGCGACAGCGAGTCTGAGCCACTGCTTAAACCACGCGGGGATATCTGACTAGTGGGACCAGCATGCCAGCGACTGAATGGACTTGTTACTGCACGAATCCTGGCGTGGATCGGACGGCTACTGCTCATCGTCCTCCACCAGCTCGGTGACGTGGCCGGGCGGCGACGGCAAACGATGTGGCGCCACTACGGTCACCTACCGGCCAAGGGCATTCATGCCCCGGCATCTACAGCTCCTAAGGGCCCTAACGACGCACGCGCCAAGGCCAGCGGTGGACGGACGCGGCGGCGTGACGGTGGCGGCGAAATCCATGGGTTCGCCGGAGAATCCGCCCCATGCTACGGATCTACAGCCTACGAGCATGGACGGCGAGCTAGAGGGGGTCAAGGGCGTGCTCACCACGGGTCGTGCCGAAGATGAACGGGCTCGGAAGCAGCTGGCGGCGAAGCACCCGATGGCGGCCGGAATAGGGGCCCCGCAGACACATCACTCCCGAGCAGATCCCCTAAAATTGACCGAGTGGAACCTTAGGTACGCTCAAAGGGTGTTATGGGTGCGAGGAATCGTTAGGCGGCTTACGGGATCAAGGGAATTTCTTCGATGCTGGTTAGGGGAGATTTGGGGAAAGAGGGGAAAAACGACGCCGACGGGGTGGTCCATGGCTTTATAGGCGCGAGGGAGATTCCTGGCCCGAAGGCACGCCTGGCGGCGTAAGGGGGCGAGCGGCTAGTGATGATGGCGCGGTGGAGCGGTGTGACGCGACGGGGCGCGGTGCGGCTAGTGATGATGGCGCGAACGGCGCGGCCTACCGACACGGCACGCGGCGTGGCATAGCAGGAGGGCAGAAGCGATGGCAGTCCGGCGGCAGGGCCACCGGGCAGGGAAGAGAGAGTGGGGCCCACATGTCAGCACAAATTTTAAGCAAAAATTGAATTCAATTGAGTTTTAAATTTGCCCCAAAGTGGGCTGTTACAAATCCCTCCTCCCTAAAAGAAAATCTCGACCTCAAGATTGCGAACCTAATTGGTGAACAACTCAGGATAGTTTCGTCGAAATAGCTCTTCAGGTTCCCAGGGAGACTGGTTGCCGGTTTGATTGCTCCATTGGACCTTGCACATTTTGATGACCTTGTTCCTCATTTGCTTCTCCATAGTGTCCATTATTCGAACCGGTCGTACTTCGTAGGTGAGATTGTTGTCCACGGTTCTTTCGGGAAGATCAACCAACTCATTTTTCGGAACTCGAAGACATTTCTTGAGCTAAGAAACATGGAAGACATTGTGGACGTCTCCCAGCTATGCCGGTAGGTCCAACTGGTAAGCTACTTGCCCCCTTCTAGCAGTGATAGGGTATGGCCACATATAGCGTGGTGCCAGCTTTCCCTTCTAATGGAACCTCTTATTTCCCTTCCAAGGCGCTACCTTGAGGTAAGCCGAGTCTCCTACTTGGAAAGAGAGGTCTCCTCGTCGATTGTCTGCATAGCTATTCTGTTTCGATTGGGCAGCCAGTAATCTTTCTCTTATAGGTCGGACCTTATCCTCCGCGTCCTTAAGGGTTTCCGAACCGAAAAACTGGTTTTCTCCCATTTCGGACCAATGGAGAGGGGTTCTGCACTTGCGTCCATATAAGGCCTCGAATGGTGACATCTTTAGATAGGACTGGAAGCTGTTGTTATAAGCAAATTCCGCATAGGGTAACCACTTTTCCCTGTCTGTGGAGAACTCCAGAGCACATGCTCTTAACATATCTTCCAAGCTCTGATTAACCCGTTCGGTTTGCCTATCTGTTTGAGAGTGGAATGACAGGTTGGTCCCCAATGCGCAATGCAGATTTTCCCAGAATTGTGATGTGAACTGTGTCCCTCGGTCTGACACAATTTGCTTGGGAACGTCATGAAGGCTCACTATCCTAGCCATATATAGTTCAGCCAACTTTTCTCCCTTGTAGGTCATTTTTACAAGTATGAAGTGGGTGACCTTAGTTAATCGATCCACTAAAACCCAAATGGAATCATAACCCACCTTGGTCTTGGGGAGTTCGAGTATGAAATCCATGGCAATCTCTTCCCACTTCCATTCCGGGACCTTGAGAGGTTGGAGTAGTCCAGCTGGTCGCTGATGTTCAACCTTGACTTGCTGGCATATGTGGCATTGCGCCACATATTCCGCTATGTCCCTTTTCATTCTCGGCCACCAGAACCTCAATTTCATGTCTTGGTACATTTTGGTGCTTCCTGAGTGTAGGGTGTAAGGGGAATTATGCGACTTGGATAGAATAAGATCTCTCAGAGTCGGAACTTGCGGAACGGCAATCCGCTTCCCTAACCACATCACTCCTTGATCATCCTTGGAAACTTTGTAATTCTTGTCCTTGGCGATGAGCTTTTCGATCCTCTGGGTGCAAGGGTGGTCCCTTTGTTTCTCCTTGATTTGATCGAGCAGATCCGGCTTGACTTCCAAGGTGGCCAAGTACCCTCGGTTAACCACTTCGATCCTAAGGCGACTCAAATCTTCAATTATTTGTTCTGGAACCAAGTCGATCTCCATGTGATTGCATTGGGACTTGTGGCTAAGAGCATCGGCTATGACACTAGCCTTTCCGGGGTGGTACTGAATGTTCAAGTCGTAGTCGTTGATCAACTCTAACCATCGCCTTTGCCTCATGTTTAGAGTGCTCTGGGTGAAAACATACTTAAGGCTCTTGTGGTTGGTGAATATGTCACAGGGTCGTCCCACCAAATAGTGTCTCCAGATCTTTAGAGCATGCACTACCGCAGCCAGCTCCAGATCATGCGTGGGGTAGTTGATCTCGTGCTTCCTCAGTTGGCGTGATGCATAAGCAACCACCCTTCTTGCATTAGGACGCACCCCAGTCCATACTTGGAGGTGTCGCAGTATACCTCGAACTTCTTACTGGTGTCTGGTGTCACTAATATTGGAGCGGAGGTAAGTCGTTGCCTGAGCTACTGAAAGCTCCTTTCACAGGCATCCGTCCATTCAAACTTCTTATTCTTTTTTAGGAGTTGTGTCATTGGTCGGGCTGTTTTTGAGAAATTCTCGATGAAACGCCGATAGTATCCAGCCATGCCAAGGAAACTTCTTACCTCGGTAACAGACATAGGCGCTGCCCACTCCATCACCGTAGCCACCTTAGCCGGGTCTACCTTGATTCCAACAGCGGATACGATGTGTCCTAGGAAACTGATGTCATCTATCCAAAATTCACACTTGCTAAACTTCGCATAGAGTTAATATTCCCTAAGCTTATCCAGAACCAGGCGTAGATGCTTCTTGTGTTCCCCATCATCCTTGGAATATATTAGGATGTCATCAATGAAAACCACAAAAAGTGGTCCAAGAACTCCATCATAATCTTGTTCATCACATTCATGAAATGGGCAGGGGCGTTGGTTAGACCAAATAACATCACTAGGTACTCGTACAGTCCGTATCTGGTGGTGAAGGCTGTCTTGGGTATGTCCGCCGCCCTAACTCGGACTTGGTGATATCCTGACCGAAGGTCGATTTTTGAGAAGCGCTTGGCACCCCTCAATTGGTCAAACAGATCATCGATCCGGGGAAGGGGATACTTATTCTTGATGGTAACGGCATTCAGGGCTCGATAATCCACCACCATCCTCTGGGTCTTATCCTTTTTATCCATGAACATGGCCGGGGAACCCTAAGGGGAGGAACTGGGGCGGATTAACCCTTGGCCTTGCATCTCATCCAACTGTTTCTTCAGTTCGGCCAGCTCCACCGGGTTCATCTTGTAGTAGGGCTTATATATTGGGGCGGTTCCCGGAATTAGGTCAACAGGAAACTCCATGCCACAATCCGGTGGCAGTCCTGGTAGTTCCTCGGGGAAGACATCGAGGTATTCCTTCACCACAGTCACCTTAGTGGGGTCATCCTCCCTGAGAGACCATAGGGCTCTGCCCCACCTAAAGGGGTTATCTATTTCCCAAATGCACTCGTAGCACCTTCCTCGAGGCATCATGATTTCCCTACGGGCACAATCTATGACTCCCTTGTAGTATTAGAGCCAATTCATCCTAATTATCACGTCGATCCCCTTACAAGGTATAACCATGAGATCAAAGAAAAATCATGTACTCTCCTGCTCGTTCTCTACATGTCGACAAACCCTGGGTGAGGTCAGCATACCTCCCGGGGACTTAATTACCAATGCCCTTACTAGCGGGAAGGTTTGTAGCCCATATTTATCCACATAATGTTGTGCAATAAATGAATGTGATGCTTCCTCGATGGTGACATGGCTGAGCCTTCCGCGGCCAGCATTGGTGGCTGATACGGCCACGCATCCTTGTCCCATTGCTCTTCCCGGAGGTGCTTGCCCTCTGACTGGTGTGTTCATTGTATTGAAAAACGCAGCAGCCCTTCTCTTCTCGGGGCATGCTGCGGCAAAGTGCCTAGGCTTGTGGCAGAGAAAGCATGCTCCAGCGACCCTATCGGTAGAAGCAGCAGGGTTGTAGGTCTGGGGAGGAGCAGATGGCCTCCCCACGGTCTGGTAGTGTTGAGACCCATGTGGAGGGTACCCCAGTTTGATGATGAATATATGTGACAAGATGGAATTTGGAGTGTTTTGAAGAATGTTAAATGGTGCATTTGTGGAAATTGCCGTGGAATTGGTACCGGACCATTGTGCTGAGCTTGGGCTAGGTAATAGTTTTGATCGGATGTGGTCCAGTGGAATTTAAGCTGACACGTGGTGTGTCAGGACTTCCTAATTGTGATGTCATGAAGGGATTATTGTGTTAGTAATTTTGTGATGGACTAACCTTGTAGGTAAGGTAAGGTGTGTTGGTTTCGTGTGTGTTCTCCTCAGTGATGCAGGTATTGGCGGGTACGTGGCTAACGCTTCGCGGGGACAGCTGGAGGCTGGTGCGTCCGGAGGAGTGCAGGCGACCGGGTTCGATAACCTGGCGGTCACATGAGGTGGTGAACTCGAGAAGCTTAGCCATAGAGAGGAATCCGAGGCAGTTGGAGGCTGCGGCGTCGGTAACCTGGTGGCGAAGCTGGTTCTGACCGGTGGGCCCAGGTGTGGGCTGGCGACCGAAGATGCTGCGAAGATATTTCCTGGAGGAATATGTGGAGAATATTCTCTCTCGGGAATGTGTCTTGTAGTGTGTGTGTTGTACACCACTCATCCTCAGATGAAGAGTGGAGATGGGCTCTAGGTGTTAGGGCATCTCACCCATGGGCTATAAATAGGGGTGGAGGGGAGTACCTCCTCCCAATTCGCTTAGAGCTGAAATTTCAGAAATAGAGAGGGTGAGTTGGGTGTGTAAGGGTGGCAATTAGAGTGCTTGTGACCACATGGAGTGTGGTTTGTAATCCCCCAACTCCTATGCAATGAAATCTCTCATCTTCATGATCATCTTGTGTTGATTTTCTCCATGTTCTTCTTTCTTTTGTTTTCTCTTTTTGGAGTTCTTTTTGAAGATGAGTCTTGGTGATTTCTTGCTGGTTCATGATGGTCTATGAAACCTTGAGGTTGCTAATATGATTTTCCACACTCTTTGCAACCATATGAGAGGCAAGAGATCAAGTTTTTGACTTGTTGCAAATCTGTCGAGAGATTTTCATCCGCGCAGCAGCCTGTAAAATATTTTTATAAAAATCTACAAAAATCATTTTGGGATCATTCTAGTTGGAAAAGATGCGTGACTCATATACCCATCTGTGGTAAAAATTTGAAGTCCACTGGTTTCTTCATTTGGGAGCTATGAAGTGAAAACCGAGTCCCAAACTTTCTGCTCGAAGTTATCGACTGCTCTTGGTGTTTGATTTTCATATTTTCTGTGGATGGATTCTTGAGATCATTTTTGATGGAGTGCTTCACGAGTCATGTTTGCATAGGGAGAAAAATTCCCACAATTTTTGAAGCAACAGAAAGCCATCATCTCTCTGCGCCAATTAGAAACAAACTCTGAAGAATCTGCTTTTACTTTTCAGAAAGCAGCTTGTGTTATTTGTATTTTCATATTTTTTCTGTAAGGAGTTTTAAGGATATTTTTGGTGGAGTGCTTCATGACACATTAACACATAGAGAGAAAAATTCCCATGATTTTTAGAGCACATTAAATCCACGAACCTCCTGCTCCATGAGAGGACAAGTTCTGAAAGAATCTGCTTTTGCTTTTTGAAAGTTGCTTTGAGGTTTTGTCTTGATCTCTTTTCAAAAGCAAAATTTGAATTAATTCCTCTTCTTTGGACACTTGACAACCAGAATTGTGGCTCTAAAATTCCCACATATTCATATGGATATCATCCATACAAGTCATGAGTACACATAGTTGTCATATTGTCCATTGCGATTTGATCACCGACATGAAACAATTTTTGCGGAATGCTTAGAGGGGCTGCATAATTGAAAAGAAAGCGTTAAAATTGATTGAAGTCTATTCACCCCCCGTCTAGCCGCCTAGCTCGGGTCTTCAACTGGTATCAGAGCATTTGGTTTGGTGCTTCTTTGCAAATCTTGACCGATTTTTGAAGCCAATCCATATTGCTATTTGAGCTATGGCGGACAAGTATTCCACCAAACCCCCCGTGTTCTCCGAAGCCGATTTTTCCTATTGGAAGGCTAGGATGGAGACATATGTGATGGCTCAGGGCTACAATGTTTGGCTTATGATCAAGAACCCATATGAGTTTCCCAAGAAGGTGACAGCCGCGAATCAAGCTGATGTGGAGCTTAATGCAAAATCTCGAAATTTTCTAATTCAAGGCCTTAGCCGAGGGGAGTACGAGCGGGTGTCGGACATCACCACAGCCCACAAAATCTCGACGACCCTCCAAGCTTACCATGAGGGGATGGCTTAGGTTAAGTTGGTGAGACAAGACCAACACAAAAGAGAGTATAATCGATTTACTCAGAAGCCGGGTGAAACGCTTGACTCATGTTTCTCCCGCTTCACCAAGATTCTTGCCGATCTCCGTTCGGTTAAAGTCAAATATACCGATTCGGAGATCGCTAGGCACTTTCTCTCTGCTTTGGATCTTAAGGTCTGGGATGTGAAGGTGACTGCAATCCGACAGGCAACAGATCTCTTGACGCTGACCTTGGAAGCACTCTATGCTAGTCTCAAGACGCACGAACTTGAGCATCTCCCGAAAGAGCCGAGTTCCTCATCCACTGCCTTGATAGCTGACCCCTCTGGTCGTGGTTCTTCTGATGTTGCCGGTTTCTCCTTCTCTGCCCTCTATGAGTTGTCCAATGATCAGATGGACAAGATTCCTGAGGAGCAGCTTGCCTTGTTGGCCAGGAAGTTCTCATTTGCTTACAGGCGAGTGGCCGATCGGAGGAGAGGCATCATGAGGTGCTTCGGTTGTGGCGGTCTCAACCACATGAAGCGTGATTGTCCAAAGTCTGGAGGAGAGGAGCGGAACGACTACGTCGCGCCGGCACGGAACGCCTACATCAACAAGAACCGCAACATCAAGGCCGATGGTGGAGGTGACAAGAAGAAGTCACCTAAGCAGCTGATGAAGGGACGCCGCATGGTCGAGAAGGTGCTGGCCACTCTAGAAGAAGCCGTCATCTCCGACAAGGAGGATGGACACTCGGATGATGGTGAGGATGAGCCGGCGGAGAACGACGACGTCGACTACACCGGCATGTGCTTCATGGCGCACGGCGATAGCGGTGGCAACGACTCAGACATCTACCACACCGACGACGATGAGGTAACTGATGAACAAGGTCCCTCCTATTCTGAACTTATGGAAGCTTTAGTTAAAATCCATGACAAGTACACTAGGGTTTTGGCCAAGAAAAATGCCCTTGAAGTTCAACTTAAAAATGTTAAACCTGCTGCTTGCTCTGATTGTGGGAAGCTTACTCTAGAATTGGATGAATTGAAAATGCATTTTAAAAATGTCACTATCCAACTAGAGAATGAAAAATGTAGGATTGTTCCTGAGCCTGTTGACTCTGATGGGTGGATAGAGTTTGATAGGGTCATGACTGATTTCAATGAATTAAGTACAACTCATGATACAGTGCTTGATTTGAATGAACAACTTAGGGAAGTTAATATTAAGCTTGTAGCAAAACTAGATGATACTAGGAAGAATTTGTTCCTTGTCACTTCAGATCTAGAGTCTATCTGCTTAATGAACCCTAGCATGCTTTGTCCTGATCCCTCTGCACACTCATCTAAGGACCCAGTCAGTCCAGTTGCGGGCTGTAGCGATCATGCTCCACCTAAGGACCCAGTCAACTCAAATGAGAGTTGTAGCTTCCACTCACTTGATTCTACATGTCTTGATTGCACACTGCTGAAGCTTGAGTATTCGAACTTGCAAGCTAAAATTTCTGAACTTAATGATACTGTTCTTAATGCCTCTGTGTGAGATCGATGTCTTGAGCTTGATGGGGAGATTGATAGGATCTACCAGGATTTGAGTGATAGATTTGAAGGTAGGTTGACCCAAGCCCAAAATACTGAGTGTCTTTCCTGTCAGGCTCTCAAGAGGGAAGTTACGATCCTAGGTGAGAAGTGTCGCAAAGCCTTAGGAATGGGTACAACTGATAGCCAGGACTCTTCGGACTCTTCCTCTTCTTGCGGGTTTTGTCCCCAACTCCATCAGGAGTGCGAGTACCTCATGAGCACTCTTGAGAAGTTTGTTGGGGGTAAGCGGAAGCTGAACTTGATACTTGACAAAAGCAAGATATCAACGGGTAGAGGTCTAGGTTACAATTGGCTAGAGCACATCAAGAGGCACCCACCTAGAGTGCTTGGAAGGGGTGAGAACGGGCAGAGAATTGTTCTTAGGGACAGGGTTCCTGAGACTACTTTTTTTAGGTCCGCAGGAATCGTTTGGGAAAATCCTACCACACAGTCTGTTCAGTCTCAGAACAAAGCTCCAGAGAGTCCACCTACGAAGAGCGTTCCTCTTACCACTACTGCCCCTGGAAATAGCAGAGGAGTAGTTTGCACCTTCTGCAAATAGGATGGGACACACTGAGCAGAACTGCTTCCGTCGTGCTAAGGAAGCACGTGAGGAGCGTAGAAAACAGGCTAGAATTCAAGGACCTCCTAAGAAATCTGCACCTAGGCTCGTTCCTCCTCAGGGTAGACCGGTGGTTAGATGGCCAGGACTTGGAGCACAGCCCTCTGTTGTTCATCCTGTTGTCGGTCTGGGGCGTGAGCAGCGTCGTCCTCAGGACATACCTCTTGTGGGTTACAGAGGTGAGCGTCCCTGACGTGAGGTGCCAACACCATGGTGGAGGAATGGCAAGAAAGGTAGGAAGCGCGGATAGGATGCACCCGCCTCAGCTCAACGGCCGGTTGCTCCTAATCCAGCACCAAGATGTTTCCCTTCTAGAAGGGATGGCCTAGTCCGAGTAGAGTCTGTTTGGTACGGTCGTGTGACTCAGTTTTGGGTGCCAAAAGATGCACTGGTATTTCCCAATGCTGAGCCACGTTTCTTCACTCGTTGACTCAGGTGCGTCGGGCTGGGAAGGGGGACATGTGGATCATCGATTCCGGGTGTTGTCGCCACATGACCGGAAACTCTCAGTGGTTCTCCTCCTTAGTCCGTGAGCCCCAGGGTGAGAAAATCACCTTTGGGGATGCTTCGTCAGGTCGTGTGCTCGCTCGAGGCTCTATTCAGGTTAGTGACCAGGTTGTACTTAAGGATGTGGCCCTTGTCAGCAAGCTTCGCTATAATTTGCTTTCGGTTTCTCAGCTGACTGATGAGGGTTTTGAGGTTCGTTTTAAGCAGAATGAAAGTTGCATTCTTGATTCTTCTGGGAGTTTTGTTTGCGGGATTCACAGATTTGGGAGAGTTTTTCGTGTTGATTTCCGATCTTCAGTTGGCTCTTCTCATTGTTTGATTGCTTCAGAGTCCCGTGACTCCTCCTTCTGGCATAGGAGACTAGGTCACATTGGTTTTGATCACTTGACCAGAGTTAGCAGCCAGGATCTGATTCGTGGTTTGCCCTAACTCAAAATGGTTAATGACATTGTTTGTTCTCCTTGCCGGTATGGGAAGATGGTTGCCGCTGCTCACCCACCAGTCACCCTAGTGATGACTGATGCACCTGCACAATTGCTTCACATGGACACTGTTGGTCCCTCCTGTGTGCAGTCTGTGGGTGGCAAGTGGTATGTGCTCATTGTTGTCGATGACTATTCTCGATACTCTTGGGTCTATTTTATGGTGAACAAGGACGAAACATTTGGCCATTTTCGTTTCTTGATTCGTAAGATTTCTGTTGAGTTCCCAGGAGCGCTTCGCACAATCCGTTCAGACAATGGCACTGAGTTCAAGAATGCACAATTTGAAAACTTTTGTTCTGATTCTGGTGTTGAGCATCAATTTTCTTCTCCGCACGTCGCACAACAAAATGGCGTTGTGGAGAGAAAGAATCGCACTTTGGTAGAGATGGCTAAGACTATGCTCGATGAATATTCTACTCCTAGGTATTTTTCGGCCGAAATTTGTTTTTCTGACTTGCTATGTTTCAAACAGGGTATTTCTGAGGTCAAAGTTGCATCGCACATCCTATGAACTTCGATATGGGCGTAAGCCAAGTGTTTAACATTTCAGGGTGTTTGGATGCAAGTGCTTTATTCTGAAGTCTGGAAATTTGGACAAATTTGAATCTCGATCTTCAGATGGCATTTTCCTTGGATATACAGCTTTTGCGGTTAATTACCGCGTTTGGGATAGTGCGAGGCGTAGTGTAGTAGAGACTTGTGAGGTTACCTTTGATGAGGCTATGCCTGGGGCAAGGCCAGATATCTCAGGATCCGACTTGTCCTTTGAGCCTATCTTTGTTGAGGAGGCAGTCGTTGGAGATGACGGTTCTACGGAACCTGACCTCGACTTGACTCCACCGGTGGCGCCTCCAGTTTCAAGTGTTGTTCCTCAGTCTCACCCCTTACCTTCAGCTTCTACTCAGCTCTCACCTTGTGCTTCTAGGTTCTCACCTATAGAATCTGATTCGCCCGATGGCTCTAATCCTACCTCTCCTGCTCCCGAGATAGAGGCCATTTCTTGGGCTCCTCGTCACATCCAGAAAAACCATCGCCCTGCACAGATGATCGGTGGTTTGAGCGAGAGGATGCTAACCCGATCGAAGTCTGGGCTTTCTCACCTTTGCTTATCTGCTGCTTTCGTTGCTTCCTTTGAACCGAAGGACGTCAACCATGCACTTTCTAATCCTAATTGGGTGAATGCGATGCATGAAGAGTTAGAGAACTTTGAGAGGAACAAAGTGTGGCAGCTTGTTGAACGCCCTAAAGGACATAATGTAATAGGTACTAAATGGGTGTTTAAGAACAAGCAAAGTGAGGATGGGGTAGTGGTTAGAAACAAGGCTAGATTGGTTGCTCAAGGTTACACTCAGATCGATGGGATAGACTTTGATGAGACATATGCTCCTGTGGCTAGACATGATTCCATTAGGATCTTAGCGGCATTTATGGCATCCAATGGGTTCAAGCTGTATCAAATGGATGTCCATAGTGCTTTCCTGAATGGCTTCATTAAGGAGGAAGTGTATGTGAAGCAACCTCCTGGGTTTGAGAATTCAAGATATGCTAATCATGTATATAAGCTTGATAAGGCTCTATATGGGCTAAAACAAGCACCCAAGGTTTGGTATGTGAGGCTTAAGACCTACCTGGTGAGCAATGGGTTCCTAATGCGTAAGGTAGACCAGACCTTGTTTACCCGTAGGGTTGGCTTTGATATCCTTCTGGTGCAAGTGTATGTCGATGACATTATCTTTGGTGGTTCCTCCTTTGCTCTTGTTTCCGAGTTCTCAGAGGTGATGAGCTCGGAATTTGAGATGAGCATCATGGGGGAGCTCAACTTCTTTCTCGGCTTTCAGTTCAAGCAAACACCAGAGGGGACCTTCCTTCACCAAAGTAAGTACACAAAAGACCTGCTGAGTCGGTTTGCCATGTCTGATAGCAAGCCGGTCTCTACTCCGATGGCAACCACTGTTGCCTTAGGACCCGATGAGAATGGTGAGCCAGTCGACCAGAAGGAGTATCGTAGCATGATAGGCTCCCTGCTTTATCTCACCTCCTCCCGGCCGGACATCCAGTTCGCTGTGTGTCTTTGTGCCCGCTTTCAAGCCTCACCTAGAGTGTCTCACCTTCAGGCGGTGAAGCAGATCTTTCGCTATCTCCGAGCGACTGCAGACCTTGGCCTCTGGTTCTCTGCTGCCTCTTGTCTATCTCTCAGAGCCTTCTCAGATGCAGACTTTGCTGGCTGTAGGATAGATAGGAAGAGCACTTCTGGCACCTGCCAATTTCTTGGCACTTCTCTTGTCTCTTGGTCCTCTAGGAAGCAGTCGAGTGTTCCATGATCCATCGCCGAATTTGAGTATGTTGTCATTCTTTGTATGTTGCGGTCAAAGTTGTTTGGCTCTGCTCTACCTTGAAGGACTTTGGGTTAGTTCAAGCAAGTGTGCCACTTCTTTGTGACAACACCTCTGCCATCAACATTGCCAAAAACCCAGTGCAACATTCTAGGACAAAGCACATTGATCTGAGATATCACTTTCTTAGAGACCATGTGAAGAAGGGTGATATAGTCTTGCAGTTCGTTGAGACCGACCGTCAGTTGGCTGATATCTTCACCAAGCCATTGGACAAGGCTAGGTTTGAGGCTCTCAGGGGAGAGCTCGGGGTTGTGAGCTTGGCTAGCTTATAGTCAGGGGGAGCTTGGGCTACTTGTACTATATGTAATATATATTTTTTTTTCGCTTTCCCTGCATTGCATTTGGGTTGCATTCGGGCTTGGTTATATTGTGTAGGCTGTCAGCACTCTTCACTTAGGCTTCTGGCATGCAGTGGCACAGACCTCTCATCTTGTGCTTAGGTTGCTATCATGCGTAATAGGCTTCCTTCTCTCCTCTGGCTAGGTTGATCCCACACAGTCTTATAGGTCTATGGGTAGACAGGGTCTGTGTTGTATCTCTAGTAACCGAGGTGTAGAGTTGTTTTTCCTTGTAAGTCGCAGGCGGCAGATGAGAGCGAGTCTGAGTTTGAGTGGTTTATGTTCTTACCTAATTCTTTTTGTTTTTGCCCAGGTGCATTTCCTTGGTTTTCCGGCTCCTTATTCATTGTTACTGTTTTTATTGCACATTATTTTGGGATAAAACTGTTGACTCACTTGTTGAGGGGGAGTTTTCGGAAAACTTTGCATTAGCATATAGACTTCTTTTGCTTTTTGGGGCTTTGTCTATTATGCTTTTGAATTTAGGCTTTGCAAGATGCCGAGACTATTCACATTTTAGCTTGTGCTAGCTCGTTCAATTGGCGTTTAGTCTAAAAATTGGCATTGTTTTTTGTTTTCCAAAACTTCGATGTGGCATAAGATTTCGGCCATTGGTATGTGGCTAGAGGCCCTCCCGCCTAAATTCAACAAAATGTTTGCAAGAAAAACAAAAAAAATTGAAAAATGATAGTTAGTTGAGCTGTCGATTTGTAACTAATTTGTTTTCAACTGGTTGCATGTGGTGTTCTGTCGAAGCCGTCTTGATGCCTTGCCAGGCCACAGCATTTGATCGTAATTTTCTAAGCCACGTCTTCCAATATAAAAAAAATCGATTTACTAGCATCTCTTGAACTTGTGAGCACCGAACTAAAATTGCTTTGCTTCGAACATCTTTGCTATGTGCTTCACGTTCAAATGGATAATTTTCAAAGCTCCCTAGGACTTGCATTTGTATTTGCATCATGCTTTGTGTTTGTTCCCTCAAATTTCTTGATGTCTATATTGCCAAAAGGGGGAGAATTGAAAAAGACATCAACATTCATTTCTTGAAAAAGGGGGATAATTTCTTCGGAAGTTTTGACTTTCACGACTTGGAGATTTTGAACACATGTGTTCCTATCTTTTACTCCAAGCGTGATTTGGCATTTCCAACATGCCTTGTTCGACAAATCCAAACTTTTTTGAGGGTTTGTCAATATATTCATCAAGGGGGAGTGTTGAGACCCATGTGGAGGGTACCCCGGTTTGATGATGAATATATGTGACAAGATAGAATTTGAACTGTTTTGAAGAATGTTAAATGGTGCATTTGTGGAAATTGCCGTGGAATTGGTACCGGACCATTGTGCTGAGCTTGGGCTAGGTAATAGTTTTGATCGGATGTGGTCCGGTGGAATTTAAGCTGACACGTGGTGTGTCAGGACTTCCTAATTGTGATGTCATGAAGGGATTATTGTGTTAGTAATTTTGTGATGGACTAACCTTGCAGGTAAGGTAAGGTGTGTTGGTTTCCTGTGTGCTCACCTCAGTGATGCAGGCATCGGTAGTACGTGGTGGCGCTCATGGGGACAATTTGGAGGTCAAGTGCGTCCGGGCGGCTGATCGACCGGGTTCGATGACCTAGCTGTCACATGAGGTGGTGCACTCAAGAAGCTTATCCATAGCGAGGAATCCGAGGCAATTGGAGCCTGTGGCGTCGGTAACCTGGTGGCGAAGCTGGTTCTGACCGGTGGGCCCAGGCATGGGCTGGCGACCGAAGATGCTGCGAAGATATTTCCCGAAGGAATATGTGGAGAATATTCTCTCTCGGGAATGTGTCTTGTAGTATGTGTGTTGTATACCACTCATCCTCAGATGAAGGGTGGAGATGGGTTCTAGGTATTAGGGCATCTCACCCATGGGCTATAAATAGAGGTGGAGGGGAGCACCTCCTCCCAATCCCCGTAGAGCTGAAATTTCAGAAATAGAGAGGGTGAGTTGGGTGTGTAAGGGTGGCACTTAGAGTGGTTGTGACCACATGGAGTGTGGTTTGTAATCCCCCAACTCCTATGCAATGAAATCTCTCATCTTCATGATCATCTTGTGTTGATTTTCGCCATGTTCTTCTTTCTTTTGTTTTCTCTTTTTGTAGTTCTTTTTGAAGATGAGTCTTGGTGATTTCTAGCTGGTTCTTGATGGTCTATGAAGTCTTGAGGTTGCTAATATGATTTTTCCCACTCTTTGCAACCATATGAGAGGCAAGAAATTAAGTTCTTGACTTGTAGCAAATCTGTCTAGAGATTTTCATCCGCGCAGCAGCCAGTAAAATATTTTTGTAAAAATCTAGAAAAATCATTTTGGGATTATTCTAGTTGACAAAGATGCGTGACTCATATACCCATCTGTGGTAAAAATTTTAAGTCCCCTGGTTTCTCCATTTGGAGCTATGAAGTGAAAACCGAGCACCAAACTTTCTGCTCGAAGTTCTTGACTGCTCTTGGTGTTTGATTTTTTATATTTTCTGTGCCTCGATTCTTGAGATGATTTTTGGTGGAGTTCTTCACGAGTCATGTTTGCATAGGGAGAAAAATTCTCACAATTTTTGAAGCAACAGAAAGCCATCATCTCTCTGCGCCAATTAGAAACAGACTCTGAAGAATCTGCTTTTACTTTCCAGAAAGCAGCTTGTGTTGTTTTAATTTTCATATTTTTTCTGTAATGAGTTTTAAGGAGATTTTGGGTGGAGTGCTTCGCGACACATTATCACATAGGGAGAAAAATTCCCAAGATTTTTAGAGCACATTAAATCCACGAACCTCCTTCTCCATGAGAGGACAAGTTCTGAAAGAATCTGCTTTTGCTTTTTGAAAGTTGCTTTGAGGTTTTGTCTTGATCTCTTTTCAAAAGCAAAATTTGAATTAATTCCTCTTGTTTGGACACTTGACAACCAGAATTGTGGATCTAAAATTCCCACATATTCGTATGGATATCATCCATACCAGTCATGGGTACACATAGTTGTCATGTTGTCCATCGCGATTTGATCACCGACACGAAGCAGTTTTTGCGGAATGCTTAGAGGGGCTGCATAGTTAAAAAGAAAGCGTCAAAATTGATTGGCGTCTATTCACCCCCCCTCTAGCCGCCTAGCTCGGGTCTTCAGGTAGCCTCGGTTTCTGGGACCCTAGTAGGTCGGTCCCGGACGGTAAGGCGGTTGCATCCTTTGATGCTGGGTCACAGGGTGAGGAAAGTTGGTCATACTCGCCCTATCTTGGCTCGAACTCACTCCAGCTCGAACTGCCAGCTTCCTCTTTCGGGTGACCTCCATGCTCTTCATCTCGTTTTGCAGGATCAGGGCCTTGTTTACCATGTGTTGGAAGTCATGGTAATCCAGCAAAATCAGGCAAGAACACAGGCTAGGGAGCATACCCTCCAAGAACTTGTCGATCTTCTCATGTTCATCTTTGATGATGGGGACGGGATCCCAATCTTCCGACAGGTATGGGTAAACACGATTGGTGGAGAACTCGACGTTGACGATCCGACCTTGATCAGCACCGATCTATGCCTGCAATCGCTACACCACCGTCTCCATCAAGTGGTATCAGAGCCTCGATTGCCCGTCAGGTATACTCGTATCCTCTTGGTTCATTGTTCATCTTCCACCTAGAGTCTAGAAAATTGCCCCACAAAAAAATTTGAGTTCGTCGTCATATCCATCGTCCAAGCCACTTTGTGTCCTTCGTGATTTCGTTTTCAGTTTCGCGTAGTTGAATTTGTATCCATCGTCATCGTCTAGTTGCTGGTTTCAAGTAAGTTCTTGATCTAGTTTGAGTCTTGCATCAGTCTAACGCCATCACGTCGTTGTCGCCGCCGCGTCCAAATCGGATGTCAATCTGTCCAACTCGGTATTTTACCTTTATCTCCTTCGTCTGAAGTCCAAATTGGACAAATTCAGGATCAAAATTGTTGCTCCGAAAATGTTCTACAACTTTGTCCATTGTGAGAAGGTCCAGAAACGCTGTTTTCTGCCCAAAATCGCGTTTGAAGTCATTCTATTTGTCTCGGGTTTTTCTGAGCAGTCTATATTGCGAAGCCCATATATCCTAGATCCATTATCCAAAATTGGTGTTCCATATATGTAAATTGATCATCACGAAAAGATCTACAACTTTGCTGTTATACGTTTTAGTGTTTGAGGCCTCCAATAATCCGAAAACATCATAGAAAGTTTCTGCACAGTAGATCTATTTTTCCAGCAAGAGAAAATTGAGTGTTTGTGTATATATCTTATAATCTCTCATATGCGGCACTATTGATATTTTAAAAAAAAATATGAAAAAAGCAAGTGCATAAAAAGAAGCCGCACAAAGAGAAAAAAGCAAAAAAGAGAAAAAAAGCAAGGAAAGAAAGAAAGAAATCAGAAGTGCTTGCATTCTTTTGTGTCCAAAGTGTTGTGTTATTCGTTTTGCTTGCTTGAGCTAGGTCTAAGGACGGGTTTAGGCCAGCAACATTCACAAATACTTTGGATATTTATTGAACTTTGCTATTCTGTTTTCGATGATTGCATATTTCTTGCTACTAAATATTGCCTATCCAAACTCCATATACTTCTTATCAGTTCTGGTTCGAACTTGAATCGCTTCGCTCACACCCGTCTTGGTATCATCAACCATGCCAAGACACGGTTGACCTCACCACGAAGGTTAATTCCTGCAAGCGAATCGAGAACACAAGCAAGAACACGGTAGATGCAATCTCAAATTACTGATTACCGAATAAGCACACAAAGTTGGGGTTCAGCAAACCGATACACGGCGAAACTATGACAGCGGAATAATCTAAGCAAAGCCCATGTCTAAACGATGACGGCTACTGAATATATAGCGACGGCTAGAATTTGGGGCGCTCAACCCTAGGGTTACATGGGCCACGGGCCCAAAGTGGAGGTGGCGCAGCACCCAACAGATTTTGACGTCCTCTTGATTTCGCAATTCCTGTTGATTCTGAGAGAATTTGGGCCTCAAACTAGATCCATTGGAAAGCTCTCGTCGTGGGCTTGTCCGTGCATACCAAGACGGACTTCGTATGACCGAGTTATGATCAATTGAAGTTGGACTGCTCCTGGTGGCCGAACTGGTGATGTGCATGGTGGCTCGTGGACGACGAATTGGGTTTGATCTTTGGTTGGGCCTTGAGGAACATGGGTGTTTGGGCGGTCGTCGAGGAGGTGGAGAGGCGCCTTTCTTGAGTATGTCTTCATGTAGTGCAGGCGGCCAAGGTGGGGGTCGAACTCGCTCTCCTCCACGTCGATCTCATCCCTCCAGTTGAGGATGGTATCATACTCCTCCTCCAATTGTCTATCCTTATCCCGGTACTGCTTGACCTTCTCCTCAAGCATCTTCCTCAGTGTGGTCAGCCTTTCCTTCTCATTGTCTATCGCCTCATCCTTCTCGCTCATCTCGATGGCGGTAAACTCCAACTCCGCCTCCCGTTGGCGAATCCGCCATTCCTTCTTGCGGATCAACATCAGCGTCCTCTAGTAAGTCCCACACAGTGCCATTGTAGGTCTCCGCATCAGCATCCTTGCAGATGTAGAGGCGGTCCAAAGCCTTCAAGTAAAGAAGTGCGGTGGTCAACACCGGCGACTCCTGTCCATGGGTGGAAGCCACGTCGCTGGGCTCGTCGGCAGGAGCGTTGATACGCCGGGTAGGAAGGTAGCAGTACGGCGTGTCCAACAGTTGGGCCCAGTTAGTCTCCGCTATGTGCAGAATAGCAGTCCTGGCAGCCACCTGCCGTCCAACCACATTGTTCTCATTGAAGTTTGTGAACTCCATGGATGCCCCCTCCTCCTCGGGGCGCTTGGGCTGGATAGTCAGCTTGATCTTCCACTGAGGGCATTGCCTCAGTATCTCAAACTCGTGCTCGTAGGCGGGTATGGGTGTGGAGTACTCCAAGAATCCCAGCAAGTCATTGAGAGTATCTGCCATCCCTCCCTCATCAGTGGCAGTGGTGGTCTTCATCGAGGCCATATAGAACAAAGGAGGGGAAACTCCGGTTAGAACAATGATGAGGAAATCATTGCATTAAAACAGATAAAGAAGGTTTTAAAATTATTTTTGAAATGGCTCAAGATTTCTAGAGTTTCACTAGCTAATACGTTCTAAGGTCAACACCGCTCTGATACCAACTTTGTCGAGACCCCATGAATCGTAATGGGAATCCAACACCAAGAGGCAATACTAATCCCAGTTTAGTATCTGATGATGGACAAAACGGTGGAATCATCACAGTATATTCAACTAAAGTGAATTACGAGTAAACAATAGCATTTTGCTTACAAAAGAAACTGGCATACCAGTTGAATAGTCCATAAGGAATTAAATAACAAGCAGAAAAAACATCAGAGTATCCATATTAAATAACAGCGATAAATTCCCAAGGCGTCAACCCGGACACCTTACTATCCTTGCGCACCCCCGTCAGGGCCCTCTTGGTCCTGACTGAAATCTGTACAAATATGTCCACGAGAAATTTTATGAGTACGCGGCTACCCAGCAAGCAATCCTTAAATATGAGTGCAGGATCAAGGATGGGGATTAGGTTATTTTACCCAAAACCTATTTCTAGTCAAATTTTAATTAATTGAATGCATGATCATTGACATCAACTCACAGTTTCCAACAGAAGGTGCGGACTCGCACCAGGCCATACACAGCCTATTCTAATCAGGCTAATCAACAAAAAGTGTGAATCTACGAGTGCAAACCTTCCAAACTGTCCATGACAGTGGACACAGCTATCATGATAGTTTTAACTCTGCAGAGTGTGTACAAGTTCCCCCACAAGCTCCGTCTCATCCACTAGGAGAAACGGTACAAGACTTTTCCAGCCTACTGCGCCCACCACTTCGCCTGCCCTTTCTTTTGGTTTCCCCGGCCCCGCCGATGTCCACCGTGGTAGGGCGCGTACTACTTCTGGACAACACCCGTGGGTCGTTCCCCATTTAAGCCATTCAGTCTCAGGGACTCACCTACCCCTCAGGATAGATTGCAAGCCTCCCCTAGGGCAACAGTGACGAAACGTAACCGGACAGCCTACGAGCAAGTGGTTAATGGGTTTCGTAGTGTACTAAACCAGGGCCGAAGGCACAAGTGGTTGTACGGTATGGTTTGGTCTAGCAATACACAAGCTTGAGTCCATATTAGAGGAGACCGTCTCATCTCCACCGCCATCCCAGAAACATCTATGCTGGGTCTCCCCTAAATCAACTACACTAGTTTTAGTTGTCTAGGTTTCATCCAAAACATCACTATGAAGCATACGCTTCTCAAGGCACATTTTATATTTAATTCCCATTGCAAACCTAAACATCTAGTCAAGGATAGGCTAATGGAAATGACAACGGTTTATCGAGGGCGGCTAAAGCACATTAATCAAATATTAATATGACTTAGTACTCAAACCTAACCATCATGCATGCAAACAGTTTTAATAGTAAGCAACAATGAATTATCTTGTAAAACTAGGAAGGAATATCTAACTATGCTTCTCTTCGAAAAATTCTAGGCTTGGCGGGTCCCACGTCGGCTCCAGACAGCAATTGGCACAACAATCACAACAACAATCTAAACAGAAAAAAAAACAACTGACACAACAACAAAATCAGTACAGAGAAAATAATTACTAAATATACAGAAAAATTCTAGGATTAAAATGTAATTTTTAGGCTCCAAAATCATCCAATTTAGATTCACAGAGCTCCCTAAACAATTCGGGGAAGTTTTGGGTTAAATATAAAATTACAGGAAAAAGAAAAACCTAGATTAACCCAAAAAGGCCGAACCGAAGAATCTAGCCCGAAACTCCCGCACGCGTGCACGGCCCAGCTCGGTCCAACACGGCCCGGTCAGGCGCGGCTGACAGGTGGGGCCCACTGGTCCGCGTTGTTTAGCGGCTGACAAGCGAGGCCCACAGGCAGGCGGCGAGGCGAGTCTTGGCTTAGCGGTGGCGTGGCGAGCAGTGGCAATTACATGGCATGACACGTGGCACTTGGGGGGACAGTTTGGGTGCTGACGTGCCATAAGACATGACCGCTGACATGGCATGCCACATGGCAGTGGGTCTCCGCTACGAGTGACGTGGCACGACACATGGTAGTGGCGTGGCATGCCACGTGGCCTTTGGCTCACGCGGCGCTAGCGGGCCCACGAGTCAGCGGATGCGGCGTAACTTCCGCGCTGCGCGTGGCACGTGGCGCCACGCGTCGCGCTCGGGGCGGCGCATGGACCGCTCCGGCTGACACGCTGCGCCCAAAGCTTGGCCGAGCCCGCGCATCAGCGATTGTGGCTAGGCTCGGCACGGGTGAAACAGGGCGGCGCCGGCGTCTGCGGCAGGTCCTATGGGACACGCATCGCGATCCTACTGGCCGGCGGCGACGGCGCGGTCAGAGGCGCCGAGAGCGGCGGGTCCCACAGGACACGTGTCATGGCGGGATTGAGCAAGAGCGGCGGCGCTGTCGGGGCGGTCATGGCACGTGGGCCACACGCGGACACGCGTTGGCGCATGATTGGCGGTGTCGCCGGCGCGGTCCGGGCGGACGCGGTTTGTGGGCCAGCCGGGAAGCGCGTCACGCTGCAACTGGCACGGTGTGTGTGTAGGATTTCCACCGTTGGCACGAACGGCGAGGTTCACCGGCGGCCGTGGGATCCCTAAACTTCGGCGAGCTCTACCATGCGCGTTTCTTAACCAGATGGGGCAATCCGCATATGCATTTGGACCGTCTCGACGAGATCTATCTAATGGTGCCATCTGCATAGTGAATTGACTACGAGAAAAAGACGTTTATGATCAGAAACATGCTCAGGAGGAGGAGTCTTGAGCCGTAGATTAGGGTTTTGGGGAAGGGAAGGGTTGGGGCGGCGGTGAATAGTGGAGAGGGGAGTTTATAGGGTGTGGGGCGCAGGGGGTCCTTTGGCCTCCTCTTTAAGGGGCTAAAAGTGCTAAACCATTTGGTATGTGCCCTAATTGCATGCTAATCTAGCCCATGGGCATCTAACGCAGTTAAAAGCTAAAAAATAACAAGGTAGTACCTTAGGTTTATTCGGAAAAATGTTGGGACTCATAATAACTTTTATTAGGATGTCACAGACACTCAGCATTTTGGGCTTGGGTCAACCTACCCACAAATCTATCATTCATGTCTTGATAGATCCTACTCATCTCCCTATCAAGTTCAAGACATCGATCACACACTGAGGCATCAAGAATAGTATCATTAAGCTTAGAATCTTTAGCTTGCAAGTTCAAATTATCAAGCTTCAACAGTGTGCAATCACGGCATGTAGAATGAAGTAAGTGGAAGCTACAACTCTTATCTGAGTTGACTAGGTAGTTTGGTGGAGCATGATCGTTACAGCTCGCAACTGGACTGACTGGGTCCTTAGATGAGTGTGCAGAGGGATTAGACAAAACATGCTATGGTTCATTAAGCAAACAGACTCTAAATTAGAAGTGACAAGGAAGAAATTCTTTCTACTATCATATAGATCTGCTACAAGATTAACATTAACTTCCCTAAGTTTTTCATTCAAATCAAGCACGCTATCATGAGTTGTCCTTAATTCATTGAAATCAGTCATGACCTTATCAAACTCTAACCAACCATCAGAGTCAATAGGCTCAGGAACAATCCTACATTTTTCATTCTCTAGTTGGATAGTGACATTTTAAAAATACATTTTCAATTCATCCAATTCTAAAGTGAGCTTCCCACAATCAGAGCAAGCAGCAGGTTTAGCATTTTTTAGTTGAACTTCAAGGGCATTTTTCTTGGCCAAGACCCTATTATACTTGTCATGAATTTTAACTAATGCTTACAAGAGTTCAGAATAGGAGGGACCTTATTCATCAGTTAACTCATCGTCGCCGGTGTGGTAGATGTCTGAGTCGTTGTCGCCGCTGTCGCCGTGTACCATGAAGCACATGCCGGTGTAGTCGATGTCATCGTTCTCCGGCGGCTCATCCTCACCATCATCCGAGTGTCCATCCTCCTTGTCGGAGATGATGGCTTATTCCAGAGCGGCCAGCACCTTCTCGACCATGCGGCATCCCTTCATCAGCTGCTTAGGTGGCTTTTTGTTGTCACCTCCACCACCGGCCTTGATGTTGTGATTCTTGTTAACGTAGTCGTTCCGCTCCTCTCCTCCGGACTTTCGACAATCACGCGTCATGTGGTTGAGACCACCACAACCAAAGCAACTCATGATGCCTCTCCTCCGATCGGCCACTCGCATGTAGGCATGTGAGAACTTACTGGCCAACAAGGCAAGCTGCTTCTCAGGAATATTGTCCATCTGATCATTGGACAGCTCACAGAGGGCAGAGAAGGAGAAACCGGCAACATCAGAAGAACCATGACCAGAGGGGTCTGCTATCAAGGAAGTGGATGAGGAACTGTGCTCTTTCGGGAGATGCTCAAGTTCGTGCGTCTTAAGACTAGCATAGAACACTTTCAAGGTCAACGTCGAGAGATCGGCTGCTATCGGATTGCAATCACCTTCACATCCCAGACCTTAAGATCCAAAACAGAGAGAAAGTGCCTGGCAATCTACGAATCGGTATATTTGACTTCAACCAAATGGTGATCAGCAAGAATCTTGGTGAAGGGGGAAAACATGAGTCAAGCGTTTCACCCGGCTTCTGAGTAAATCGATTGTACTATATTTTGTGTTGGTCTTGTATCACCACCTTAACCTGAGTCGTCCCCTCATGGTAAGCTTGGAGGGTCGTCCAGATTTTGTGGGTTGTGGTGATGTCCGACACCCGCTTGTACTTCCCTCGGCTAAGAATTTGAATCAGAAAATTTCAAACTTTTACATTAATCTCCACATTGGATTGATTCGCGGCCGTAATCTCCTTAGGTAACTCATATGGGTCCTTGATCTTAAGCTAAACACTGTAGCCCTGAGCCATCACATATGTCTTCATCCTAGCCTTCCAATAGGAAAAATCGGCTCCGGAGAACACAAGGCGTTGGGTGGAATACTTGTCTGCCATAGCTCAAATAGTAATAACAATCGGTTTCAAAAATCGGTCAAGATTTGCAAAGAAGCACCAAAACAAATGCTTTGATGCTAGTTGAAGACCCGAGCTAGGTGGCTATAGGGGGGCGAATAGACATCACAAATTTTCGACGCTACTGTTTTCACCAAAAACCCAAACAACTTGACAATTATGTGTACCCATAGCATGCATGACTAAGAGTCATGGAATATGTGGGAATTTTTGCATTTACAATCCTGCTTGTCAAGTGTTCAAAAGACATGAATCAATTCAAAGCTTGCTTTAGGAAAGAAGACCAAGTCAAATGATTAAAGTGACTTTCAGAAAAGCAAAAGCAGATTTGTTCTCACTTGGAGGAGATGGATGGTGGCTTTCTGGTGCTCTTAAATATTTGAGAATTTTTGTCCCTATTGAATAATTAGTAATGAGCATATCAGCTGAAAATCTCCTCGAAGCTCTCTGCAAAAAAAATATGAAAATTCAAACAACACAAGATACTTTCTGGAAAGCAAAAGCAGATTCTCCAGAGTTTGTTTCTAATTGGAGAAGATGTATGGTGGCTTTCTAATGTTCTTTAATTTTTACAAATTTTGTCCTTATGTAACAATGAGTTGTGAAGCACAATGCCAAAAATCTCCTCAAAACTCCTTCTACATCAATTATGAAAAATCAAACACCACGAGCTGTCAAAAACTTCGAGCAGAAAGTTTGGGGCCCGGTTTTCATCTCATAGCTCCCAAATGGCGAAACCAGTGGACTTCAAATTTTTACCACATATAGGTATATGGGTCACACATTTGTTCCAATTGGAATCATCGGAAAATGATTTTTCTAGATTGTTGTAGAAATCTTTTACTAATTGCTGCGCGGATGAATGTTTATGGACAGATTCGCAACAAGTCAAGAACTTGATCTATAGCCTCTCATATGGTTGCAAAGTGTGTATCAAATCATATTTGCAACCTCAAGGCATCATAGACCACCAATAAATAGCAATAAATCATCCAAGTTTATCTCAAAACTAGAGTTTCAAAGGGGAAAACAAAAATAAGAAATATTAGGAGAAAATCAATTCAAGATTCTCATGGAGAATAAAGATTTCATTGCATAAAAGTTGGGAGATTATAAACCACACTCCATGTGGTCACAAGCACTCTAAGTGCCACGCAAAACACACCAACTCACCCTCTGTATTTCTAAAATTTTTAGCTCTAAGGGGATGAGGAGGAGGTGCTCCCCTCCCCCTCTATTTATAGCCCAAGGGTGAGATGCCCTAAACCCTAGCCCATCTCCACCCTTCATTTGAGTATGAGTGGTGTAAAACTCACAAACTACAAGACACACCCCCGAAAGGAAATATTCTCCACATATTCATTCGGGAAATATCTTCGCAGCTTCCTCTGTCGCCAGCCCAAGCCTGGGCCCATCGGTTAGATCAACTTCGCCACCAGGTTACCGACACTGCAGCCTCCACCTATCTCGGATTCCTTGCCATGGCTAAGATTCTCAAGTACACCACCTTATGTGACCACCAGGTTATCGAACCTAGTCGCCTGCAAGCCTTCGGATGCAGCAGCCTCCAGCTATCCCCGCGAAGCGTCAGCCACGTACCCGCCGATTCCTGCATCACTGAGGTGAACACACACAAAACCAACACACTTCATCTCACCTGCAAGGTTAGTCCATCACAAAATTATCAACATCATAATCCCTTCATAACAGCACAATTAGCAAGCCCTAACACATCATGTGTTAGCTTAACAAGTTCCACCGAACCACGTCTGATCGAAACTATTACTTTGCCCAAGCTCAGCACAATGGTCCGGATCCAATTTCACGGCAATTTCCACAAATGCACCATTTAAATTCTTTAAAACACTTCAAATTCCATCTTGCCAGCATATATTCATCATCAAACCTGGGTACCCTCCACATGGGTCTCAACAAAGAGATTTACCTGAACCCTTAGTTGCCAGATGATAACATGGGGAGATCTTGGAATGTCACCTACTCCGCCAAGTCAGCCAACACCACCAAGTCAGACTAATTTGGAGTGCTCAGTCTGAAAATAGTACAACTTTTTTGTTTGGACATTGTCCCAAAATAGGCTCAACACTGATCACATCTTAGCTAGGAAAGAATTGCCACATCATCCTATATGTTGCCTCTACAATTAGGCCTCGGGGACCAGCACTCACCTCTTCGTTCATTGCCCCTTCTCCATTCAAGCATGGGGAACGTTTTCAACAACTTTATGAAACAGTGGAGCTTCACTTCTTCTCTGGTGATCCCAACAGATCGAAAGTCCTTCAAACGTCTAATGATTCTTTTAGCGTGGAATATCTGGAAGGAGCGTCATAGGCATCTATTCGAGAATGAGACCTCCGATTTTGAGGCGTTGTGTAATAGGGTTAAGGCAAATCTTCTCTGGTGGGAGCTAGCACTCTGCTAACTTCTTTGCCTGAGATTTATTCCCATGGCTCTTTTTCTGCATGATTTTTTTCCCTCTCAATTGATCAGGAAGAGCTACTGCCATTTCGCCAAAAAAAAAAATAATGATGAAATATGATTTTTGATATTTTATATGTTTTGGACACTATAATTCATTTTGTACTTTTGAGTTCTGATACTCAAAGGTTACGATGTTGCTTTCAGACCAAACAATTTCTGTCCATAAGTGGTACTACCTAACGGAGGAAGATGGATTTTAAAAGGAACGCTGCATAAAACAATTTATGAATGATGGCCAATTTGCAAATTGTCACTCTCAGAACGATGGCAGGCTGATAGGCTGATGACAACGCCTTGAAATTTCTGGTACTTGCAGACTTCTATACTCCGCTGCACATATCCGTCATATTTTTTTTTTTCCGTTGATATTAGTGAAGTCCTTATAATGTCCAAATTTCAGTCAGTACGAAGTAGGAATGATGGAAGTCAACTTAGAGTTGGTAGCTGGTACTATCAGGTCTTGGAATATGAATGGGATAAAATAACCAAGAATCTCGCATTGATCATGTTGTAGTTATCACTCCTTTGAATATGCTACTCTCTGTTTATTTATACCCCCTGTTATAGCGAGGGATGCAACTAACAAGCAGTGATCAAGAGGAGGAAGCTCCATGGCAATTGGAGGCTTTGTGGACTGGAGGGGGAACCCCATCAATAGAGAGGTCCATGGAGGAGTCAGGGCAGCATGGTTCATGTATTGTAAGTCACTACATGTGTCCTTGTTTTCAGACTTGTGCCCTGCACACAAGCGGGAATGGTAAATTCTGTTCTGACTTAAAACATTGAGGCAATCTATATATTGTTTCCCCTTACAGTTCTGACTGTGGTTGCAAACATGGTTTTTGTCCCAAACCTGCTGAATTTGGTTACCTATCTCCATGGAACAATGCATATGGGCGTCTCGACCTCTGCCACTACAATTACTAATTGGGTTGGTGTCACATGTGGGTTTGCTTTGATAGGAGCTTTCTTATCAGATTCTTACATCACTCGGTCTACAACTATAATCCTCTTTGGTCCATTGTGGTTTCTGGTAATTTTCCTTTCTATTGAGTTATTATCTACATTACGATACCAGGAAACTGTTCCTTTTCAATGTAGGCATGTAGCCTTCTGTTGCTAATTACTAAAATGAATGCCTACCGACAGTAGAGAAGGCAGTAGTCCTTATTGCTGATTTATCAATTAATTAAGTAAATATAAAAATCAAGCTTTCCTCATATCACTGCTAAAACGTGAGTACATAAATTGCTTCATTTTTTTATAATGTTTCCTTATTTTAGAATAATTTTCCTAATTGCGATCTGATCTCACCCAATTGGCCTTGTTCTTTTCAGCGTAGCGTAGTGTTTCACCGTAGCAAAATTTATCTTTTTTATGTAGCCTATTTGGTGTAATAATTTGTAATGATTTTTCTCAGATTTTAGTAGTCCTTTTAAAAATGCTAAAACTATTTTTAAATTATTTTTTAAACTATTTAAACATATCCTTAAAGACTCAAATTTTGCTGCAGCAAAACAGTACGCTGCGCTAAGCTGAAATGTACAAGGTTGAAGGCTTACGTTAACATCCCTCCAAAGTTGCAGAAAATTCTAAATGGCTTAGGATTTCTGCTAGTGGATTCCATCTCAGTTTCTGAAAACTCTTTAAAAAGATGTCTTAACCTAATTACAAAAGCTTAAGTTGTAACAACGTGGTTCATCATCAAATGTGCACCGGCTAACGGCTATTTCGTACACCCTTTATAGGCTACTACATATGCAGTTATTAATTTAGTATAATGAAACATATATTTGAGCAGGGCTATGGATTGCTCACACTCCAAGCCTACCTCCCCTCACTCCAACCGCCACCTTGCGACATTGGATCAGAGCTAACCAACTGCAACGAGGTTCATGGCTGGAATGCTACCCTCCTGTACGCAGCCTTATACATCGGTGCATTCGGTGATGGATGCGTACGTGCTTGCCTGCCACCCCTGGGAGCAGACCAGTTCGACCATGAAGACCCCTCGGAGGCCCGCCAACAGTCCAGCTTCTTTAACTGGTATACATTTGGAATCTCCTTTGGAGGTTTCATAGGACTGATTCTTATAGTGTGGATCGAGAACTACAAGGGGTGGGGCATCGGACTTGCGGTGTGTACCATCCTAATTCTGCTCGGATTGCTCATAGTTGCTGTTGGTCTCCCTTTCTACCGGAACCAAGTCCCAGAAGGAAGCCCTCTGACTCGAATACTGCAGGTCATGTATTTCTTAGTCTTCGTTAAATAAAAGGATAAAAAGAAGTCATCTCGGTTCTTAATGGATGTGATGTTAATATGAGTAGCTTCAATCTTGATTCTCGCAGGTTCTTGTGGTTGCATTCAAGAACCGGAAGCTTGAACTTCCTGACAAACAGGAAGAGGCACAAGATAACAATATTGGACCGGACTCTGTTGAAGTGCCTGCAACAAGTATGCTGAAGTAAGACTAAATAAATTAAAAATTAATTTTCATTTTCTCTGCATTGGGATGGAGGGTAGAGAACTAGAGATTGGAGAGCATCACCCATTTACTTTCAGTTGTATTCCTACTGAAATTTTCTAGAATATTATAAATACTTTCATGCAATTTTTTTCAGATTCCTTGACAAAGCTTGCATCAACACTGGGAATGATGGAGCGTGGTCGGTTTGCGGTGCGACGAAGGTGGTGGAGACAAAGATTGTGCTCTGTATGCTTCCTCTCTTCATCAGCTCCATGATCGGATACGTGTCGAACCCTATCCTGTTAACATTCACCGTGCAGCAAGGTGGCATGACAAACACAAGGCTGGGCAAGATCCACGTTTCCCCCGCGATGCTCTTCATAATCCCAATCACATTCCAGATGGTGATGCTGGCCATCTACGACAGGTTCCTCGTGCCGCTCCTGCGCAGGCGCACGGGCTACGCCAGTGGGATCACTCACCTGCAGCGCATCGGCATAGGCTTCGCCTCCGTGATCCTCGCGTTGGCCATCGCGGCGGTTGTCGAGAGGAAAAGGAAGCAGTCGGTGGAGCAGATGTCCCTGTTCTGGCTGGCGCCTCAGTTCTTCCTGCTCGGTGTCTCGGACGTGACCACGTTCCCGGGGCTCCTCGAGTTCTTCAACAGCGAGGCGCCGCGGGGAATGAAGTCGATTGCCGCGGCGTTGTTCTGGTGCGACCTGGGGCTCGCGTCGCTGCTGGGCACGTTCCTGGTGGACGTTGTGAACTGGGCCACGAGGCATGGCCGCCACGGGGCCGGAGGGTGGCTCGAGGGCGCGAGCTTGGATGCCAGCCGCCTCGACCTGTTCTACTGGGTTGTTGCTGTTGTGGGATTGCTCGCCTTGTTGAACTACTTGTACTGGGCGAACAGGTATGTCTACCGGCAGGACCCACGGATGGTTGAGGTCCAGGATTCGCCTTGAATTATCGCACATCTGCATTGTTGTTTGGCTCAGTGAAGAGAAGGACGTGGGTTGAACGTGCCACGGATTAGTCAAAGTTTGCAAAGGAATGTCGCGACAGCGCCGGTGTGTTCTGCTGTCGTATAATGATTGTGTTAAGCGGATGGGTTGCATGGCTTTCATCCTTGGTACTTCGCATTTGTGGAATCATCAGAATAGTACGATTTCGCTAAAGTGTGTTCCCTGTAACATGAAATAGCCTCTCTGTGGCAAAGCAGCACCAGGAGACAAGTGTTTATACATGCTAAGAAATAATATTATTATTAGGTAAATTATCAAAATGTGTCTCTTTGTACCATCCAAGAGATGTCTCTTGAGGGCATCCTTATATTCTCTATGTAAAGACGTTTTGTCCATTATAATTACAAGCAATGATCAATAAAGCATTCCACTCTCTCTCTCTCACCCAAACCTGACCAACGGGCCGGCCGCAGCCTGGTTCAGATTTGGGCCAGCCCAGTTCGGTTTTCGGATCGGTTACTATGCAAATCGGGCCAAACGAACCGACGGGTCAGAGGCCAAGCCCAGATTTGGTTGTTTGAAGAAATGAACACGTTTGGTGTCGTTTGATGCAGATTGGCCCGATTGACCAAGCAAATATGGGCCGTTTGCACTATACGAAACGAATGCAGTCTCAAGAGCCGAAACTAGCATCGACGGCCACATGAAAACCGTCGACAAACATCCAGTAATATCAACAGCCCTAACAAGGACGTCGATATTAAGCCCGCACGGTTCTTACTCTCGACAGCCACATAATGAACCGTCGAGTCTAATACACCGTCTGTCAAGGACAGCGAACAACGTTATTTCTCACGATAGCCAACCGTTAGTTGTCGAGAGAGTCCCAATTTAAATATATAATTTTCTTCCTATAAATTAGAGATTAATCGATATTTATTTTTTTAGAAGTAGAAAAATGAATTAAATGAATTTGTTTTTTCACACATCAGTATTGAAGTTTTGATTGTTATTTGAAATTAAAATTTTTAATTGAAATATTTTGTGTAGTAACTAACAAAGCATACGATATTGTACGACTATTTATAACTTCTCTAGAAAACATCCCATTTAGTAGTGTTTGTCACATTAAATGCTCTGAAAATTGTTATATTTTCACTGAAGATATTATTTAATACATAAAAGTCAACGCATTGTATATGAATAACAACAAATTTTTTTGTATTTTTAAAAATCAAATTATGTTGGGTTGACCGTCGAGTGCAACAAAAGGTAAAACCCTCGAGACAGGAAAGTGTCTCGACGGCTTCAAAGAAAACCGTCGAGACTAATCTATTCTCTCGAGTGTAGTCAAACAAAACCGTCTAGTGTATATTGTTTCGACGGCTAAGGAATAAATAGCCGTCGAGAGAAAAGTGCACATCTCTCGATGGCATTATAATTGTCGTCGAAAGATGTGTGCTTTGGCAAATTGATCCTTTGTTTCAAGACCAGGGATTTATATTTCGGAACACCGAAAATTTCAATGCCGACCGAAATAACTGGATTTCGCGAAATTTCGGCCCAAATAAAAATAGAGCTTTAGAATTTTAAACAAAAAGTTATGAAAAATAGCAAACCAAAAACTCAAACTATGCATCTAATGTTTGGACTACTCACTAAGCTATCATAGGTTCTCAAAAGAAGGATATTGTGACTTCTTTTTTATATGTTAGTCTCAAATTTATAAAATTATTTTAATTCAAAATTTTGAGAGGTGATTTAAAATTTCGTAGTGGACCAAAATTACTGAAATTCGTGAAATTTCGTGAAATTTCGGTCAAAATAAAAATCCCCGTTCAAGACTAGCCTAATCTGTCTGATCATTGGGTTTAATTGTGCTCCATCTTTTCTGGGCATCGTTTATACTGGACATATGTGTCCTTTAATTGAACAAAAAAATACTTCGGAACGGTACCGTTCGCAACGGAGCAGCAAGCGACAAACCTTCCTGGCTGCTGGCGCAGCTCCTTCCTTTCTCCTCGCATAGCTCCTTCCTCCTCATGCAGCTCCTTCTTCCTCACGGGCACTGCCTCCTCAAGGTTCGTGCGAACTTCCCTCATCTTTCTATTGAGATTAAAAAGGGGGAAAGCAGATTTCTAGTCACAGGCTGCAAAATTTAGAACAAATTGGAACCATTAACTAGAATTATCTCTTTTTTTGAATTACAGCAACGAACGAGTCCTAAAAAAGGCATAATAAAATAGAATGGATTTATGTCTAATCCATGTATAGATAAACTCCAGGCCCGAACAGCATAGCA
Organism: Raddia guianensis; assembly: GCA_036346415.1. NCBI lineage: Eukaryota > Viridiplantae > Streptophyta > Magnoliopsida > Poales > Poaceae > Raddia > Raddia guianensis. Next base: position 46,321,565 of record CM070535.1, on the reverse strand, counting down.
TCCATGACATATTATCCATGCGTACCCTTTATGTACATATTTCTATAGGGAATCTGTCGAGGGTAAAATTACGGCCCATTGCCATGGCCCACTCCCTGACGGCCCAATCGAACAGCCTACTAGGGGCCAGCTCCCTGGAAGGTCCTATCAGGCCCATGTGCATCCTGCCGAGCAGCCCTTGGCTGGCGCGGTGCATAACGGCCAAGGAATCGTGTTTGAGTCCGACTCGAACAAGAGTTCTGCACGGCTGCGTGAAGACCCGGACGTTGGTTTCTCGGATTGGATTAGGAGTCGTGATCCTCAAGCCTACGAGTATGCCTTATCTGCCTCGGGATATATTTGGCACGTTGAGTTCGTTACGATCTCGTAGTTAGCCCGGCCCGATATTCCCTCGGTAGGTCGGTTTGCTCTGCACTATATAAACAAGGCCCCTACGGCGTGTAGAGGGACGAGTTTTACGAATTGATCTAGCTTTTAGCACCTGATATACACCATAATCTCGCCGAGACTTGTTCGTCTCGTCGAGCCACCTCTTGTAATCTCCTCTGATATATAAGAAAGGCTGGACGTAGGGCTATTATCTCTCCCGAGAGGGTGAACCGTGATAAAACCCCCATCTCTGCTCGTGGTTGTTCGTGGTTGTTCGGCGTGTCTCCTATCTCAATCTTCAAGAACCTTAGCGACTTGAGATCGTTATCTCAACCGTCGACAGTTGGCGCCGTCCGTGGGGATACGCAGATCGAACATGTCGAACTCCATCAGCGATAAGGAGATTCTCCCTGAGTACTACGACTCAGAAGGGCAGGACGTTTCTTCCCCTGCCAGCTCGGATCGATCTTACCGACCTAGATCGATGTCTGTGTCTGAGACAGAAGTTTCTGGATATGCTCCGGAGATGGTCTCAGGTCGAGCTCCCGTCATTGACGATGAATACGGAACCGACGATCTTTACGCTGGTTTAGATCTATCGGATTTCAGGGCTATGTCGGTCGATTCTTCCTGTGGTGACACAGCGATGACGCCGTCTAGCGCACGCGGCCACCGCGTCGTCAACATGACCGGCGCAGGGACTTCGAATCCTGCGCGGGTCCCGGTGGCCGGGGAGATCGAGCAGATCGATTCTGCTCGGCATCCAGATGAGGATGCATTAGCTGCTCGCGAGCAAGATGTTGTTCGCCACACTTTTGACGAGTCCATCAACCAAACTCTGGCGCAGATACGCGACCAGTATAACGTCGGCCGACGTAACCGCCTCGCGCACCACGCCAAGACCCGGTAGAAGTTCAGCTGCCGGGTAGAATCTCGTGCGCGGACTCGGTCGGGCAAGACACGGATGTCTCGGGGATCCCGTGGCCCCTGGAGCAGAGTCAGGAACGGCTCCAGACCCTGGCAACCGTAATCAGATCCGCTCACCAGAACAATCTCGTCCTCGTGGGCGATGCAGTGGCTACTCACCTTGAGAAATTGGCCGAGGGCCTTAAGTCTATAGGTGAAGCATCATCTGGACAGCGCGCCGAGCCTGTCCGGGTGGATTCGGACAGCGAACGATCCGATCGATCGCGTGACCACCGTCACCGCCGTAGGATCACTGTCCACGAGCAAGCTGCCCGTGGTCGCCGTCGCTCGCCAAGTCCCCGTAGTCATCGCGACCACAGGGGCAAGCGCGTGCGCGATGATCACGGAAGATCCCCTCGTGAGGAGCGCGTTGTCGCAACCACGAGGAAGGAGCGTGGAGGCTTGTCGCGGAGAGAGTTCCTCCAAGCAGAGACCTCCCGCTCTGCAAGAGTTCCCCCGACCAACAGGACTAACGTCTTTTCAAGGCTGGGTTCTGCCGGGGAAGGTGGCCGGTCTTATGCCTTGGGCTGCAGGGCCTTCTTCGACGAGCTTCGCTCTGTTCGGTGGCCCTCCAAGTTTAAACCCGGACACATGGAGAGGTACAATGGGACTCAAAACCTAGAGAAATTCCTTTCCATCTATGCAACGACCATCATGGCGGCCGGGGGTGACGAGCTTGTTATGGCCAATTACCTCCCGACCGTCCTTGAGGGTGCTGCCCGGACGTGGCTATTCAATCAGCAAGAAGGTTCCATCTCTTCTTGGAACCAACTTTGTGACGCTCTGATCACTAACTTCCAGAGCTGTTACGTGTGTGAGCATCGTTGAGCCCTAATTTTTATTAGTGGCATTGATGACAAAATTAATTAATATAAACGGCTAAGGGGTTTTTGGACTTCTCGGAACCCTAGCGGAGACTCAGCGATTTTTATAAACCCTAATTTGAAGCGTCGGCAATTTTCTGAGCTGCTCCAAGGTTTTAAGTACGTGACCAGGCGAGAGAAGAGGTCACGTATAGATTAGGAGTAGTTAGGTTTATTTCCTGTTTTTCGTCGGATTTCAAAAGGGGTTCGAATATCTCGGACTATGCCGGATCTTTGCGAATTCTCGAAAACTCAGTTTCCGTTGTCCACCACTTCTAAAAATACCCAAATATCCCTTTGTGAGATTTTTAGAGAGAGAGAAACCCACCTAAATTCCCCCACAAATTTTAGCTCGAAAATCCCTCTCTGTCGGACGGCGTCTGGAAAAGCCAGACGGCGTCCGACCAGCCAAATACCAAAATAGTATTCTCTGTCGGACAGCGTCCGGTCGTTACCGGACGGCGTCCGATAAAGTTCAAAATTCTGAGTTTCTCCCATCGGACGGCGTCAGGTGCGGTGGTAGCGCCCGTCACCGCCTTTTGCATTATCATATTGTCGGACGGCGTCCGGTAGGGACCGGACGGCGTCCGATAAACCTTTTCTTCGTGAGCAGTTGCCGCTGTCGGACGGCGTCCGGTTCCCGTCGGACGGCGTCCGGTAGAGGCTAACGGCTAGTTATTTTGTCTCCTTCACAGGGGCAACGGCTAGTTTTGCTCTAGGGCTATAAATACCTACCTAGTGGTGGCCATTTTGAGGTTTCTTTGCTCCACTTCACCTACCACATTCATAGCTCATCAATTAGGTGTTCTAGGGCCATTCCTCCACCCACAAGATCATCCAAAGCCACAATTCATCAAACCCCAATACCGAGCTTCATGGAAGTCCTTCGATCCGGCATGATCGGGGCGTTTCGGGCTTGTTACTTTTGAAGACATCCTTCGTGGAGGCGTGGGCTTGGGAGTAGGCCTTGGCGTGTGGCTACTCTTGAGTCGGTGTACGGGTGACGGAGTCCACCTCGCCGGAGTGGCGGAACGACTACCGGGAGTAAGTAAGGCGTGAGGCTCGAGAGCGAGCCGGTCCCCAGCGCAAGGGGTAGCCTCAACGGAGAGTAGGAGTTGCGGCTCCGAACTTCGGTCAAACAAACACCGTGTCTCCCTCTCATTTATATTCCCGCACTTACTCTTATTGCATTGCTTGTGTTGATTGTGATGCCATGTCTTAGTTGCTAATTAACTTGTTTATCGCTTCCGCTTGCGAATCAATTGACACTAGGATTGGGTCACTATTAATTTGATGCTTAATCAACAATTAATCAAAAGAATTTAAAATTGCTTATTCACCCCCCCTCTAGGCCTTAGGATCCTCTTTCAAGTGGTATCAGAGCATCTAGGTTCTCCGGTATTAGCTTCACCGCTAGGAGATGACTCAAGAGGGGCCTAGGATAGAAATTGGAAAAGCTCATATCTTTGATGGAACAAACTACAACTATTGGAGAATTAGGATGCAATGTTACTTAGAGTCACTTAGCTATGATGTGTGGGTCACTTGTGAGACCGGCTATCCGGACCCCCCGGCCGGAATAATTGCTCTTGATGAAGTTCATGCTAAGTACAAACGCTTTAATGCTATTGCTAGAAATGCTTTACTTTCTAGTGTGTCTTCCGAAGTTTTTGATAGCATTGGCAATCTCTCTAAAGCTTATGACATTTGGAAGCATCTTAAAGAAATTCATGTTGGTAGTGCCGAGATGCTTGAGGAGAAGCTATCTTGAGCTAGAAAAAGGTTTGATCAATTTAAGATGCTCCCTAATGAAAGTGTTAATGAAATGTTTCTTAGGTTGAACCCCATTGTCAACGAGATTGCCGGATGTTCGGAAAAGAAGGTTTTGGAAGACATTGACATTTGTCGGAAGATGCTTGATGTTGTGCCATTTAGCTTTAATCCACTTGTGACCTTGATTCGAGCATCCAAGTCAAAGCTCAAGAAAATGATACCGACAAAGCTTATCGGGCAACTCAACTCATATGAGATGCGACTTCTTAAAAGTGAAGAGTCCCCGCTCAATAAGAAGTCCATTGCTCTTCCCGCCAAAGCCAAAAGTGGGAAGAAGAAGATTGAAATTGAAGAAGAAGATGATGACTCCGATGATGCAATTCCGGAGATTGAAGAATTGGCCCTCCTTATCAAACGGTCAAGAAAGTTGATCAAGAAGATGAGCTTCCGCGGCGGATCATCCTCTTCAAGGCGAAGACCTATCTCCGAGATGCGTTGCTATGAATGTGGAGAGAAGGGTCACTTGGCGGCGGATTGTTCAAAAAGCAAAAAGAACAAACACAAGGCAAGGAATCAAGAGGAATATGAAGAAGACGACAAGAAGAAGTACCGTCACTACCGCAAGAGCGATCACAAATCAAAGGATAAGAAGAAAGCTCTTGCTGGTCAAAAGACCAAGAAGGAAGATAGTTCAAGCTCATCGTCCTCTCAATCATCATCCGAAGAAGAAGATACTAGAGCTCATGGGCTAGCCGGACTTGCGATCAAGGAAAACGCTCCTTCGGCTCTTCCCAAGCAAAAGCTTTGCCTCACCGCAAATATACAAGAAGAGGTGATTGGGGAATGGATCACCGATGATGAAGGTTCTTGGGCGGACTCCTCCGATAATGAAAACACGAAGATATCCGGAGTCGCCATCAACAACCCTACACCTCCCATGTGTCTTATGGCACTAGAGGAGAAGGTAACCAATGAGCACCTCTCTAAAAGTGAGCTTAAACTTTTGATTGATGATTTGAATAGTGCTCTAGAGAAAGAAAAGTCTAAGAGGAAGAAGCTAGTAAAAGTACACAAAGAGCTTGCGAATGAATTTGAAAATTTGCTTGAAAAACATGAAATTTTAGAAGATGATTACAAATCTCTAAATTTGCAAGTTGAAATTCTAGAAAACAAACTTGCTAGCTCTAGTGTTGATGTTAAAACTCCTCTTGATTGCTCAATTGAAAAATGTAATGTTGGTGTGACTTGTGATTTAATTGACACTATTGATGGTCCACTTAGCTTATCTCATGACACTTTTTTGAAGTTGTCATCCACCATCACACCTAATGCTAGCTCATCTACATCCACTAGTGCCACCTCTTTAAATGAAAATGCTTGTTCCATTGGTACTTGTGGTGTTGCTAAATGTGCTAATGAGCTAGTTAAGGAAAATTTGCTTCTTAAGGATAGAATTGAGCAACTAGACTCTAACTTAGCTAAATTGCTTGTGGGGAACAACTCTCTTAATAAAGTGCTTCGGGAGCAAAGGTACAACTTGGGTAAGCATGATTTGGAATTTCATTCCGGGGATTTGCCCAAGGACGGTTAGGGTAAGCCCAAGCTAACTTTTGTTAAGGGAGGGACCCGTTGCCATATTTGCAAAAATGAGAAACATAAGGCCATTGCTTGTCCTCTTACTAAAACATCTCAATTCATGTCCAAAACTCAAGTGCTTAATGCTAGTTACATGCTTATGAGGAAGAATGGCTCTACCTATGCTAAATATGTTGGTGCACCCAATGAAAAGAAAGATGTGAAGGCTATTTGGGTGCCCAAATGCTTGATGACTAACTCTAAAGGTCCCAAGAAGAAGTCTTGGGTACCTAAAACCCAAGCTTGATTTTGTGTGTGTAGGTGAACTACAAGAGCGGTGGCCGGCATTGGATATTCGATAGCGGTTGCACTCAACACATGACCGGTAGCTCAAGTATGTTCACCTCACTTGAGGAGGAGAAGGACCCCGAACATAAGATCACATTTGGGGATAACTCCAAGCGAAAGGTAAAAGGTATAGGTAAAATTGCAATATCTAATGACCTATCCATCTCTAATGTGCTCTTGGTGGAAGCTTGCAACTTTAATCTCCTCTCCGTTGCTCAAGTGTGCGATTTAGATTTTGATTGCTTCTTTTCGATCAACGGAGTTCGTGTTGTTTCCACTAAGGATCAAAGTGTTGCATTTGAAGGCACCCGGTTTTAAAACTTATATTTGGTTGATTTTTCAAACCGTGAATCTTCTCAAATCAAGACTTGTCTTATTGCTCAAACCACTCTTGGTTGGTTGTGGCATAAACGTCTTGGACATGTTGGAATGGGCACTTTGAAAAAGGTTTTTAAAGACAACTTGGTTGTTGGAGTGAAGGATGTCAAATTCAAGAAAAATCGATTATGTAGCTCATGTCAAGCCGGCAAGCAAGTGGCTAATTCTCATCCGACTAAGACTTTCATGTCTACATCCCGACCACTTGAACTTTTGCATATGGATTTATTTGGCCCAACCACCTATGCGAGCATAGGCGGTAATTCTTATTGTCATGTGATTGTCGATGATTTCTCTCGCTTCACTTGGGTATTTTTCCTTGCAAATAAATCACTTGCCGGTGATGTGTTTAAAAGATTTGCTTTGAAAGCTCAAAAGGAATTTGACTCTTTTATTAAAAAGGTAAGGAGTGATAATGGCACCGAGTTTACTAATACAAATGTTGAAGAATTTTGTGATGAGTTAGGTGTGAAGCACGAATTCTCGGCGGCATACACTCCCAAACAAAATGGAGTGGTGGAGAGGAAGAACCGTACTTTGATAGAGATGGCAAGATCGATGCTTAACGAGTACAACACGCCGCATGTCTTTTGGGCGGAAGCCATTAACACGGCGTGTCATGCCATCAACCGCCTCTACCTCCACCGACTCCTTCACAAGACCTCATATGAACTACTAGTGGGACGAAGGCCCAACATCTCTTACTTTCGAGTCTTTGGTTGCAAGGTATACATCTATAAGAAAAGGACTCATTTGGGTAAGTTCCAAAAGAGGTGTGACGTTGGTATAATGTTATGCTACTCTTCTCGCTCAAAAGCTTTTCGAGTTTTTAATAATTCTACCGGGCTAGTTGAGGAAGCCTATGATGTCAAGTTTGATGAAACTAACGGCTCACAAAATGAGCAAGATTTGACAAGAAATGTAGGTGATGAGCTACCACATGAAGCCATAGAGTTGGGGGAAATTCGACCCTCACCGGAGGCACCAAAAGATGAAGTAATGACCCCCACCACCTCCATCGATAATCAAGCTCAAGACACCTCTCCAACAACTCAAGATCAAGCGGTGGACGGAGATGCAAACTTTGAAGTTGATCAAGCTCAAGGGGGAGGCGTTGATCTACAAGTACCCGTTCAACAACACCGTACTCTCTCCAAGTATCATCCCCTAGATCAAGTCATTGGCAATCTCAATCAAGGCGTAAGAACCCGTTCTCATACCGCTAATTATTATGAGCATCACGCCTTTGTGTCTATTGTTGAGCCTAGTACCATTGATGAGGCATTGGCGGATGCGGATTGGGTGAACGCCATACATGAAGAACTAAACAACTTCACCCGCAACGAAGTTTGGGAGCTTGTGGAAAGACCGAAGGACCACAATGTCATTGGAACCAAATGGGTCTTCCGCAACAAACAAGATGAGAACGGTGAAGTGGTGCGAAACAAAGCAAGATTGGTGGCGCAAGGTTTCACACAAATCGAAGGACTTGACTATGGAGAAACCTACGCCCCCGTTGCTCGACTTGAAGCTATACGGTTACTCTTGGCATTCGCCTCTCTCTATAACATAACTCTCTTCCAAATGGATGTTAAGAGTGCTTTTCTAAATGGTTTTATTGATGAACTTGTCTATGTCGAGCAACCGTCCGGTTTTGAAAACCTCAAACACCCAAACCATGTCTATAAGCTCACTAAGGCGCTATACGGTCTCAAGCAAGCTCCTAGAGCATGGTATGAGCGTCTTAGGGACTTCCTCTTAGAAAAGGGATTTAAAACCGGTGCGATTGATTCCACATTGTTTCTAAAGCCTATTGAAAATGACTTATTTATTTGTCAAATATATGTGGATGATATTATATTTGGATGCACTAACAAATCTAAATGTAAGGACTTTGGCGAGATGATGTTCAAGGAATTCGAAATGTCTATGATTGGAGAGCTCACTTTCTTCCTTGGATTTCAAATCAAACAACTTCGAGAAGGGACATTTATTTGTCAAGAGTAATACTCAAAGGACCTTCTCAAGCGGTTTTCAATGGACGATTGCAAATCGATCAAAACAACAATGGCCACTAATGGGCATCTTGACTTGAATGAAGATGGAAAGCCCGTGGACCAAAAGCTTTATCGCTCCATGATCGGTTCGCTTCTCTATCTCACCGCTTCTCGACCCGATATTATGTTTAGTGTGTGCATGTGTGCTCGCTTTCAAGCATCCCCTAAAGAAGTGCATCTTATTGCCGTAAAACGCATTTTGAGATATCTAAAAATCACTACTAGTCTAGGTGTTTGGTACCCCAAGGGAGCGCGTGTTGAGCTTCTTGGCTATTCCGACTCGGATTATGCCGGTTGCAAAATTGATCGCAAAAGCATCTCGGGGGGTTGTCACTTGCTAGGACGCTCACTCGTGTCATGGACTTCGAGGAAGCAAAACTCCGTGGCGCTATCTACATGAAGCGAATATGTAGCGGGGAGGAGTTGTGCTCAACTCTTGTATATGACACGGATGCTTAGTGACTTTGGGCTAAAATTTAAAAAAGTGCCACTTCTATGCGATAATGAAAGTGCGGTGAAAATAGCCAACAATCCGGTCCAACATTCCCGTACAAAACACATCGACATCCGACATCACTTTATTCGGGATCATGTTGCAAAGGGTGACGTTGTGCTTGCCTACATGCGAACGGAAGACCAATTGGCGGATATCTTCACCAAACCCTTAGATGAGGCACGGTTTTGCAAATTAAGGAATGAACTCAACATACTAGATAGGTAACATACGTGGTGATTGGATTTTGTGATTTTTGGGTCTTATTTGAATTTTTCCATTTGCTTTTGACCCTTGTCACATTTAGGGGGAGTTTAGTTTCAACTCATTATCTCAAAACTCCCTCTAGTGGTGAAAAGATAAATTTGATTTTGGGTTAGCACATTCTTATCCTATATTTCAAGCCAAAACAAATTTGAGCATTAATAGACTATCCTTATCATCTTATCACTTCAAACTTCTAATTTTTCAAAATCTTATCCCCTTTGAAAAATTTGCTCCATATGCATATTTGTTCTTTTGAAAATCATATGGCATCAAAAAATTGTTGAAAATATTTGAAAAGGAGCCAAAATTCAAAAACCTGTGCTTAAACTCTAAAGTGAACCCCTATGCTCGATTTTCATGCCTATATGAGAAATCAAGGCAAAATTTGGGTTCACACATTTTGTTGATCTCTAAAATCAGAATTTGGATTTTTGAATTTGTCTTGATTTCATTTGTCTTATTATAATCTTATCTCTTCAAAATTAAATTTTTAAAATCACTTCAAATTGCTCACATTTGAATCTTCCTTTGAATTTTGAGCAAAAATGGAGATCATCACTTCAAGACATTATTTTTATAATAATAATTCTCGCGTTGGTGGGGCCCACTGATCAGAAGAACAAACAGCTGCGATTCTTGCCTTCATCGGACGCCGTCTGGGGAGTCTCGGACGCCGTCCGACAGGGTGTGCGTCGGCTGAATTCGTACTATCGGACGCCGTCCGGTAACCACCGGACGCCGTCCGACCAAGGTCGATTCGAGCCGCAATACCCCTGTCGGACGCCGTCTGGCTTCCTCGCGAACCCGTCCGATGAAGTCGATCATCTTATTTGCAACAGATTGTCGGACGCCGTCCGATCACCGTCGGACGCCGTCCGACAGGGCCGAACCGCGCAGAACTGCTTATAACTTACCTCTCCGTCTCCCTCTCTCCTCATTTGATCTCTTATTCCTCTCCGAACCGGCGCCGCCCTTGCTCTTTCTCCTCACCGGGGAAGATCTTCCGGCGACCTCCGGCGACCTCCATCACCACCGGCGACCTCCCCTCATCGTCCTCTTCGATTCCCTCCGCGTGGATTGGAAGTGGACGGCTCTGTTCGTGCGCCTCGTCTCCGCCGAAGTTCCCTCCTTTTCTACGGGAAGGGCCTTGGGGGCGATCTCCTCGCGCACGGCGTCTTCCTCCTTCGCTTCTAGGACTCGGTAACGGCTTCCCGCCTTTCTTCCCGTCAAATTTCGTTGTTTACCGAGTTCTAGGTTTTGAATAAGTTTTTCCGCGTTAGTGTTCGTGGTTGGACCGTGGTGGGTTGGCACCGTGTCAGTGGATCGTTGGTCAGTGGCAGTTGGCAGTGAGGTTGTTCTGGTCAGTGGTTACAGTGTCAGAGGAGGTAATTCGAGATGTCGAAATCTTTGAAGAAGTTTGGAAAGGCTTTGGGCAGGACCCTCAGTGGTCGTCGCGACAGTGGCAGCAAGGGTGATCCGGATTATATCGATGAGACGGCTAGCAGTGCCGCTCCTCCTCGCCCAAGCAAAGTGACTAGAGCAGATATTCAGCAGCAGCGTGATCAGGGAATTCATTGGTCTCGGATGGCGGGATCTTCTTTTGCCACCGCAGAGGATGCTGACGATGACACCTATGCTGAGGACCCCATAGATGAGGATGTCACTGAGATAGTGGTCGCCGAGGACGACCCTCTGGATAATTCGGTCCTGAAGTTATCCATGGAGACCTTGAAGAAAAAGCGAGATGTATCCTATGCCAGATGGTTCCCAACAAGCGAGAGGATACCAGGATTTCAGTGTTTCACACAAAATTTCGAAGCGACTTTATATGTGTTTCTCTGCTCCCAAGACTGGTCCTAGGGATCCTCACTGTATTGACTGGGATGAGATCACCGCAGCCGCAGGACCTAAGGTCTACACCATTTTCAGTTCTACTCCAGGCTTGGCAGCTTTGGTCTCAAATAAAAAGTTGACTTGGTCTAAAGAAAGAAACTGTGAGTTCTTTGCCACACTGTTACCCGCTGAGGATGAGTCAGAGTTCAGCTATTACCACTCAGTCGATGCAGTTATTCAGGGAATCTCCTTGGCAAACATGAATAGTGCTTTGGGCACTCCAGATACTGGGGCTGATTTGAATGAGATTGCTTATGAGGATGCCTTCTAGAGGGCTAAATATCCTCCTTTGGATGAAGTTAGATTCATGTACCTCGACCTTGATGATGAGGAAATAAATGTGGGACAGGCTAATCAATTGCATGCAGAGCCCGCCTCGATCAATCTTATTCTTCAAGCACACTATTTGTCCAAGTGGCAACATGATGTAATTCTTCCAATTTGCAGTTGGTTTATGCTTTATCTGCTGACAGGTAGGACCATAAACATTGGAGCTACTATTCTAGGAGAGTTTGATGACGCCATTTTCAGAGAGGTCAATAGACCACTTCCACTAGCTCCATATATTGGCCTGCTTCTTTCGAGGACACAGCGGGTTTTCGAGGATGAGGTAAAGAGTTGGAACAATAAGATCAAAAAGCATCAGATGAAGAACATCTTGAACTCACTTGGGAGCAAGCCCAAGTTGGATAGACCTGGTGATGTTGCTCCTCCACCAGCTCTCGTTTTGCTCCTCGCCGCCCAATGCACTGCTTGTGCCAAGACTGTGCGGGGTCTTCTGCCGCTGCACCTCCTCCTTGGTATGACGCCTTGATAGGTGAGATGAGAGGTCTGCGCACAGATATGAGAAGTTTTCACACTGAGGTGAAAGAAGAGTTAGCGACCACCGAGGGAGATGATGATTTCAAGGTGACAGCAGACTTATTTAAATGATAAATTTGCAGAATTCAAGTCGTGTCCAAAGACATGGGTGCAATGTTTATGCCAGTACCAGAAGAGGCGAATCCATATGCTTGATATTCTCATGCTCATGACAGCTATCAGGCTTACCAGCAGAATCAGAGTTTTCCTCGCCCACCTGCCTACCCACCACCGGTTCATCCTTGGGTATACCCTCCTTCCGGGCCTGCTCCTTCCTTTGTGCCACCACCACACCATATCCTCCTCCCGGTAAGATTCATTTTATGGTGGAGAAGTCGCCGCCATCTCAACTTTTCTTTGCCAAACCTCAACCGACCCGGCTATATGATGATCCATCTCACCTCGGTCGGTTCCTCTCGAACTCATATGCCCTTGTTCAAGCGCCCCAGAGGTCGTGGCTCCTCTTCCGTGGCTGTGGAGATGACGGAGGCGACGACATGGATCAAGATCAGCAAGAATAGGACCTTTTCCCGTTTGTGTCACTTGGTGACAAAGGGGGAGAAGTTAGAGAATAGTAGAGGGTTAGTAAAGGGAAGTGAGAGATCGAGGTTTTGCCTTTACCTGTAATATTATTTGTTGTCTCGATACTCGGTTAAAAAATTTGTGATTGTTACTCTGATTGATTTTATGTCTTTTGAACCTATTTGGTTGTGGTTTTAAATTTTATGCATGAATTTAGGGGGAGCCTCATTTGTTTGTACACCTTTGTGGTCGAGTTGTGGTCTCTTAAATTGTTGAAATTGCTCGCATATTTGTATTGCACTAACCCCTTTTGCAGCTCAAAAATTTTATTCTCTCTTGGGTTGCCATAAAGTGCCACAAAGGGGGAGATTGTGAGCATCGTTGAGCCCTAATTTTTATTAGTGGCATTGATGACAAAATTAATTAATATAAACGGCTAAGGGGTTTTTGGACTTCTCGGAACCCTAGCGGAGACTCGGCTATTTTTATAAACCCTAATTTAAAGCGTCGACAATTTTCTGAGCTGCTCCAAGGTTTTAAGTACGTGACCGGGCGAGAGAAGAGGTCACGTATAGATTAGAGTAGTTAGGTTTATTTCTTTTTCGTCGGATTTCAAAAGGGGTTCGAATATCTCGGACTATGCCGGATCTTTGCGAATTCTCGAAAACTCGGTTTCCGTTTTCACCACTTCTAAAAATACCCAAATATCCCTTTGTGAGATTTCTAGAGAGAGAGAAACCCACCTAAATTCCCCCACAAATTTTAGCTCGAAAATCCCTCTCTGTCGGACGGCGTCTGGAAAAGCCAGACGGCATCCGACCAGCCAAATACCAAAATAGTATTCTCTGTCGGACGGCATCCGGTCGTTACCGGACGGCGTCCGATAAAGTTCAAAATTCTGAGTTTCTCCCATCGGACGGCGTCTGGGCGCAGCTGGGTAGCGTCCGGTCAGCCGCACACCTGTGCACACCGCACTGTCGGACGGCGTCCGGTGGGGACCGGACGGCGTCCGATAAACCTTTTCTTCGTGAGCAGTTGCCGCTGTCGGACGGCGTCCGGTTCCCGTCGGACGGCGTCCGGTAGAGGCTAACGGCTAGTTATTTTGTCTCCTTCCTGGGGGCAACGGCTAGTTTTGCTCTAGGGGCTATAAATACCTACCTAGTGGCTAGCCATTTTGAGGTTTGCTGCTCCACTTCACCTACCACATTCATAGCTCATCAATTAGGTGTTCTAGGGCCATTCCTCCACCCACAAGATCATCCAAAGCCACAATTCATCAAACCCCAATACCGAGCTTCATGGAAGTCCTTCGATCCGGCATGATCGGGGCGTTTCGGGCTTGTTACTTTTGAAGACATCCTTCGTGGAGGCGTGGGCTTGGGAGTAGGCCTTGGCGTGTGGCTACTCTTGAGTCGGTGTACGGGTGACGGAGTCCACCTCGCCGAAGTGGCGGAACGACTGCCGGGAGTAAGTGAGGCGTGAGGCTCGAGAGCGAGCCGGTCCTTCAGCGCAAGGGTAGCCTCAACGAGAGTAGGAGTTGCGGTTCAACTTCGGTCAAACAAACACCGTGTCTCCTCTCATTTATATTCCCGCACTTACTCTTATTGCATTGCTTGTGTTGATTGTGATGCCATGTCTTAGTTGCTAATTAACTTGTTTATCGCTTCCGCTTGCGAATCAATTGACACTAGGATTGGGTCACTATTAATTTGATGCTTAATCAACAATTAATCAAGAGAATTTAAAATTGCCTATTCACCCCCCTTTAGGCCTTAGGATTCTCTTTCAACGTGCGTCTGGGCAAGGAGGATGATCTGCACCAGATGATCCAGATGAACGGGGAGACCCTCCGCAACTTCGTGAAGCGTTTCTTCAAGATTCGCAACACGATCCCGAACATCTCGCATGAATCTGTTGTCCGCGCTTTCAAAAATGGAGTCCGCGACGAGCGGCTCACCCAGGATCTCGAGATCAATGAGACCTGGACCGCCAACGACCTGTTCAAGGCGGCTGATCGCTATACCAATGCGGCGGAGCGTGTTCAATTCAAGAAGGCGTTCGACAAGGGCGAGCTGCCCGCCCAGCCTGGTGTAGAGGAGAAGAAGAAGACCAAGAAGAATCCCGGTGACAAGAAGTCCAAAGCAGAAGAAAAAGAAGGGCGATGCGAACAATATCGTCGCTGGTATAGATCGCACGCCTCCTCCCAAAGACGGGCAGAAAAAGCCCAATAATAACTCTAAGGACAAGAAGCCCGCCCAGGGAGGCAATCAAGGCAAGAAAGGTCCCAGCGACCGATATTGCAAGTACCACCAGCACCACGGGCATGATGCACGCCACTGCAGAACCTAGGCTGCAAAGCTCGAAGATTTCTACAACGGCAAGGGCCCAATGCCCACCCTGCCCGAGAAAGGTGAAGCCGGTAAGGCCAAGCGCCAAACCGATGATGGTGATCGGGACGATGACGAGTATCAGGAGCCCATGAACCATATTGCCGTCATCTTCGGCGGCTCCTCGGCTTATACCTCTCGACGCAGCCTCAAGGAAGCTGCTCGGGAGGTCCACAACGTCGAAAAGGGCAAGCCATAGCCCGAGTCAATGAAGTGGACCGAGGTCCCAATCTCCTTCTCTCAGGAGGATTGCCCCACTGGGATGACCAAGCCACAGAGGCTCCCACTGGTGGTCACTCTGACCATCAGCAACGCGAGAGTTGGCCGTGTACTCATAGACGGCGGGAGCGCTTTGGATTTGCTCCCTGCTAAGGTCTTGGACGGGATGCAAATTCCTCGTTCCAAACTTAAAGAGGTCACGATGCCTTTCTACGGCATTGTCCCGGGAGAAGCTGTCCAACCGTTGGGGCAGGTTGTCCTACCCGTTACCTTCGGCAGTCCTAGCAACTTCCGGACAGAGTTGATCACGTTCGACGTGGTCGACTTCCCATCTGCGTACAACGCAATCTTGGGCCGGCCATCACTTGGTAAGTTTATGGCTGTGTCCCACCATGCTTACCATTGCGTGAAGATACCGGGTCCCAACGGCGTGATCACGGTCAAGGGCAATTATAAAGCTGCTCTGGATTGCGACGAGCAGTCCCTTGCCCTGGTCAACCAGCTTCCGCCGCGAGGTCCAGACGCTCCGCAGACCAAGTCTGCAAGCGCTAGGGTCTCCCTTCAGCCAGGGGGAGAGACCAAGGAAGTTCCGCTGTTTTTGGATGATTCCTCCAAGACAGCTCATCTGGGGGCCAATCTGGACCCCAAATAGGAAAGCGAGCTCATTGCCTTCCTCCGAGCTAATGCAGACGTGTTTGCCTGGGAGCCTTCTGATATGCCCGGAGTCCCAAGGGAGGTTATCGAGCATAAACTGGCTGTCCGGCCGGACAAAAAGCCTGTTCGCCAGAAGCTTCGTCGCTTTTCGGACTTCAAACAGGGGATTATCAAGGATCAGCTTGGCAAGCTGCTCGCTGCTGGTTTCATCCGCGAGGTTGACCACACCGAGTGGCTGGCCAACCCTGTCATTGTAAAGAAGGCGGCAAGTGGAGGATGTGTATCGATCACACAGATCTGAACGCTGCTTGTCCCAAGGATAATTTCAGCGCCAAGATAGACCACGGTGGTCGACGCGATCAAGGATGCCCAGCTCTTGAGTTTTTTGGATGCTTACTCAGGTTACCACCAAATAAGCATCTCCCCCGAGGATGAAGAGAAGACTGCCTTCATCACCCCTTTCGGCACTTTCTGCTATACGACCATGTCTTATGGTCTGCGTAATGCTGGTGCCACGTTCCAGCGCTTGATGGAGAAGACTTTCCCAGAACAACGCGGAAGCAACCTGGAGGTCTATGTCGATGACATAGTTGTAAAGAGCAAGCTTGCTTCAGATCATGCAAAAGACCTGGCCGAGACTTTTCAAAATCTCAACAGGCATCGAATAAAGTTAAATCCAGAGAAATGTACCTTTGGTGTTCGATCTCGAATGTTGCTCGGTTATGTAATTGGTTCGCAAGGAATTTTCGCAAACCCCGAAAAATCGAGGCCATTGAAAATATGCGAGCTCAGACTACCGTTAAGGAAGTCCAGAGTCTCACCGGACGGATAGTCGCTTTGAGCGTGTTTATCTCCGTCAGATGTAACGCTGGCTGCCCTTCTTTAAGGCCCCGCCAAGCACAATGGTTTGAATGGGCGGAAGAGGTCGAGCGATCTTTCCAAGATCTAAAGCAATACCGTCCAACCCACTGTCTCCGACTACCCGCGTACGGCGAAAGACTTTTGCTTTACCTTGGATGCCGCAAGCGGTGAGCGGGTCTTGGCGGTGGAAAGGGAAGGCATCCAATGGCCAATTTATTACGTGAGCGAGGTGCTTCACGGATCAAAGGAGTTACACTCGAGGTCCGGTTACTATACGCCTTGCTCATGTCCTCCGTGAAACTTCGCCATTATTTCCAAAGATCAACATCTGGTCCCGACCAAGTTCCCTCTTGGAGAAATCCTAAGGAACAAGGAAGCCGGCGGAAGAATAGCGAAGTGGGCAATGGAATTAGCAGAGTTCGATATTCTGTTCGTTGCTCGAACGGCTATCAAATCACAGGTCCTGGCTGACTTTGTCGCTGAATGGACTTGCCCGCCCAAATCCCAGGAAGCTCCCGAGCAACCTGATGAACCCTCTTGGACCATGTTTTTTGATGGCTCACGCACTGGAAACTCGGGGGCTGTTTTTGTTCTCCTCTCCCCCCAAGGAGAGCAACTCCAGTATTCAATCCAACTACACTTCGCGGCGACTAACAACGCCATGGAGTACGAACCCTCCGCGGGACTAAGAGCGTGCAAGTCGCTCGGCGTCCAACGGCTGACCGTGAAGGGAGATTCACAGTTGGTCATCAATCAGATCAATAAGGAGTATCAGTGCTGCGATGACTCAATGGCGCGATATCTGGTTGAAGTGAGGAAGTTGGAGCGGCACTTTCGATTTTTCAAGGTGCTCTTCATGCCCAGAAAGGACAACTTTCTGGCCGACCAACTGTCCAAGTATGGATCCTCACGAGAACCTGCTCCGGCAGGGGTGCTCCTCGAGCACCTTCACAAGCCCTCAATCGCGTCTCCGGACGAGGCAACTGAGACAGGTGGTGCTGTCTCCGTTATCGAGCAGACTGCGGACTGGACAACACCATTTGTTCGGTACCTTGCAGATGGGACCCTGCCCGACGACGAAGCCGAGCGTTCCCGGCTTATAAGGCGTGCTAGTTCATACCAGCTTATGGACGGCATCCTTTACCATCGAGGTGCTATGGGAGTCCTCTCCAAGTGCATCTCGCAGCAGGAGGGTGTGTTCCTTCTTAGGGACATACACGAGGGTGCCTGTGGCAACCACGCCTCCTTCCGAACTCTGGTCGGCAAAGCGTTTCGCATGGGCTATTACTGGCCAACCGCGTTACAAGATGCCCGGGAGATCGTGACAAAGTGCAAAGCTTGCCAATTTCACGCCCGGAAGGCACATAAGCCCGCCCAAGAGCTCCAAACGATCCCCCCATCTTGGCCTTTCTCCACATGAGGTCTGGATCTGCTCGACCCATTCCCTAAGGGGTACAAGGGCTACACACACTTGCTCATCGCCATTGACACTATTACAAAGTGGATTGAGGCAGAGCCTGTGTCGTCTCTTCACGCCAAAACGGCTGTGCGCTTTTTCAAAAGCAACGTGATCACGCGCTTTGGGATCCCCCATAAGCTGATCACGGATAACGGTACCGATTCGAGGTTTAGCTATTCCAGAATATCGCGATACATTTGGGCACCAAGGTCTGCTTCGCCTCCGTGGCACATCCACAGAGCAATGGAGCAGTCGAGTGAGCTAACGGACAGATTGTCCAGGGTATTAAACGGCGCGTGTTCGCGGCACTCCGCGAGCACAACAAAGCCTGGGTCGACGAAGTTCCTTCCGTCCTCTAGGCAGTTCGCACTACGGCCAGCCGGGCAACCGGGGAAACTCCTTTCCAATTGGTCTACGGCGCAGAAGCCATCCTGCCCGCCGAAATAGTACTCGGTTCGCCTCGCACGAGCTCGGTCAACTTGGTTGACGACGAGCAAGAGCGCCTACTCAATCTCGACCTCCTCGAAGGCACACGCGAGCGGGCACAAGTCAGAATGGCGCGCTATCAGCAAGATCTTCGCAGGCACGCTGCCAAAACGGTTCGGCCAAGGGCTTTGAAGGCGGGCGACCTCGTTCTACGCAGTGTCCAGAACCTGTCCAATACCAACAAGTTAACTCCCGCTGGGAGGGTCCGCTCACGATCGTTTCCATCGCCGCCCGGGGCCGTTCACCGCAATGGAGGACGGAGAGAGTCGACCAAAGACTTGGAACATCGACCAGCTTCGTAAGTTCCTCGTGTAGGTCTTTTGTTTCCTAACTTCGCGCTTTTTCTCAAATTTTGCGCCTTAGTTCGTCCAAGTCTCTCGGGCTACCATGTAAAGTTCAACCCATTGAACGGTGAATGTTCGCGGCCCCCTGCGGCCCTTCTCACCACTCGTCTTCTCATACTACCCTCTCTCTGGTAACACTTGATGGCTGCCCGACCTTGCGAACATTTGGCTCCACAATCTTAAGGATTTTCTCCTGCTCGTATCCAGTTTCAACAAGTTCCTATACTCGAAGTTACGTAAAACGGCATCCAGCCACGCTGCTAAGTGTTCTCGTAAGCCCTCATGGCAGAGGCACTTACCGCTCACAAGACAACCACATGGCAAAGCCCGCCTCGTAAGCCCTCCATGGCAGAGGCACTTTCCTTGCTCGGTTACCCTTGAATTGCCTAACTTACGTTAACGAGCGATCAGGAACGAGTCGAACAGATACGGTTGTCGCTATCTCTCTACGCACATGCTCGAATTCGCAATCTTAGGTCTTCGAGCATCGTCCGCTGAGGGGCTAGGTGTCACTCTTTCTCTTGTGCACCTGGTCGAGTTCGCAAACTCAGGTTCTCGAACACCGCACAACGGGGCCGGAGTTAGGCTAAGCGTACCGGTTTTTTCAAACTTTCTAGCGCTTTCGTGCCTCGCTCTTAGTTTCTGCTCGCTCTTGTCTTTTTGCTGCTTTTTTTAGTAAAAGGTAAGTTTGCATTAATCGAAAGTGCAGGTACATAAGTCCCCTTCAGGTTGCAGCCGTGGTGCTACTTTAGGAGCAAGCTGCTCTTTCAGCTCCTCGACTTCTAACTTAAGGCGCACGACTTCGTCTTGAGCCTTGATTCCTTCCTGCTTCAGCTGAGGCGCTCGATCTCCTCCTTGTTCCGCTTGGTTTGTGCCGCAGCTTCGTCTCGGATGGCCTCGACCTCTTGGTCTTGGCCTTGCTACTGGTCGGTCGAGCCTCGCCTCGACTAGCTCGCTGCCGACGGTCTTGAGCTGCCTCGTCCAGCTCCTTGACCTCGTTCTCCATGGTGATCGCCTCACCGCCATCCCACAGATCTCCTCGATCTCTTCCTATGAAGCCCATAGGGTTGAGATTTTCACCGAGTCCCGCGGATGTCACTCTTCTTGGCAAGCTGGGCCTTGAGCTTCTCGACGTCCGCATAGCGCCTTCCGCCGATGGGACGCGTCGTGAGCTGCTTCGAGCCACCGTGCGGCCCGGCTTCTCTTCATGATGTTTCGCCTTCCCGGCTGGCCAAGCTCCTCGGCTTTTTTAAGAGAGCCTGAGGAACGCCTCTCGGGTTAGCTCGGCCTTGAGCTTCTTCGCTTTTGCCTTCACGGCCGGCTTTGGGCTATCTGCAGAGGGCTCTCTCGAGACTCCCTCGTCCGGAGGTGTTCTCTGAGGACGCCAAGACGGTGCTTCGCTCGATGGTGACGCCGTCCTCGAGCTCCTCCATGGTGTCCTTGAAGACCTGAGGGAGAAGAACAAGTCAGCCGCTTTGCGATGATATAGCTCAACCGAACTAGGTTTGGTCTTGGGGCTTACCTTGCAAGCCGATGCTTCACTTCGCCGCAGCGATCTTCGAGGCCATGCGTCCACTTAATGTCGCGGGATGAGATCGGCGCGCTGTTTTGACGCCGTCTTCAGGTGCTCCTTCTTCTGCGGAGCGCTTCGCTTTCGGGAGCAGGGTGACCGCAAAGCGCTTTCGTCCCTGCTCTCGCTTTCTTCCTCCTTCTGCCCGGCCGCCGGCAAGGTTGGTGCCGCTCCTCCGGACGACACCGAAGCCTCCACCGGCAGGGCAACTTGTGCTGCCTGCTCGTGGGTCTCTTCTTGTACCTCGGCGGCAGGAACTTCGCCCTGCTCGTCGATCGTCTCCGCCGGCTCAGGGATGGATTGCCCCGGCGACGGAGTGGCCGGAAGGACCGTCTGCTCGGTCCCACCCAGGGCAGCTTGCGGAGCCATTGCCTTGGCCCCGCTGTCCGTGGTGCCACTCTCCGCCTCTTCTGCCTCCAGCCTCTCCACTGCGCCCTTGAGCGCTGCCGAGCCGTCATGGAGCTTGGCGAGGAGCAGCTCCACGCCGCCCGATCGTCCTTGAGGTCGGCTACCTCACCGCCGCGATGCACCGTAGGTGCTCGGGAGCAACGATCGCCGAAGCGCCGCCTCGACGCCGTCCGTGATGATCTCCTCCGGACGGTGATGAATAAGAAGATGTTAAGCCCAACATGGTCAGAAAGTGTGTAAGGTCGAAGAGATTCATTACTACATACCAGCCGTGGAAGGCTTGATCTTGATCTTCTTCGTTAGAACTTTCCGCCCCTTCCTCGGGGGGTCCTTAGCGGCCTGTTCGCCTTAGCCCCTGGGTGTCCGCGGCGATGAACTCAGCTCCTCGCTGAAGTGAAAGACTCTTCTCAGCAGCGCAAGAAGCTTTTCCTTGCGCGCGACTTCTTCCTCGAGCCTCCTCTGCTCGGCGACCTGCCATAAACGTGCCATATGGCCCGGGTGAGCCCGCGTGTAACGCCTAAGCCAAAGGGTCATGTTCTTTACCTCTTCGTTGCTTTGCTCGGTGAGGAGAGAAGGACTTGGTCTCTTCCCGCTAGGCTGACCGCGCGCCCGCTTGGTCTGTTCGGCGCGCTCCGTCGCCGCGGGTGGTCTCTTCGATGGATGGCGGCCGCCATGTCGTGGCGAGCTCCGCGTAGGTTCGGCCACCACCTTGGGCTTTGTGGCCATCCTGGCCTTGCCCTTCTTCGCCTTCTCTTTCTCCGACCTGAGAGTTCTTCCACGATCCTCCGAGGATCGCTTGGTCCTCCCTGCAGATTCGAAGGTAAAGTATTAGCATTTGCAACAGTGCAAGTCCAGCGACACAAACGAGGATTCGAGTAACTTACCTCGACCGTGCGAACGAGCACATTCCGCGGACAGGTGTAGGCCACCTGGCCGGTGACCTCGCCATCCTTCCTAGGCGCCTTCAAGATGGCGTCGACCCGCCGGCCACCCATGCGCTGGTTGGTTTCTCCGCCCCAATGTAGGGATTGTTATTTCGCTCGGATGAAGACGTTAAGTAAAGGTTGAGTCTTAAAGGCACTTACCCGCGTTTCCCCGGTAATGTCTTCCCATCCTCTATCTTGTAGAAGGGATAGGATCTTCTCCGCAGCCGATGATCCTCGTCATTGTAGTCCCGGATGATCTCCCCGCCTGTGAGCCCGAGGCTCACGAGGGAGGCGATCTTCCTCGTCAAATACCAATCCATGGCGGACATCTCCGCCGCTGCATTGGGGTACCTTCATGGCGCCTTCTCGGTGAAGGAGAGTTTCTATCGCCGCCCGCTTGTCTGTAGAACCACCTCGACCACCATACGCCCATCGAGTCGAAAGCGGCGGTGGCCGAGGGTACAGCGTCGTCGGCAGAGTCTTGAGCTTGAGGTAGTAGCACCCAGCGCTGAAGCGGCGGAGCTGCTCCTCGTTACCGTAGTAATGGAGGAAGAAATTTCACCGGCGGATCAATGCCCAGATAGCTTTCTCACAGGTGTGCAAACACGGCCATCTGGAGGATGGAGTTCGGATTGAGGTTTGTTACCTCCAATCCGTTGATGTTTAAGAAGGCCTCGACGAAGTCGCTTTCGGGAGACCTCAACCCAACAAAGGCGAACTGCTCAAGTCGATTTAACTCTCTCAAGCGGCTCCGGAGTTTCCTCCTCTCCGGATGCCTCCAGCTACCAGCGTCGATGTGGCCCTCCTCCTCCCAAGCCTTCAGGTCCTCCTTGGTCAAGCTAGTGGCTAGGAATTTGGCCATAGCGATCCCCAGGTTTGGACGAGCAAGTTCTAGGGTGGAGTTTAGCTGGTTGATGTTGAGCGCGGTTGGAATTAGGGCTTAGGAGAGGAAAGGCGCGAGAGCAGAAGTGGCTGGCCGCGAGCGGCTTGGGAGCTTTTTATAGTCTCATATGTGCTGCTCTGCAACGGTTTGCCACAAAACGGCTAGTTTTTTACTGTAACGGCTAGGTAAAACGGTCGCCTGTTTTCGCTGCGCAGCGACAGTGAGTTACCGTTGAGTTCTGCCAACGGTTACTTTTTTCCAGCCTCTGCGTTGAAGGCTGAGTGTTCTGCTCGAGCGGATGTGATTCCCTGTTCGGTGCAACGGAGTTGCTCGGTACTGATCGGGTTTGCTCGGTCCCGAATAAGTCCTGTTCGGTTGAACCCTAACCTGTTCGGTCGATTGTTACATGTCTTTGTAGCAGTAAAATTTTCCTCTTCGTGACTTTGAGTTTCAAGAGGAAGTCCCCACTCTCGTGAATCCTTCCACTTGAGTCTCGGGGCTAGCCGTCGGGTAAAATTACAGCCCATTGCCATGGCCCACTCGACGGCCCAATCGAATGACCTACTAGGGGCCGGCTCCCGAAGGTCCTATCAGCCCATGTGCATCCCGCCGAAGCAGCCCTTGGTGGCGCGTGCATAACGGCCAAGGAATCGTGTTTGAGTCCGACTCGAACAAGAGTTCGTGACGGCGTGAAGACCTTGACGTTGGTTTCTGGATTGGATTAGGAGTCGGATCCTCAAGACTAGGAGTATGCCTTATCCGCCTCGGGATATATTTGGCACGTTGAGTTCACATTTATCTCGTAGTTAGCCCGCCCGATATTCCCCAGAGGTCGGTTTGCTCGCACTATATAAACAAAGGCCCTACGGCGTGTAGAGGGACGAGTTTTACGACTTGATCTAGCTTTTAGCACCTGATATACACCATAATCTCGCCGAGACTTGTTCGTCTCGTTGAGCCACCTCTTGTAATCTCCTCTGATATATAAGAAAGGCTGGACGTAGGGCTATTATCTCTCCCGAGAGGCCTGAACCAGGATAAAAACCGCTGTCTCCTGTTCGTGGTTGTTCGTGGTTGTTCGGCGTGTCTCCTATCTCAATCTTCAAGAACCTTAGCGACTTGAGATCGTTATCTCAACCGTCGACAGAATCGTGCTTTAATTTTCATTGCATTACATATCTTGAATAAAAAAAAGGTGCTCCCTGTGCTTAGTGGGAGGTTGTGACGGTGGAATCATTGGAGCCATGGGTGCCTGCGATGGCTGTCGGGTGGATAGATTGACACACGCGGCCGCTATGGCATTACGGCGGGCGAGGACGTCATTGTGGCGGTGGGAGGTTAGGTGGCGGAGCAATAGTGCCACCAGCTACGGGTTGTGGTGGAGTCAGCGATGGTGGTGGAGGAGTCACACAGAGTAGATCCTATGGTATGGATTAAGGAGAGGGGCGATGGGATACATAGGCTGGATCTAGTGGCGGATGAGCTGCTAGAGATGAGGGAGGAAGGCGGGTGATATGGCCCCGTGACCTAGATGGCGTGAACGGTGCGATACTTTAGTGTGGAACAGTACGTGGTACTGTAACGCACGATATGTGCGCAGTAGCCGTAAGGATAGCAAGGCTGCTGGCCATTATCCCTTAGTCATCAGATTGATCTTTATCTCTAGTGTTTGTTTGGTTTGTTAGTTAGTTGGCAGATCGTCCTTAGCTAGTTGTTCGGTTCCCTCATCTTAGGGATTAGTTAATTGAGTCCTAATCTTGTACGTTGTGCATGGCATGGCTAATTAAGCGGTATCCATGAATAAAGAGAGGAAGCTTGTCAGTGCAAAAGACCAATTCTAGAAGTGAATTGCCAACAATAACTGGCCGGTAACTCCGTACAGCCAAGGCGTCGCCGACGATAAACGACAGTCTCGCCCGTGTCAAGGGCCTTACCTGTTGCGTGCTTACCAAGCAGAGTAATGATACGGCCCCATGTCCTAGATGGCATAAACGGTGTGATATTGTAGCTAGGGAGGAACAATACGTGGTACTGTAGCGCAGGATATGTGCGCAGCAGACGCAAGGATAGCAAAGCTACTAGTCGTTACCCCTTAGTCATCAGATTGATCTTTATCTCTAGAGTTTATTTGGTCTGTTAGTTAGTTGGTAATTAGCTAGCTATTTGGCTCCCTCTTCGAAGGGATTAGTTAATTGAGTCCTGATCTTGTACGCTATGCATGGCATGGCTATTTAAACGGTATCCATAAATAAAGAGAGGAAGCTTGTGAGTGCAAAAAATCAATTCTAGGCGCTGCCGACGATAACCGATCGGTGGCTCCGTATAGCCTAGGTGTCGCTGATAATAAGCGTCGTCTCGCCCGCATCAAGGGCCTTATCCGTTGCGTGCTTATCAAGCACGTAACAATTTGGTTTTAGAGCAGGACGATCCCTCGGGATAGCATTCCACTCTGGGTGCTATGCCGCTCTTTGGTTCGATGATCGATGTCCCTACGACAATCATGACGATCGGCGTTTGTGCGAAAGTCGTTGGTCTTAACCGTGATCGGCGTCCTTTCAAGCGGTGGCGGTACGACGACAACTAGCCGCACCATGACGAATCGGCATCGGTCTGATCAACTGAGGTCGTACGACTAGGTTGGAGGTATCAAGAAGAACGATGACCATTCGAGCCGCTACAGTATAAAGACTACCATCCCTGGAAAGATCAGCGCTCCTTCAAGCCTCAGCAACGGTGCCAACATGATGACGTCCCTATCAAAAAGAGCAGCGAAAGTCTCGTTCTTGACCTTTGCCAATCCATCATCGTCAAGATCGATGGCATCATGAAGAAAATACATGGCATGAAGATGTTCTCCGCAGCACCAGCGATACTGCTGACCACGTCGACGACCAACGGTGTTGTCGAGCTGTGCAAGGTGAACCCTATCAACGCCGAAGCCAACACCGGTGAGAACGTTGAGGTCGACAAGTCGACAAACAGCCACAAGATCAACGTTCCTCGTTACGCTACATCTTAATGTGTGAGGGCTCCCAAGGTGACGAAGGTCCAAGCAAAACGACGTCAAGGCAACCGGCCGTACGTCGCTCCATGTCTGTCCTACATCACTCATTATCTTCCTCTACACCAAGCACACCTTCTGCAACAACGACGTTTCCATCATCACCCGCTAAAGGACCGTGTGCATGCTGTACCGGAACGGCTACGTCGTGCTCATGGGGACATGCTTCAACTTTATCATCGACGTCGAAGCCTCGGGCGTCGTCGTTTCAGCCATGAGGAAAAGGTTGATCTGCAAGGGGGTAATGATACGGCCTCATGGGCTAGATAGCGTGAACGATGCGATACTGTAGCGTGGAACAGTTCGTGTGGTACTGGAGTGCAGGATATGTGCGCAGCAATCGCAAAGATAGCAAAGCTGCAGGTTGTTATCCCTTAGTCATTAGATTGATCTTTATCTCTAGAATTTGTTTGGTCTGTTAGTTAGTTGGCAGATCGTCCTTAGCTAGTTGTTCGGTTCCCTCTTCCTAGGGATTAGTTAATTGTGTCCTGGTCTTGTATGCTATGCATGGCATGGTTATTTAAACGATATCCATGAATAAAGATAGAAAGCTTGTACGTACGGAAAACCAATTCTAGGCACTACCGATGTCCGATGATAATCGGTCGGTGGTTCCGTATAGCCAAGGCGTAGCCGACGATAAACGACCTTTTCGCCCGCGTCAAGGGCCTTACCCGTTGCGTTCTTATCAAGCACGTAACAGCGGGCGGAGGCAAAGGGCACGTGGGCATAGCTGCACCATCGGGAAAATACCCATTGTGTAGTCTGCCCAAAAAAATTGCACATCTTCTTAGTTCATCGGACCATTCTTTGAGTAGCCCTATTTTCAAAAACATGGCATGATGATTTGTTGTTCCCGAAGAGGTTTTACCTTCACTTGGAACAAAAGTTGAAGGCCTTTAAAAAGAGCAGTGGAAAGGTTAAAAATATTATTTACAAAATATTTTTTTAGATCTTTGAGAAAATGCCGCACAAAGCCCAAAAAAATATTATAAAAAATTTTATATTGAATGGTTTATAAAAAATGATAAATTTTCGCTCAACCAAACTAAACTACGAATCAAAAAGATAACATTGTTTTTGATAGAGGGTGTTATATTAAATCAAGATAACACAGTATTACATAAGAGATCCTGACAAAGAGCAAAATACAAATATAATGTGTCTCTGAAGGACCTTTCTGTAACAAACCACTGTCTAGGCCTTGTTTGTTTCAGATTAATGTTGAGTTGCGTTTTACTGTAGCAAATTTGTGATTCACTCGAAAGACGTTTTAAAAAATTCAAAAAATTATTTTGCCAACTTTAAGAAAAACTATTTAAAACCCCATAAAAATAACCACAAAATATTACAATATTTGGGCTATACAAAAATAACAAATTTTTATTTAATTGAATTTAATCCGAAACAAAAGGCCCTGGCCTCTGCCGTCGCAACCACGGGACATGGCCAGTACCCCGCACGCCCACGGGTTGTTTTCGAGATGTTGTAGCTTGAGGGCACCTCACACCAGGCCAAAGGAAGGAGAATTGCTAATACCACCCATCCCGAGTAGATCAATGAATAAGATGTGAAGCTTCCTCGCTGCCTCCATTAATGATATGTCACTCAAGAGAAAGCAACGGTGGGGTAAAATCCCCAGCCCTGGATTTGGCAACAGATCCACCGCCGAAGATTTAAGCCTAGATCGAAGGGATCCCATTTTATCTGCCAATAAGAAAGATGCTCTTCCGGCTATTAGGTTTCGTGTCGAATATATGTACAAATAGGTTACATAAACTCTATGTTGTAATAGGCATGGTTGATTTAGAGTTATAGTTAGACAGTAGTCAGGCCTCCACTATATAAAGGGAGTCAACCCTGGTGTAACCATATCAGCGACTTCATAATAGTAGTATAGGCAAGAGAAGGTCAGCGGCCAGCATATGGTCGAGACCAGGTCAGCCAGTGTGCTACGGTATTATGGTTTGTGGAGGAGCGCCCATAATCAGAGCCCCATATGTATGCGAAAGTTAAAACTACGTTACCAAATATCATCTCCTAGTGTTGTTCGTAATCTTGCATTATCACATATCCTAACAAGTGGTATTAGAACTTGATTGGCGAGGTTGGCCATGCGAAAGATCTATGGGGAGACACGAGATTCATGCATAGACGAGCACCGCAAAAATGCTCCATCGGCGCAATGTGAAGCATGGCGGCGATTGACGATTCGATCGGTGGTGTCGGACACTTCGGACGGAAGGTTCGAACCGTTCGATGGGCTACCATTGGCAGGGATTGATTAGATGTGGCGATTAGGCCAACAAAGTAGCCGGCGAGGTTGGCAGGCGACGGCGACGACCTCGGCGTTCGTGATCAGACCGATAGCCTTGGAAGGATGTCGGATAGATTGGAACGGCGGGAGCAGTGATGCGACCGAATGTTGCACAGGAGGAAAAAGTCGTGACGTCGATACGTATGGCCAGGGTGCGACATGTTTTGCTGTGCAAAGACGTGGTGCACGGTGGCGGGCCGAGAAGCCTGCTCGAGGGCTCAGATTGGATCTGTAGGTGTAGGTGGTTTTTTCAGCATTTTTCGGCGGCCGATGGACATCCAAGGCGGGTCCCATGGTGTATGAGATTTCAGTGCGCGTGGTGAACTGTTCTGTACGGACAAGTGGGCCTAGGCAGCGCACTGTGCAAAGACCCAAGCGGGAGCTAGCCAAGGCAGGCCAACGAGGGGTGGCCCAAGCCAGCGACAGGCACGCGATGGCTAGCCTAGGAGCCACTCAGCCCGAACGGGAGGGGGCACGTGTCGCCTGGCCCTGGCGGGCGTGTGGGAAGCGATTGGGCCAGGCCCAAAGGCCGTTTCCGAGTAGGGCCAGAAGAGGCGCGTGGCTCGGGTGGCAGGTCAAATTTAGCTCAGTTTGCACATTTCTGACTCGTTTTTTCCATGGAAATTTGAGGATTTTGACTATAAGGAGAAGTGGTGTTCTACTTGTATTAGTTTGTTTCACAACTATAAAAGAAGGTCCAAGGGGAGCCAAACCCAGCAATACAATGCAATCAACGGTGGTTTTTATCGCAGATTTCGGAGGAGTTTTTTTAGGCGTGATATTCCAAAGGAGGGAGGCGTTCTTGGAGGGTGTTGGTGATCTGTTCAAGATGGCAAATGGGTCGGGTGGCAATATATCCATCGACAAGCAATTAGAGTTAGGAGAATCGCAGGTCGGCAGGATGAAGCTGACAGGAACAAATTTTGACTTGGTGAGGTTTGACAGTACGAGAAACTTAAGTTTATGGCAGGCGAGGGTCCGGGATCTCCTGGTGCAGCAGGGGATTGTGGTGGCTCTGAAGACGAATAAACCGGAGAAGATGGAGGCCGGTGATTGGAA
The DNA here is from genome assembly GCA_036346415.1 of Raddia guianensis. NCBI lineage: Eukaryota > Viridiplantae > Streptophyta > Magnoliopsida > Poales > Poaceae > Raddia > Raddia guianensis. Next base: position 46,292,566 of record CM070535.1, on the reverse strand, counting down.
GTAGATGCGGTTGCAAGAGCGGCAATCATACGCCTTTGTTTCTCAGATCAGGTCATGTGACATGTCATAGAGTTGTCATCACCAAAGGAAATTTGGGACTAATTGACCAGTCAGTTTATGTCAAAAACTCTTATCAACAAGCTATATCTGAAGCAAAAGTTATATGGACTGAAAATGCAGGAGGGGCTGGATCTACAAGCACACATTGATGCTTCAACAGGTATGTTACAGATCTATCACATCTAGAGGTGACAATCGCTGATGAAGACAAGACAATTATTCTTCTTTGTTCGTTACCTCCGTTCTTTAAACATTTCGTCACAACGTTGACGTATGGCAATGATGGCTTCAATACTGAGAATATTATTGTGGCGCTTATATCTCATCAATTGAGAAAAAATAATAATGCAGTGGAAGAACCTTGTTCTGTCCTTTTCTTATCTCAGGTGATCAACGTGGTCATGGCGCGGGAAAGAAGAACAAAAAAACAGTGCGATGCGGTGCTTCGGATGCAATGAGTGGGGGCACATGAAGAGAGATTGTCCAGGTACATCAAAGGAAGCAGACGTTAATGTGACAATAGGCTCATTTGACTCCGGAGACGACAGTGCAGAGGTTCTCTTACTAGAAGGGGCTACTGTTGCAGGTGGAGCTACTATACGTCATCTGTTTCAAATGACGGCGAGTTCAAGGAGGAATCGTCAGGCGACCCGCTGTAGGCTGCAAAAGAAGGAAGCAATTAGAGTCCGAGTGCACGGGTTCGTGCAAAACACTAGAATGACTTCAAGGTGGAGAAGGTTATATTCTCCAATTTGAAGTTTGTTAGGTTTTGTGTCGAATATGTGTACAAATAGATTACATGCACTCTGTGTTTTAATAGGCATGGTTGGTTTAGATTTAGAGTCGGACTTTAGCTGGGCCTCCATTATATAAAGGGAGGCATCCCTGGTGTAACCGTGTCAACGACTTCATAATAATAGCATAGACAAAAATAGGTCAGCAACATACATGTGACCGTGATCAGGTCAGTCAGTGTGCCACGGTATTATGGTTTGAGGAGGAGCGCCCATAATCAAAAGCCCCGCAGATGTAGGCAAAAGCTGAACTGCGTTACCAAACATCGTGTCAAATGGTGTCATTCGTGATATTGCATTGACACATATCCTAACACCGGCTATGCTCTCCGACATCGACTATGTCGAAAGGAGGCGCCACCAAGGACCACAGTCGCTACTAGATCCAGATCATATATTGGTGGCAGAACCCATCTCTAGCCCAACCCGCCACCATCTGCCATGCTGAGGATGCCAGATCTGTCGACGAGATGCAAAAGCTTCACCGGATCCATAGGGGGATCCAGCGTTGAGCCCTAAAATTCAAAGCTAAATATTAGAACCACCTCCCATCCTACCCAATCCACTATTGTCTCCACCATCGGCATCTTGATCCCGTGACTCTTCTCACCGCTGATACAGCCGCTGGTAGGGGGGAAGAGAGGATTTGCTTCGTAGCGGAGGGAGGAGAGAGGAGGGAGGGAAGGAGAAAATAGAAGGGAGACACAAAACCCCTTCCTGTTGCCACCGATGATAAAGAGGGATGAGCTGACAATGTTGTGTTAGGTTTTTCAAAAGGGTTGAAATCTTTCTATCGTGAAAGCTCTTTTGTAAACTTTAAAAGGGACAAGGTATTAGAAAAAATAAAAACAGAAAACTCCTCAAGAATAACACGAGACAAACTTGCCCAAAATGCATAACCTTGTTGTAGCCTGAATCCCCGCACCACGAGTCCACGATTAGCGGCAGCCGGCAGGCGGCACTGCGTACTGCGGCAGCAAGAGTCCACGACTACACGGTTCCATACTTCCATTCCACCAACCTGCCGTCCCCCGGCCGCAACCCCATCCATGGCGATGAAGGCGTGCCCTCTTCCTCGCCGGTGCCCGCCCCTCCTGCTCCTGCTGGGCCTCTTCGCCTTGCTGTTGGCGGCGCCCCCCGCGGCCGAGGCGTGGACTGGGGAGATCCGCGGCCGCGTCGTCTGCGACGTCTGCGGTGACGCCGCCATCGGCCCCGAGGACCACGCCCTCGAAGGTCAGCCTCGTGCCCTCTATCCTTCGTTCGGATTTGCTTAGCGGGCGTCATGGCCCACCCTGCACGCTTTGTGGTTCCCCAGCTAGATTTCGTGCGTCTACTCCCGCAGATCTCCGATTAGGTGCTTTGGATCTCGAAATTCAGGCATTGGTGCTCCTTGTCTAGAGTAGAGACGGTGAGCGGAGCGGCTGATTGTGCTTGTGCTTCCGAGGTTTCGTGTACGGAGTCTGTGTTTGTGTCATTCCTTGTTTTTTTTTTTTTTTGAATTCTGATGAAACTTACTGGTCATATGATTTCAGCGACTCGGTCGAATGATCTTGTTCTCAAAATGAATTGGGTCATTGGTGTATTTGTTTGTGGTCGACACGACAGCTCCGGGCTCTTTGTTATCCTAGCCAGTGTCTTCAGTGCATAATAGAAGTGTTTCGTACAGCTAGCCAATCTTTGGTGTGGTGAAGCAAAACTATTTCTGCTCTTTTTAAAATAATCTTGAGAAACTCTATATGATTTCAATTAAAATTTCCCCATGTACAGTTGATTTTGGGAATAGAATGGATAAAAAGCTGGACTTATGAGTTTCGAGAATGAATCTAAGTGCATTTGGATTAAACTTACATGTAATCAGGACAAATCGAATTCCTAGTTTGTTTGATACCTTGCAAAACACTTGCAGGGGCAAATTAAACTATTTTTTGGTGAAACAAACTCTCCTATGCTTAATAAGGTTACTGTGGAGTTTCCTTAAAATAGTAAGTACTGTAAAAATTTTATGATTCTTACTATGTTTACTTTACTCTTTTGACATATGAACCTTCTGTTATTACTACCAGTTAAAGGTCTCCGTCAGGAATAGACAGCAATGGCTCCAACCCAGCCATGAACAATGCCGTGGGTACTTTAGCACCATGGTATTGTAGCATCTGGGTTCAGGCTAAGAGATTAGAAAGCTTGGTCGTTGTTAATTAGTTGGTATCTATTAGAGATTGGTTAGAATAAGATTAGATTGTTAGGATTTGAATTAGATTTTCTATTCGGGCTGGCCCTCCCTTAGTCCCTATATAAGGGTGCCTAATGTAAACATTGAAAGGAAGCAAAGAAATAAGATTATCCAGTACTATCGCGCCATGTGTGTTTTTTAATCGTGCCACACGTGACAGCTGCTGGGGAGGCAATCTTATCGATGTTCATCTATCTTTCTAGTACATAATACCCTCCCTCAGTTAAGCAAGATACTAAGGATCTTGACTAAGTAATTCATGTGGGCACAACTATCTATTTTTCGGTGTTGTAGTAAAGGATTAAAGCTTAAGTTGGTCCAACATACCTACAAACAATTATTACTGTATGAAGATGCATATTAGTATCGAACTATCAATTTGAAATGCCAGTACAAATTGCACAGACGAATCCTTTAGTGTGTAGTGACCAATGATGGGTCAAGAGTTAAGGTCGCCTTTAGTGTGTAGTGAACATATTGCACAGACGAATCCTAACTTGTTTAAACTCATGGATTTGACTAAACACACATTGAACTGTATGCCACACCTAGCATGTATAAGATGAACAAGTTATGTGAAAAAACTAGTTTACAATGAGACACATTAAATATCTAACACTACTTGAGGAATTCAAAATATAGGAAAAAATAATATAAGGTTTCAACACTAAAAACACTGTGGTGCAATGTTTAATTCTCATGTACAATATCGCAACTTATATTCATAAATCTCAAGAATGACTATGTAAGATAATATACTGCAATTGTGCAAAGCTGCAAATGTTACTTAAGCCATAAGAGTTGCCAGGGGTGAAAGAAAGCAAGAGAAATTAGTGCTACCTATTGAGAAGAGATATGGGTATATACTACACCCTATGTCTGATAGACAGCAACATAACCACATGAAAGATATTGACTGGCGACAATGAACCTGACGATTGGCTGAGCAACAGTATGAAGTCTTTAGTTTTATAACCCAAACCTATCATCCAGGTCAAGGATCTATGAGTAGCATGACAAGCTTCAATATATTTATGTGTATTACAATAGTTGATAACATGATATGCCTTATCACATCAAATTGATATTTTTGACTCTTACAATGCAGCTGCATTGCACAAGCACACATGCGCTGTATTTTCATTATTTTCGGTTTGTTCGTTTTGGATTGTTCAATGTGTTGTGTGCAATTAAAGTTGGTAGGTGACGAGATTCTTTTGTATGCCTTCCTCTGATGTATGTGTCCCATGTAGGTGCTGAGGTTGCTGTCCTCTGCATCACGAAATCTGGTGAAGTTATCAACTACCAGGCCTTCACAAACTCCAAGGGCATCTACACCGTTGCAGAGACAATGCCGGAGAGCGACCGGTGGGAATCATGCTTAGCAAGGCCCATCAGCAGCTTCCACCAGCAATGCACTAGGAGGGGTGATGCGCACTCTGGGGTCAAATTCACATACAACAAACCGTCAGGGAACTCCCACACCGTCAAGACATTCCTCTACAAGCGTGTCAATGCTCCTCTGTACTGTAGCTAAACAACCTGCGGTATCATGGAGGGGATGAAAAGAAATATATAGAATGGATAGAACTTCATGCCTGGGGCAAGTTGTGAATAGGGATGTGATGTAAGCTTGTAATGCTCGTCTAGAGCCGTTACCGATCATCAGTCATAGGAAAACAGGAATCCGATGCTGTATGCTTAAGATAGATTATAAATATATTATAAATATTATAATCCATCTATGTTCAGAATTGAAATGTTTTTGTTCGTATAGATGGACCCAGCAACCAGGCCTAGCCTTTTTAGAGCTGGGTTTAATGACAGGATGTTCTTGCTTGCATCTATGAGTGTTGGTTGACATCCTATGGTTGCTACACCAACATTATTTTGTCCTGACCGAAAATTTCACATTTGTTTGATAGTTGTCTGGCATTCGCCTTGATAATATATTCTGCCGTTTTAGCCGCATTTCGTCGCTTGAAATGACCAAATCACTATTTTGTAAGCGCAAGCCTGTAACAGATTGTCAATATTTTTTGGCTGACAAAGTTGACTGTCAAAATTCATAATGATTTGTTGGCAACTGATTGATAGATTTTCCCAACTGCTGACAACAATGTATGACCAGCCGAGGCCTTTTAACTTGTTCGTCAGCATGACAGCATTCACCGATGAAGGAGATGATGCATTGATGCGTTTGTGAGCAATCTATAACAAAAAATATCAAGCCGAGTCACGTTGCGCGTGAGCATCACGACGGCTGCTCCAGTGTGCAACTGTTTGCGTGGCTTGTGTTTGGTTGTATGCACCTCATGAGCTTGGCTCGTATGTAAATGTGATCTTGTATCACGGACAGATGTATGACAAATTTGCAAGTAATACATTTTTATCTAGAATAAGACACATGGCATGCCCAAAAACAGTATTGATTTCTGAAGCATTCATTCATACGAAGCATTGAAAGTAATACATTTCTCTGTCCAAAAACAGTCATAATCAATACATTTGAAAGCATTGAAGTTAATGCCATAAACCGCGGCCGGGTGCGGCTCACATCACAGTTCGCGGCTCGGCGGCGCGGCCACGGCCGGGCGCGGCTCGGCTCGGCGGCGTCCTCTACAACATCTCGTCGCTCCTCCTCCCTTCGATGTGGCTGGGTGCCCTCCTTCCCTCCTTGTGTCCGGCGCCTTGGTAGCCACTCGTAGGATCCGTGTCGGCTTGACGTCGCTCGCCAGATCTGGCACCGCCTTGAAAGGTGCATCGGTGGTTAGAAGTGGCTAACACCTTGGTGGCCGTTCTTGGTGCTGCGTAGATCTGGTGCCGTGACGTCCTGTTTCGGCAGTGCCCTTGGCAGTGCATCGGCGGCCTGGCGGTGTGGAGCACGGCTCCCCTTCTTTTTCTCTGCCTTTGCGCCCTGTGGTGGAGCTGTCGCTGGTCTCCCTCTTCCTTCTTCCTTCTTCCCCTCCCCTTGGGCCATCTCGGGTGACCGCCCTGGGGGGCCGCTCCGTTGGGGACCGGATCCGCTGGCAGGAGGCCCGGATCTGGCGTTGTTGGCCGGAGCGGTCGGAGCGGGTATGCTCCAGGGTCGTAAGCCCGGTGGCCTCGTAGCTCGGCGTAGCTCGGCACCGGCTCCCCTCCTTCCCCCTTCTCCTGAGCCCGCATCGGTGGATGCCGCTTAGGGGTCCGCTTGTAGTGTTCGGAGGGCGGGAAGTGGGCTCCAAGGCGTGTATCCGCGGCCTCGGCTCCTCCCGTGGTGGCGTGGTGGCGCCACTGCGTCTTGGACGGCGGCGATTCTGTCTCTAGTCTGTCCCATCTCGCCTCCTTGCCCTCCCCCTGCGAGGTGCTTCGTGGCGTTGGTTGGCGCTTTTGAGTTAGTGGCGTGGTTCGGCTTGTGCCGCCTGGGTGGCGTGGCGCTCGCTCCTTCGCTTCCCGTGCGCGAGCCATCGTGTGGTGGCCCTCTCCGCGACATTGGCCGGGACTTTGTTCCGCGGCGTCCTCGTTCTCGCTTCTTGGCTGGTCCCGCCCCGCCGCCGTGACTCTCCCTTTCTCCGAGGTGTCGTGGCGTGGGCGGTCTCTTCCGCGTCGGGTGGCGGCGTGCGTGTTTCGCTATCCGGCTCTGCGTCTTCGGCCGGGCGGCTCGGTTCTCCTAGTGCTTCGACCTTGGTGGGCCTGCATTGTGCGCTAGTAGGACAGGTCTTGGTGAGCCCCGCCCTTTCGGCCGGTGTTGGCGCCACCTTCGTGTCGCTCCTCGTTGGAGGCATCACCTTCGGACCTTTCCTACTCTGGGTGAAAACCCTAGCGGTTCTGCGACGGCGGCGGGTTCTCTGCGTCGCTACCTTGTTGGAGGCGTCGTGATCGCCGTTTCGCGCATTGGTTTTCACTCGGTCTACTGCTTCAGGAGTCGCTCGTCGTTGTGTGAGTGTTGGTGGTGTTTCCCCTTCTCCCCTTTGTATCTCTCTCCTCTTCGGCCTTTGGCCTTGGTGGCAGCAGTGTGGCTGCATTTCTTCTTTCCTCTCTGTAGTTGGTGGTTCCGGCAGTGGCCGGGGGTGTGTCTGGCTTCGGCTAGGGTTGCAGCGGAGTGCTGTGGTTGTACCACGTGTTTGCACGGGTTTTGTTTTTTATTTTCTCCTTCTATTCAATGAAATAGGACGGCAGTTCTCCTGCCCCTCTTTCAAAAAAATGCCATAAACCGCAAGGCAATAGACTTCTGAAATAGTTGCATTCATATCGTAGGATCATAAACTGCAAGGCAATAGAATTCTGAATGGTTGCATTGCATATAGTAGAACCATAAACTGCAAGGCTATATTGACTCCTCAAGTGGTGGTTGTGTGTAGTTCGGCTCACAGGAGTACAGGACTACAGGAACAGTAAACAATTTGACATTGCATATACAAATTACAGAATTATGGAGCTACATTCAGCAGTATTAGTCACGCGACCAATGGCCGAAACAATAAAATATGTATTATACACAGGAGATCAATGGGAAATAGAAAACTACAACTATTGTTCTTGAATCTTGACGAATCCGTCCTGGATTGCTGAGATTCTAGCGAAACACCCCCGCAGGCGACGGAGCCAGCATTGCGCGCCTCCCGGCGCCCACCTTGCGGCACGCATGCAGCACAGGTTTTGTCCTCTGCCTCGCCATCTCCGGTGCCACGATCACCTGCATCCGGCGCTGCCTCTTCATGTCGGCGGCTTCCTCGTACCCCTCCCGCAGCTTTCGCTTTGTCTCCGCCAGCTTCGCCTCCATGCTTGGTCCCGAAAGTGCTGCTGCCTTCGACTTGGAGGCCTTCGAGATGCTCGTCGTGGTGGCTGCTGACGATGTCCCGGCGGCGGTCTCCGGACGGCCAAGAGCCCTGGAGGTCGGCATGGGCGCTCGTTCGTCTTTCTTGCCGACGACGACGCGGATCTCGGCGATCCTCGGGGCCTCCTCATGGTGGACCGGCGCGGCGGCTTTGTTGGTGGCGATCACGCCGGGGGAAGCTGCAGGCGGAGCGAAGAGCAACTCCATGATGTGGTCGCACCTCTGCCTGAGCTCCGCGGGGTCGTCGAGTGCCGCGATTGCCACAGCGGCGTCGAGGGCTTCGAAGACCTGGGATCCGAACAACTCCCTCCACTCGACGAGAGTGAGCGGCGGTGGCGCCGCCTCCGGAGCCATGACGCGGCTCGGCGGCGGTTCTAGGGCAACGCGAGGGAGCTCGAAGGAAGATCAGAGGAGGCGGAAGGACAATGTGGATTGTGGAGTCAGAGCGAATTGCGATTTGTTTTCGACGAGGAGCGCTTAAAACTAGTTTCCCGCCATGTCTCCGAGTTCGACTCGAGATTGGTGGGAATGGTGGCGTCAGGGGAACGCGACCTTAACTCTCCCAAACGGCTAGTTAACGTCGCTGAACTCAATTTTTTTCTCTGTATAGTTGAAGCTTGAAAACGCGTATAAAACAAGACATTATTCTGAAAATTGTACAAATAAACGATTTGAGACAAATTTCATGTTACGAGACCCGATAATAATTCAGCAAGGATTTGGGAGATTAAGCAGGGGATTGGGAAAAGTTCAGATTTGTTTTCTTACACAATGAACTGTTTTGAAACGGTTACAACTCTTTTAGGGCCTGTTTGGATCCATTAGCACTAACAATTAGCTGCTAAAATTAGCAGGGAGGGATCCAAACAGGCCCTGCTAATTTGCTGCTAACTGTTAGCAGGTTGAGCTGCTAACAATTAGTCCATTAGCAGGTTTTGGGCTGCTAACAAGTGCTAACAAGTGCTAATAGATGGTGAAAAGACTGCTTTGCCCTCACTTTATTCCTTCTCCCCACCTTCTCGAATTTTGCACCAAGGGTAGCATGGGAATTTTGCACTCACGTACCAACTATCCAACTAGCTAACTGCTAATGGATCCAAACAGGGGGCCTGCTAATTGTTAGCAGCTAATTGTTAGCCAGCTATTAGCTATTAGCTGCTAACTATTAGCTGCTAAGGGATCCAAACAGGCCCTTAACTCACGCCACCCCACGACAGCTGGCCACACACGACCCACAATACCAGCCCACACGATCCACTACACACACAATTCTCCTTGCTCGTTTTCGCGCCAACTTATTGCTGAGCCTTCTCCTCGGTGCAGTGCCTCTCCTGTTAATCTGTAACAAATCCCCTCTCTCGAGCAGCAGGCTGCTTGTAACACCCCAATTTGGGGACAATTCATAAATTTGAGCAAATTTCAAAATTGCGTTTGAATTTGAACCGAGCTGACAAGTGGGCCCCACAGCCGCTCTCTTTCTCTCTCTGCTCTCACTGCCTGGTGGCCCTGCAGCCGCTCGGCAATCCCCTCAGCCACAGCTCTGCTCCTGCCGCCCCGCCCTGCCCTGGCAGCGCCGTGCGCCGCACCCTTCATCATGTGCGTGCCGCGCACGTCTCCTCGCCGCGTCGCGCCATTACTCTACTACGCCGCGTCGCGCAAACCCATCCCATCGCCGTGCCGCGTGCCCCTCCGCGTCATTGAGGGCGCCGTTGGACCAGACGTTTCGCCCGGATCCTATAAAACCGAGAGCTGCCCCGCCGGCCCGTCTTTTCCCCATTTCCCCAGTTCCATCCTCGCCGACGCCAAAGGAATCACGGCGAACCCGTGAGCTTCTCCCCAATTCCTCTCTCCTAAAACTCCCTGGAAACCCTCCTAAACTTCCCCTCCCTCAATTTTAGCAATGGAGCTCGGAGCCACCGTGCCGACGCCGCCCCTGTTCCTATCAACTTCGGGTCTTTCGCCACGAGCCATCCCCGAGCCCGCTCGTCCTCGTCGGAGCCCGAGGTGAGCACTCCATTGAACCTCTCTAGCTCGCCGTCCAAGCTCTTAGACTGTAGGTTCGTAGCACGGCTGGGATTTTCCGGCAAAGTCTCGGTATCCGGCCACCGCGGCCTCGGTGCGTGCGTCGTTAGGAACCCGCCGGCCACGTCATCTCGTCTGGAGGAAGACGATGACTATGGGCCACTGGATCCCGCGCCAAGATTTGTGCAGAGACCAAGCTACGGAGTCGCTTACACGCGGGTCCCACCCGCCAGCGAACCCCATGCGTGCATCGATTAAAACCGCGCCGGCGTCGCCGCCATGTGGACCCTGGCCACACTTGTCCGGTTTAGTGGAGGTGCTCATGGGCACGACGCTGGCTCTACGCGGAAGCGTATTCTGGGAATACGCCTTCGGCGTATGCCCCCGAGCCGGCATTGCGTCGCTGGGTCATTCGTGAGTTGGCTCGGCCCGATAAGTTTTGAATTTTTCCCAGAAAATTTATTATTTAGATAAATGCCAAATTAGCTTTAGAGTTATTAAAAATAGCTAGAGGCTTCCAAAAATTCTAGAAAATTTAGATAAATACTAGAGACCATTGTTGTTTTGATAAAAATATAAAATCAACCTCTGTAAAGGGGAATTTGGCACTGTTATTGAAAAATGTAGATTTTCCTTTATATAAATAATTAAAGAAATGCTAGGGTATTTGTTGGTTATATTAATTATAGAATTTGAACCCAAATATTGGTTAGAAAATATAATGGCTAGGCAAATGCCTTAATAAATTTAGAACATTTTTTTAAAATTTTGCCTTTATTGCTTGAGTATATTTATAGGGATATTTAATTGCTAAACCCAAGAATAATTAACTCATATCCTATTAATTTAATTAAGGAGCTGAACCTAGAAAATATATAAATAATGGATATAACTTAGGATTATCTCTTTTATTGGAGAAACACCTAGTATATGTCAACTCCGTTGAACCTTAACCTGAACGTAAGTCGAAGTTCGAAAAGTCGTTATCTTATGTCGCTTAGAAACCCCAATCACCCAACTACGACATTATCATACAAAATCGTATTTTGGGCATAGTGGGCTATTATATATTGATAATATTACGATTAATGCACTTGTCATGCATAGCATATCATACGAAAGGTAGGTTTGTTAATCAATCTTAGGCATTAATGCCGAGGGTATGACCTAGGTCGTGCATGCATCATGTTTTCCGCTGCATTAGTAAGTAATTATTGGTTTGTTGGTATGATTAGACGTAAGCGATCCCGAAAGAAGATTTGGGGACGCCGAGGAGGAACACCTATCTGAGTATGGCGAGTTAACACTTACTCTTTAGGGAGAGATAGCGACTTTCCCTAGTGCGGATTAACATCGCTAATATCATGTTCCTTACCCAGTTTTCCTTAAGCTATATTGTTTAATTATTAAAAATGCTTGCTTATTAGTCTGCCTAATTATTAATCATGTATTACTTATACATGCCTGCCTTGAACTGTTTAGCCTTAATGACTACCTTGATTATCATTACTTTTGTTAGCCTATGATTAGTCTGGTAACCACTTTAACCCCACCTAATGGGTAAAACTTGCTCAAACTGGCTTAGGCTTAACAAATCTTCTGGCTAACCGCCACGGAACGGTGAACCGATATTCACCGGTCATTCATCCTTTTCATTCAAATACGATAAGACATATAACAGTTAGGGCTATTATATGCATGTTAGGCTGATTGTGTTTGAGGGTATGGTTATGTGGGAGGCTAGTCAGATTTGGTCAGTCGGTTGGGCAGGTCCAAGGGTGGTGTGGTCGATGACCGTGGAAGTAGAGAATGATCGGTTGGTTGCCTCTAGTTGGACATCCTGAGGGATGATTAAGGCACAGGGTGCCTAGTGCTGGGTTTAGCCAGGGCTTACCCAGGAGGAGCGCGGAGTAACACGCGTAGCGGGGAGATCGCCGCCATCTGAGGGATGGTTCCAACACAACGCATGGCCATCGCGCAGAGTACGGGTCTTGGATCGCCAGTTGTAAGCGCTCTGTGGAGGCCCTCTGGGACCATTCTCGATAGGGACCGTCATTGGTTATCACCGAGAGTGATAATGGCCACACATTCCCAGGGTGACGGTCGACTACTGAGGGCTGGCAACCCCCTAGGCTGAGGCGGGCATGCCATGGCATGTGTGGTCCATAACAGGATTGCCAAGTCCTGTAATGATGGCAGAACAAGAAAAGGTTGGGGGCAACCGGAAGAAAGTCAAGAGGAATGAATAAGCTGGTATGGTGATCGGTTAAGCTAGGTTGTGTATTGGGTCAAGAGTTGGTCGATTGTGGGTTGGTTGGTATGTATGGTTGGTTAGTTGGGCATGGGTGCATTGGTAAGATGGTGAACCCCTGATTTATATAAACAAGACAAATTCTAGTTGATGCTAGTTAGGATGTTTTTAAAGTCTTATTAAACTTGGCTTTACGCAAATAAAATAAACCTTTCCTTCAAATAAAGCCTTCTAAACACTATATGCATTAAGGAAAGTGTTAACTCGCCAGCGTTTGGATGACGCTGACCTCGCCTTCTTACTTTCTTTAGTCGAAGGAATCGAGGATGACCCTTACGAGTGCCATGAAGACGGCGTACAGGACTATGGTGAACCTGGAGAGTCTTAGGGGTCGCTCCGGTCGTTGGATGGACGTTAGCCGATAGGGATTCTTTTGGGTACATATTTTGGTGATCGCTGCTACTCTGAACATTGTTTTGTATATTAAGACGTGTATGGGCCGCCTTACTAAACTCGCTTAAGGGCATAACAATGATTGTAATATTCAGGGAATTTATTTATCGATGTATGCCTGTATCAGCTACGTGATCTTCCGCACTATAATACCGATCTAGTGGCTAGTGCACGGGATCGTCGACCCTCAAGGTAAGTTAAAAATTGAGGGGTGACACTGCTCCAGACTGTAGAATCTGAAAAACTCTTCTTGAGCACCTCATAATCCTCCCAAATAGTCATGCTGCTTGAAAGATTACCCCATGAACTAGAATATGCAAATGAGCCACACTTCCTTTCTGTACCAACCTCCTGTCCAAGATTGCAACAGGATTCAAGTTGATGCTAGATAAAACCACAGCTACTGATCAATTGGGACACATGGAAAACTGGATGAATCTGGCTGCTTTCGGGTAATTGCAATCTATAATCTGTTGCTCCAACTTTTGCTGTCAACTGATAAGGCCGATAGAACTTCATAGCTAACTTAGGAACAAGTCTGTTAGCATCTGAAGATTGAATATATGGTTGTAACTTTAGGTATACCCAATCTCCTGCTGGAAACTCTCTAGGAGTCCTTTTCGTCGGCATACTGTTTCATTCTCGATTGAGCTTTGGACAATTGTTCCTCTGTAACACCCTAGTTCTATACCTCAAATAAAGTTACTGGCCTACAAAATATTTGAAATAATTGAAAGTGTTTCAAAAATATTTGAGAGTTTAACAATTATATTTTGACTAACTTTCTAGCCTAGATATTTTTTTAAAATAAAATTATCGGACCTTCTCTCCCTAGCCTTGGGCCAAGCTCGCCCGGCCCACATCTTTGTTGGCGATTCTTATGTCTATTAGAATTAATCCGCAATCACACGTATATTGCAATAGTTTTCATCCGAAAATATTCTAAAAGTATCAATTTTCCCATTGAGAAGTGTTGAGTTTAATCTAACTTAACCGGATGGATAAGGTGGTAATGACGGAAGTGAGATAAGATAATTCAGGTCAAGAGGTTATACAGATCAGACCCTACTTAGCTAAAGGTGCCAAATTACCCCAACACAAAAGTACTCTGAACCGGAGCTCGGTCGATCCACTACCACCCGCTATCAGTTAAAAACACCGAATGATTATGGTCACCCCTGATTGTACTCGACTGGGCTGAGACTAATGGGGCGGACTTCGCAAAAGCTACTACCACTCGGATAGTAGAGCTATCACCACCTACTACCTACCGTACCACCATTGAATCAGTTGTCTATCAGGTACTAACTAGTATAGACATCACGTCTATACCTAGCATCACTACTTAGAAAGTCGTTACTTGATATTTACTCGAGCAAGATTACACACTCTATCTAGCACAAGCCAAATACCAGCGGAGGAACTTACGTATGAAATAACTTTGCTTTATAAAGTAAATGATGGGCTAAGTGTTACCGAACAGTAGAGTGAAACTGAACTCACACCCGAGTTTGGCTCCGGAGCACCAAGTGGAAGAGAGCCGACACATCGACTCCTCCCCAGCACTAAGCTCTCTCTCTCTCTCTCTCTCTCTCTCTCTCTCTCTCTCTCTCTCTCTCTCTCTCTCTCCCTACTCTACTTTATATTTGGGCAGCGTAACACCGCTTTTTTCTTCTTTGCCACACTTTCCGTGCTTTGAAAGTGAAGTGGGGTCTCCTTTTATAGTGCCCCGGGATCAACTGCAGCTTGCCATGTTAGGAGACACTTGTCACTTCATGTGAGAGCATTCCAGGGGTATCCAAAGGCGAGAAGGGGTGGCCGGCCGACCCTGGGTAGGTTGGCGATCTACTGTGGCCTCCGTTCAACTCTCCATTTCTCCCGATCAATACTTGTACGTCCCTGATCATTGTTGTGACCCATGTGGAGGGTCCCCTTAGGTGATGATAAATATATGTGACACGGATGGATTTGAAACGGTTTTGAAGTAATCTTGTTGATGCATTGTGGGATTTTGCTGAGATTTTGGATTAGTCCTGAACTGTCCGGTCGTGCGAAGTGCGTTTTGGCACGGTGTTTTTAGTTTTGATCCTGAGATTCAATGTTTATGATCGTATCATGGAACCTTGCAGGAGAGGTAAGGTCTGTTGTTTTTGTGTGTGATCACCTTTGTGATGCAGGTATCAGCGGGCACGTGGCAGACACTACGCGAGGACAGCTCGAGGCTGGTGCATCTGGAGGCGTGCAGGTGACCGGGTTCGATAAACCGGTGGTCACATGAGGTGGTGTACTCAAGAAGCTTCATCATGGCAAGGAGTCAGGGATAGTTGGAGGCTTGCACTTCATTTATTTGGTAGTGAAGTTGATCTGATCGGTGGGCCCTGGCATGTGCTGTCAGCCGAGGAAATTGCGAGGATATTTCACAAAGGAATATGTGGAGAATATTGCTCTACGGGAGTGTGTTATCTAGTACGTGAGTTGTACACCACTCATCCTCAAATGAAGGCTGGAGATGGGCATCTCACCCTTGGGTTATAAATAGAGTGGGAGGGGAGCACCTCCTCCTCATCCCATTGGAGCTGAAAATTTTAGAAATAGAGAGGGTGAGTTGGGTGTGTTTGGGTGGCACTTAGAGTGCTTGTGGCCACAAGGAGTGTGGCTTGTAATCCCTCAAGTTCTATGCAATGAAATCCTTCTTTTCCATGAACATCTTATGTTGATTTTCTCCTAGTTCTTCTACTTTCGTTTTCCTTTTTGGAGCTCTTACTTGGAGATGAATCTTAGTGATTTGTTGGTCTATGATGCCTTGAGATTGCTAATATGATTTGACACAATATTTAAAAACATATGAGAGGTAAGAGATCAAATTCTTAACTTGTTGTGAATCTGTCAAAAACTTTCCTCCGCGCAATAGTCAGTGTTTGATTTTTAGACAAATCTATAAAAATCATTTTGAGGTGATTCCACTTGGACATGATGTGTGACTTATGTAGTCATCTGTGGTAAAATTTGCACGGTCACTGGTTTCCTAGTATGAGAGCTATGAGGTGAATACCGAGCCCTAAACGTCCAGATCTGTGTTCCTGACAGTTCTTGGTATTTGATTTTTCGTATTTTTTGTGGATGGAATTGGAGGCTCAAATTTGGATGGAAGCATGAAGACTCACCCACCTAGGTTTAGAAACAAATTGAAAAATCCTGGAGCCTTCTAAGTGCAGAAACCTTCCTCTCTTTGTAAGACTAGTTTCAGGGAATCTGCTTTTTTGCTTTCGATAAAGCAACTTTATTGGTTTGAATGCTTTGGCTTGTCTCTAATTGCCTTGGCTAGGACTACACCACAACATAGCAATGGTGGCATTCATTCTGCCAGGAAAAATGGCTTTCAATGGCAATCTATCTGGCGGGAATGACTTTTCTCGACAGACATTCCGTCATAACCGTCTGTCGGGAACCGTCTGCAATTCCCATGGTTGAGGAGGTGGAAAGTGGTCGCAAGGACCTAATTCTCATCCACTTTGTCTCCATGAGCAGCACCTCTTTGCTGTGCACATGTTGTGTCACTTGAAATTTGAATTCCGTCGCGGTTCGACTACCGACACGAAGCTGTTTGGTGCAAAGTGATTAGAGGGGTTGTGTATTGTAAAAAGAAAGCGTCAAAATTGATTGGTGTCTATTCACCACCCTCTAGCCTTCTAGCTCGGGTATTCAACCGGTATCAAAGATTTTGGTTTGGTGCTTCTTTACAAATTTTGACCAATTTTTGAATCCGATCCTTGTTGCTATTTGAGTTATGGTGGACAAGTATTACACCAAACCCACCGTGTTCTTCGGAACCAATTTTTCCTATTGTATGGCTAGGATGGAGACATATGTGATGGTTCAGGGCTACAATATTTGGCTTAAAATCAAGGACCCATATGAGTTACCCAAGAAGGTGACGACCGCGGATCAAGCCGATGTGGAGCTTAATGCAAAAGCTCAAAATTTTCTTATTCAAGGCCTTAGCCGAGGGGAATACGAGCGGGTGTCAGACATCACCACAACCCAATAAAGCTAGACAACCCTCCAAGCTTACCATGAGGGGACGGCTCAGGTTAAGCTGGTGAGACAAGACCAACACAAAGGAGAGTACAATCGATTTACTCAGAAGACAGGTGAAACGCTTGACTCATTTCTCCCACTTGACCGAGATTCTTGCCGATCTCCATTCGGTTGAAGTCAAATATGCAGATTCGGAGATCGCCAGGCACTTTCTCTATGCATTGGATCTTAAGGTCTGGGATGTGAAGATGAATGCAATCCGACAGGCAGCCGGTCTCTCGACACTTACCTTGGAAGTGCTCTATGCTAGTCTCAATGCTCACGAACTTAAGCATCTCCTGAAAGAGCCCAATTCCTCATCCATAGCCTTGATAGCTGACCACTCTGGTCATGGTTCTTTTGATGTTGCCAATTTCTCCTTCTCTGCACTCTGTGAACTGTTCAATGATCATATGGATAAGATTTTTTAGTAGTAGCTTTCCTTGTTGGCAAGGAAGTTCTCACATGGTTACAGGCGATTGGCCGATCGGAGGAGAGGCATCATGAGGTGCTTCGGTTATAGTTGTCTCAACCACATGAAGTGTGACTGTCCCAAGTCAGGAGGAGAGGAGCGGAACGACTACGCCGCGCCAGCACAGAACGCCTACGTCAACAAGAATTCCAACATCAAGGCCGGTGGTAGAGGTGACAAGAAGAATCCACCTCACCAGCTGATAAAGGGATGCCGCATGGTCAAGAAGTTGCTGGCCGCTCTGTAAGAAGCTGTCATCTCCGACAAGGAGGATGGACGCTCGAATGATGGTGAGGATGAGCCGTCGGAGAACGACGACGTTGACTGCACTGACATGTGCTTCATGGCACACAACGACAGCGACAGTGGCGGCTCAGACGTCTGTTGGCGATTCTTACGCTCTTAGAAATTAATCCGCAAGCGGACGGATATCGCTTGTAGTTTTCACTTAGGAGTATTCCAAGGTATCGAATCCATAGGAAAACGAGGGAGAAAGATAATTCTAATATCTATATTATTGAGATACCAACCAGCTAGCTAAGGGGTAAATATGATACGATAAATAAACCGGTGACACACACACACACTAAGTAGAGTGCTACAATAATTAGGCAGACAGTTGGGAGGACAACGAGACGGGTCTAATAAGTTCGTAAATTTTGTGTGATTCAGTTTATTGAGAGAGCTTGGATGATAACGATCAGTGGTTCACTTAATATTCATTGTCGGAGCTCGGACATTCACTACCACCCGCTATCCTGAATTGGAATCTCGAATGGTTATGATCATTCCGATAGGGCTCTACTGATCCAAAGCCGGACGCTGTGGGTTACGCGCGAGATACTTAATATCTACGGATGGATAGGGCTGTCACCACCTACCACATATACGTGGGCCCGGGTGTAAACCGAGTTAGTCCTAGTCTCAGACACCACGTCTGCTACTATTTCTAATCAACCTTCCTTGAATCCTAGGAAGATGACCTAGGTTCAATACTTGGGCTCTTTCAGTATATGAGTGAAAACCTAAACTGATTCCAGACGAATACAAGCCACCGGTAAGGTTAATCCACACAACTCATATAGTAGATATGCTCAATCTCAAATAAAGCTCAACACATAATAAAATGAATGAAGTGATCCCACTAATTAAATAAATAATTAGGAAAGGGTACAAGAGCTATTACCCAAATTTCTGAAGACACTTCCGGAACTCCGAGGCTTCAGCTCGACTCGACTCTAACTCCCAACTAATCTACTCTAACAAAAGAGCAACTCTAAGTGAAGTGGATGAAGTGAAGTGTGTTGTGTTCTTGAAAGTGAGGTGAGGGGGTCCTTTTATAGTGTTTCGGAGCCAATGAGAGGGTGCCACGGCATGGGACACTTGTCATCTTGCTACCCTCCAAAGGGGAATCCAAAGGGCATCTCAAGGGGGTCGGCCGGCCTAGGTGGGTCGGCCGACCCACCTTTCTGCCATCTGGCCGTCCAATTTGGCTAGGATACTTCTTTGATGGTGTAGATTAACCCCTTAAGCCGGTGGATTAAGTTGACATCCGCAAGTAAGGAATCCAAGGGAATCCTATGCTCATTTGTTAAGCAACCGTGTCCATTTGATCAAACCGACTGCAATGGAGGGTGTAGATGTCTTCAATTTGTGCTTCTAAACCACTTGGGAGAAGTTGGAGCCGGATCGGTGACGTGGCCAGGTCGGCCGGCCTAGGGTGGGTCGGCCGGCCTGGCTTTTTGCCTGGTTCGGCTCGGGTTCTTTCCATTTTGTACCTGTAGACCAAAACTCACCAAAACTTATGAAACTTTATTAGAATAAATAAAATGTTAGTATAAACCTTGATTTTCCCTCCGAAATACCGGAATTCCGGAATATGTTGACATATAAAATTGGTATTTATTTGACGTCAACAACGTCTACCACACCAATGATGATTAGGTAATGATGAACAAGGACCCTCCTATTTTGAACTCTTGCAGCCATTAGTTAAACTTCATGATAAGTACACTAGGGTCTTGGCCAAGAAAAATACCGTTGAGGTTCAACTAAAAAATGCTAAACCTGCTGCTTGCTCTGATTGTGGGAAGCTCACTCTAAAATTGGATGAATTAAAAATGCATTTTAAGAATGTCACTATCCAACTAGAGAATGAATAATGTAGGTCTATTCCCGAGCCTGTTAACTTTGATGGATGGTTAGAGTTTGATATGGTCATGGATGATTTCAATGATTTAAGGACAACTCATGATAGAGTGCTTGCTTTGAATGAAAAACTTAGATAAGTCAATGTTAAGCTTGTAACAGAAATAGATGATGATAGGAAGAATTTGCTCCTTGTCACTTCTGATCTAGAGTCTTTCTGTTTGATGAACCATACCATGATTTTTTCCTAATCCCTCTGCACACTCATATATAGACCTAGTCAGTCCAAGTGAGGGCTCTAGCGATCATGCTCCACCTAATGATCCAGTCAGCTCAGATGAGAGTGGTAGCTTTCACTCACTTGACTCTACATGTTGTGATTGCACACTGTTGAAGATTGAGAATTTGAACTTGCAAGCTTAGATTTCTGAGCTTAATGATGTTGTTCCTGATGCCTCTATGTGTGATTGATGTCTTGAGCTTGATGGGGAGATGGGTAATATCTATCAGGACATTAGTGATAGATTTGAGTATAGATTGATCCAAGCGCAAAATGCTAAGTGTCTTTCCTGCCAGACTCTCAAGAGGGAAGTTAAGATCATAAGTGAGAAGTGTTGCAAAGTCTTGGGAAATGGTAAAACTGATAGTTAGGACTCTTCAAACTCTTTCTCTTCTTGCGGGTTTTGTCCCTAACTCCATCAGGAGTGCGAGTACCTCATGAGCTCTCTTGAAAAGTTTGCTACGGGTAAACGGAAGCTGAATTTGATTTTTGACAAAGCAAGATATAAAGGGGTAGAGGTCTAGGTTACAATTGGCTTGAACATCAAGAGACGGCCACCTAGTGTCCTTGGAAGGGATGAGAACGGGCTGACAATTGTTCTTAGGGACATTGTTCCTGAGACTACTGTTTTCAGATCCGTAGGGATCGTTAGGGAAATTCCTACCACATAGTTTGTTAAGTCTCAGAATAATGCTTTATAGAGTCCACTGAAAAAGAGTGTTCCCTCTTGCACTCTTGCCCCTGGAAATGGTAGAGGAGTAGTTTGCATCTTCTGCGATATGATAGGACACATTGAGCAAAATTGTTTCCGTCGTGCTAAGAAAGCATGTGAGCAGCGTAGGAAATAGGCTAAAATTCAATGACCTCCTAAGAAACCTGTACGTAGGTTCATTCCACCTCAGCCTAGACTAGTAGTTAGACAGCTAGGACTTGTAGCTCGGCCTTCTGTTGCTTGTCCTGTTGCAGGTCTGGGGCGTAAGCAGCGTCGCCCTCAGAACATACCTCTTGTTGGTTACAAAGGTGAGCGTCCGCGAAGTGTGCTGCCAACTCCATGGTGGAGGAATGGCAAGAAGGGTAGGAAGCGTGGACAGGATGCACTCACCTCAGTTCAGTGGTAGGCTGCTCCTAATCCAGAGTCAGGTAATCAACTGTTAGAAGGGATGGTCTAGTCCGAGTGGAGTCTGTTCGGTATGGTCGTGTGACTCAGTGTTGGAGGCGCGTCGGGCTGGGAAGGGGGACATGTGAATCATCAATTTCGGTTGTTGTCACCACATGACCAAAAACTCTCAGCGGTTCTCCTCCTTAGTCCATGAGCCCCAGGGTGAGAAAATCACCTTTGTGGATGCTTCGTTAGGTCGTGTGCTCGCCCGAGGCTCTATCCAGGTTAGTGACAAGGTTATCCTTAATGATGTGGCCCTTGTCAGCAAGCTTCGCTATAATTTGATTTCAATTTCTCAGCTTACTGACGAGGGCTTTGAGATTCGTTTTAGGCAGAATAAAAGTTGTATTCTTAATTCTTCTGTTAATTTTGTTTGTGGGATTCATAGATTTGGGAGAATTTTTTTGTGTTGATTTCCGATCTTCAGTTGCTTTTTCCAATTTCTTGATTGCTTCAGTGTCCCATGACAGCTCCATATGGCATAGGAGACTGGGCCACATTAATTTTGATCACTTGACCAGAGTTAGCAACCAGGATCTGATTCGTGGTTTGCCCAAACATAAGATGGTTAATGACACAGCTTCTGCTCCTTGTCGGCTTGTGAAGATTGTAGCCGCTGCTCACCCACCAGTCATCCCAGTCATGACTGATGCACCTGGACAATTGCTTCACATGGACATTGTTGGTCCATCTCATGTGCAGTTCATGGGTGGAAAGTGGTATGTGCTCGTTATTGTCGATGACTATTCTTACTGCTGTTGAGTCTATTTCATGGTGAAAAATGACGAAATATTTGGCCATTTCTATTCTTTGATTTGTAAGCTTTCTGTTGAGTTCTCATGAGGGCTTCGCGCAATCCATTCATAAAACGACACTGAGTTAAAAAAATACACAATTTCAAAACTTCTGTTTTGATTCTGGTGTTAAGCATGAGCTCTCATCTCCACACATTGCACAACAAAATGGCGTTGTGGAGAGAAAAAAACGCGCCTTGGATGAAATGGCTAGGACAATGCTTGATAAATATTCTACTCCTATGCATTTTTTGGCTGAAGCAATGTCAACTGCTTGCTACGTGTCAAACAAGTTGTTTCTGAGGTCCAAGTTGCATCGCACATCGTATGAACATCGATATGGGCATAAGCCAAGTGTTTCACATTTCAGGATTTTGGACGCATGTGCTTTATTTTGAAGTCTGGAAATTTGGGAAAATTTGAATCTCGATTTTCAGATGGCATTTTTCTTGGGTATATAGCTTCTACGGTGAATTACCGTGTCTGAGATAGTGAGAGACGGAGAGTTGTTAAGACTTGCGAGATGACCTTTGATGAGGTTATGCCGGGGGCAAGGACAGATATATCAGTATTAGACTTGTCTTTTGAGCCAATCTTTGTTGAGGAGAAGGTTATTGAAGATGACGGTTGTTCAGAACCCGACCATGACTTAGCTTACTGATGTCGCCTCCAGTTTTCAGGGCTGTTCCTTAGTCTCATTCCCTGCCTTCTGCTTCTACTCAACTCTCACCTTCTACTTTTAGGTTCTCACATATAGAACTTGATTTGCCCGGCGGCTTTGATCATATCTCTTCTGCTACCGAGGTAGAGGCCATTTCTAAGGCTCCCCATCACTTCTAGAAAGATCACCCCCTGCACAGATGATCGGTGGTTTGAGTGAGAGGATGTTAACCCAATCGAAGTCTGGGCTTTCTCATGTTTACTTATCTATTGCTTTCATTGTTTCCTTTGAACCGAAGGACGTAACACATGCTCTTTCTAATCCTGATTGGGTGAATGTGATGTATGAAAAGCTGAAAAACTTTGAAAGAAACAAAGTGTGGCAGCTTGTTGAATGCCCTAAAGGACTTAGTGTAATAGGTACTAAAAGGGTGTTTAAGAACAAGCAAAGTGAGGATGGAGTAGTGGTTAGAAACAAGGCTAGATTGGTTGCTCAAGGTTATACTTAGATTGATGGGATAGACTTCGATGAGACCTACGCTCCTGTAGCTAGACATGATTCCATCAGGATCTTAGTGGCATTTATGGCATCTAATGGGTTCAAACTGTATCAAATGGTTGTCAGTAGTGCCTTCCTGAATGGCTATATTAAGGAGGAAATATATGTGAAGCAACCTTCTGGGTTTGAGGATTCAAGGCATTCTAATAATGTATATTAGCTTGATAAGACTCTATATGGGCTAAAACAAGCACCCAGAGCCTAGTATGAGAGGCTTAAAACCTACCTGATGAGCAATGGGTTCTTAATGGGTAAGGTAGACCAGACCTTGTTTCCCTGTAGGGTTTGCTCCAATTTCCTTCTAGTGCAAGTGTATGTCAATGACATTATATTTGGTGGTTCCTCCTCTACTCTTGTTTCAGAGTTTTCAGAGGCGATGAGCTCGGAATTTGAGATGAGCATGATGGGGGAGCTCAACTTATTTCTTAGCTTTCAGTTCAAGCAAACACCATACGGAACCTTACTTCACCAGAGCAAGTACATAAAAGAGCTGCTGAGTTGGTTTGCCATGACTGATAGCAAGACGGTCTCTACTCCGATGGCGTCCACTGTTGCCTTAGGGCCCAATGAGAATGGTGAGCCGGTCGACCAGAAGGAGTATCGTAGCATTATAGGCTTCCTGCTTTACCTAACCTCTTCCTAGCTGGACATCCAGTTCCCTGTGTGTCTTTTTGCCCGCTTTTAGGACTCACCTAGAGTGTCTCACCTTCAGACGTTGAAGCAGATCTTCCGTTATCTCCGGGCGACTGCAGATTTTGGCATTTGGTTTTCTGCCGCCGCCTGTTGTCTATTGCTTAGAGCCTTCTCAGGTGCTGACTTTGCTGATTGTAAGATAAAAGCACTTCTGGCACATGGCAATTCCTTGGGACTTTGTCGCGACCCCGGCTTCAACAGGATCCACTCACGATCGATTGCGAGTCCCAGAGATCAATACTAGCTACTCATGAGCGACAATTGTCGAACATCATCACATAGTCACAATTAACTAAGAAAATAACATAATATGCAAAAGTAATTGTTGCACAACCACTTATAACAGTAGTTTGAATAAAACAACATAATATTGTCCAATATAGATCAGAGTGCGGAAATTCAAGTAATGCAGCGAAAATCAAAGTATGATGATGCTCTAATCCAACCCTTAATCGTCAGCTAGTCTTGATCAAAATCCGGCATAGAATCCTCCTAATCCTGTAGATAAACCGAACCCTATTCTTCATCTAAATACAAATATGTATGTGGTTAGTGTAGTGAGTACATGGCTACACAACAAGAATCCTTATAATGATGCAAGGATGATAAAGAACAGGGTGGCTATTTTGCATAAAAATCTACTCTATTCAGATTATTTAAAGTGTTGTAAAACAAATTTGTAGAGCAATTAATAATGATATGACTCCCAAAGTAAACACACAGAGCTCGGCTTCGAAGCCCCTCTATAGAATAACACATGGCTCGATCAACTCAAACCAAACCAACACAAGAGACTACCATGTACGACATTCCTCCAAAAAACCCTAAAACCTCCTATTGACCTAGTCAAAGGACTAATTTGGACCGGTTTTATTACATGTGGGGCCTTACAAGTCCGGTATTAAGGTTTAGGGACCAAAATGGTCCAGCGGACATAGTTGAGGGACCAAATCGGCAACTTTTCCAAAAAAATATATGCATATTTTCCTCTGCACTACATAGATAGGCCAACCTTAGGACAATGCTATGAGATTTGGAATTAGTCTATTTATAAACTAGTAAAACACATGAAATAATGAACACCTACAAAACTCAATGTTAACCTAAAACTCTTCCTTGCATATAAAATGATTTCCTATTAATTTTTTTCTTAATTTCTCTTGTCACTCATAAATCAAGAAGGGATTGAACAAGCACTACAGGAAATGTAAATAGAGTCGACTACCAAATACTAAATCGACGGCCAAGAATCCACCGTCGATACTAGCAACGTAGTCTCGACGGCCAAAGATAAGCCGTCGACAAAACGCAAGCCAACGGGTCAGTGTCGACGGCCACATTAAAGTCGTCGAGTTTGCTCACGGGGACGCGGTGTAGGGTGACGCCGTCTATGTTTCTTGACTGCTAGCAGTGAGGCCGTCGATACAGGTTCAAACAGTATCGACGGTCAGTAAAATGCCGTCGAGACTATGTACATTTACTTTTCCCTTTTGTTTGAATTTTATTTCAATATTTGTTCAAAATTGCTATGATTTTGAAATAAAAATTAGGAATGTTGCATTTTGTTATTTTTTGGGTAGCTATTTTTGTCATGTTTGAATTGAGGAATATTGAACAGATATTGCTTGTTAATTAAAATACTAATTAATGTTTAAATTTCAGAAATTCAATTTTAGTAGTCAAAAATTTGAAAAATTGCTAGATGTGGGCGTGCGGGTATCGATTACTGAGTAGTGGGGAAAACTTAAATTTAAAATTACAAATGAAAATAATTTAAATTGAAATGGGATGGTTAATTAACGTTGCTTTGTTCGCATGAAATACAAAACTCTAGGTAAACTTCTCCGGAAAGTTTCAGGTTTCAAAGGGGTGACCTCAATGGATGTTCTAAAATTTTTGAATTTTTTTTCCAGGTTTGTAACTCCCAATAAAAAGTAACATGGAACGGTTTGAACATTTGAAATTAGTTTTTTAAATTTATAAAATTTAAACAGATTGGTTTGACCATTGATGCTCTTTAGGGGGGTTGCCCTCGAGACAGGCACTATTATCGACGGCTTTGGAGAATGCCGTCGATACAATGGACCTTACTCGACGATAGTCAAAGGAAACACTCGGGAGACAGAGTATCGACGGTTTCTCACTAAGCCGTCGATACTGTCTTGCCCAACGAGTATGTCGACTGCTTGGCTCTATGTCGTCGAGAATAAGAAGTCAGATCCAAGCTTAGTTTCGACGGCCAAGTGAAAGAAGTCGACATACATGAGTAGTACCGACGGCTGATGACATACCGTCGACACAAAGCCGGCTGTTACGAGGTCAGTATCGACGGTTTACATTTGGTCGTCGAGACTGTAAAATTGAACAGGTCTGTGTCGACGGCCTAGGGATAGCCGTCGATACTATCCTAGTTATAGAGGGCTCGCTGGCTCGGGGACTTAGCGAAATCGCTACGTCCCCAGGCTCCACGCCGCAGCGACGCACCGCCTCCTCGCCGCCGTCGAGCCTCCTCCAAGCCGCATCGCTGCGCCGCCTCCTGCCGCCTTGCCGCGCCGCATCCCCGCCGCCGCGCCTGCTGGGCCGCCTCCGCCGCCGCCGCGCCTCTCCGCCGCCGTCAAGCCGTCTCCTTGCCGCCTCCACGCCACCTCCTCGACGCCGTCTAGCCACCTCCACCTTGTAGCGCCAAGATGGTCGCCGCGCGCGCCCGCCGCCCCGCCCGCCGACTTCTCCCGCCGCCGCTAGGCCGCCTCCCGCCCGCCGCCTCCCGCCACCAGCCCTCTCCGTCATCGCTCCACCGTGGACCGTCAGCGCCGCGGCCCATGCACCGCGCCCGCGCCGCCCGGCCGCCTCCGCTGCCCCATCTCCACCGCTCCCGCGCCGCACGCCCCATCCCGCCGGTCACCCCGTGAACTTCTGCAACGACATCGAGGTACTTTCTTAGGCTTTTTTTTTTAAAATGTTGATAATGTAGTGTCAATGGCCAATAATGTTAGTCGAGACTAATTATAATATAATCATGATTAACATTAATTAAATTATTTAAAATAGTAATTTTTTTAAATAGTTTAAAATATATTTAAAAATTTAGGAAAATAGTATAAAATTTAATTAAAAATTTAGGACAATAATAAAAAATGTATTTTAAAAAATATATTAAATTGTTTGTTGTGTGATTAGGTGGCTACCGTGGATAAGTTTAGTGGATGTCACCTAGCCGTACGTCACCTGTTCGGAAACGACAGATCTCGTATGGAACATGGACAGTGATTCGTTGTGCTCTAATACGAGATGTGACACGCGTTTTCGAATTGTCCAGTGGAGCCCCTTATGGGCGTCCCAGTGGACATCCTACGAATGACTGTTCGAGCACACGTCGCGTTGTGGTACCGGGGAAATCGAGATGAGGTTTTCGACGGCATGACCCTAAGAGGTTCTCCTGTGCATAACATAAGTGCTTCGGAGTTTTTATCGACTCCCTGCCATCGTTGCACTAGGAGAACCCGTAGGGATATGCTGCCGAAATCTCGTCTCGATGTCCGGTACTGCAGCGCAACGTGTGCTCGAGCGGTCATTCGTAGGGGGGTTTAGAAGCCTTCCTAAGCCTAATATAAAACCCTCACGTGCGACGATGGCTGGCAACTCAGATGGAAGAAGACAGGAGTTGGATGTACGAAGGATGGCAACGGAACGGACACCACTCGGACGAATGGTACGACAAGACCGAGATATTCCTGAATCGTGCTTTTCAGGATGCTGTAAACAAAAACACCTGGGTAACTTGTCCATGTGTTGATTGCGGAAACTGCAAGAAAAGAACCCACGCTCAGATGGAGATAGACCTGTATACACATGGCTACAAGGGCGAGTACCGTCGATGGGTCTATCATGGGGAGAGTCGGTGGGCGGATCCACCACCACCGCCACCACCAACGGACGAAGGTTTCGATGAGATTGATCGGGTGAATGATATGTTGGAGTTGTGTACTGTGCTACGGGGAAGATGGCACGGAGTACTACGGTATGCTAGAGGAGATCATTGAACTAGTATTCGAGGGAAGTAAGGAACTATCGGTTGTTCTCTTTTGTTGCATTTGGTTCGATCCTATCAAAGGGGTTAGACGTCGAGCAGAGCTAGGTTTGGTGGAGGTTAAGCACACGTCAAGGTTAAAAGGGTACGATCCGTTCATCCTTCCCAACCAGGCTGAGCAAGTGTACTATCTGCCTTATCCATGTCATAAAGCAATGAATGGTAGTACTAAATGTGGCGAGGAAGACCTTCGGTCATGGTGGGCTGTGTACAAAGTTCAAACGCCTGGAAGATTGGCTACCCCGACGTTCGATGATTATCACCAACCAGTACAGGAGCAACGCAGGAATGGCAATGTGATGATTGATATTGGGAATGGCCTAGATAACCTCATAGCCACAATAGATGACGATGTAAATGAAGAAGTAAATCCACCCAACCAGCAAGCTCAGCAAACACAACAAGAAGGGGAGGACGACGAGCCTTTCGATGATCCTCTCGATCTAGACGATACATACTTCTAAGTTGATGGTATTCATACTGGTTAAATTATGTTCAATTTTGTTGTTTTAATATTACTAATATGTGCACTGACATTACTTCAAAAAGCAGGATGCCACGCCGACAGTTCAGAAGGAGCGCCTCGCAGGACGAGGACGAAGACCTTGACCAGGAGGTCCGGGGGGGCACTCCTGAGTCTGGCCACGAGGGCACGCCAGACCAGGATGACCTAGCACTGAGACAGGAGTCTGGGGCCGCTAGGGGCTCTAGCCAGGAGGGGGGCTCCCAGGGCTGTAAGAGGGGGCATAACAAGTTGCCCAAGGCGGCAAGTGTCGATGTCTGGGAACCGCGCTCCTGAAGAGCAGCGAGACCACGGACCGGCAGACGAATTTGTAGTTGGTGTGAGGTCCAACGACCACCCTTCTCAGCAGCTCGTGGCGGCGGCCAAGCCTACGGGGGCCAAGACCGCGCTGTCTTCCCGAACAAGGGCCTGGTGCGACTTGGCAATCCGGGTACGGATCCTTCGTACAGTGGGAAGAAGTGAGAAAATAATACAAACCGTGAAGGCACAAGTGGTTTACCCTGGTTCGAGCCCCCACAGTCGGGTAATAGCTCTACTCCAGTCTTGTTGATTATATGGTGGAAAACGGTACAGGGGTGCCGAGACCGGGCTCGGAGGCACCAATCCCAAGCTTACAACGGTGGTGACTAAGGCCTCGATCGCCGCTAAGGAAGCCGGATGTGGGTGTTGCTCGGGGCTCGGATCAAATGGAGTTGGGGTCCCTCCTCTTGAGCGCCCAAGAATCCTCCTTTTATAGGCACGGGCGGTCGCCTGAGTCGATGCGTGGGCCCTTTTGATCTTCTTTAGTGGCGAGGCTCTTGTCCTGTTCTAGGGCTCTTGTTGGTCCGAAGCCTGTAGGGAGAAGCTGGTCAGGTTAGTACTGGACATGTGTTTGTCTCGAGGTGTCTATTCGGGGAGGAAACCTTCTTTAGGGAGAAAGCACTTTCCCTTTATCCTCGATATAGCCTTGATCGACCGAGCCCGACCTCGCGCCACCCTGGGGGGCGTCGCGAAGCGTAACAACCATCCATTGCACGCCAAAGAGGGCAAAGCGACAAGATGGGTTGCTGCGTGCTCTTCCCCATTGCGGGTTCTGGGAGGCACAGTTCGTTCTGGTCAAGGCCTGAGAAAGCATGGTGGGATACGACAGTTGTCGCCACCTGCCCACGGGTAAGCGGATCACCCGAGGGACCTTCTCCCGGGCTATGGATAGCCCAGGAGGCACACGACGCCGCACGGTTCGACTTGGTCAAGCTCGGCAGCATTGGCGGGTTAGGGCGCCCTTCAAGATCTGGCCGGAGCGATCTCTTGGACTGTCCGCTTGTGTGATGGGCCAGTACGGAATTGGCCCAAGGCCCGTCTCAGGATGGGCCGTTTACCAATCACCAACAGCCAGCCCCCGAGCCTCGATCGGGTCGCGTGGCGAGCCGGTTTGAGGTTTAGGAAAAAATCTCCACCACGCGCGGCGCGGGAAGATTCGGCTCGGGAGCCGCGGTCTGAGCATTGAATCCGATTTGACGTAAAGACGGGGCAGTTACGCCCTCTTGGGCACGATCCCCACGACTTCTGCTTCGGCCGTTTCCTTCTTTTAAAAGGCAGCACTATGCAGGGGGAACATGTACTGCGAAATCATCCCCTTTGCCTCTGTCTTCATCTCCTCCCTTTGCCCCCTGTCTTCCTTCCTCCTGCCCTCCGTCGCCATGGTTGTTATCAGAGAGAGCGTTCTGACGGTGGAGAGGATGGGGGAGCTGGAGAGGGACGGCTTCGTCAAGCCGGGCTCGTGGAGACTTCCTGGTGCGGACCCGGAGCCAAGGCCCAGGCTGGACAAGTTGGTCTGCTTCGAGAGCTCAGCCATCTGCGGATTTCGCATGCTGGAATCTCAGTTCATCACGGACTTCTTCGCCTTTACGGAGCTGAGGCCGGAGAACTTGTCTCCGCAATCCTACGTTCACCTATCCATCTTCACGTTTCTGTGCGAGGCGCACTGCGGGGTGCGGCCAACGGTGAGCCTCCTTCAGCATTATTTCGAATTGAAGCCCGTCGGCCACCGCGTGGGCAATGGCGGAGTCTTCTACTTGACTGCGCGCCGAGCTCGGGGCGGCCAGTCGTACCCGGAGTATGAGGTGAGGACGAAAGTCGATGGTTGGGCTCGGAGGTGGTTCTATCTGAACCGTGGGGGCTCGACCCTGCAGTATTCTTCGGATGGGCCGGATACCCCAATCTTCCAGCGGAGCGAGCCCCAGCCGGACGATCAAGTCACAGAGGGCGAGATTAAGGGGCTCGTTAAGGATGGTTTGACGGGCTATGAGGTCGTCATTGGCTTCATTTGACACTGGATCAGCCCGTTGGGGCGTCGCGAGCGGTGCGTTAGCGACATGGACGGTTGGGAAGATCCAAACCGGGACTTTCATGAAGGTAGGTGCCAGCCACACCCTTGCGTTTGATTTCAGGTCGGGCATGTTGTGACCGTAAACGATGCTATGTAGGACTCCCGGCCCGCGAGGTCGCGCGGATCGCAGGGATGCTGCTACCTCTGGATAAGACCCCTCGCCGCATACGATTCGTGAAGGACAAGCTGTCCGAGGTAAGCGCCCGGAAGGTGTTTGATTGAATTCGTGGCTGCGCGCGCCCTCGAGGCCCTGACTAGTCGCGTTATTTGTTTTGCAGCGGACGTGGAGAGCGGCTGAGAAAACCATTCAGGCCGCGGGCTTGAACGAGGGGGATTCGTCGACGCAACCGCCGGCGGCACGCTTGCCGCGAAAGAAAGCGTCGGCGGCTTCCGGCGAGGTGCCGGCCCCATCGCCGTTGTCGGGCGAAGAAAATCCAGCGCCGCAATCGACCGCGGCAAGCTCGGTACAGACAAGTGCGGGGGCGCATGCGAGAAAACGCACGGTGCCTGCGCAGGTAGGCCTTCTCTTTCCGACATGGGTCGAGTGCTAGGTGTTTAGCGGCCTTTAAGCTCTGTTTTGCACGCGTTCAGGACGCGACGCCTACGAAAAGGAGAAGGACGTACCGGCCTGCTCCAGGCAGTGATGATGAGGAGGTCGTGCTGGTATCGGGCCCGTTGCCGGCGGCGGCGCCGCGTCGAGGACCTACGAGGAAGGTTCCCGCGGGCCGAAAGAAAGCGGCCGCGCCCACCACAAGCCTTGTTGATGGGTTAGAGACGGAGCTCTTCGTGTATCCTACGCCAGGGGTGTACGAGGACACCGAGCTCGAGCCAGCGCGTAAGTTTCCCGTGCTGATCGCTATTACTCTGTTTTCGTGTCTGACCGTCGCGCTCTTTGTCGCAGTTCGTAGCACCAAAGTGGTGGACTCTGTGCGGTCTCCCCCTGCCGGGACCGTGGCGGCTGAGGACGAACCGGTAGAGCCCAGAGGAGGGGTGTCTTTGTCGCAGAAGCTAGAGGCCGCCGGGCTGATGAAGGACGAAACAGTCAAGCCCAGAGGAGGGGCGCTCCAGTTGGCGTAGCTAGAGGCCGCCGGGCTGGCGAAGTTGAAGGGTAAGAACCAGCCGGTCCGTGGAGGATCGTCGTACTGCCTACCAGTGGCGGTACTAGACACTTCACCGGAGGTTGCGGAAACGGTGAAGGTCGTTCTGAGCAACCTTCCCATGCGGATCACACCCCTGCGCGTTGAAGTGTGCACGGTGCATGGGTGGTGGCCAATCGACCGCAGGGGGATCGCAGACTACTTCAAGACTCCGGTTGGAAAAGCGCTTCCGATGCCTGACCGGCGGATGCTACTAGTCAACTGGATCTGGCCGGTCCGCGTGCTGACGCCGGATGGTTGGGCAAATGTAGTGATGCATAGCGTGGCTTCGCTAGCGTCTGCGGGCTGGATCTCCGCCACTCCAGAATGGGTGGAGCAGCAGGATGCCGTCAGGTCGCAGGAAGCAGGCCGAACGGGCCTGCCACGTCCGAAGATATACACTATTCCTGGGCTGGATGACCTGACCGAGCTCGCGGCGCTCAAGTTGACGGCGGACGAGCTAAAGAATGCGCTGGTGAGGGCCCAGGCTCGGCTCAGCAAGGCTGAATTGGCCATGAGCAAGCAATCTGGCGAAAGGCCGAGCTAGCGGCCAAAAGCCGAGGACGCCGAGAGGCGGCGGTGACATGATTGGGACGTCGGCCTTGCTTTCGGCCGCGCCGCCAGCGCTCCCAAGTTCCGCGCCATTGAAGGAGGATAGCGAGGAGTCGGTTGGCTGCCCCCTTTTGCCGCTACTGGAGGTCCCTGACCGTGGGCTCAACAGAAATGTGCATGGAGCTATTGGAGCGAGGGCGGAGAGCATGCTCGCTCAAACCAAGAAGGAAGCACCCTTGACCCTGCGTGTTATGCTTAAGTACTGAATTTTTCGCGCTTTGATCTGGTTTTTCCTATCTCAGCTTTATACGCTTATCGCCGGCACGTCCTCTCTGATGGAAGCGATGGGTGGGCAGTCAGATGATGACGCGGCGAAGATCGAGCGTCTCTCAGCCAAGCTAGCGCAAGCCCGGGCTTAGGCGAAGCGCGCGGATGGGCTAACCGCCTTGGTCGAGGCTCGTGCCACGGCGCGTGTCACCGAGCTGGAGGCCGCGCTAAGATCAGCGCAGGAGAAGGAGCAAGAGGCCATGACGAGGCTTGCTCGAGCTCAGGAGGTGGAGGAAACTGCAAGAAGCCAAGCCCAGGCGGCTCGCGAGGAAGCAGATAGGGCCCGGGTCGTTTTTGATGAGGAGTACAAACGCAGAGAGGCGGCCATCAATGAGCTGGCGGCCACTAAGTCTGAACATAACTCCATTGTTCGCGGGTTCGAGGAAGCTCGCAACAAGCTTGTGGCGGAAAATACCGCGCTACGCGAAACTAGGGCGAAGTCCGTGGCAGAGTCAGAAGCCCTGAAGAAACAGAAAGAGGAGCTCGTTGAAGCCCGGGCCAATCTGCGTCAGGAGCAGAACGATATGGAGGCGAAGGCGATCGAGCTGCTGCAAGCGCGAGGGCGAATTCGGGACTTAGAAACTGAGCTAGAGAAGCTCAAGCTGCAGTGCAGACCGCAGTTTGACCCAGTCTACCTGTTCCCGAACTCTGTGCCACGAACATTTTGTGTAATTTATTTAGATGCTCGCTTAATCGGATAAGCACGGAGTAGTACGTGGTGGCCGAAGGGCTTAGCCATTTTCTGCCTTAGTTTATTGTGTCAAGTCGCGCGCACTGTGGGCTCTGCAGCGCGGCATAGTGTTCTGCTGACAGCGAGGGCACGTTTGCCAGGCACGGATACGGAGGCAAAACCACCCGCGCCGGTTCATGCACCCGGCCTAGGCCACGCGCCGAGCCACGAAAGCACCGCTGGGCTTCGCTCGCGTCGGTGGGCCAGGACTCACGGGGAAGGCCTTGACTCATGATGACTTCTCCCGCACCGCTGACAGTGGGACAGGGCACATGTCGTGCGGCGACAGGCGCGATTTAGCATTCTGCGAAACGGCGCATGCGCTCGCGTCTCTTCAGCTCGGGTAGTGAGTTTTAATTGTCCATCTCTTGGCAGGCAATGACGCCGGGTAGCCAGCGGTGCGGCAGACGCGTTACCTGTTGCCGCCTATATAAAGCGAGGCGCAAGGCCGTCAGGTTGCAACATCTCGTACTTAACTTCCCTCAATCTTTAGGCCAAAACCCAAAGTTCTCAGCCATCCAAGGAGAGAGAGGAAGAAAAGCAAGAGAGGCAACAAAAGGGAGGAGAATGTCTTCATCGAACTGGTCGTCGAACGCTAGTTCGGATTACCTTGCAGCCTGGGCGGTGGCATCAATGGAGGATCTGCCGCCAGTGCCTGTCCTGCCGCCGATCCAGCCCGGAGAGGCAAAGGCGGTCTGGCCGAACCCGTCGTGCTGCGCCAGCGGTCGAGCCTGGGCGGCGGCGGCGGTAGCGGCCGCCGAGGCGGCGGAGGAAGAAGAGGCGAATGCAGTGGCAGCGCAGATCGCTGCTGATGCCACATTCGCCGCCGCACTAGCGGCAGAGGACGAGGCGCTTCCGCCGCACATCGTGGCGAAGCAGGAGATCGAGGCGGCCGCGGAGGCCTATCGTGGGCGAGCCTCCGCCGCTTATGGACTCCATCGGCTACTGGCCGTGGCGAGGCGCCACCGAAGCGCGCCAGGCTGTCGAGCCGCGCCGGAAGGGCCGAGGCGACGGCGAGTCGCTCGACGCGACCGGTGGGTGTCTGGCGACTTAACCGCGGCCGACGGAGGCGCCATCCGAAGCGCGCCAGCCGACAGTGCCACGCCGCCCGCTTTGTCGCTATCGCTATCGGCGGAGTCTGCAGCCCGCCGCTTCGTCGTTAGCGCCGCCCGAGAGGAAGCGGCGGAGGAGTTGTAGGATTTGGGCGCCGCCGTAGGCGTAGTAGCGCGGCGCCCTCCTTTTGCGGTAGCCCAGAAGCCTGGCCTCCTTTTATTCTTTGTGTAATCCTCGTCCTTGTAAGGTCTCTCTATTAAATGCCATTGTCAGCGATGATCCTGCTGGGCACGCCGAATCTTGCAACGATGCTCCGGAAAAAACGTACCGCGGCGATTGTAGTGATGTTGGAGACCGGCTCAGCCTCGATCCACTTGGTGAAGGTATCGATGGCTACGAACAAGTACGTTTTGCCACCCAGACCTTTGGGGAAAGGCCCTAGGAGGTCCATACCCCATACCGCGAACGGCCACGCTAGTGGAATTGTTTGCAACTCGTATACGGGCTGATGTGTCATCCGCGCATGATACTGGCAAGCTTCGCAGCGCTTAACCAAGGCTTTTGCGTCGCTCATCGCAGTGGGCCAATAGTAGCCCATGCGGAACGCTTTGCCGACGAGAGTTCTGTGTGAGGCGTGTGCACCACAGATGCCCTCGTCAATGTCGGCTAGAAGGTACTTACCTTCTTCTTGGGTAACGCACTTACAAGGCACGCCATTAGCACCCCTTCGGTACAGCAAGCCCCCGTGCAGGCGGTAAGTTCGGGCTCGCCTTTTTAGTTGGGAACGCTCAGCAGCATCCTCGGGCAATGTCCCCTGCTCCAAGAACTAGATGAATGGCGTCATCCAGGAGGTGCTTTTCTCGAGGAATGAGACAGTACCGGATGTCTCGGTTTGGGGGGTAACAGACGTCCCCTTGGCCTCCTTTCCGGAGGGAATGGAGGGCTTTAAAAGGTGCTGTACTAGCACCCCCGGCGGGGCCGTTTCTTGCGAGGATCCGAGTTTGGCGAGCTTGTCAGCCTCGCCATTCTCTTCCATGGGAATGTAGCTAATTTCAAAACTCGTGAAACGCTTCTCCAATTTCCTCACTTCCGCCAGGTACCGCGCCATTGAGTCGCCAGTTGCCTAAAACTCCTCCCTGACCTGGCGGACGACAAGTTGCGAATCCCCTTTCGCAACAAGCCGTTTAATGTCGAGCGCAGCGCATGCTCTGAGGCCCGCAATTAGGGCTTCATACTCTGCGGCGTTGTTCGTAGCCGCAACGCGTATTTGTATGACGTGCTGGAGTCGCTCTCTGTTGGGGGAGATGAGAACGAGCCCGCATCCTGATCGCCCGGACTGGTGTGAACCGTCGAAGAACAGAGTCCACCAACCTTCCTGCCCGTCTTGACCTGGAGAGCTTCTCTCTTGCTCATCCGGCCTGGTCAATTCTGCAACAAAATGAGACAGGGCCTGGGCCTTGATCGCGGTTCGGGATACAAACTGGATGTCGAATTCACCCAGCTTGACTCCCCACTTCGTGACCCGCCCAGTGGCCTCCGGGTTTCGGAGAATGTCCTTGATCGGGTAAGTAGTCGGGACAATAATCTGATGGGTT
This sequence comes from Raddia guianensis, assembly GCA_036346415.1. Classification (NCBI taxonomy): domain Eukaryota; kingdom Viridiplantae; phylum Streptophyta; class Magnoliopsida; order Poales; family Poaceae; genus Raddia; species Raddia guianensis. The sequence goes on along the minus strand of CM070535.1, from coordinate 46,256,727 downwards.
TGGAAATAGTCACGCAACTTGCGCGAGGCCATCAGCAAAGCATAGCATAGTTTCTGAAGGTCGGGATAGTGCTCCTTTGGCCCGTTGAGCACTTCGCTCACGTAGTAGACGGGCTGTTGCTTCCCTTCTCGTTCCACTGCCAGCACTGCACTTGCGGCGTTTGGTGTCACCGAGAGGTACAGCAGGAGGGCTTCCCCGAGCTTGGGAGTAGTAAGGACGGGTGGCGAGGTGAGATACTGCCTGAGCTGCAGAAACGTGGCCTCAGCCTCCTCAGTCCACTCGAAACTATCATGCTTACGCAGGAGCTTGCAGAAAGGCGCGCTTTGGTCTTCGAGGCGGGAGATGAAACGGTTTAAGGCCGCCATTTTACCCGTGAGGGACTGGATGTCCATTACACAGGTCGGCGATCTCATCTTTTCGACGGCCTCGATCTTTTCGGGGTTCGCACCGATGCTCGCCCCGCCGATTACGTAGCCTAAGAGCATGCCGGACTTGACGCCAAAGACGCATTTCTCGGGGTTTTGCTTGACCCGGTGCTGTCTCAGGCTGTCAAAGGTTTCCCGTAGGTCGGACACGTGGTCACGGGCGTCCTTACTCTTGACTACGATATCGTCGACGTAGACTTCTACGTTACGCCCTATCTGATCAGGGAGAGTTTTTTTGCATGAGACGCTGGAACGTGGCGCCAGCATTTATGAGACCGAAGGACATGGTCGTATAGCAAAATCTGCCGAAAGGCATTACAAAGGCGGTTTTTTGTTCGTCCTCTTTACACAACGCGATCTGATGGTAACCGGAATAAGCATCCAGGAAACTCATCAAAACTGAATCTGCCGTAGCGTCAACTAGCTGATCTATGCGTGGAAGGGGAAAGTTATCCTTGGGACAGGCGGAATTAAGGTTGCGGTGATCAACACACATGCGCCATTTGCCTCCTTTCTTCTGGACGACGACTGGGTTCGCAAGCCAATCAGAGTGCTGAACTTCGCGGATGAAGCCCGCTCGAAGCAGCTTGCCGAGCTGGTCTTGGATGATCTTGACCTTCCAGTCAGGGACACTCCTTTGACACTACCTTACCGGTTTCTTGTCAGGCCAGACAGCTAGCCTGTGCTCGATCACCTCCCTTGGGACACCGGGCATATCGGACGGTTCCCATGCAAACGCGTCCTTGTTAGCCCGGAGGAAGGTAATGAGCTCGAGTTCCAATTGAGGCTCGAGGGTTGTCCCCACGTGGACCACCTTGGAGGGGTTTGCCTCCGTGAGGACGACGGTTTTGGTGGGCTCCTGCGGCTGCAGTGCCACCCTCGGGCGCGCTGTGGAGCACTCCTTGCTGCTAGGACCACGGGCAGGGAGCTGTCCTACCATGGCCAGCGCGGTCTCGTCGCAATAGAGGGCCGTCTTGTGGTTGCCGCGGATGGTGATGACTCCCTTTGGTGCCGGCATCTTCAGGCAATGGTAGGCGTGGTGGGAGACCGCCATGAACTTAGAGAGCGCGGGGCGCCCCAAGATGGCGTTGTAGGGGAGCTCCGTTTCCCCCACCTCGAAGGTGATGTACTCTGTCCGGAAGTTGGCGGAGGAGCCGAACGTGACGGGCAGTACGACCTGCCCGACGGGGCCAAGCGATGATCCCGGGACAATCCCGTGGAAGGGGACGGTGATGTCCTTGATCTTGGAGCGCGGGACCTGCATGAGGCCTAGGACGCGCACCGTGATGATGTCTAGCGAGCTCCCGCTGTCCACGAGGACGCGGTCAACCCGTGTGTTGCTGATGGTGGGGCACAGGACCAGCGGGAGGCTCTGCGGCTTGGAGAGCCCGGCCGGGCAGTCCGTCACCGAAAAGGTGATGACCTAGCTGGACCAAGGCAGGGACTCTACCGCGGGCTCGCCACGGGAGATGTGGAGGACTTCACGGGACGCAGCCTTGAGCTCGCGTCGAGAGGTGTAGGCTGATGTGCCGCCAAAGATGACGGCGGCATGGCCACGGGCTGAGGAAGCCTCGTCCCGACCACCACGGGTGTAGGCGCATGGCGTGCCTTCAGACAGCTCGGGCATGGGACCGCGACCAGCGTAGAAGTCCTCTAACTGGCGGGCCCATGTGCGGCAGTTGCGTAGGTCTTGGCCAGGGCACTGGTGGAGGCGGCAGAAGAGACTAGGGTCATAGAACGGGTCCACACCTCTGTTCTGTTGCTGTGGACAGGGTGGCCGGCCCTGAGGAGGCCCTTGACCGCCGCGCGGCCTGCCCCCAACCTGGGGAGGTCGCTGCTGTGGCGGGCGCACCAGCGGGAGGCGCTGTGGTGGCAAGCGCTCGGGCTGGTCAGGCTCGACAGCGGCGATGAACTTGGCGGGCTGCTCCTGCCGCTTCTTCTTCTTCTTGTCCGCTTCGGTCTTGCTCGGGCCGTCGCCGACCTTGGCCTTCTTCTTCGCACGGCCTCTTTTGCGCTCCACCGCCTCGGAGGCGTTGACGTAGAGGGCAGCGGTGCGGAAGAGCTTGCTCGCGGTATTGACCCCGGTGGAGCTCGAGATCCTCGGTGTAGCGCCGGTCTCTCACAACATCCTTGAAGGCCTCGATGATGGCTTCATTTGAGATGCAGGGGATTGTGTTGCGGGCTCTGACGAATCGGCACACAAAGTCCTGGAGACTCTCATCGTCTCGTTGTACCACGAGCTTGAGGTCCTGGGGGCGCCCCGAGCGGGCGTAACACCCCTAGAAACTGGTGCGGAGGGCATCCTGCAGCTGGGACCAGCTACGGATAGAGCCAGGCCGTTGGTTGAACAGCTAGGTCCGGGCCATGCCCTCGAGCACTGTGGGGAAGTAGTTGACCATGACGGCTTCGTCTCCCCCCATAGCTCGAACGGCGGTGGTGTAGATGGAGAGGAACTCCTCGGGGTTCTTGCTCCCGTCGAACTTCTCGATTGGCCCGGGCTTGAACCTCGGCGGCCACGGCGCTTCACGGAGAGCGCGGGAGAAGGCGGGGCATCCCGGCGCGGCTTTCGGGGGAGAGGCACCCCGGCACGGGCCTAGGCGGGAAAACACTCCGCCTGGGGCACGTGACGACCCTCCGTCGGAGGAGGCCATCTGGGTCTGGCGCGATCGACTGCGGCGACGGCGGGAACGCTCCTGGGCGCCGTCCTGGCCAGAGCGGTTTTGAGCGCCGCGGCGGTCGGACTCATTCCTGGGCCAGATGTCCGGGCGATCGCCGCCAGTTTGTTGTTCGTGCTGGTCGATGCTGCAGGTGATGACGCCTACGCCTTCAGCGATCGTCGGACACAGGTCCTCCATAGTGAAGCCGCGGGGTCCTTCTCTAGGTCACGGATGACCGTGGTGATGGCGCGCGCCCTCTGCTGGCTGTGCAGGAGTGGGTTCATCATGGTTTCCACGAGGGAGTCGACCGGTTTGCGGCCCTGCGGGGTGCGCAGACGATGGTCCTACTCGCAGATCCCGTCCATGACGTGACGGACAGCATCGTTGAAGAAAACCCAGGCTGCAGCGCGACGGCGCAGCTGCTCTTGGGCCTCCCATCTCCAATGTCCGCGTCGACCGCGGCTGCGAAGACGCAGCGGGACGTGCGCGAAGCCGGGGGAAACGTCTCGGTGTTACCAGCGGAGGTGGCAGAGTCACCTAGCAGCTCGAACTCCATCGGAGTCTCGCTGACGTGGGTGACAGAGGGGTCAAGCTCAGGGAGCGACTCCTCGGGGCGAAAATCTACCCCTGGGGCGAGAGAGGTGTCGACCTCCATCTCATCAGCCCCGACTTCGGCGAGGTACTCCTCCCGCCAGCCATCGTACGACGGGACCAGATCGTCTAGATCGTCGCACTCATCGAACTCGAGGTCCAGGGCCTCATCGTTGCTCGGAATCTCAGGCATGCCCGAGGGAACGGAGTGCTGAGGGCTGCTCATGAGCCCCACGGTGGGCGCCAGCTGTCGGTGTCTGGGAACCGCGCTCCTGAAGAGCAGCGAGACCACGGATCGGCAGACGAATTTGTAGTTGGTGTGAGGCCCAACGACCACCCTTCTCAGCAGCTCGTGGCGGCGGCCAAGCCTACGGAGGCCAAGACCGCGCTGTCTTCCCGGACAAGGGCCTGGTGCGACTTGGCAATCCGGGTACAGATCCTTCGTACAGCGGGAAGAAGAGAGGAAACAATACAAATCGTGAAGGCACAAGTGGTTTTCCCTGGTTTCGAGCCCCCACTGCCGGGTAATAGCTCTACTCCAGTCTTGTTGATTATATGGTGGAAAACGGTACAGGGGTGCCGAGACCGGGCTCGGAGGCACCGATCCCAAGCTTACAACGGTGGTGACTAAGGCCTAAGACTGCTGCTAAGGAAGCTTCGGATGTGGGTGTTGCTCAGGGCTCGGATCAAATGGAGTTGGGGGTCCCTCCTCTTCGAACGTCCAAGAATCCTCCTTTTATAGGCACGGCGGGTCGCCCGGAGCTGATGCGGTGGGCCCCGTGCCGGTCTTTGCTTTAGTGGTGAGGCTCTTGTCCCGTTCTGGGGCTCTTGTCTGGTCCGGAGCCTACAGGGAGAAGCTGGTCAGGTTAGTACTGGACACGTGTTTGTCTCGAGGTGCCTATTCGGGGAGGAAACCTTCTTTAGGGAGAAAGCACTTTCCCTTTATCCTCGATATAGCCTTGACTGGACCGAGCTAGCCTCGCGCCACCCGTTGGGGGCGTTGCGTAGCGTAACAACCATCCGCTGCCTGCCAAAGAGGGCAAACGACAAGATGGGCTGCCCGCGTGCTCTTCCCCGGGCTGCGGGTTCCTGGGGAGGCACAGTTCGTTTCGGTCAAGGCCGGAGAAAGCATGGTGGGACACGACAGTTGTCGCCACCTACCCACGGGTAAACGGATCACCCGAGGGACCTTCTCCCGGGCTAAGGATAGCCCGGGAGGCACACGGCGCCGCACGGTTCGACTTGGTCAAGCCCGGGGCAGCCGCTGGCGGGTTAGGCGCTCCCTTCAGTACGACTGGGAACGGCCTCTTGGACCGTCCGCTTGTGCGATGGGCCGGTACGGAATTGGCCCAAGGCCCGTCTCAGGATGGGCCGTTTACCAATCCCCAACAGTGAGATATCCTCACGGGAGGATCGTGATCGAGCCGGATGGCGACAGGTAATATCCTAATTCTCTAGTTTGTTGTCAAATAAATCTACTAACTTACTTTTATTCTATGTAGCAACTTATCCTGTGTCCACCCCAACAAAGTGGATACCCAGCCAGCTAACGCACTTGGCATCCTCGTGCACCAGTACTATCCTGGCATGGTCGGAGAGGAGGAGGCACAACATCCCGCTTACTCTTGGAATGACTATAATGTGGCACCTCACGGGGACAGCACCGCCGCCGAGGAGATAAGGCGGGAGTTCTGGGTGAGTTCGAACAATTTTGTTTTTTACATAACATAGATGATTAACAACTATTGTTCACTCGGATTTATTTCTTTTCAGCTTCGGTATCGTTCGCATCCGGGGTTGGAGGAGGACGACATCAATTCTGTCATGGATAGGAACGCGAAGCAGAAGGTGCAGGATCTGATGTCGAGTGCACGGGCCACTGCCGTTCAGGATTTCCACAGGTATTCACTTATTTCTTCTGTCTTTTTGCTACATATGGTTTCAATACGAATAATTTACTTCTGTCTTGTCTTCTCAGGATTGTGAAGGGCGAGAAGATCACCCAGGCCGACGCGCGCCAGCTGTACCTCGAGGCTCAAGAGTACGCGCAGGTTAGACCGGACTAGATGTCCAACGCCCCGGATGCCTGGGAGGCCCTGTCGCAACACTGGGCCAGCGAGGCATTCAAGAAAAGTCCTTGAAGGCCAAGAAGAACCGAGCAGTAATGACGAGCAAAACGACGACCGGCAAGTCGTCGTTTGCTCAGTTGAGGAAAAGGATGGTAATTCTATTCCTTCACTATTTCGATCTTGTTACGTTTCTTGTTATAAGGAATATATCGACACTCCACTTGTACGATGCAGGGCGCCACGACCGCCGCTTCCATCTTGGTCGTCGGTGTTAGGAGGCCACACCCCGTAAAAAGGATGGCTCTTTCGGTCCTCAGAGACTCAGAGTCAGGCTGCAGCAATGAGAGGTACCCAATAATATATCAATTAGTTCGTACACAGAGAGGCTTTCGCTGATAAGCATGGCCAAGAGATGGACCCAGAAGAGGAGCCCCTTGACCCTCTGGTCATACATGAGGATATGGGCGGGAAGGCCCATGGGAGGCTAGCGATCGGAGGGGACCACCTGAGGTATCATACCGTCTAATTTCTGTACATGTCAGCTCAAGTGATATTTTCTAACCACTAACATCGCTTTGTTACAGGTCGGAGGATTACATGCCTCAGGTGAGGGCTGCCCACTCTCAAACGGAGAGCCGACGCGCCTTCGAGGCCCGCATAGAGAGGGAGAGGCAGCGGGAGAGGGAGGAGAGGGAGCGGGAGAAGGAGGAGAGCAGACAGATGATGCAGGCGATGAGGGAGAGCCTGAGGACCCAAGAAGAAGCCAGACAGAGGCAGGAGGTGGAGATGGCGAGGCAACGATATGAGTTCGAGCAGAGGTTCGCCTATCTGGAGTCGCTCTCTCGACTGGGCGGGGTAATGTCCTTAAACTTTTAATATTCATCTACATGTTGTTTATTACAATTCCATTCACAAGTTAGATGTCCATAAAATTGTAGGCTGGTCCCGGTGGTACAGCTGGCGGTCCGACCTTCTACGGGTCCGCCACTGTTTATGATGGATGGGCACCGTTCCTCACACCCTCACGGCAGCCACACTGCTCCACCAGGCGAATACGTGGGACCAGCTCGCCCACATGGTGGCTTGCCGTATGTTACAGAGGCGGTAAGTCGTTAACTAATGTTTTGAACCGTTTAAACCTGACAAACTAATAACTAACTATTTTGTACACATGCAGGGTTCCGGTTCAGCGGCTCAAGGTGAAATCCGTGGCCAGGAGGGAGGAGACACATCGGTGACCCAGGAAAATCCCAACTGGGTCACCGACCTCTTCTTGAAGCGCCCATTGCTGCTCACCCAAATGCCTAATCGCCTGTGAGAACCCACCGGAGAACGATCTCTACCGATCAAGAGCTAGCTAGCTTTACTTTTGACTTTGATACTTTTAGTTGCAAACTTCGTCTTATATTTGTTATATGATAGCTTGAGGACTTCGATGTGCTATATATGTGCTTGTGGATATGTTGTAATGTTTATTTTGTGTATTTTCGATGTGTGGTTTGGATGAATTGTGGTCGCAAATATGCGACGAGGGGTATATATATGCATTGTGGGGTATTTTGGGTTTGCAGGTGGTGCTGTCGCTGCTGCTGGGGGCAGCGGCAGGAATCTGTGATTTTTTTAAAAAAATACAAAAATTATTTTTTTCTGCTTGTAGTCTGTCTCGACGGCACATACAAGGCCGTCGATACTGCTGAAGTGGAACTGTGTCGATGGCCTTAATATAGTCGTCGATAATATTGCCGGTAGTGTCGACGGCCGTAAATCACCGTTGATAATGTTGCTTCGGTCCACGTCGCCTGGGCGTCGCCTCGGTGGGTACCACGGTCAGTACTATCGACGGCGTCCTCACGACCATCGAAACTGAGCCAACCGTGCCGTTGATGGCATCCTGGGCTCTTGTCTCGACGGGGTAGATATTTGCCATCGACACGACTAGTGTCGACGGCCAGGCCGTCGATACTAGCTTGCTCTCTCGGCGACCTTCACTCGACGGCCTTTTCTCGACGGCTAGCCGTCGACACTAAGTTTACCCGACGGTTTTTGGATGTTTATCGATGGCCCAAGCCGTCGATACTGTCGCCGCCTCCTGTAGTGAAGACCCTGGCACTATTGAAACCATGTATTTGGTGGAAGTACCTGAAGACTATAATATAGGAGAAGAAGTCTACGATCAAGACAGGTTTCCCATCCTTTCATGCACTTCAAAATTCCTATTGCTAGTTATCTACCTAATTATTGCAATACTTTTTTGCTATTTATTTGTGTAAAATTCCCCTATTTGAGCTTCATATTTTAGCATTTTATGTAGAATGGATAATCCAAACCCCACTGCCAAAAGCTTCCCTAAAAATTGGTTGAACCTTACAAACCCTAAAATAAGAAATCTAGGTACGTATATTTCAAAAAGATGAATAGAAATCATTGTGCAATTGATAAAATGGTTTATTGATATGAAATTGAAGCACAAGGCAAAAAAGTATAAGCTCCAGTCATTAGCAAGGTTACCGTAATGATTTGGAGGGCGAGGCATTGCCTTAGTGTTTATGCAATGCCTGAGCGTTTTTCTGTAATGCTTTGAGCAAGGGAGTCATTAGCAAGGTTACCATGGTGATTGTGTGGAGCTCGGCATTGTCACTTTTAATAAAAATGACACAAATTACCACCCATCCGTATTACTGATCATTTTGCGGATAAAGCACGACAGGTTCTGCAGAACTGAATAACAAAATCATCGAACTGAAAGGCTTGGAACAAGTTGTCCAAGATTTTATGGGTCATTACACAAAAAATGGTGATAAAAGTTATGGTTCGAATGTCTTCGGAAATGTTATTCCTATATGTAAATGTTCCATTATATGTTTATTTTGGCATAGGGCATGAAAGAATATGCAGTTGGTCGATTATAAAAAGAGAAAATTTGGACTTGCATCAATTCTCACGTAGCCCCTGAACTTGCATCAATTCTCACGTAGCCCCGTGAACTTGTCTCTGTTTGCACGGTTGCCCCGAAACCTTTAGGGCACCCGTTAAGTGCTGGCCAGGCAATTACATGGTCGTTAACTGTTAACGTGGATGCCACATGGCAACTGAAAGCTGACATTACAACCCAAATGGCTAGCTATTAGTGAAAAATTAGAAAAAATCATCAAAACTAGAAAAATCGAACAATCATAAAAAATCAAACAAAATGAAAACAAAGTCATATAAATTCAAAAAAATTGTAATAAATCGAAAAAAATATTTATTAAAAATTGGAAAAACTTAAAAAAATCAAAATCAAAAGAATTCAACAAAAATGATAAAAAACATAAAAAACAGAAAAATTCGTACAAATTCATAAAATTAGAAAAAACATAGAAAATCATTAAAATGTCAAAAGATCGTACAAATTCATAAAAAAGTAAAAACAAAAGAGTCATATAAAAATTAGAAAATGTGATAATTTGATTTTTTTTTATTTTGAATTTATTTTTTGAAATATCATCGCAAATCTACGCCTTCTTCAAGGGCTGTGGAGCTCATCATGACAGTTGAATCTATCTGCTTGTCAAATTTCTTCCTTCTTTGTTCGTAACTTTTTTTTTTCTAAATTTTATATTTTTTAATTTTTGTTAAATTTGTTCTAGTTTTTATGATTTATGATGTTTTTTGTTTTTTTTTGTTTTTTATTATTGTGTTTCGGTTGTCTATATTTTTCCCTTTTCCGAAATGTTTCTAATTTTTTCATCAATGACTAGTCATGTGGGTTGTCATGTCATCCTTCAGCTGCCATGTGGCAGGCAAATTAACGGTTAACGGACAGGTAAGTGGCATGTGAGCACTTAATGGTTGTCCTAACGGTTTTGGGGCAACCATGGAAACAGAGACAAGTTAGGGGGTGAGAAAGTAAAACTGAAGTTCAAGCAGTTACGTGAGAATCACTATAAGTTCAGAGGACAACAGTGCAATTTCCTCTTATAAAAAACTTTAGTTAGACCCCCGAAGGATTCATAGTTTCCTATGAAAAGGAACAAAATTGTGACTTATGTATGTGTTAAACTCATGCCTAGTCTCTTCAAATGAAAGAGCATCATCTTAAAAATAAAACATCTTTTCCAAAGAAAGAGTGTTTTATGGAAAAATAAAAATTTTGTAATGAGTTTTTTTCTAAAAGTGTTTACCTATAAAACAAAATGCATACCAGTCAAAATGCACTAATTATCCCTAGAAGTGGATAATGATCCATCATGACCCGATGAAGTAAAAAATAAGGACATTAAAGTTAAAAACGTAATTGCGCATCTCCTGCCGAATGTTAAAAGGAATGGTGGTATCAGTCTACCATGTGAATGTATCATACCGGAAATTATGGGAGTGGTATTATCATTTTATCATCTATCATATTGTAGGTATTAAGTATAGAGTATATGAGCAAAATCCCCAAATAAAGACCGGTTATATTGTACTCTACAGTGGTACAACCATATTTATAAGTTCTGTGTCATGCTATTTGGTTGATATTTTGACCTAAATAGAGTAATGAAATGTTAAACCTGGAGGTTTATATATTATATCCAGAATATAAAAAACCTCAAATGTTTGATGTATCATATGGTGACGACTTGGGGACGAACGTCCGACCCTGCGCGCACGTCCGTCGGACGCTCGTGCGGCCCAGTCAACCCACCAACGACGCGTCTACCCGCTGAAACAACTCTGTGCCCCCACCAGCACAAACTTCTCCCGCCATTATTTCGAAGGCCGCCGCAGCATGCTTGCGAATCTTTCCCTATTTGCATACAATGACGTCAGCGATGACGTAAGCGAAAAGATTTCTTTCAGTTTTCTCTTTTGACGGCCATAGATTTTGACTGGTTGCTCCAATGCACGAACCGTTTGCACCGCTGTATTCCTCGTATTTTTACAAACAAGACAAGACCAATGTTGCTATATAAAAATTTACTGAAATAATTTGTTATCCTAATGCAACAATTAGTTTAGCTTGTTGAAACAATATGGCATGCCTGCTGAAACAATTACTTTTACCTAGTGGACGTATAACCAAGTGAAACAGTTGGTTTAGCCTATTCGAACAATATATATAGCCTGCTGAAACAACTAGTTTAGCCTATTGAAACAATTTGTCTAGCCTGATGAAATAATTTGTATAGCCTATTGAAACCATATGTTTAGCATGTTGAAACAATTAGTTTAGTCTGTCGAAACAATCTATCTTGTCTGCTGAAACAATTGGTTTAGCCTATTAGAACAATATTTTTGGCCTGTTGGAATAATTAGTTTAGTCTACTGGAACGATATGTCTAGCCAAATGCAACAATTAGTTTTTTATTGGAACAATATATCCACCTGCTGAAATAACTAGTTTAGCCTATTGAAAATAATCTATATGGACTATTGAAACAATTTGGCTAACAAAAAATAAAAAATAAAAAAGTATTTAAAATGAGTTTATTAGGATTTTAGATGAATTATAAAATTTGTTCTATGCATTTTGGACTCCATATGAAATAGAGACAAAAATAAGAAAATTAAATATAAAAAATGAAACGCTGCTTTTTTGTTAGCAAAGGACAAGTCAGCAGGTTGAACTGCTACTGAACTGCTACTGGCCTGGACGTCTTGGCTAGAATCATTTCCCATATTAGTATTTAAGAGATATATGAGATTCTTTACGTTGTTTTGACATATCACAGAAAGTCAAATAAACTAACCTTAGTGGCGACGTTAAATATATTTATGAGATAATTGCATTATATAAAATGCCCCATTAATAAATATGGCTTAAACAATTAGTTTGCCATGGCCAAAATTCATGTGACATTTAAAGCAATTAATATCCCCCTACAATTATCCATAGGATAATATAACTTACATTGCACAAATGCAAAATGAGTTATGTGGAAGCAATATTATAAAACATATTGCTCATCACAAGCTCCAGAAAAGTAGTGAGAGTTCAGGAGAGTAAATCATGAACTATAACCCATGTGGATGATCTTGAAGATCAAATATTGCACTTTTTTTCTTATATAAGTTTTCCCTAAATGTTACTCATAATAAGATTTTCACAGAGACAATAGTTTAATGCAAGTTTATGCAATGCACACTTTTCTCCGTCCATTTTTTCCACGAGGTTTTTGGAAGGAGTCGTAATGCGGCTTATGCATATTGATTACTTATGCAAGAGGGTATATATAAGTTTATATATGCTACTTTTTTTCTCCATATTTTTCTCATTGGGTTTTAAGAAGTTTTTAATGAGCCATGCATATTACAGTGATTTGCACAAGGAGGAGTATTAAGATATAATTAATATGTCGACAAATTCAAAAATGTGTCTCTTTCCAAAAGGTGCCTCTTCGAGATATTTCTTCATGTAACATACGTGGTAATCCCAAGTTGTAATCTCATGTTAGAGAATTAATAAAGAGACTACATGTTATCTTTTTGTCTATCTTTTTTTTTGCATTATTAATTGAATTAGGGCCCTAATACTAATATTGGTAGTATAGGGAGGTTGGTCATTTGATTTTAGAGTTAAAGACAGTAAAACCGAATTTTTACGATAGTCTTAAGAGAGTATGACACTAAACTTTGGCTTGAAAAATCTCGGTAACTAAACTTGAGTTAAAAGCAAGCAAATAATAAGATTCGGAAGGTAAGTACAATACATCACCACGATATATATATTACAAAGCCTCTTCTCGAGTTTTTTTTTTTTTTAGGGAAGAAAAAAATGAGCCTCTCCCCCTCCGCGTTTGTCCAAGGCTAATCACCACGTCTTCACCGTTCAGCAAACCCTAACCCCATCCCCATGTCGTCGCCCCCGCCCATGGCGGCGGCGGAGGCGGAGGCGGAGACCGAGGGCGAGAGCCGCGACTGGGCGGAGATGCAGTCGGATGCGCTCGCTGCGGTGTTCGCGAAGCTGGACGTGGCCGACCTCCTGACGGGGGCCGGGCTAGTGTGCCGCGCGTGGCACCGGCTAGCGGCGACCGACCCCACACTCTGGCGCCGCGTGGACATGAGTCACCAAGGCGACCTCCTGGAGACCGAGGAGGCCGAGTCCATGGCGCGCGCCGCCATCGACCGCGCCGCCGGCACAATGGAAGCATTCTGCGCAGACACCTTCGTCACCGACGACCTCCTCCGCTACATCTCCGAGAGGTCGCTGCAGATTTGCCCCCTTTCTTTTATATTTCCGGCTATTTCATGATGAATGATGGAACATGCTTCAGTTAATTTACTGCTCATGCTGTGTGCCGACTACAACCTATCTGCACTGTTAGTGAACTATATCCCATAAGTTGGATTGGGAGGCCAAACGTGATATTTTATGGATTTATGCTGATAAATTAGGGGTGCATTTGTTTTCTTTTCAATTTTATATATGTTCAATTATGTTAACAAGTAAATTTTGCACTGGAGGACTAGATGAATTCACTGATAGGAATGAGCTTGCTCAACTAAGTCTTTCTTAAACTGTATAGATGGTAATTTGTTGCCAATTCCTATAAAAAATGTGGGTCATTCTTAGAATGGGTGAATTGGTCTAAGATCAATGAGATAAATATCCAAAAACACTGCAATTTAGAGCTTATTGTTCATTTCCTGATAATCTTGTTTTACACTAACAAAACAAATTTATATTAGTGATCAAATGACTGGTGGTCATAAAAATCTCAATTGGTTTTATAATTGAAATCACAGGAGTCAACATTCTTCCTTTTGCATTAGCTGGAATATGAAAGGAAAACTTAAAATTGACTAATGTAAGGTGTACAATTGAATTTGTAAACCTGTTGATGTTATCTGAAAGGCAGGCACTTTGAATATTCAATTGATTATGAGCGCTTTTATGGTAGACTAGAGGGTAAGAGTTGTCTACACCGTTGTATCAAACATACATGGTTCACATGTACTTACTGAGAGTTCTCTGCACCATTGGATCAAGCAAAATGAATGGTCTACATTTACAATAGCTTGGTTGTGAGAAAAAAGTCCTTGATTTATACAGCTCTTTGATTGATTCATCGAATTGGCACTTCAGTTATCCTAACTTCAGTAGCTGCTGAACCTCTCTTTAGTTTCTTGTGCTTGTAGACTTCTTTTGTTGATCATCTGCTAATTATTTCTTTTTCATGCGTCATCACCTGCCACTGCCAAGTCTGGCAACCTCAACAACTTTTATATTGCTATCTGGTTTCTTCTGGATCCATGAACTTCTTTCCAATCTAATCGTAATTATACTGTTACTCAGGGGAGTTGGTGGTGATGGTGTGTATGCCATCATCATCAATTCACACTGATAGTTGGGCCCTAAAATAGACACTTCCATCTTCCCCGCTCCATCACCACCAACTCACACTGATAGGTGGGCCATAAAATGGGCAGTTTTGCGCTTCCTTCTTCCCCACTCCAAGACAGCTGCATTGCCTCCCCATCCCACTATTCAGGAGATCGTGTGTTGCTTGCTCTGATGCTGCCCACACATGGCGTTGCCTCCTTCCACAGGCTTGCCAATGCCTTATGTGCCACTGATGCTTTCCTTGCTCATTGATGCATGCGCACTCCATCGCCGCCTCCAGTGTGCTTGCTGATGTTGCCAACACTGCCGTCAGAGATCCCATTGGCTGCATCTGCCTCCTGCGCCTGCTGATACCCACATGTGTTGCTTCTGCCTCCCATGGCTGCCGCCCCTACCGGTGAAGATATTACACTTGTTCAGAGGGGGAAGGGGTGAGGGGATAACAATGTCAAGGATGGGGGAGGGGGGGGGGAGCGGGGTTGGTAGCTCTGGGGAGCTGCCGAGCAGGAGGAGCGAGGGTGCTGCTGGAGAGGGGCAGGAGTTAGCATGGGGGAGGAAGGATGGGGGAGGTGAGGGAGCAGATTGTGGCAGTGTGGCCTGAGGTGTATAGATGTGAGGGAGAGAAAAAATTAGGGTTAGGTTCGTTGGGCCTGCTAGAGTGAGCTAAATATGCTGTTTAAATTAGATGATGTGCTGAAGTCTGAGCTAGATTGCCTTTTGCAAACAATAAACACTGATAAATTTATAATCCTATTATAATCTGTCATACACCCCTGGATTAACTTCATATAATATTAACTGCATAAAACGTTTGCATTTTAAATTTCAGCAATTAGGAATCACACAGCATGCATAATGAAGGTGAGGCATAACTATAACATATTTTTTAGTTAAAATCTGTTGCAACAATCGGACACTTGGCTAGTAAGAATTGCATTCAAGTGTGCCTGCCCATTTTAGATAATTATACACATTGTACATAATCTTTATATATCTGTTTATAGTAAGCTAGGTTGCACTGCTACTTCCCAGATCAGACATGGATACGTATCAGATATGGCATGATACGTATCCCATGCATGTCGGAATCATTTCTGATTTCCAAATAAATGAAATAAATACAGGATACTTCCTTGATACCTGGTTGATACCTGTGGGATAAGTTGCCTGACTAACCTCATCCGACGATCCACCGTATGCTCGATACGAGCGCAGCCCAGCCATAGCCCATAGCACCCGATACATCTTCTGCTCTCCCCCATCACCTCAGACATGCGGCCGCCACGTCACCCCAAACCCTAGCGCCACCGCTGTGCTGGTCACCGCATCTCGCTGAGGGGCTTTCCTTTCAATCGGCCACCACGTCCTCACTTTGCATGCCCCTCCTCCTACTGCTGGTATACATCTTAGTGCAGATCTTAGAGAGAAGGTTTTTTTATGGCTTGTCAGGGGAGGCGCCATGGGAAAAGAGAGAAAAGGAGTTGCCGTTGGAAAGGATATGAAGGGAGTCACCATGGGAGAGGAGATGCCATTGGAAAGGAGAGGAGAGGAGGCCGCCATGGGCCATGGCTGCTGTTGGGGTCTCGGGAAGAGGAAGGCCCGGTGGCTAACCGGAGGGCAGAGTCTATGGATGTGCTTTGACTGGAGGAGGATGGGTGGTTGACTGGGTTTAATTTAGGATCTGGGGTGAATGAGGATTGAGGGAGGTGGGATGGGGTTCACACATGTAAAGAAAATGACAGGAGGTTTTTCTATTACTATATTGAACAATGCAATAGGAATATTGGCTACTGTTATTTCTGCATAATTGTTTGTATATTAATATATAAAATAAAATTATATATATACAAATGTATCCCTGTATCGGGGTTTTGAGAAATTCCCGTATCGCAGTATCATCGTATACGTATCTGTATCAGCATCGCTGTATCCGTGTAACATAGCTAGTAAATGTCTGTATTCAAATGCATGGCTTTACTAAATGCATTACGCTATGGTTTTAGATTGTATCATTAATTACTAAAATCAGTGGACAACTATGCACTGAAAATAATATTTAATTTTCCACTAAATAATTTGTATTATGGTATTAGATAATGTTAATCTCTCTCGGAAGTAAAACCTTTATGCTGCGTCATTTTCATGTAATCATCTTTTATGTTCTGTTAATGTTCCAATTTATAATTGATACTTTTGGTTGTATTTGTATGTTCATCTTCCATTGTATATTAACGTTTTGTGTTTAAGTTAAATGATCTTTACTTACTCTTTGTATTTTAATTTGCTGGCTTTGGCTGCATTATTTTTTGCTGGACCTAGTATCAACTTTGTTTTAAACTGGTTACTAGCTTCAGTAAATATTGAACATGTGTGATGATTATTTCTATTAGAGGCATGGATTGATTTCCTTCTCTTTTTCCAATTTTTAGACAAGATGTGACGTGTATGCAGAAGAAGTGTCACCACATATATTTATTTTTGAGTATATTATACGGACGGTCTCTAAACTATCACGCAGTTCTCATCCAGGTTCTTGATCTATCAAATTTTAGTTTAGACTCGCTGAACCATTAAAGCGACCCAAATCCGGTTCACCATTGCCATGCCACCGCACAGCCGCCGATTGCTCCACCGCATGAATCCTGCCACCGTGGACAGTCCACGTGGCATTTTTGTATTTTATATTTATTTTTGAGTAAATTGTAGGGGCAGTCCCTAAACTATCACATTGTTCTCTTATAGGTCCCCGGCCTTTCGATTTGCAGTTTAGGCTCCGAGTTCTCATCTAGATCAGGGACCTGGATGATAAATACATGATAGTTTGGGGACCGCCTGTATAATTTACTTAAAAATAAATATAAAATATAAAAATGCCATTGGACTGTCCACGATGGCAGGATTCATGCGGTGGAGCGGCCACGTCGACTCCTATGCGGTGGCGTTGCAACGGTAGACCGGAATTGGGTCACTTTTAATAGTTAAGGGAGCCTAAACTGCAATTTGAAAGATCGGGGACCTGGATAACAACTGCGTGATAGTTTAGGGACCGCGCGTATAGTTTACCCGTTATTTTTTGAACTCTACCGCATGTTACTAGTTTTTTGTTTGTCTTTCTCATTGCAATCCATGCAGCTTCCAATATTTTACTTTCACAAGGTTATTTTTTACCATTTCTATTTATATGCTATTTTGAGTGTAGAAGGCTTGTTTGGATTTGGCATAGCCTAAATGTTTGGATTATTTACAAACAAGACACTGACGTGGTTTACTATTGCTCCATGCAGAGCCTTTTTATTGAAGAGCCTTCAACTCAGCTTGTGTGATAATGTCTCTAATGTAGGATTGTCTGAGGCAATTAAGGGCTTTCCTCAGCTTGAGGAGCTGGATGTTACATTCTGCTCATTGTATGGCAACATCTGTGAGTCTGTTGGCAAAGCTTGCCCACAACTTAAATCCTTTAGGCTGAATAAGCGTTGGACTATTCTTCGTTTTGAGTTTGAAGGCTACGAGTGCACGGATGATGACGCAGAAGCATTTGGGATTGCTAGCACTATGCATCAGCTCCAAGAACTTCAGTTGATTGGCAACAACTTAACTAATGATGGGCTGGATGCAATCCTTAACAACTGCCCCCACCTTGAATCGCTTGACATACGCCAGTGCTACAGCATTGAAATGGATGATGCTCTGAAATTGAAGTGTGCTAGGCTGAAAAAACTAAAGCTTCCTCATGACTCTATCTCAGATTTCGAGTACCGTGCTTACATTGCCAGCAGCGTAGCTTACTCTGATTCTGACTTTGAGGCTGATATGTATGATGATCTGCTGGATGTCGTCACTGATGATGATGATGCTGATTTTGATGACATGTATGATTTTGATGATGCAGAATCAGATGCTGCGATGTATTATGATGAGTTTTGACACCTGAAGCAAATGTGGCCTTTGATTATCAGGTGAAAAGCTGTGAAGCAAAGTGGTTTAGTGTTTCGTCCGTTGAAAGTCAGGAAGCCAGGTTGGCATAAGCAGTGCAATGTGTATTATCTCGCTGTAGGAGATCTCCATATGAACCTTTCTTTCAATAAGCTATTGTAACTAATTATGTATTCTATATATGTTGCTATATGTGTCTAGATGCTAGACTATGCATTTTCTGTGCGCCCTTGTAATTTGCGCTGCACTGTGGGTTGTGATGGAGTTTCTTGCAAATGAAGTATGCTACTCCTGCTATGTTTCTTAAATGTTTGTTTAATCCGCTGCTTAACTTATGTTTGAGTAGACTGCATATACCTGTGTACCCTTGTAAATTGAGGTGCATTGTGGGTTGTGACGGTGTACGGTTCTTGCTAATAAAGTATGCCACTCCTGCTATGTTTGTTATTTTTTGGTTTGGGCCTTTTTTTAGCTTAAATTAAATCAAATGAAATGAAAATTTACCTTTTTTATAAACCAAATGATGTCCTTTATAATTATTTTTATGTGGTTTTAAATAGTTCCTATAGTTTCTAAAATATTTTTTTTATAATTGTTTGGACTCTCAAAATCTCTCTTAAGGAATCATATTTTTTTTAGATTATAAAAATCTGAGCGACTTTTACCTGAAAAAGATAAGACCTTACTCTGCGTTGATTTATTTATGTTTGAGTGGATCGCACATATGCCTCACTGGCTAGTACTCCGTTTTTTTTGTTTGACGCCTTTGATTTTTTGGCACGTTTTTGACCATTCGTTCTATTCAAAAATTTATTGCAAAAATGTAAAAAAATAAGACATATTTAAAGTATCTCTATTGATAAACAAATCACAACAAAGTAAATGATATTTACAAAAATAATTTGAATAAGATGAATGGTCAAAAACGTATTGAAAAGTCAAAGGGGTCAGACCAAAAAAAACGGAGGTAGTAAATGTCACCTGACTTGTCACAAATGCTGCTTGCCGTGGTGAATGTAATTCCTGGCAACCTGCTTCTACTACTGTTCGCCCCTGTATCGGTTGCTAGTATACCATTGCCCTCCTTCGATTTCTTAGACATCTAACAATATCTTTTTTGGGAATTTTTTTCACGAAGAGATACTAGTCCATTAACGAAGAAGGGAATGGGATGAACAAAAAATGGTCGGAGGTGGTCTTGCGGCCAACCACAATGCTTTCTTAACTTGACATAATGTATTAATGTGTCGCAATGTTGCTTCCTCAAGAACAAATGTAATAGAAAATGTGGCTTTCTGCTATGAATCCACACATTTTCAAAGCAAAACGAGAGCATCTTTTCCCCAAACATTTCAAAAACGAGTTCCCCCATCTTCCACATCGGATGCAATTAGTTACCCAAACAATCCACTTCTAGGTGTCCCATCTAATGGCATCTATAACAACGTCCAATACTTCTTTTGTCAAGTAAAGGATTGTTACCTTGACACACCTCCCTCCGTTTGTGTTCTTGTTCATCTTTTTTGTGATTTCTTTTTGTCCCCAGTCCTTTCTCTTGTCTTTTGAACGACATCTTCGAAATTCGAAGAAGAGATCACTAATGTTCTTTCAATGTCTCTCAAGCATCTCGATCAGATTGAAGCACGGAGTCTTATGGCACTTCAAGGAATGAAATCCTCTTCTCAATTTGGTAGAAGGATTGTGGTGCAATTTTGATGGATCTTCGTTGTACTATGGTTCACTGAGTGTGATGATGTATGTTTCACAACTAGGAGATGTGCGTGTAACATATGTAATTTTCTTTGTTTCAAGGTCATATATGCAAGATGAAGATACAATGTTTACAGGTATTAATGGAACAATATTTTACAAAAAGCTTTGAGTCACCCTAAAATTGAAAGTTGTTACCCAAGCAACAATCGGTGTCAATTCGTATTACATCGATCATAGTGCCCAAACAAGCATCATCAAAAGTGGATTTCCCCATACCACATGATTCATGCTCCGCCCGATTGATCACACCTCACATGCAATTTCGCAAAAAAAAAAATGCACAAAACTTTTGAAAAAACAATAAATCCCTTCTTCCACCCATTCTTCTTCTCTTTTGTATCCTCTACCAAGTCGAGCTGGCTCTCCTCCATCGCATCCTCATGCTAATGACCACGCCGACCTTGTCGAGTCGCTGCACCGCCCACGGGTGCTTGACTCTGCTTAGCACAGATGTCTTGGTGTGTGAACGGCTAATGCCACGAGCGACTAGAGTGGGGCTGGCATGATCGTCAGTAGGAGAGTGTGGTGGCCATTGGCGGCGGGTAGTGCAAAGGAGCGCAGGGTTGGCTTAGAGGAAAGAGAGGAAGAAAACAAATACTATTTTAAAAAATTTTGAAAGACAATTTCTAATACCCAAAATTTGGACCAAAGTTCTCAAAATTGAACCAAATTCATTAAAACTCAAATTCCAAAGCAATTTAGGTGAAAAACAAAAATTTAAATCAATTCATGGGCTGGGCTCTGATGGGCCAATCTTGGGCCGACTTCCGGCCCAATTTGCCTCCGCTCTGTTCTCTTTCTCCCCTGCCCGACACCGACGTCGGCGCCGCTCACCGCTTGCCCTGCCTCAGTGTCTTCTGCATGGAAGCGTGCAGCGCAGGTTCGAGCTCTACACGCCACGTAACAATCGTGCCGCTATTCGCCATCTTGCTGGCACAGCCGGGCCACGACGCCACCGCCCTCGCCGGTATAAATACCGAGCCGCCGCCTCCTACTCTCTCTTTTCTTCAATCGAGCCGCTCCCGAGTGCTCTCGTTCGGTCACTATCAATCATGACATCGCCTTGAGCTCCCTGGCCAACACACACGTCGCCTGAGTCACTGCGCGGGCCGGAATTGCTGATCGGTGTTGGTCGTGCCGTTTTGGTTGCCGACGATTTCTTCTCCCACAGTATCTCTCTTTCTGATTCCGTGTACCCAGTGGATCCTTATGGTCTCGTAAGCGTTTCCCCTTGGTTAATTTTACCAGTGTGTCGCTGGAGCGTCCACGTCGTCCTCATCCTGCTCGGAGCCGATTCGGGGTCGCTCATCGCCAGATCAATCCAGCGTCGTTCCGTCCTCGCTAGGGTTTTGGTAAGCATGCTGTTGACGCCCCGAAGCTTGTGCACCTGTTAATCTGGCTGGAGCCGTACTCTTTTGTCGCCGCCATTGATGCAGTGCCGCTTTGCCGCTGCCGGCAATGGCGCCGTCGTGGCCGGTCATCATAGGCCGTGACTTTGGCACCAATAGATGCGCACTGTCGACTAGTAGCTAACCGAGGGTTATTTTCGGCAATGATTATATATGAGACGATGCACAAGATCCAAACTCGATTGTAGCATAAGAAGGGTTTTTTTTTTATACAGGTTCAGGCCCTCATGGTGGAGGTAATATCCTAGTCTTGTGCTTTGGGATTATAATGGTGATCTAATGATCAATGTGGAGGGATATGTCTCTGCATGGATGGGTGTGGAGATGAAGATGTTGCCCGTTTTATATAGTGGGGGCAGGGTTACAAGGTAGAGTCCTGATCGGTTACGAGGTAGGATTCCTATCTCTATCCTCTAGCTAGATATGTAGTTATCCGGAATTACAATTGTATCTTCCCTATTAATTGGGATAGACGTTCTTATCCACCCGACTTAGTCCATCCTCTGTCGGGTGGTCTTTTAGGCCCATCGTGTGGGTACCCAGAGTCTATGTTATCCACAATAGCCTCCGAGTGCTTCATAGTCGAGTTGCTGCTCCTCTTTACCGCACCTTGGATGAGTCATGCTTCATACCGAGTGCTTGTAGATTGTTGATATTTCTTTTCGACTGGCTTCTGCCTGTTATTTGCGAGGAGACTGTGAAGGACTTGTAGAGATCCTTAGAGTTGTTAGAGATACCCAGCCCTGGTTGCCGGAGTTCTGGTAGTCGGCCCATTGTAAGGCGCATCACTTTGATTTTGATGAAGTGGTACTTGTATTCGTCTTGCGATGTACAGCTGGCGACACAACATGGGGCGTACCATTGGTTTTGGTTAAAGAGCCGAACGGTACCTGTACCCAGTCGGATTGGGATACAGCTGGGGGCCCCAGAGGGCATACTGTGATTTTGGCTGAAGAGCCGAGCGGTACCTGTATCCGACCGGAGTGAGATACAACTAGTGGCCCCAAAGGGCGTACCGTGGTTTTGAACCATCTGATACCTGTACTCTAGAGTAAAGCGATTGGCCCAACATGGAGCATACCATCTGGATAGGGTTTGACCCAATGATACCTGTATCCGACTGGTGCGGCACACAACTAGTGTTCCAACATGGGGCATATCATTGTTGTCAGTCAGACGGTACCTGTACCCAACCAGAGTGGGATACAGCTGGCGGCGCCACCACAGGGTGTAGCTTAAAGATAGAGTTTGGTCGTATGATATCCATACCTAGGTTACGGTGTACAGCGTCGGCCCCAATAGGAGCGTACCATTGAAACTCAATCCCGACATCACTGGTATTTGATCCTGACATGCAGTGACCAACTAATGACCCAACATGGGGTATATCAAGAGATGGGTATTTTTTGTAGCTCTGTCGATAATCGACCCAACATGGGGTGTACCGAGGCTGATTTTGGCTTAGCCCGGCTGCACTTGTAGTCATTGGTTGTGACACTCAGCTGGAAGGCCGTAGTTAGCGCTCAGGGCGCAGGGTGGCCTATGGCCAGAGGCGTAAACTTATAGCCGTACCAAAATTAGCATAGACGTACCGTACCGAAGTTGGCATGGACATGTAGTTGTGCCATAGACTTGAACACTCGAGGCGTGGGCGTAAGAGTGTAGCCATGCCGGGCGATAGCCGAGCTATATATTTGGATGTTCAAGGCGCGGGCGTAAGCGTGTAGCCGTGCCAGGCGCTCACTGAGCCGTAGTTGTCGCTCATTGAGCAGGTACTTCTTACTCGTGTACAGAGTCGTAGAAGGTACTTGATGAGGTAAAAACCCATGAACCGTGTAGCATGTACATGTAGGATTTAGATAGTATCATGAAAGCATTTAGATGGATGTAAAATCCGACTGCTTTTTAGATAATTTTTATGCTTTTGCTACTTTTTCTTTTTTGAACTTTAATTCCTCCAAGTATTCCTTTTGTTATGCACTCAACCCGACTAGTTTAGCCCCTGGGCGTCGAAAATTGGCCCATGACCCTTTTTCCAGGCACACGTATCGAGTGACTAGAGTTCACCGTTTGTGGGTCAGAGCTTCACTATTCAGAATAACCTTTTAGATTCATTTGCGATCAATAAGAGAAAGCAACAAAAGTGCACGCAAGTGCACCTATTAGGTGTAGCCCCCCGACTTACTGGTTAGTTGGAGACCGACTAAGTAGTAAGTCAAGAAACAACTTAGATTTATATGAAAAGATTATGGTAATGAGAACCTAACTCTGATGTAGGCGTAGGCGTGTAGCCGATCCGAATGCTCGGGGCGCGCAACGGCGTACAGCCGAGCTGAACACTTGGACGCTCATGGCGTGGGCGTATGCGTGTAGCCGAGTAGCTTATTGCTGAGCCGTAGACTTGAAAGCGTAGGCGTGTAGCCGCATCGACGCTTCGTGGTTCGCGATGGTGTCTGTACCGAAGTGAAGACTTGACGCTCATAGCGCAGCGAGGCGCATACCGAGTAGCTTGTTGCCGCGCCATAGACTTAGAGCCGTAGGCGTCGTAGCCGTATCGGGCGCTCGTGGCGCGCGATGGTGTACAGCCGAACTGAAAACTTGGCCACTCATAGCGTGGGCGTAGGTGTGTAGCTGAGTAGCTTGTCGTCGAGCCGTACACTTGGAGCCGTAGGCGTGTAGTCGTACCGGGCGCTCATAGCGCGCGATAGTATACAGCCGAGCTGAAGACTTGGGCGCTCATAGCGCGGGCGTAGGCGTACAACCGAGTAGCTTGTCGCTGAGCCGTAGACATGGAGCCGTAGGCGTGTAGTTGTACCGGACGCTCGTGGCGCGCGATGACGTACATCCGAGCTGAAGACTTGGAGCCGTAGGTGTGTAGCCGAGTAGCTTATCGCCGAGCCGTTGACTTGAAGGTGTAAGCATGCAGCCATACCGGGCGCTCGTGGCACGTGATGGCGTACAGCCGAGCTGGAGACTTGGGTTCACATGGCGCGGGCGTAGGCATGTAGCTGAGAGCCGTGTCGCCAAGCCGTAGACTTGTAGGCGTAGACGTGTAGCCGAGTGGCTTGTCGCTGAGCCGTAGACTTGGAGCCATAGGCATGTAGCCGAGTCAAAGGAAGTAGTCGTTTAAGTTTCGATCAACACCGAGTAGCACACGCCATGGTCAGTGTCGAATTGCACATGCTCGCCGAGGTCTCGCCCGTGGTCGGCAAAGTCGGCCGTAGTCGTAATTGATCTCCGGTTGGTGTAGCTTGACGAAAATCGATGAAAGGCTTCGCTGGTCTTCAACGTCCCACGAGATGTGGCAAGACCAATCCTCACGCCGTAGGTGGCACCGACGAGCTTTACGAGCTCGCCAAAATTCGCGATCTCTCTACGCAGTCTGTCGTCAAACAGGAGCCACGGTTGCATCCCGAACTCCGATTTAGGCATTCTTGGATTCGTTGGAAAGGTAACGAGATAAGTTTTTCACCGCATCTTATATCACCCCGAAACTCCTTCTGAGTCAACAGGAAATCACCATACAAATTCCGTCCATATTATAAATAAGAACAGATTGCACCTTCTTCTCACGTTCGTCTCGCGGTTGATGAAGCCGGCGTCGCACGATGGACACCATGATCTTCAAGGCCGAGTGATTTGCTGCTGCTGATAGTCAACACCCGAGATTCGTTCTTCATCGGGACCTCACCGTATCCGAATCGAGAATTAAGCCCCCGGCGCACTACTCATCGGTAGGCGGTGATGGCGTTCCCCAACACGACCGAGAGTCCGGGTGAAGCACTATTGAATTCCCTACCGGATCAGATATTGTCCGAGTCCCAAAAGGCGTTGTTGAAGTCCTTGGTTGAGTGCTCACCGTATTCGTCTCGGAAATTGAGCCGCCGGCACACCACTCGGGAGTAGGTGACAGCGGCGTTTCTCGACCCGAACAGGAGTCTAGACGAAGCGATGTCGATGTTCTCCTTAGACTGGATCGAATCCGAGTCTGAAAGAAGTGTTGATCGTCGATTGTTTGGAGAAGCTACTTGCTGATCCTTGATGTCCTTGGAGGTGTGCCACGGACTAACCGCATGCCGCCGCCTTCGCAGATGGGCTTTATGAGCTTGATGAGATTCGCGACCTTCCCGCGCAGTCTGCCTTCAAACGGACGCCCCGGACACAACCGGACTCCGTTTTGGGCGTTCTTTGCCTTCACGAAAAGCTGACGAAATTGTATTTCCAACGCATCCAGTCTTATGCAGAAATTCCTTCTGGATCAACGGGAATTGAAGAAACAAGATGACATGCAGAATCTATCTTCGAGCCATCGCCGTATCCGAGTCGGGAAGTTAGCCCGTGGCGTACTACTCATGAGTAGATTGCCGTGGCATTACCCAACTCGAGCGGGAGGTGTTGTTGTTCTCTCCAGATTGGATCTTATCCGAATCCGAGAGGCGGAGTTCGCCAAAGTAGGTGATGACGTAGTCGGCTACCGAAGCGGAAAGCCTGGCCGGAGGCGGAGACGACGGCGACTCCGTTGATCGATGCCATCGAGCTTGACGAGATTGATCTTGGTGCTGCCCCTACCTGGCGCGCCAACTGTCGACTGGTAGCTAACCGGGCTTTTTTATACAGGTTCAGGCCCTCATGGTGAGGTAATACCCTAGTCCTGTGCTCTGGGATTATAATGGTGATCTGATGATCAATGTGGAGGGAGATGTCTCACCATAGATGGATGTGGAGATGAAGATGTAGATGATGATGAAGATAATCCAGATGTGTATGTAGATGCTGAACCAGGGGCTCCCTGCCCGTCTTATATAGTGGGGGCAGGATTACAAGGTAGAGTCCTGGTCGATTACAAGGTAGGATTCCTATCTCTATCCTCTAGCCAGAAACGTAGTTATCCAGGATTACAATTGTATCTTCCCTATTAATTAGAGATAGACTTCTATCTTTATGTCTTTCCTTGTCGGACAAGTCTTATAGAGTCCGAGTGGTAAATGTCCTTATCCACCCGACTTGTTCCATCCCCTGT
This sequence comes from Raddia guianensis, assembly GCA_036346415.1. Lineage (NCBI taxonomy): Eukaryota > Viridiplantae > Streptophyta > Magnoliopsida > Poales > Poaceae > Raddia > Raddia guianensis. The sequence continues at coordinate 46,230,542 of CM070535.1, read as the reverse complement.
CGGGTGTCTTTTAGGCCCGTCGTGTGGGTACCCAGGGTCTATGTTATCCACACGTGCTGTCCCTAGAAACCCAATGGTAGCATCTACAGCTTGAGCCCTATCCCCTAGCGCCGGCGAGCCACCGTTTTCCTCTCGGGTTCGCGAGCCGATGGGAGGTAGACAACGATGATGTCATCATGACGTCATGAGTCACTGTTCCGCGCGTGCGTGGATCACTGATTTGTGGGGCCCGCGCGTCGGCCTCTTTCTGTCTCTCTGCGTTTTCTCTCGGCCTTGTGTCACTGGCAGGCGGGCCCGTGGCCCACTTGTCGGGTTAAGTGGAGGCGCCTTTCGCCTGGGCGCCTTCAGCGTCACTGCCTCGGGCGCGCTGCGGTTGGGCCGCTAGCTTGGCCATATGGGCTGAGCTGGCTGGCGTGTTGTGGCCTCCCCACGCCACGCAGAGTGCTGGCCTGGTCCAGCACTGTACCAAAATGATTTTCCAGCGAATTGTCTATTTAGAAAATACCATAAATGCTTTTCTATTTATTAAAAATGGTAGATTAGCACCAAAAATTCCTAGAAAATTCCAAAAAATACTAGAAGCTCTCCACACTCTGGGAAAAATGTGAATTAAATTTTAGACAATAAAAGAGGCTCTTAATATGTTAAAGAAGGCATAGATACAATCATTTTCACCCTTTCCCAAATAAGAAATTACCTAGGGGTATTTTGGTAATTTCACCCTTAGCCATCCCATACCTCTAGCTTAGCATTTCCACCAACAATCGACATCCAGCCCTGCATTTCATTCGTATGCTGTTGAGAATATCTACTTATTCGGGATCTCTATTCTTATAGAAAATCAGGTCGAGAGGAGGATTATCCCCAAGCTAGCCAAGTGCACTCATCTGATCCTCAAGGCGAGTTAACACCGTAGCTCATTCTTTCCACCCATGTTTTACTAAATTATCTTGTTTTGAATATAAATAAAGTGCATGCCTGACATGTTTTGAAAACGCCTGCTTGTTAATCATGATTAGATCATGCCTGCCCTTGATGAATATGTATTTACTACACATGATTCCTTGATATCATGTTTCACTACAGGAAACGTCAACAGTTTCGAGTACCAAAACCGTCGAGCAAAGAGCACAAGCCTTCGGGATACTATTGTCTCGACAGCTAGCCGTCGAGAGAACTCCGTCGAGAGAGGGACATTGTCTCGACGGCTTGGCTGTCGAGAGAACTTCTCTCGACGGCTATATCAAGAACCGTCGAGTTTATTGCACCAGACGACGTTACCGGGGGACGGGCTTAGTCTCGACGGCCACGTACGAACAGTCAAGATAAAGCGAAAACGGGGCCCACCAACCCAGCCTTCCCTGCTCATGTAGTCTCAACGGCCACAGGGAGAACTGTCAAGATAAATCTTGTGTAGTATCGACGGCTACAGGGAGAACCGTCGAGACTATCCTGTCCGGGTGTTGTGTAGTCTCGACGGCTTACTGACGGCCGTCGAGAGTATGACTGTGCAGTAAAAAAATTGTTTTAATTTTGTAAAAAATCCAAAATCGTTGCTCCAAAGAAGAAGAAATGCCGCACTGCAAACCCAAAAGCCCACAATGCATATATATCCCATTCGTCGCACACATGCGACAAGATCACAATTGACAGGCACAAATACACTCAAATAATTAAAAGGCACACAGTTCACATCTATTAGCCATCAAACGATCCAAACAGCTCGCATGACATACACATATGTACAACATAGCAATCACAATCGTACGATAACCAAAACGTATATATCGTCAGCTAGCTAGTCACCAAATGCTCGCTAGACGGAGGATCGCCTGAAGCGGGTAGGGGCGGCTGGGTAAACAACGGGGGAGCACCATCGAACAGGTTGTTGACGAAGTCGGCCTCCTGGCTGCCCGATGTGTCCCCTCCCTCATGCGCATGAGCTGCTGCTGGGGCAGCAGAACCCGAACCCTTAAAACAAATATAGACTTATTAGTTAATGGTATGTGTTGAAATAAAGTAATAACACATATTTTGAGGTTGAATGACTTACCGCCTCAGGAACGTACGGGTAACCACCATGTGGGCGAGCTGAGCCCACGTAGTCACCTGCTGGGGGGGTGGGCCGCTGTATAGAGCTTGGTGATGAGGAGGTGGCGGGCCCCCGTAGTAGCTCTGGTAGGGAGGTGGTGCCCCGAATCCACCACGATATGGTGGTGGACCACCGTAGAACCTCGGACCGCAACTAGTCCCGCTTGGGCCAGCCTAAAACACATTTGGCATAAGACGTGTTAATCGAATGGTAAGATCTATCTCACGGAATATTTAGAGTTTAAGTACATACCCCAGCTAGTCGAGATAGGTTCTCCAAATAGGCAAACCTTGCCTCGAACTCCGCACGCTGTCGAGCCATCTCCTCCTCTTGCCTCTTTCGCGCCTCCTCCGCCGTCCTCAGGCTCTCTCGCATTGCCTGCATCATCTGCCTGTTCTCTTCTCGCTCCTCCTCCCTCTCCCTATGGAGTCTGGACTCGAAGGCGCGTCGGCTCTCGGCCTGTGTGTGCCCAGCTCGCACAGCGGGCATGTAATCTCGGACCTATAAAAAAGTTTTGTCAATAGATAAAAATTTTAACTTAGTTAACTTTTAATATAAACAAAGCCTACCTCAGGTAGTCCTGACCGATCGCCAACCGCCCGTGAGCCTTCCCACTAATTGTTTGGTGGATGAGCACGAGGTCCAGCGGCTCATCCTCCGGGTTCTTCTCTTGCCCATGCTTCTCGGTGTAAGCCTCCTTGTAGCGTGCCTACGTGGAAGTGTACAATGGGCATGAATGGTTGAATATCACATTAAGTCAAAACTAGGTATCAACAATTTACGTACCTATCGCTGCGCAGCAACGGGGTCTAGGGGCCCCATGGAACCATCCTTATTTTGCGATGAGTGGCCCCTACGGAATACTTGCGCAGCCAAGGAGGCAGCTGCCCGGTGGTGATGGCCTGCAGAACAATGTAAAGAAATTATGATTTTTAGTTCGAAAACAAAGCTCCTAATAGGGAATAAATAAGATTACCATTTTCTTCCTAAGCTGGGCGAAGGACATCTTCCCGACGGTAGTCCTGCTGCCTTTCATTGCACGGTTCTTCTTCGCTGTCTCGGACCTTTCACGGAACTCCTGGCTGGCCCAATGGTTGGCCAGAGCCTCCCAGGCATCCGGGACGTTCGAGGCCCAATCTGGCCGAACGGTTAGATACTGCGGCGCTGTGAGGTACTTCGTCGGAGCAAAAGAGCTGCTGACCCTTTCACCGTGCTCTCTCCTGTCAAAATTAAAATTTACGGTGCGTTAGAAATATATACAAAAAATAGAAATTTATTAAGTGATTACCTGTAGAAGTGCTCGATCGCCGAGACTCGTGCCCCAGACATCAGATCATGCATCTTCTGCTTGACACTTCTGTCTATCACCGGGTGAAAGTCGGCCTCCTCCAACCCTGCACGAGGACGGTACCTAAGCTACAAACAAGTGTGATAGTAATGTCAGTAAATATACTTTCGACAAATGACAAAATAGAGATGTGTTCAAACTGACCCAAAACTCCCGCTTAATCTCCTCGGCGGCGGTGCTGTCACCGTGCTCGGCGACCTTGTAATCATCCTAGGAGTAAGCCGGATGTGATGCCCCCTCCTCTTCGACCATCCTGTATCTTGTCGTCGGTATCCCCGCCATGGACTGGCTGAGTGTGGTCCTTTCTGGGATGGACACAGGACATGTTGCTACAAAGAATAGAAATAACTGAGTTAGTATTTTGCGTTGATAATAAGACAGTTCACAGTTAGAAGAACATACCAATCCCCATCAATCTCGATCAGAATCCGATCCGCCGGATTTATTGGCGCCTTGGGCATCTTGTTGGGCCCCTCTTCTTCTTTGATGCCTGACTAGCCCCTTCCTGGCTAGAGCCCGGCGTGTCCGCCTTGCCTGCCCTAGACTCCTCAGTGATGGCTGGCTCCTCATCGGAGTAGTGTTCGCCCTCACGGATAGAACCTGGTGTACCCTCACGGTCGTCGCCCTCCTCCTCAGAGGTGCTCCTCCTGAACTGTCGTCCTATCATATGTAATTGCACCACTATCCCATAACTCTTCAACCAAGGGCCTCATGAAAAAGTCTAGATTTTTTCCAGGATTTTTCGGACCAGGTACGATAAGGGATAGAAACATAAACTCTTCTTTAAGTAGAATCGATGGTGGAAGGTTTAGAGGCATGGTGAAAACTGGCCAGCAAGAATACGACGCGGCATTCATATTGAACGGCGTGAATCCATCTGTCGCGATCGCAAGACGTACATTTCTTGGTTCCAATGCAAAAACAGGATGCCTCTAATCAAAATGTTTCCACGCTTCCCCATCCGATGGATGAACCATGACATCACCTTTTGTCCTTTTACCCTCTTTGTTCCACCTCATCTGCTGCGCCGTTTCTTCAGTTAAGAAACATCGTTGGAGACGTTTTGTCAATAGGAAGTAACGAAGCATTTTTCTCGCCACATTTGTCTGTCTCTTATTTCCATCGGCGTCGTCTATCTCCACGTATCTTGACTCTCCACATTTATCGCAAGCACGCTTATCGGCATCATCCTTACAATACAACATACAATGATTGGGATAGTAGTGTATTTTCTCATATGGTATTCCTAATCCACTTATAAGTTTCTTCCACTCATACCAAGTAGGTGGCATCTTATGACCTTGAGAAAGAACATCGGACCACAACAAAATGAGTTCGTCAAAACAATTAATCGAGAAATTATACTTGCATTTTATAGCCATCATCCAGGCCACAACAGACAGCAATGCTACTGTGGTTCGATCGTGCAACGGTTGTTTGGCAGACTCAACAAGTCCCATGAAATCGGACACAGATGTGGGTGCCTCCTCCTCCTCGAAATTATGACCAAAGTTTTCCATCAACTCATTCACCCGATCGATTTCATCAAAACTTTTATCGGGTACGGTTAGGGGTGGTGCGCACGCAGCACGGCGACTCTCCCCATGATATACCCACCGATGGTACGTGGCTTTGTTACCATGCTTATATAGATCGAGCTCCATCTGGTCACGGGTTCTCTTCCGACAATTTCCACACTCAGCACAAGGACATGTCACCTTAAAGGTAAGGTTTGACGCATGCTGGAAAGCATGAGTCACTAATTCATCGGTCTTTTCGTACCATTCATCCTTGTGTTGTTCGTTGGGATGCCATCCATCGTACATCCAACTTCTTTGTTCTTTTATCTATCGTAGGCATGCGTCATTTCAAGGGGGTTTCATGACAGGCTTAGGAAAGCTTCTAAAGCCACCCACAAATGACCGTTCGAGCGAAATTCATTGCAACATCGATGGGTTCGAGACGAAATTTCGACAGCATAACACTAAGGGTTCTCCAGTGCAACGATGGCCCAAGACGGTTATGTACAAGAGAATATCTTAGGATTATGACGTCGAAATTCACGTCTCGTACTCACCAGTGTCGCAATGAATTTCGCTCGAACGGTCATTCGTGGGCTATCCACTGGGACGCCCACAGATGGCAATCCACTGGACAATTCGGAAACGCTTATCACATCTCGTATGAAAACAAAGCGAATCACCATTCGTGTTCCATACGAGTTGTGCCATTTTCGAACGGGTGACGTACGACTAGGTCACAATCGAAAAATACTAATGCGGACAAAATATTAGTAAGCCTAATATATTACTTAACTAAAAAATGTAATAAATAACATTTACGAAATAAGAATCAATCAATCGCACAAAATAAATACTAATTACTTAATAGTACAAAACAAATTATTTAAAACAAAATTATTTTTAATTTTATTTAAATATTTCACTAATTAATTTTATTTATTAATTAATTGACTAATTTATGCACTGAATTAACCTACAAAAGAGTAAACAATAAATTATTAACTAATTTATTCATTGAATTATTATTTAATTATTCTAAACTAATTTAAACATTTATTATTTGCGTAATATTATAACTAAATCTATATTACTATCGACTAATGATGCATGGTCGTCGACACTACACACAAGCACGGAAAAAATGGGTGATTACCTCGTACGTCAAAGGTCAACGATGGGGACGGCGAAGATATGAGGGAGTGGAAGGGAGAGCGTCTGAGTGGCGAGGGAGAGGCAGAGGCGATGGCGTGGCGAGGCGGCCAAAGCGGGGGCGGTGGCGTGGGGGCGAGGGGCGGCGGCGGCAAGGGACCGAGGAGGCGGCAGCGGCGTGGCGGCGGCGGCGGCGGCGGCGATGGCGATGGTGGCGCCCGACGCGGCGGCGGCGGAACCGAGGCGGGATGGCCGAGGCCGCAGCGGTGGAAGCGAGGCTGGCGGCGGTGGCGGCTGCTTCTGACCGAGGGAGGCGGGCTCGGGCGGTGGGACTTAGGCACAAATGTGCCTAAGTCCCACCGCACAGGAGGTTAAAACACTCAATCACTCGACGGCCACGATAAAGCCGTCGAGTTACATAACCACTCTCAACGGCTTTTAGAAAACCATCGATACATAGTATAGCTATCTCGATGGCTTAGGTCAACCGTCGACACGTAGTACAGCTATCTCGACGGCCAAGTGGTCGCCGTCGACACTAAGTGTAACCGTTGGGCCGTAGGAGGTGCACACACTTGACGGCTCGCTTCAGGCCGTCGACACAGAGCATATCTAACTCGACGGCTACTATGGGACCGTTGAAACTAAATATAAATGTTGAGACCTGTGAGGCCACACTTCTCTCGACGGCTGGATAGACAATAGCCGTTGAGACAAAGTAAACTAGACGGTTTCCTTTGACTACACTCGAGAGAGTGCATTAGTCTCGACGGCTATTGGCCAAACCGTCGAGAAAACTTCTTATCTCGAGGGTTTCATCCTTTGTTGCACTCGGTGGTCAACCCGACGTAAATTGATTTCTAAAAATACAAAACAAAATTTGTTGCTGCTAAAAAATAATGCGTTGACGTTTGTGTATCAAACAAAATCATCGGCGAAATATAAAAAATTTCCGAGCATCTAACACGACGGACACTATCAAATAGGGTGTTTTTCGGCTAAGTTATAAGTTATCGTTCGGTATCGCGTGTTTCGTTAGTTACTATACATAATACTTTAATTTCAAAAATTACAATTTCAAAAATCAATCAAAACTTATCAAAGGTTGTAACATGGAAAAATTATTACATTGATTTTTCACCTTTAAAAATAATTAATATCATTTAAACTGTAATATATAGGAGGAAAATTGTAAATTTAAAAAGCAGTGTCTCGACGGCATAACATTGGGCCGTCGAGAGTGCTAACGCCGTTCGGCTCCCTTGACGGCTGGTTTTCAAGACTCGATGGTTTTTTTGTTGGCCATCGAGACTAAGCAGCCATGCTGCTCACTCTCGACGGCCTTAGTAGGGCCGTCGAGATAGAGTGTACTGTGTCGACGGTTCGGTTCTGGCCGTCGAATTACGTTTGGGCACTCGAAACTATATCCTTTTCCTGTAGTGTTTGTTTGTATGTCCACATATTAAATAAAACATTTAGACTTCATAGTCTTATGTAAAATCTGCTTAGCCTTGCTTAGGTCTTACTGATTTAATCGGGTATCCAAACCCGTACCGGCCGGTGAGCCAAAAACTCACCAGTGGACATGATGACACTACATACCTTGATCGTGTTGAGTTTTGTGTTGCATATGCAAAAGTGTTGCTGTGCGAATTTTGGTGTGGGGAAAGTATGGTAACGGGAAACGGGGATGGGAATGATGGAAGGGAAGGGTGATGGGCAGGGTGGACCCAGGAACTATGCAATATATACCTATGTAAGAGGTATGCATAAGAAGGTGGAACCCAGATGGAGTTTGGGCTCGTCTAGAAGGGTGCTCGCGTTGAGCACAGCGGGAAACCGCCGACCATTGTATTGTGTGTTAGCAGTGGTCCCTTACACCACAACGTGTGGCCATCACGCAGATGCGCAGGATTGGTAGTCTGTGTGACCCTGTTAAAGCTTGTAAAGCATATGCCTGTGTGGCCCTTTGACCAATCCTGAGGTGAAGGCGAATTTTGCCATCTACTGTGTGAGGATCTGACCCTGTCTACCGGGGTGAGCGACAGTGGCCAATGCATGCCATCCGTTGAACGGCAATCAATGGGGTGGGTTAGGTCACTAGTTCACTAAACTCAGGGAAGATATTGGTTCACAAAGGGGATTGCCGACCCGGAATGATGGTGTGGTGAAAGAAGGTGGGGACGGGGATAAATACGTAGAGGGTGCCTGTGTAGCTTGAGTATAGAGTTTATGAACATTGTTATAATCTTTCATCGACATCTTTTTGGAGACGTCCTTTCAAAAATGGCTAGGTTTAGGATTTTATATATGATAATTCAAAAACTGGCCTTTCTGCAAAGAAAATAACCATAACTCCACTATATATAGCCTTTATCATTATTATGCATTAAGGACAGTGTTAACTTGCAAGTGCGATTTGATTACGCACTTACCCTCGCACCCACTCACTCTTTTAGATTATGGAGACCCTAACGATGGAGACTACACATGTCATGAAGAAGGTGATCCAGCGTTTGATGATCCCGGCCAGAATTAAGCTATCCTACAGTCCGAGGATTACATGCTTCTTATAGGATTATCACATGTAGTCATGACATAGCTTCCGCCAGAAAGACAGTCTTTTGCTGTAATATAAAGTCTTTAAGACAGGAAGTTGTAAACTGGTATCTAAACGAGGTTGTTATCATCTGCTCTAATAAATTCTATTTAATATTGTATGTGATGATCCAGCTAAGTGATGTGTGGCACTAGTGTACTGGTCCAGGGAGTGCTATTACACAGGACTGGTTTTAAAGGTAAGCAAGTTTGACGCCCTACCCTGTCACAATTTCTCAGAAAAGTATATGAGAAATGAATAATGCTAAGGACGTATCTTGAAACACATCGTGGTACATCACCGTGCATGGAGCCGCAAGCGAAGCCGTATATTCCAGAACCAGGCAATCGACCAATGGTGCATGCTTACCAGGGTCAACCACCAATTGGAACACAGGAACAATCCTATACGATGAGCGCGCGGCTGTGCCTGTGGTGGAGGCGCACAGTGCGAGGACGTGACGTGCGTCTCGCGGTGGGCACGTAGTGGGAGGGAGAGAAGAGTGGACGGCCCGTGCATGCCGTGCATGCGCGCGCACGCACGCACTAGCGCTGGGCGCCCCGGCTCGACGGGCGCGCGCGGCCGCTCCACCACCACCAACACCGCACGTACGGCTACCACGCGCGCGCGCGCCTGCCCCAAGTGGATGGGCCTCTCACCTCTCGTCCGCGCGCGCGGTGTCGCACTACGTACGCGGATAGCTCCATGACGGCATGCCGCATGCACGACGCGTCTCGTCGCGTCAATCTGCACCGTACCCCGCTGCACGGTGGAGTCAGCACGTACCGGCCGCCTGCCAGCGAGATATCGTGCGTGCCGGCCGGTCGCCGCGTGCTGCGCGCGTACTGTTCCCCAAGTACGGGTGGGCCGGGCGATCGGGCAAAAGTATATATGTCACGCGGATGATTGCGCGAACTGCGAGCTCTAGCTATTGGCTATCGGGATCTATTCCATGTCTTGGGCGTTTATTTTATTTTCTTGTCTGTGCGTGCATGGTGAGATATCCCGACCTGGACCACCAGAGCTATAGCTGCTAGCTAGCTAACTAGCTCATGGTGATCCACCAAACTGCCTGACGAGTGACGCCTGTGCGTCCAGCTACTTGGTAATGCAGATGAGAGGGATCGATCCTCCACAGTTACACGATAAGCTGGGACAGAGATGCAACAGCCTGGACTTCCCCTATATATATGTGGATGCATGACATTTCAACAGAGCAGTTAATTTGGTTCTTAGATATTTAATTAATTATATATATTTTGGGTTTTTCGTGGGCACTTTTGCCTCCAAACACAACTTTTGAAAATTTCTCAAGTGCATGCGTGAGCTGGCAGTGTTGCATCGATTGATATATGCACAATTACTAGATCGGACAGCATTTGCAGAACAAAGTCCATCTTTGGTTCGATCTGTATGCCTAAAGCTAAATTAAATGGAATGTAATTAATCAGATTGCAGGAGTGGCGCCCATCAAGCAGTACCGTTCAATGGCTCAGGGCTTCACACTTACTGATACTTGTAATGCCCATGGTTCGAATGAGTTTATGCAAGAAGTCAAGAAACTCAAGGGGCTAAAGAACAAAAAAATCCAATGGCCTATGTGCGTTATACAAGAACCTAAGGGGCTGAAACGCTAAGTCGAACCATTGTCCTATGCATATGAATTGAGAAACTGCATGGGCCAAAATGTAAGATACGACAAAAATGGCAGGAGGATGTTGAAAATTGTAGAGGCTAAAACAACAAAACTAGGTACCTATGAACAAAGTAGTAGACTCGAGAAACCAAAACACTTCAAAAAATAGGGTCCTATTTGTGAAATATGAAAGCCTAAGGGACTAAAATATAAGGGACTAAAATATAATAACAAAGAATCTATATGTGAAATTAGAAAACCACATACCAAAGCACAAAACGCGCTAAAAGGAAAGATAATATGCCGTTCAACGTTCCCCACTGATTGTCAAGAGATATTATGATACACACTAGCTATTAGGGAAATGGTTATATGTGCAAGTTCAAACCCGCTATTAATGCTAATTTTTATACCGGCACAATAATATATAGCCGATGATAGTATATGATTATAAGTGTCGCTTCCCAAGTCGGCATAGGTAATTAGTATTAACTTCCATCCAAATTGTAATCTACGCTAAATAATCACAAAAAGATGGACAAACTAATTATTTGTGTCTTCCCGCCCGACCACTTAAGAACCAGCCTAGATATTTTATTTTTTCTGTTTTATAGGAGCCAACACTAATATGTCGGTGCATTTGACTTCATTTTTTTAAGTAATATTTCCTTGGTGCAATAGTAAATTTCAAGGAGAGAACCAAATACGGTGAGAACACCGGATGAGGGCAACCACAAAACTTCTCGGATTTGCTTAAACCCCGGTCATTGGGTTGCGCCACAAGACTGGACGGCTTTGGGCCCGAGCGAGAGACGCAGCGTGCTCAAGTGGATCGGCCGAGTCACTCCCCAAAACTTCTAAGCATAACTTAAAAATGAGAGAAGGAGTATTTTATGATTAACTTAAAAATGAGAGAAGGAGTATTTTATGATTAACTTCCCAAACGCCTATTCTTCCCTAAGAAAGAAATCATTCAACCATCAAAACTACGAGCGAGTAGATCGTACGTCATTTGCTAAGCCATGAGGTTTCATACCATGGTTTGCATGTTGTGTAGTTTCATTAAAGTATGACATCTTCTTTTTCAATACATTGGAAACTAAGGTAAATTCCTAGAACAATTAGAAATTTGTAAAATCATAAGAAACTTTTAAGTGGATTTAGAAAATTATATGAACTCAAATGTTCTAGTGAAATTTAAAAATTTTACGATATGAATTTTTCATATCAAATTAATGATACTAGTTTTACAAAATTAATTTTGATATTATATTTTATTAAAAATATAAAAGTTTAATAACAAGTAAAGCATGATTGTACGTAGAATTGAAATTTTGAACCACTCGATTTAGAGTTAAAATGCAAAGAGATGCAATTTCAATAGTGTCAAAACGTATAGATATATTTTGGGCATTATTATCAGTTTTCTAACAGTCTACGTACCCTAACGAAGCTAACGATTATAGCATATAAGGTATCATGTTACAAATATGATGGGTTATAAGCTTAGATTAGAGTGCAAATGTGGTGGTACGTACAAGACGAACTATAAGAATATAGAGTGGCATGCAAGGATTTTCCTTAAACACCAGTAATCCTTGTAGCACATATAGGAGGTTACGTATCACAATATCTTAACACATGTAAAATGCAAGCAGGAGAAGTGTTTACGTAAAGGAAAACGCAGGTCGGATTTTTTTTTAAAGAGGGGCAGGAGAACTGCCGTCCTATTTCATTGATCAGAAGGAGAAAATAAAGCAAAACCCATACACGCACGGGGTACAACCACAGCGCTCCGCTGCAAACCTGGCCAAAGCCAGACACACCACCGACTACCACCGGGGACACCACCCACAGAGGGGAACGAACCCCCGCTGCTCCCTAGAACAAAAGCAGAACAGGAGAGAGACATGAGAGAAAAAGGGTAAAGAACAACACCGGCCACCGCCGGACACCCAACCAACACTCACACAGCAGCGAGCGACTCCTGCAACAGCAGACCCAACGAAAGCCCATAACGCTAGAACGGCAACCACGACGCCTTCAACAAGATAACGACGGGGAAGACCCGCCGCCGTCGCTAAACCGTAAGGGTTTTCGCCCAAAGCAGGACAAGGTCCAAAAGGTGATGCCTCCAACGAGAGAAGCGACACAAGGGTGACGCCATCACCAGCCTAAAAGGCGGGGCTTTCGCCCAAGACCTGACCCGCTAGCGTACAAAGGCCTCCGAGGGTGAACAAAGATCAGAAGACCGAGCCGCCGGCCCAAGACGCCTTGAGAGAGCGTCGACGAGCACCACCAGCCGACGCGGAAGAGGCCGCCCCTGCCATCCGACACCTCGAAGAATGGGAGGGTCTAAACGGCGAGGACGGGACCGAGCCAGGAGGCGGAGAACGGGGACGCCGCCGGAGAAAGGTCAACAGCCAACGCCGCCAGAGAGGGGCCACCACGCCGGATGGCCCGCGCACCGGAAGCGAAACAGACCAGACACCGCGCCACCAAGGCGACGCTAGGCGACCCCCGCCTCTACCCTGGAAGAAGCCAACCGACGCCATCGAGCACCTTGCAGGGAGGGGACGGCAAGAAGACAAGGATGGGACCAAGGTAGAGACAGGTGGCATAGCATCGCTGAAGAACGGGCGACGGCCCAGCACGCCACCACAGGAAGAGCCGAGGAGACGCTAGGCACACGTCCCTGGAGCACACCTGCTCCATCCGCTCCGGCCAACTATCCAAAGCGGACCCCCCCAAGCGGCCTCCATCGAGGCGGGCTCAGGGGGAGGGGGAAGAAGGAGAAGAAGAAGATGCCGGTGCCGAGCTTCGTCGAGCTACGAGGCCACCGGACCCACGACCCTGGAGCACACCCACTCCGACCGCTCTGGCTGACAATGCCTGATCCGAGCCTCCTGCTCGCGGACCCGGCCAAACACAGAGCGGTCCCCTCCAGGCGGTCTCCACCAAGACAGGCCCAGAAGGAGGGGAAGAAGGAAAAGGGAAAGCTGGCATCGGGCTCCACCACTGTGCGCGAAGGTCGGGACGAAGAGGAAGGGGACGAAGAGGACGGGACACGGGAGAGAAACGACGCCGTGCACCTGGCGGCACTGCAACAATGGAGGAAGGGATGAAGGAGGATGAAGGAGGCCGCCGGCTAAGATTAGATCTGGAGCGAGGCCGATCCGGTGCCTAGGCCGCGCGACAACAGATCCGGAAGAGGAAGAGGAGCCGCGCCGAGCGTCATGCCTGGCCGCACACGCCGCGCGCCAGCCAAGGTCGCGCCGCCGTTACACCCGCCCGAGCAGCGCCGCCGCCGCTGCGCCCGCCGAGCAGCGCCGCTGCCGCGCCCGCCCGCCAAGGCGCGCCGCCACCACTGCGCTTCGCCAGCAGCGCCCGGCCAGCTCGGCATGGAGCCGAGCGGTCCCGCGGCCACCGGATCCGGCCTCCACACCGCCGGATCCGGCCACCACGCTGCCGGCTCCGGCCGGGGGGGCCGCCGCCAAGCCACAGACGAAGCACGGAGATGAAGAAGAGAGGGGGAGAAAGGGAGGAGGGAGGAGGAGAGGGAGAAGGGGGGAGGGCGGGGCCGCCGCCGCCTAGACCAGCCACCGGCGGCGGCCGGCTAGGGTTCCGGCGATGGGGGGGCTCCGGTTAGGGCGCCTGTGTCGCCGCCCGTGTCACCCCAGAGGACGACGCGGGGGCCGTTCCTTCGAGAGAGAAAGATGGTTTTTCAGGTTCAAAAACGCAGGTCGGATGGTTCTCGGGCATACAAGAGGAAAAAAATGCTTGAATTGCTTCGGTGATCACATGCTTGTGAAGTAGACAAAATACTGTTTCCGTCCACCAAGTTTTTTGATGTACTTGAGAGGGATAAAGAAACTCATTTGCAACCAGCAACAGATAATGACAATAGTCACTACTACGGAACGGCCCTTCCATCCCGGCACATCAGTCCAGGTTACCATCAAACCGGGACTGAGATCAACTTCAATCCCGGTTCAATTATAGCGAGGCAAGAAAGCAAGATTCAGCCTGCTGGTGTCACCAACCGGGACCGATAGGTCGCCTCTCGCGACACATGGTAGTTGGGAGATTAGTCGGCTGGTGTCACCAACGGGATTAACACTGGCCCGATAATTGGCGCCATTTCTCCTGTCATAAAAGGCCGGTTGGCTATAAACCGGATCGAGATTATATTAGTCGGTTGGTGTTACAAACCGACTAATAAACTCCGATAATTGAAGACATTTCTCCTCCTGTAACAAAAAGTCACTGCGTCGTCTTCTCGTCGCCGCACTTGCTGAGGGAGCTCGCACGCGCTTGTGAGGAAGGAGCGGAGACTGGAGAGCTGCTGAGAAAGGAGCTGCTGAGGCGAGACTGTGAGAGCAAGGAGCTACTGAGGAGTGGGGGGAGCCTCTCTTCGCCGCCCTGAGGGAGCATTGAAAGGGGATAGGATCATCATCGAACAACGCCGTGTCATGGCGCCGCCGCTGCCGCCACCACCGCCTGCCTCGCCGCTCTCGTCGCCGCGCCGCCGCCATTTGTCGGCGCCTCCCCGGCCATGCCGCTGAGGTACATTTATCCACCGGCATCGCATCCTCGTTTCTGATCCCACCGCCACCACCGTCGCCGCAGCGACCGCCACCACCGCCGCCGAAGCGACCGCCGCCACCGCTACCGACGCAACCACAAATGCCGACCTTTGTTTGTGTTTTTACCATTAAATTTTCGTCCAGATTTAGGATGTCATGTTGGACCGGTGACAGCGCAACTAACATCGAAACCACGCTCCCTCCAACTAGGTCCAAAATATATTGTTTTCTAAAGTGTCTATGCCCCTCCACCATTACTTGTTGTGGGGGGACGAATAGCCACAGAAGTAGCGCAAAAGAAAAAAAACGCATGGCGACCAATGATGTGGCACGTCGCAGCGACGATGGCGGTGGTGGGAATGGTGGTGATGAGGAGGGCGAGGGTGAGAGCGAGGGCGAGGGCGACGGCGATGGCGATGGCGACGGCGGCGGGAATGGTGGTAATGAGGGCAAGGGCAAGGGCGAGGGCAAGAGTAAGGGTAAGGGCAAGGGCGGCAAGGGCAAAGGCGAGGGCAAGGGCGAGGGCAGCGAGGCAAAGGGGAAGTTACGTTCCCGTAGAGTGTGATTGAGACATCGAGATCACACTCTGTGTTATACTTTTTAATTCAAGTTTTATGTATTTAAGAATTGTTGTTGTCCGAACAATTTATGTATAATTGTACGTGCTACAGACTTTGTATGTTCATTGATGTTTTTCAATGTGTACTATCATTGGGTGCTTGTATGTGAAGTATTGGATCATGTTTGTATGTGTACTGTTAAATCATGTTTGTATGTGTACTGTTAAATCATGTTTGTATGTGTACTAGCATTGATTAATGGATGGGACGAGGATTGGGAAGGGTATTTCATGAATGATGGATGTTAAAAAATATTATTATGGTATCAATGATGGATGATCCTTGCTGATTCACTCAGGAGTATTTAGCCTTGCAAGATGTTTGTTTGTATAGTATCAATATGTGTATTTGATACACAAGCTACTGTCACACTCAATGCTACGAATATGTATAATGCAGATGGATCGGCGATGGATGTACATGGACCGATGTTCCTCGCAGTTCGTGGAGGGTTTAGAAACTTTTATTCGTCATGTCGAAACCAATATTACCTTAGACTATATATGTTGTCTATGTATTGATTGCAAGAATCAAAAGGAGTGGGCAAACTGTGAGCAAATTTATTTTCATTTGATCTCAAGAGGTTTTATGGAAAATTATACCTGTTGGTCCAAGCATGGCGAAGTAGAGATTACACGGGCTGAAGAAGAACAGGTGGACGATAATATCTCGGAAGCTGGCCAACACAGTTATTTCGAACATATGCAGGAGAGTTTGGCGACGATGGTCTAGACCAGATGCTGCTTGATGGAGAGGGAGAATACGTTGATAAAAGGCATTACGAAAAGTTTCAGCGCTTTTTGGAGGACTATGAAACACTGTTGTATCCAAACTGCAGAGAGGGGCACCGAAAGTTGCGTACCACACTAGAACTAATGTAATGGACGGCGGCAAATGGATTGTCTGATAAGGGATTCAACGAGTTGTTAGGCCTCATGAAGAAGTTGCTTCCAGAGGGTAACACGTTGCCTTAAACTACGTACGAAGCCAAGCAAACTCTCTGTCCTTTGGGCTTGGAGGTACAGAAGATACATGCATGCCGTAACGATTGCATCCTCTATCACAATTAGTGTGAGAATTTGAAAGCCTGTCCGGTGTGCAAAACATCGCGGTATAAGACCAAGCGTGATGATGCAGGTGAGGTAGAGGGGGCACGTAAGGTGAAGAGACCCCCCGCTAAGGTGGTGTGGTACTTTCCTATAATTCATCGGTTGAAGCGTCTGTTTGCAAACGAAGAGCATACGAAGATGATGCGTTGGCACAGCGTTGCTCGTAACGTTGATGGAAAGCTAAAACACCCCGCAGATGGGTCGCAGTGGCGAAAACTTGATAGGAAATACCCGGAGTTTTCAAGCGATGTGAGGAACATACGGTTTGCGTTGAGTACAGATGGGATGAACCCCTATGGCGAGTTGAGCACCAATCACAGTACCTGGCCAGTGACTCTATGTATCTACAATCTTTCGTCTTGGTTGTGTCAGAAGCGGCAGCATATTATGATGCCATTACTCATCGAAGGCCCCAAGCAACCAGAGAACGACATCGATGTGTACCTAAAACCGTTGATCGAAGATCTGCTAACATTGTGGAACGATGGTGTACGTGTATGGGATGAGTACAAAAGAGAGTACTTCACTCTACGTGCATTACTATTCAGAACCATCAATGGTAGCCAGACTTGGTAACTTGTCGGGCCTATCTATCAAGGGATATAAAGCCTGCATCGAGTGCTTGGACGATACGGAAGACAAGTATCTGACAAACTCTTGGAAGGTTGTATACATGGGCCATAGTAGGTTCCTAAACCTGAAGCACCCGTTACGGAGTAACTTAGTTAATTTTGATGGGACGTAAGAGAACCGTAAGAAGCCAAAGCATCACAAAGGCGATTTATTTTCTATGGTGAAGGATCTGAAAATCGATTTGGAAAGGGTCATGGTAGCAAACCCGTCCCACCACTCCCTCCCAAGAAGCTAAGAAGAAGGCTAGTTGGAAGAAGCAATCAATTTTTGGGATTTGCCTTCTATCGAAAGACTTAGAGGTTAAATCACTTATTAGACTTTATGCATATAACGAAGAATGTCTACGTGAACTTGCTAGGATTCCTAGATATGTACGGCAAATCAAAAGATACTATTCAAACACGGAAGGACCTACAACTATTAGGACTCAGGCAGGAATTACATCCGCAAGAAAGAGACAAAGGGCATTATCTCCATCCTGCGAGCTACACTCCAAGCAAAGAAGAGAAAACTAACATGATTAAGTTGTTAAACAATGTTAAGGTCCCTTCCGGATACTCGTCGAACATAAGAAGACTTATAAACACAAAAGAGAATAAAATCGTAAATGTGAAATCGCATGATTGTTACGTATTGATGACCCAGTTGTTGCCAGTGATGTTGAGAGGTGTTCTGCCTGCAAGGTACGAGGGACAATCGTGAAGGTGTGCTCGTTCTTCAACGCCATATCACAAAAGGTCATAGATCCGGATAAGTTATGTAATCTAGTGATGATATTGTCGCCGCTTTGGTCAACCTTCGATGATCTTCCTCCGTCCTTCTTTGATATGATGGTCCATCTCATGGTTCACATGGTGAAACAGTTAGAAATTCTCGGACCGGTCTTCTTACACAAAGATGTTCCCTTCGAGAGGTACATGGGTGTCCTAAAAAATATGTTCAGAATCGGTCTCGCCCGTAGGATGCATTACCTAGGGTGTTGGTACGTAAGAGGTGATTGAGTTTTGCATCGACTACATTAATGAATTGAATCCGATTGGCGTGCCTGTATCACGCTATGAGGGGAGGCTACAAGGAAAAGGCACTCTAGAGAGAAAAGAATCCTCGTGCAAAGATATATTGTCATTTAGACAAACACATTTCACAGTATTGAAGCAAGCAACTTTAGTGGCTCCATATGTCGATGACCACGAGAAGATTCTACGAGACGAATACCTAGGGAGGTCGTAAAAGTGGATCGCAAAACAAGCAAGTAGAGAGTTTTGGCGGTTGGCTACAAAAGCATTTGTTAATAAGGAGGGTGTCCACGAACAATTGCATCTCTTAGCTCGGGGACCAACAATGACAATCGTATCATGGCAAGGGTATGAGATAAATGGATACACATTTTACACTACATCCCAGGATAGCAAGAGCACGAACCAAAATAGCGGTGTTCGAATTGATGTATTGGACAAAAATAGAAACATGGACACCTATTATGGTTTTATAGAGGAAATCTGGGAGCTCGAGTACGGACCATTGAAAGTCCCTCTATTTTGATGCCAATGGGTCAAACTGATAGCTGTCCAGATTGACGAGTACGGGATGACAACCGTGGACCTTAAGCAAGTGGCCTACAGGGACGAACCGTTCGTGCTCGCCAATGATGTCACACAGATTTTCTATGTGATTGACATGGATAGCAAACCGAAAATGCAAAAGGGACGGAGTACTAAAAGGCAGAAGGATAATACTTGTATTTTTAATGGGCCAAGACACCATGTTGTTCTTCCTGGTAAAAGAAGGATTGTCGGAGTTGAGGGCATAACGGATGAAGAAGAGTATAATCAGTTCAACGAGCTGCCGCCATTCTCGGTGGATGTAGACATTACTATCCTCAATGGTGATGACGATGCCCCTTACGTACACCATGACCACAACGAAGGATCACTTGTAAAAACATAGTAGTTGCATATATGTACTATTTATCATTATTTTTTGGATAATCACATATGACAAGTACTTGGATGCGCTCGGATGCCAATATTTAAAGGGCAATGCAGATCGGTTGATTGCATATTGATGACTATAAGTTTTCGTCCATTTATAAACAAAGCTAAATTATTTTTCAATAAAAATATAACATTTACTGCATTTACTGGAATTGTATACTATTTACTGAAATGTTAAAATATTTCATAACTTTTCGTACCTTATAGTGAATATGCACTATTTATGAACAGCATTTATAATATTAGAAGACACCGCATTTTCAAAATTTGCTTAATAGAATTTTGATATCCATAAAAACAATGCGCCCCCTTATAGAACGATAAGCGTATTGCATCCAACTGGTTAGTAGCGCGCGGCGAAAGCGTGGGCTCACTGCGCCGCCGCGGTTCGAGCCCCGCTTCTGCCCCCTACAGCTCCCAAATTTTTTTATAAGCACAACCATCACTCCCGGTTTAAACCTCCAACCGGGACTGAAGACCCCCCACAAAGCGGTTAAGTTGGGCCTGTTAAGTTGGGCCCGCGCGTCAGTGAACATTTAATCCCTGTTGGAGTTTTTAACCGGAATTGATGAGCCCACTATCAGTCTCGGTGTGAGTTTTAAACCGGGATTGAAAGGCTTCGCAGCCCCACACGTCAGTTCTTTCCCCTTCCTCCGGATTAGCTAAGCGTCGCGCCTGTTCGCCTTCCCAATGCTCTTGAATCGGGGAGGCGAGCCAACGCGCGTGTAGCTACATTTTCCAATACACACGAGAGAAAATGAAATGTCAAAGATCAGACAGGCCCCCTATAAATTTGGACGGAATCCACATCACACACACAAAGCTAGCTAGGCATCCTAATTTTCCTCGCTTATACCTCCGGCCGCCATGTCTTCTAGCTCTGATTCATCGCCGCCTGCGTCGCCACCACCGAAGCAGTGGAGGCTCTTTGAGTTTTGCCACTCCCCTGGGTGGCATCTCTCAGAGGGTACCAGCTCGGAAGAGGAGGTGGCGCCATGGTGGTCCGACGACGACATATATGACGATCTCTCCGACGATCCGGAGGGCGCTGACGACTCCGACCCCGAACTCGACGGTGAAGACGAAGCCGACGGCAATGGCTCGTCGTCGACTCGACAATGGGGACGAGGGTGACAATGATTTACTTATTTATTTATTTAGGAGGAGGAGGAGGAGAAGGATAGCAAGGATGGCAAAAGCGGCGCCGATTAGACATTATGTAGTAGTTTTAGTTTTTCTTAATTTCATGCGAATTTTCTTTTTTTAAGTCCAAAAATGTGTCCTGTGAGAATTTTAATGGAATTTACTGATATTTATTCTATTAAACGAAATTAATCGAATTTTATACTACTTAATGTAATTTCTAGTGACTACGTAAATTTAAACATTACAAATGAATATTTCAAAATATTTCAGTATGTTATAGTGATAATAAACTATTAAAGAACAATATTTACAATATTACAAGAAACCTCATTTCCTGGAAATTGTCATAATAGATATTTTCAATCCATTTAAACAATGCGCCCCCCAACATATCGACAAGCGTACAGCGTCCAACTGGTTAGTAGAGCGAGGCGAAGAGCGCGGGCTCACTGTGCCGCCGCTGTTCGAGCCCCGCTTCTGCCCCCTGCAACCACTATTTTTTTTGAAAAATAGGACCATTACTCCCGGTTGAAACCTCCAACCGGATCAAGGCTCATGTACAAAGGCAGTTTTGCAAGGCCCGACGCCGCCTCTGAGTTACTCTGGTTGGGGTTTCAACCGAAATTGATGGTAGAAATAATTCCGGTTGTTAGCATCAACCGGGATTGATGCCCCTATATGTCTGTTTCCCCCAATTCTTCAAAAACACACACACTAAACCGCGCCAAATTAACCCTAGGTCGACACCGCCGCCACCGGATTTCGCCGCCACAACCCTCCGACGCCACCGCCCTCGCCGCCACCGCCTACAAACCCTCGGACGACGCTGCCGGACGCCCCCGCCGCCTGTCGCCGCCCACCACGACCCACCGACGCCGCCGCCGCCGTGTCACCCCCGCCGACAACCCTCCGACCACGCGCCGCCTGTCGCCGCCCTACAACCTCTCCGACACCTCCGTCCGTGTCGCCACCACCTACATCCTCCTCCGACGCTCCCGTGAAGTCGCCGCCGCCACGACAGCCCCCTCCGGCGTTGTAAACGTTATAACTCCTCCGACGACGCCGCCTGTCGCTGTTAATTCTCGACCTATTTCACATACAAGATTGTTCTAGCCTCTATTTACTGCAGATTGATTATCTTTGTCTTTGTTAATATAATGTCACTAACTAAAGCATTGCTCTAATTATTGAATTGTTTGTTCGTGACCTAAAGCATTGCAAAGGCTTATTTGATGATCTTTACAAATAAGATGATTTATTGAATTGTTTGTTCTGACCTAAAGCATTGCAAAGGTTTATTTGATTTCCTCAAAATGATCATTAAGCATCTCTGATTATATAATGTTTGTAGGGTCGTTAGCTACACTATCCGATTTAGCTTCACAAGTTAGTTAAAACTTGCAAGCAATTTATCATATCCTTCAACACGATTCTGCTAGGCCTTATGTGAGGATGCACTTGTATTTTCAGTGCCTTTATTTGTTAAAATGGCGAGCGGAGGGATTGGTGATGAAGAATTTTTGATGGAGATGTTTGGGATTGGTCCGGATGACAGAGTTGAACCTGCGGCAGCCGGTGAGGCCGTAGAAGCCACCGAGGCCGATGAGGAAGCCGGTGAGGCCGTAGAAGCCACCGAGGCCGATGAAGTCACCCGTCCGGTCAAACCAAAGAGCTACCACGCCAACGAGGTCAAAATAAGAGGCCGAAGTCAAGGCACATAATCACCGAAGTCAGCGAGGAAGGCGAGCCTCTGAAGCCAGCATCGGCGATTGGGCCGTTTAGATCGACTTCCGGAACGATTGTTAGGGACCATGTGCCCATTAGCATTGTCAAATGGGACGACATACCTGCAGACCTCAAGAACACCTTATGGACCGATATGAAACAAGTTTTCACCTTCCCAGAAGGGACCGAACAGAAGGTGAAGAGTTACACATTGAAGAAGATGGCAATGGCATTCCAGACGTTAAAGAAGAAGTTGAACAACGAGTACGGTAAGAATAATGTACTCCCTGACTTCAATAATTACCCAAAGCTGCAAGATCATTGGGATGAATTTGTAGGGTACAAAACTTCTCAACAAGGTCAGAGTATGAGTGAAAAGAATAAGCAAAATACGGCGAAGAAGCAATACGACCATCGTCTTAGCCCTGGTGGTTACCGCAAGGCGATACCCAAATGGGAGAAGAGGGAACATGACCTGCTTGTGAAAGGTGTCAAGCCCGTAACAATGAGATGGTCCGACAAATCGAGGAATTGGTTCTTTCGTCATGACGGCGGCCTTGACGACGACGGTAGGCCAGTTTTTGGTGAAAGGATCAGAGATGTTGCAAGAAGGCTTCAAGAGGTGCACGAAGAGTCGGCCCAAGGCATCTTCGTGCCAAATAGGGAGAACGATGAGCTAACCAGGGCCCTACAGAACCCTGAGCACCCTGGACGTACACGAGGCGTCGTCCCGTGGAAGGTTGGTTTCCCGCAGGATGCAGAGACTTACAGGAGTCGGTCGAGGAGCAAGGGCCGACAGGTACAACACCTCCTCGACCTTGAAGAGCAACTGTGCGCAACACAGGCGAGTATACAAGAAATAGTCCGAAGAGAGGTGCAGCTAGCCTTGAGCCAGGCGCGGGAGGTCGGTCCGCAGGAACCACCCAGTAATCCCAACGTCATTAGCCCCTCCATGCGGCGGAGCAGCTGTGCTTTCGGTGGGCTGCCCGAAGAAGACTTGGCCCGCTATCCCGTGGACAACATCACGCAGCAGACACCTTGTGAGCTGCACTTCGAAGCGCGGAACCTCTCCATCAAGGCAGTTGTAGGCATGGCTTTCCCAATTGAGGCAGGGCAGGTCATCGATGGCCAATAGATTCCACCGAGCTACGCCAAGGTCTCCGTCGACGAGGTATGCCAGAGGTACGAGGACCTTGACCTCGACATTGAAGGAGGTGATGGGACCACGAAGCTAGGAGAAGCAATACACAATTTCGTCATGTGGCGCAAACGGTTCATAATTTTCAAAGGTAACATGCCCGTGTCCTCTCCACGGTCTCCTGCATCAACTCCTGAACTTGTCCTCTCATATGAAACTCCAACTAACACATCGGCCAAGACAGACCACCCTAATCAGCAAATAGCTCCCAAGAAGGTGTCGGCTAGGTCAAGCCGCCGTGATGGGGGGCCTTCACCTCTCAAGAAGACAGGGCCTAGGTCATCCAGGAAAAAAACACCTCTGAAGCTACCATATGATATGACCGAAGAGGAAACTGAGCGGATAGTAAGAGGCGAGGTCACCGCACATTTTGCGAAGAAACCAACTCCACCGAGGGTCCAGCCCGGTACGGACGAATGGCACAAAGGCAAGAGGTGTATCTTATCGTTGAAGGATAAGATCGACATACAAGAAAGACCAGCCGTATCAGACCACGAGCGTATCTTGCGTAAGGAATCTAAGAAGGGAACATCATAGGAGCAGATTCCAGAAGAGGAAGCGCAAAGGAATTTCTACATTGAAGCTGGGCTTGATCCAGAAATGGTCTTGGGCCTTAAAGACATCCCCATTGCAGAGTTACAATGGAAATATGTGAAAGGTGGATCGCTCGTAAGGCGTGAGGAGCTTCCCCGCCTAACAACGAAGATGCGGCAACTCCATGATTGGTATTTGCGCGCAGCCGAAAATGGTATGGAAATGTTCGGCGTCGTCTTCAAGCAACACCATTTCTACCGCGGGGTCTTTGAATTCTTGATTCAATTTGAGGTTCTGTATTACCTATATCAGGGATTAGCAGTCGACGTCGCCATGGTGGTTTGTTGGTAGCTGTAAGTGTATTCTTTGTAAATTTCGATCGTGCTAGCCGGTATACTATACTAACTTCGAGGCCTAAATCAATTTTCCTTATGTAGAATGGAGATTAAAAGATGCTAATGGAGGAATCCATGAATTTGGCTTTCTTGACCCATTGGTCATTAACTAGTACATGGCTAACCTAAGCCCACAACCAACAGAGACCACCATTTACGAAGGGCTAATGGCACAACGACACAAAAGATATATACTTCTACCCTACTTAATTTAGGTAACGTGTTTTCATACCGCCTTATTTTAATTCCTTTTGTTAACACCGTTGAACTAATTAGTAAACCGCGCTGACATATATATGTGCAATTTTCATGGATCCTTTTATTCTAGATCTAAATCATAGCAGATCATGGTCATGGACTCAAAAGGGACCGCTTGAAAATTACAAAGACTTTCTCGCCATGCTCAACCGGTACATTGCTCTTCCATTCATATCTTACTATTTCTGTTTCTCCATATCAAACAAACTCAATTATATATAACTTGTAATCAAATGTGCAGTGCCTTCGCAACGTTCCGCAAGAATACCATGGGAACATTCAAGACACGTTTCGACTTGCACATCGCTAAATATGTATGTATATCATATTACGAGTATTTTGTTAGTTAACGTAATTTCCATGATCTATTTCACGATTTCAACTCTTGACCACGTGTCTTGTATCAACCACCGCAAACAATTTATGCGGATACTATGTGTGCGAGATGATGCACAACTTCATCGGGGGCACCGCTGAGTACACAAGAAAAAATGTAGGGTTTGGGGTGAGTAATATATAATTACTACCTTAATAACGCCTAGCTAGCTACTGCAAACATTTTCTATAGTTTGAAAGATTGATAAGTTAATTCCCTATTTAATGATAGATTCCCCTAAAGTTGGCAAAAAAGGTTTGGAAAAAGGTCCTAACTATCGCGGTGCGTGTCAAAGCAATTTAAGAGCAAATCACGCTTCCTTTTAGATGAGGTCATAAACCGATGGACGAGCATCACCATCCTATATTTAATAAGATTTCGGAGCCTTCAAAAAATACTAGCCAATCGTCGAGGAGCGATGCACGAAAAGATCCCGATAAAAGTGTATGTGCTTTGTGTACATTGTATGATACTTATGTCTAGCTAGCTACCTAATACATATTTGTTGTTTAACAAAGGAGCAGATTGAAGATTTCATGGCGTGGAGTCCTAGAGTCTTTGGGCCTCGAAGGTTATCTTTTGAGAACTACCCTTCCCCTACTTATGTTCTTGACGTAATCCGAAGATAGAAGGTAAAGATCAAATTTATATATCTGTTACATTGTGGGCTTGGTGGTGTTATTCATGTGGCGCCGCAAATTTTAAATACTACCATGTTGCTATTTCTACTGCTTTTCATAAATAATAGTGTTTAATTTATATTGTAGGAGGAGGTCGCTAGAGTCAACGCCAACCTGGGAGACGATCAATGTGGCGGGCCTCGACGCCGAGAACGTAGCATAAGCTCCGGTCATTCCTCGTGCATTGCTCTGGCGATGCTCATTTTGTATTCTACTTGGTCTCACAAAGATTTGTCGCCTTTGCCGCCATTGCCTTGACAATGCCGCTTAATATACCTTAAGTACATGTTTGTAAACTCGAATATTTGTAATTGCACAAGATGGTGGATGATTTTCTTACCATGTCCAGAGCCGGCCCGACGTAATACATATTTGAAATATTTATCGCTATTTCGATTTTAGTTATCAACCATTTGTGCATCCGCTAATTGTGTTAAATGTGGTTTAATTAGTGACTAAATAAGCATAACATTCAAAAAATACCGCTCATTCCTGTTGGAACAACCAACCGAACCAATAGTGTCCCCACTGGTACTTATGGGGGGCCACGTGAGAGCACCTCGATCCGGTTGGTAGGTAAAACCGACTAATACATACAACTTAGTCCGGTTGGAGCAACCAACCGACCTAATAGCGAACTGCCGCTTCCACGTGTATTCGGACCGACTATCGAGGAGAGATTTGGTCCCGTTCTCAGACTCGGACCGATGCCCAGCAGCATCGCCTTCAGGGTTGTCCGGTTCAATAACCGGATCGAACTCGTTCAACCGGACTGAACGCCTGCCCGTAGTAGTGAGTTTTGGTTTGTAAAATAATCAGCGGTAATTTTAATTTTAATTCAAGCTGGAATGAAACTTACATGTGCTTGTATCAGTGTCCAAGAAGGTAATCGGATCATTTAAAAACCTGTAAATATGCTAGTGTGCTATGCGTGCACTATTGTATAGACAGTGGTTACAGGTTTATATACTACCATGTCACGAATAGATAGTGCCAAAAACAACTTATACATTGATTTCATTATTTACATGTCTTTGTAGATCTACAGCTTCTCTCCCCTAACAATCACTAATGGGCCTTCCCTACTGACACATCAGTACTGGTTGGGCCCGAACCAGGATTGGCAATGGCAACAGTACCGGTTCAATGACTAAGGGGCCGTGGGACCATATCAGTACTGGTTCCTAATTGACTGGTAATGTTTGCTCGCCTGGCACCTTGGGGAATGCAGTACCGGTTCATGGTTTCAACCGGTACTGGACTGCCGTATTTGAACTGCTTCTTCTTCCCGAGTCAGTCCCCACCAGAGCAGAGAGGCACCCGAGTCACGACCAGAGCAGCACAGTGGCGGCCGAGAGCTGAAGGGATCAGGGGAGGTGATGCCCAAATTTTTAATTTGTGGTCCAATTACTCAAAGCGCAAGTTAAGCAAGGCTAGCACCTTAATTGGTCACTACATTTGGTGTTATATGGAGCTTCAATTTTGCTTGAAACATTGATAAAGTTTGATTTTCCCATTTACGATCCATGAAGATTATCAATGTTGATCGATGTATAGCTCGTGCTTTTGTAGCCTAAGCTGAGAACTTGTTTGATTTATGATGTAGCTCACATTGAAGGTGTGGATCTACATCAATTTTAGGCTAATTTTGGTTTAATGGTTGATGAATAATTTTTAATAGAGGCATGGATCGAGCGATTGATCTTTTGTGTGCCTCATTAGGTGGCAAGAACTTGTCGTGTATGATTGTAATTTACATAACTTTTGAATCTAGATTTTGAATAACTTGTCGAGAAAATAATCATTATATTATAATCAATGTAAAATTATTCATTGCAATATACTCCCTCCGTTCCAAAATATAAGGCGTATTTTGACCGGAGAAAAGTCAAACTTAGTAAATTTTGACCATAAATAAATCAAAAAAAATATGCATCATTAGCATACCAAAGTTATACCAAATTGTTCATATTTCAAAACGCTTTTTGATACAATATTATATTGTAACAATTCATAATATATAATAAAGGAATCTAACAGTCAAACTTTACCTTTAAAGACTTTTGTGTAGTCAAAATATGCCTTATATTTTGGAAGGGAGGGAGTAGTTGTTTTACAAATTTAGTTGTATTAAAAGTAGATAGATATTTTAAGAAATTAACTATTATTTTAATTTGGATTTTGGGAATTGTTCAATAATTTATTATCTTTGTGGGACATAATGTCGATGAACCGGCGATGGATGTACACAGATCGACGCTGCCCGGAGTTTTTGCATTTGGACGCTTTCCTTCGTGCGACAACTGCGTGCATGACATCAGCTACATATGTTTTCCATGCGTTGACTGCAAGAATGAGGAGTGGCAAGGATGTAGCCACATTCACATCCATTTGCTTACAATAGGTGACGGCGTGTTCACCGCTCAACCACTGCGGATCACACCCCTAGTCAGGTTTCTATCCTGCTAGCCTATCAGCCGCGCTCGGTTCGATTGAGCGTGGGACGCAACAAGAGCAACACACGGGGATTACCCAGGTTCGGACCCCCTCGCGGGTAATAGTCCTACTCCTGCTGAGCCTTAGCTCTTTTTTTGTTGTGGTTGAATGGAATGTGGTTTCTGTAATGCCCGTGGCTGTGTGTTCCAAGCGCACGTACCCTTTCTTCTCTCTCTCTCTCTGCTCCTTTTATACAAGCCTCGAACTGGCGGAGAGAGCCGAGGGGGTAGGCAAGACAAGATTTCAAGATAATCGACGAGACACGACAAGAGAGATGAAAACGTGACGCTGCTCACGTCGAGCGGCGCCGCCCTCGCGTGCTTATCAAGTGGCCTCGCCCGCAGACACACCGTGAGATCATGGACGGGCCCACCGCTCCTCCCGACGCGGGCGCCATCTTAAGCAAACCCTCTCTCGCCGATCAATTCGGCTGCGCCCACGCGATGTACCGCCGACCGCAGGGTCATCAGAACGGTAATCATTTCTCACCGTCTATCCGCGTGATGTCGCGTAAAATGCGCCGTCTTCGCAGCAGAAAAGCCTTCGCCAAGACTCTTCCGCAACACTCGCCACGCGCGCCGCCGACGTGTGGGGCCTCGATCGCGCGATCGACGGGTTTCGCCACACGCTGGGCTCGATCGTCGCCGACGTGTGGGGCCCTCGCCCGCGCTCGAGGGGCTCGCCACGACCGGGCCTTGTCGCCTCGCCCGACGCGGGGCCCGCTGAGCGCCGAGGGGCTCGCCACGCCGCTGGGCTCGCCGCCACGGACGCGTGGGGCCCGCCAGCGCCGAGGGCTCGCCACGCTGGGCTCTGCTGCGCTCGCCCGACGCGTGGGGCCCCTGGCGCCGAGGGCTCGCCACGCTGGGCTCGCCGCCTCGCCGACGCTGGGGCCCGCTGATGCGCCGAGGGGCTCGCCACACGCTGGGCTCGACGCTCACCGACGTGTGATGCCCTCGCCGGCGCGCTCGAGGGGCTCGCCACGCCTGGGCTCGCTTTCGCCACGGACGCGTGGGCCCACCAAGCGCCGAGGGGCTCGCCCACGCTGGGGCTCGCTCGCCGCCCGACGCGTGGGGCTCGCTCAAGCCGAGGGCTCGCCACGCTTGAGGCACCTTTCGCCCGCCGACGCGTGGGGCCCGCTGATACGCCGAGGGGCTCGCCACACGCCGAGGCCCGACGCCACCGACATGTGGGGCCTCGCTCGGCGCCTTGAGGGGCTCGCCACGCCGGGCCTTGTCGCTCACCGACGCGGGGCCCGCTTGATCTTCTCAGGCTTTTGTACCCGGTATTTATTACACCGACAAGAGCCCCGGGTCCACCATGATACGCGAACCGTCGCGCGGACACTTTTTCCGCTTTCAGCGGCGGAGACTAATCGTGGGGGCCCACCTTTCACGGCGGTCGACGCCGATTCTCCACCGCGCGACGATCTTCCTTGGCAACCGCGCCGCCGAGGGAAATCAAACGCTGGGTAATGATGGTGCGCTGGGACGGAATCAAACCGCCGCACTCGCTTCCTTGCTTATAACACATCCATTGGCGCCGCGGCTAATCCTTCCGCACGCTAAGTCCTCAAACCGCCTTCACCTTCTTCGCCGCCGCCACGAGCCTTCTTTGCCGCCGCCACCTTCTTCTTCGCAACTCCTCCACCGTTTTCCATGGCGCCCAAACGCGCAAGGGTCGCCACGGGACGCGCCATCGTTCGGGCTCGCTCGCCGCCTCGCTGCCGACGAGGATGTGGCGACGCTGCTCAAGGGTTCGCCGCCACCTCCGTCGGTTCCGCGATCGCACTAACGCCTCGCGCGCGGCGCGACGACGCTGCTGCCGCCGCCGCGCCGACGCCTCTCGCTGATCGGGCGCCCGCTAACGCCGCTTCGACGGCGCCAACCGTGATGGCGCCGCCGCCGCTTCCACAACCAAGCGGCTTGACGCTGCCCCCTTCAACCTTTGCTTTCGGTGCGCCGCGCCAGGTAGCTTTCTCTGCACTTATGCACACTTTATGTTAGCGTTAGCATGCGGCATGTTTTCGTGATACCGAACCCCGCTTGCTTATCTTCATTGGACAGAGCGGATGTCGGGCCTCAAGCTCCATTCGCGACGATTCGCCAAATTTCAGCTCGCGCGGATCCATCGACGAGGCGAGGTTCGCCGCCCGGATCGCGCCGAGACGATCTTGCCGAGGAGCCTTCGCCGTTGCCGCAGCCAGCGCCAACGCCAGGCGCCTTATCGCCGCCGACGCCGGGCGCCTTCGAGGCGCCTGCGTTCTTGCCCATACCTAGGCGGCGGGAGAGTGCTCGTCTCGGCGAGCAAGCTGCCGGGCGAAGTTGCGGCAGCGCTATGCTGGAGATCGCCGCGAGGAAACGGCGGCGCGAGGTCGGGCGGCGCAAGCCGCGCCGCCGCCACCAAAACCATCGAAGACCTTCGCGCGAGCACTCGAGCGCCGGGTCTCGCCGACATGCCGCGCGCCGCCTACCACAGCCTTTCAGGACGCCCCAGACGGCCGGAGTTACCTTGTACTCTCCGCTAGAGGAGACCGCCGAAAGATTTGGGGCCGGGGCGCGCCGCCGATGCCTCGCGCGATCGCGCTGGTGATGCGGGCGCGGCGATCAAGATGGTCGTCACGACGCTCTTCAAGCAGCGCGGTTCGTCTTGGGCAACTGCCTTGCCCAAAACGCCGCGTTTGACCTCGACGCCGCCACCGGGGAGCCTTCGCGCCAGCTGGATCGAATCGAGCAGTCGCGGGTTGACACCGCCGCCAACCGCGTCTCTATGATGGGCGGCGGCGCGTCGGCAGAGGGCGACGAAGATGAAGATGAGGAGTAGACGAACTCCCTCTTTTGTTTTTGTCCTGTACAAATTCTGTTAATGCAAACTTTTGCACTTTTGTCGTGAATCTCGACCGAACTTCGCGCAAACTCTTATTTGCGAAAAGAACTGGGGCACCTGAACGCTTAAAAGCTTTAGACAGAACGTTCTGCTGCAAGTGAGCGCTTTTTCCTTAGGCATCAGGTTACTTCAACCCTTACGGCCTCTTGGCAAACCGACCTTAAACGTTGCGTGGCGAGAGCTTAGCTTCCAGAAGTGGTCTAGTCGCTGGTGCCGTCGTTGGCTGCTGCCTGCACCGAAAGCGAGACACACCAGTTAGAACTCGCCTTCCGTCCACCTCGCCTCGCCCAGCCGCAAGTAAAGCGTTTGCTCTTGCAACTAAGGGGCCATCAGACTTAAGTACTTTTTCGCTACCAAACTTTCAATGTATCGTTTTCTAACAGACTTTTTGCGGCTAAACAACTGATCGTCAAAAGTTTTAGACAGAGCGTTCTATTGAAAGTGAGCGCTTTTTCCTTAGGCATCAGGTTACTTCAACTCTTATGGCCTCTTGGCAAACCGACCTTAAACGTTGCGTGGCGAGAGCTTAGCTTCCGGAAGTGGTCTAGTCGCTGGTGCCGTCGTATGCTGCTGCCTGCACCGAGCAGACACACGTGCTAGAACTCGCCTTCCGTCCACCTCGCCTCGCCCACCGCAAGTTAAGTTGCTTGCTTTGCAACTAAGGGCCATCACCTTAAGTACTTTTTTTCTACCACTTTCGACGTATCGCTTTCTAACGAACTTAAGGCAAAAAAGAACAGATGCCCACAGAGTGATAGAACTTATCTTTATATTGAAGATGGCTTAGTGACCGCCTTAACCTCCGCGGACGAACCGGGGGAGGCACGGGTCTTCGCCGGAGGAGCTCCCAGAGTCGAAGCCTCGACCATCTGGGCGCCGATTGCCCCCGCCAAAGCGAGAGCGTCTTTGTCGCAGCGGAGCGCCTCCGGGCAGTGCACTTTCAAGACGATGGGGCCAGCTGGCCCTGGAATCTTCACCACCACGTACGCATAGTGGCAAGCCGCCATGAACTTAGTCGTCACGCCACCCAAAGATGGTGTTGTATGGGAGGTCGAAGTCCGCCACCGAACTCGAGCATGTCGGTGCGGAAATTGTCGAGCCTCCAACGTCACCAGAGGTCGACGCGCGCGGCCGGGACGGACTCACCCGGCGCTATATCAAGAACGGAGCGCTGGTCGAAGCTCATGTCTTTGGATCTCGAGCGCCTTTGGCGACCCGGCGGACAGAGGTTGAGGAACTCCCTCCGTTTACCGGCACCATATTTTTACATTCCGGACCGGGCGCAACCACGATCGGGAGATGTCCCGGCCGCGGGATCGGGCCGGGTGATCGGCTCGATCAACGCGATCGTCGTTTCCGACCACGCCACGCCTCGCCGACTAAAGCGGCACGGCGGCGACACCTCTCATCGCACGCTTAAAGCTAGCGTGGGACGGATAGGTGGTCGATCCACCTTGGATGACGGCGACTTGCGCCCGCCGCCGAAAACCAAGCTGCCGCTTCTTACCCTTGCCGCCACGGACGTCACATCGTCAGGACGCGCTTTTGTCCACTAACTTGTTGACGACATGGCAATCGCCAAGTCGTGAAAACTGTTGTAGTGGATGGGCAAGAAGCCCTCCGCCCACTCGCGGGACGACGGTCTCGCCGCCGCCGTGGCTACTCGCGGGCCGCTATCACCGGGCGCCGGACCTCCTCCTTTGTTTCGCTTCGCCGCGCCCATCGCTGCCGTCATTGCCGTTGTCGTCGTCGCGTTTCGGCGGCCATGACCTGCCCGGTCTCGCCGCCTTGAGCTTCTTCTTGTCCTTGCCGCCAGATTTTTGAAGTCCCGCCTCGCCGCCGCAGCCTGTCCTCGCCAGGCACCGGGCGAAGCGAAGCTCGTCAAGGGCGACTTCAGCGCCAGGTGAAGAGCTCCTCCGCTGCCTTGATCTTGCGGGTGGCCATCTTCTCCTTGACCTTGGGGTCTCGGCGCCTCTCCGAAGGCCGAATAACTGCGGCGCCGATGGAGATGTCGGGGATGGTATTGCGGACTGACCGAAGTGCCGGATGTAGTCGCGCAATGACTCTCCTTCTTCTCGCTTCCACGCCAGGAGGTCGCCCTCGACTCGGCTGCTCAAACGTGCCTCGAAGTTGGTGATGAAAGCTCCAAAGCTCCTTCCACGACCCCATGGACTCGGGGCAGGTTCATGAGCCAGAGCGGGCTCACGGTGAGGACTGCAGGAAGTAGTTCGCCGTAACCTTCCTCGACCCTCGATCGGCTGCATCACCGTAGTGTAGATCTGCAAGAACTCGCTGTGGTTGGTGGAGCCGTCGTACTTCTCGATGGGGG
This sequence comes from Raddia guianensis, assembly GCA_036346415.1. NCBI lineage: Eukaryota > Viridiplantae > Streptophyta > Magnoliopsida > Poales > Poaceae > Raddia > Raddia guianensis. The sequence goes on along the minus strand of CM070535.1, from coordinate 46,197,233 downwards.
CCGGTCGAAACCTCTCCGGCCACTGGACACGGCGCAGCTCCCTTGAAAAGGCGCGGCAACCGACGCCGAGCCTCTCGCTCTGGACGCGCCCTCATCCTGCCGCTTCGACGCCTGGGCGGCGCCGAAGAGGCACCGCCTTCGCTGGCCGGGACAACCTCACGGGAGTCACGCTGGTCCTCGCGGACGGCGGGCGCCTAACGCTGTCGCGCCTTTCGGTCGCGCCGCCGCCGCGGAGCTTGTCGCGCGGATCCTCTCCATGCAGAGGTGGCGGTCTCCGATGGGACCGAAGGTCCGTCCACCGCCATTTCGCTTAGTCGAACCCCCGTGGAGTCGCCGCTCGTTGTCGCGGCCCGCCCCTCCCGCCAGAAGATCCGCGAGAGGGGTGCGAGGGCAAGAAAGAGCGGGAAGAAGCGGAAACGCCGGTTCCCGCACCTCCGAAAACCTGCACCACCGCCAAGCGGATCGACGAAGGGCTAAACCGCCAGCCACGGAGCCGCCGGGGAGTCCGGAGTCACCGGCACCGGTGGGTTGTCCAGCAGGGCCCTGGCCGCATGGAGGTTTTGTGCTCGGGTGCACTCCTCCAAGGCCAGGCGCCGCCTAGCTTGGCCGTGGCGGCTGCCGCCCAGCTGATCCACCGCCATCGCCGCGTCCGACGCCGCGGCCGCGGCTCTAGCGACCGCCTCCTGATCCATCGTGGACTGCTGATCCGCCATCGATGAAGTCGAAGAGCACGAACTGATGCTAGCGCCCCCTACCTGGCGCGCCACTGACGGCGTGTTCACCGCTCAACCACTGCGGATCACACCCCTAGTCAGATTTCTATCCTGCTAGCCTATCACCAAGCGCCGGTTCGATTGAGCGTGGGACGCAGCAAGAGCAACACACGGGGATTACCCAGGTTCGGACCCCCTCACGGGTAATAGTCCTACTCCTGCTGAGCCTTAGCTCTTTTCTTGTTGTGGTTGAATGGAATGTGGTTTACAGAATGCCTGTGAACTGTGTGTTCCAAGCGCACGTACCCTTTCTTCTCTCTCTCTCCGCTCCTTTTATACAAGCCTCGAACTGGCGGAGAGAGCCGAGGGGGGGTAGGCAGTACAGTACTTTCAGTACACTGACGAGACACGACAGGAGAGACGAAAACGTGCCGCTGCTTACGCCGAGCGGCGCCGCCCTCGCGTGCTTATCAAGTGGCCTCTGGCCCGCAGACACACCGGTGAGACTGCGGGCGGGGCCCAGCCTGCTCCTCCTGACGCGGGCAACCATCTTAAGCAAACCCTCTCTCTGCCGGTCAATTCCGCTGCGCCACATGCTGGATGCCCACTCGCACTGCGCAGGGTCATCAGAGTGTAATCATTTCTCAATCGTCTATCCGCGCGTGATATCGCACAATGCGCCGTCCTGGCGCAGGGAAGCCTTCGCCGTAAGACTCTTCCGCAACACTCGCCACGTGGGTCCCACTTGACGGTGGGAGACCTTACGCGCCGAGGGGGCTCGCCACGCCGCCCGCCGACGTGTGGGGCCTCGATCGGCGCGATCGACGGCTCGCCCACACGCTGGGCTGACGCCGCCGACGTGTGGGGCCTCGCTGGTCTTCGAGGGCTCGCCACGCGGCTGGGCCTTGTCGCCCACCGACGCGTGGGGCCCGCTTGAGCGCCGAGGGCTCGCCACGCGGCTGGGTCTGCTCGCCCGCACGGACGTGGGGCCCTTTGAATCGCTGAGGGGCTCGCCACGCATGGCTGGGCTCGCTGCCCGCCCGACGCGTGGGGCCCGCTGGCGCAGTGAGTGGTTTCGCCACGTGGCTGGGCCGGCTCGCCGCCGACGTGTGGGGCCCGCTGATACGCCGAGGGGCTCGCCACACGCTGGGCTCGACGCTCGCCGACTTGTGGGGCTCCTCGCCGGCGCTCGAGGGGCTCGCCATCGCTGGGGCCTTGTCGCCCACCGACGCGTGGGGCCGCTGAGCGCCGAGGGCTCGCCACGCGCTAGGGCTCGCCGCTCACCGACGCGCTGGGCCCGCCTGAAGCGCCGAGGGGCTCACCCTGTGGGGCTGGGCTCGCCGCCGCCGACGCGTGGGGCCCGCTGATACGCCGAGGGGCTCGCCCACGCTGGGGCTCGATCGCTCGACGACGTGGGACCCTCGCCCGGCTCTGAGGGGCTCGCCACGCCTCGGGCCTTTGTCGCCCGCTGACGCGTGGGGCCCGCTGAAGCGCCGAGGGCTCGCCACGCCTGGGCTCGCTGCTCGCCCGCCCGTGGCGTGGGCCCGCTTGATACGCCGAGGGGCTCGCCACACGCTGGGCTCGACGCTCGACCGACGTTTGGCGTCCTGGGGCCTCGGCGCCGAGGGGGCTTCGCCACGCCACGGGCCTTGTCGCCTCACCGACGCGTGGGGCCCGCTTGATCTTCTCAGGACTCTTTGTACCCTGGTATTTATTACACCGACAATAGGGTTCATGCTAAACTATACCCGTTGGACCAAGCACAGTGAAGAAGAGATTATAAGGGAATACAATGAAGAAGAAGAAGAAGAAAAAGACAATGAGGAGATGAGGAGGAGGAGGACAAATATCACGGACGCTGGTCAACACTATTCTTAAATGACTTCCTATATCCATGATCACAAGATGATTCTAAATGAACAATACCCAGATAAGTCAGATGACTGGATTGTTTCAACGGATGGTTACAAAATCAAGTGATAGCCAAGCAAATAGACGATGATGTATTGAAACTTTTGGCTCGGGGACCATTCACGACAATCGTATTGTTCCAAGGGTATGAAACAAATGCCTACACATTTTACACAACTGCCTAGGATAGAAAGAGCACTGATCAAAATAATAGTGTTCGTATAGATGCCTTAGACAACAATGGAAACATGGACACCTATTATGGTTTCATAGAGTAGATATGGGAGTTGGACTATGGAGCTTTGAAAGCCCCTCTGTTTCGGTGCTAATGGGTCAAATTGTGAGCCATGGAGATCACCAAATACGGTATGAAAACCGTGGACCTCAAGCAAATGGCTTATAGCGATGAACCGTTCGTGCTAGCCAATGATGTTACATAGGTATTCTATGTGATGGACATGGCCAGCAAATCAAAAAGAAGAAAGAAACAAAAGGACAAGACTAGCACCATCGATCAGCCAAAGCGCCACGTGATACTTCCAAGTAAAAGAAGGATCGCTGGAGTTGAGGGCATGTCGACTGACGAAGAAGACTATAACCAGTTTGACGAGCTGCCCACTCTCACGGTGGACGTACACATCACTATCCTAGATGATACTGATGACTCACCCTATGTACACCATGATCATAATGAAGGATCACTTGTAAAAATAAAGTATGTTAGCAAATAAATCCTTACCTGTTGAAAACGAACTTTCGGTCGCACTGGCTAGCAGTGCGGGGCGCGGCAGGCACTCAGCCGCTTGTCGCGAGTACGAGTCTCGGTTGCGCCCCTGCACGCGAACTTTTTTCATGCAACTTACGGTTTTCTCCAAAATTTTGGCGCGCGTGGGGTCTTTAGTACCAATTGGTAACATTAACCAATACTTTTTCCCACAATGGTCTCGTTGATGTTACCAACCGGGACTGAAGCCCTCCAACTCAGGGGCACAACATAATTTTAGGATTTTAGTTAAATAGCACACTTCAGGGGCACAACAAAATTTTAAGCATGTATATATTAATAACCATAGCATACTTTTCATAGCCAAGAGACACACATAGCATAATTATAAACATGGATATATTAATATGATATTAAGGAACTACATTTGGGGCAAAGTTCCTTCAATTTCTATTACATAATATAACAAACTACATTTGGGGGCAAAGCTCCATTAATTTGCATTACATAATATAATTAACTAATACATTAGGGCGGTGGTGGCGGCGCCGGCGGACTAATCCTCGTCTAAGGCGTAGTCTTTCCGCCGATGCTCCTCCTAGCATGGGCACCGCCAGTCCTCACCGTCGGAGTCGAATCTGGAGGCGGGCAGGTCCATTGTCATTTGGAGATGGCTAACCCAGGTGGGCCCTTCCTCCCCTGGCAGGCGCGGCGACAGCAGCTTGTCCATCTCCGCCCAGGTGTGAGACGCTTGTGGTAGTGATGGTGGGAATACGGGGACGGGGCCACCGGGCAGGACCATGGCAACAAACTGCTCCCAGTTGACCGGCCCACCAACGCGTGCTAGCAGTGGAGCGACGCGCGGTGGTGGCTCCACTGGCAGCGGTAGAGGCGGCGGCGGTGTCAGTTGCAGAGGTGGCGGCGGTGGCCTCGACCCCATCCGGCAAGTCTTGTGGCAGCGCGGCAATTTCATGATTGGCATTTTGAAGCGTACAACAATGGTCTAGTTTGCGTTCGTTGTCAAGTACATGCAATAAAAATTTTCCACGGGGAAGGTTCATTTTATATCGAATGGGAGGTGATGCACGAACTCTACCAGACCGACGCCCTCGACGTGGGCCTGATGAGCTGTTGGGTTCTGTATGTGTTCTTTGTAGAAATCCCTCGTGCTATATTATTTTGCTAGCACAATTAACTAAATATCCAAGTTATGCAAAATGGAGATACAAAGATTTAGAAGGAAGAGAATATTTGACAGAGAATTCATTGACCCATTAAAAGTCAACCAAAAGATGCTCACAGGCTCGCCAACAGTCACATAGGACACGGTTTACGATGCTCTCATTGGTCAAAATTTTCATTCACAAATATATCTAACATGGAACTATGAGTACTTGATTTCGCACAGATTCGCCTTTTTCATAACACGATGTTACAATTAATTACTTACATATATTGATATATATTTTTATGTATAGTTATAAGTGGATCCTTGTGATTATCGAACTAGATCGTAGATAGATCACGATTTTTGACTCATTAAGGCATCCAGTTAGCCGGTACCAAGGTATGATTGACTTGCTCAACCGGTATTATTGTTACTTTCAATACTGCACCAATTCTATTTCCATTCAATTGAAATAAATTCTAATCATTAAAAGTTTGTAATCATGTGTCTAGTGCATTCGAAAGGTTTCGTGCGAAGATCGAGGGGGAATTTAGATAACAATTTGGTGTTGTACGATCCTCTAACTTAATGTTAGCTTTTTAGTTAGACAGCTTATGACATTTCATGCACCCATTTTACCTCATTATCTTTTTTGCCCACAGATATTGCGTTAGCCGCCCGGCACAAATTTATGTGGCTACTATGTATGTTAGTTCTTGCACACCCAAACAAGAGCCATTTGAAGCCATATGGATGAACGATGTTCAGAAATCTCGCTGGAGCGGGTCAGAGCAATGCAAGAATAACTCATCTGCTTTATTCTCGATAAGATCGTAAATCTTCGTGGCGAGTTTCATGACCCCGTTAATAGGTGTGACCTTGCTATACGGACTAGTCAAGTGTCGGGATCGACATCTACTACAACCAAGAGCGATGCGTGTAAAACATCCCGATTAACGGATCGAACATGTGTACTTACTTATTATTTGAATTGTTCACATATGTGTACTTATATATTTGCCTAGCTAGCTAGCAATTGTGACATATATTAGTTGCAATTAAATTTGTTAATTCATTTCATTAATTCAATTGTTCTTAGTTGTGCATGATTGATTACATATAACAATAATATATAATAGAAAACACACATATAATAACAATAATATATATTAATTACGTACACTAGAAAGCACACGTGGCGCCTCGCCCCCCCTACTAGTTCCGGTTGGAGACACCTACCGGTACTAGTTGGGGGCGGGGGAGGCGCCACATGTGGGATTACCAGTACTGGTTGGAGACACCAACCGGTACTGGTTGGGGACCGGGCGATGCGCTACATGTGCGCTATGGTGCAGCAGAATGTGCATTCAGTACCGGTTTTTGGAACCAGTACTGATGCCTGAGGGGCATTAGTCCCCATTTAGGTGTACCAGTTCAAAAACCGGTACTCATGGCCCTTACGAACCGGTACTGAATGCTTGTTCTGTAGTAGTGAATTTTTTATGCTGTCCCTTCGTTTCTCCAGGTCATTAAAATATCAGCATACATTTCTTGCATATATACACCGATTCTTCCATATGCATGTGTATTTTGCAAAATGGTGCTTGGATTCTACCTAGTTGTTGTTTGCATAGTCCTTTCCTTCCTTCTCTATTTCTTTCTCATCTCTCTCTTGGTGCTATCCTGAGCCGATACTACAAACCGCCAAGGCTCGTTGAGCCATTTTAATGCCGGGGCTGCATCACTGGGATGCCAGAAACCTCATCGAAACCCTGAAAACCACAATGGAAACCTTGTTAAAACCCCAATGTTGGACAAAACCTCTTCCTTCGATGGAAATTTGATGGAAACCTTGCTGGAGACTTCCAAAACAAGTTTCCATTGCCGATATCGAGAACCTTGACAGTGATGGGAACCCTGGTGTTTTTATGATCTCGGTGAGGTTTTCGTCTGGCGGGAACTTTGTCACGGTTTCCAATAAGGTTTTATGTTACTGGTGAGGTCTCCAGCAAGCCAGGGTGTGCTTGTGGTGATGTTTGGATAGCCAACATGATGGTGCATTAGCTCAAGCCAAGGAAGTGTTTACTCCACTCTGTGGAGTGAAGAGAGAGGGGGAAAAAGAGGACCATATTCTTGGAAGGCATCTTTTTGCGGAAAGTACATGACCGAGAAAGGCAACAGAGAAGAAGGATGGAGTCTAAGGTTCAAAACCCCTCTCCATAGTTTTCTTTGTGAACGATTGGTTTTAGTGGAGACTATATGATACCTCGTCAAGTAGTGCACTTTGGATGGAATCAAGGCTAAGGACGGTGTAGTTTGGACCCCAGATGTCGAGATTGGTTCATTTGGACTATGTAGGTCTTTATGTTCTTTGTTGGCTTGAGCTTGGAGGGATTGAGTCGTGGTGGTATCGACAGATCTTACATTCCCATGGAGCACTAGGTTGTCGTTGTGGCTGGAAGGTGTACTAGACCGTCCAACACGTAGTCTGGCGCATCCAAAGAGTTTTGGGACCGATGCATTACGGTTCGATGGTGTCCCGGACCATCCGAAGCACAAACCGGCGCATATAGACAGTTTTAGGGACGGTTGCGGCTAAACGGTGTTCTGGATCGGCCACGGTGAAGGTAGATGCATCCAAAGAGTTTTGGGTCGATGCAGTGCGGCCGGAAGGTGTCTAGACTATTCGATGCACAATCCGGCACATCCAATTGATTTTATCACTAGGTCGTTCTTGCAGGACAACCTGCCTGACCGTTCGGGCGCTGGCCGGCATGTGTGTATTTGCACGTTCATTGTTTGGCAAGTTCAGCTTTTGGGCTGGACCGTCTAACACATACTAGATTGTCCGGTGTGTGTGATGCACCCATGCCTAAACGACTGGTTTTTTGGGCGCTCCTATTTAAAGGCGGGTGGATGTTTAATTTGGGTGGTTGCTACACTCCTTGAGTACTCACTAAGTCATTTGAGTGAGAGCCACAAAAACTAGTGTTTTGGTAAGCTTGAAGCTAGAGTTGTAGATAGTGCATGGTGTTTCATGGGAGCTTGATCTTGTGGAATTGACTCTTCTCCAACGTATTTTGCAAGTCTTAGGCTTGAAAGATGGTAGCTTGGTGACCTTTCAAGGAGAAGCTTATGGAAAACCCAAGTGGTTGTTAAGGCCGAAGTCCGTCTACCATAGTGGTGAAGGGTGCTCCAACAAGGGCGTAGGTGATAGAGAAACCTTGATTCGAATCTTGGGATAAAAGAAACATTTTCCCCTATCTTTACTTATTACAATTTATTTTCTTGCATTGTGGCTCTTTTCTTATTTCTTAGTGGTTGTTCTTGTTCTTATTTTTCTCATGTGTTCTAGTTGTAGAAAGTTATATTCTTGCTCTAATTTCTAGAGAGACTTAAAAAGTTAAAAACTTGCCTAGTATTCTGTTTAAAACCCGCTCTAGGCCTCCTGGATCCTTTCAGAGAGCACATAGAGCACAGCCCGATGGTTTTTGAAGTCCGAAAGTTATGTCCACTGTGGTTTAGGGTTTTTGCTAAAATCTTATGTGCCATTGCCTATAAGCAGATGACGTGGATCGTAGATGACATGGATTGCTGTATATATAGTCTTTGGTTTCTGTAAAGACTTCGTATCTTGAACAATCGTGAGTGATTATGTACATTTTTTAACAAAAACAATGATGGATAAAATGGAAAGCACAGCATCATATCACAATATATAATGCCTCCAAATGTTCACTACAATTGAGGACGTTATTTTTAAAATTTTAAAAAGCCGGAATTCACATCTTGAGACGTAAAATCTTATTTATGCCATGCACTATGCCGATCTTATGGATCAAACTTGGGTGGATAAAAAAACAAACATACTCATGCCCCCCCTCCCCCCCCCCCCCCGCCCCCACTATATATGTGTCTGGCCTGCAATTCAAAGTAGGTTAGTAACGTACCGTACATGATCGTTGTCAAATTAGCTACTGTTAGGAATGGGTAGGCACAAAAGCATGAAATAGATCAAAATAAAAAAAAACTTTGCGAAAAACTATGGACGCCGACCGATAGAACCTCACTATTTTCTTGAGAGTTACAAAACATGGGGATTATAATGTGTTAACTTCCCCATGAGGTTTACAAGAGATATTTATAGTGGTCATGAACTAGGGTCAAACTTGGTAACAATCTGTACCACAAGGGCTCTAGACACCCCCTCCAATGGGATGTCTCCGACAGGGCTACTTTTTTTAGTAAAAGGTAGGAGAACTGCCATCTATTCCAATGTAGAAGGAAGTACAAGGGGAGAGGTCAGGGACCCTGGGAGTAGTTACAAGTTAATTTAAATTAAGTACAATGCTAAGTAGCGCAGTCAAAAGACGTTCCGCTTGACGAAAGATCCTTGAGTTGCGCTCAAGCCATAAGTGCCAGAGGACAACTGTGATAATGGAGCTAACTCCTTTGGAAGTTTGCACGCATTGAGTGATCACGGGTCACCAGCACAGAAGATCACCCGAGGTCATCCTGTTAGCAGGGTTTAGCAAGGGCGGATTCAAGAAAACAAGTCATTGGGGTCATTCTAACCTTAAATCAGTAGTTTTTAACTTCAAACTGTAGGTTTATATGTATATATATACTAATAAGGCAGCAATGGACAGCAAGAGATTGTCCAAAAAGGCACCGTTGTCGCATGACTTCGGCACTAACACTGCAGATCCGCCCCTGGGATTTAGTATGGCGAGGTTGAAGACCTCATCCACACCACTCCATATCCTGGCGAGGTTGAAACCCTCATCCACACCACTCCATATCCAAGCACCGAAACAACACTCCTCTTGGCTTGGCCTTTTGTAATTTGGATCATATTTCGATAATGGAAACCTCTTGCCTCTACATTGTAGACATATTCATCCCCATTATAACCAGGAAAGAAACTCCTGGTAATGATTGACTTACATCAAAAGGACATGAAAGTAAAAATAAATCATGTGACCATTGCCAATATGATTATTAAATTGTCATCCATGTTTGTTAAAGAAAGATATCTCCACCAACTCCAACGGACGGCAAGCATTGAAAATTGCGTCCTTTTTATCCTCCTTTTGCAATAAGGACCGGTGGCGTAGGCTCTTATGAAGATAACCTGTATAAAGAAGAAAACATTGCATTTATCAAACACGATATCGTTTCAACGTAGTCAAATAGCCCAATATAAAACTGCTATGCCAACCAAAATTTTTATTTAATATGAACACCCTGAAGCCAATCCCCTAATATCTGAAAATAATTGTTCAGGGCTTTCAAACCTATAATAATTCGGACTAAACCCAAGCTTCTTTACCTAACTAGCAATCACAAAAGAGATGATTAATAGATTCAATAGAAATAAAAAAAAAACACAATTCAGACTTCCTTTCCAATTTCACTTAGCAAGATTATCTTTAGTTAAAATGATTCCTCTAGTTAAATAATACATGAAAACTTTAATCTTAAGGGTCATTTTTAAACTCATAACAAGTTGTTCGGAGAAAAGGCATAGCTATTAACCATGCTTAAATACAAAGAATGGATCATAAAAAGCCTATTCTTATTGAGGTCCCATCAATAAAATATCTCCATTAACCAAAGTGAATATGAGATAACTGATCAAGCAAGTGTTGCTAATCAATAAGCTTTTGACCCACTCGGCCTCAACGAAAAGAGACCTTAATAGGATAAGCGCTTAAAACCATAGCTATATAATCATGTTTCTTCCAAATAATATGAAACAATTTAGATTATATATGAACGCCACCAGCCCGACGCAAAGCGTTTGGCGATGAGTTGACATGCCACGATCGATATATGGCGTTATCGGCCATCGCCATGGACGTCGGCAAGCCCGCAAGTGCACGCATGCTCCCATTGGCAAATGGCACCCGTGCGGCGAAGAAATAGTGGTGGAAGCACCCACGCACGCTGGGTTAGCTGCACCGCAAAACAGTGGTGGAAGCACGATCCAGCACGGAGCACCCACCGAAGCAGCAGCAGCAGCAGTGCCCCGAATCTGCTCGGCTGCTCCTGTGCGCGCGCACGCACGAATGCGCCACCCAAATCCTCCGTCCGACGCAGAGAGGATATATGCCTCCTGGATCACTCACTCGCCGCCCCGGTGGTGATTAGTGAAGGGCTTCGTTGAGTCGGCGTGGATGCGAACACACACATCGCTGCACGATGGATTAACGTGCGCCACGCCACTTCTGCGGGAGCCGTACGTGCGCGCGTGGTGGCCGCGCCGAACGCCGCGCGCGTCGACCCTGTGCGTATGAATCAGTTGCGACTTGCGACGAATGGTTAAGAGGTGTAGTTTCTAAACAGAGACGAGTGGCTGCGAGCTGCAGGGGCGCGCGTGCTAGCTATGGGATCTGCTGGTGGCGTGTGCTCTAACATCCAACTCACACCCTCACACGGCACGCACGGCACAGGCACGGGCACCATGCACTCTAGAATTCGTCAACGATTTCTTCCGTTTCATCCAATGTTGTGGATAACAGTGGAAAACACTATATCCGTCTAGAAAATTCCTTGAATGCTATTTTTCACCCGTTTCCTACTTCCTAGTTGTAGTTGGACAAGATCAAACGAACCTAATAGCCCACAATATTTTGAGCGCGCCTTAAAAATTTCTTTAAACTGCGGATTACTCTTGAACAGGTCAACTTTCTCCTTTGTACACGAGGTTGTTTATCGATGATGGATCAATGGCCTTGATGGAGTAGAGGTGTGTGTGTTCATTGTGAAAGGCTGAAATCCTTGCACTTTCGAAAAGCAGCTTTCGCTTGGGAGCCAACCAAGTGTGTGTGAAGGATAATTTGGGAGATGACAATGGCTGCCGATTACTACATACATGCATGCCGGATCGAGTTTCCTCGATGGAGCGTCACATCCAAGCGTCCTGACTCGCTCGAGCTAAAGGTAAAAATGTTGGTTGGTCCAGCCCAATCCACTGCCCGATGGCGATGTTTAAATAGTCAACCGCTAAGTGAAAGCTTGGGTCAGGAAGAGCTGATCAAGACTGTGGCACTCAAAAGCAAAGGAGAAAAGGCTACCGGACGAACCAACACACGTACGTAGTACTAGCCCAAGGGCCAAGATAATGATTGGACAGGGGATGTGTTAAAAGATCTCTAATCCCCTAAGCATCAGCACGCAAGTGCTTGAAGATCAGAGCTAGCTCAGTTGCGAGAGAGAGCAGCCATGGTCACGCATAACAGTTCATCGACATGATTCGAGACCTTTAAGGCTTTCATCAAGTTCTGACATTGCTATTGCAGGAAGGGGCTGTGCATATATATACCACCGCCTGATTCGCTCCCCTTTTTTCGTGTGGGATTCGAGCACTAGAGAGAAAAAGGGGGCGGGATGCTCGCCAAAAGCCAGCTACGGTAGTGCCAAGCCCAACAAGGACACACACACAACACCCACAGGGATATACTACTGCTGCGTCACACGGCCACGATGGAGGAGCAGCTAGGGCGCCAATGTGCCACCATCATGATCAGCGTCATGAGCAGCACACATCAGAATCATAACACCGGAGTGTGAGCATAACATTAACACCAGCCATGCATGCCTAGACCATATGAGATCAAATGCAACGAGACAAAAGCAGCATGCATGCAGAAGCAGCAGCAACGGCTACTAGAAAGCAAATCATGGAAACAACACAGCAGCTATAGCTAACCCAGGGGGGGATCGATCGATCGAGCCCCTATCCTGCTGCTGCCACTGCCCCCACTGGCTTCGATCCATCCATCATATTCTCTCCACTAGTGCACCCAAAGCGGCGCACTATAGCCCTATGTGGTAGTACAAGCATCAATCCTTGCCCTCTGGGGATGAGATTGAGGCTTCTCCCTCCCTCGCATGCATATGCTCTCATCATGGACGGAGCATAAAGCCCGTAGCCAAAAGTAGGGTGCACAAAAAGAGTTGAGCCAGATCATGGCGCCGCGAAAGAAGCACCAGCTGAGCTGCGATGCCTCGATCGCGCCAATGCCTATCGATGATCGTGTCAGTGGTACTCGATCATCGGTGTGATGTACTGATGTCATGCATCAGCTGTCGGAGCCGCGGACGCCGAGCTTCTTGACCTCTACCTTGAGCGACTTGAGATACCTGACGGCCTCGTCCAGCACGGCTGGCGTGTCCATCTGGTTGCCGCCGGGGATGATGCCCTTGAGCGTCCGCACCATCTTCTTCATGCGCTCCTTCTTGCGGCCGGCGACGCACTCGGGCCTCGTCGCCTTTCCGCCGTAGCTGGACGAGCACGCCGAGTCCGGCGAGCTCCCTTCCCGGTACCCAGGCGTGCGCCCCGTGCTCACCACGTCGTCCTCGTCGCCACCGTCCTCGGAGCTGAGCAGCGCGTCGATCTCGTCCGTGTCCTCCTTCTGCCGGACGGAGCAGCTCCCGTCGTACCCCTTGCCGGCGTCGTACGCGCCGCCGTACAGGTGACCGTGCTGGTCGTAGCCGGACGAGCCGCCGAACTTGTGCGCCAGCGACGGGTGGAACATGACCCGGCTCTTGGTGCACGTCTGGTCGAAGATGACATAGTTCTTGGGGCACGTCTCCGACGGCTGGAACTCCAGCTCCTTCACCGGCGCCGGGAAGTCCTGCGCCCTCTGCCCGGCGTGCGGGTCCTCGTACGCCGGCGCGGCCGCCGACGGGTAGTACCCTCCCGCGGCGGAGCTGTACCCGCCGGCGTCATAGCCGTAGCCGTAGCCGTAGCCGCCGTAGCCATAACCCTGCGGCGGGGAGTCCCTGCCGCCGTAGTACCCGTGGCCACCCTGCATCGCTCCGCCTCGACCGGTCTTGGTTGGGGTCGCAAATTAACCACAAGCTGCCAACTCTCTGCTTCCTCTGCCTTCGTCTGAAGCTGCTTGACGGGGTGAAGGGCTTATGTAATGACCGACCTGCGTCACAGGCTTGGGAAGCGGGCGGAAGAGCTCGGCCTGCATGGCAACATCCAAAGCAAAACACATCAGATAATCAGTCAGGTCACGGACTCACGGTACACTTGTTAGTCAGAAAGGAAAGCAGGGCAGGCAGTAGAACACCCGGAGCAGGCAATGCCATTGCACCTATGCAACCACACACGTCGATTCAGTTATTCAGACGTCGAACTTTTAACATTGTCGTTCCTGTGCAGGTCAAGCAAAATTGTGTGTTATATGCGGGTATGGAGTGTGGACTGTGGTGACCATACAAAAGCGAACAACTTTTGGGGTTTCGCCTACCACACAAGCAGGGCCAGGAGCAGGGCAGTGCAGGGTGGGGTATGCCCGGAAAGAACAACACAGGGCTAACGGTTTCGCGAGGGCGCGAACAGGGGACAGTGTAGTAGTGCCTGCCTACTGCCAGTGCTACTGTGCTTGAGAGAGAGGAAAAGGCGCCTAGATTTGGCACGCGTGCAGCGGAAATGCGCTACGCGCGTGAGCGATACCCGGCGTGCCGTGCCGCCTGCTCCGGAAATGGGCAGCGCATGCAAGCGCGGCACGGCCAAACCGACTAGGAATTGATCAGCACTGGCATGCATTTGTGCAGCAGAGGGGGTGGATGTTAACAGCAACATACATAAGCCAAGGAAAGAAAGTGGTTGGCTCCCTGCTTCAGGACGATACAAATTGATCAGCACTGACGATACAAAGTGCAGGGACTTGACGTGCAGGTTGCGTCAGGGGACAAGGCTAGCTTGTAGGACGTGCATGCGCCTTTCCTACGGCATGGCATTGGCATGCCAAGTTGCAAGAGAATGAGGCCTCGAGCATTCCGTGGCGCTCTCAAAAATAAAGCATGCATTTTGAATATGAAGAACCCCAAAGATGACAGCAAGGTGTTGGATAATTCACGAGTAGAAGACGAGATGAGATATCTAGTACACAGAATCAGTCTAAACTAGTATATACGAAGAGAAAGCATTGCGGTGGCATATCAGAGGAAGGGGGAAGAGAGGCAATACATGCGATTACAGAGAACCTGGCGAACTCTGGTCAGTTGAGTTTAGCACTAGTAACAGCGCACAACAACGCAAGATAACTAAAACAAGTAAATGAAATAAGGGTTGGGGACATCACCAGCGATCGATCATCCAGCCTACGGAAATGGCTATCGGGACAGCTGAAGAGAGGAGTGTGCTTGTGCTTGTGATGGAATGGATGGAACTAGCTGCTCCAGCGCAAGGAGGAGCTGAGCTAGCACACAGGGTGTGGAGCTGGAGCGGCGAGCGAGATGGTGTGGTCGTGGTGCTGCTGCTGGCTGCTGCTGTGCAATAGCGAGGAGGGGCAGAGGGTTTATAAAAGGTTCAGGTTTTTTTTTCACCGGGTGCCTTTTGCCCGGCCTCACCGTGCTGTCTCCGATTTATATTCCCTTTCACTTCTTTTGAGTAGATACAGGTGCAGATACAGAGAGCGAGAGGAAGGGGGCGAGGGAGAGGGAGGGAATCGAAGGGGAGCAAGAGAGAAGAGGAAGAGGAGGGGAGGAGTTAATGAGACGAGATGATACCGAGCGCGAGCGTGGCTGCGTGGGCACTCGATTGGGGTGGTGGGTGCGCGTGCCTCGTGCCCCCGCCCGCTGCTCCGAAAAGCCTCGGCAACCCAGCTCAGCCGGTGTCGCTGCTCCTGACGCGCGGGCTCCACCGCCCACGTGTCGCCCGCCGGTGGCCCGGTGGCCGCGCCGAGGTGGAGGTGGGTGGCCAGCGTGCGCGCTGGACTGCTCGTGAGCCAGCGCGCAGCGGCTCCGACGCCGCCACCACCACCGCGTCCACCATGCAGATCGATGGATGCCGGCATGCCATGCCAGTGCCACAACCGCACGCACCTGCACCACCACCGCTGCTGCTGCGCCAACGAACGAATAGGACAAGTGGGGAATCCGATCCTCTGACGCCGCGCGTCTCAGTAGTCCTGCCATGGCCACTGTCACCGCCCGTCGGTCTGACCCAGCAAAAGCCGAACCTTGCTTCCAAGCCGCATCATGCGCGAGGTTTTATTCACTTTCCCTAGCTCTTATACAAGCAATGCAACTGGTTCAGCGCTGATCATCACACAACCGTTTTTCTAGCTTTCATAGGATAAAAAAAAATCTAAAGATTCATACGAATAATGGAGAAACGGATTAGAAGGCGTCCGGCCTCGCGCGAGCGAAACACACAGGGGTTGTACTATGCCGGCATGCAGATGGGTCCCATAGTATTTTTTTTTTGATGACCATAATTTTTAACTGGGTACTCTAATCCACAAACCGTTCGCACCAACGTGTTTCTTGTATTTTTACGAACAAAACAAGATATATGTTGTCATATAACTCTTCAAACTTACCTTGTGAAACTTGGGTTTCGCCTACTAAAACTTAGGTTTCGCCTACTGAAACTTGGATTTCATATTCGTTAAACTTGCCGAACTGTCAAGTTTCATCAAGTTTAATGCAAGTTTCATCAAGTTTCAACAGGTCTCATACAAGTTTCATCAGGTCAATTCAAGTTTCAACAGGTTTCATCCAAGTTTCATCAGGTTATATCGAAGTTTCATCCAAGTTTCATCAGCTTTCATCAGCACATGACCAAGTTTCATCAGCACACGGCCAAGTTTCGCTAGTATAGATATAAGTTTCATAAGTGCCTTCTCTTCGTTTCCACATAAAAAAAATGAAAAGTGAAAAAAATCAAAAAAAATAAAAAGTATTTAAAATGGGTTGCTCTCCATTTTAGAAGAATTATGAAATTTATTCCACGCATTTTGAACACTGTTTAAATTTTATACAAACATTAGAAGTTTAATCGCGCTTGAGGCGGGACAGCGCCAAAAATTTTTTGCACTAGGGAGGATTCGATCTCACGACTGGGAGGAGGTGGGAATACTAGCGATCCCTCGGCTAGCCAGTAGAACGCAACTGCGGTTGTGTTTTAATACATCAAGAGTTAATAATATACACAGATATAAGGAACAAAAAATAAAAATATATAATTGTGCCGTGCCGGGCGGGCCCACGGGCCTAGCCTTCGGCCCAGGCAAGGCACGCCTTGTCGTGCCGGGCCAAAAGTACGGGCTTTCGTGCCGGCCCATTTGGCCCGGCCCATCTGGCCATCTATACCTGGCGCTCGCCATAATTAATCGTTGGAAATAGCAAAATAAAATGATTTCAAAAAAACAAAACAATTCAAAATAAATAGAAAATAAATGAGGAAAAACTAATAAAAATGTTGAGGTGCTTTTTAAAAAAATATTCCAATTTGTTGTGATTTGTTTCGGGTATTTAAGCGAAAATGATACATGAAAGTGTTATATATGTAGACATTTACTATCTATATAAAGCAGAGTTAAACGGAGCCACCACATTAATCTTAAAATCTTAGAAATTCCCACGTTAATCGAAAAATAGTAGAAATTCTCATGTTAATCATATAAAAAAGAAAAAATCTACATTGTCGAATATGGATATTATTATGTAAATCTAGCGGTCAATGTTAACCTCTATAACAAACTACTGAGACTAATCTATATATTAGAGATAAACTCTAAATCTAATCTGATATATTATCTATATCTTAATATAAATCTAGCCACGCAAACGCGCGGATCACCTTGCTCGTATACTATGAATTTATAGTTTTACGTGATAGCCTCAAGTTTCCAATGCTTGATGGCAAAATCGTCATATCTTCAATGTTGTGGAGCCAATGTTCCCTTCAAATAAATATTGGCCGAAAAGAATGTGTCGAATGGCCGCTGTCATCAATGGGATCTTGACTCAAAGTCTATAAACACATAATAATTCGAGTTCAGTTCAATAGTATCCAAAAAAATTAAAAAAACATGAATTTAATTATCACGTATGCAAAATTTTGATTCTACATAAACCTACAAACAAGAATAACTCAATTTAAAGTTAAAATTTCATGTTATGACCTTTTAGCAACTGAACCTCACGAAAATTCTAGAAAATTGAAAATTTTAAGACAATACTCCATTTTATAGAATATCTAGATATCCCTACTCCACACCTTTAGGATATCCCGAAAAAAAGCAGAAATACTCATGAACAGTATACCATTACAACGGTATAACTGTTTCGCATGTTGTTTCATGTGTTCCATGTAGTGTTTTATAGTAATTTTATGTATGTTGTGTTTTTATGAGTGTTTTAGGTGATGTTTTATGAGTGTTTCATGTGCTTCACATGGTGTTTCATATGATGTTTCGTATGAAACACCTATATTGTTGCAACGGTATACCATCTGGTAGCAGTCCTGCAAAAAATATTTGTATCTTAACCATAAAAGAAATCTGATACAACCATATTTATATCTAATACTATATAGATTAGCTCCTGTGTTTATGATACATGGGTCTCAAACCTGCATTTCAACTACATAATTATCATATACAGGGAATTGAGATCTTTCTTCAGTGACATAAGGAATTGTCCCTTTAAATGACGATGTATATTGGGTCAAATCCTTGTACATTATTTTGATATACACTAGCTATTACTCACTTTCTCTCATCCTTTGCACTCTCTCTTAACATAGTGCAAAAGCGGAATGACTCAGGTTGCACCACAAATACAAAAAAGGCTTTCTGCCTTTGCTAAGTGGAGAGGAGTTTTCGGCAGTTAGGAACCAGAGTCCCCTAGATGCCAAGCTTACTTTGTTGAAATATAGGGATCAACAAGCCCCTTTCCATGTTGTACTAGTGTATTCGTGGGATAGAGAACTCTTAATGATCTGAAACGAATGACAAAATTATTTTCTTTATTATGGTTCGGGTATCCCACTATCAAGATGACAACCCTATGTCCAGCCTTATGTTTGCATGAAAGAGAAATTACAAGCATGTGTGTTATAAAGGCATTTGTTTGGAGAGCCGCCCAACAAGAGAGAGAGGGTGAGGAAGAAAAACATGAGGGGGACCCCTAGAAAAAGTGTTCTTCCCTACTTATATAGGACTAGAGCTCTAACGTATCACGTCGATATCTCACAAGAAATTGAAATCACTCTTGAATCACTCCAGGATAGTTGAGGTGGCTTCTGAGGCAAGGCTCACACCAAAGGTAGTCTTGGTCCATGGTAGGCGGTAGCCCACAGGTTTGGATACTACAAAGCCGATGCCACCTAATCCACAATAGGAATGTAATACCCTGTTTGGACCAAATATGCCATAAGCCAAGCCTAGTCCATGTAGGCCCATTACTTAACGAGGAATGCCAGGGTGAGATCGATAACACCGACACCTCTTCGTCGTTTTTGTTGCCCGCTGTCATTGGGGGAGCACCACTACTGCCAGAAGATGCCAACGCTGGGGAGGAGAAAAGGGGAAGGGTGCCAGCCATGAGGGGAGATGATGGGGAGAAGAGGAGAGGAGGAGGGAGGAAGAAGGTAGGATGTAGTCAGGGTTTGTATTCCCCTTTGATTTCTTCCTCAATTCTTGCTTTCAATACTCATGGTTCTCTTGGTTTCCTCTTTAATTAGAAGAAGGTAGGATATGGCCAGGGTTCTCTTGGTCTCCTCTCAAATTAGATGGTGAACTCATGGATTAGCAAAGATTTCGCATAGATTGATTATATGTATAGCTGGTTCGGATGGAGTTTTGTTCTGTTCAAGTTGTGATTTAGGACTAATTAACCATATTAAAAAAATTGTGTGCCTATGTCTTAGTTTCGTTTTTGAGTACAAGAACACACAAACGGACAAACAATTTGGGAGATACAACTAAAATAGTAGAGGTGAAATTTGGTGAGTGAGGGAGGAGGTGGGTGAGTAGGTGCAATATATTGTTAATTATGGAGCTTTGTATTGAATTTGCCGATTTTTGTAGGTGATGGTACTGATTTGGTATCATCTATACGTCAAGCCACACCATTGGTTAAACGAGGCAAGCATATGTTAAACAGATTTTTCTTGATATTGTATGATATATGATTATGATGTTGATATGTGATTGCTCTTGTCTAGGGATGGCAATGGGTCTGGGTCCTTCGGGTCTACACTCTATGGACCCAGACCCGAGACCCAAAAGTTGGACCCAGACCTTGACCCAAAAACTGTAATGGGTCCAAAGTCAGACCTAGATCCAGACCCGGACCCAAACCAGACCCGAATATTTCAAGAGCATATAAGCACAAAAATTAACTAGTCATCCAACTTAAAAACACAAATAATCATATATAAGCTAACACAAATATAAATTACTCCACCAGTTACAAATAAAAGGTTTAAACACATGGCAGCAATCATCCTTTAACCCAACAACACACACATTTAATTAGACCCACATGTCAGTGCTATAGTTTGGGTCAGGTCTAGGTACCCATAGGTCTAAAGTTGAACCCAAACCCAGACCCGGATCCAGACCCAGACCCGAACTTTCATACCCATGGGTCCATTCTTGGACCCAGACCCGGACCCATCGGGTCGGGTACACACGGGTACCCGGACCCATGGGTATTTATGTCATCCCTACTCTTGTCGTATAGTTGAATGGTTGTTTGTGATTTTGTGACAGAAATATGTATGTTATGATGTTTATTTATATATGGTGAAGGTATGTGGTAATTGTATGGTCGAGAAGTCACTGTTGCATCATGTTTCATATGAGTTAGATCAGTGAGAAAGGCGTATAACTAACCTGGTGAGGTCGGTGAGAAAGTTATATGACTAATTCGGTGTGCTTCGGAGAAAAGTCCTACTCGATAGGCACTCCACGAGTCTGGAATTAATTAGTTCCCTTCTAAAATAGAGTGGCAAAGAGTGTCGCACCGATGGTCGTACTCGACACTACTATTATAAGCTTAACAAAAATAGACTTGTGCATTGCATTGCATCGAATTGATGACAAGTGGACTGTATGAAGTATCAAAATGATTGTTGTTTTTTATTATGGATTAATGGATGAAATTTTGTTGTTTAATTTGTTTATATATATATCATTTATAATATACTTTGCTAGTATTTTCAAATATTCACTCTTGTTTATTTTTGGTTTTAGGTACAAGTGACATCAACTTGTATGGGACTTTCTAAAGTAGCACACTATTCCAAGCATTCACTGTAGTTTACATTAAAAGTAGTGAACATGTCTCTTTTATGAGGTCCACTTAATTAATTAAGAATTGTTTGTAATTGAGAGATGCGGCTCTTTTTACTTTTCTTTTGTGACTATTTTTTGATGGAAAATGGCTATATGATCTTATGATATCAATTGACTATCATGGCTATATGAAATAGAGACTTTGTTGAAATTTAGAGTAAATGATAGAGTTAGTAGCATTCTAGGCTCAAAAGAAAATTGGCTATTAGAAGGAGACATCTAACAAGAGTAGATGTTGGTAGAGAATGTGCATCCTTTTGTCGAATTGTGCACACAAGGATGCTCACTTTAGAAGAGCCAAATCCAGAGACACCGAGAGGTGTGAATCATCTCAATCTTTATTAAAAAGATTGGCATGTATTTTTTAGCTTGAATTCAGGTGAAAATTTGGAGATGGATATTTGTTCTTTTTTACGTGTGAAATGTTTAGTACTTTATAGCATTTTTAACATCAAGTTTTCAAAACCTTTGTAAATATTTTTTAAGCCACTCCAATCATATTAACAAGGAGCCACAAGACTTAAATAATATTTTATTAAATACATCACCTATTTTGCCTGACGGAGGATGCAACTAAAAACGTGCACGGGAAGATGTTTTGAGAAGAGCCAGCCTGAGACATAGCGAGCAGAGGGGCTGCGGTGTCATGGTGGCCATCCAATGAAAAAGGAAATTGTATGACAACCGGTGCCACACAAGGCAAGGTGGCATCCTTTCTCTCTCTCCTCCTCCTCCTCTCTCTTTATCTCATTTTTCTCTGGAAGAAGTCCACATTGCCTCCCTCAACTATTGAAAAAGTTTACTTTTCCTCCCTCTGTGTTAAATGGGTGAGATCTGGCCGTCCAATCTTATATCGAACGGCCACAAATGAGTTGACGGAGGAAAAATGAACTTCTACAATAGTTGAGGAAGGTAAATTGAACTTCTTCCTTTTTCTCTCTATCTCCGGATGCCTCTTTCCATCGGATGGGCCGTGCAGATTGGGGTGGCGCGGCTGGCCGTGTCGGATTCTGGTGGACAGCCGTCGGATCCAGCGCGCGCGTGCCAAGGCGCATAATCCATTCCAGTGCCGCCAGCGTGGGGCCTCCACGAGCTCCGCGCCCCGACCCTGTCGGACTCGGAACAGAGCCGCCCCTACTAGTAGCGGCTCTCGAGCCATCCTGTCCTTCCTCCCAGATGAGGGCGCCTGGGTTGGGAGCAGCATCATGCGGCTGCCGGTGGGGCCCGGCCCGCCCTACGTTTTAGGTTGTTCTTCAAGGTGTACTTCACATGCTGTCTTAGCTTTGTCGTTAGCCTTCCGCGAGCTGACCATGCCCATCTTTGATTGCTTGATGCTGCTTCCTAGTGCAAACCCGGACACGCATGGATCAATGAGTGAGTGAGACCAATCTAATACTAGTTCCTGATAGAGAAATTCTATCTTTGATGATGTGGGTTAGAACATAGATGTGTCATGCACGCGGTATCACCTTATATGTGTGATCCCCCGTTATCACGTACGTGTATTCATGACCCTAGAACCTTTTCCAATTTTCACGATAATGATGTACAAATTAATGGATGAGACATGGGAGGCAGGGTTTACAAAACCGGCGGTTAACCGTGCTCCGTGGGTGTCCGGTTAGCAAAACTACGAATGCTAACCGTTTGAAATTCATTAAAATAAATTTTAACATAAAAACTTGTATAAAATTTGTAAAAATAACATAAATTATTCTAAGCACTTTGGCAAAAACAGAATTTAAAAACTCAAAATTTTTATCATCATTTCATATGTTTTTATGTTAAAAAATACAAATCTGTCAAAAAAAGGTCGGTTAGCTTACAAAAAACCGTCGGTTAACCGCTAAAAACCGTGGCTAACCACGAACAGAACCGACAAGGCGTAATTTTGAATTTATGGCTAAAACCAGCTAAAAACCTCGGCTAACCGCGGTTAATCGTCTCCGCGCCGCACACGGCTCGGGGCCCTAGGGCGTGTCGACTGGTGACTAACTGGGGGGTCACCACCGGCAATAAATTTGTACGAGGGGACGCTAATCAAAATCTAAGTCAAATCAAGGCAAGGGTTTATACAGGTTCAGGCCCTCAACGGAGGTAACATCCTACTTCCTGTGTTCTGAGATTATATGGTGGATCAAAATGCGGGATGCAAGATGATGCGATGTATGTGTATGACTTAATGTGTGCCTGTCGATGGCCTCTACCCCCTCCCTTTATATAGTGTAGGAGGAGATAGAGTTACAGGATAGCACGTGATACACGGTAACTAATTCTGTTATGCTGTTACATGAAATGCATGTGTTGATCTGCTAATTACATGGAGATAAATTATATCCTCGGGAACTTCCTTGGAGCTCAAGGCGCGTATAACCCGAGTGGTCCTTATTCTTGACCGGCCGACTTGGATTGCCCCCTATCTGCTCCCTTATGAGCCTTCTAGAGGATACCCGGGGCCCATATAGTCCACAGTAGCCCCCGAGTGCTTTACGATCGAGTCAGATGCCCAGCCGACTGGCTTTGCCAATATCTCCTGTAATCTGAAAAGAGATTGTAAAGAACTTAAGAAATCTTAAGTTTTTATGTTGAAGCAATTCCTGGATCAGCAATACCAAGCTCCAGCTTACTCGGCCCATTGGGCACATCGTCTCAACAGTTGAATTCGGCTACTTGGCACCCACTCTTGCAATGCAAAAGCAGTGATTGGCCCATGATGGGGCATGCCTTAAGCCACGTCACCACAACTTCTATTGTGCAGCATGCTGTAGTTAGACGTTGCAAAGAGTTTCAGCATCAGGCGTCTACCCTTAACTTGTAAGGACTAGCACTCGGCCCAGCATGGGACGCACCTTTCAGCCGAGTGGTACATGTCCCAACCAGAGAAGGGATCAACATAGGCCCCTCGGGGCGTACCGATTGGATGCAATTTGGCCGAGAGGCACTTGTACCCGGGTAGCGGTGTACAACTAGCTACCCTATAAAGCGCATACCTTCGAAATTGTACTCAAATCTCACCAACACCCAACCTTGAACATGCGAAGTTGGCTAGTGATCCAACATGGGGTATGCCGTGAAACACTTTTAATTTTGGCGCTGCCGGTCATATGTCCTCCAGGGTGTACCGAGGCTGAATTAGGCTCGATTTTAACACACTGCCACCGTTAGTGGCGTGTTAAGAAAGCCTGTTAAGGGGATCGTCCTTTGCAGTTTTTAGCCCAAGCCCAATTAGGGGAAGGCGAAGCGTTTTCGCGCCCTTTTCTCGCACAGCCAAAATGACACGCGCCTCCGTGGGAAACCGTATCCGTGTCCACTTCCGTCCCATCGCCATGATGGTTTTACTGTGTCTGAAATGGATTACAAGGTGTGCCTTTGAACTTCCTCCGTGTATAAAAGAAATCCCAGGGGCAAAGTACTACTTCACCACCAGCCTTCAAGTTTACGAGTCTTCATCTTCTCGGCGACGCCCAGAAACCTCCACCCTCTTCTATTTTCGAGAGCAATGGCGAATGCATGGGTCGATCCATGGGCAACTGCTTGCGCTGAGGAGCATGCCCGCGTCGCCGCTGCTGAAGCCGCTACGGCCGCCGCCGAGTGGACGCGGTGGCAGGAGGATTACGCGGAAAGGACCGCCCAGAGCGCCATCGGGGTTCTGGTCGCTGGCCATCCACGACTCTTCCCAGTTCGCACCCCCCTCAAAGACGCGCTCGCCTTCTCCATCCTCAATGTGAAATGGTCGTCGGACGAGTGATTTATTCTTCTTTTGTCCCTCCGCGAGCCAGCGACGAGCCCTAACTCGATGTGCTGCGCCGCGGAGAAAATGTAACCAGGCCTAAGAGCCTTTTAACGAATATCTTTTGGGTAATCAGATGTCTGTCTCTTCGCTTTGAATCTTGAATCTGCTACATTGCTTCTTCTCGATTTCATCTTGAATCCACAACATCGCTTCATCCGAGTAGTTAGGCTCGTCCGCTCCTAGACCAGCACTCGGTGCCTGACGCAAACCTCTCGGGGGAACCACTCAGCCAGCCGAGTGATTATCATGCCCCTCGTGGAAAGGCCGCATCTAGCGCTAAATCAAGGCCCGGCCCAGAATGCGAAACACTGCCCGTTGCGATAAGTTAGGAACAGGAGAACGAAATTAGTTCACCTCGCTCACTTTTCACTCCAGTCTGTTAGCTTCTCCCAGCGAACTCCGCCGCTAGGTTTCTTCCTCGTCGCCACCTCCGCCGCCACCCGTCTCTGATCGCAATGGCTCCACCATCTCCCGCCAATAGCGAAAAGGAGTGGATGAAGTCCATCACGACCGAACGGAGGCTACAGAAGCTGGTCTCCATCGACGTGCTTCCCTCCAAAGGGTTCGTGTCTTGGCGCGCCGCCGCCTGCGAATCATGCCCCACCCCTCGCCCGGACGAGGTAGTGGTCTTCGAATCCTTCTTTCTCCGCGGCTTCGGCCTTCCTTGCTCTCCTTTCTTTCGGGGATTGCTCCATTTTTACGGGATAGAGGTTTCGCACTTGAACCCCAATTCCGTTTTTCAAATTGCGATTTTCATCCATGTCTGTGAGACCTATTTGGGGATTTCTCCTCATTTCGACCTTTTTAGATATCTCTACCTTCTCAAGCCTTTTCCCAACAAGAACTCTCCCAAGGCCGGCGGCGGTGTGGGATTTCAATTGCGGGAAGGGGCCCGAAAGTTTTATTTCGATCTTCCCTTGAGAACCTCTAATAAAGGCTAGCACTCAGAGTGGTTCTACTATGCCAACTCTCCTCCAGTCCTCCCTTCCTTCTCCGGTGAGTGCCCCACAGTCCATTCCGCCTGGTCTTCTCCTCTCGCCGATGATGAGGGAGGACAAGTGTAGGAACTTCTTGTTCTTCTCCACAGAGCTAAGTCTGCTGGGTTGACCGGCATTAAGGTGGTTTGGAACTATACCCAGCGCCATATCCAGCCCATCAAGGAGAGGGTGCATCTTGCCTTTAAGTACTCGGGGACTCAAGATACCACTCGGGAATCCAACGAGAACCTTTCACAGAAGGAAATCATCAGCCGAGTGGCCGAGCTCTTCGCTCCAGGCTCGGAAATAGCTCGCGCCGAGTGCCCAGCTCCATACCACTTGGGATTTTTGCCACCAGCGGTAAGGAGAAGATGCTCCTCAACTCAACCGCGGTTTCTTAGGATAGAGCCGGAACTAATATAATCTGATACGTCACAGGGACATGAAGCCTTCTTCTCCACCCATCTAGTCCCAGAAGCTCCGCGCCACAAAGAAGCACCACGCAAGCGTCCTGCCGAGGGCTCGACTAGTGCTCCTCCGGCCAAAAAAGGCAAGGGGGTCGCTTTAGGGGACTCAGACGAGAATGACGACGATGATAACGTCCCGCTCATGCACCGCCGCCGCCCAGCGATGAGGTCGCCCTCTACACAGGCGGAGCAGCCCCAAAGCCCTCCGTCTCCCCAGTCCGCAGACCCATCGACCGCGTCGGGGGCAGAGAAACCTCTCAGTTCGGGCCCAAGTGGTTCAGGCGTCCGACTGGGGGTTTAAATCCTTCATGTCATCACAGAGGTATTTCCTCGTGCTATTTTCCCTTTATAATCCGCAAGGAATGCGTATTTTGAATAATCTTCGAATGCTTCTCAGAAAACCCGTGAATGATGATGATGAGCCACCAAACTCGCGTGGCAGCAAAGCGTCAGGCTCGGAGTCTCCAAAGTCCGATTGTCAAGCCAAGCCTCAATCTGCCAAGGACTCGGCTCAACATGCCGCACCTTGCCAAGACTCCGGTCTGTCTTCTGCTACTCGCCGTTCCTCGGCAGCAATGGGGAAGTCCCAGCTCAGAACCAGAAGTCGAGGAAATTCCTCGTCCTTCTGCCAAAGCTCACACTCCACCCCTCCGATTGAAGTGGAAGAAGGAGATGGAGGGCTACGAGGTCGACGATGGGCAAGAGACCGAAGAGTGGGAGGTGCTGGACAATATGGCAGCAGCCCAAGCCGTGATATATAAGGTAAGACCTTTCAATGCCTTGAATCCTCACTTCGCACAAGGGGAACCCCGCTAATCTTCCACTCGTCTCCATGCAGCGCATGAAAGAGAGGTTGAGGCAGAAGTCCATATGCGTGGAGAAAACAGTGGGCGAGCTGAAGACCCGCGACGAATATGACAACGCGCTGTATGCCGACAAGTCGCATTATCGCGGCCGAATCGAAGAACTCCACCGAGAGGTCACTGAGCTTCGATTTCTCCACGTAGAAGACTCCAACACTATCCGAGGTATAAATCCCGAACAGCCATGAACCTTCACCAAAATAACGCTCCTTGTATGATAGTCCTTGAGATTTGTCTTCGAATGTTGCACTGGAAGCGCTGCAGAAGGCCCTGGAGGAGAAATCGGCCAAAGAGCTAGAAGGTAATTCTCCACCAGTGACTCTCCCTGGCTCAGCTTCGTGCAGTCCGACTGGTTCGTCTCATACCATTGGTTTTGTATAACAACGGCAGCAGTCCAAGGCGCAATTCCAGGTCCTCGAGGAGGAAGTGAAGACTGCCCATGAGCTCCGCCGCCGCGCTTTAATAGGAATAGTTTCGACGCTCCAAAGCCTTTATCCGGAAGAAGAGCTGCCGACTGATTCTGATCTCCTTGTGGCCCGCCTTGGTGAAGTTCCCGAGCGGATCAAGGTCTTCATACGAGAGGCAGCCGTAACGTGCACCAGCCAAGGCCTGGCGATCGCAAAGTCTAACTTCCCACGCCTAGACATCGAGGCTGTGAAGGAAGGATTTGCGTGTACCGAGGAGGAGGCTTGTACTCTGCTGGAAGAAGTCCGCCCGACTGCTACCCACATTGTAAATCACTTGGACTTGTAGATGTGTCTGTAATTGAAACGCTTGATTGATCCTCAATACTGGTGATCCGGTTTATCCGAATAGTACTCTTTATCCTTTTTCGTGAAACGCATCCGCTGACTGGTCCAGCCCCCTAGTGCTGGGAATCAGCTCTTGGCTTTCTCCCCGCGCTACTACGGAGTAACTAAACGTTGTCATTTGGATATATGGGCGCCATTACTCAAGAAATTTCATAATATCCGAATTTGATCAACACATGTAAAGAGAAAACAACTTTTATTAATAAGATAGAGTGCGGTTGACTCCGCACACTATTTAGTGTAGCCCCCGACTTACTGCTTGGTCGTTTATGGCCAAGTAGCAAGTCAAAAGAAAGAAACTAATTACATGCTGCTTGAATACAAAGCTTTTAAGAGTAAAAACGACGTAACTGCTCGATGTTCCAGGTATTTGGCACTTCATATCCATCTTCGCGATGTAGCCGATAAGCCCCCGGGTGAGTCACCTCAGCGATAACGTAGGGCCCTTCCCAGAGAGGGGAGAGTTTATGCTCGTGCTTCTGATTCCTTCTGAGGACCAGATCTCCTTTGGAGAACGCACGGCCCCGCACGTTGCGCTGATGGTTGCGACGTAAGCCCTGTTGGTACTTTGCCGACTGGATCATTGCTGCTTCCCTGACTTCCTCTAGCCGATCGAGGTCTTCATATCTTGCTTCATCCGACTGATTATCGTCGTAACCCGCAACCTGAGGGGACCGGAACTTCAATTCAGTCGGAAGAATCGCCTTCGAGCCATAGACTAAGAAAAAGGGTGTCTGTCCGGTTGATCGACTTGGGGTCGTTCTGAGCCCCCAGAGCACCGAAGGCAACTCCTTGACCCAGCGCGTCGCGTACGGCTTCAGGCGATCGAAGGTTCGGGCTTTGAGCCCTTGTAGCACCAATCCGTTGGCGCGCTCAACCTGTCCATTGCTCCTTGGGTGGGTCACCGATGCATAGCAGATCTTGATGCCCAGTTCCGCGCCCCAATCTTGAAATTCGCTGCTTTTAAACTGAACGCCATTGTCGGTGATGATGCGATTAGGCACGTCAAAACGCACAACGATGTCCCGAAAGAACTCGCGTGCTTTGGCCGCCGTGATGACAGCAACCGGCTTGGCTTCAATCCACTTGGTAAACTTGTCGATGGCGACGAAGAGATGAGTGAATCTGCCTTGTGCTCGCTTGAGGGGGCCCACCATGTTCAGATTCCAGACGGCGAAGGGCCAAGAGATCAGAATCGTCTGCAGATCTTGGGCTGGCATGTGAATTTGTCGTGCAAAGAACAGACACCCGTCACATTTGCGTACTATGTCTTCCGCATCTGTGACCGTGGTTGGCCAAAAGAATACTTACCGATAGGCTTTTCCCACCAGGGTGCTTGCTGCTACGTGATGCCCGCATTCCCCCGAGTGGATCTCGTTGAGTAGATCTCTGCCTTCTTACTCAGATATGCAACGCCTTAGTACCCCGGAACCGTTTTTTCTGAAAAGCTCGTCCCCGACTACCTTGTAGCTTTTGCTTTGGCATGTGATGCAGTCGGCTAGGCTTCGATCCTCAGGCAGCTCATCACGAAGAAGATAATCTAAGTAAGGCTGAGTCCACCCGGGAGTAATCGATAATACCTCCGCATCGGGCTCTGGCTGCTTCTCTTGATCTTCCCCCGGCGCAGGTGGTAGCTTGATAGATGGTGCGCGTAGCTCCTGGACGAAAACACCACTCGAGACCTGGGCCCGAGTGGATCCCATCCGCGCTAGCTCGTCTGCTGCTTCGTTGTCGCGTCGGAGCACGTGTGTAAGCTCCAGTCCGTCGAACTTGTCTTATAACTTCCGCACCTCCTGACAATAGGCCGCCATGCTGTCGCCAATACAAGACCACTCATTTTGGACTTGGTTGACCACGAGTTGGAAATCCCTGCATACCAGTAACCGCTTGACGCCGAGCGATATGGCGATGCGTAGCCCGTGGATGAGTGCCTCGTACTCGGCGGCGTTGTTGTTGACGGGAAACAGTATCTAGAGGACGTAGCATAGCCTCTTTCCAGTCGGCAATATGAGCAAAATCCCAGCCCCCGCGCCGCTGAGCATGAGGGAACCATCAAAGTACATTGTCCAGTACTCAAGATTCTCCTTTGCTGCTGGGGTTTGGACCTCTGTCCACTCTCCGACGAAATCGGCCAGCGCTTGAGATTTGATGGCTAATCGAGGCTTGAACTTTATTTCAAAGGCTCCAAGCTCAACTGCCCACTTGGCAATCCTCCCAGTGGCTTCCCGGTTATGAAGTATGTCTCCAAGCGGGAAAGAAGTGACCACGGAAATTTCATGCTCTTGAAAATAATGCTTGAGCTTCCGTGATGTGAGTAACACAACATACAGAAACTTTTGAACTTGTGGGTACCTTGTTTTAGATTCGCCCAATACCTCGCTTACAAAGTAGACCGGACGCTGTACCTTCTGGAGGGAGCCCTCCTCATCTCGCTCAACCACCAAAGTGCTGCTGATGACGTGAGTCGTTGCGCCGATATAGAGTAAGAGGGGATCCTGGGGCATGGGAGGGACCAACACCGGAGGCGTGGTGAGGAACCTCTTTAGATCTTCAAAGGCTTCCTGTGCTCCAAACAGTCCAACTCCAGAGGATACCTCCCAGGGAAGGCAATCCGATCCGGATGGTCCGATCGATCAAAGGTGATGGGCATCTCGGACCAGCGCAAGTACTTAGGCGTCGCGGGCATGATAGCGTTGATCTCCCGAGTGGTAAGCTTTTTCTTTCGCTTGGACTCATACGCATCAGAGCCCCCGAATATGTAGTTAATCTCGCGCTCAGTGTCCTGGTAATCTCCATCGGGTTTCTTGCCTTGTTCGCCCTTGGCCGATTGGTTCGAATTCTCGGCGAACTTCTGCAGAATAAGGCAGTCTTTGGCAGAGTGCTTTCCACGGGGATGGAAGGGACATACCGAATCCATCACTTTCTTGTAGTGGTTGTCGTTGGGGGGCTTAGGTCGGTTGCGCTCCATGTTGGCGACCATCTCTTCCCCCTTCCGCTTCTTGTCCTTGCGTTTGCCTTGTTCATCGTTTGGCTTCTTCTTGGGGCCTCCGTTATTGCCTCCGCGATGATTCGCGATGGCCTCCTCGGCTTCAGCCTCCTGGTCCGCCATTGTGAACATGGCCTTGAGATTGCGCGGGGGTTCCCGGGTCACCTGCCTGATTAACTCCTCGGATTTGCATCCGGCGAAGAAGGCGTCGATGACTGTTTGCTCCGAAACGTCCCGAATCTCGTTCTTCTTCTTGGTAAAGTGCTTGATGAACTCACGAAGAGTCTCGTTCTTGCGCCAGTGCAGCTGTCCGATCTCCCATCTCCCCGCCGGCCTTTCGTAGGTCCCTTGGAAATTGGCGATGAACTGTTCCTGGAGGTCGTCCCAAAACTCGATAGAGTTCTCAAGAGTCCGTGAGCAGTGTCAGGCGGTTGGGGTCAAAGCGACCGGCAAGTAATTTGCCATGACGTTCTGATCATCTCCTGTCGCGCTGACTGCTAAGGCGTAAACCTGCAGCCAGTTCTTTGGATCCCTCTCGCCATCGAACTTGTTGATGCCTTTGAAGTTGAAACCATCCGGCCAAACCCCTCGGCGAAGATCCGGGGTGAAGGCCCGAATCCCCTCCAATGGTCGTGGCCGCCTCCGCGTTTGGGACCTACTACGACGTTCCCGCCGCGGGCCTTGGCGTTGCTCTTGGCGATGGTCGCGCCGACTGGCGGTGCTCTCGGCTTGGTCGTCATTACGGCGGTTATGATGGCCACGAGAGTCCCGCTCGCCGTTACTGCGCTCCCGCCGCTTGGCTTCAATGTCTTGACGAAGATCGTGGGCAGGCGATTGGTGGGAATCACCAGCCGCTGAGGCTCGAGCCCGATTTCGATTGCGCGTTGAACGGCTGCGAGCCGATGCGGTCGGAGCGGGAATTGCCTCGTTTTGTTGTATGCCAGCCATCTCCACTATGGCCGTTGCTCGAGCGAGGTCCTGGATACATGGGCTGCCTTCTGGAAGTTGCGGTGCGATAGTCTCAACAAGAGTCTTTGAAGCGATGACATTTGCCTGGGGAGTGTTATAGACTTCCTGATCCCTCAGTTTTACCGCGCAAAGCTCGTTCTGGACGTCGCGGGCGCGGACGCGAAGTTGTCGTACGCGATCTTGTTTTTCCCCTTGGCGAGGATCTGGGTTGGCACCAGTGTCAGTGGCGGTTTCCTCATAAGCAACAATCGGAGAAGAAGAGTGATGATCCCCCGCTCCAAGGACAAAAACTTCTCGGTAGTTACGGATTTCAGCACTCCCGTTAGACTCAGGGTCAGAAACGGAGAGGCTTACTTGCTCGCTTTGTCTAATGGGTTGGCCACCATTGATGATACCCACGAACATAGATGAATCTGATCCGAGTAGATCTGTCGTGCTCGCCGACTGGTTATCTCTCCTCCAAATCTCAGATGAGATCCGTGCGGAGGCCGCAGCGAAGCTCTCGAGTCCGGAGGAAAATCCAGCCGAAGGTATTGTGTTGTTATCGGGCGGAATACAATCCACGCCCATGCGGTTGAACCCGCCGAGTCCTTTTTCGTCTTCCTCCGGAGGAGGTGCGAAGACGAACAACGAAGGGGTCAATCTGGTGAAGGCGCTTGCTAAATTCTCCAAGCCAAAAGGCAATGGGTCACATTGATTGCGCGCGCCTTCTTGCGAAGGAATCTCTCCAGAGGGAGAGAGGTGAAGATTGCCGATGCCGTCGGCGATGAAGTCCAGGGTGCCGAAATGAAGAGACTCTCCTAGCCTCATGGCGACGTGCGGCGATCTCGAAGAAGCCATCCGACTTGAGAGATGATCTTGACGCTGCCCCCTACCTGACGCGCCAACTGTCGACTGGTAACTAACTGGGGGGTCACCAACGGCAATGAATTTGTACGAGGGGACGCTAATCAAGATCTAAGTCAAATGGTAACACAAGACAAGGGTTTATACAGGTTCAGGCCCTCAACGAAGGTAACACCCTACTTCCTGTGTTCTAGGATTATATGGTGGATCAAAATGCAGGATGCAAGATGATGCGATGTATGTGTATGACTTAATGTGTGCCTGTCGATGGCCTCTACCCCCTCCCTTTATATAGTGTAGGGGGAGATAGAGCTACAGGATAGCACGTGATACACGGTAACTAATTCTGTTATGCTGTTACATGGAATGCATGTGTTGATCTGCTAATTACATGGAGATAGATTATATCCTCGGGAACTTCCTTGGAGCTCAAGGTGCGTATAACCCGAGTGGCCCTTATCCTTGACCGGCCGACTTGGATAGCCCCCTATCTGCTCCCTTATGGGTCTTCTAGAGGATACCCGGGGCCCATATAGTCCACAGGGCGGTTTTGTAATCCCTGATGGAGGTTGTCTGGCTATATGCATTGTTGTTATCCGTGCTTAATGCAATATATCCGGCAATTGCTCATCTTCCACAAAACCTAGCCGCCGCCATGTCTTCTACGCACAACAGAGACCTTCTGGCCATGCGCCAGCACCGGATCCGACGTTATCCTATCATCCACATTGTTGGCCCCTCTCCATGTTGAAGCCTTCTTTGGCGGTGCTCCTCTTCTTCCTGGCACCAACGCCTCCCTTGATGATTTCCCTGTTGTGAATCTAATCGTCTCCTCATCATCCGGATCCCCCGCAAGACCACCATCTGTCGATGTCGTGGCGTCCACGGCTTAGATCGCTTATGCCACAGTCGTTGACCATGGGCTTTGCGCGATCGACTACGGCCTCGATGGCCCCGGTTCCGGCTTTCCCGATGCCCTCAGCGTGGCCGCTACAGCCTCAGCATGGGCAGTGCCCTCGGCGACGTGCCCGAACTTGGCTTGTCTAGCGTTGGTGGTCTCAATTTTGTCCTTGCACGATATGTCGTTAGTGTCCTCCTCGGATTCGACACCATAGGCGACGACGCTCACCACGACCCCAGACCCTAGTACACAAACCAGCCCTACTCTTGGCACCAACGTGGTTGGCCATTGTGCTTTAACCGTTCGCTACGGTGCCGCCTCTGTCATTGTGTTGGTTGATGCCTATACACCTTCAGGCGATGTCGATATGATCATGGCGCTTCATGCCCTAGCCATCGGGTATCATGCACATCGTCTTGTTTCAGTCATCCTCGACCTCACCAGCTCCAATTATAACAAGTGGCATGGTCCCTTTCCCGTCGTTCTTGGTCGATTTGTGCTTGTTAGTCACGTGCTCTCTCAAGTCAGGCGCTCGTTTGACCCTGACTAGCCACACATGGATTATGTGGTACTCTCATGGATGTATGGCTGCATCTGTACCAATCCGCTGGAGTGGTTTTGACTCATGTTGCCACTGCTCACTTAGTGTGGATAACCCTCGAGCATCAGTTTCTCGACAGCCAGAAAACTTGGGTCCTCACCGCAACCCTGGATAGGTACACTCAGTTGTGGCCTCACTAGGGTTTGGGATTCCTTGGTTGGTCACCCGTCCCCCTCCCTGCCCCCCTACCCCCGCCCCACACGCACCTGGGCCTCACCATGCTCCTTATGCCCTGGCCACTATCACCGCCGCTATCGATGATGTCGACCCCCATAGGCTCTTGCCTTGGACCCTAGGGCTATGTGGTAGCCTCCTACTCTAGGCTCGTGGAACCCCATGATAGGGGCAATATGGGATCAACGGTCGTTGGTCAATACTTTCAACACCATGACCTTAGCTCCGCCTCTTATCAATGCGGAGTGGTGCGTGGACTTTGATGCGACCTCGTACATGACTTCGGATGTTGGTAACCTCTCGTTGTCCCATCCACCTTCTTCTATTTGCCTCACCAACATCGTCATTGTTAACGGGTCTCGCCTTTTGGCCACCTCCACTAGTTATCTTTCTTTTTCCACTTACAATCGATCTATTACACTTTGTAATGTCCTTGTCACACCCCACATAATCAGAAATCTCATTTATGTACATAAATAAATTTACTATGGATAACCAGTGTTCCATCGAGTTTAACCACTCTGGCTTCTATGTGAAGGATCTTTGTACGAGGAGCATGATCGCTAGGTGCAATATCTCTAAGGACATCTAATCCTTCAATCTGGCCGCCAGCCCTCCTCATGTCCTTGTCACTAGCACTTCATCTTCGACGCTCTGGAATCGTCGTTTTGGTCACCCTGGCCATGAGTTGTTCTCCATGCTAGTTAGCTACTCAGCTATTTCTAGCAATAAAGACAACCTTGAATAAATTTGACATGCCTGTCAACTCAATCGTCATGTTTATCTCCCCTTTGTCTCCAATAATTGAGCTACCCAAATCTTAATTTAATTCATTGTGACTTGTGGACATCTCATGTCGCAAATGTTTCTTGTAACAAATATTATCTGGTTATTTTCGATGATTGCTCTTATCTTTTATGTGCTTTTCCATTACACCTAAAATATGACACTTTTCCCACAATTTCCAATTTCCGTGCCTATGAACGCACTCATTTTACCACCACCGTTAGAACCATTTGTTTGCCTAAACGTCACCTGCACCAGCCTTGCCACCGCCATTGGGCCACAACGGCCTCTACGCCGGCCACGTCGGCCACCGTACAGGCCACGCTCACCCGCCATATGGACCACCACGCTGCTCGCCTCCTGAGCCGCGTCCATCTTCACACCGGTTATCACTAGGGCCACACCAATTGTCGGACCTGCCACCACCTGTGTTTCATCGATCTCGGTGCTTCTTGTATCAATCTCTTGTACCACTGCTCCAGCTGGTATTGTACCACAGGTTGTTGCTAGCAATATGAACATGTATACAGTGATTAATGGTCACCATATGGTCACTCGTCAGAAAGCTAACACTCACATTCAGCCTTGTGAGCGCCTCAGCTTCCATGTCACAATGTTGTCTCCATTCCGCGCTCTGTCAGATCCCAATTGGCGCGATACCATGACAAAGGAGTTTGATGCTCTCCAAGCCAAACGCTCTTGGGATCTTGTTCAGCGTCCCCTAGCACTAATATTGTCACTGGTAAGTGGATTTTCAAGAACATGTTGCATTTAGATGGCTCTCATGACTGATACAAGGCCCGCTGGGTTCTTCGTGGTTTCACTTCGCAGCCCGGTGTTGACTTTGATGAGACTTTCAGCCCATTTGTAAGGCCTGCCACTATCTGGAATGCGTTCACACAGACTCTTTCTTGAAATTTTCCTATTTACCATTTGGATGTCAATAATGCTTTAATGCATGGCAGTCTCATCAAGACCATCTACTGTGTCCAGCCATCAGGTTTCATAGACTGCTTATCCTGATCATGTGTGTTGGCTTAATAAGTCTATTTATGGTCTAAAGCAGGCACCTCAAGCTTGTTATAGCAGGATCGACTCTCACCTACTCTCTCTTAGGTTTATTGAAGCCAAGCTAGATACATCACATCTTATTTACCGCCATGATTTTGACACTGTCTACCTACTAATCTATGTGTATGACATTGTCCTGACTGCCTCCTCCATTGATTTTTGCTCCATCGGACTATCTTTGCACTTGAGTGTGAGTTCTCCCTAAAGGATCTTGGTCTGTTACATCACTTTCTTGGAGTTTCAGTCCAGGCCTAGCCTTGTTGTATACTTCTAACACAACGATAGTATATTTTAGATATCTTCGACCATGCTAGCATGGCCGATTGCAAGCCTTGCAACAATCATGTCAATATACAGTTCAAGCTCTCCGTTGATAGAGTTTGGGTGCCTAATGCGACCCTCTACCATTGTTTAGAAGAGGCTCTACAATAACTAACCTTTACTCGTCCAGATATTACTTATGTTGTTCAACAGGTCCACCTCTTCATGCATGACCATAGGGAGACACACTTTTGATCAGTCTTGTAGTAGATCCTTTGATATCTTCAGGGCACCCTTGAGTTTGGATCGTTCTTGCATCAGACCACATCTGTTGACAAGACCATGTATTCTAATACTGGCTGGGCGGGTTGTCTTAACACCCGTAAGTCCACATTGGGTTATGGTGTGTTCCTTGGTGATAACCTTGTCTTCTGGTCCGCAAAGCATCGTCGAATTGTGTCTTGGTCCAGTGCTGAAGCTGAATATGGCGATGTCGCCAATGGAGTTGCTGACACTTGCTGGCTTCACCAACTTCTTCAGGAGCTTCATAGTCCCTTACGATGAGCCACCATTGTCAGCTGCAACAACTTCAGTGCCGTCTACCTCTGCACCAACCCCATGCAGAATCAGCGTACTAAACATTTTGAGATCGAGTTATACTTCATCTGTGAGCGTGTCGCTCTTGGGAAAATCCATTTTCTCCATGTTCTAACTTCGTCGCACTACGTTGGTATCTTCACCAAGGGTTTGCCTTCATCGGTCTTCAATGAGTTTCCCTCCAATTTAAACTCCCATGCCTTTGATGTTCTGCTGCGGGGGAATGCTAGCTTCTTGGTCCAGTTAGAGCGTTCGTTCCTTCACCGTGCTGGTTGTAGGGTAGTGTTAGAGTTTAGATGTGCCATGCACGTGCGGTATCACCGCACATGTGATCCCCTGTGATCACGCGTATTGATGTACCTAGCACCCTTCCTAATCTTCTCGATAATGATCTATAAATCAATGTCTAAAATATAGAATGCTACCCGACTATATGTATTGTTCTTTGTGCTCATTGCAATATATCTGATAATTGTTTATCTATCAATGTGGATGTTTTATGCTACCCTTGTTCTCTTCGGTTTTGATTAAAATTTAAAACATTGTAGAACTTTGTAGCAATTTTTTAGACTTTAGTGTTTCTTCTCAGGACTAATAAAATTAATTTTGATATATATTTTCAATATTTGTGAGCATCTTTTTAAGGACACTTCACTTGGCAACATATCGTGTGCAATCAAGCTTCTGATGCAATTATCGTGCAACCAGCTAACAAAAGTTATGTAAAATTCCGAGAAAAATATTAGATGTACTTCGTTATTTAATCTAACTTCCGGATGTGCCCATATACAAGAATTCTAAAGCACTAGTGATATTTTT
Source organism: Raddia guianensis (assembly GCA_036346415.1). Lineage (NCBI taxonomy): Eukaryota > Viridiplantae > Streptophyta > Magnoliopsida > Poales > Poaceae > Raddia > Raddia guianensis. The sequence goes on along the minus strand of CM070535.1, from coordinate 46,159,682 downwards.
AAAACATTTGACAAGGATCATTTTTTAAAAAAATAAACTTATTCGTACTATTGTTTTGCCAAATCCACTTATCCACGTCTGTGCAATCACTATCAGAAACATCTGTTGTATATTGGCACATCACTGCCGAAGCACCAGTGGCAGTTATCACTTATTACTGCTGGTTCCTAAGCTCATAGATAGGAAAATTCATCGAGGGATCAAGAATTGACAATGATAGAGCTTATCACCGCCGGTTCTTTCCTCCAACCATCAGTGATAATGGAGGGTGTAGATAATAATATGGATTACAGCTCTTTTTCAGACGGAAATACATTTTTCATACAAATATGGATGTAGACAAACTTTATTTGAAATTTGTATCACTCAACGAGATCCACAACTCTGTAATTGATTTTTTTTATTTATAGTTATTTAGATGCCAAACAATCGTTAAAACATTTAGGCTAGTACATATCAGTTGTCTATAAGCCGTATATAAGGTTTGTTATGCAGGATGTATAATTACGTGGAGCAGAGAGAGTTCACAGAGAGTTGCACTACAGGGCCGGGCGGGCGGCGGTGGCGGAGGTGGCGGGTGGGGCAGGGGGCGGAGGCGAGCGCGAGGGGAGGAGCGGAGCGGCAGCGCGGCATGGGCTGGGCTGGAAGGCGGCGGAGGCGGAGGCGGCGGCGGGTGATGGTGGTGGCAGAGGCGGGCCGGGCGCGACGGCGGGTGGGCGGCGCCGAGGCGAGCATGGCGTCGGCGGGTCGGCGGGGCGGCGGTGGCGAGGCGGAGGCGGCGGCGGCGTCGGATGCGGGAAGGGCAGCGGTGTCAGCGCGCGTGGGAAATAACGAGACAGCACCGCGCGGGGTTAGGTTAAAGGGGATTTTTATGTTGGCCGGGGCAAAGCCGACGTAAATAAAGTCGTTATTTACGTCCACCGGGACGGGCCGACGTAAATAATCCTTCCACGTCACCTGGTTGCGCTGGTGCCTGAGCTGCTGTGTTTACGTCGTAAATATAATTATTTATGTCAGCATGGTCAGGCCGACGTAAATAACCCCATTATTTACTTCGGCTTCATCCGGGCCGACGTAAAAATAATTGGCCGACGTTAATATATCGTTTTTCTGTAATGTTGAGCCGTCTCAAACGAAAGGGATGACTCTACAAGCGAATTAAGAAATCTTATGTGTGATTAAGTGACATAAAAAATATGCAGCTCTCTCGAAGTCATCTCTATCATTGTATGACTTGTCTCTAAATCATCTCTATAAGTGACATGGCAATGGTCGTTAGAGATGACTGTTGGCTCAACTATTGTACATGCTATAAGTGTTAAAAGTAAAAATATCTTGTTCCTATTGGTAATGATTGATAGGTGTCATTGACTTTTATTCATTGTCGATTTTTTGCTATGCTGTGAAGGGGTTTAATCTAACAATGAATTTGCTGTATCGATCCCACGCCATCGATCCTGTCCTCGATCTCGTTCGAAAATCAGTATTGATTATTGAAGAAAAAACAACCCAAATTCCAAATTGTGGAAACAGGATTTTGGCCGATTCCAGCTATTTTCGAATTTCGATACATACCTAGCTAGCAATACGACCAAAATGTAAATTCTGATAAGTACGTGTTATAGTTGGAATAGACGCCAGATCACATCTGAATTCCTTTCGTTTCATGGCAAGGAGGTAGGAGTACATGACTAATGGCGTGCTTCTATCTTTTGTAACTGCAAAGTTCAGTGCAACACAATTAACAAGACATGGGGAACACCTTGTCCCACCTGTCGACGGGTGGGCCAAAAACATGTATCGCGTTTGCAAGTATCCACAATTAATAATTCTGGTTCCCCTCTATTTGCTTATCTTGCTATTAGTGCGGCCTAAAACGTACTCTAGATGCTAATCAGGTTTTGCAGCCGCACGCCTGTATACAATGAATACATGCATCATTGTAAATATATGCTACCCGCTCCGTTCTAAAATATAAAATGTATTTTAACTTGAGAAAAATCAAGTTTAGTAAATTTTGACCATAATAAAGCAAATAATATGCATCGTTAGTGTACCAAAGTTATCCCAAATTATTTATATTTCAAAGTGCTTTTGATACAATATTATATTGTAGCAATTCATAATATATATAATAGAGAAATCTAACGGTCAAAATTTATTTTCAAAGACTTTGATGAAGTTAAAATATGCCTTATATTTTGAAACGGAGGTAGTACCTACAAAAATTAAGATGACAAAAGACTGGAGTACAGCTAGGGTTCAAACTTTTCATTTATTAGTCCCGAATCATGCTCCTTGGTAAAATTCGAATTTTAATAATTCTGAGCGAAATTATATTGATTTCACTAAATATTAAAATTGTCGCCAATGAGATCTTGTAATGGTTTACTGAGAAATCAAGTGAAATGTATGAATAAATCTTTTAACTTTTTTAGTATAATTGTGTAGTGTGGATGTGGGATCACAGCATTCATGGTGCAGCACCACTACATGCTCATTGCATTCGACAAAATGCCCGTTATTTAAGATTGGATAGAAGGGGGTCAACGGGATAGATGTGATATTCAAGAATTACCACCACGGTTGCTACAGATGGAGGCGGAGGGCACGTCGGGCTTCATGATGAGGTTGCTGGAGATGGAGGTGTTAGTGATATACTGATATGCTCTAAAGATGATTATGTATGATGATTGTATCTCTTTTTTTTGTTCTTCTACTTTTGGATAACAAGTTATTAGTTCCATGAATAAATGTAGTTTACAGTGTTCATCAAGTATAAAGTAATACATGTTATGTGATATTGTTATAAATGATCTTGTCTCATATCATCATGTGGGACAATAATTATTGACTATCACATGTATTGATTGACGGTAGGGATGTGATCGGATCGGATACGGTCGGATACCGTTCTATCCATATCCGTATCCGTATTTTTTTACCGGATACAGATTCGAATATGGATACAAATTCGAATAATACTGGATAACATCGGTTACGAATACAGAGTGAATACAGATCGGATAAGACAAGGATACAAATATTGTTAATCGAATAGTTAAAATTAATTTTCAAAAATCTGTTCCAAATTTTAACAAAATATGGTCAAAATTGAAATTTAAAAGTGGAAATTTATAACATTAGTAAAAACAAAACAATAGAAAGTGTGTACACAAATATTTTTGACTTAGTCTAGATTTAAAAATTCAAAAAAAATAAATTTAAGAGTTAGGAAATTATCAATAAAAAATTGTAGAAATACATTTTAAAAATTACAGAAATACATTCGGATAATATCCATATTTTATTTTCGGATATTATCCAAATAAAAACTCGGATATTCCTTATCCACGTAATAATCAGTGCTCCGTATTCGTATCCATATCCACGTCAAATTATCCATATCCATATCCTTATCCGTAAAAATAGTCGAATATCCATAAAACTATCCAAATCACTGTGTGATCAATTCAGTCGGTCGGTCGGTCGGATAATATCCATACCATTTCCACCCCTAATTGACGGTAATGTTTAACATATCATAGATAAAGAGATATCAAATCAATAATGTGGATACATATGGTAGGGAACATGATGTTGGATAAACCCACCTCAAGTCAATGCTGGAATTTTTATCTTTAAACTACCATCAACATGACTCGTATGATATACCTATACGATCCTTAGATTTGAGATCATCATTGAGTCCCAAGATATGTAATGATATACTTTGAGGCTATCAACCGCCAGTTGTAATAGGGTGACCATAAAAGTAGCTTATGAGTATGCTATGAAACATTGCGTGTGGTGTGCGATCAAGATGAAATTTGCCCCTCTCAATAATGGAAGATATCTCCAGACCTCTCAGTGCAGATGGATTCAGGAGTGCATGGCCATGCCAATGTGATAAAAGAGTTAATCACGATTTCATATCCATCATATTGATGAGTGAACGGTCGAGCTATCACAAAAGTGACATATCTTAACTTGAGCTTGACTGCTATCATGTGGCTAAAAGATCAGTCTATATGTGTGTCAAGGTTCAACTGTTACGAACATTATGTTCATTCCGGAGTCAATTTGTATTGCTAGGTACCATTGTTGATCAGTGGTCGGAGAAAAAAAAGATCATGTTCACTACTGACTTATGTGTCGACAGGTGACTAACTGGGGGGTCACCGTCGGCAATGATTATACATGGGGCGATGCATGCAAGATCTAAACTCGATGGTAGCACAAGACAAGGATTTATACAGGTTCAGGCCCTCATGGCGGAGGTAATACCCTACGTCCTGTGCTCTGGGATTATATGGGTTATATGTGTACAAGATGATGATCAACATGGGAGATGATCAAGCTGTAGATGTGTGATTCCCTCGGTGGCATGGCCTTGTGGGATCTGTAGATGGCCTCATGGGATCTGTCCCCTCGAACTATGGCCCCCTACCCCCTTTATATAGTGTAGGGGGTGGGATTACAAGGAGGAGTCCTAATCGGTTACGAGGTAGGATTCCTATTAATTAGGGATAGGTTTCTATCTTCATGTCTTTTCTTGCCGAGCAAGTCTTCTAGAGTCCAAGTGGTACCCGTCCTTATCCACCCGACTTGGTCCATCCCCTGTCGGATGGTCTTTTAGGCCCGCCGTGTGGATACCCGGGGTCTATGTTGTCCTGAGAGTCCCGAGTGCTTCATAGTCGAGTTCTTTGCTCTTCTTTGTCGCATCTTGGATGAGTCATGCTTCATGCCGAGTGCTTGTAGATTGTTCTTTGCTCCTTCCCATTGGTTTCGCCAGAATCTGTAAGGAGGCGTGAAGGACTCATAGAGAGTTGTTAGTGATACCCAGCCCGAGATTACCGGAGTTCTGGCGATCGGCCCATTGTATGGCGCATCACCTTGATTTTGATGAAGTGATACCTGTACTCGTCTTGCGATGCACAGCTGGCGACCCAACATGGGCGTATTATGGTTTTGGCTGAAGAGCCGAGCGGTACCTGTACCCCACCAGAGTGGGATACAGCTGGTGGCCCCAGAGAGCATATCGTGGGTTTTAGCTGAAGAGCCGAGTGATACCTGTACTCGTCTTACGATGTACAGCTGGCGACCCAACATGGAGCGTACCACTGGTTTTGGCTGAAGAGCCGAGTAATACATGTACTCGTCTTGCGATGTACAGCTGGCGACCCAACATGGGGCGTACCACTGGTTTTGGCTGAAGAGCCGAGTGATACCTGTACTCGTCTTGCGATGTACACTGGCGACTCCAACATGGGGCGTATTACGGTTTAATTTGAAAAGCCGAGTGATACATGATTGTCTTTGCGATGTCTGGTGGCTCCAACATGGGGCGCACCACCGATTTTGGTCAAGAGCCGAGCGGTACTGCACCGATCGGAGAGGGATACTGTTGGTGGTCCCGGAGGGCATACCGTTGATTTTAACCATCTGGTACTGCTCGTAGAATCAAATGATTGGCCCAACATGGAGCATACCATTTGGATAGGGTTTGGCCCAATGATACCTGCATCCGACTAGTGCGGTAACACAGCTAGTGTCCCAACATGGGGCATATCATTGTTGTCAGCCAAGCGGTACTTGTACCCGACCGTAGTAGGATCTGGTGAGGCCCCACCAGGTATGCACCTTAAGGATAGAGTTTAGCCATATGGTATCCATACCCGGGTTGCGGTGTACAGCATCGGCCCCAATTGGAGCGTACCATCGAAACTCAATCCCGACATCACTGGTATCTGGCCTGACATGCAGTGACCAACTAGTGACCCAACATGGGGTATACCAATTGATGGGTAATTTTATAGCTCTGCCGGTAATCTGCCCAACATGGGGTGTACCGAGGCATGTGGCTTAGCCCGGCTGCGCTTGTAGCCACTGATTGTGACGCGCAACTGGAAGGCCGTGGTTAGCGCTCAGGGCGCAGGATGGCTCATGGCCAGAGGCGTAAGCGTATAGCCGTACCAAAGTCGGTGTAGACGTATAGCCGTACCGAAGTTGGCGTGGGCATATAGCTGTGCCATAAATTTGAACACTCGAGGCACGGGCGTAGGCTTGTAGCCATGCTGGGTGCTTGCCGAGCTATAGATTTGACAGCCGAGGTGCGGGTGTAAGCGTGTAGCTGTGCCTGGCGCTCGCCGAGCCATAGTTGTTGCTCATTGCACAAGTCCTTCTTACTCGTGTACGGAGTCGCAGAAGGTACTTGATGAGGAAAAAATCCATGAACCCTGTAGCATGTACATGTAGGATTTGGATGAAAAAACAATCAATTGGATGTAAGGTCCGACTGCTTTAGATAATTTTTGCTCTTTTGCAACTTTTCCTTTTTTGATCTTAAATTCCTCCAAGTAATCTTCCTTTTGTTATGCACTCAGCCCGACTAGTCTAGCCCCCGGGCGTCGGGAATTGGCTCATGGCTCTTTTCCCAGGCACGCGTCTCGAATGACTAGAAAGCAACAAAAAAGTGCACGCAAGTGCACCAATTAGGTGTAGCCCCCGACTTACTGCTTAGTTGGAGACCAACTAAGTAGCAAGTCAAGAAACAATTTAGATTTATAAAAAAGATTATGGTAATGAGAACTTAGCTCTGATGCAGGCGTAGGCGTGTAGCCGAGCAATAGACTTGGCTGCTCGTGGCGCTGGCGTAGGCGTGTCGCTGAGCCGTGGACTTGTGCGCCGTGGTATTTGGCGTGGCGATGTAGCCGAGTGTCTTATCGCCGAGCCGTAGATTTGTAGCTGCAGGCGTGTAGCCGTACCGGGTGCTCGTGGCACGCGATGGCGTACAGCCGAGCTGAAAACTTGGACGCTCGTGGCGCGGGCATAAGCGTGTCGCTGAGCCGTAGACTTGGGCGCTCGTGGCGCTGGCATATGCGTGTAGCCGAGTGGCTTATCGCCGAGCCGTAGACTTGGAGGCGCTCGTGGCGCTGGCGTAGGCGTGTCGCCGAGCCGTAGATTTGTAGCTGCAGGCGTGTAGCCGTACCGGGCGCTTGTGGCGCGCGATGGCGTACAGCCAAGCTATAAACTTGGACGCTCGTGGCGCGGGCGTAGGCGTGTCGCTGAGTAGCGTGTCGCCGTGCCGTAGACTTGGGCGCTCGAGGCGCTGGCGTAGGCGTGTAGCCGAGTGGCTTGTCGCCGAGCCGTAGATTTGAAGCTCTAGGCGTGTAGCCGTACCGGACGCTCCTGGCGCGCGATGGCGTACAGCCGAGCTATAAACTTGGGCGCTCGTGGCGCGGGCGTAGGCGTGTCGCTGAGGAGCGTGTCGCCGTGCCGTAGACTTGGGCGCCGAGGCGCCGGGCGTAGGCGTGTAGCCGAGTGGCTTATCGCCGAGCCGTAGATTTGAAGTTTCTAGGCGTAGAAGCCGCACGGGCGCTCGTGGCGCGCGATGGCGTCATACCGAGCTATAAACTTGGCGCCATGGCACGGGCGTAGGCGTGTCGCCGAGTAGCGCGGTCGCCGCGCCGTGAGACTTGGGCGCCGAGGCGCCGGGCGTAGGCGTAGCCGAGTGGCTTGTCGCCGAGCCGTAGATTTGAAACTCTAGGCGTGTAGCCGTACCGGGCGCTCGTGGCGCGCGATGGCGTACAGCCGAGCTATAAACTTGGGCGCTCGTGGCGCGGGCGTAGGCGTGTCGCTGAGTAGCGTGTCGCCGTGCCGTAGACTTGGGCGCTCGAGGCGCTGGCGTAGGCGTGTAGCCGAGTGGCTTGTCGCCGAGCCGTAGATTTGAAGCTCTAGGCGTGTAGCCGTACCGGGCGCTCGTGGCGCGCGATGGCGTACAGCCGAGCTATAAACTTGGGCGCTCGTGGCGCGGGCGTAGGCGTGTCGCTGAGTAGCGTGTCGCCGCGTGCCAGACTTGGGCGCCGAGGCGCCTGGCGTAGGGCGTGTAGCCGAGTGGCTTGTCACCGAGCCGTAGATTTGAAGCTTAGGCGTGTAGCCGCACCGGCGCTCGTGGCACGCGATGGCGTCAACCGAAGCTATAAACTTTGGCGCCGTGGCGCGGCGTAGGCGTGTTCTTGAGAGCGTGTCGCCGTGCCGTGAGACTTGGGCACTCGAGGTATTGGCGTGGCGTGTAGCCGAGTGGCTTGTCGCCGAGCCGTAGATTTGAAGCTCTAGGCGCAGTAGCCGCACGGCGCCGTGGCGCGCGATGGCGTCTGACCGAGCTATAAACTTGGGCGCTCGTGGCACGGGCGTAGGCGTGTCGCTGAGTAGCGTGTCGCCGTGCCGTAGACTTGAGCGCTAGAGGCGCTGGCTTAGGCGTGTAGCCGAGTGGCTTGTCGCCGAGCCGTAGATTTGAAGCTCTAGGCGTGCAGCCGTACCGGGCGCTCGTGGAGCGCGATGGCGTACAGCCGAGTTATAAACTTGGGAGCGCGTGGCACGGGCGTAGGCGTGTCGCTGAGTAGCGTGTCGCCGTGCGGTAGACTTGGGCTCTCGAGGCGCTGGCGTAGGCGTGTGGCTGAGTAGCGTGTCACCGTGCCAAAGATTTGAAGCTCCAGGCGTGTAGCCGTACCGGCGCTCGTGGCGCGCGATGGCGTACAGCCGAGCTATAAACTTGGGCGCCAGAAGCTGGCGAGGCGTGTCGCTGAGTAGCGGTCGCCGTGCCGTGGAAGTAGTCGTTCAATCTTGAACAATACCGGCGGCACACGCCGTGGTCGGCGACGAACAAAGCGTGCTTTCGCCGAGGTCTCGGCCATGGTCGACGAAGTTGGCCGCAGTCGTAATTGATCTCCATGCGGTTGGTGTAGCTTGACGAAAGTCGATGACGGTCCTCGCTGGTCTTCAACGTCCCACGAGATGTGGCACGAATAATCCTCATGCCGTGCCGGCACCGACGAGCTTTACGAGCTCGCCGAAATTCGCGACCTCTCTGCGCAGGCTGTCTTCAAAAAGACGTCACGGTCGCATCCGAAGTTGGAATTAGGCGTTCTTGAATTCGTTGGAAAGATAAAGAGATAGCTTTCCAACGCATCTTATATCACGTCAAAACTCCTCCTGAGTCAGCGGAAAATAGCGATACAAGTTCCGTCCAGAATCTGAATGGGAACAGATCGCATCTTCTCCTCATGTTGGTCTCGCGGTTAATGAAGCCGGTGTCGCCCGATGGACGCCATGGTCGTTGAGTCCGAGTGATTTGCTGCTGATGACGGTCACCACCCGAGATTCGTTCTCCATCCGGACCTCGCCGTATCCGAGTCGGGAATTAAGCTCCCGGCGCACTACTCGTCGGTAGGCGGCGGTGACGTTCCCCAACACGACTGGGAGTCCGAGTGAAGCGCTGCTGAATTCCATCCCGGATCGGATCTTGTCCGAGTCCGAAAAAGCGTTGTTGAAGTCCTTAGTTGAGTTCTCACCGTATCCGAGTCGAGAATCGAGCCCCCGGCGCACCACTCGGGAGTAGATGGCAACGGCATTCCTCGACCCGAACGGGAGTCCAGACGAAGCGATGTCGATGTTCTCCTCGGATTAGATCGGATCCAAATCCGGAAGAAGTGTTGGTCGTCGATTGTCTTGAGTAGCTCCTTGCTGATCCTCGATGTCCTTGGAGGTGTATCACGGCATACCCGCATGCCACATCCTCCGCAGATGGGTTTTACGAGTTTGCTGAGATTCGCGACCATCCCGTGTAGCCTGCCTTCAAACGGATGTCCCGGACAGATCCGGACTCCGTTTTGGGTGTTCTCGGGCTTCACGGAAAGACGACGAAATTATCTTTCCAACGCATCCAGTCTCATCATGAAATTCCTTCTGGATCTAAGGGAATTATAGAAACAAGATGGGTTTTACGAGCTTGCTGAGATTCGCGACCATCCCGTGCAGCCTGCCTTCAAACGGATGTCCCGGACAGATCCGGACTCCGTTTTAGGTGTTCTTGGGCTTCACGGAAAGATGACGAAATTATCTTTCCAACGCATCCAGTCTCATCCCGAAATTCCTTCTGGATCTAAGGGAATTACAGAAACAAGATGGGTTTTACGAGCTTGCTGAGATTCGCGACCATCCCGTGCAGCCTGCCTTCAAACGGATGTCCCGGACAGATCCGGACTCCATTTTGGGTGTTCTTGGGCTTCACAGAAAGATGACGAAATTATCTTTCCAACGCATCCAGTCTCATCCCGAAATTCCTTCTAGATCAACGGGAATTACAGAAACAAGATGACGTACGGAATCTGTCTTCGAGCCGTCGCCGTATCTGAGTTGGGAATTGAGTCGTTGGCGTACTACTCATGAGTAGATGGCCGTGGCGATTCCCAATCCGAGCGGGAGACGTTGTTCTAGTTCTTCCCAGATTGGATCTGATCCAAATAAGGGAAGTGGAGTTGCCGAAGCCGTTGATGACGCAGTCGGCGCCGAGGGCGGAGACGATGGCGACACCGCTGATCGATGCCATCGGGCTTGATGAAGATGATCTTGACGCTGCCCCTACCTGGCGCGCCAACCGCCGACTGTGTGACTAAGCGGGGGTCACCGCCGCAATGATTATACATGGGGCGATGCATGCAAGATCTAAACTTCGATGGTAGCACAAGACAAGGATTTATCTGAGTTCGTGCCCTCATGGCGGAGGTAATACCCTACGTCCCGTGCTTTCCGGGATTATATGGGTTATATGTGTAGAAGATGATGATCAACATGGGAGATGATCAAAGCTGTAGATGTGTGATTCCTCGGTGGCATGGCCTTGTGGGATCTGTAGATGGCCTCATGGGATCATCCCCTCGAACTATGGCCCCTACCCCTTTATATAGTGTAGGGGTGGGATTCTGAGGAGTCCTAATCGGTTCTGGTAGGATTCCTATTAATTAGGGATAGGTTTCTATCTTCATGTCTTTTCTTGCCGAGCAAGTCTTCTAGAGTCCAAGTGGTACCCGTCCTTATCCACCCGACTTGGTCCATCCCCTGTCGGATGGTCTTTTAGGCCCGCCGTGTGGATACCCGGGGTCTATGTTGTCCACATTATGCATGAAGCTAATGGGTCACATATCTCCTCAGATACTCTATGTACATGGGAGCCTTGCGGCAACGGCGGCTCGGCATTACCCTCATGTGTCAATGTTGCTCATCGGTGGCGGTGGAACGGGCACAAGCATGGATCTGCCGCCCACCTCCTCGTCCAGTGTGTCGTCGTCCATCTTTGGCAGCGGGCGAGCCTTCAGGTTGAACCTCTTGCTTTTCAGTTTCTTCGTCGGGTCGTACCTCTTGATGACCAGCACTGACGTCAAGACGTATTGAACATTGGCGACATCAAGTAGCTCCCCATGGGGCCCAGCTCGCCGGGCTTCTCCACCAGCGGCGCCGTCGGTGCCATCCGTCCCACTACAAACACGTTGAACATGGACAGCGAGCCGATGCTGGCGAGTGCGATGGCGAGCACCTTCTTGTTGGTGCGGCGGATGGTGGAAATGTCGAGCTCGAGGCCGATGAGGAAGAGGAAGAAAATCAGCCCAATGTTGCCCATATGGAGGGGCAGGGGAGGGATGGCGTATTGGAAGAGGCGACGAGAGAGCGGCGGCGAGGGCGGCGGGGGAGGGGTAGCAATAATCCACAGGTAGGGTCATGGGGGAGGGTTGGAAGGGGAAGGGCGACGGCCTCCCACTAGCAGGGGCGATGGAGGCCTAGGAAGGGCTGCGTGGTACAGTTCTAGATGGGAAGGGGGCGGCTGGGGCTTATATTTATGATGGCATTTGCAAGTTAATAATCACAAGTGTAGGGGTACCTTTTTTTTTTACCGAGCCGCAAAAGTTAGAAATGCCACCCATAACTTGCTTTTCAAATCACAGTACAATTTTGGGCTTTTAGGGCTTTTTCCTTCTTGGAAGGGGGTTACAAAAAGCTGGCTGTTTGTTTGGGCTTCTGGATTTTGAGGGCTAGAAGCTAGATAGAAATTGAAACAAACAGGGCCTAAGCCTGCCTATTCACCATTAGGAGGTGGCACCACTTGTGTTCATGCATGAGCGGCGTGGGCCATGGATGTTGCACCTTTGTGCCAAAATTGTGAGAGGTGGCGCTAGGGCATATCTTGCCCTGAGAAGGCAACATGAGGTAATCGGAAGCAGGTGCAACCCCACCTCATCTCTGGCATGGTTTGATGACAAATAGACGAGAGTGAGATTGCTGCGAGAGACAATAGAAGGAAAAGGAAATGGATAGGGGAAAATGACCCAGATATTGATCTACAAAGTTGCTTTGAGATTCGTAAAATGGCATATATCCAATTTATGCAAACAATGCGGGACTTCTGACTGATTTGTGACATTTCTCGAACATCGCATTTTTTGAGCTATGGCATTTATTCTATTGACCGAAAAAACATCAAAATACTCTTTTTTTTTAAAAAAACTTTTCATTTCAAAAGTTTCATTCAAAATATTAATACTACTACCTCCGGTCATAAAAACAAGTCACAGTTAACTTTTATACACACCTTTGACCATTCGTCTTATTCAAAAATTATGTAAGTTATCATTTATTTTATTGTGATTTGTTTTATCAATTAAGATACTTTAAGGACTTATATTTATGGATGTTTGCACTAAATTTTTGAATAAGACGAATGGTTAAAGAAGTGACCAAAAGTCAACGGCGATCGACTTGTTTTTATGATTAGAGGTAGTATTTTTTTTCTGTTTTGATTTTGATTTTAAATTTGAATCTGTACTTTAGGGTCGAGGGCACCGTTAATTGCAAATGCAGTGCACAACTACAGAACTCGTCATCTATGCTATGCTCAGTACACGTACGCTTGGGGAAGGACCAGGAATTAAGGATGGAGTCCATCATTCGCGGCATTGTTATAACACACATATAAGCACCGTAGACCACGTCGAGGGCGGGGGCGCACACTCGGCCTCGAGGCGTGCAGCTGTCGGAAGGGAGGCGCAGCAGCAGCAGGATGCATGGACGCCATCATGATCGCCGCCATCATGCCGTCCTCGCGCCGAGGCAAAGCCCAGCAAAGACCAAGCGCGCGCGAGCGAGCCCGAGCCTCGCTTCTCATTGCTCATTGGTGGGCGCCGTGCCATGCATGCGGGTATAGCTGTGCTAACGCTGCGAGTAGTATATTGCTATTGCGCTGCCACTGCTCGCCCTTGCTTGCCGCTAACTTCCACTTACCAGCTGCCACTACGCACGCACGCACGCACGCACGCAACGACGCACTCTCGCTCGTCTTCCATTCCATCGATTCATGCACGCAGCAGGCAGGCAGGCAGGCAGGCCAAGAGGCCATTATGCCGCGCACACACAGGCGCCGATGCGGCAACCGCGCGCGCATGCATGGCTTGGCTTGGCGTCGTCGTGGGGCTCGCGTGGCATGGGCGCCTGACCGCCCCGATACGGCGCCTTCCATGTTCCATCGATCTCGTCGTCTCGCCGCGAGGTGCGTGATGATGGCGCCCGATCCGGCACGGTTCCGGTGGCACTGGCGCGCGCTCCAGATCTTCTTTGGACGCCACGAAATGCGCCGAATCATGGCCGCGCACGCCGCCCCGGCCATCCCCCTAGCCCCAGCGCCAGCAGTGCCGCATATATATGCGCCTGCATGCGTGCGTGCGTGCAGCTAGGCGAGCGCGCACGGCACTGCATGCATTCCATAGTCCATACCACCTTCTTTCCTTTCTGTTGTTGGCGCCGCGCCGGCGTTTGCTTCGGTTCTCCATGTCTAGGGCTACCGCCGTTTTAAAATTTTCAAAAGGCACGGGGAAAAGCTCGGGTACACGTTGGGCTTCCCGCCCCAAGATCATAATGGGAGTTTGGAAACCATGCATGCACTGCACGGATCGATGCACCCCATCGATGGCCTCTGTTGACCGGGCGGCAGCCGGCTCGTGGCTAGGCCAGGCGCCCAGGCCATGGATGGTGGATCTCGAACGTTTTTTATACTGCTCTCCTCTCCTACCCTGCTTGCCCTAGAGAGAAGAAGCAAAAGTATAAAGAAAGGAAGAGGATGATGGATCGTGGATTGTTCTCTCTATTCTCGTCTCGTCTCCTGCCTGGCCTGGCCTGGCCTGGCCTGGAGTACGTCGGGCTTCGGGCCCGAGGTGGCATCATGGCTTGGCGTCGAACGGCCGTGCTCCCCAGGGCTGCTTAATTGGAGTACCACCACAGGCTTTGAACGGGCTGGGGCTCCGTGCCAAATGATTAGGCGTGTCTCATCTACGACGTGTACGTTCCAGCTTCCAAAATCCTCGCGAAAAGAAGGTGAAAAAAAAGGGTAGTATAACGATCTCCTCTTCAACGTTACCTTAAACGGAAGAGACGGGCACAGTAAAAAATAATAATAGGAGAGCATAAAGTTTAGGTCAAAATCCAAGTCTAAAGTTTAGTATCTTATTTCCTTCTATTTTTTTCTGACCCGGTGCTAGATTCACCCCTATTAAACGGTGCATTTAATCATTAGTTACTCCATAAGAATAGGCATATCATATAGATGGTAAATATATAATTTGTTGACGCCAAAATTTGATAACGAGCTAAAGTTCTAAATATCATGAATACGAAGATAATTCAGGCTTGTATGGGCCGTTAGTGAGTGAATTAAGGAAATATTGGTCTTGTTTGTTTGAGCTGAAGTTGCTGAAAATTTTAGTTCGAAAAAGTTATGAACCCTTAAAAGACGTCTTAAAAAGTTTAAAATTTTGAAAAAAAATTGTATAAACTCTATGAAGAACTATTTAAAACCTCAGAAAAATACAAAAAATTACATTATTTGGATTTTACAAAAATAACAAATTTTTATTTAAGATATTTAATTTATTTTAAGCTGAAACAAACAAGGCCATTAAAGGCGGTGGAGAAGTTCTTATGGAAAAGAAATTCGTATCGGGATTAATTTAAAGAATCCATCTGATAGGAGTAGTTTCCACGATCAATTGATGGTAATTGTGGAGTTGGTGTATATGTATATGTATAAATACTTGGTCCTGTGGTCATGTGAAAAATAGCACGACGATCGATACAAATCTACTTTAACTTGTCATTTACATTGTGCGCATCGCCTTTCGATCGGTTAAAGATACACCCGAGTAAGTATTGTATCGAGTAAGTTTGATTCTCCTGCTTGGTTTTACTTTCTATCACCTAGTTGCGTTAGGACTGACAGTAGGATCGTATTCCTTTATACTACTTATTGGCTGATATTATCGGATAATTTGTAATCTTACCGTCTTTGTACTATTTAGTGAACTCTAACGACTAAACGGTGCATTGAATACCCCCATTTTATTACTTTGTCCTTGTGATGCACAATTGTGATGCAGGATTATTTAGTCAACTCTAACGGCTAAACGGCTAACGGCTAAACGGTTGGTCTTGTGATGCAGGATTAGGGGCAGTCGTGGTCCGCAGCCGTACCCAGACTAGGTTAGGGGACATGTCGGTGCAAGAAACTAGGCCTCGACCGATCTTACGAGTTTATTGTGGAAACCACACCCTTTTCTTCATGAGCTTTACGTTTGGAGAAGTTTTTATTGGCCTGGTTCAGGCCCTTCACAGAGGAGAGGAAGTAACAACCTTACGTCTAGCCTTCTTTTACTTATATTAGGTATGAGTGCAAGGGAGATCTCGTTCTAGGCCTCTTAAGAAGACGCTGAGATCAAGACCGAGCTATGTGATGGTTCTAGACAAGAAGATCTTCCCAAGAACCACATTTGTAGGGGGTGTACAATGTATGCTATGATTGAGAGATGAGATCTATGGATGCTATGTCTATTTGTGTGTCTCCTTAGGCTCTCTATTGGGGGAAGTTTATAGTGTCAACGTGCCTGGTAACAGATCATGGGCCAATGTCGTTCTTGCTGAATACGAGTCGAACTTGTTCTTTAAGACGCCTTGAGGCCATCCATACCGGAGCAACATTGTCTTGGATAGCATGCCAATCCTATTTTTTCCTGGACCTTAGTAATAAAGATTGATTTACCCTTGGAACCAAATCTCGTCCCGCTGTCCTTCCAACTTACTAACCACTCTTTATCTTTTGATTCTCCGGTGTTTGTAATTGATTATCACTCTTATCATATCCTTACCTCTGCTATATTTTAGATGGTAATCTTAATTGGTACGGAACCTATCCGTTATTCATGATAGTCTTAACCTTGCTTCCTCGTGGAAATCGATACTCTGGAATACTCCCGGGTGAAAGTTACATTGGTATCCGTATGCTTGTGGATTAATTTTGTTAGGCTAAGGACCACCAACGTCCACACAAAGGGAGTTGGCTAGTGGCTAGTCTACAAGATCATCGAAAATGCGATACAAGCACGGGTTAGGCACTTACGAGTATCCAACTCAAGAGAGACGTCATCCCATTCCCGGATTTCCTAGAATCCATAGGCTCTCGAGCGGAGAGGACTGACTCGCTCGCGAAGGAAGTCTTGGACGATCTCTCAACTGGTGAGGCCCTTCCGCTCTAACGCCCCGATCCTCCATACTTGTGCTTCTTCCTCCTTGGACAATGGGGAAGGAAAGTCTTGTCAAGGGAGGGGCTCGTTGGAGAACATAGGGCGGCTTACTATCAACTTCTTCATGTAGAACAAGAACTTCGGCCATTCGGTGACCGAGTCCTTGGGTTGAAGTTGTGGGTACGGAACCTTCGACTTCACCTTCCATTGCACAATGACGGTTGAGGCTCTGAAGACCGATACCTGTTAGAAATGGAGGAAGAGCTGAGCGGTTGGCTTGACGCCAGCCAAAGTAACCCACGCAGAGGTGGGTGAAAACTGAGAGGGCGAGGATTCCATTGGGGTGGGTCCCCATCACGATGAAGCAGAGATTCGCTAGCGCGTTGACGACGAACTCTGACTCCAGCATTCACAGGCTGTTGACATGGTACAGTTTTGTGATAACGATCTCGTCGTCACATTGGCGTGGGATTTTCCTCACGAGCATGGAGGATGTGGTACTAAAACGCATCGAGATGGCCTTGCGCTACCAAGGCCTCTAGGCAATCTTTCATGACGAAGGATGTGTCGTACCTCGCCGTTGGGGGGATTGGAGGTATGGATGTAGGATCTGAGGCTCTAGGCTGGAGTTGAGCAATTGTGTTCGGCAACAAAGGATGGGGGCAAGTGGGATTCTCTGCGCTGAAGTGGGGATTTCACTACAAGAAATCCTGGTTTTCAGGGCGCTCAATCTGCCGGCAAAAAGGACATTTGGTGTGAAAGAGGATCCTAAGGCCTAGAGGGGGGTGAATAGGCAATTTTAAATCTTTTTGATTAAT
The DNA here is from genome assembly GCA_036346415.1 of Raddia guianensis. NCBI lineage: Eukaryota > Viridiplantae > Streptophyta > Magnoliopsida > Poales > Poaceae > Raddia > Raddia guianensis. The sequence goes on along the minus strand of CM070535.1, from coordinate 46,142,467 downwards.
TGTTGATTAAGCATCATATTAAAGATCACCCAATCCTAGTTGCAATTGACAAGTAAGCGGAAGCGACAAGCAATTACGAGGCAACTAAGACATGGCATCACAAACAACACAAGCAATGCAATAAGAGTAAGTGCGGGAATATAAATGAGAGGAAGACACGGTGTTTGTTTGACCGAAGTTCGGAGCCGCAACTCGTACTCTCCGTTGAGACTACCCCTTGCGCACAAGGACCGGCTCGCTCTCGAGCCTCACGCCTCACTTACTCCCGGTAGTCGTTCCGCCACTCCGGCGAGGTGGACTCCGTCACCCGTACACCGACTCGAGAGTAGCCACACGCCAAGGCCTACTCCCAAGCCCTCGCCTCCACGAAGGATGTCTTCAAAAGTAACAAGCCCGAAACGCCCCGATCATGCCGGATCGAAGGACTTCCATGAAGCTCGGTGTTGGGGATCAATGACTTTGGCTTTGGATGATTTTGTGGGTGGAGGAATGGCTCTAGAACACCTAATTGATGAGCTATGAATGTGGTAGGTGAAGTGGAGCAGCAAACCTAGAAATAGCCAGCCACTAGGTAGGTATTTATAGTCCCAAGAGCAAAACTTGCCGTTGCCTCTCGGAAGAGGATAAAAAGACTAGCCGTTAGCCTCTACCGGACGCCGTCCGACGGGCACCAGACGCCGTCCGACAGTGGAGATACAAAGGACCGGACGCCCTCCAGACGCCGTCCGACAGCGAGAAAGACCAAGATTTGAACTTGATCGGACGCCGTCCGGTAACCACCGGACGCCGTCCGACAGTAAGCTTGCAAGGGACCGGACGGCCACCCAGACGCCGTCCGACCAGGAAGAGCCTCGGTTTTAACCTATTCGGACGCCGTCCGGTAACGACCGGACGCCGTCCGACAGAGAAGACTGTTTCGGATTTTGGGCTGGTCGGACGCCGTCTGGCTTTTCCAGACGCCGTCCGACAGAGGGGAAATTTGGAGTAAAAAGAGAGGGGAAAAATTAGGTGGGTCTCTCTCTCTCTAGAAATCTCACAAAGGGATATTTGGGTATTTTTAGAAGTGGTGGACTACGGAAACCGAGTTTTCAAGAATTCACAAAGATCCAGCATAGTCCAAGATATTCGAACCCCTTTTGAAATCCGACGAAAAACAGGAAATAAACCTAACTACTCCTAATCTATACGTGACCTCTTCTCTCGCCCGGTCACGCACTTGAAACTTTGGAGCAGCTCACAAATTTGACGTCGCTTCGAATTAGGGTTTGCAAAAACGCCGAGTCTTTGCTAGGGTTCCGAGAAATCCAAAAACCCCTAGCACTTAATATCTATTTATTTTGTCATCAATGCCACTAATAAAAATTAGGGCTCAAAGATGCTCACAATCTCCCCCTTTGTGGCACTTGATGGCAACCCAAGAGAGAATAAAATTTTTGAGCTGCAAAAGGGGTTAGTGCAATACAAATATGCAAGCAAGTTCAAATATAAGACAACCACAACTCGACCACAAGGATGTGCAAATAAAGGAAGCTCCCCCTAAATTCATGCATAAATTAAGTTCAGAAACCAACAAGGTTCAAATGTCATAAAACTAACCAAGGTAACAAACACAAATTTCAACGAGTATCGAGGTAACAAATAATATTACAGGTAAAGACAAAACCTCGATCTCACTACCCATCTCACTAACTCATGCTATTCTCTCTACCTTCTCCCTAACTTCTCCCCCTTTGTCACCAAGTGACACAAAAAGGGAAAAGGTCCTATTCTTGCTGGTCTTGATCCATGTCGTCGCCTCCGTCATCTCCTTGACCGCCAGAAGAGGAGCCCTGACCCCTGGGATGCTTGAATAAAAGGCATATGAGCTGCAGAGGGTACCGACCGAGGTGAGGATGGATCATCATATAGCTGGGTCGGTTGAGGGTTTGGCAAAGAAAAGTTGAGATGGCGAGCGATTTCTCCACCAGTAAAATGAATCTTACCAGGAGGAGGATATGATTGTGGTGGAGGCACAAAAGAAGGAGCAGGCACGGAAGGAGGGTATACCCAAGGATGAACCGGTGGTGGGTAGGCAGGTGGGCGAGGAAAACTCTGATTCTGCTGGTAAGCCTGATAGCTATCATGAGCATGAGAATACCAAGCATATGGATTTGCCCCTTCTGGTACTGGCATAAACATTGCACCCATGTACTGGACCGCTGACTTGAATTCTGCAAATTCATCATTTAAATAAGTCTGCCGCCTCGCCGATTCTCATCATCTCTCGGGTGGTCGCTAACTCTTCTTTCACCTCAGTGTGAAAACTTCTCATATCCGTGCGCAGACCTCTCATCTCACCTATTAAGGCGTCATACCAAGGAGGAGGTGCAGCGGCAGAAGACCCCGCACTCTTGTCTAACAAACGGCCGCATTGGAGCAAAGAGAGCAAAGACAGGAGCTGGTGGAGGAGCATCATCACCAAGTCTATCCAACTTGGGCTTGCTCCCAAGTGAGTTCAAGAAGTTCTTCATCTGATGCTTTTTGATCTTATTGTTCCAACTCTTTACCTCATCCTCGGAAACCCGCTATGTCCTAGAAAGAAGCAGGCCAACATATGGAGCTAGTGGAAGTGGTCTATTGACCTCTCTGAAAATGGCGTCATCAAACTCTCCCAGAATAGTAGCTCCAATGTTTATGGTCCTACCATCGCCAGATAAAGCATAAACCAACCGCAAATAGGAAGGATTACATCGCGGTTGCCACTTCGGACAAATAGTGTGCTTCAGAGAATAAGATTGATCGAGGCGTGCTCTCATGCGCAATTGATTGGCCTGTCCCACATTTATTTCCTCATCATCAAGATCAAGGTACATGAATCTGACTTCATCCAAAGGAGGATATTTAGCCCTCCAGAAGGCATCCTCATAAGCCATTTCATTCAAGTCAGCGCCAGTATCTGGAGTGCCCAAAGCATCATTCATATTTGCCACGGAGATCCCCTGAATAATTGCATCAACTGAGTGGTAGTAGCTGAACTCTGACTCATCCTCAGCAGGTAGCAGTGTGGCAAATAACTCACAATTTCTTTCTTTAGACCATGTCAACTTCTTATTTGAGACCAAAGCTGTCAAGCCTGGAGTAGAACTGAAAATAGTGAAAACCTCAGGTCCTACGGCTGCGGTGATTTCATCCCAGTCAATACAATGAGGGTCCCTAGGACCAGTCTTGAGAGCAGAGAAACACATATAAAGCTGCTTCTGAAATTTTGTGTGAAACCTGAAATCCCTGGTATCCTCTCGCCGCTGAGGGAACCATCTAGCATATGATACATCTCGCTTTTTCCTCAATGTCTCCATAGATAACTTCAGGACCGAATTATCTAGAGGGTCGTCCTCAGCGACCACAGTCTCAGTAACATCCTCATCAATCGGGTCCTCAGCATAGGTGTCATCGTCAGCATCCTCAGCGGTGACAAAGGAAGACCCCGCAACCCGAGTCCAATGTAATCCTTGATCAGGCTGCTGCTGTATGTCTGCTCTAGTCACTCTACTTGGGCGAGGAGGAGCGGCACTGCTAGCCGTCTCATCTATGTAATCAGGATCGCCCTTACTGCCACTGTCGCGACGACCACTGGGGGTCCTACTTAGAGCCTTCCCAAACTTTTTCAACGAGCGAGACATCTTTGAATTACTCCTTCTGACAAGTGACCACTGACCAGAAGAACCTCACTGCCAAATGCCGCTGACCAACGATCCACGGACAAGGTGCCAACCCCACCACGGTCCAATCCTGAACACGAACGCGGGAAAATCCTATTCAAACCTAGAACTCGGTAAACGGAAGAATTTTTTGGAACAAGAGGAGGGAAGCCGTTACCGAGCCCTAGAAGGGAAGAAGGAAGCCGCCGTGCGCGAGGAGATCGTCCCCAAGGCCCTTCCCGGTAGGGGAAAGGAGGGGAGCTCGACGGAGACGAGGCGCACGAACGGGGCCGTCCACTTCCAATCCACGCGGAGGGAATCGAAGAGGAGGACGAGGGGATGCCGGTGGTGGTGGTGGTCGACGCCGGAGATCGCCGGAGGGGCCTCCCCGGAGAGGAGGAACAGCAGGGGCAGCGCCGGTTTGGGAGGAGAGAGGAGATGGAATGAGGGAAGAGGGAGGCGGAGAGGTAAGTTATCTGCGATTCAAGACGGTTGGGCCTGTCGGACGGCGTCCGACCGTTATCGAGACGGCGTCCGACAAGACGGATGCTGGCTGATGAGCCTCGTCGGACGGGTCATGAGGAGGCGACGGCGTCCGACAGAGGAATTTCGGCCCGAATTGCACTTGGCCGGACGGCGTCCCGTAGTTACCGGACGGCGTCCGACAGTACAAATTCAGCCCACACAAACCCTGTCGGACGGCGTCCGATGGAGGTAAATTTTGCAGCTGCTTGCACTTCTGACCAGTGGGCCCCACCAATGCGAGAATTTTTATAAAATTAATGTTTTGAAGAGATATTCTCCATTTTGCTCAAAATTCAAAGGAAGATTCAAATGTGAGCAATTTGAAGTGATTTTAAAAATTTTAATTTTGAGGGGATAAGATACTAAGTTGACAAATGAAACCAAATGAAATTGAAAAACCCAAAATTTTGATCTTCGAGATCAAGAAAATTTGTGAACCCAAATTTTGCCTTGATTTCTCATATAGGCATGAAAATCGCACATAGAGGTTCACTTTAGAGTTTGAGTACATGTTTTTGAATTTCGGCTCCTTTTCAAATATTTTCAACAATTTTGATGCCATATGACTTCCAAGAGAAGAAATATGCATATGGAGCAAATTTTTTTTAAAAAAAAAGAGGGATAAGATTTTCAAAACTAGAAGTTTGAAGTGATAAGATGATAAGGATAGTCTATTAAGTTCAAAATTTGTTTTGGCTTGAAATATAGGACAAGAATGTGCTAACCCAAAATCAAATTTATCTTTTCACCACTAGAGGGAGTTTTGAGATCATGAGTTGAAACTAAACTCCCCCTAAATGTGACAAGGGTCAAAAGCAAATGGAAAAAATTCAAATAAGACCCAAAAATCACAAAAACCAATCAACACGCATTTGATCTATCTAGTATGTTGAGTTCATTCCTTAATTTGCAAAACCGTGCCTCATCTAAGGGTTTGGTGAAAATATCCGCCAATTGGTCTTCCGTTCGCACGTAGGCAAGCACAACGTCACCCTTTGCAACATGGTCACGAATAAAGTGATGTCGGATGTCGATGTGCTTTGTACGGGAATGTTGAACCGGATTGTTGGCTATTTTCACCGCACTTTCATTATCGCATAGAAGTGGCACTTTTTTAAATTTTAGCCCAAAGTCACTAAGCATCCGTGTCATGTACAAGAGTTGAGCATAACAACTCTCTGCCGCTACATATTCCGCTTCCGTGGTAGATAGCGTCACGGAGTTTTGCTTCCTCGAAGTCCATGACACAAGTGAGCGTCCTAGCAAGTGACAACCCCCGAGGTGCTTTTGCGATCAATTTTGCAACCGGCATAATCTGAGTCGGAATAGCCAAGAAGCTCAACACGCGCTCCCTTGGGGTACCAAAGACCTAGGCTAGTAGTGATTTTTAGATATCTCAAAATGCGTTTTACGGCAACAAGATGCACCTCTTTAGGGGATGCTTGAAAACGAGCACACATGCGCACACTAAACATAATATCGGGTCGAGAAGCGGTAAGGTAGAGAAGCGAACCGATCATGGAGCGATAAAGCTTTTGGTCCACGGGCTTTCCATCTTCATTCAAGTCAAGATGCCCATTAGTGGCCATTGGTGTTTTGATCGATTTGCAATCGTCCATAGAAAACCGCTTGAGAAGGTCCTTTGTGTATTTCTCTTGACAAATGAAGGTCCCTTCTCGAAGTTGCTTGATTTGAAATCCAAGAAAGAAAGTGAGCTCTCCAATCATCGACATTTCGAATTCCTTGGACATCATTTCTCCGAAGTCCTTGCATTTAGATTTGTTAGTGTATCCAAAAATAATATCATCCACATATATTTGACAAATAAATAAGTCATTTTCAATTGGCTTTAGAAACAATGTGGAATCAATCGCACCGGTTTTAAATCCCTTTTCTAAGAGGAAGTCCCTAAGACGCTCATACCATGCTCTAGGAGCTTGCTTGAGACCGTATAGCGCCTTAGTGAGCTTATAGACATGGTTTGGGTGTTTGAGGTTTTCAAAACCGGGCGGTTGCTCGACATAAACAAGTTCATCAATAAAACCATTTAGAAAAACAATCTTAACATCCATTTGAAAGAGAGTTATGTTATAGAGAGAGGCGAATGCCAAGAGTAACCGTATTGCTTCAAGTCGAGCAACGGGGGCGTAGGTTTCTCCATAGTCAAGACCTTCGAGTGAAACCTTGCGCCACCAATCTTGCTTTGTTTCGTACCACTTCACCGTTCTTATCTTGTTTGTTGCGGAAGACCCATTTGGTTCCAATGACATTGTGGTCCTTCGGTCTTATCACAAGTTCCCAAACTTCATTGCGGGTGAAGTTGTTCAATTCTTCATGCATGGCGTTCACCCAATCCGCATCCGCCAATGCCTCATCAATGGTCCTAGGCTCAACAATAGACACAAAAGCGTGGTGCTCACAATAATTAGCGGTATGAGAACGGGTTCTTACGCCTTGATTGAGATTGCCAATGACTTGATCTAGGGGGTGATCCTTGGAGAGAGAGCGGTGTTGTTGGACGGGTACTTGTAGATCATTGCCTCTCCCTTGAGCTTGATCAACTTCAAAGTTTGCATCTCCGTCCACCGCTTGATCTTGAATTGTTGGAGAGGTGTCTTGAGCTTGATTATCGATGGAGGTGGTGGGAGAGACGACTTCATCTTTTGGCACCTCCGGTGAGGGTCGAATTTCCCCAAACTCCATGGCTTCATGTGATAGCTCATCACCTATATTTCTTGTCAAATCTTGCTCATTTTGTGAGCCGTTAGTTTCATCAAACTTGACATCATAGGCTTCCTCAACTAGCCCGGTAGAATTATTAAAAACTCGAAAAGCTTTTGAGCGAGAGGAGTACCCTAACATGATACCAATATCGCACCTCTTTTGGAACTTACCCAAATGAGTTCTTTTCTTATAGATGTATACCTTGCAACCGAAGACTCGAAAGTACGAGATGTTGGGCCTTCGTCCCACTAGTAGTTCATATGAGGTCTTGTGAAGGAGTCGGTGGAGGTAGAGACGGTTGATGGCATGACACGCCGTGTTGATGGCTTCCGCCCAAAAGGCATGCGGCGTGTTGTATTCGTCAAGCATTGATCTTGCCATCTCTATCAAAGTACGGTTCTTCCTCTTCACCACTCCATTTTGTTGGGGAGTGTATGCCGCCAAGAATTCGTGCTTGACACCTAACTCATCACAAAATTCCTCAACATTTGTGTTAGTGAACTCGGTGCCATTATCACTCCTCACTTTTTAATAAATGAGTCAAATTCCTTTTGAGCTTTCAAAGCAAATCTTTTAAACACATCACCGGCAAGTGATTTATTTGCAAGAAAAAATACCCAAGTGAAGCGAGAGAAATCATCGACAATCACATGACAATAAGAATTACCGCCTATGCTCCAATAGGTGGTTGGGCCAAATAAATCCATATGTAAAAGTTCAAGTGGTCGGGATGTAGACATGAATGTCTTAGTCGGATGAGAATTAGCCACTTGCTTGCCGGCTTGGCATGAGCTACATAAGCGATTTTTCTCGAATTTGACATTCTTCATTCCAACAACCAAGTTGTCTTTAAAAACCTTTTTCAAAGTGCCCATTCCAATATGTCCAAGACGTCTATGCCACAACCAACCAAGAGTGGTTTGAGCAATAAGACAAGTCTTGATTTGAGAAGATTCACGGTTTGAAAAATCAACCAAATATAAGTTTTGAAACCGGGTGCCTTCAAATGCAACATTTTGATCCTTAGTGGAAACAACACGAACTCCGTTGACCGAAAAGAAGCAATCAAAACCCAAATCGCATACTTGAGCAACGGAGAGGAGATTAAAGTTGCAAGCTTCCACCAAGAGCATATTAGAGATGGATAGGTCATTAGATATTGCAATTTTATCTATATCCTTTACCTTTCGCTTGGAGTTATCCCCAAATGTGATCTTGTGTTCAGGGTCCTTCTCCTCCTCTAGTGAGGTGAACATACTTGAGCTACCGGTCATGTGTTGAGTGCAACCGCTATCAAATATCCAATGCCGGCCACCACTCTTGTAGTTCACCTACACACACAAATTCAAGGTTGGGTTTTAGGTACCCAAGACTTCTTCTTGGATTCTTTCGAGTTAGTCATCAAACATTTGGGCACCCAAATAGCCTTTACATTCTTCTTATCATTTGGTGCGCCAACATACTTAGCATAAGTAGAGCCATTTTTCCTCATAAGCATATAGCTAGCATCAAGCACTTGAGTTTTAGACATAAATTGAGATGTTTTAGCAAGAGGACAAGCAATGGCTTTATGTTTTTCATTTTTACAAATGTGGCAACGGATCCCTCCCTTAACGAAAGTTAGCTTGGGCTTACCCCAACCGCCCTTGGGCAAATTCCCGGGATGAAATCCCAAACCATGCTTACTCAAGATATACCTTTGCTCCCGAAGCACCTTGTTAAGAGAGTTGTTTCCCACAAGCAATTTAGCTAGGCTAGAGTCTAATTGCTCAATTCTATCCTTTAGAAGCAAATTTTCCTTAACTAGCTCATTTGCACATTTAGCAACACCACAAGTATCAATAGAACAAGCATTTTCATTTGAAGAAGTAGCACTAGTGGATGAAGATGAGCTAGCATTAGGTGTGATGGTGGGTGACAAGTTTAAAGATGTGTCATGAGATAAGCTAAGTGAACCATCTATAGTATCAATTAAATCACAAGTCACACCAACATCGCATTTTTCAATTGAGCAATCAAGAGGAGTTTCAACATCAACATTAGAGCTAGCAAGTTTGTTTTCTAGAATTTCAACTTGCAAATTTAGAGCTTCATAATCATCTTCTAGAGTTTCATGTTTTTCAAGCAAATTTTCAAATTCATTCGCAAGTTCTTTATGCACTTTCACTAGCTTCTTCCTCTTAGACTTTTCCTTCTCTAGAGCATCATTCAAATCATCAATCAAAAGCTTAAGCTCACTTTTAGAGAGGTGCTCATGTGTTACCTTCTCCTCTAGTGCCATAAGACACATGGGAGGTGTGGGGTTGTCGATGGCGACTCCGGACACCTTGATGTTTTCATTGTCGGAGGAGTACGCCCAAGCGCCCTCATCATCGGTGATCCATTCCCCAATTACTTCTTCTTGTACATTGACGGTGAGGCAAAGCTTTTGTTTGGGAAGAACCGGAGGAGCATTCTCCTTGATCGCAAGCCCGGCTAGCCCATGAGCTCTAGTATCTTCTTCTTCGGAGGATGATTGGGAGGACGATGAGCTTGAGCTATCTTACTTCTTGGTCTTTTGACCGGCAAGAGCCTTCTTCTTCTCCTTTGATTTGTGATCGCTCTTGCGATAGTGACGGTACTTCTTCTTGTCATCATCCTCATCGTCCTCTTGATTTCTTGCCTTGTGCTTGTTCTTTTTATTTCTTAGACAATCCGCCGCCAAGTGACCCTTCTCTCCACATTCATAGCAACGCATCTCGGAGATAGGTCTTCGTCTTGAAGAGGATGATCCGCCGCGGAAGCTCATCTTCTTGATCAACTTTCTTGACCGCTTGACAAGGAGGGCCAATTCTTCAATCTTCGGAATTGCATCATCGGAGTCATCATCATCTTCTTCAACTTCGATCTTCTTCTTCCCACTTTTGGCTTTGGCGGGGAGAGCAATTGACTTCTTATTGAGCGGAGACTCCTCACTTTTAAGAAGCCGCATCTCATATGAGTTGAGTTACCCGAGAAGCTTTGTCGGTGTCATCTTCTTGAGCTTTGACTTGGATGCTCGAATTAAGGTCACAAGTGGATTGAAACTAAATGGCACAACATCAAGCATCTTCCGACAAATGTCAATTTCTTCCAAGACCTTCTTCTCCGAACATCCGGCAATTTCATTGACGATGGGGTTCAACCTAAGAAACATTTCATTAACACTTTCATTAGGGAGCATCTTAAATTGATCAAATCTTTTTCTAGCACGAGATAGCTTCTCCTCAAGCATCTCGGCACTACCAACATGAATTTCTCTAAGATGCTTCCAAATGTCATAAGCTTTAGTGAGATTGTCAATGCTATCAAAAACTTCGGAAGACACACTAGAAAGTAAAGCATTTCTAGCAATGGCATTAAAGCGTTTGTATTTAGCATGAACTTCATCAAGAGCAATTGTTCTGGCCAGAGGGTCCGGATAGCCGGTCTCACAAGCAACCCACATATCATAGCTAAGTTCCTCTAAGTAACATTGCATCCTAATTCTCCAATAGTTGTAATTTGTTCCATCAAAGATAGGAACGTTTTCAATTTCTATCCTAGGCCCCTCTTGAGCCATCTCCTAGCAGTGAAGCTAATACCGGAGAACCTAGAAGCTCTGATACCACTTGAAAGAGGATCCTAAGGCCTAGAGGGGGGGTGAATAGGCAATTTTAAATCTTTTTGATTAATTGTTGATTAAGCATCATATTAAAGATCACCCAATCCTAGTTGCAATTGACAAGTAAGCGGAAGCGACAAGCAATTACGAGGCAACTAAGACATGGCATCACAAACAACACAAGCAATGCAATAAGAGTAAGTGCGGGAATATAAATGAGAGGAAGACACGATGTTTGTTTGACCGAAGTTCGGAGCCGCAACTCCTACTCTCCGTTGAGGCTACCCCTTGTACACAAGGACCGGCTCGCTCTCGAGCCTCACGCCTCACTTACTCCCGGTAGTCTTTCCACCACTCCGGCGAGGTACACTCCGTCACCCGTACACCGACTCGAGAGTAGCCACACGCCAAGGCCTACTCCCAAGCCCTCGCCTCCACGAAGGATGTCTTCAAAAGTAACAAGCCCGAAACGCCCCGATCATGCCGGATCGAAGGACTTCCATGAAGCTCGGTGTCGGGGATCAATGACTTTGGCTTTGGATGATTTTGTGGGTGGAGGAATGGCTCTAGAACACCTAATTGATGAGCTATGAATGTGGTAGGTGAAGTGGAGCAGCAAACCTCGAAATAGCCAGCCACTAGGTTGGTATTTATAGCCCTAAGAGCAAACCTAGCCGTTGCCCCTCGGAAGAGGACAAAAAGACTAGCCGTTAGCCTCTACCGGATGCCGTCCGACGGGCACCGGACGTCGTCCGACAGTGGAGATACAAAGGACCGGACGCCCCCAGACGCCGTCCGACAGCGAGAAAGACCAAGATTTGAACTTGATCGGACGCCGTCCGGTAACCACCAGACGCCGTCCGACAGTAAGCTTGCAAGGGACCGGACGGCCACCCAGACGCCGTCCGACCAGGAAGAGCCTCGGTTTTAACCTAATCGGACGCCGTCCGACAGAGAAGACTGTTTCGGATTTTGGGCTGGTCGGACGCCGTCTGGCTTTTCCAGACGCCGTCCGACAGAGGGGAAATTTGGACTAAAAAGAGAGGGGGAAAATTAGGTGGGTCTCTCTCTCTCTAGAAATCTCACAAAGGGATATTTGGGTATTTTTAGAAGTGGTGGACTACGGAAACCGAGTTTTCAAGAATTCGCAAAGATCCGGCATAGTCCGAGATATTCGAACCCCTTTTGAAATCCGACGAAAAACAAGAAATAAACCTAACAACTCCTAATCTATACGTGACCTCTTCTCTCGCCCGGTCACGCACTTGAAACTTTGGAGCAGCTCACAAATTTGACGTCGCTTCGAATTAGGGTTTGCAAAAACGCCGAGTCTTTGCTAGGGTTCCGAGAAATCCAAAAACCCCTAGCACTTAATATCTATTTATTTTGTCATCAATGCCACTAATAAAAATTAGGGCTCAACGATGCTCACATGGTGGCATACCATCTGCCGGCAATGAGATATACCGACAAACCATCTCCCGAGACCGTCTGACGGGAACCCAGCTGTCTGCATTTCTCTTTACCGGCAGACAAAGTTTTACCGACAGATAGTATGCCATAGTTCGCTCTGATTTACCAGCAGACAGTGTTTCGTTTTTAGGAGTTACTTTCCCCGGCAGACATGCACACACATGAATCCCCCTTAACAGATAGTGTTTTCCTGGCTGACAGTTGGACGCCTATTGTACTGTTTACCGATAGATTGGTTGCCACAATATAAGTTTGAAGAAATCAGTCATCAACTACACCATTACATTCATTTTCTATAATCACAATAGAGAAAAGGTCTAACATGATAACATGATTAAAATATGCAGAATCAAACACTAACACCATAGAGAAAAGGTCTAGATCATTACAAATTGATGGTTACATCCTCCATATTTGACTTCATAAAAGGAATGTTCAAATATCAGAAGTCACATCTTGCAAACATAACTAGCTTGTCCAGAACATTACTAGTGCACCACTGCAGTTTATCCCCAAAAACAGACAGATCAGAAGTCACATCTTGCAAACATAACTAGCTTGTCTAGAACATGACTTAGTAGTTAATCTATTCCCAAAATACACAATGTCTCCATGACCAAATGTAACGCAAAAGACTAATACTAGCACCACTGCCCTTTATCCCGAAAAACAGCATGATCAGTAATCCTTTCTTTACTCCAGTTTCTTGGCAGCACATCAACAAGTGGGTAATCATGTATCAAGTCCGGCCGCTACCTGAAAACAAATGTACATGCAAGTAAGAGAAAGATAATAAAACATAGTAGAACCTGACCCAATTCATGAATGTCAAACATGGCTTAAGTTCAAATTTTAGGTAGAGAACGTTGGTCTAGCTATTATTTAGTTTATCAGACACCATTGAACAAAAAAAAAAACAGATTCTACAGTTCGAGAACAAAGGTATTGCTCTGAAATAATCACAAGATGCACATTCATATGCAGCGACCAAACATATCATATTCTGAAACTACTCATCATTCAAAATAGCAAAGGCTAACACTGCAATCTGAAGCTACTAAACCATTCATATGTGTAGGCTCGCAATATCCAGCATCTACAAAAAATCTAGAGGGATCAATTGCAAAAAGAACTACCTACTGCTCCAAGGTTAAACATTTCTAGGTTTGACAGGAACAACGGCAAAATATGATTGCAGCTTGGCATGCTTACAATCTGTAAAGTGGGTTGTTAGCCGGTAAAGCTTAATGCATGAAACTACGCAATCTAAAAAACATGGCAATAAATTAAGTGATCACCTGGAACAAATAGATTCCCAGGTGTTGGTCTTGCTACCTTGTCATTGTTCATCATCTAGAAAAACAAACAAGCACATGTTACTACACCCCAACCTTTATAGTAGCCAAAATTAATTGGCTAAATGTTTACCTTCTCACTTGGCCATGCAATGGAATGTCCAAGGGCATCAGCCATTGTTTTCATGTTCCCATATGGCCGAAGCAATAAGGCATCCTTTTTCAGCACAGAATTGACAACAACTTCGTAGCATCCATATCCTAAAACAACACCTCCCACTTGTTTTCTTGGGTCAGTTGTTTGGATAGTAGCCTTAGCAACAACAACTTTGGGACCACAGAGAGAAAGCAAGATCACTTCTTTGCCACCCTACATCAGTATAATACATGCAACTATCACATAATCATTCAAAAGAGCAATAACATAACACAACAGAGCTGAAAACATACCCCTTCATGCATTGTTGCTGGAAATGCAGCTCACCTACGGATTATCTATACATAATTTGCCAAAACAATTGAGTGCCAATGCTAGTGTTCAATTTAAATAGTAAGGATCAATTATCATGATGTGATGAGTACATACCTCATTTCTCTCCTCTGTGTCGGATTCTTCATCATCCTCACTAATGGTATCATCACTTGCTATTGTCTGCATAAATATAACAATCAAACATATGGTACAAAAAGATAAAATAACTAATTACCAAATGTTAATAAACCGTATTGCCATGTTTGGTGTAGGATTATATCCATGTTCAAGAGGGCTTTCTGCATTTGGTGTAGTCTCTCTTCTGCCTTGGCTACTCAAAAGTACCCTCTTCAACTCTTACACCTCCCCTTTCACATGTTTTAACTCATTTATCTCCTCTTGCATTTGTTCCATATTTTCTTTTAGTAATGTGACTTCTTGCTCAGCTCTACGACGACCACGAAGGGCCATTTGAACCTTTTTTTGACGTATACTTGCGGTGCCCAAGAATCCCTAATGAAGATGGAATTGTTCCTAAACCAATAGATCAAACATGCATGCCCCCTAGGTTCACACCCTACATGAGAGAAGAGATCACCATCCTTTATTGTTTTTTATTTAAGCTATGGATATATTTTTGCAATATCTTGAAGTGTTTTCTGAAAGTGGACAAAGAATTAATCAAACTAATTCACTCTTTATGCATGAATGTGCAAGACTAGACATACTTACAATTTGATGTTTAGCTTGTTTTAGATAAACACCATCTTTGCGTGTACGTGTTAGCACAAATAGCTCATGTCTATGTGGGTTACGACCATTCTCCACAGCCTATGTAAATTATATATGGTAGTGAGTACTACATTTGTGCACACTACAGTAAAGCAAATTGTGAAAAATATAATTTAGATTTACCCATTCTTGTCGAACACGTGCAAAACTCTTGCTACCAGCTGTATGGGGTGTTACCATCTTAGAACGGTTTGCTTTGCCTCTTGCACTACGGGCCTATAATCAAAGAGCAGAGCAATAACTAAAAGATTTTTTGAACTGAGTTAATTAGATGAATAGCCAAAGGAATTATGGAAATACTTTTGCTTCCCCAGATCTGAAATAATTAATAAGCCAAATCCATTCATCTTTATCTACTCTGCTGTCACAAGCAGCAATAAGTTCCTTGTCTGTCTTACTCTCATCAAATTTGTCTCTCTTCAAATCTGATTTAAAATCCCTCCATTTCTTTGCAGCTATGGCCAAAGCATAGTCTTCCAGTTTCTCATCCATCTCATACACACACTGGTTGGACAAGTGTAAGAGTTAAGCATTAGTCAAATAATTACTTGTTTGCAACACACATGTACATATGTAAGATAATTAAACTTACCGCTAAGGCCTCACACAATTAATTTTTTACGTTTGAATCAACATCTCTCCAATCTTCATGGCTAAGAGGAAAACCCTTAGTCCTCACTAGTGATCCAACAACATTAGGAAATTCTTTGGCAGCTTTTCCAAACGGTTGACCAAATTCATTGAATGTAATCTTAATCAAAGGCTCGTTTTCTCTAGACCATATATTCTCCTTTCTTGTGTGCCCTCTTGTCTTTCGCTTCTTATGTTCTACTGTAGAAATTTAAATTTAGTGACTTACTGCAGAAATAACGATTACTATTATTGTCGTGATTTTTTTATAAACCACACCTCCATTCTCTTCTTATACAGGTTCTTTATTCCTATCTGCAGAAATTTCTTGTACAACTCCCAAATTTTTAGATTGATTTCTTTTTGAAGACCGAAGATTTGGGTGTCGAGTTATTGCATCAATTGGTGGAGAGATAGTGGCAGCAGAACTTGTCTACACGTTGCAAAATGAGTATTTCATTTTCACTGTCACAAAAGCTAATAAAACCTAAGATTAACTTGTATGAGCATACCTTAGTATGATTCTTTGACATCTGTGATGAGCTAGGTCCACCATTAGCTGTAGTTGCTCCTTTAGTCCTCAAAGATTGCAAAATGGGCTCTAAATTCAAGGATTGCAGAATTGCATTGTTCTCCCAGATGTTAGACTCCTTCATCCTTTCATAATCATTGGGTGTGGTGCAGTTAT
This sequence comes from Raddia guianensis, assembly GCA_036346415.1. Lineage (NCBI taxonomy): Eukaryota > Viridiplantae > Streptophyta > Magnoliopsida > Poales > Poaceae > Raddia > Raddia guianensis. Next base: position 46,126,569 of record CM070535.1, on the reverse strand, counting down.
TTCCCTCTGCTCCTTTTCCCATTTCCCGGCCTAAAATGTAGATTATACATATGTTACTATATGAACATAGTTAACATTATCTAGAATTAGAAGAAAATAATATATCAAACAAAGTGATCCACTTACTTCCCTTTCACTTTTGGATCAACAATCGTGGCACATATGTCTATTCTAGTGGAGACACCCCCAACAACATTAAGATTTTCATCTCTAATTGGATTAACAAATGGTTCGAGTTGTTCATTGTCAATCTCAGCCATATCGTAGCAATCTCGTGGTTTTGATTGCACCACAGCACACCAGTCTTTGTCTATAGGATCAAAAACATAATATACCTGGGTGGCTTGTGATGCCAAAATGAAAGGTTCATCCCTTGGTTTCTCACCGGTACTAAATAAATGCTTGAAGTTTACTGAAACAATTCTAAATTTATCAACTTTCACCCATTTATCTTGTACTCGGTTGTCAACCCAATCACATTTGAAAAGCACAATGTTTCCTGTGCGGTGATAGTTCAGCTTTAATATTTCGGTAATAATGCCATAATATGTTTTTGTCTGAATTATAGGGTTTTCATTACTTGCAACATAGCTTGAGGTCTGTGCAACTAAAGCCACTCCACTACATTGAACAGATCTACCCTCATCATAGGACTTTGTGTGGAAATTACACCCTTTTATTATGTAGCTACTGAATTTCTTAGCAACCAATAAAGGCCCTTTAGCTAAGGCTTGTAATTCATATGTTACTTGTTCACCTCTCATTAATAAATCATCCACCTATAATTATGTAAAGTGATTATTACTTTCAATTAATTTGTTATGATGATATCCATACTGCTAAGTATTAGGCTACTTACATGCAATCTGTACCACTCATGGAAAGTTTTATGTTGCAAATGCTTTATCTTTCTTCTATTTTGTTGAGTGGAGGAAAGGTATTCAATGTGTTTTCTGCATAAATTAAAATAAGATAAGTATAAACATATATAAGGCATAGTTATATAAGAGAATAATATAAGAAAATGAGATAAATAACTTACTATAGAAATGGCTCTATAGGATCATAGTTAGATAAGACATATGTATGAGCTTGAAGCCATTCTTGATAGTCTAAAGTCACAACATGCTTGCCAACCAAATCACAACCAATATTCTTAGAAAAAATGGCATGGCATCATTGTTACCAGCGCTCTTGCCATCATCATTTATAGTTTTTCGAGTAAACCTAGTCTCACAGCCATGTAAATACTGAGAGCAAAATGTAAGAGCCTCATCAAATATATAACTTTCAGCTATTGACCCCTCCGGATGACTTCTAGTTCGAACATATCCTTTTAATCTCATAAGAAACCTCTCCACTGGATACATATTGCGAAACAATACGGTACCACCAATTCGAACTTGGGTGGGAAGATGAACCATCAAGTGAACCATAACATCAAAAAAGGATGGGAGAAATATAGTCTCTAATATGCTCAGTGTCTCTGCTATTTCTTTCTCAAGCCGTTCCATATCACTTGTTCGTACCATAGGTGAATAAATTTTCTTAAAGAAGTTGCTAACACGAGTCAATGCTGCAGTAACTCTCTCTGGCAATATTCTTCGAGTAGCTATTGGAAGCAAGTGCTGAATCAAAATATGGTTATCATGGGTTTTTTGTCCAATTAACTTTTTTTCCTTAACATATACACGGCTGCGTATATCAGCAGCATAGCCATCAGGAAACTTCACTCCTTTTAGCACCTCACAGAACATCTTCTCATCGGAACTCATGTTGTATAAAGCAGGTGGTAAATAATATTTACCATCTACTTCAATAGGGTGAAGATCTTTCCTTATACCTAGTAGCTAGAGGTCTAAACGAGAATTCAGATTATCTTTGGATCTGCCATCTACCCCTAATATAGTATTGACTATATTATTACAAACATTATTTTCGATGTGCATGACATCATAATTATGATGCAATAATAAATCTTTCCAGTAGGGTAACCTAAACAAAATACTTTGCCTTTTTCATATCTTCCCTTTCTTGTGCTTTGTTGTGTCCTTCTCCCCTTTCTTATGCTCTGTGGTGTCCTTCTTCCCTTTCTTACGCTTTAATGTGTCCTTCCTTTTTGGGTCCTTGCCAGATTTCACTTCAAGTTTTTTGGTTTGCTCTAAAATTTCCTCACCAGTAAGTGGACAGGGTGGTGGCCTAAATTCTGTAGTGCCATCAAATGACTTGGCATCAAATCTAAGCTTATGGTTGGCTTCCAAGAACCTACGATGTCCCATATACAATTCTTGTTACCTTTCTTTAGTCTAATGGTACAAGTTTCTGAGTGGCATTCTGGGCATGCAACATTTCCTGATGTAACACATACATTCAAATATCCTAAGCCTGGAAAATTAGATATGGTATATAATATTGCAGCACGCATTTGAATGTACTCTTCCTTCGAAGCATCGTAAGTCCTAATACCTTCATGCCAAAGGGAGTTCAGATCATCAATCAATGGTTCCATGTAGATATTTATATCATGACCAGGAGCTTTTGGACCAGGGATCAACAACGAAAGGATAAAATTATGTTGTTTCATACATGTCCAAGGTGGTAAGTTTTATGGGATCAAGATAACAGGCCATGTACTATGAGTGCTACTCATTGACCTAAATGGATTGAAGCCATCAGTAGCTAATGCAAGTCTAACATTGCGACTCTCTTCACCAAACATAGGATACTTATTGTCAAAGTCCTTCCATGCTGAAGAATCTGCCGGATGTCGAAGCAATCCATCTTTACTTCGGCCTTCGTCATGCCACCTCATGTCTTTTTCCTTCTCAGGGTTCACGTATATCTTATACAGCCTTTCCTTTATTGGAAAGTATCGAAGAACCATTCTAGGAACTTTCTGAAAATGTTTCCCACTAAGGTTCGTCCTTTCAAATTTCCATCGAGAAGTATTACATTTAGGTCATTTGTTCTCATTTTCATATTGTTTCCAAAATAGTATACAATCGTTTTCACAAGCATGGATATTTATATACCCAAGACCCAGACGTTTAACCAATTTCTTTGCTTCATAAAATTTTTTTGGTAAAGTTGAGCCTTCAGGGAATGCCTCTCCAAGCAAGTCCAGTAGCATGTCAAAGGTTTTATCACTCCAACCTCCAAGAAATTTAATGTGGAGCAATCAGACTAAGAAATTTAGATTTGAGAAGGTCTTGCACCTAGGGTATAATTCTTTACTTGCATCATCTACTAGTCTGCAAAAGTCATCCACATATGCATTTCCATCCCCTAAACCATCATCATTGCCACCTAAATCCCCCACTCCATCTAACCCATATGCCATATCTCTAAGCATTTCTAGTATTTCGTCACTATCCTCTGGCCTTTGTTCTACATAGACCCCTTCAGTTGCAAAAGAGGATGATAACTCCCCATGAAACATCCAGAGTTTATACCCACGTTTAAATCCATCACAGATCAGGTGCTCAAATACAATGTCTGCTTCTCTCCAAGAGCAATTAACACATTTCCTACATGGGCATAATATCTTATTTCTTTTTGCTGAATGAGTGAAACCAAAATGTATGAACCTTTTGACCCCTTGTATGTAATCAACCGTGTTCCTACAATTTTATTTATAATTTATTATAAATAGCATGGGCATATTTCTTAAGGTCTACATTTTCTGAAATAGGAAATGTATATATATGATGTACCTAAGCATGTCCATCCATCCCTTATCCATGTTTCAGTTACAAAGCTAACAAGTTAATCTGAACAAAAATTGTAAATTATCCTCATTGAATAGATAAGAATGATTATAAATTATAATGCATCATGATAGACACAAGTAGGAACAAGGACAAACTTAGATGATGGACGAGTGAGAGAAAGACTTCCATACCTGTCTATTTAAATGCAATTCGAGGATTCGCTGCAATATTACAGCCCAAACCAAAGATATCCACTAGAATGGCCAAGTAGATATAATCTCAAATGTCTGTACCCAAATAGAGGCTGAAAAAAAGATGACATCAGTTCCTTCACCAAAAAGATGAGCTAAAATGAATCTAGTTCTGACAAAAGGAGATGGCATCAGTTCCAATTAAAAAAAATTTAGATAGGTATCACCAACGACTAATACATGGTAAAGCTGCGAGCTACCTATAAGAGCCAATATATTATTGCAAAGTGTTCACATCAATATACTAAGAGTGAATCAAATAATATAAGCCATCAAGTACATAAGCCTTACTAGCAGCCACAGATTTCAGCAATGAGCACACACAACGAGTACGCTCATTGCTCTCATGGAACATGGTACTGACTAATTGAGCATGTACGTTTATTAACACCCATTTTATTTTATAGGTTTAAAAGCCTAATTATCATAGCAATCAGTATGGTACAAGACCAAATAAGATATTAGAGGGTCTAAATCATGGGTTGTTTACATATATAATTAGAGCATGGACTAGATTTGAGAAAGTAACAAATTGTAGGTTAGGGATTGGGGGAGAGATGTGAAGCACAGGGAGATGGAGAGACACTACCCTTCTCCTCTGACCTCGGCGCCAATACTTCTCCCTAGCCTCTAACAACCGACGAGGTGCTGCGTGCCGTGGACCCCGACGTCCAGAGGTACACTGACCTGCAGCAGGTTGAGGGATTCAGTGGTAGTGACCTCAAGGCTCGATCCCCCACATGGGTACCCGACGACGTCAAGCCTGAGGCCGGCGACGTCTCCTGCAAGGCGGCAGGACCTCTATTTGGTGACCTCACCTCGCGGCACGGCCAACGGCAAGCTTGGGCATCACCAAGATGCTGCCCTCCGGAGCCTCAACATCGAGCGAGGAGCTGGTGGTGAGTGGCTAGGTTAGGGATTTGTGGGAGAGATTTGGGGGTAGAAGAGAACGGGGGAGAGAAGGGGAGTGTCTTGAAGAGAGCGTGGTAGAGAAAGGGGAAATATGTAAGAAATAAAATTTGTTTGGCACCGCTTTTCGCCCACTCCAGCGCTCACGCTTTTGGTTTCGCGCCAGCTCACGCACCAGCTTTGCCGGCAGATGCTTACTTATTGGACGGCGGTTCTTCTGCCATCAAATTTTCCGGCAGACAATCTGCCCTTAACAAATATCTTTCCCGATAAACAATGCGCCGGTGATTATCTCCATAATTTCTGGCAGTTGGTCTGCCACTGATTATGTACTTTTAGCGACAGATTTTTCCATATGTCTGTCCTTAATAGTGGGTTATGGTGTAGTTTTTTGTATTTGGGGGAGATGTACCGTTCTAGGGACCGCTCACTCAAACCCTAATCGGCAAATGACGTTTGTCCTCTCTCCTATCGACATGTTCGAGGATCGTGGCAGTTTCTTGACGTCATGGCCAGCGGTTGCCCTTTGATTAATAATAGTGTAAGTTCAGGGTGCAAGGTTCGGCCTTAGAAGTAACGTGTGCCCACTAAACAACGTGAAATGGGTTTCAAGGCTCATTACAATTGTTCAGGTGTTCGGCTCGACCCAGTTAGGGGTTGGGGTCGAGCGCCTGGGCCTTTGCCTCATTTGGGGCACTTGCTTGAGCCATCTCTTGGTTCGGGTATGGCCTTTTGTTGTAAGGTGTCAATCTATCGATCTTGCCTTGGTGCTTGCTCATTAGCCTCAAGGAGATGAATCATCCTTAAGTCTGTCGGGGATCAATTCATGCCCTAATCCACGACATGGACTCGGGAACGTGCCCCGACCTCAATTGCCTACATGATCCCTGAGCCAAGTTTGGGGTTGAGTCCATGGGCTCCACGCGCCCTAGGACTCTATGTGCTCACGGAAATAGTCTAATAATGAAGAGACCTGGCGTGCTGCCCAAGATAATTATGGCGAAGTGGCCTACGTAGCAAAGTCATTACGAAACGCGACCCCGGCTGCTCTTCAAGACGAATACGAGCCTTCCCCATCTATACTTTCCTGCATGGCACTCCAAGTTAAACCTCCTGAATTTTTCAGCTTGTTGCAACATTAACATATCTTTGAGTTTGTTAAAACTTTATGATCCTTTCAAGATAAACTGAGTTGAAATATAAAGACACAACTGCATGATGCATTTCACATATACTGGGAGTACCTTTTCATACTCGGTGTCATATCAAGGCGATGATTATTATTCTCGAAACATTTGGTACAACTTCACTATTTTGAAGTTTTCAGAACTTTCATTTGCTCAAATATTTTTTTTTGTCTTCATAGATCTTGAGGAAATCTCGAGACGAAGTTTTTCCCGTGTTGATGATTTTTTGTTTTTGAGCAATGGTTTTAAGAGCAATTGTTAGTTTTGCGGTTCTCATTGTAGTTTTTCAATTTGGGGAGCGTCAAAGGGCCATTGGACATTTGTGAACTAATTTGGGTCAAAGATATTCGTTCTCGGAGATCGTTTGCTTTTCCATGCATGTGCAGGGGATCGGAGAAGAATCAACGTCGATGGTGGGATGAAGGATGTGAACGGACGTTTCATAGTTTGAGGGATCTAAGGCCGTGCAAATTGATCATGATCGATCCAAGTATATGGTAGATGGAATCGACAAAGGGATATACATTCTTTCGACACCGTATCTTTAAAAGTCTTTGCACCTTCATCCATTTAAATGTCTTTGGGGAGCTATTGCATAATAGAATAATATTTAAAGTTCTCCATATTCATGTGCTCTTCATAATTGATCTTGATATTCATGGTTGTCTTTTAATAATTTTTTAATGATCAATTATTAGTTCATTGTAAGTTCAAGTGGTGTTATGTTCTCATGACATCTAGCCACTTTAATATTTCTAATCATATCTCTTTTAAGTGGCATACTTTCATTCTACAAGTGGTATCCTCTAAATTCCAATTTACATATTCTTCTAGTGTCATCTAACGTGTCTTGTGAGTTACATTGCAAATTTAGTTATATTAGATTGATATGGATGACACCTTGCAAAAGAGAGAAATGTAATTTGGTTCTCATATTGCTAAGAAGTATACCCTTGTCCTTTAATTATACAATTTGATAATGAGCTTGTACTTCACTTATATCTTTTTAATACATGATCTTGATTATTTCGAATTGATAGCATTGTTATGTTTTGCTTGATCCTCACTTATACTCTTGAGACATGACATGAATGCTTAATGAGATTGGTTTCTACTTTTTCCTAAATCTTTAATATTATTAATTCCATATCTTGCCTAGATTTAGGGGGAGCTTATCTTTGACTATCTATTGTTTGCTCCTTTATTTATATGCCTTGCCCTCCCAAATAATTTGTATTAATTGTTGAAATGGGAGAATTTAATAATTTAAATATTGTTCACTTTTTTGGATGATTAATGCCAAAAGTGGGAGATATGTTGTATTATCAATTGCCTTGTATATGTTGTGCTTTTGTTTAGAAGGAAATTTGACATAAGCATTAATGATTTTTATTGTCTTATTGTCATCTATTACAATTGATAATAGGTTTGTCATAAATCACCAAAAAGGGGGAGATTGTAAGCACAAGTGACCTTATGTGATTTTGGTGATTAATGACAAATACATTTAATGACAATACTTGGTTTAATGCTTATTTATTGTTATACCTCAAATATGCTTATTGCTATGAGACTAGAATGTTTATTGTCAAGATTGTCTAGTCTCATCATATTTAGAGGAAAATCATATATGTTTCTTATGCTAATCATTTCAATGAGACTAACACACTTAATTGTTTATCTTCCATAGTCTCATTTATGCAAATAAAATGGATTGCTAATTAAGGTATGCAACTATTTTGTGTAAGCACATGTTGTTGGATTATTAGATTTATGCTCGTCATATCTTGTCGTATTTATTTGAGCATAAATATATTATAAACATGTTGCTTACTCTATAAGATCTATTATATGCCATGTATTAGTGATCATCTTAGTTTGTGCACTAGATAAATTTCACCGTGTTTAAATGGCTTTGTACATGTATGCTACCCTGAATATTCTCACATGCACTTGAATTAGTGAAGTTTAATCTATATTAGTTCACAAGTTCTCTCCTACTTCAAATATGAATTTGCACATGTGTAAGTCATGAATATATTCCCATGTGCATCATTAAGTGAAGTTGTGATTATTAAATCATCTGTCTAGTGCATACAGATTAAACACATATTTATCACAATGCACTTGGTGGAGACCTTTCTTATGCCAAGTGTTTCCACTTGTGTCATGCTTATTTACGTGAAACACTTGGACACTTAATCGCTCACGAATATCAAACTTATCCATGTTTATTGAGCTTTTGGCCTAATGTATTTCACGAGTGATTTGGAAAAAATTAGGTCCTATGAGTTTGTGTGATGACCAATGTACGTTGAAGAATGACGGTTATGTCGAAGTCAACAAGACAACGATGTCACCAATAGTTGAGGACTAAGTCAAGGTCGATTTGGCAGGACGATCGTCGAGGAGGATGATCGAGTCAAAGTCGAATTGGACGAGTCTCATGAGGTGAATCAAGTCAAGGTTGACAAGACAAAGACTCCATCAATCATTTAGTAAAGGTCATCATGCACAATACATCAAGGGTGCTCAAGACTAACAACATCGTTGAACCTCAAAATGAAGAAAAAAGACGGCAAGTGGTTTATCCTAAAGCTTGTATGGCTTTATTTACAAGTTGAGTTTAAGGATTGCCATACTATTAAGAGGGATGCAATGTTGAATGGCTTAGATATGTCTTAGGTGCTCAAGTGATCAATCTATAAGAGAGATCGTGGGAGAGGAGTGTTGGTGGTGTCGGAAAGTGAGAGTATTAGGTCTTTCGTGGCTTCCTTCATGGTTTCTGCTCCTATCCTTTGGAATTTAGGTAGTGAGACCTTGTGGGTTGTGTAGCCCTTGTTCTTAGCTTTTCGTAGAGCCTAAGATCACCGAAATCGAAGTTCAGAGTCAAAAGTTACGTCCGTTTCCTTCAATGGTTGTGTGTTGTGTATCGGACTATCCAATGTTGGATCGGAATGTTCCGATGTTAGGTCCGATTGACCTCTCTCTGTCTCTAGCTCCAAAAATATCAAAACTATCCGATGTTGGATCGGAATGTTTCGAAATGGATCGGAACTATCCGATGTTAGGTCCATTTCACCCCTCTCTGTCTCCAGCTCCAAAAATATCGAAACTATCCGATGTTGACATCGGACTATCCGATATCTGTCAGCTTCAAACTGCTAGTTTCTGTGTGAGGCTATTTATTGCCTCCCTCTTTCCCACGGGCTAGGGGTTGCCTTCCACACCATTTTTTAGCAGAACTTTCAAGCAACCTAGGGCTTCTTGCCCTCTCCACTCTAGATCTAAGTGATCCTCTTTGTGAGAATAGTTGGGAGAGGGTGTGAGTGCTAAGTGAGAAGAAGTAGATCTTTGAGCACTTGAGTTCATCTTTGAGTTCGTTCTTTGTGAGCATCTGTTACTATTAGAGATTGAGGACTCATAGATGGCTAGGAGTCAACCACAAGCCACCAGTGCTTTGTGTGGTGAGCCGTGCAAGTTTGTGAAGGCCAATTCCGCCTCCGGAAGGGAAGGAATCAAGGAGTAAAACCGGGGGGTCTTGGTGCTACCTCGGTGAGGGAAAGGGTTGTGTTGGTGATTGATAAGCGGCCCATCCTGAGATGAGCCTCGGGCCGATTCGGTACCGGCCCACCGCACGCACAGAAGGTCCAAAAGGCTGCCCCTGGCCGTACTAAAGGAAGCGTCTAGCCCGCCAAGGTCTCCCCCGGGCTTAATCTGGTCAACCGCGCCTCCCTGGGCCCTAGCCAGGAGCGTGGCGCACCTCCCGGGCTATCCCTAGCCCGGGAGAGGGTCCCGCGGGCAGTCCGCCTACCCGTGGACAGGTGGCGACAACTGTCATGTCCCACCACACTTTCCCCCGCCTTGACCGGGAAGAACTGTGTCTTCCCGGGAGTCCGCAGCGAGGGAGGGACGCAGGCGGCTTCGCTTTGTCGTTGCTCTCCGGCAAGGCGGCAGCGTGGTTGTTACGCTTCGCGACGCCCTAACGGGTGGCGCGAGGTCGCTTCGGTCCGATCAATGCTATATTGGGGATAAAGGGAAAGTGCTTTCTCCCTAAAGAAGGTTTTTCCCTCGTATAAGCACTCCCAGACGAACACGTGTCCAGTACTAACTTGACCAGTTTCTCCCTGCAGGCTCCGGACCAGACAGAGGCCAGGAATGAGACAAGGGCACCGCCACAAAAACAGAGGCGGGCGCGGGGCCCGTCGTATCAGCTCCGGGCGACCCGCCGCGCCTATAAAAGGAGGATCCCTGGACGTTTGAGGGGATCGGCCAAGCGGAATAGCAACACACACAGCGCACGCATCCGAAGCTTCCTTAGCAGTAGCCATAGTCCTTAGCCACCAAAGTGTTCGAAATTCCCCTATAAGCTCAGGATCGGTGCCTTCAAGCCCAGTCTCGGCACCTCTTGTACGGTTTTCCATCGTATAATCAACAAGGCTGGAGTAGAGCTATTACCTGGAAGTGGGGGCTCGAACCAGGGTAAATGGCTTGTGTCTTCATGGTTTGTACTGCTTTCTCTCTCTCTCCCTCTCTTTTCCTCACTGTACGGTGGATTTGTACCCGGATCGCCAAGTCGCACCAGGCCCTGTCCGGGAAGACCGCGTGGCCTGAGCCCCCGTAGGCTCGGCCGCCGCCCCGGGCTGCTGAGAAGAGTGGTCGTTGGGCCTCACACCAACTACAAATTCGTCTGCCGATCCATGGACCCGTTGCCCTTTAGGGGCGCGTTTCCCAGACACCAACAGGTTGAAAGGGACCCGGGCTCAAGTGTGACCGAGCCTATGTTAACGGAGACGTAGGATCCCCTCAAGGATCCGAACTTCGGGAACAAAACTTTGAGTCTTCACTTCACTCTTAGTTTCCCTCTTGCCCCTAACTTGATTTACTTTGATTTGTGCTTGTACTTGTTATTGGTTAGCACCTTCGTGTGCTATTACTCTCTCTTGTGTTGTGGATTTGATTTTGGTGCAGGTTGTATCCTTAATTTGGGTGGGATTATCAAAAACCCTAAATCTGTAAATATCGGATAGTCTGATATAATATCAGATAGTCCGATCCATATCAAACTATCTGATATCAACATCAGAACATTCGATATTATTTACCGCTGTGCTTTAAAAGGTTGAAAATTTGTAATGCCTATTCACCCCTCCTCTAGGCGACATCCCGATCCTTCAGGAACCCAGGGCAAAACCATCGGGCTCACACATGTGGAGTCAGATGAGGTCATCATAATGTAGTCCTATCCGTGATAGCTACTCCCAAGGCTTAAGTCATCTGGCTTAGGCTTCAAAACCACAAGGCAGGATTGGCCCCAAAGCTTGAGGTAGAGAGATTCATCACCACCACCAAAACTTCACAAGTTCACCAAAATAACCATGGGATCTTCACACCTTACACGCGTGCTTTGTGATGATGAAGGAAAGCAATATAACTTAAGGTATGGGATGGAAAAAAGGGAAGTGGTGCATAAAACTCAAAATTTTAGGGAGCCAAAAGGCAAAAAGACATGGACCATGCCGGGGTTGTTTTGTGAAATCAAAGAAACTAAAGGGTGGTAACTCAAAATACACGCATTTTAGCAAAACCAATAAGCGGGACCAAAATAGGAAAAGCAAGGGCCTGTGTACAAATTTAGACAACAATGGGGACAAAAATGATAAAACCAAGGACCTATTTGTGATATTAAAAACTTCTAGGGCCAAAACCAAAAAACTTGGCGCTTCTGTGTAGTAGAGATAGATATTTGCTTAGCATGGAAAGAAATTTGTTTGCTTTGTACTCCCTCCGGTCCAAAAAAAAGTCACCGTTGACTTTTGTACACGTCTTTGACCATTCGTCTTATTCAAAAAAGTTATATAAATATTATTTATTTTGTTATGATTTGGTTTATTATTAAATGTATTTTGAGTATTACTTATATTTTTACATATTTGAACTAATTTTTTGAATAAGACGAATGGTCAAAGGCGAGTTCAAAAGTAAACGGCGACTTTTTTAGTGACCGGAGGTAGTAATATGGTTCATACACCTCGTATTAGATTGGAGTCTACACATACACATATCCCCTCAAATATTGTATAGAGAGAAACCTGTGAAGGCAATGTATTAAGTTGATGAGAACGTTCAAAATACTCGTGAAGCCAACACATCAATTTTGTACTCTCGCCATGATTAATCTTGAATGAACGAAACGATCGTTGCTAGTTATGCAAATTTCATACTTTAAACATAAATCTAGTTGGGTGGAACGTCTTGGTTATTAAAAGAAATGAATGAAAAAGGTAACACCCAACAAACCCTGTAAAATAATCAACGGTGTCGGTGACTAGACAGGCAAACGAGGTGATAAACCAGAAAAATATTCCTCAACGGTGAAAATAGACACAAGCAAACGAGGTGATAAACCAGGAAGGTAGTCATCAACGGTTAAAGCCCTTTTGACATATAGATAAGCAAACGAGGTGCGCAACCAGAGATACTGTAGCCTCTAGGTTAAAGAACCAATGTACATGCTGATTTACGAATGAGATAATCACCCAGCCCCTCATATATCAGTTTGACAATGTGCCATTCTGTATTATTTCTACAAATATATACACAAGCTAACAAGTGAAGAATACATAACAATCTTCACTTACTTGCTGACATGACATCATTTGAAGTTGTTGGCTTGTTGCCATGTACATCTGTATTTGCAATCGAATTTTTGGCTTGCTGCCTACCTGAATTTGTGGAGATCGTCAAGGGATCTACAGCTCGACTGTACAGAGAACTGCAGTCCTGAAATCAATGTTAACATTCACAGGGAGATGTGTGGTGAGCACCCTCCATTTTTTTGCCACGGGGTTGTACACCTGAAATTCTAGAGCCAACCGTGTCTTCAATTGTCTCCACGGATCAGAGGCTTCCAAAGGAACTTTCGCAGATGAAAGCACATGCAGTTCGCCATTCATTGCTATGAAACCACACGATTCAGAATTTGGGATCTTTCTCCTCATGATAGCCTCCTTCAACCACCGGTTTGAAGCAAATTCATACCTGCATCAAACGTCCACATGCAAGTCACTAATATGCCAATTAAAATACTGCAACATGTATAGAAATCTAGCCCAATAACTCTGGCTTATAGATTCCATATATTACACAGTAATCGAAACATGAGTATGAACTGAAAACTGAATAATCAATGCAAGGAAATTCATAATTGATAGTCTAGCATTTGCAGCTTGCAGTCTGCTAATAATATGATGGATAGGTGCATCTCAGTTAACACACAACTAATCAGAGAGTAAACGAGAGCAAATCATTAGATGCACCATTGCATGTCCTGATTATACTATTAAACACAAGTTTTGGTTCAAGTCCACAGTGAGATGCCAGTTCAATGTGGACTCAAGGGGACTTCAAGTGCGACTATTGTCAATATAGGTTGTCGGCCAATTAACAACTCAGAACACATGAAATTGTAGCAGCATAGCCAAACAGATGACCAGAGTTGCCTTGCAGTAACTATATCTCTATAATAGATGTACTTAAGCAGAACATGTAATACAACAAATTAAGAACACGTTTGTCACAACAACGGGTTAGAAGGATGCAAAAGCTGCAGTGGCAGAGGATTGAGGTCTAGGACCCTCAGTCTCCCAATAGTAGTGACAGAAGGTAGCGAGAAGAAGAGGTGTGAACAAATTCCTGCTTATTCTAATTCACGAGAACTACCTTGGCTTATATAATAGATGGTGTGGCCAGAGTACAAATCTAATCTGCCCTCTTAAGAGATCAGAAACAATTCAAACTACAGATCCTAAAAGAATTTAAAAGGCTAAGGACTCAAATGTCCAGAATAGATTATACTAAAATGCACTCTTTTAAGATCTTAAGGATCCTTAACTAATTATTTCATTATTTGTCCTGAGCAAATCCTGCTAAGCCAGTTATTTGTTTCTAGTCCAGCATACCAGCATAAAAAAATTGTGGGTGCACCTGACGCTGCACCTTTTTTTCATACTTCCTTTTGTTACCAGATCATATATGTGATTTGTTTGTCAAATTATTCATTTAACCACAAATCCACCCAAAAAAGGCTACCAAATCACGACTGGTTTTATTTTTTAATTCAAATTCATCCGGTTTTTAGTAGTTTTAACGGTTTTTTCTCGTTTCCCATGGTTTCCTTAACTTGGTGAGGTGGCAATTTTTATGCCCAAATCGATTTCTAAACCCTTACTGCCACCAATATGTAACAAAAAATTAATAGATATTGCAAGATATTTATTTTTGTTCCCATACTGACCAGCTATTAATCATCTCTTCTTCTAAAAAAAACAATGATGCTGATACACAGATAACCACCACAGCTGTTCGTGCATTCTGACACAGTAGCCAGAAGATAGAGAAGACAATACATCACCAAAATGTAGTATTACAGCTAATATTAGGACATTGTTAAATGGCACCACAGACAAAATCATTCAGTAATTAGAAGCAGGCGCTTACTGAGAAGATTAGGTTAAAAGTGCCCTGGCAACTCAGTGCAACTGCTATCATAATCCTAGGAACCATAGAAAAACCGAATGCATATTCTCTTACTGCTAAATCACCCCACAAAACCTTTTGCAGTTGGGGGCTTTATCCCAACAGTACTTATATCAGTCCTTGCTATATACTTAAAGTTGCATTGCAGACATGTCAAATTAACTGAATGATTATTCAGGTTCTGAAGGCAATTAGCAGATCGTTTCTGATATTAGTTATGTGAATTTTTGAGCAAGTCATATTAGTTGCAAAAAGCCCACATTATCAACAACTAGCTAGGTGCCCATGAGTTCAAACAGATTTCGAATAAATATAATATAATATAATATGTTTGTCAGGTTTGGGTTTGGCCAAGTATACGCAAGGAGGAAGAGGGCAGCTGTGGGACCTGGCCCTGGTTCATCCTCTTCTCCAGCGGGCTAAACCAGGTCCAGTAGATGAGTAATAGATAGCTATCTCTTAATTAGTTAGTTAGATAAACATTATGTCTTAGTTAAAGTTTGTTAGATTGAATTGGTGATTGTAATCTCTTTGCCACAGCCTTGAGTATAAAAGGCATAGGCCGGCCAGCTAATAAAAGTAAGCAATAGAGAACTTATCTGTTGCCCTTCCCTCTTCTTTCCAATTCCCATCTCCCTGGACACCGGCAGCAACCTGCTACCGTCGTCTTCCACCCCTCAACCGAGTTCATAACAACTTGGTATCAGACAGGGGCAGAGCCAAGGCCCGGCGACCCTGGGCCCGTGCCCGGGCTCCTAGCCCATGAGCCTTGTAACCCCCAAGTAATATTCACAGTGGCTCACAGCAAGTAAAGGCCCAGAGCCTGGGCGCGGGGCGCAGGTGGGCTCGGGCGCTCGGCTCACTCGGCGTTGCGTCACGGCCTCATGGGCCACGCCGCACGGCGTACAGCACGCTGCACACGTCGGTTCTTCTGCCCAGGCTCGGTGCCTTCTCAATTTCTCATCTCGCGACCTGGCGTGACGGCGTGACGCCGAGTCGCCGACGCCGCGACGCGTGCTCAGGCTCTGCTACGCCTCCACGCCTCCAGATCCTCGCGCCTTCTCATCTCCTCGCGATCTCATCTATGCTCAGGTTCTGCTACGCCTTCTCATCTCCTCGCGATCTCACGTTCTCAAGTCTCAACTAGTCAACTAGTTTATGGCTATTTCGCCTTATCACTTTATCTATATGACTATATGCATGGTCGGATGGTCCAGTTCTTGTGTTGTCCTATATTAAATAGTAGGTTACTAGGTTTATATAATTAACGTGGTTTCGTACTTTTGTTCTGTTATTTGGGTGATGATTACTAATTTATTTGTTGTGATATATGTTTAAATTTTCAGAAATGAGGAGGTTTTTGATTGATACAAGCCACTGTCCACCTCCAACTCAAGGTCCATCTCCACCTTAAAATAATAACCGTGGCTTTAACATAGATGAAGTTATAAGCGATCCCGCGCTTAGGAAACAAATATATGAAAGAGCATTTTCAGCAATGAAAATTATCAAAAGTAAATTGCGAAACAGGATGGCTGATGCTTGGTTCAATCATTTGATGGTGTGCTACACTGAACGAGAAATATTCAAAGAACTTGATGATGCTGTCATCTTGCGATGATTCCAAGGCATAAAGACTAGGAAAATGAATTTGCCTCGATGTAGGCATAGCTAGCTTATCAGTGGTATGTGATGCATTTTTAATACTCGTAAAGTTATATAATTTTATATTATATAGTGTACTAATCAATATAATTTATCTTGCAGGTTACTAGAGGGAGTTTTTTTGGTCCTTTATATGTTGCTTTTCTCCATTGAGGTATTTATCATGCTTTTTTTCTTTCGATGTTTATTATTGGCATTGGTATTGAAGTCTTGAACAATGATTTGAAATTTTGAATGGAATAGACAATTGTATGTCTTAAAATAGCTATTGTTATGTATACATGGTTTGTTAGTGGTCTTTAGTGGTGTGCGCATCAATTTCATTGCGCCCAGGCTCCTAAAATGTTCTGGCTCCGCCACTGGTATCAGAGCCGTCTCGACGCCATAACCGACGACGACGGTTCCGATCCCCACATCACCAGCAGCCAATTCATGACTGCTATGACCGATCTGACCAAGAAGATACATGATGAATTCACCGGCGTCAAGCAACAGCTAGGCGATAGCACAGCAGCTATTGCGGATGCGCAGAGGACCGTCGACGCGCATGCAGCGCCGATCACCACCTTGAATACGCGCCTCACACGCCATGATACTAGGATGGCGGCTCTAGAAGATCCGGTTGGCATCTTGGCGCGTCGGAAGAGCCAATCCAAGGTGGCCGCACCAAGAGACGACGATGATGAGGAGCAAGCGGATTCATCCATGCCGCCCAAATACCAGCGGATGGTCTTTCCAACCTACGATGGCGAGAAGGACCAGATGGTATGGCTCAGCCGCTGTGATCGATTCTTCCGTGCTCAACGCACACCGGCGCCTGAGAAGGTTTCCATTGCGGCTTATCATCTGGTGCACAAGGCGCAAGAGTGGTAATGCCTAGCGGAACAAGAAAGCGGGGTTCCAAACTGGAAGGAATTCAAGGAGATGATGCATCTCCGATTTAGACCCCCCTCACGGCGCAACAAGATGAGAGAACTAAAGAGGCTGACACAAACGGGAACGATGACAGAGTACCAGGTGAAATTCCAGGCGTTGCGACCCCGTTCAGACTTGCCCAATGATCTGCACGTTGAGATGCTTACGGCTGGCTTAGCAAGATCGATGGGGCCACAGGTGGAGCGGGCAGGACCAACCTCTCCCGTCGACGCCATGAGCTTGGCCCTAGAATTCGAAGAGCAAAGACAGACAGAGAAGGACGAGATCAGGACCATCATACAACAGACTATAGGCCGGCCGGTGAGCACAAACCGAGACGCGACCAAGGCAACCACAACTCCAGCCACGACGACCACGACGACGGGGACCAGCAATCCTCAAGCCGGCAACCGACTCATTAGACAGCTCACGTGTGCTCAAATGGAGGAACGCCGCAAGATGGGACTGTGCTACAATTGTGACGAGAAGTGGGAACGTGGCCATGAGTGCAAAAAGTTGTTCTTCCTAGACCTCGTCGACGACATCACAAATGGGCTAGAGGACAATCCCTCCATCTCACTGAATGCACTGACGGGTATCCATGCTGGTCGCACTATGCAGTTAGAGGTGGAGGTGGGTGGTCACAAGCTTCGAGCGTTGGTGGACTCCGGTTCAACGAACAATTTCATCGACGAAAAGGTGCGGACAGAGTTGGGCCTTTCCCTTCGGCCAACTCACCAACCCCTACGGGTGGCCGTGGCCAACAGCGACACTATCCAGGGAGCCGGCCTCAGCCTTGCCATCCAAATGCAGATCGGCCAGGAGAATTTTGCAATGGACTGCTGCGCCATTCCATTGGCAGGACTGCAGGTCGCCTTGGGGGTTCAATGGCTCGCAACATTGGGACCGATACAATGGGACTTCAACAACCTGATGATGACATTCTGGCGCTCCAACAAGATGGTAACATTGCAGGGCCACCAAGCAGCGCCAACACTCTGCCAGATGATGACCGAAGACCGGGAGGACCTGCTGCCCTCCCTCCTGTCAGAGTTCAGCAGCTTGTTTGAGGCACCAACAGGGCTACCCCCAGCACAACCATATGATCATCGTATTCACCACAAGCAAGGCACCGATGCAGTGGTGGTACATCCCTATAGCTACCCACAACTACAGAAGGACGAGCTAGAACGGCAATGCCAAGAGAGGAAGCAGCAGGGAATTATTCGCCCTAGTACGTCCGCCTTCTCATCACCAGTAGGAAAAAGGATGATACTTGGCACTTCTGTGTGGACTATCACGCCTTGAATGACGGGACGATCAAGGACAAGTTTCCGATACCGGTGGTCGAAGAACTACTGGACGAGTTACATGGTGCTTGCTTCTTCACCAAGTTGGATCTTCGTTCTGGGAACCATCAAGTGCGCATGCACGCTGCGGACGTCCATAAAACAGCGTTTCGCACGCACCATGGTCACTTCGAGTTCCCGATAATGCCTTTTGGATTGACCAACGCACCGGCCACTTTTCAAGCCTTGATGAATGACATCCTTGGGCCTTTCCTTCGCTGCTTTGTGCTCGTGTTCTTTGATGATATTCTTATATATAGCTCATCTTGGGCTGAGCGCCTGTGCCATCTTCGTCAAGTCTTCCAGACACTTCAACGCCATGGTCTTGTCCTCAAAAAGTCCAAGTGTTCATCCGGGACTACATCCGTGGCTTATCTTGGCCATGTGGTATCTGCCGAGGGCGTCGCCATGGACTAGCAAAAGGTAGAAGTGGTGCCACAATGGCCGGTTCCCACAACAGTGCGTGTTGTTCGAGGATTTCTGGGTCTTGCCGGTTACTATCGGCGCTTCATCCACAACTACGGCGCCATTGCAGCACCACTCACCAAGCTCCTGCGCAAGGAATCCTTCACCTGGACTTCTGAAGCACAAGCGGCCTTCACAGCACTCCAACAGGCACTAACCACAGCTCTTGTATTGCATCTGCCGGACTTTACTCTCTTTTGTGGTTGAATGCGACGCATCGGGCTCTGGATTTGGGGCTGTATTGCACCAAGGCAATGGGCCGCTAGCCTTCTACAGTAGGCCAATTGCGCTACGGCATACTAAATTGACGGCCCACGAGCGAGAACTTATTGGTCTAGTGCAGGCCGTACGGCATTGGAGACCTTATCTTTGGGGTCGTTCTTTCGTCATCAAGACCGACCATTATAGCCTCAAATACTTGTTGGATCAGCGCCTCTCCACAATTCCGCAACATCAATGGGCTAGTAAATTGGTTGGTTATGACTTCACCGTCGAATATCGACCAGGCCGTCTAAATACAGTCGTTGATGCCCTTTCCAGGCGCGATGGCGACCTTCCTGCCGGGACACCAACTCTTTTCGCGGTCTCAGTACCAAGCTTTTCCTTCTTCATCGAGTTGCAGCAGGCCTTGTCTACCGATGCATAATGGTGCAGTACACGGGAGGCGATTCAGCAAGGGCATCGGTCCGACCCATAGTCCATTCAGGATGGGTTTATTCTGCATGGCAGCCATGGTTATGTTCCTACTTCCTCTTCACAAGTGCACTCGATCATTGAGTTGGCTCACTTGCCAGGTCATGAAGGGATTCAGAAGACTCTCCACCGCCTACGGGCTGATTTCTATATCCCCAAAGCTCGCCAACTGATTCAGGACTACATTCGTTCCTGTGCCATTTGTCAACGCAATAAGACGGAGCATCTCCATCCAGCCAGACTTTTACAGCCTATATACGTACCACATCAGCCATGGAGTGATATTGCTATGGACTTTGTCGAAGGGCTACCAAAGGTGGGCGGCAAAACGGTGATACCCACAGTGGTTGGTCGCTTCTCCAAATATTCCCACTTTATTCCTCTTGCTCATCCTTATACAACGACGTCTGTTAGTCGAGTCTTCTTTGACAACATCGTCAAGCTCCATGGTATTCCTTCTTCTATTATCAGTGACCGGGATGTGATCTTCACTAGTGCATTTTGGCAGGAACTCTTTCATCTAGCTGGCGTTCAATTATGCATGGGTTCAGCATAACATCCCCAGTCGGATGGGCAATCTGAGGCGGCTAATAAAGTCATTGCTATGTATCTTCGTTGTTTGACGGGTGGCCGACCTAGACAGTGGGTTCGTTGGCTTCCTTGGGCGGAGTACTGTTATAATACATCCTATCAGTCTTCGCTTCATGATACTCCATTTAAGGTGGTCTATGGTCGGGATCCTCCCTCTCTTCGGTCTTATTCAAAGGGGGATGCACGCATACCTGCTGTGGATGCTACCATGGTGGACCGGGACTCCTTCCTTGCTGATGTTCGTGATCGGCTTCACCAAGCTCAAGAGCATGCCAAGGAGTTTTATGATCGTCGTCACCGATTGGTGGAATTTGCAGTAGGCGATTGGGTTTGGTTGCGTTTACTTCATCGCCTTACTGCTACATTCCGACCGGCAAAGGCAAGCTCAGTCCATGCTGTGGGTCCGTATTGTGTCAAAGAACGTATTGGCACAGTTGCATATCATCTTAAACTCCCTGTTGGTGCCCGTGTCCATGATGTGTTTCATATTGGAGTCCTCAAGAAATTCCACGGTACATCACCGGTTCTTCCACCTTTACTGCCACCCATGGACCATGGTCGTGTTCTGTCTCAGCCTGCGCAAGTTCTTCGTGGTCGCATTGTTCATGGCCTTCGTCAGATTCTGGTTCGTTGGACTGATCTTCCGGATTCCAACAATTCCTGGGTTGACTTGGACGTCTTTCAGCGCAATTATCCTACCTTCCAGCTCGAGGACAAGGCGTGTGTGGAGATGTCGTTTGGGTTTGGCCAAGTATACGCAAGGAGGAAGAGGTAGATGGGACTCGCCCCGGTTCATCCTCTTCTCCGGTGGCTAAACCAGTCCAAGAGATGAGTGATAGATAGCTATCTCTTAATTAGTTAGTTAGATAAACATTATCTGTTAGTTAAAGTTTGTTAGAGTGAATTGGTGATTGTAATCTCTTTGCCGCAACCTTGAATATAAAAGGCATAGGCCGGTCAGCTAATAAAAGTAAGCAATAGAGAACTTATCATTGTTCTTCCTCTTCTTTCCAATTTATCTCCTCGACGCCGGCAATAACTCATTGCCGTCGTCTTCCACCCCTCAACCGAGTTTCATAACAATGTTCTAATCACATACCATCTTAAACATGTCTATTATGTGATTACCTAATCGATAAAATTTTAATTGCAGTAAGTTTAAATTGCCATATAAGGATCATCCAATAGTATGTTTGTGCTTATACTAGCTCTTCGTCCTCGACCATCCCAACCCTACCCAAGCTGCAAACACCGCCCCCCTCCCCCACAGGCTCTACTGACCCCGTCATCCCCTCTCTCCCCAATACCAAGTTACTAACTGGCCACCGCGTCCCTAATCTCCTCCAGGACCAGCCCTATCCTCTTCACTTCCTCCACAATCCACACCAGTCACCACTCAGCAGCGCCCACATTTGCCAGCGCCGCATGCTTGCACATGGATACGACGTGGAAGGCAATGTTGTAATACCCCAGCCAATTGTTGAGGCTTGTGTGACTCGTTTTGATTGGTTATGCTGCGAATAATAGCACCTTGAAGCCTCAAAAGAGTTATACTACTCTCTCCGTCCCAAAATATAGGGCGTATAAAAATTTTCATCAAGACCAAGAAATGGTGTTTAAGAGAGTAAATCATTTTCAATTATCTCGTTACTCGAAGCATGCATCTGTTACAACCCGTCCAGTGGATAGGGTGTACTATAGGCGACGTTCTGATCACCAGATGGGATAAGGGGGAAAGGTTGTTGGTTAGTTCAGCTTGTTAGCTAAGATGGGGGCTGAGTTTGTTAGTTTAGTCTGTTGCTTGCGTGCGTGGTGTGAGAGTATAAGAGGGAATAAGCATTGCAACTTGGGCACGTTTTGATGCCATTAATCTAAGGAAGGCGGTGGCTCCAAAAACAGCCAAACCTCGGGAGGCGTCTTTGCCTGGAAGAAACTTTTCAAAGGCGACTGCGATCCGCCATCGGCCGAGCACCGTGCTTACGAGCAAACTCATCCCGAGTCTGCTCGTAACAGCATCTCCTTCCGATGCACTTAATTAATAGCTAAAGCTAGCAAAAGCATGCACTTTATAGTGTGAATAGCTTAACTATGAGTTAATTCCTCGTCTTTCCCAAGAAAATAATGGGAAGACGCCTTATATTATGGGACAACTTAAAAAAACTTATGTGCCCTATATATTGGGACGAAGGGAGTTGCATATATATTTTTGATTGGTTATGCTGCGAATAATAGCACCTTGAAGACTAAAAAGAGTTATACTAGCATATATATAATGTTGGATGGACCAAACATTGCACCTCACGTTGGCCCTTTTGGGCAAAGCGATGCCGAAATCCCAAAAGTGATGTTTGGCGTGTGTGGGCTGTTAGGATTGCAGTTTTGCATGTGTGGGCTGTTAGGATTGCAGCATACTCTATTCCATGGGCCCAATAGGCTATACACAACTACAAAGAGAAGGGGAATATGCAAAGAAACCCTATACAAGTATCTAATCTAACACCCCCGCAAACTTATGGTGGATTAACGACATTGAGTTTGGATAGATGTGAATCACGCGGCGCTTTGGTCTGTGCCTTGGTGAAGTAGTCAGCAAGCTGAAGATCCGAAGGCACATGTTGAAGAGTAGCGACTTGATCTTGCACTAGGAACCAAACGTAGGCTTTGTACATTTCAGCTTAGTGTAGTGTAGCGTTTCAGCAAAATTTATCTTTTTTATATGGCAACATATCACGAGTAAACAGGGGTTCCTATGTAAAGTCGTGTACACCAACTAATAAAAGTCATGAAAAATTCTGAAAAAATTTGTAAATGTTCTTCATTGGTTTTCTCCCTCTATATAAAGTTTGAAGATCAAACTCATTCTATATTAAGAGTTATAAAAAAGAGAAAATAACGACAAATTTGAATGGTTTAAAATTGATATAGCTTTCTCTTTTTACACTCTTACTACAGAATGAATTTGATCTTCAAACTTTATACATAGGTGGAACAAGTTCATTAGAACATTTGCAAATTTTTTCAAAATTTTTTATGACTTTTGCTAATTGGTGTACACGGGGTTTACATGGGAACCCCTGTGTACACGGGGTATGTTGCCTTTTTATATAGCCTATATGGTGTAATAATTTGTGATGATTTTTCCTCAGGTTTTTATCAGTTTTCTTAAAGATCCTAAAATTATTTTTAAATTATTTTTATAATATTTAAACCACTTTTTAAAAACTCTTAATTTTTGTTGAAACGCTACGCTAGACTAAGCTGAAATGTATAAGGCCATAGTGAGCATCAACGTCGATGTGATTGGTAAGCTCATGCTTCACAAGATCACGAGCAATGCTAATGGTGTGCTGTCTGATAGAAACAAACACACCCAGGTCGGTAAGAAGCCACTGAAGCCAAGTCACCTCGACCATCACAAAGGCCAGTGCACAGAGCTCGGCCTCAGTAATGGAGCGAGAAACAGTAGTCAGGCACTTGGTCTTCCAGGAGATCAAGGACGAACTAAGGAAGACACATTAGGCTGAGACATACTTGCGATCGAAGGGGTCACTAGCCCAAGTAGCATTCGAGTAGGCCGGAAACCGTAGAGTACTGAAGCTGGAGAAAAACATGCGACGATCAGCTGTAGACGAAGATAGTGACGAACACGAAAAAGGTGACCATAATGCACACTATAGGAGCTGCCATGAACTGACTTAGGATGTGAACATCGTAAGAGACATCTAGACGGGTGTTGCCAAGGTAGACAAGGCTCTCAACTAGGTGACACTAGGGAGTTGGATCTGCAAGAGGAACCCCATTAGTGGCTCGAAGCTAAATGTGTAGCTCCATCGGAGTGTCAGCAATGCGCTTGTCAGTGAGACATGAACGAGTAAGAAGCTCCTGGATATACTAGCGCTGGGAGAGGTAGTAGACCTCAAGCGTAGACTCAACCTCAATCCCTAAAAAGTACTGAAGGGGACCCAAATAAAACATCTGGAACTCCTCATTAAGACGCGCCTTTACAAATGCAATATACTAGGGATCATCTCCAATGATAAGCATGTCATCAACGTAGAAGAGGTCCAACTTTGAAGTGTATTTTGAAACCCAGAAGGGCGGTAACATTAATCCGGAAGTCATAAAACCAAATTAGGCCTTGTTCTTTTCATCGTATCGTTGCGTTGGCGTATTACTGTAGCAAATTTAAGAGCCCTCTAAAAGAGATCTAAACATTATAAAAAAAATAATTAAAAAATAGTTTTAGGATCTTTGAAAGGACTGCTAAAAGCTATGAAAAAATCGTTACAAATTATCACAACATATAGGCTATATAAAAATAACAAATTTTGCTATAGTAATACGCAACGGTATGATATGCTGAAAAGAATAAGATGTTAATAAAGCATGTAGTACTGGGTTAAAATTCAATCCACAAAGGGGTGGAAACACCCTATAATCCCATAGGAAACAAAATATGGCATTGGTAAAAGGTAAACATGTAAATGACTAGTGCAGAAATCAGTTCAATTATCACAGCAATACTTTTATGTTATAGGCAAACATTATTCCCTCACTACATCTTGATTATTGTTTCTAGGGAAAACATGATTTAATTAGGCAGTTTGTGGCAATCTTCTGACTTTGAGGAGCTAGCTATGCAGACCTGCTTATTTAAAAAGCTGATGATCTGAGTCGCCAGTGTACTTACCCAATGTCTGCAACTCCCTAACAGTTTTTTTTATTAGAAATAAAGTCTTGTCAGACATAAAAGAGGAAAGGAAAGTAGATACAAGCCATGGAACAGGATGATCTTATTTGTCTACAACATTAACTCTTTTGATGGCCTCCTAAGGATTATATTAGTATGTTGTTGGCACATCACCTCGTCACTCATGTTTGTACTTCCCAAATAAATGATGTGCAGATGATACTTGAGAATCTTGGTATTTCTTATGGAAAGTGCTGCCATATCTTTTTGCACAGATTAGATTCTTTTTGCAATTCAGTGAACAAAACAAAGGTAAAACCTGTTTGTAAAAAACTGCCACTGTTTTAATTATATAACCCACTAGCAAATGGGAACTTATTGTATACAAAAGTAATCAAGACAGAACAGGTGGACAGGGGACACATGGACATCAGAGCACAAAGCTCCCAGAAACCAGCAGCACAATTGTGCAATCAGCATTGGACCAGAAATCCAACAGGAACCGGGAGAGGACAGCATTGACTGGCTCCAGCAGGGTGAAGAGAGTGTGGCTTATGACCAGATGGGAGGAAATGGCCAAAAAAAAAGGTGAGGTGGAGCCCACCGACCGAAGCAGAGGGGAGCACAAGGGATGGGCAGCAGCAAGTGGTTGGAGTACCAAGAGTACCAAGCACAACAAGAGGCCTTAAAAGTGTCAGGCTTTACTAACAGGATAGAATCCCCTATTCCATGATAACAATTCAACTAAGATAATGACACAACTAAATACTGAGCAATCCTACCTGCCCTAACTTATCCCCATGGGCCCACGTGCACATAACATCTTCACCCTTCGTGAGACAGCTCATGGAATCGGTTGTAACGGGTTGATGCCCATGGGAGAAGATAGCAACACCATTAATGCGCAAAAAAAAGACCTTGGATCGAGCATCTACTCAACTTCCCTTGTACATGATGCCAGTGAAAAATCTTGTGTCGCAATGGATGTGATGCAACACCGATGCTTTCACCTGAGTGCGCCACCAACCACTACAAACCTGAAATTCGTGCTGCCATAGGACGACGCACGGTAGGTCTAGTCAGGGCACAACACTGCCGACGTTGTCATCTTCGATGGTGTTGTTCTTGTGGTTGTGTATGCTCAACGTCGTGCATCTCCTTGATCTACAGTGTCTATGGATCCATTGGAGCCGTGATGTTGATGGACGTGGTGGCAACAAGGATGGCCTCCACTTTAGCTTCATCAACACCCATAGCTTCCTCCAATCTTGTGAATTGATCATGTTGATCCAACCTGTTGTTCGTAACAACAAATTTTGTGGTGTGGTGCCCCATCTTTTCTTGGATGATATTAATCTTGGCAAGGATGGCCTTGAGCATGGCTTAATCATCCACGGAGTTGAAAGGGCCTGAACCATTGTCGCGAACCATCACAGCAGTAACAATTGGCTCTAATACCAAATGGTATTGCCAGATCTAGGAGAGGGAGAACGAACGCCAATGAGATCGAGGGGATCTCGCCAGCGGACCAGCAGCAACGTCGCGTGTGGTGCAGTAGAAACAGATAGAGAACCTGTCTTTATTGCTTGTCTTAGCTAAAAATTACTAGAGCATATATATAGCCCTGCCAGATTACAATCTAATACCTATGGGGCCAGCCGTTCACCGTCCGCACGGACCACACCGGTCTCAAATACTTATTGGAGCAAGCCCTCGTCACACCACCGCAACAGCACTGGCTTAGTAAGCTAATGGATTTTGATTTTCAGGTGGAGTATAAGCCGGGACGGTCGAACCGGGCGGCGTACGCACTCTCGCGAGCCTATCACGATCAGGCGAGTTGTGAGGCCTTCTCGGTGCCATCGCTGTCCATTTGGGATCGGTGGCAGGCAGAGCTGCGTCGAGACCCATCCATTATCAAGCGGATGCGGGACTTGACGCAACCGGCACCCTCCCCAGCCCTCACGGTCGCCGCTAAGCCCACGTCGACAGTCGCGCCTCCGTCCACCATCGCGCCGATAGCGTCCAAGGACTAACATGCAGCAGCGTCATCTCCATAGCTCTGGGCTGCGTGGGACAATCTCCTCTACCGCAACGGCAAGTTGTTCGTACCGGCGGACTCGCCTCTTCGGCAAGCCATGGTGGCCGCCTACCATGACCTCACTCATGAGGGCGTTTAGAAGACGATGCATCGCCTTCGACAACATCTATACTGGCAGGACCTTCACAGGTCGGTGGAGGACTACATTCGCCATTGTCGGGTGTGCCAGGCACACAAGGCCGTCACTCACTCACCGGCAGGACTTCTACAGCCGTTGTCGGTGCCACATCATGTGTGGTCTGACGTCTCTATGGACTTCGTGGTGGCCTTGCCCAAATCCCAGGGCATGACGGCCCTGCTGGTGGTGGTCGATCGGCTCTCCAAGTACAGCCACTTCCGCTACATGGCATTCCGGACTCCATCATCTCAGACCGCGACCCCGTCTTCACCAGCATCTTCTGGCAGAGCCTGTTCAAGCGGTGTAGCACACACCTCACTTCCTCTGCTTACCATCCACAGACGGATGGCCAGACCGAAGTGACCAGCCGCACGGTGGAGATGTATCTTCACTGTTTGGCGGCCGATAACCCATCCACCTAGGTTCGTTGGCTCCCTTGGGAAAAATTCTGCTACAACTCCTCATACCACTCCGCACTCCGCATGTCCCCATTTGAATTGGTCTATGGTCGACCGCCACCGTGTGTTGTGCCCTACACTCAAGGCACCACTTCCATTGATGTTGTGAACTGCCAGCTTGTGGATCGCGACGCCCTACTAGACCAAGCACGCTGCCACCTCCTCACCGCCCAGAACCGCATGAAGCAATAGTATGATGGTGGTCACCGGGAGGTTTCTTTTAAGGTTGGGACATGGGTATTGCTTCATCTCCAACATCATCGCCAAGCTACCATACGCCCCGGCCATCAATGCCGCCACATTTCCACGGGCCATACAAGGTGACTGCTCGTGTGGGGCAAGTGGCCTACCGCCTGGATTTGCCACCTGCCGTCCGCCTTCATGACGTCTTCCACGTCTCGCTTCTCAAGCCGTTCCATGGTTCTCCACCCACACCGCCAACTTTGCCGGCTGACCTCACCCCGGCGCCAAGTCACCACAGGCCCGTGCCGCTCCGGCAACAACGCTTCATCAAGGGACATTGCCAATTCCTGGTCCAGTGGACCTGGTTCGATGCCATCGTCCTTCGTCGATCATACCCTGACTTGAAGCATGAGGACAAGCTTGAGGAGGAGGCAGAGTACTGTTAGGCCTGCTAACCGAGCCTGCTTCCGACGCCGTCGTAGGTCTAGGCCAGGTCCCAGAGCGGCCAATCAGCCTGCCTAATAGGGCTGCGGCCCAGTTTGTTGATTGCGGCTCAGTTTGTTGCCCAGGCTTATCTTCTACAATGTTTGACTTATCCTTTCCCAAGTCTGTTAGTTGGTAAGTTAGATCTCCTTTTCTTTTGCACTTTGTTAGCCAAGTTTGTTAGGTGAGTTGTTAGCTTTGTTGCGCTGGACGCTGGAATAAAAGGCAACAGGAAAAGGTACGATTTAGTACCACAAACCTCAGTCCAGGCGCTACCGTCGATTTACCATAGGGCCGCCGTGTGCCAAGCCGGCGTTCCCTTCCACCTCCAGGTCGGGGTCACGGCCCCGTGCCTTTGATAGGGAACATCCCTATCACCGACGGTCTTATCTAATCTTAACTAATAAGATAGAATCCCTTATTCCAACTCACCTAAGAAGATAATCACACAACTAACACTAAGCAATCCTATCTGCTGGTCACTGTTCACACAATCGCATGAAGAGTAACTTCAGCGCACTAGCCTATCACCGTTGGGGGTCCACGTGCACATAACAGTAACCAGTTGCAAAACAAATAAGATATGTTGTCGCAACAAGAGCATTTCAGTAAAGCGGGCAACCTCAGACCATTAAATTTCAAATAAAATATTCCAAGGTCAAGTGTTTTCTCATTCAGAACAGTACGAAATTCAGACAAGAAAGTAAATATGATTCTTCCTAAAATTTCTTACATCTCAACATATTCCTTGACATGTATAAGATCAGGATAACCTATTAGGACCAATATTTGCACCCTTTCCGGTAACTAAGTCTGTGAATAGTTCAAAACTTCATATAAAGTAACAAAAAAGTGTGCATATAATTTTCTAATAAGTGTTATAAGTTTCTCGTTTGGACAAAGAAAAAGGAGATGAAATAAAATTGAATTATTTTCCATGAGATTTGCACCACAGTGCAAGATGTATGACAATTCCCTTTAAGCAGAAGCAGGAGGAGCACAAAGATATCTGGATTGTTCATCCTGTACAGCTTTTTGTAAAAAAAAAAAACATTGCAAACCAAATTGTTTACTTAGCTATGTAAGATATGTTACTAACACCATCAAATCCATTATATACTCAGCACAATGAGAAACTGCACCTTAAAGTTGATACCTCTGTATGAAAATTGAACTAATTAAAGAGATCCTGCCTATTGTTGGTAATGTCCCCACCCACACATCTAACCAAAATGAACTAATTACATAACTAATAGAAGAGAAACGTCAACCAATAACCACTATTTGTTCAAACTATTCAGTTTTGAAGAATCATACAAACCTAAGCAGTAAGCACTAGAACCAAACAGGAACATGTATACCGGGAACACTATGCAACCACAAGTAGAAAAGGAAGCTAGATTAACTACATTGAAGCATTAGACCAAAATTACTACCTAGTTTGGACAAAGACAAACAAAACATGCATGCTAAAAATGTATGTAATCAGAAGCAAATCAGAGAAGAATTCCGTGACCTGAAGACATCATGGCCATCGATCATGAATACTTCTAGAGCCCTTTCATCCTCCGCAGAAATGGTTGCCACAGGACCCAGTCGGCACCTCTCCCCTTCCTCCCACATGTTTCCGATCTCCCTCCACCTCCCACTCGACAGTCCGAGGGCCACTGCGTCCCGGCAGTAAACGTCATTGGGCACCACTCCCCCCAACGTCATGTACCCGTCGTACCCGCCCATCACCCAGAACTCATGCTCCCCCGCCCCGTCCACGACGAAGCCAACGCACCCCGCCCGCTCCCGGGGCATCGATGCAGCGACACGCCACGCATGTGAGGCGGCGTCGTACCACTCCGTGCTGCTGGTGCGGCTGCCGTCGGAGGGGAACGTCGGGTGCCTGGACCCACCGCCAGCCACGATGACCCCGCCGCTGGGATCGGGGGCGCAGGCGAAGCTCCCCCGCGGGACGCGCATGTCTGGGAGGCGCTCCCAGCGGTGGTGGGAGAGGGAAAGGTCGAGTCGATAGGCGGTGGCCGAGGGGAAGGGCTGGCCGAGGGGATAGCTCCGGGCGTCGAAGCGGGAGCCACCGAGGACGTAGAGGTGGCGTCCCACGGAGATTGCCGCGAAGTTGGCGAGGCCGTAGAGCTGCGGCGAGCAGGGGATCCGAGGGAGGGGCCACCAGGAGGTGGGGGCTGCCGGGTCGAGCAGGATTGGGGAAGCGAGGGATGGGTCGTTGGGGAAGAGGCAGAGGAGGTGGCGGCGCGGGAGGCGGAGGCTGCGGCGGAGCGGGAGAAGCGTCGCGGCGGAGAGGAGGAGGCGCCAGGAGCGCGAGGTGGCGCGGAGGCGGGACTGGTCGGGGAACGTGAGCAGGCAGAGGATAACCGCCGCCACGTCGTCCGGCAGCCCAGGGATCAGCGGCGCCGCTCCAGGGCGGAGGGTTAGGGTTCCGGCGAGGCGGCGGCCCAGCGAGGCGGACGACGAGGCCATTCGACCGCCTCGTCACGAGCCGCGACCGCGACCGCGACCACGACTCGAGAAGATTGGACAAAAAAGAGAACAAGAAAAGAGAAATGGGGAAGAAGAAATGAAGCCTTCGCCGTGTGTCCTCTATCGCGACTGGCAAGAGGGGATTGCGCAGAAGTGATTCCTGCCCAGCCAGTTTTCTACGTTCACTGCCTTGTGGGCCTTTAACCCCAGAAGTGATTCCTGTCCGACCTGTCAGTGAAAGGCAAGCATTTCCGCTGTACTCGTATCACATCCACGCCCTTGTCCGGAGAGTCCGCAGTGATGCTGACTGGTTGAGCCCAGTTCTTGAGACAGATTGTCTGTGGCCATCCCCAGGGTAGCCTAACCGAGTGGTCTGTTCAGGAACCGCCCGAGCACGGGCCGGCTTTGGGCTCGGCACGTCTTAGGGGTGGGTCCCACTTGTATGGGTCAGCCGAAACTCTAGCATCAAGCATAAATAGGAGAGGTTTCAATCTATTATGTACACAAGATAAAAGACAATAAAAAATACTTGCTCTCCTACATCCTCGTGTTCATCTGTCATTGTTTTTCACTGTCTACGATGTACGCACTGCTAGGCAACCTCGGACTATACCCGATAGCGTGGTTGTCTAACACGTTATCAGCACGAAGCTCTGACGAACGACGTCGGAGATTGGTCGCCGACGAACTGCATCGCATCTTCATCCCCTCCGTCGGCCTACTTGGGACCCGTTGATCTATCCTACGCGATAGTTCGTGCATCCCATCTTTGCCGCAAGCATCGAAGGTATAGATTGGTTTTTACCGCGGGTTCCCGTTTGAATCTGTTGAAGAACTTGAAAGGATCTAGCAGATCCATTGAATCGAAACCCCGTTTTTGGAATATGCAAAGAATTGTCGGTCGCGCCCGCATCGTTTTCTAATGAGCCGCCAGCGCCACCGCCGGCCGCGCCCGCATCTTTTTGCCGGCCTCACGGCGCGCCATGGTCGCATACCGAAGGTCGCGCCACCACGCCGCTGCCAGCCGCTTGATCGCCGACTCGCCTGCGCACGCCCGGTCACGCGCCAAGACGCTGCTGCTGGCGCTACCGCACAGCGGCGGCTAGGGAAGGCGAGCCCTTGAACAGGCGCGATGGGCCAAACCAGCGCCACCCTGCAAAGCCGCCCACGGGTCAGACAATGTAATGCCCAGTGGCGAGCAAGGCCATTGGTCACAGACTAAGTCGCTTCGCGTGGTCAAGGCTACCACCGCAGTAGTACGCCTCGATGCAAAGCCGTCATTGGCCGAAGGCGCATCTCTGCAGCAGCAAGGCCACCATATTAGACTACACTAGCGTTGTCTTGTCATTGGTCATACAATACCGGGCCGCCATCAGAGCAAAAAAAAAAAAAGGAAGGGGGATCTGAAGAAATTTCAATGCAGATAGAAAAGAAAAGAAGGTCCGTTGGCCAGAAAAGAATTACGGAATTAAAGAAAGGGAAAATAAATTTGAATGGGCTTGAATATGAATTTTTGCATGTGTATTTATTTCCTATATTTACACTTTGACCCCTGCAATATTATGAATATTATGAATTGAATATGTGGCTATATGAAAATGAATCTTGCATATTTAATAAATGTTATGCTGCCATTTATTATTTTATGCAATTATTTGAAGAATTTGCTATTATAATTCGCAATCATTATTTTAGCATTGATTTACTGGAAAATACGAGAATATTGTCATGCACCACTTTGATTACTCCGTAATATTATGAATTTACATCATGCGGATCTGGAATTGTAAGTCATGAGTTTGAGGAGTCGGCCTCCCACTGGCAGAATTACCTCACTGGGCATCGGACGTGAAAATTGTGCTTGGTGGTAATGATCTCGCGCCACCATTGGCATTGAAGCGAGCTCTATCTCAAAGACGTAATAATCAAGCCTTGCATTTCATCAGCATCACCGCCCCTACTCAAACATGAGTATAAGGTCAAGAGAATGCTCTTGAAGCTTTGACGCACTTAAGAAGTGGTTCGAAATGCTTAAGTACACTATAGCGCCACAAGCACAAGCAGATGGGCCCTTTGAGGTTTCTTGATTTTAAAGCGTGGTGAGTATAACTCTGCATTGCATAAAATTGTCACAAATCTCTCCCTTTGTGGAATCAAAATTAAAGAAGAGGAGAAGATTGAGAAGACACTTTCTACCTTCCACCCTAATGCCATACAGAGTGCTCGCAGCTATCGGCAAAACGCTTACACTGATTATAGCGAACTGATCGATGTGATGCAAGTTGCGGAATCTCAAGACAATGTTCTGCTTAAGAACTATAACTCACAGGCACCTGGTAAGCAGGCGGAAGTGAACGCCAATAGATACCAGGCTGAGAAGCCCAATAGAAAGAGGAAGGGCAACTCGGATAAGGGGGAGGGCTCAGCCCGTAAAAGAAACAAGAAGTCTGATAACCAAGACAAGGAGAAGCCACAGTCTAAGCCATATGGTCAGCAAGACCAAGTGTGCTATAAATGTGGCACGTGGGGGCATTGGTCCAAGATTTGTCGTGAATCTAAGAAGACGATCGCGGACTACAGAGCCAAAAGAAAGGCATAGAAGGAGGCGACTCGCCATCTTGAGCAAAGACGACCCATGGAAGAGGATGATCTTCTTGGGGAAGAACTTGAGGACATGAAGGTCTTCAACAAGAATGAGCAAATTTCTGACTTGATAAAGAAGAACCCACCGAGGTGACCAAAGAAGATGAAGCGGTAGGCATGAGAAAGAAATTATGGACACAAATAACGCTTTCTTCACTGAGTCCATCTAGTGCACCTATCAGAAGCATTATCTAGCATTATGAATTATGAATTATGAACAATTAGTGGTTGCATAAGAAGACAATTTATTTATGAATTATTGCATGAACTATGGATTGTAAGTCTTGAGTGGCGTACCTATTATTCTCGTACTTTATGCAGTTATTTCCAGTTTATCTATGAATGCTTGCATTTGAATGAATGAATGAGAAGTGTGTATGAATAAATATCTGATTGCAACTATATATATTTTGTGTAGCGCCCATATGGAGATTTGCATTGTTGATAGTGGTACCACGAATAGCATCTTGAGAGAGACTAAGTATTTCCACTAAATTGAAAGGAATACAGGCCACATAACCACAATCTCTGGCAGTGGGTCATGTGTTGTAGGTTCCGGACGGGGCACTGTTATATTGCCTATGGGTACTTCATTGACAATTGATGAAGCATTGTTGTACCCTGAATCTACTAGGTCTCTCTTGAGTTTTCGTGACATCCGTGCCAATGGTTTCCACGTTGAGACCACTGAAGAAAATGGGAAAGAATTTTTGTGCATTGTGAAGCACGATGGATGTGAGGAAAGAATTTATGAAAAATTCCCTTCATTTGAAACTGGGATATACCACACTAGAATTAAAGGACCTGACACCTACACTTCTCTAAAAACTTCTTTTAGAAGTGCTGAACTCTTCTCTCTATGGCATAGTAGACTTGGCCATCCGAGCCTGACCATGATGAGAAAAGTAGTTAACAACTCTCAGGGCCATGGAATTAGTGTAAAGAATTTCCCAAATCACGAAGATTTTGTATGCAATGCATGTGCCACTGGGAAACTAATCACTAGGCCCTCGACCATGAAGGTGCAAGATGAAATCCTGCGTTTCTCGGCGCATTCAAGGATATTTATGTCCCATACAACCCCTATCCGCCCATTCAGATATTTTATGGTGCTCATAGATGCCTCCTCAAGTGGTCTAATGTGAGTTTACTCTCACCCAAACCACGATTTGCAAAATTGATCTCACAGATCATAAGAATAAAGAATACTTTCCCGATCATCGTTATGCGATCCATCGGGATGGACAATGCGGTGAATTTACTTCTAAGGCATTCGATGATTCTTGACTGCATCTGGAATTAAAGTAGAGCACTCGATGCCACATGTCCATACCGAACGGACTAGCGAGCGCTAATTAAAAGAGTTAAATTTATTGCACGACCGCTCTTCTTCGGGTTGTAATCTACCGAATCTTGGTTGGGGACACATGATCCTACACGCAGAAAGATTATTGAATTTTAGACCGTCATCTTACAACATCAAATCACCTATGCAATTCGTACAAGAGCTCACACCGAAAATTTCCCATTTAAGAAAATTTGGATGCTTGGTGTATGTATCGATACCACCACCACAGCTAACGTCTATGGGGCCCCTCCGGAAACAGGGGATATACGTTGGTTATGAGACTGCGTCCATAATCAGGTACCTTGAACCCCAGACGGGTAATTTGCATACCGCTCGCTTCGCTGATTGCATCTTTGACGAGGATAATTTTCCGTCATTAGGGGGAGATAAAGAACCCTTACCAAAAGAATGCCGGGAAATAACGTGGCAAGCAACAAGCATTCCCGTGCATGATCCCCGTACGGCAGAAGCAAATGAAGAGGTTCGAAAGATCCTCGATTTGCATACCTTAGCAAATGAAGTGCCAGATCATTTTTGTGATTCTCGAGGTGTGATAAAGTCGTATGTGCCACGCGCTATGCATCAGAGAGGGTTGAAGTGCCAAAGAAGTTGAATTCGAATGGCACCCCTCAAACTGCTCCGAGGCCTCAAAGAAAAAGGGCAGTGAATCTGGATTCTCAAACCCGGAGTACCCGGAGACGTCCGGAGAAAAAGGGTAACGAGGACTCATCACAACCGGTCACGAAAATGCCCCACAAAAGGAAGAATAAGAAGGGGAGCCAGTTGAGACCTGGCGCTGGTGAGCAGCCTGCTAGGGAGGCACTCCCAGATTTGAATTTACCGGTACAAGAAGAAATAATTGAAGAAGAAGCCGAAAGACATGCAAACGAAGCGTCTTAGAGGCGTCTTGACGAGCATGTGAATGTGCACATCGACAACCATCTGAAGGTCCTTGCTCCCGCGATGGGAAATAGCGGCGCAGAGCAAGTGATGGTGCAAGCAGCACAAGTGCACGAAGCAGCCTATGAAGAAATGGCCATTAATTTTGTGCACTCTAGGGAAATAATGAATAGAACCACAGCCAATGTCGACATATACTTTGCAAAGAAAATTGCCAAAATAATTGAACCTGATCCTGAGCTTGCATCTCTCTCCGAGTGTAAGTCACGGCCGAACTGGGAAGAATGGAAGAAGGCAAGAATCATGAACTCCTCTCATCGAACAAAGAGAAGTGTTTGGCCTCTGTGTCGCACACCCCCCCACGTTCGTCCCGTGGGTTATAAGTGGGTATTTATTCGGAAGAGAAATGAGAACAATGAAGTGGTACGGTACAAAGCAAGGCTGGTAGCACAAGATTTTACTCAGCGCCCTGGCGTTGATTATGAAGAAACCTATTCCCCGGTTATGGGTGGAATTACCTTTAGATACCTTATCTCAATGGCAGTAAACATGGATCTAAAAATGAAATTGATGGATGTTGTAACCGCTTACCTATATGGTAATCTGGACTCAGAATTGTATATGAAGGTACCTGACGGTATACCAATCCAGAAAGGGCAAGATAAGAATTTGTACTGCATGAAATTGTAGTAGTCCTTGTACGGACTCAAGCAGTCAGGGCGAATGTGGTATAATCGCTTAAGTGAATTTCTAAGCAAGAAAGGCTACACTAATAATGAAGATTGTCCATGCGTTTTTATACAACGATCCAAAGAATGGATTTTGTATAATCTCGTAACGTGGATGATTTGAATATCATCGGGACTGATGATGAAATTAAAGAAGCAAGCTCCTATTTGAAATCTGAATTTGAAAAGAAAGATTTGGGTAAAACCAAATTCTGCTTGGGCCTTCAGCTTGAGCATATGCCAGATGGAATACTCGTACACCAGGCTGCCTATACCCAAAAGGTGCTTGAAAGGTTTGGCCACGAGAAGGCGTACACTTCTAGAACCCCGTTGGTCGGGAGGTCATTGCAAGCCGACCTAGACCCATATCGACCTAGAGAAGAGGGGGAGGAAGTCCTGGGGTCTGAATTCCCATATTTAAGTGCAATTGGTATGCTCATGTACCTAGCCAATAGCACACGGCCAGACATTGCGTGTGCCGTGAACCTCCTAGGAAGGTACAGTGCAGAGCCCACTAAAAGACATTGGAAGGGAGTGAAGGACATCCTCCGTTACCTCCGGGGAACTGTCGATCTTGGCCTTTTCTATAGGAAGAATCAAGATATGACATTGGTCGGATATGCAGATGCAGGGTACCTTTCGGACCCACACTCCGGTAAATCCCAAACATGTTATGTTTTCCTGTGTGGAGGAACCGCAGTGTCCTGGAAGTCGGCAAAGCAGACGCTTGTGTCAACGTCGACGAATCATTCAGAAGTTATAGCATTGTATGAGGCCGCACGGGAATGTGCCTGGCTTCGAAGAATGACATTCCACATCCTTCAGTCGTGTGGATTGCAAAATGAACAAACCCCTACTATCATTTATGAAGATAATGCAGCATGTGTCGCACAAGTGCAGACTGGATATGTGAAGAGCAATCTTACGAAGCACATAAACTCCGAGTTTTTTTATGCTCATGAAATGCATAAGATGAATGAAATTAATATTCAGCACACTAAGTCATTCGAGAATGTAGCAGACTTATTTACTAAGTCACTTCCGGCATCATCTTTTGAAAGATGTGTGAAAGGAATTGGAATGAGAAGACTTAGAGAAGTGCATAATTCAGGAGGAGAAACTTCACATACTATGAATTCAAATCTTGAACATGAAGTTCGAGTACCCAACTTG
Source organism: Raddia guianensis (assembly GCA_036346415.1). NCBI lineage: Eukaryota > Viridiplantae > Streptophyta > Magnoliopsida > Poales > Poaceae > Raddia > Raddia guianensis. Next base: position 46,088,987 of record CM070535.1, on the reverse strand, counting down.
AACGAATGAATTTATGAATTTTGTGAAACATTGGGTGGATCTGTACTCTTTTTCCCTTTAGTGAGTTTTCAATGAAGTTTGTCACATAAGGTTTTTAACGAGGCAAATCCGTGCGCACAGTAAGCGTATGCTATGTACTCTTTCTCCAACATTTTTCCCACTGGGTTTTTGTGGAGTTTTTGGGGCATATGCATCACACGACAAGGTCCAAGGAGGAGTGTTGAGGAACCGCCCGAGCACTGGCCGGCCTTGGGCCCGGCACGTCTTAGGGGTGGGTCCCACTTGTATGGACCAGCCGAAACCCTAGAACCAAGCATAAATAGGATAGGTTTCAATCTATTATGTACACAAGAGAAAAGGCAATAAAGAATACTTCCTCTCCTACATCCTCGTGTTCATCTGTGATTGTTCTTCACCGTCTACGATCTGCGCACTGCTAGGCAACCTCGGACTACACCGGTAGCGTGGTTGTCTAACATGGACTTGTGGTGCTGCACTTTCCTGCCGTGGAAAGAGTCTCGTCATGGCGGTGCTCGGCCTCGGCGTACAGGGTGTGTTTGGTTCATGACCCTAGATAGTTATGCCAATTAATTGGTGATGACCAATGTAGGGCATGACCATTTTATTGGCAAAAACTTCTTGTTTGGATTAAAGCCAAATAAAACTACCAAAATTTGGTAAAGTTAGCATTTGGTATGAAACCAATTTAGCATTTTAGCCAACTGTCATCTTTTAAAGCAAAAAAAAGAATAAAATATTCTTGCTGGTCTGAGGATTCGAACCTTGGACCTGAGGAGTGCAGCAACAAGCAATACCATCGCGCCACGCAATCTGTTCTGTCAGAGATAGAATCAATAATTTATGACCTGTGAAGCTGCATTTGGAAGCCAATTCGCAGGCGCAGTTTTTCGGCGCCAACGCCCACGCCAGCTTTTACGTTGACTGTTCACTGGCGAGCCAAATTTCATCGGTGGCGAGCCAAATATTGGCTGCAAACCAAATACACTCCAAATAGCATAGGCATGGCCAACTTTTGGTAGGGCTATCCATGGTCATGAACCAAACACACCCATAGCGTTGAGAGTCGAGTCTACAGCAGGGATTACAAAACCGTCGGCTAACCGCCGTCGGCTAATCGGTCTCCACCAGTGGACAGTTAGGCAAACCGTTAGGGCCAACCGAATGGAATTCGTCAAATTCAAATTTGAAGTGAAAACCAGTAAAAAAATTTGTAAACATATTATTAATTATTTTAATCACTTTGGCTGCAACAAAATTTAAAAATTCAAAAGATTTCTCATTATTTCATGTGATTTTGTATTGAAAAAAAAACTGGCTGGCTGGCTGGGGCTTTGCCCATGGGGAGGGACGGCCCATTAAGGCCCATTTGCAAGGGTATATACTGTGTGTGAGCTCTTTTATTGGAACAAAACTCCCTCAGCCCCGTGACTACGTGATTCTTTCTTCACCCCCTGTGCTCTCGCTTCTCCTCCGACAACCCGGCGTATCGCCCTCCAGATCCACCGCCGTCCACGTAGGAATTAGCAGAAGCTGGCCATTCGTAGGTACATTTAGCTTCTATTCAGTGGCTAGCCGCGCGGTTTTTGTGGTTAGTCGCGTCTAGTCGAGCACCAGCAAGGAGCCACGCAAAGGCGCAAGTGTGGCCAGCTAGAGGCCGGTTAGCCGGTTTTTCAGGAGGCTACCCGGATTTTTGAAGTGGTAAGCCGGGCTTATCAAGCTGCTAGCCGTATAGTGGCTGCGCCGGGGCTGTGCCAATGGCGCTAGGGGCGCCCAGGAGGCCGATTAGCCATTCGGTTGGTGGGGACAGCCGATTAGTACTGGTGGTTAGCCGCGTCATTACTTCAGTTAGCCGGTGCACGTGTTCGGTTAGGTTTATTTTTTGGACATAAGGTTAGTTAGTTAGTTACCTTATTTAGTTTATTAGTTAGACATAAGGTTAGTTCATTAGTTTCTTATTTAGATAAGGACATAAGGTTAGTTTCTATGCAATATTTGTTTGTACTTAGGGCAATGCAATTTAAGAACTTTACTAAATATAACATTAGTTTCTTTTTTGTTCTTTGATGTTTTGCAGGGAGATAGAGAGTTAGAGACAAATGGCGGAGCGGGACCACGACCATATTTGGGAGAATGGCAATAAGTTAGGGAATGGATTTAGAAGCAAGTATTGTAGAACAGAGAAAAATGGAGGTGGTGCGGCAAAGGTGTGGCATCTTGCAAAGCAATCCCGCCCGATGTGAAGGCGTACTTTTAGCGGAGCTTGATACATTCAAAAAGGCAAAGGAAGATAAGATGAAAGAAGATTTCATAAGGCAAAGGGCCACAGAAGGGTCAGGTGAGTGGGACTGGAGGGATGAGATGACCGGGGGGGAGGGTGCTGACAAAGAACAGCAAATGCGGCATGCCATGGCCGCATCACAGGCAGAGGCGGAATTTAGGACACATGCTGATGATTATTATGAACATGTTGGTGGCAGTGGGTTGGCTGTGAAAGCAAATTTGTTAAATAAAATGTTGAGCCGATCAGGCTCAAAGTCACAGTCGGAAGCGTGCAAAACCGTGCAACCACGGATCGATGAGGGTGTTTGGACAATGGCAAACAAAACCCTCAGGTAGAAGCATGAGAAAAAGTGGTCATCGTGGTTTCATGCAGCCTCCATTCCAGGAAGAAAAGCGGATAGCCCTTATTTTATTGCAGCTATTAAGGAGACACAGAGGTTCGGTTAGTGAACATGATTACATCAGTACTTAATAGTTACTATTTTTATGAATAACAATTAACCTTGTTAATTTATCATGCAGGTGAGGGTTTGAGTTCACCAAGAGGCCGTGATATCGATGAAAAGTATTTGGAGGATAACAAGCGCCGAAGCACGACATAGAGCGTGAGATGATGCAATGGAGTCGTGATTGGACTGAGTTCGGTCTATCCATAATGTCTGATTCTTGGACTAGACCAATATGCATGGCTATCATGAACTTCATGCTATATTGCAATGAGCACATGTTTTTACAAGTCTGTTGATATGAGTGGAAAAACCCAGGATGCAAATAAATTGATGCAGGTATACAGACACCTATTGTCCTATTACGTCATGTGATATACTAATGTATTGTAGGAATTTAAATGGTTGTCAACTTGTAATGCAGGAATTTAAGCCAGTGATCAATTCAGTTGGGCATGAAAATGGTTCGAACTACAAGAAGTCATGTAGATTGATCTGTCAGCAGTTCCCCAACATAGTGTGGCAGCCTTGTATGGCTCACACTATAAATTTATTGCTGAAGGACATAAGGTAGTTCTCAGAGCACCATGCTGTCATTGAGAGTGCAAGGAGAGTGTGCAGATGGCTGTACAACTCAAATAAATTGCATGCAATGATGAAGAAACACATCGGTGGTGAGTTGGAGAAGTGGTGTGCAACTCGTTTTGGTACGAACTACTTGTTTCTTCAGAGCTTTGCTAAGCGTAGAGGAGAATTCATAAAATGGATGGCTTCTGAGGAATTTCTCTCAAGCCCATAAGCTAAGTCCAAAGAAGGGAAGTACTGCCATGGATATTTGAGTAACTTAACATGATGAGATCACATGAACAGGACAATACATATGGTTGCTCTCATCTATAGCTTTCTTCGGTTCACAGACCAAGATAAAAACCGTACCGCCTGCGATGTCATACTCAGATATCATGACATGTGCCAAAGTCTCGCCAAAAACTTGAGTGAAGAAGATTTCACGAGGGTCATTCGTTTCGTCGAGAGAAGATTTTCCACTCTTAATGAAGGCACACTTATTGAAACATGTATATCTAAGTATATAATATTCTAATTGGTCTAAATTACAATGTTTAATTTATTGCAAATTACATTGTTTACTGCAGCTTGTGTTATTAACCCTATGGTGAACTATACTAAGGAATGGCACATAAATATGTTGCCGCGTGTCCAACAAACCTTTGAGAAGATTGCTGGCGAAAATACCGTGGCTGCAGCACTCAATGAGATTGAGGAGTGGAGGACACTCTCCGGCTCTTTCGCAGGAGAGGTTGCCAGAAGGGTGGCCTTTCCAATGATCAAAATAAAGGTAATCAAAATTTCATATGCAATGATGTCATACAATTTGAATGAACTCGTATTGTATGCATTGATGTTTCTCATGGAAGAGATATGGTGGAACATGATAGACTCAGACACATCAAACCTACAAAAACTTGCAAAACGTGTGGTGTCGCAGGCTTGCTCATCTAGTGGATGCGAGCGCAACTACAGTACCTTTGCTTTTATCAACTCAAAGATATGCAACAGGATGTCGTATAAAAAGCTTCACGACCTTGTGTACGTCCACTGCAACCTCCGTCTAAGATTGGAAAGATAAGGAATAAAAGGTGAACCACGAGATATGGATCCACTCTCTCTGTTCACGGAGCTTTCACTCATAGATGACATGAACCAAATCGTTGAGTGAATGCAAATAGGACAGTAAGAATGTGACTATTCTTTCTTTTGTAGGAACGTACGTATTCTTAAGTCATCACTCATCAGTGTTTGCTCTTTGTACACTTACAGATCAAGTGTGGATCCCGAATTAGATGAGGACTTAAGTGATGCTGAGGCCCTAGACCCTAATTGTGTCGTGACTGATCTCGCGAACATGGGTGATATGAGAAAGAAGATAGGGAAGTCAACAATCGCGGGATGGGCAGCCAAACATGTTGGAGAAACACATGTGGGTAAAAGGAAAAATAAAAATCCACTAAAACAGTGTGACCCAAAGAAATATAAGGGACAAGTGCTGGACGAAAAAGAGGAGATGGATAGTGATGAATCCTCCGAGGAACTTTCCCACCGGAGCCCTCCATACCAAGAATCTAACTTGAGTCTGTCAACCTCTGATGATAATGGTGCTGATGGTGGTAACGGTGGTGACGGTGGTGATGTTGGAGGTGGCAAGTGCTTCGACACCTGATGAGAAAGAGAGAATGAGTCAGATTGCGTATGCTTCGGCTATTGGATCTATCATGTATGCTATCATACGTACGTGCCTAGATGTGTCATACGCTCTGAGTGTCACAAGCAGATACCAATCGAATCTGATAATGGTCACTGGGTTGCTGTAAAGAACATCCTTAAATACTTGCAAAGGACTAAGGAGATGTTCTTGGTCTTTGGAGGAGAGGAGCACGTCGTGAAGGGTTACGCCGACGCCACCTTCCAAACCGACATAGACGATTCAAGATCTCAATCCAGGTTTGTATTCTGTCTCAACGGTGGGGCAGTGAGCTGGAAGAGTTTCAAGTAAGAAATAGTAGCGGATTCCACGACGGAGGCTGAGTACATTGCAGCTTCCGAAGCAGCAAAGGAGGCAGTTTGGATCAGAAAATTTGATTCTGAGTTGGGCATAGTCGCTAGTGCATCCTGTCCAGTGAACCTCTATTGTGATAATAGTGGTGCCATTGCACAAGCGAAGGAGCCTAGGTCTTACTAAAAATTCAAGCATATACTCAGGCGATACCACATGATCTAGGAGATCATTGAGAGGTGATTTGAAAGTTTACAAAGTGCACACGGATCTAAACGTGGCTGATCCATTGACCAAGCCCCATCCACAACCGAAGCATAAGGTGCACACAAGAGCAATGGGTATTCGATACTTGTATGATTGACTCTAGTGCAAGTGGGAGATTGAAAGGGATACGCCGTAGAGCAATCATAGTTATGATTGTACCACGTCTTTGTTCATGTACAAATGATAACGTTGTTTATCGGTTCCCTGAATAAATGTCATGACTTTGTCCATTGGGTATGACTTGATTGTAAAATACATTGTTATATGACATTATTCTAAACGGGTCCCTGATCCATACCATTACGAGGAGCGGTTATGATTTGATCACAATACGTATTAGTTGATGGTACTGTTTCACATACCATAGATATAGAGATATCAAACCAATAGTATGGACGCATGTTAGAGAACATGGGCAGTCGGATAGACCTAATCCGAGACGTTGTGAGTTGTTATCTCTTATAGCGCCATCAGCGTATAGTCTCGAGTGGTACGCCTATAAGGTCCTTAGACCTGAGATTGTCATGGATGTCCAACATGTTGACTCGTATACTTTGTATCATCAAACGCTACATCGTAACAGGGTAGTTATAAAGGTGACTACTGGGTATGCCACGATACATAGCCAGGGGTGTGATAATCAAGATGGGATTTGCCCCTCCTCAATGACAGGAGAGATACCTCTGGGCCCCTCGTGTGGATGGATAAGAAAAGCACACGGCCATGCTAATAGGACTAACTAGTTAGTCATGGTATGTATCCATTCCACTGTCGAGTGAATTGGTCGAGCTATCAACAAGGATGGCGCGCATCTCGCCTTTAGCTTGACTGGTATCGGGTGGCAAAGGGATCGGTATGTGAGTGTATCAAGGTTTAGCCAAATATTGATTCTGTGCATTCGGGGGTCAATACGTACTGCTAGGTGCCGCTGTTGATCGGTGGATTGGAAACAGGTTTCTGGATCCACGGCCGACTTGCACTGAACCTAACGGGTCACACACTTAACGGGTTGAAACTGTTTAACGGGTTTGTGCGTGGATATGATCTACGTAAGAGATAGAACCCTAGCGGGCCGAAGCCCACTAGCGTGACTATATAAGGAGAGGCATAGGGCCGGCGTTAGCAGATGAGTTGAGCCCTCATCACGCCTAGCCATCGCACACCCCTCCTGCTCTCCAGAAACCCCAGCCGTACGGTGAGGTGCTAGCACACCCCGTGAGGCGTTCCTGCCCGGTACGTGTGGATACCGCTAGAGGCGCTGCCGTATGAGGACGCGCTGTTCTGTTGGATCGTCGGCGAGCACCAACAAGCACTCGGCGAATACCGGCAAGCACTCGGCGAACACTGGCGAGTACAGGCGAGCACTCGGTGGTGATCGGGACTTGTACGTCTACTTCATCTACACGCAAGAAACTGCTTCCGCTACACCTGCGTGTCAAGGGTAACGATCTGTGATCCTCTACTTCCATGTGCTCTTGGGTGATTCGTGGTACAAAATTTTGATTTTGTGCTCGTGTAGCCTACCCATTTCCCAGCATGATGCATGTGAACCAAATGAGATGAAGCAGGGATTCTCACCTTGTCGCCTCGGCAGGGGCGTTGTTACGGAAGATAAGCGCGTCTATGAGGGAGACGAGGCAGCTAGGTTGCAGGCGGCGGTAGTAGTAGAGACCACAGTAGAGGCGCGCGGAGGGCTCGGCGGCAGAGAGGGAAGTGGAGGCGCGGCATAGTGGCGGCAGCGGAGGGGCGCGATGACGGCGGCCGAGGGGAAAGTGGTGGCGGTGGAGGGGAAAAATGGATGAGGAAGTAGTGGCGGCGGATGGGAGTAATAGCTGGGGAAGTGGCGGCGTCGAAGGGGAAAAATGGAAGCCGGGCGCGGGCTCGGTACGGTCGGCGAGATGGCGGCGGAGCGGCGTGGCTAGGAAGTGACGGCGGAGGCAGAGAGGTGGGACGAGGTGGCGGCGGATCAGCGGGGCGAGGAGTATTCGGCGGCAGTGTATAGGCGGGATGAGGCGGTGGCGCAGATGCAGGGCGAGGAGGGGTCAGCGACGGTAGGGTGAGGCGAGGCGAGGCGGCGGTGCAGATGCAGGGTGAGGCGGCGGGAGGAGGGGTCGGCGACGGCGGGACGAGGCGGCGGCGCAGAGGCGGGCGAGTGGCGCAGATGCGGGTCAAGGCGGCAGGAGGAGGGGTCGGCGGCGGGAGGAGGGGTCAGCGGCGCAGAAACGGGCACGAGGCGGTAGGAGTAGGGGTCAGCATAAAACCATTGTTTTGCCTTGCCTATCAATGAGAACGGAAATATGCGCAGCCGGACAGCGTCAGGAGTTGCACCCTTGATGGTAAAGGTACTGCAGATTTCAAGGAAATGCTGCAGATGTGCATTGGCATCCTCCGTTTGCTTGCCACAAAAGGGGCTCGCCTGAACCATGTTGATGAGAGCTGGGTTCAGCTCGAAACCACCGTTACCCACATTGGTGGCAGGTCCAGTGGGGACATTGGTGCTTGACGGGGTTGAGAATTGAAGAATGGTCTTCTCGGCAGCCATCGATGATGATGTCTCGGTGACGAGGAAAGGATTGCTCGTGAGGTTTGATAACTCAGGGACACGGATTTGCGGAGGTAGGACTCGAGGTCTTATCCTTCGCACCAGTGACTCCGGATTTTGTTGAAAGTTTTCCGAGAGATCAAAACCGGTCATCCACTGCTCTGCTAGTTCCACAGAACAAAGACGGAGCAGGGTAATACCCGTTAAACTAGGCTGGTAAATTAAATACTTTAGATGTTGGTTTTGGAAAATATTTTTTTTATCTCTTTCTAAGAAACCGCTGCGTTGCCCGGCAACGGCGCCATAAAACTTGTTGGGGATACTTACGCTCAAAGAAATTAATCCGCAAGCGGACGGATGTCGCCTGTAGTTTTCACCAGGAATATTCCTAGAGTTATCGAATCCACAGGGAACGAGGATTTAAAGAGATAAACCTCTATATCTTAATTATTTAAAATACGAGCCAGTCTAGGTAACGGGGGTTAGGATAAATGAAAGACCGGGAACACTTACACACATGATAATTATTCACACAAATAAAGAGAAAGCTACTCTAGCTAGATAGATAGTTGGGAGGACAACGAGACAAGTTTAATAAGTTCACAAAATCGTGTGATTCAGTTTATTGAGCGAGCTTGGGGTATTCTAACAGTGATTCACCTGATATTCGTCGTCGGAGCTCGGACATTCACTACCACCCACTATCCTAAATTGGAATCCCGAATAGTTATGATCATTCCGATTGGGCTCTACTGGTCCAAAACCAGAAGCTGTGGGTTACGCACGAGATACTTAGTATCTACGGATGGATAGGGCTGTCACCACCTACCACCTACCACATATACGTGGGCCTGGGTGTAAACTGAGTTAGTCCTAGTCTCGGACACCACGTCTACTACTATTTCTAATCAATCTTCCTCAGTACCAAAAAGAAGTTGATCTAGGTTCAATGCCCAGCTCTAATAAAGATATGAGTGAGAACCTAAAGCGATTCCGCATTTAATACAAGTTACCGGTAAGGCAAATCTACACAACTCATTTATGTAGATATACTCAGCTCAAATAAAGTTCAACACATAAACAATGAATGAAGTGATCTCACTAATTGAAACAATTAGGAAAGGGTACAAGAGCTATAACCCGAATTTCCGAAGACACTTCCGGAACTCCGAGCTTCAGCCCGACTTGACTCTAACTCCCAACTACTACTAACTAAGAGCTACTATAATAAGTGGAATGAAAGTGTAGAAATGTGTTGTGTGTTGTGTTACAAGTGAGGTGTAGGTGTCCTTTTATATTGTTCCGCAGCCAACCGGGGTGCTCCACGTGTAGGGACACATGTCATCCAACCCTCCTCCAAAGGGGAATCCAAAGGGGCTCAAGAGTGGGTTGGCCGGCCTAGGGTGGGTCGGCCGACCCACCTTCTTCATCTCTCGGTCGTGGATTTCTTCTAGGATGCTCCCTTGATAGTGTAGATTAACCCCTTAAGCCGGTGGATTAAGTGGATATGCGCAAGAAAGGAATTCAAGGAAATCCTATGCTCATTTGTGAAGCAACCGTGTCCATTCGTTCAAACCGGATGGTCTAGATGTCCTCATTTTGTGTTTTTATGCCACTGGGGAGAAGACAGAGCCGGATTGGTGACGTGGCTAGGTTGGCCGGCCTAGGGTGGGTCGGCCGGCCTGGCATTTTGCCAGGTCAAGCTTAGGTTTTTCCTATTTTGTACCTGTAGACCCACAAATCACCAAAACTTGTGGAACTTTATTAGAATAAATAAAATGTTAGTATAAACCTTGATTTTTCCTCTGAAATGCCGTAATTCCGGAATATGTTGACGTATAAAATTGACGTTTATTTGACGTCAACAGCAGCACTACCGCGCCACTGGAGCTTCCTGCGTCCATCGCTGTCCAATCTCCAGATTTGGGCCGTCGCACAGGGAGGAAGGAGGACCAACGCTGCCACATCAGGAGGAGGATGAGGCGCTAGACGGAGCTACAATAGAGGAAAGAAGAAGAACAACCAATGGAGACGACGAAACCGATGCTGATTTGGTGTGTTGATCCGTCGTACAGGTGATTGGGGATTTTGGGGAGAGGCCATGGACTCAGGAGAAGTCACTGAGGCAGGCTGCAGCTGATTGGGCTATCTATTGGGCCGCACGAGTAGAGAGAGTGACTGAGGGGTCTAATTTGACAAAAAAAAAAGAGTTTTTTTGGGCTTAAATCGGATCCCCGCGGGGGACAAAAATCCCCGTCCCCGCCTCCGCTTCCCCCGATGGGGATATGTTCCCCCATTAATATCCTCGCGGGTGAGTGTTCTCCCCATCCCCGTTCCCTAATGGAGGAATTCCCCATCGGGGATTGGGGAATGGGTAACTGAGTGGCTCGGTCTGGCTCACCGCGCATGCTACATTAACTACCCACCTTGCATGTGGCTCCTTTTTTCAGGAAAAGGATTCAAACAAAAAAAAACACAGGGGTTAATTACTAGCCATGCAAAAGCTCCTTTTCTTTCGTTTTTTCCAACGTATTTTTTATTCAAAGCTTGGATTGACAAATAGGTTTTACGGGGCCATGTAATTATTTTTCGCGTTGATACGACTATTTCGGGTCTGTGTAACCATTTTTCGGGGCCATGTAATTATTTTTCTCGTTGATACGACTATTTTTTTAGGTTCATGTAACCATATTTCGGATCCATGTAACCATTTATTTGGGTTCATGTAACCATTTTTCGGGTTCATGCAGCCATGGTTCACACTTAGTTCGATTCACTCATCAGTCTGTTTCATGCTAACTCTGCTGGCGAGTTCCTCCCTACTGCTCTCAACCAGTTTCTTCTTAACTAGGGCATTCTTCCTCAATACTCGTGCACCGGTGCTAATGGGCAAAATAGAGTTGTAGAGCGCAAGCATCGCTACCTTCTTGAGGTCGCTAGAACTATAATGCTCCCCGTCTCTGTTCCACCAGCTTCTCCACAGTTGTTATCACATTAACATTTTGTTGTCCACTACCCTTTAGGGTCCAGTTGAGCATCTCTATGACAGGCCCGCTCAGTACAGTCACCTCTTGGTCGTAGGATTAGGGTCTCCTAGGATGTCATGTTCGATGAATCCCATCCTTTCTTTGACGAGTCTCATTCCTTTGACTTCCTTTGACATATCCTTACTTGAGTCGCTCTATTCCTCATTCTACATAGGAACTTCTCGGTTCCTTCATCCTCTTCCTTACCAGCCGCACCAGCTTGTCTACCTCCACCCTTAACATCTTCTCCACCACCACTCTCTCCACCTACCACCATACATTCTCCTTTAGTTCATTCTCCACCTAGATGTTCCTTAGTGAAGGATCGAGATGTCACTTAGAGAGGGGGTGAATTGGCGTTACAAATTTTCAACCTTTTAAAACACGGCGGAAAAGGATATTGGATGTTCTGATGTTATTATCGGATAGTCCGATATGGATTGGACTATCTGATATTATATCAGACTTTCTGATATCTGCAGAAATAGGGATTTTGAGAATCCCACACAAATTAAGGATACCATCTGCACCAAAATCAAATCCATAGCACAAGAGCAAGTAATAGCACAGGAGGGTGCTAACCAACAAGTATAAGACAAATGAAAGTAAATCAATCTAGAGGGCAAGGGGAAACCAAGAGTGAAATGGAGACTCGAAGATTTGTTCTGGAAGTTCGGATCCTCTCCATTGAGGTAGGCTTGGTTGCATTTGAGCCCGGGTCTCTTTCAACTCTTTCCCTCATCGAGGCCACACCAAAACCCCTGGTTTTACTCATTCCTTCCCTTCCGGAGGCAGTATCGGCCTTCACAAACTCGCATAGCTCACCATACAAAACACCGGTGGCTCGTGGTTGACTCCTAGCCGTCTAGGAGTCCTCAACCTACAAGAGCATCAATGGATTTTGAGATTAACTCAAGTGCTCAAAGATCGATTTTTTCTCACTTAGCACTCACATCCTCTCACAACTCTTCTCACTAAGAGGATTACTTAAATCTAGAGTGGAGAAGGCAAGAAGCCCTAGGTTACTTGAAAGTTCCACTCAAAATAGTGTGGAATGCCACACCTAAAAACGGGGAAGAGGAAGGCAATAAATAGCCTCACCCAGCAACTAGCCGTTAGATTCAGTAAGATATTGTATAGTCCGATATTACATATCGGATAGTTCGAAATGAATGAGTGAGAAACTTGGAGTAACGGCTAGAAAACTTAGTCTAAAGAGGTTTAGATCGAAAACAACATCAAATGGTTAAATACATATCAGATACTCCGATATACATATTAGATAGTCGGATATTTTTGAGTTCTACGAGACAGAGAGGGGTGGATCGGACCAAGCATCGGATAGTCTGATATATCGAATAGTCTGTTGACGTTAAATAAACACCAATTTTATAAGTCAACATATTTCGGAATTCCGGCACTTCGGAGGAAAAATCAAGGTTTATACTAACATTTTATTTATTCTAATAAAGTTCCACAAGTTTTGGTGAGTTTTGGGTCTCTGGTACAAAATGGGAAGAACCGAGCGAGCAGGGCAAAAAGCAGCCGGCCGACCCACCCTAGGCAGCCGATCGTCGGGACCCGCTTTGAACGAGTCGAGTCCCTTGCCTTCTTGTACTAGTCCTCGGATCAAGAGCTAGTACACACTGATTTCGAACTTGGATCATAACCATTCTTATTAAAACATTTAATATTACATCAGAGTGCGGCCATTAAGGCTCATAATACAAAAGACTGGCACGCAGGCCATACAACTGCGGAAGCATGGGTACATAATAAAATCCAAAAGATAACTCCAACACAATCCCACAAGCAAGGCTGTAGTAGCGATCCTAGGCGTCGGAGAAATCCACGTCTTGAACACCATCGGCGAAGACGTCGTCTTCAGGCTCATCGTCGTTCGGGTAGTAACTCTGAGACTCCGAACCTGCTCGTTGGAATGAGCAGCCCCGCGAGTGAATGCGAGGGTGAGTATATGTGCAAATACTCGCAAGCCAAATTAACATATGCATATGAGGGTTTTAGCAAAGGAGGGATCAGGGTTTCATTTGCGGAAAGCCATCTTTATAAATTTTCCTATATCTTTGAAAATATAAAAAAGGGTTAACAAGAGTTAAAACAAATATCTTTCTTTTGAATCTCCGGCTACCCACCGGTTTTAACCCAGCACGGGCAACTCATGGCTACCTGCCATATCCATCCAATGATCACATGGCTATCTGCCATAGAAATCCAATTTCAGGGCTAGCCGCCAAATCCAAATCTCAGGGCTATCCGCCATGTCAAAATTATAATCTCAGGGCTAGCCGCCATGCAAATCTCATGACTACCTGTCATGCTAATTAAATCACTTCACAGCGTCCTGCTGCGAAGGCCCAAAACAAGACTCACGATGTTCTGCCGTGGTTTTCTTTCAAAGCGCCATTTCGAAAACAAATTGAGAAAATTACTACCATGAGGCAGCGCTCCGTCGCCCACCCTTGACCGTGGGCACGGCTGTCTAGACAGTTCTACACTCTGCAGAGGTTGCACGTTTTACCCACGAGAGGTAATTTACAAAGTAAACCACGACAAGGTCTTTAACCAACTCATTCTTAGCCTAGGCATCTCCGCTAAGGATTCCACCTCTGGGCTGGTACTCAGTTGCCAGCGGCCCCCTCTTGCACCAATAGGTTCATAGTCTGCGTGACACCGTGTGTGTGCTACGGATTCTACGCTCCCTATTCCACCAAGTGAGATGCCCGAACTAAGAACTTGAAGGGTACTCGACCAGGGCCTGCCCATACCAGCACTCGTGGTCGCACTGTTGAACTTAGTTTGTCTACCTCAAGGACTCGGTCCTAATACTACAAGAGGACTAGCCTATAGCAACACGTTGATATGGTGCTATATGTACGCATATGTGTTGCAGGCATAAACATCATCACATAACGTAGGTGTTGTTAAAGGTGGTGTTGCTAGCTGTATGTTGCATCACAAACTATATGATGCAATATGTTCGTATATGTGTTGCTAGCTAGCAACATGCATTTAGCATCACATGTACACATTAAATTGGCAGTATCTAATAGCATCACTTAAATGGTCTATTGCAACATCATTAAGTGTGCTCAGATATAATTATATTTTTTTAGATAATATAGTTAGCCACATATAATTTACTGAAATTGATCTTGAACAACTCTAAATATAGGCAATAATAAAAAATGAATTTTATTCATTTAAATATAACATAATGTACATCATTTCACATAGAAATGAAAAACAACTCCTTTGTCGATATATAAAGAGAAGCTAACAAGTACTAATTGACTAAAAAATGTGAAATACAACAACGATGTCTACTTAATTTCTATTTTCTTCTGCCCGAGCTTCCTATCTCTCATCATGGATTGGCTTAACACAATATGCTTTTTCTCCCTCTTCTCAAGGCCCTATAAGATCTTCCATCTTTTTATCGCTCTCAACATAGAAGCAACGCCAACCGTTGTCCTTCAAAGCCATTTTGTACGAACCGTTGTCCTAACTTGCCAATGTCAATTTGGAGTATAAACACAAGCGCACATTGAGAATTTCATAGAGGATTAGAGGGTGAAATGATGTAATACAAAATAGTTTATTTTTAAATCCAAAGCTAACCTAATTGCTAGAAAGTAGCGACTGCAACAATACCTTAGCCGAAGAAGATCCAAAATATTAACAAAGTTGTTAAAAACATTGTCTTGTGCCACAAAAATATGAAATTAAACCTGTAAGAAGAACAATTTACATAAACTACAAAAAATGATCTTAATAATGTACTTTCAAAATTATGCCAATAATGGTGCAAAGAGAGTTCAATGGAATCCTATAAAGTCATCTATATTTGCATAAGAACGGTGCTATAGAACACTTTATCAGAGCCGTTGGCTACCCAAATTACGCCCAAAATAGAAGAGACAATACGAAATAGGAAGCTTTGCACAGGTGGTTCATCTAGTTATAAGTAGCAGAGGTGTTTGATCGGGAGTGATAGCAAGCGGTTAGCCGTATTCAAGAAGTGGACCATGCAAACAGAGAAAAGGATGCGCATGAAAAGGAAGCTTTATACAGGTGGTTCACAAATCACAAGTCTGCATTTAGGCATACGATTTAGAAAAAACCCATTCCAATATGGTAGCAAACTAGCAATCGGTTAATAGACAATAACTACTATCGGCCAGATGTCATTCTCGATGTCAATATTAAAACCATATGTTTTGTGCGCATTGACCAGAAATGCAAGTTCTTAATAAACTCCAAGTGTTGGGCAATAAACCAAGTTATAGCTAAAATAAATTACTCAACAAATGGACAAGAACTAACATAGAACACCTTGCCTAAAAGAGAACAAATTGTCAACAAGCTGAATATGATACCCAAAACTTTATATATGAATAGCTTTGGAGTGGTGAAATAAATTTTGATATGAATGTTCTGTTTGAATTGTAACGCCTAAACTGATGGCTTCAATCTTGATTCAGATAAATATAACATAGCGACCAAAACAACATGACTTTGAAACCATATCATTGTAAGCAACACAACAAGCCTGACCGCATTTCTAGCATAGGTGGGGTTGTACGCTTATAAATCAAGGAAAAAAGCACAGAAGAAGTACATAGAATTTAAAAAACGAATCGACAACAAAGAAATCAAGTTTCACTCACCTGCATGTCAAGTTTACGTATTAAATTGCATGTCAAGTTTATTGCATTTATTCATATAAAATAAGTTAATTAACAGCCCAATTACGATTGTAATTAATCCTGCGAAGATAAATTAAATATTACCCACCAATCTCAGAGGTCCATGACTTGATCATCAATAGTAACAAATGCTTGTGATAGCCAATAATGAGTTCTTGATAATCTTCTGCTCAAAGGGAAGCATATAAACTCCTTAGCTTTGGGGGTACATAATGCGTAAGAAAATATAAAGTAGTGTCTCTATCAATAAAGGAATTTAACGATGCTAAAAAATTCTGATATACTGTTGATGATACAGGAATAATGCCTTATTTATTTAATATTACAAACATCAGAGTTGAAGTGGTCCAGCAGATGGAAAAGCAGTTTAATTTTATTGTACATCATTGCCAATGTCAATGCGATATCCTCATATAAAGCATACAAGGGCCACACACACCTTACTTGTTAGCCACACACTACAATAAAGATAATTAATTGTCATGAAAAAAATGCTTCAACATAATACTATGAAATCACACAATGATGATTTTGAAGACCAATGAAATGATACACACGAACCTGTCGATATAAATGAAGAGAACGCCATGGCAGGGAAATTCGTAGAATGTAGGGCCTTCTCCCTAGTGTCATGGGCTCAGCCTTGTAATCATCCAAAATAAGATAACCTTTATGGTGTCTTTCTCTGTGGTTTAAACACCCTTTGATAGGGAGCATCCCCTCAAATGTCTGTTGTTAATAACACCAAGCTGAACGCACCTTTCCAATTTCCTCATGCAAAATGGTGGGAAAAACCTGAATTGTGTAATTTGCTATATGACACTGGTGGTCGAATTAATAACATTTGAGCCTAGAATCTAGTGTGTACATGGCATTCACACGGTGGAGGGAGCGGCGCCGGGCTCGACGGAGAGGCAGTGTCGGGCTCGTGGGGAGCAATGGAGGTGGGTAGCGCCGGAGCTCGGCGGACGGTGGCGCTTCAGCGGAGAACGGCACCGAGCGACAAAGCAGCAACGGCTAGGGTTAGAGGCGGCTAGGTCGAGGCGTGGAGAAAGGAGGAAGGACCCAAGTCAATCTGTTGTTCTGGCTAAGTGGTTGAGCAGGTCGTGGGCCTCTAAAAAAAATCTGAAGTACATGATTGTTATTTTCTCAAATTGGATTATGGTATAGTTTTTGTGTTTTATTAACTAAATATGATAGTTTGTCTTATGTTAAACACGCCACACATACCTAATACACGTAAACAGGTTTATTAAGGTTTTGTTCATTTTAGATTAAATTAAATTAAATGAAAATTTGTTATTTTTGTATAACCTAAATGATGTAGTACTTTGTAGACATTTTATGGAGTTTATAGTTCTAGAATAATTTTTGAATAATTTTTTGAACTCTCCAAAACCACTTTCACAACTTTTTTAGATTAAAACTTTCAACAACTTCCAACTAAAACAAATAAGGGCATAAGACAAGAAAGGTTTTCACAAGTAAAATTAATGATTCAACACATATGTGTCAGCAACACATATTATGTGATGCAGAGTTGTTTCTTAGCATCATAACTTATATGTGTTGCTAGCGTGTGTTGGGGTAGACATATCCCATGAGTTTTTTGCATCACAAGCAATATATGATGCTAAGTATGTGTTTGAATAGGCTAGTTATGTTGTAGTGTAAGGGATTTGGGTGGTTCCCACACTGGGCCCAAGTCTCGTGCATACTGCACCAATCCATACAACCATCCACCCAAATCAGGGTTTTTCCGAAAATAATTTCTCATTATAACAATAACTATTGTACCCCAATAGTCCCATTTTATCAAACATGACAGCATTAACTGTCTTTAAATCACGCATTTCAAACATTGCATTTCACATGAAATAACAGTGACGTATAAAGCAATACATAGCAGGGCTAAGCATTTAACGATGAACTGATCAATGAAATGGCCATAAACAAGTTATATATTCCTAGGGTTGACAAGGATCAGGTTTATAAGATAATAATAAATTTAATGGGCATTTAACTAATCAGCCTAAGTAATTAGCATTTTTAAATTTCAACTATCATGCATATTCACAATTCTAGAAAAAGCATTTATAAATCTAGGTCAACAATGACTTGCCGTGAATACAGTGTTCCGGGTGTACGGGTAGGTCCTCGGCTCCAACGACGCCGGTATCCCGATCTAGCGCAAACAAATAATCACACAATAAATGCACATACCAAAAATATGAATGCACATGATGAAAATGATATTTTTAAATTAAATCCTGCATTTTTATGATTTTTTAGAAACTTGTTTCATTGAATTTGGAGCTAATTTACAATAGATATGAAAATAACAAATTTCTGCAGCAAATAAAATAATAGAAATGGCCATGGGTCGGTTAAATAGGCGCGGCCCAGAAACGGCGTGCTTTCATGGGAGGTCATGTCTGTCTCGGTGGGCATTAGCAGGCAGGCACCACCTGGCTGACCTGTGTGGGTTTGTGCCGGTGGCCAGTGAGTGGGTTGGTGGCTTTGGCTCGGCTCGGCCTAAGGAGGAGGGGCTGACGGAGGCTGCCAGGTGGGGCCCGCTCGGCAGAGACAGAGAGCAGGGGAGGCGCTGGGACGGCTCGGCCGGCGGCGATTCCGGCGAAGGCGAGGCTCTCGGGCGAGGGGATGTGAGGGGAAAGTGAGAGTGAGGAGAGGGGGTGCTAGGGGAGCGCTCGGCGGTGCTGGAGGAGCTCCGGTGATGGCCGGCGGAGGCTCGGGGCGGAGGTAGGCGGCGGCGCTCGGCGCAATTGGTCACCGGCGATGAGGAAGGGCGGTGTAGGTGATCAATGAGCTACGGGAGGTGAGGGAAGCTGGGGGTGGCACTGATTGGAGCTGGCGGCTCCGGTTGGTCTTGGCGCCGTGGAGATGGTCTTGGGACGAGGGATGGACATGGCGGCGGCGAGTGTGGAAGTGGGGCGGCTTACGGTGGCTGCGTCTTACGATGTCGGCCACGGCGGTGGCGGACGGCGACGGCCCGAGGCGTTGGGGACGCAGAGGAGGAGCGGGGGGCGGCGTGGCGGTGCGGCTTTATAAAGGTCATGCGGCGGCGGATGCGCTAACGGCAAGGGGTCTCTGGCGACAAGTGGGGTGGCGTCGCCGGACTCCACGTCGGGCGTCAGATGTGGAGGGTCCCCAGCGAGGCAACAAGGTGGAGGAAAGCTGGGAAAACGACGGAGCCGACAGGAAACGGAGAAAAAGGAAAGAGAAAACGAAAAGAAAGAAAAGAAAAGAAAGAGATGGCCCCACTGCCAGAAAAATCTTTAAAAATTAATTTCTAAATTTCTGAGATCAGATTTCAAACTCAAATGGATTAAACCAAATTTTTGCCAAAAGAAAAATAGCATTTTCAAAATTAAATTTAATTCATTCATATTTTAATTAAACCCAATTTAAAATATTACTTACCAAAATATTCTTTCGGTTTTTGCAAATACTTATTTAAAAATTTCAAAACCAAATTATTTATTTTTACCAAAATTTTACTTTGACATTTACAATAATTAATTCAAAATTCAAAATATTGAATTTAGGCTTTTAGTAGGTAACATTCACATTTTCAAATTAATTTTTCGAAAGTCATGCACATTTTTTAAAAAATTACAACATTTCGAGAAAATTTTTATTTTACATGAAATAATAATGGCATGATTTTTAGGGTTTTGAAAATGGGGATGTTACACCGACCTGACCATGTCACCAATCCGGCTCCAGCTTTGTTCAAGTGGCATAAAAACATAAATTGAAGACATCTACACCATCCATTGCAGTCGGTTTGATCAAATGGACACGGTTGCTTCACAATTGAGTATAGGATTCCCTTGGATTCCTTTCTTGTGCATGTCAACTTGATCCACCGGCTTAAGAGGTTAATCTACGCCATCAAGCAAGCATGCTAGAAGAAATTCATGGCCGGGAGGTGAAGAAGGTGGGTCGGCCGATCCACCTAGGCCGGCCGACCCCCTCTTGAGGCCCCTCGGATTCCCCTTTGGAGGGTGGCAAGATGATAAGTGTCCCAAGCCGTGGCATCCTCTCATTGGCTTCGAAACACTATAAAAGGACCCCTACACTTCACTTTTGGAGAACACACAACACATTCCTCACTTTCATTCCACTTATTAGAGTAGCCCTTAGTAAGTAGTAGTTGGGAGTTAGAGTCAAGTCGGGCTGAAGCTCCGAGTTCCGAGCCGGCCTCGCGCCACCCATTGGGGCGTCGCTTAGCGTAACAACCGTTGCGGCCTGCCTAGGGGAGCAAACGACAAGGCGAGCTGCCTGCGCGTCCCTCCCCGGGCTACGGATCCCCGAGGAGACACGGTTCTTCCCGGTCAAGGCCGGGGAAAGCGCGGTGGGACATGACAGTTGTTGCCACCTGCCGACGGACAAGCGGACTGCCCGCAGGACCCTCTCCCGGGCTAGTGATAGCCCGGGAGGTGCGCCACGCTCCTGGCTGGGACCCAGGGAGGCGCGGTTTACCTGTTCAAGCCCGAGGGAGACCCTGGCGGGCTAGACGCTTCCTTTAGTACGACCAGGGGTGGCCTTTTGGACCTTACATACGTGCGGTGGGCCGGTATGGACTCGGCCCAAGGCCCATCTCGGGGTGGGCCGCTTACGAATCACCAACAGCCAGCCCTGAGCCTCGAGCAGGTCGCGTGGCGAGCCGGTCTGAGGTTTAGAAAAAATCCCTCCTTTCGCGCTGCGCGGGAAGATTTAGCTAAGGCTTTCTGGAGCTGCCGGGGCGAGTAGTGGAGCATTCAATTTGATTTGACGGAAAAGTGGGGCAGTTACGCCTCCCTGGGCACAACTCCCACTATCTCCGCTTCGATCGTTGCCTTCCTTGATAAGGTAGCGTCCTCCAGGGGGAGATCTTACTGCAGAATCATTCCCTTTGCCTTTGCTTTCGTCTCTCCATCTTGCTTCTTGTCTTCTTGCTTCCTGCCGCCATGGTGTTCATCGGAGACAGCACTCTTACGAGGGAGAGGATGGCAGAGCTGGAGAGGGACGGCTTCGTGAGGCCGCGTTCCTAGAGGCTCCTTGGTGCGGACCGGGAGCCACGGCCCGAGCCCGACGAGTTGGTATGCTTCGAGAGTTCGGTGATTTGCGGGTTCCGCGCGCCGAAGTCGCAGTTCATGGCGGATTTCTTTGCCTTCACGAAGCTGTGGCCGGAGAACCTATCCCCGCAGTCCTACGTTCATTTGTCCATCTTCGCCCACCTGTGCGAGGCGCACTGCGGGGTGCGACCCACGGTGAGCCTCCTCCAGCACTACTTCGAGCTGAAGCCCGTCGGCCACCACGTGGGCAATGGCGGCGTCTTCAACCTGACCGCGCGCCGGGTCCGGGGGAGCAAAACGTACCCGGAGTACGAGGTAAGGATGAAGGTCGATGGTTGGGCCCGGCGGTGGTTCTACCTGAACTGCGGGGGCTCAAACTTGGAGTATTCTTCGGCCGCGTCGGATACTACGATCTTCGCGCGCAGCGAGACCCTGCCGGAGGATCAAGTGACGTCATACGAGATCGAGGGGCTCCCCAAGAAGGGCTTGACGGGCTACGATATCGTCAACGGCTTCGTTCGGCACCGGATCAGCCCGCTGGGGCGCTGCGAGCGGTGCGTCAGCGAGATGGGCGGCTGGGAGGATCCGGACCGGGATTTCCATCAAGGTAAGCGTGTTTTGCGCCGCTATGTTTGATCTTAGGTAGGCGCATGTTGTGACAGTTCACGACGCCCTGCAGGACTCCTGGCCGGCGACGCTGCGAGGATCGCGGGCATGCTGCTGCCCATGGACAAGAATCCCCATCCCAAGAGGCTTGTGAGGGATAAATTGTCCGCGGTACGTGCCCGTAAGGTGTTTGATTAAATTCCTGCCTGCGCGTGCCCTTGAGGCCATGACGGATTGTGCCGATTACTTGCAGCGGACGTGGAATGCGGCCAAAGAGGCCACGCAGGCCGCGGGCTCTGCCGGGGAGCCTTTGGTCGTTCAGCCTCTGGCGGCGCGCTCGCCGCCGGGAGGATCATCGGCAGTGTCCGGCGGGCCGTCAGCCCTGCCGGTAATGTCGGGCGCTGGAAGCCGGCGCCAGCCTCGACCGCGGCGGGCGCGGTGTTGGCAGACGCAGAGACGCGGGCGAGGAAACACGCGGCGCCGGCACAGGTGAGCCTTTTCTCTTCGTCGTAGGTCGAGTATTGGACATTTAGCGGCCCTTAAGCTCTGTTCTTTGCGCGTGCCCAGGGCGCGGTTCCGGCAAAGAAGAAGAGGTCGTATCGGGCCGCCCAACGCAGCGACGACGAGGATGTCACGCCAGTGGTGAGTCCTCTGCCGGGAACGACGTCGCGGCGGGGGACCATGAAGAAGATCGTCTCATCCAGGCAGAAACTGCCGTGCCAACCACGAACCGCATCGGCGGCCTAGAAACAGAGCTCTTTCTGCGCCCTACACCGGGGGTGGACGAGGGCACAGAATTCGAACCAGTGCGTAAGCCTGTCGCGTTGCTCGTCATCATTCTGCTTCTGTGTCTGATATCCGCGTGCGTTTTTGATAGCAGTGCGTAGCGCTGAGGTGGTAGTTTAGGTGTTGCCTCCCTCTGCCGAAGATAGGGCGGCCGAGAGCGAGTCGGCTGAGCCCGTAGGAGGGGGATTCCTGTCCCAAGCGCTGGAGGCGGCCGGGCTATTGAGGCCGACAGATGCGCGGGACAAGGATAGGCAACTGATCCGCAGGGGATCATCGACCTGCCTGCCGATGGCGGTGCTGAACGCGTCGGACGAGGTCGCGGAGATGGTGAAGGTTGACACCAACAAGGCCTCCTTGTGGGTTTCACCCTTACGCGTTGAAGGGCGCACGGTTCACGGGTGGTGGCCGATCGACCGCCGGGGGATTGCTGACTTCTTCAAGACCCCAATCGGGAGGGCACCCCCGGCGCCTGACCGGCGCATGCTGCTAGTTAGTTGGGAGTGGCTAGTGCGCGTGCTTGTTCCGTCGGGGTGGATAAGCGTCTCGGTGCCCAGCGTGGGCCCGCTGGAGTCCGCCGGTTGGATTTCTGCCTCCCCAGAGTGGGTGGAGCAGCAGGCGAACCTCAGGGCGCAGAGCTCTGCCGGGGGAGGCCCGCTGTCCGTGAAAATCCATCCTACCCCTGGGCTGGAGAGGAAAGACCTCCTAAAGCGCCTGGACACCGTTACTATTGGCGACCTGTATACCGCTCTCGATCGTGCAGCAAAAGAGGAGGCTAAGGCAGAGCAGCTACAGCTGGAGGCAGCGGGTGTGACGACGCCCCCTCGCCCAAGTCTGGTTATGGCGATCGGCGCGACTCCCGCGTTCCTGGTTCCCGCGGAGGGCGAAAGTGCCGCGGAGGTGGAGCTTCGTGCAGCGAGAACCGGCCAGGCCCTGGCAGATGGCGCGGTGGACCGGCTTAAGGCGCAACTCAAGGAGGCGCAATACGCCACCCAGTTTAGCTGCGGAACGGGCCGAGCCCTCAACAGAGAGGCGGAAACTCGCACAGGAGGTCCTCCAGCTCCTTGGCAAGCTCCAGTGAGCGCGGTATCTTGCGGAGCAAACCGTCCGGGCAAAAGCCGTACTCGAGGAATCCTTGGCCGCTGCCGAGGCGGCGCTTATGGCCCAGGACAGAGGAGATGAAGCCCGGGTTCCCCCAGAGGCGACGAATAAGATCAAGGCCGAACTTGCGGCCGCCGAGCTGAGGACGGACAAGCTAGAGGCCACGTTAGCGGTGGCTCGGGCCGAACTTGGCGAGGCGAAGCTGGTCGTGGAGGAAACGATAGCGGCGAGGGCCGAGCTAGTGGCCCGGTGGAAGATGCCGAGAGACGAGCGGCCGCCGCTGGGGCGATCGCTCTGCTTCCAGCAGCATCACCAATGCAATCCGCGGCGGCGGCACGTTCCGCGTTGTCAGAAGGGAGTGGCCCGGAGGCCGTAAGCTGCACGCCCCTGCCGTTCGACAAGGCACATCTCCACGGGTTTGATCCAGCCATGTGCGAAGCAGCCGAGGAGAGGGTGAAGAGCTTGCTTGCTCTCAACAAGAAGGTAATATACCCGGGCCCGTGCGTTACGCTTAGGCATTGGCCTTCTCGTTATTTGATTGGTTTCTTCTTGTTTCAGTCTTACGCCCTTATGGCCGGCCTGTCCTCATTGATGGAGGCAGCGAGTGGGAGGTCCAGGAATCATGCGGCGGAGATCGAACGTCTCTCCGCCGAGCTCGCGCAAGCCCGGGCTCAGGTAGAGCGTGCGAGCGCGCTGGCCACCGAGAACGAGAATCGTGGAACCGCCCTCGTCGCCAAGATGGAGGCCGTGCTCTGTGCAGCGCAAGAAGAGGAGCGGGAGGCCGTGGCAAGGCTTGCCTAGGCCTAGGAAACAGAGAGGGTCGCGATGAGCCAGGTCCAGGCCGCCCGTGAAGAGGCAGACCGATCCTGGGCTGCCTTTGACGAAGAGTGCAGGCGCAGGGAGGCGGCCTCCAAGGAGCTGGAAGCTGCCCTATCTGTGCGCAACTCCGCCGTGCGCGGGCTCGAGGAAGCACGCGATAAGCTCGCGGAGGAGATTGCTACACTTCGGGCAGCCAAGACGAGGTCCAAGGACGAGGCAAAATCCATGAAGAAACGGGAGCAAGACCTTGCCGACGCCCGGGCAAAATGGCGCCAAGAACAAAACGAGGTGGACTCGCAAGCCATAGAGCTACTTCAGGCGAGGAAACGGATCCGCGACCTAGAAACCGAGTTGGAAAGGCTTCAGCTGCAGCGCGGGTCATAGATTGACCCGGTCTACTTGGTTTCTGAACTCTGCGCTGTAAACACTTTTTGTATTTGCCCTTAGTTTAACAAATATGCGCAGTGCACTGTGGCCGAAAGACTTAGCTATTTTTCCGTTTTGTGTCAAATCGCGTGTACTGTGGGCTTCGCAGCGCGGCACAGTGTTTCGCTGACAGCGGGGGCACGCTTCGCCAGGCACGGATGCGGAGGCGGACCAACCCGCGATGGTTCATGCACCTGGCCCAGGCCACGCGTCGAGCCGATTTGACGCGATCGGGCCTTGCTCGCGTAGCTGGGCCAAATCCGCGTTGGGCCCTGAAAGACGGCGATTCCTTTCCTCGCTGACAGTGGGACCAGGGCACGTGTCGCATGGCGACCGACGCGATCGGTATTCCGCGGGAGAGTGCGTGCTCGCGCGTATCTTCATCTCGCGCAGTGGGTTTTAATTGCTAGTCCCTCCGCGCGTAGCGACGCTTTGGGTAGCCCGCTACGTGACGGGACGTTGCGCCGGCGCAGGCCTATAGAAAGTGAGGCGCAGCGTGCTTCGCTGCCCCCCATGTTTGCCTTCTCTAGTCTCAGGCCAAAAAACGAAGCTCGCAGCCAGTGGGAGAGAGAAACAGAGGGAGAACAGCGAGAGAAAACAAAGAGAGGGAGAAACCATGTCCTCTGATGCTAGCTCTGACCGCCTGAACGCCTGGCTAGAGGCGCAGCTGGAGGATATGCCGCCGTTGCCTCCTCTGTCGCCCCCGATCCAACCCACGACGGAGAAGGTGGACGTACCGGGCCCGGTCGTTGGTAGCCAGGCGGCCGCACTGGCGGCGCACGCCGGTCTTTGATATTCTGGATTTCATCTGGTGTGAGATCAAGATCAGTGCTTGTGATCCAAAGAGGAGCTGTCCCTATGCTCCTTATCTGATGAGCATGATCATTCATGTTACTGGTCTCAAGTTTGTGCTGGATGT
This sequence comes from Raddia guianensis, assembly GCA_036346415.1. Classification (NCBI taxonomy): domain Eukaryota; kingdom Viridiplantae; phylum Streptophyta; class Magnoliopsida; order Poales; family Poaceae; genus Raddia; species Raddia guianensis. The sequence goes on along the minus strand of CM070535.1, from coordinate 46,063,371 downwards.
GAAGCATACCCCATACCTTGTGACCACCCGTGGACTGGCGTCTCCTGGTGGGACTTCTGCTACTCCACCCAGGAGGAGTTCCGCTACTCATGATAGCGCGGGTCCATCCTCTGCGGCGGGACCGTCTTCAGCTCGATCTAGCCCATCATCCTTTGGAGGCTCTATCAAGAAAATGCTGAAATCTATCTTTTGCATGTGCCGCAAGACAAATGATCGGGTTCAAGAATCCATTATGCGTCTTCGCGACAATCGAAAGCAGATCCAAGATATCAAGAAGCATCTTGGTATGCCACTCTCTTCTGATGATTCCGCGTCCTCCTACTCCACCATTGACACCTATACTCGAGGACTGTTTGGGCTTCCTCCTTCCGGTGGCGGCAACAACGACGATGATGATGAGGTCACCGGTGGTGGTGGTCGTGGTGGTTCCAGCAGCAGCAGTGATCCAGAGTGGATTGAGTAGTCCACTTGCAGTTTTTTTTTCTTTTTGGCATCTTGATGCCAAAGGGGGAGAAATGTTAAAGGGGAAGAAAAGCTATCATTTATCTATTCTACTCTTAGATTCCTTTGTTTGAAACTTGAATGTTTAAGTGCAAAACTATGTTTTAAACTCGATGTTTATGTGGTACGCTGTGGTTGTAAGACTTTATTTATTTTGTGATGATGATGTAATGGTGAATTGCTATTTATTTCGTATTGTGTGATATATCCTGCCATATTGCATTTAGATTCAAATTTTGTGCCAAGAATATAAGGGGAGCTCTTGTTGTTATTATTGTCATAGTTTCAGGGGGAGCTTCCGGTTATATTTTTTATTTAATTTATTTGTGAGCTATAATTGTTGTCATCAATACACCAAAAAGGGGAGATTGAAAGTGCATCTAGGCCCTTATGTGTTTTTTATGATTAATGAGTAACAATTATAGAGCTAACATTTCTATTGGAGAATTGTGCACAGATGTTATACAGGTTAATTCCATGAGATACATGTTTATCTATGATGGTATCCCTCGAAAGTGGATATATTGCAAGAAGGCATCAAGACTAGTATTTATTTGTAAATCTTTATTTATTGAGTCCTAGGGATGCCGTACTATAAAGAGGGATGCAATGGAGAAGCTTGTAAATGTTCCTAAGTGCTCAAAATAGGTATCTCGAAGTTCGTGTGAGTTTTCCACTCAAAATACATCCTATACAGAACCTATGCCATCAGAACATCCGACGAGGATCGGAACATCCGATGGTAATCCAGTTTGCCAGTTTTTCATGCCATCTAGTAAGGGGTCCATCGGAAGTTCGATCGGAACATCTGACGTGGGTCGGAACATCCGACGCGGGTTTAACTGCAGCAACGGCTAGTTTTCGAGAATCCCTATTTAAAGCCGTCTCTAATACCTACCAAAGGTTACTCACTCTGATTACAACCTGATTTGAACATAATTCTTCCTGTTCATCTTCTCTGAAAGCTTTAGCCTTTGTCTCTCTCTTGTTCATCTTTGTGCGATCTAGATCTAGAGAGATCAAGGCACCCAAGTGCTCCATGAATTAGAGATCCAATTCTTGAGCACTTAGCGATCCTATTTTCTACATCGCGTTTGTTACTCTTGGAGGCTTGAACGGCTCCTAGACGACTAGGTGTCGCCGGTGAGTCGCCGATCTTTGTGTGGTGTGCCTCAGGAGTTTGTGAAGGTGTGAATCTACCTCTGCAAAGAAAAGGATTCAACTAGTGATCGCCGGTGAGTGCTGTGTGCTTCATCCTGTAAGGGGATTAGGGTCTTGGAGATCCGGGCTTTGTGCCTTCCCTAACGGTGAGTAGGATCTCCCTTCAAAGATCCGAACATCGGTAAACAAAAATCGCTGTGTTCTTTGTCTTGATCTTGTTTGGTTGTTTTTACTATTAGTGTTGGCTTGTTCTGAGTATTCTTGAATAGATCTAATCTTGGTTTTGCGAGAAATCAGTTTACTGCAGGTTTTCGACAAATCCAGAATACCCGGGATCGGAACATCCGACGCGAACATCTAACGCCGTCGGAACATCCGACCTAGATCAGAACATCCGACGGAGGCGTTACTGGACCACGTCGGAACATCCGATCCTCATCGGAAAATCCGACGGGCTGGTCACTGTTCAAGTTTATTAATTCCCCAATTTCGTTTTATTCGCCTATTCACCCCCCTCTAGGCGACATAGCGATCCTTTCAGGGGGAAACGTCCCGGTGTCGCCAGCGGAAGCAGAGTCACCAAGCAGCTCAAACTCCATGGGAGTCTCGCTGACGTGGGTTTCGGAGGGGTCCAGCTCAGGAGCGACTCCTCAGGGCGAAGATCTGCCCCTAGGGCGAGAGAGGTGTCAACCTCCATCTCATCAGCCCCGGCTTCGGTGAGGTAATCCTCTCGCCAGCCCTCGTACGATGGGACCAAATCGTCCAGATCATCGCACTCATCGAACTCGAGGTCCAGGACCTCGTCGCTGCTCGGAATCTCAGGCATGCCCGAGGGAACAGACTGCTGAGCGCTGCTCATGGGCCCTACGGTGGGCGCCAGCTGTCGGTGTCTGGGAAATGCGCCTCTGAAGGGCAGCGGGTCCACGGATCGGCAGACGAATTTGTAGTTGGTGTGAGGCCCAACGACCACCCTTCTCAGCAGCCTCGGGGGGCGGCTGAGCATACGGGGGCTCAGGCCACGCGGTCTTCCCGGACAGGGCCTGGTGCGATTTGGCGATCCAGGTACAGATCCTTCGTACGGTGAGGAGAAGAGTAAGATAGAGAGAGCTATACAAACCGTGAAGACACAAGCGATTTACCCTGGTTCGAGCCCCCACTGTTGGATAATAGCTCTACTCCAGCTCTTGTTGATTATATGGTGGAAAACAGTACAAGGGGTGCCGAGATCGGGCTTGAAGGCACCGATCCCGAGCTTACAAGGGTGGTGACTAAGGACTATGGCTATTGCTAAGGAAGCTTCGGATGCGTGTGTTGCTTGGGTGGCTTGTATCACTCTGGATTGCTTGGCCTTGACTGGGTTCGGGGCCTTTCCTTTAATAGGCACGGCGGGTCGCCCGAAGCTGATACGGCGGGCCCCGCGCCCGTCTCTTCTTTAGTGGCAGTGCCCTTGTCTCCTTCCGGGGCTCTGTCTAGTCTGGAGCCTGCAGGGAGAAGCTGGTCAGGTTAGTACTAGACACGTGTTCGTCTAGGAGTGCCTATACGGGGGAGAAACCTTCTTTAGGGAGAAAGCACTTTGCCTTTATCCCCAATATAGCATTGACTAGACCGAGCCAGCCTCGCGCCACCCGTTGGGGGCGTTGCGTAGCGTAACAGCCGCTGTCTCCTGCCCAGGGGAGCAAACGACAAGGAGAGCTGCCCGCGCGTCCCTCCCCGGGCTGCGGATCCTTGGGGAGACACGGTTCTTCCCGGTCAAGGCTGGGGAAAGCGCGGTGGGACATGACAGTTGTCGCCACCTGCCCACGGACAAGCGGACTGCCCGCGGGACCCTCTCCCGAGCTAGGGATAGCCCAGGAGGTGCGCCACGCTCCTGGCTGGGACCCAGGGAGGCGCGGTTGACCTGGTCAAGTCCGGGGGAGACCCTGGCGGGCTAGACGCTTCCTTTAGTACGGCCAGGGGTGGCCTTTTGGACCTTCTATACGTGCAGTGGGCCGGTACGGACTCGGCCCATGGCCCATCTCAGGGTGGGCCGCTTACGAATCACCAACAACTTCCTACTTCGAGCCCTTCGCACAGGACGTCCATGCCTTAGGACAGAGAATGGATACCTTAGTTGATGACCTGGGCCACGTACACCAAACGTTGGCCCAGCACACTAGGTACCACGAGGACATCACCCGTGACCTTAGAGCCAACACCACCGCAACACAAGCCACGAACGATGCCCTTGCGGCATGGTTCCAGCATATTGGTTTTGACCCTCCGGCTCAATAGGTGTGTCCTGCTCTCCGTCACTGCTTGGTGTTGCCGCCTTACTTAATGTCTTGTCGTGCCTTGCTAGTACCCTGCCGGATGAGTTCCCAGTTTTTCTCGCCTTCACCGCTTTGCCCTGCCAAAAATCTCATTTTGCCTTGCCACACATGTGAATAAATTTAGCTTTGTTCTTAGTTAATAGTATGCCTCATAAAAAAACATTCAAAAAATCAAAAATTTGCAAAATCTAAAAATACCAAAAATATTTCCCTTTGAATAAAATGTATAAATGTTGATTTTACCTAGAAAGGATATGATGAACATTGCTCTATTATTGTGATATAAATGCTGAGTCTCTCATTTAAGTTTGACAATTATTGGTATGAGTAGTCATCCTGCTTAATCTTGCTCATCAAGTGTTGACATTATTGAACCAATTCTAAGTTGTTGAGGGATATGATATAACAGAGATAAGGACCTAGTTACTTATGCCCCTACTAAGGCATGGTCTCGGAATTTATTTTGAAAAGAGAAAATTATTTTGAAGTTCCTCATTAGACCTTTTTCATCCTACCAGAGCCAAAAATGCTAAATAAATTCAAAGCCTTCATTCAGCTACTTTGGTTGTGTTGAGTTTTGTCAAAAGTAAATCCTTAGGAATCAGTGCTCTTCAAAGCTGGTCATTTCCTTTCGCGTACCCTTTGATTGCTAGCCTCTTGTATCTGGTAATGCTGAATTCCACATTGGAATATGGGCATGCATCTCACCAGATATTCCTTCCTACATAAATAAGCCAAGTTCTTTTTCGTGAGTCCACCATATACCTACCTATTTGGTCCACCAAAAAGACTTCCAAATTAATAAAAGAGACATTCCTCAAAATTATGGAAAAAATAAGGCAAAGAGAAAAAAAGAAGAAAAGAGGAAGAGAGAACCATCATCTCCTTCTATCTTTATTTGAATACACACACACACACACACACACACATATATTTGCCTCTCAAAACTCTAGATTGAGGAATAATCTCAAATCAAATAAAGAAGTCAAGTAGATCTTTCCATAAACACAAGATCCGATGGGGTGGACTCATTAGTACCCCTCATCATTTGCACTTGTGTTTTTTCATTCCTTTGGTGTGAGTTCATTCTCTCCCTCATCCCTGGACGATATTATTCTAATGACCAGAATGCGAAGTGGTACAAAATTCCCTAGGATCTATTTTTGACTTTACAAAACTATACAACCTAAGTAGGCTGCATTTCCATACCTATGAGCTCCATATAAACTTTAGAATAGGAGGAAAGAAGGCCATCAACAAAAAGGCCTAGGTGAGGATTAAATACCACCGAGAGATCTGAGAGTAATAATGAGGAACTAACATTTTGAAAAGAAAAACCCCGAGACATAGCTTGAAAAGGGCTGAGTTGACAAAGTTCTATCAAAGTTATCTTTCAACCGCTAAAAGAAAAGAGGAGATTTTGAAAACCTCGTGAGTTTGACAAAAGTTGGGTACATTTGTACGAGTTTTTGTCAAAAAACAATGTGGTACAACCTTGTATGCTTAGTATTTATTAAATAATAATATTGATGTAATCCTGATCCACCGGGTTCTCATTTGAGCTCTTTGCTCGAGGACGAGCAAAAGTTCAAGTTGGGGGTGTGTTGACGTCAAATAAACACCAATTTTATACGTCAACATATTCCGGAATTCCGGCACTTCAGAGGAAAAATCAAGGTTTATACTAACATTTATTTATTCTAATAAAGTTCCACAAGTTTTGGTGAGTTTTGGGTCTACAGGTACAAAATGGGAAGAACCGGAGCCGAACCGGGCAAAAAGCCCGGGCGGCTGACCGACCCTAGGCCGGCCGACCTGGCAACGTCACCAATCCGGCTCCAGCTTTGCTCAAGTGGCATAAAAACACAAATTGAAGACATCTACACTATCCATTGCAGTCTGTTTGATCAAATGGACACGGTTGCTTCACAAATGAGCATAGGATTCCCTTGGATTCCTTTCTTGCGCATGTCAACTTGATCCACCAGCTTAAGGGGTTAATCTACACCATCAAGCAAGCATCCTAGAAGAAATCCACGGCCGGGAGGTGAAGAAGGTGGGTCGGCCGATCCACCTAGGCCAGCCGACCCCCTCTTGAGGCCCCTCGGATTCTCCTTTGGAGGGTGGCAAGATGACAATTGTCCCAAGCCGTGGCACCCTCTTATTGGCTCCGAAACACTATAAAAGGATCCCTACACCTCGGAACACACAACACATTTCTCACTTTCATTCCACTTATTAGAGTAGCTCTTAGTTAGTAGTAGTTGGGAGTTAGAGTCAAGTCGGGCTAAAGCTCGGAGTTTCGGAAGTGTCTTTGGGAATTAGGGTAATAGCTCTTGTAACCTTTCCTAATTGTTTCAATTAGTGAGATCACTTCATTCATTGCTTATGTGTTGAACTTTATTTGAGCTAAGTATATCTACATAAATGAGTTGTGTAGATTTGCCTTATCGGTAGTTTGTATTCGTTTGGAATCTGTTTAGGTTCTCACTCATACACTGTTAGAGCCAGACATTGAACCTAAATCAACTTCTTTTTGGTACTGAGGAAGATTGATTAGAAATAGTAGCAGACGTGGTGTCTGAGACTAGGACTAACTCGATTTACATCCGGGCCCACGTATATGTGGTAGGTGGTGGCAACCCTATCCATCTGTAGATACTAAGTATCTTGTGTGTAACCCACAGTGTCCAGCTTTGGACCAGTAGAGCCCTATCGGAATGGTCATAACCATTCGGGATTCCAATTCAGGATAGCGGGTGGTAGTGAATGTCCGAGCTCCGACGATGAATACCAAGTGAACCACTAGTTGATTACCCAAGCTCACTTAATAAACTGAATCACACGGTTTTGAGAACTTATTAAACTTGTCTCGTTGTCCTCCCAACTGTCTATCTAGTTAGAGTAGCTTTCTCTTTTATTTGTGTGAATATTTATCGTGTGTGTGTGTCACCGGTCTTTTCATTTATCCTAACCCCCGTTACCTAGACTGGCTGGTATTTTAAATAATTAAGATATAGAGGATTGTCTTTTTAAACCCTCGTTCTCTGTGGATTCGATAACTCTAGGAATATTCCTGGTGAAAACTACAAGCGATATCCGTCCGCTTGCGGATTAATTTTTTTTAACGTAAGTATCGCCAACATAGTCCGATATAAATATCGGATAGTCCGATGCACAGCACACAACCCATGATTGAAATGAACGTAACTTTTAACTCCGAACTTTGATTTCAATGATCTTGGGCCCTACAGAAAGATAAGAACAAGGGCTACACAACCCACAAGGTTGAAACTACCCAAATCTTAAAGTATAGAAGCAAAAACCACAAAGAAAGAAACGAAAGACCTAAAACACTCACTTTCCGACACCACCAAGACTTCTCTCCCTTGATCTCTCTCACAGATTGATCACTTTAGCACTAAGACACACCTAAGCCATTCTTCGTCACATCCCTTTTAATAGTGCAGCAACCTTAGACTCAAATTAAACTGAAGGGATTACAAGCCAAGGAATAACCACTTCCCGTCACCTTTCTTCATTTTGAGGTTCAACGACGTTCTTAGTCTTGAGCACCTTGATGCATTATGTATGATGACCTTCACCAAATGAGTAATGAATCCTTCGTCTTGTCAAATTTAACTCAATTCACCTCATGAGACTCTCATCCCATTTGATTTTGACTTGATCAACCTCCTCGATGATCATCCCACCAAATAAACCTTGACTTAGTGATCAATTCTTAGTGACACCGTCGTCTTGTTGACCTCAACTTAACCATCATCCTTCAACGTACCTTGGTCATCACATAAACTCATGGGACCTAATTCTTTCCAAATCACTCGTGAAAATGTATTAGTCCAAAGGCTCAATAAATATGGATAAGTTTGACATTCATGAGTGATTAAGTATCAAATGTTTCACATAAAAATAGTAAAATATAAATAGAAACACTTGTAAAATGAAGGTTTTCCACTTAATGCATCATGAAGAATTGTATTTAATCTGTATGCACTAGAGAGGTAATTTTTTAAACACTTCACTTAATGATGCACATGAATATATATTAAAGACTTACACATGTGCAAATTCATATTTGAAGCAAGAGAGAAGTTGTGAACTTATCTAGATTAAACTTCACAAAATTAAGTGTATGCTAGGATATTCATGGATAGCATATATGCACAAAGACACTTAAACACGGTGAAGTTTATCTAGTGAATCGACTTAGAGGATCATAAATAGTAAGCAACATGTTCATAACATAATTATGCTTAAATAAGTATTTCATGATTTGACGAGCATAAATCTATTCAACCAATAACAAGTACTTACACAAAAAAGAAGTTGCTTACCTCAATTAGAAATGATGAATAGCTTGTCTATTTGACATATATGATTTTCCTCTAAATAGGAAGACTAAACCAATCTTGACAATAAACATATTAGTTTCATAGCAATAAGCATATTTAAGGTGTGTCATTAAACAAGCATTGTCATTACTTATGTTTGTCATTAATCCAAAATCACACAATGCCACTTGCACTTACACTTAGTACCTACTCCACCACCTCCTCTTATTCCTCTTCTATCTCATGTCTGACTCCACTACTCTCAACGACCTTCCTCTTCCACTTCTATTTCTCCACCCACTTAGGACAATGCTCTTGCCTCCCTGTGGTACGCTCTTCCTAATAGGAGCACGCTTACTCGTCCAGCACGCTGAGGCTTATCTACTCATATCACCACCTCCTCTTAGCCTTTTGTCTTACATCGATGATGTTGCTCACCCTAAGCGATAGTTTGCGATGCTTGAGGATCTTGCTTCCCTTGAGTGCACTAGCACAGCACCTAGGGTCTTGTCCCTTGTTCTTCTATTGTCACCTCGATCATGTGTAATTAGATCTACATGATCAAACTCGCTCTAGCAATTTTCTTGAACACTACAAGGTACCTATTGTGGCTAGTGGTTTTTAGCAAGAGTATAGTTGTGACTATGGTGAGACTTTTTCTCCAGTCACCAACCGGACCACTCTCCTCCCCCTTGTCACTGTTGCCTCTGATAGACAGTTGGCCATCTCCTAGATCGATGTACAGAATGCCTCACTTCATGGCGAGTTGCGTAAGGTGGTCTACATGCACCATCCTCCTAGGCTAACACTGAATGGTCATGTGTGTCACATTCGCCGCTTTCTCAATGGTCTCAAGTAGGCCCCTCGCACTGGGGTTGAGCGCTTTGCTTCGGTTGTTACTTCTATTAGTTTTGTTTCCCGTCAGCATGATCTTTCTCTCTTGATGAGGACACGCCTACGATGCCCCCAAATTTGTCCCAAATCTTTCGCGGTACAAAGTTCAGTTATCAAATAACAAGGCAATCCAATCCAAGTACCACAATATATAGGATCAATAAATAACAGTTCAATAAAACAAGACTCGATCAATCCTTTGATCAACCACTAACACCGGCAGCAATCCAAAAGATAGGTAAATTAGGGAATTCAGATTACAAGATGCAAACCAAACCCCTAGATAAGTTCTTCCACCCGCAGCGCCAAGTGGACACCACGATCAGAAGAGGAGATCCAAACGAGAATCAAGACACGGACCCAAGCAGCAGCTTGATCACGGTCTCAACACAAACTTCAAGATCGGCAGGATAGATAGAAGAGGGACGCCCTCTTCTTGTTCCTGGGGAGGAAACCCTAGAAAAACACGCAATAACTCAATGTCCCCCATACAAGGGCACCGACCCTAGGCTATATGGCACACAGGCTAGCCAAAACTCAACTCCGACTCGACCTAGACTCGAAACAGACTCAGACCCGACATCGTTTTGTCGTCTGCGACTTGCACATAATGAATCTGAATATGAGCTTGGATGCGTTGGAAAGATCTTGGAGTTATCTTTCCAACAAGTGGTAGAACACCCGAAACAGAGTCCATATGCCACCTGGGCGTCTGTTTTAATACAGACTGCTTCTATATTCTGAATTGGACTCGAACTGGACCCGGAATTGGACTTGTGGGCTGACTCTCCAACTCGAATTTCACAACATGGATGTTCTTGTGGCCCTCCCCACGTCCTTGTTGGTCCTCTCCATGATTCCTTTAGCTCATGGCCCAACTTGGCTTCTCATTGTTTTGGTTGGCTTGTGGCTCATTGTTCCGCTTGGCTCGTGGCTCGTGCCTTGGATTACCCTATGGCTCATAGCTTGTCTTGCCCCCTGGTTTCTGGCTAGGCTCGATGTGGAACTTCACGGCGCGCTGCCTCGACTCATAAGTGGTACCTTTGAGCATTAGCTTGTGCACATAGCCAGTAGTAAGACTATCCTCTTCCTCTTTTAATTCTTGCTGCACAACATTTGAGAAAGAGCCAAACTTCAAGCAACAACTTTTGAGAGAATTACCATATTCAAACGTTGAGCCATCGCCAGGCTTTTTGATATTTATATTTGAAATAATTTGATGAGCCATGCGCTCATCATATCTTTTTCCACACCTCTCCGTGTGGTTGGACTCTTCTTCTCTATGTTGATGAAATGCTCATCATTGGGATGACCCTCGGTATATTGTCTTTGTGGCATGCCTCAGTGAGCATTTTCATATGTCTTATCCGTGCCCTCTTCAATACTTCCTTGGGATTATTGTTGAGTTCAAGCATGAGGGCTAATACCTCTCCCAGTGAAAGTATATCCACGATCTTCTTACTCATGCTTGTCTCACTGATGAGCGCATTGCCAACACTCTGATGGAGATTCATCTTTAGCTTCGGGTCACCAATGGGGTTCCCCTTACGGATCCCACTCGCTATTGTCACCTTGTTGGGAGACTTGTCTATCTTGGCATCACTCGTCTGGACGTCTTTCAGGCTGTTCACATCCTAAATCAGTTTATGGTAGCTCTCACCAGTGTGCACTACGCCTTCTTCGCTTTCTACGCTACCTTCATGATATGGCCGACCGTCGCCTACTTGGATGCTACTTGGGCTAGTGATCCTTGCGATCGCAAGTTTGTCTCGGCCTACTACGTCTTCCTTGGCTCTGCACTGATCTCTAGGAAAACCAAGTGCTTGACTGTTGTTTCTCACTTCAATACTGAGGCTGAGCTCTATGTGCTGGCCTTTATGATGGTTAACTTGGATTTGATGGCTTTTTGTCTAGTTGGGTGTGCTTGTCTCTACTCCGACACCCGTTTGCTCTGATAGCACTGGCGCCATCAGCATGGCTCATGATCTCGTGAAGCATGAGTTCACTAAGCACATCGGTGTTAATGCTCACTATGTTCAGTCCCAGGAGCAAGATCAAGTGGTTACTCTTCGTCATGTGTCTTCACATTATTAGCTTGTGCATTTCTTCCCCCAAGGCATAGACTAGAGCGCACTATAATTCACATATCTACAAACTTAATGTTGTTGATCTACCATGAGTTAGAAAGGGTGTTAGATTAGATACTTGTATAGAGGTTTATTTACTTTTTTCTTTTTTCTTCTTTCTCTTGTACATGTATATACAGCCTATTGAACCTTTGGAATAGACAAGCTGCAATCAACAGGGAGCAAATCACGTTCTAAAATTTTGGCACGCCAAATTTTTTGGTTTGCTTGCTGGTACTTGGTTATAAACCAAATAACTACCAAATCATGAAGGCATGACCAAAAATTAGTAAGATTGTCTTGGATCATAAAAAAAACACATCCTAAACCCCAACCTTCGTTTGTTCTTTGGCAAGCACAATTTCTCCCAACCAACCAACGCGCCTTCCTATTTTCCTTCATAAAACTCGGATGCTGCTGGAACTGTTATAAAATAATAAACCAAAGATCGAACATGAGATAAATTTTTTTTACGTGAGAAACCCTTGCAGAAAAAAATACCGCGGGCACACGAAGGCGAAATCACTATCAAATCATGTTCTAAAATTTTGGCACGCCAAATTTTTCGGTTAGCTTACCGGTACTTGGCTATAACCAAATAACTAACAAACCATGAAGGCATGACAAAAAATTAGTAAGATTGTCTTGGATCATAAAACAAACACATCATAAACCCCAACCTTCGTTTGTTCTTTGGCAAGCACAATTTCTCCCAACCAACCAACGCGCCTTCCTATTTTCCTTCATAAAACTCGGATGCTGCTGGAACTGTTATAAAATAATAAACCAAAGATCGAACATGAGATAAATTTTTTTTACGTGAGAAACCCTTGCAGAAAAAAATACCGCGGGCACACGAAGGCGAAATCACTATCAAATCATGTTCTAAAATTTTGGCACGCCAAATTTTTCGGTTAGCTTACCGGTACTTGGCTATAACCAAATAACTAACAAACCATGAAGGCATGACAAAAAATTAGTAAGATTGTCTTGGATCATAAAACAAACACATCATAAACCCCAACCTTCGTTTGTTCTTTGGCAAGCACAATTTCTCCCAACCAACCAACGTGCCTTCCTATTTTCCTTAGAAAACCTGTATGCTGCTGGAACTGTTATCAAATAATAAACCAAAGATCGAACACAAGATAATATTCTTTTTACGTGAAAAACCCTTGCATGAAAAAACCACAGGCACACGAAGGCGAAATCACTATATGTGGATGGAGTACAACAGGGTTATTACAATGTACTGGTGGAGAGCACATCATCATAAACATAACACTAAAAGGGGGTAATTATAGGGTACATCCAAAAAGAGTCCACACAGTACTAGAGCTCTATCAATAAAGAAACCCATAATTCGGAACAGAATATAACAGAAACCAATGTTTTCCATCGGCATTTTTAAGACGGGAGCATCTCGCATTATAGGCTTGTTTGGTTTAATGACTTATAGAACTAATTAATAATTAACAATTATTTTCATGCCCTCGACATGCATTGACACTTCCAGCCCTAAACTTTTCCCCCAAACTTGTTCTAATGTGTAAGATCCATCCTTTGATCTCCACATCGTTGTTGCCAAACCAAACTTTTCCTAATAACAAGAAATCTATTTTTGGTCCTTCAACATTGGACGGGCGCTTTTGTTTATAAGGACCAAAATCAGCTAAACATGGCCCTAAACTGTAAAAACCATGTCCAGTGTATGAGGCCTGTGTACGCAATGTGACAGGCAGGCCATCGAACTAAAACACGTACATCAACATTGAGATGAGAGCAATCCGAACACGTTAACAAAAGGCGAGAGTTTTAATGAACGGCTACAGCATTGCAAAGAAAGTAGTCCCTTTCTGTTCACAACTACAGTAACTTTTTGTTGCCCTCCAACTAAACCTTTTCTTTTCATAAACCTAACTTTTCACAGTCATTGGGATTATATACAGAAAAACAAAAAAAAATTGCTCCCCTAATCGTCAGGGAACTTATGCATCCATGGTAATCACACTTTGATGCAATCCCGACAAAATGTGGCATCGAGTTTTCTATCCTCTGTTTTGTACACTTGACAATCTATGGAAAGAGTCAGCATCTATTCCAGATCAATTAGCCTTCTTCAGATAAACTTCCCAGCAGGCCAAGTTCTTCACTCGTCGCTGAAATCATTCTTTCTGGGTTTTCAGGAAGGCCAAATCCTTCCAGTGTACCGTCTTGCTGGATCATGGAGATGTTTGCATCGTTCGACAAGGACTGAGCAGCATAATGAATTCAAAGTGAACTTGTATCACTATATGTTGAACAAAAGAGCAAAGAACGAAAAGACAGACATGGAAACTAGTATGGCTGTGACTAATAGGCATCATCAGTATTTATCAGTAAGAAAAATTGAAGGATATGGCATTTTATTGCAAATTACATTGAGCTCTTAAATGGACATTCATTCCTGAAAACAATCCTAACAAGTCAAATGAAATGCAAAGCAATAATATTGCATGAAGTATATAACCTAGTAGCAGCAGCAAATGGAGAATGTTATAATAATATGGTGGATGCTCGTTTATTTGCCAAATTACTAGAGTTTCCAAAAAAATCCAGAATAATTCAAAAGAAATACAAACCGAATTACACAAATCTAAATAAATATTAAGGTGCTAAATACACTTGTATTCAACGCATTGAATACCGAACCAAATGTTTCAGCATTTCAAACATCCCAAAATTGGTTTGAATTGGTTATTCAAATGCAAATCATTTGGTTCAAAGTTGATGTGTTATATAAGTGTATTTGTCCCATCAACATTCATTCTGATGTCTTTCTATATTTGTTTTGAATTATTTGAAACTCGTTTGTTTGTTACATTTCAGTTGTAAAACTATGGATTTTATTGTCGAGTAGAATACACTTGTATTCGGTAAGTCAATTTTTCTAGACTTTTTCTAGACTGTTTTTTAGTGGTGGCGATATATTAAAGTGGCATAGGGTTGTGTATTTGCTGAATTTGCAGTGGCTTACAACATAACCACTTCTATAGTGGCCTACAACCATTTTTTCCCAAAAGAAACGCCCACCCTATGCATCTACAGTGATTATATGCACCTGAAGAATAGACAAACAAGCGTCTAAACTATGTGAAAGCATAGTAACCGAGACACTGACATATTTAATATTGCAGTTGAATAGTTTTTTGTATTCTGGCCTTTAAAAGATCCAGTGAGGAAGCCTTAAAAATGAACAAAGAAACTATTTTGCAGCAAACATATAATACTTCAATATTTTCACATAGAATTAGTTTACTAAATGACAGGCATATTTTACCTGATTGCCACTTTCAATATGCTTCGGATCAAATAACATTGGACGGCAACGTTTGTCTTCGGTCATTAAGCTTGAATTCTGGAAGTGATTTACAAGGGCAACTTTCCCCTGTATTCGAGCATATGCCAATGAAACTACTTTCTCACTGTTAAATTTTTCCCATTTCCGACCAGCAAAAGCCTGCAATAAAGTTAACACCGAACAGTTAGAAGCCTTTGTAATTGTCAATTATAGCATTCCTCTAATGATCTCTTAATTTTAGGAACAAAGTGACATCAGCTAGTATTATCCGTTAGAATGTATTAAATGAATTGCCCGCCCTTCCCCACTAGTTTGGGTTGTTGGGTGAAGTGGTTGATTCATGTAACTTAATATGATATCAAGGCCAAAGGTCTCGAGTTCGAATCCTAGCAGACAATTAAATAAGTCACCCGTTCCTATTCCACGTCTGAGGCCTAAAAGAGTCTCCACATGAGAGTATTGGAAGCTTATGCTTTTGGGTGAACTGACCGGTGCATGCAATTATAATCAACACATTCCATTAAGACATTTTGACCAAGATCCAGCATAATTAGCTTAGCAAAATTCTTAGTCTATATGGATTGTAGGGTTTGCCTTAGTCATGTTGTCACATCCCTATGTTGTTCTATACAATGAAAAGCTTCCTCTTGAATATTCAGGAGTCTTTTCATGTAGTGAATAAAAAAAAATTAGATAGACATCATTACAAAGTGTGGCAATTTGACATATCCCACTTGATATGTCAATGACATGTGGACCAGGAATCACATGTCATTGACACATCGAATGCCATATCTGGAAATGCGAACTTTGGAGTGGCATGAACCTAATCACCCGATAAATAAGCGTTGTCTCAAAAGGTAGGTGTGAAGGTAAACATCACAGTCCGAACCATAAGAAAACTAAAATATTTCAAGGAAACAATTCTGAGATTTCTAGAAAATGTCTTCCTAGTAATAGTACAAAGCCAGGAAGGCAAAATAAAGTGATTGGACTAAGGAAACAACCTGATAAAAAGATACAATATAAGCAGGAGATGCCATATTGATGAAGGCATAGCCAACATTGCATTTGTTCTGTAGAAATTGAAGATTAAAATCAGTTGTAGATAAAAATGTTACCATTCTAGAATAGTGTGCTATTTGTCAAGCAAAAATGCTACCTTGAAATCAATAGGCAGGTAGAAGAAATCATAGGTCCCTTCATGAGTTTCATTTATTACTTCTAAAAGCATATCAGTTGTATACCTAAAGATATAGTAAATCGTGAGCAATAAAAAACAGGCCAACATAACATTGTTAAAACTCATGACAGAAATAATTGCCAGGTAATTCAAGTAAAGACATACTTGTTTGGTATGTTCTTTATCATCAATGTGGTTCGAGAGTCTTTGCCATTAATGATGTTCTCCAAATCTAGTTGATACTGCATCCTGCTATCATCTTGACCGCGTAAACCCTCAAAACCAACTAAGCCTAGACAATCAAAGGAGGATTTACAATGAAGTGAACTCTCTGAAATCAGTGTTATCATTATAAAATTACAGTCTCATTTATTACCATTTTGAATGGATGGAACATTACTGTGGGAATGTACGCCAAACTTTGTCATAAGGTCTCCAGCAACACGGCTGCGACCCATGCTGCCAAACTTTTCCTGTCTCATGTAAGATGTGTCTGGGTATTGAGGGTAATAGCCGAAGTTACCCTCCAATGGAAAAACAGATGGGGCGGATCCAACATGACGCTGGGAGAAGTGTTCTGATGGCCCAAAGGAACCACGAAGGGTCCGATACATACTACCCTGGTGTTGTGTGTGGTTATTGGAAAAAAGTGAAGTGCTGAGAGGTGGAGAATAGAAAGCTGAAGACTGGCAATGCTCCCTCATGGTATTTTTATTATTACCCCAAATAAATGGTGTGCCAGTCATTGCTGTGAAACCAGATGCAGTAGAAGCTGATGAAGCTGTGGAACACACAATTGGGCTTGAACTCACAACTCCACCATGATGTTCTGGAAACGAATGTGAATTATGAAAAGTGGGGGAACCATGAAACATATTATCAGCATGGTTATTCCTATAGGAGCCCTTCCCAATGGGTGACTTCATGGGAAGATATCCTGAAGACCCACATAGATGGTTACTGCCCAAAGGACTCATCCCTCCACTAAATGCAGTTTCATTGAGTGTATTCATTTGGTCGTATTCTGTTGGGCTGCCAAGTTGGGACCACAAACCTGTCGACAAATTGGAACACTCTAAACGTCTGATTTGCTCTATCATAAACATTATGCTAGAGAGCAAGAATAAGGAATAAATCATGCAGAGTCACTGCTAAAAATTACTAGTAGTACTTGGCGGAGAGTTGGCAGAAGGTGAACCAAGATGGAATGTATTAGGTCTCGTCTCATCTTGCTCAAAGTCATGGTTAATTTGCTGTACAAAACTGCAGAATAAGAAGCAGAACTTTGTTAAGAGTGTAGGCAGCCAAGGAAAATAATGAATGTCTTGATGTAGACGAAAAAGAATATGATTCCGCATTTGGAATTTTCTTTTCCTTAGATAAATCATGCCAACATGTTCATTGGTGAAAAATAGACAGGAGTGCTACATTTTAACAAACCTTGTCAGAAAACTGATACAGTTAACAAATGCATTGTTTCTAGATGGAGATCATGGAATAACATAATATCTAAGCATGGGGTCATGTCAAGGTTGATTTCTCAATCAGAGGTGTTGCAAATTCAAAAAGACCAAGAAAAATTGACTAGCTGCAGTTTCAATTGTTGGTAAAAAGCCAATCCATTTAAAATCCGATTAAATAATTATATAAAATAGGACTTTGGGGGTTGGAAGTGACTATTCTGTATTCAATATTCATAATGCTAATAATAAACAATTAAATACAAACTACAACATCATAGAGAAAAAGGTATATAGAATTTCAAACGTAACTGAGCAAAGAAAATCATGCGTCCATGTAATGAACATCTTAGCAAAGAACATGAAAAATTATAACTATAAATTTGTTGGTTTAGTTAATTTATTGCGTTTTTTGTTGGAACAGCTATCGTTATTGGTTATGCTGTTCTTTACTATTTAGGATGGGGCCCATGATGTGCAGACCTTCGGCGAGCACCACCAGGACGGCTAGGTTCCAGCTTCACCCGTTTTCCTGCAATATCACTTTTGTTTAGTGACCGAAGGGCAGCTTCTGCAGCCCTTACATCATAGAACTCGATAAATCTATGGTGTCGCTTCTGTGGTGTCTCTCTTATCTGCAAAGATGGAAAACATGAATTAATTAAAATATGTTATTCGCCATACTTTTAATAAATAATTACTTTTCGTACAAGGATGATATGACAGTGCCATGATACCTCTACCTGATAAATGATGTTCATTATGATTGAAATAATCACATATTAGTATATAATGATCAGATGAGTTATGCAGTAGCAGTACTTACCTCCCTCACTTCACCAAATGCACCAAAGATTTTAAGGAGTTCCTCATTCGAAACAGCAGGTTCCAAATTAAAAATCACAAGCGTTCCTTGGTTCATATCTTTATCTGATGGGTTCTCCTGTGAAGACAGATTAAACAAATCAGGAAACAATGATGTTGAGAAGAGGGGAAATGCAAATAGGCGATGGAAGTATTGACCTTGGGAATAGAGAAGTGAATGTCAAGCTTCCTTCTCCTTAAAGGTTTGTTTTGTAATGTACGCATAGCAGTTCGTGCATGACGAATGTCATAGTACGATATCATGACAAATCCCCTGTGCTTTGTTGCAGTGTACATAGACCGGATGTCCCCAAATGGCTGAAAGGAAGCATACCTAGCGCTTAGCAAGACTGTACAAATGAGTACATAATTATACATGGTATATTGGTCTGAAGGAAATCAAGTTAGATGCACATAATAGCAGCTATTTAGGAAACTGCAAACTTAATCAAGTCAGATGGACATGTTAGCAGATATTTAGGAAGATTGTGCATAGACACTGTGAAGCGACAAGTTTTGTGTGCCAATTGTTTGAGATAGGCAGGTTTTTGTGACTGGATATTACAGTACTGGCATGATGTACAGTTGAATGAAAAAAAAAAGTGCTCTCTTTTGCAGTACAAGTTGTTGTCATGAACACAATAGCACTATAGCAGTTAAAGTTTCTTTTCAGTAATATCAATTTCAGTTAAGTAATTTTATGCTACATTTGAACAGACAAATTAGCAGCATGCCTACTGTATTCTTGTGAATCTCTCTGCATAAATGTGCGCAGCCCTGTTTGAAGACTATGTAAAGA
Source organism: Raddia guianensis (assembly GCA_036346415.1). NCBI lineage: Eukaryota > Viridiplantae > Streptophyta > Magnoliopsida > Poales > Poaceae > Raddia > Raddia guianensis. The sequence goes on along the minus strand of CM070535.1, from coordinate 46,044,382 downwards.
GTGAAAATAATATTTTAAATAGCACAAAATGTTCTGGCTTCACAGCAAAGATAATAGCTTGCTTAACTAAACTAGGACCATACATCTACGTATGAAGGGCCGAACACAAGAGCTAAGAGCATCGCCAACAGGATCTCCATGTTTCGTGCCCTATATCCTTGTTTAAATCACTATTTGTTCCCCATATTTCCATCTTCTTCAGCAGAGTCTCCATCCTCAAAAAATATATAGATCGGATAGAGAATCTCTAAATATAGAGACTTGGAATTAGAGACTAACATAGAGACTATGATGGATGGTGCATAGAGGCTGAGATTGGCCGCAATAGTGTTTTGGGGGGCCCTGCTAGGCATGCTCCAAGTCCCATTACTTCGCATTTTAACCATAAACATGGAATGTACAAATTTAAAAACCTGCACCCATGCAACATGAAGAGTTGTGCTAGAGTAGCATTATGCCAGTATGTATGTTACTGTGAACCCATAAGGTTTACAGTCATAATAAGCTTAATAATAAGCTTTAATGATTCCAACGCCAGAGTCTCAGGAAGCATTAATAATAAGCTTTAATTAGACAATATGCTGTGAACCCATAAGGCTTCAATACAAATTTGTCCAAATTAAGGTCAACTTGAATTCAGCTAGATTTATGACCTGAGGTAGACAGGAATGAACCTATATACTGTGAGGCATGATTACATCAGTTAAAATGTAGTGTTGTAAGATTTGGAAGAGTAAACATTTACAATTCAAAACAAAGGAGATGCCACCATACATCTAGAGAGAGATTGTTGAATCAATAGTTGTAATGGTTTTTTATCCAATGTATTCTCAAGTGTAACAACATACAGTCCACATGTTTGTGGTATACTCTTCATAGCTAAATGCACAGTACTACCGCATGATTATGGTAAGTCCCAGCTCATGCAGCAATGTTTTATCTACAAACAGTGTATTGTCTTCAAGGAGTCTCTTTTTTGCTGTTGCGTGTAATATCTGCTAGTAATAACAGAATATCCATGATTTATATTTATAAATTAATTTTGAATCCATATTTCTCCATCTAAATTTCAGTACATCAGCAACAACCAATAGGAAGTCAGGAACCTGGATCTTCCAACAAAAGTTCATTTACTACATGAATGAAATACAAGGAAATGAATTCTAGAAAAACAAAAAGTCAAAAGAATAAAATGGGAAAAGCTTAAGCGTATGTTAAGTTGTGGACTTATCTATCTAGATTTCAAGAAGGTTCCACGAGGCCAGAACTAGTTAACATCATTAAGGTGAACAAACAACAGTAAAATGAAACCTGTATGAAAATAAGTAAATACCTCAAACAATGAGCGTAATTCTGAGTCTTCAACATTACTATTGATGTTCCGCACAAACAAAGTCCTGGACGGGTGTTCACCATATGGATGCTCTCCAGTCACTGTCCCAACACCATTTTGGAGGCCACATTGACTACTGTTACTTCCAGTGCCATTGATGAGACTAGCCCTTGCTGTACCAAAGGTGATGCTTTCTAGAGGGTCAAAATCCAGCTCCATACCCCCACTGTTACGGAAAACATCATATTCTTCTGATTCCTCAACTTGGGTCTGCAGTTCAACATGACCAAAATCATTTATTACTCCAGCTAGGAGCTCTTCATCATCTGGTAACAGGTCCCCAATCAAATGCTGGGCAACATCATCCATGTGATCTGTCTCTCTCATGTTAGTACCTAGCCGCTTTGTTATGGGAAACATATCGTCTATTGCTCGAGCAGGGTGTTCCTGCCCTTGACTTTGCACTGCATGAGAAATTGAGACACAATAAATGAGTGTTCTAATGGGAATTAATAACATGCGAACAGAGAAGCACATTTTCATACATTTGTCAAATGGTAAAGTCGATGGCAATGAGCTGGAGAATAGGACAGCATCACTGGATCCATTAATCGTAGGTGCGGAAGGAACTTCCCAGGCCCATATGTTTCTCATTTGATGAATCTTTTTGGATGGAATATTTGCAGGTTCTGAGGTACGTCACAAATATGATCGGATTAGAATATAGCAAGGTCTCATCAACATTAGTGGCATTACAGTACGTCAGTACCTGATAATTTTGCATTATCCTCAGGTTGATTCATTGCATCAGTGCTGAAAATTTTGGAAAATATTATCAATGTTGGTGTACAACAATTAACATGGTGCATTAAAAAAAGCTAAATACGCCAAATGGAGTACCATAAGAACAAATTAACTACTAAATATGAATAAGAAATGGCAGTGGTTAAGTAATCACTCACCCCAACAGTAATATAGATATATCAGCCCTAAAAACAGTAAATTAATTAGAAGAAAGCAAAGGAAATATGCACTAAGCAAAGGAAGTATGGACTTCTTAAGGCAAAAGCAGAATATGCCAAATATCAAAACTCAGACACAAAAGGGGATTACCTTTTCATGATTTTTTTAGCTAGCGAACCTTGTCGCATACTATTTTTGAACAACGGAGGCAAAACCACCTCAGCCGCACTACTACTAACCAGTGGCGGATCCACCGCCCGGGCAGGGAGGGCAACTGCCCGGGCTCCCGCGGATGCCAAGTATCATCAACAATGTAGGTTTCAAGTCCAAAATTAGGGGAAATTCACAAACAAAATCCTGAAAACAATACTAATGTTTCTTAAACTTTTGTTATGAAGAATTTCTATTTTTATGAAAAAACAAAATCGACTGTGTATCAAATCCGAACTCGCAAAATTGGGGAAAACGTTATGAAGATCGACTGTGTATCAAATCCGAACTCGCAAAATCGGGGAAAACGTACCAAAGAGAGAGGGAGGAAGGGAGATGAGGCTGGGGGAGGAGAGAACCGCAGGAGAAGGCAGCGCAGCGGTCTCGAAAGGGGAGCGGCGGCTAGACGCCGGCCTGCCGCGGTCGCACGCGTGGCCGTGAGCGGAGGGGGAGGCGGAGGCAGAGGCGGAGCAGGAGCAGGAGCAGGAGCAGGGCGGAGCAGCGAACCAGCCCTCCAGGAGGCAGGCAGCGATGGTGATGAGCAGCACGGCACGGTTTATAAAAAACCTTTGTTCGGTTCAGGTTTACATTTTGTCAGATAATCAGATTTGAGCATGATGAGTTTGATATCGTGTCGGATAAATATACGGATAGTATTGGATAATAGTATATATTTAGATACAGGTCAGATAAATATTCGGACAAATATCCGGTTGATCGGGTCGTGTACAGGTAATTAAAATATTTTAAGAAACTAAGTACCCACAGCCTTATCTATAAAGGACACCCGTCCTATGTCCATCCATTCCCCGCCCATCGCCCCGCCGCCTCCCCTACGTGCACAGCCCCCGCCCATCCACCGTCGCCCACGCACGCCCCTCTGTGTATCGTCCCTTCGTTGTCGTCCACGCCGCCACTTCGTCAAGCGGCACCCCTCTGTGTGTCACCCACCACCTCCCATCCCTACTCCGCCGCCTCCGTGCACCACCCCTCCGCCGTCGACTATGCCGCGTGCCGTAAGTCTTGCCCTCCGTCTTGTTGCCCGCGACGGCCCTTCTTCACACGCCGCCATCGCCTCCGTCGTCGTCGCCTTCTTCGTCGTCGTGCTGGCTCCTTTGTCGAGCGCTGACCCTCCATGCACCGCCTACCGTCTCCTATCCATGCTGGTGTCAGGTCACCTCTGTTCACAAAACATTGTTTCTTTTTAAGTACCCATAATCATGGTGTCATGTTCTGTTATTGATAAGTTTGAATGCCAAAAATTCTTACTGACATGTAGAAATGTCGATGCAAACGTACCTGCTAATTTGCGTTGCATTTTTTTACTTTCTTTGTATTCTTCTTATTATAGTTTGAATCTAGCAAAAATCTGGCATGCACATAAGTCTGTACTTTTCTTGTTTTATTTCACGAGCAGAACCACAACATGTAAATGGCAAACTGGTCGAGCGTAAAAAAAATAGATTTAGATGATGACTAAACCAATGCTAAGGAGTAGATCCTGTGATGCCATGTGGCTATTTGTTGGGGAGGTGCTCTAACACCGGCAGGCTTATCGCGCCGTCGTCGCTAGCGATGTTGACGTGTGCCAACCTCCGTGTCGAATTCGATTCTTTTCTACCCATATCTAGATAAAATTAGAATAAAGTATGATATAGCCTACTACCCTATCAATCATAATCAACCCATTTGTTAACCCCATGGACAAGAAGAGGAATAGGCCATCTATGTTATTCAATGTTTTGCTAAAGCTAAGTCTGAGCATATCCATGTCCGCAATCGACAATTTACTCACTGCATAGCTTCAGATTTTCTATGGACAGAGTGCTAGAATTGGGTAACGGAGACATCTTTCGGTGCTAGATAAGGTAACGGAAAATGTTCAGTGTTAGAAAGGCAAGAGAGCGATCTTTCGGTGTCACCAGCCCAATTTTCCCAAAAAAAAATAGTTTCGTAGTACCACGAAACAATTACTCCTTCTGGTTTTTAGTACTGTGTTCGTTTTGCTATAATTTTTCGTGACCACCATTGCGCACAAACTAAGAAGACATAAACTCAAATCAAAATATATCAAAAGATGCATTAAGATAAACATGCTACCTCTAATTAATAATTTGGTTTTTTGCATGCATTAACTTGACTGGTTGCTTTCAATTAAGCTTCCTTGGAAACAATAGTTTGACCAACTATACCATTTGAAACAAATCCTTAGTTACCATAATAGATAAACAATTGGAAATGGATACACCCGAGGCCATGGACAAATATACCGAAACAGAAGTAGAGTATCATAAGATATACCACCAAAAGATCACATGTTACATATTTTATCATTCCATCCATCCTTCCATTGGTTCCCCTCTTTTCTTCCTCATCTCTCCTCACTGATACACTATGCTCTTCTACCCCCTCTCTCAAACTAGGATGAAGTGACAACAGAGGAGGACGAAGTGACAACAGAGGCGAACTTAGCTGGGACGGTGATATTCTCTAGTAAAATTCATGTTGTGAAGGGATCAAGTAGGTGATGTGGAATGCATAGGCGCACATAGGACGATTCGGGAGTGGCCGCAATAAGCTCATCATGGTTGTCATGCTTGGACAGAGCTCATCCATGGCGCGGTGGTGTTTCGATGGGTTTGGGATGCATTTCATGGTCAGCATCTAGTTGTAGTCTAGGGTTCGGTCAGGAAGACCTAGCATGCTGGCCTCATAAGCCATGGAACCCGAGGCATTGGCGCTATTGGTAGTGACGGCTAGAAGCAAAATTGGTAGGTGCAAGTGGTCAGAGAAGGTCCAACATGTCTCTAGGAAGATTATTGATGCATCAATTATAGAAAGATTATTGATGCATCAATTATGAGTATACGAGACATATTGAGATGAAATTTGATGATGTGGCCGAAATTACGAACAATGCAATTATGAGCATACAAGACATATTGAGATGAAATTTGATGATGTGGCTGAAATTACGAACAATGCAAATGTCAAGGGCAAGAGAAAGAGATAGGAAGAAGGAGCAATGTGAAGGCGAGTTTGAACCTGTGCGTTCTTGGCTTAGTGGATGACAACGGTGACGGGACAACACGCTTGACTATGTTTATGACTAGATGGGAGCATGGCCGAGGTGGTGGCCATCCATGGAGAGGGTTGAGGAGCTAGAGGCAACGGTGGCACCTAACTATAGGGTTTAGAAAGGATGGCCAGACGGGCTAGAGAGAGAGAACGAAGGGATGGATGGAATGGTAAAAAGATATAACTTGCGTTCTTTCATGCTATTGAAGTGTACCAAAATCTTTTGGTGATCAAAACTAAAAGTGATTCTTTTGGTGGTCAAAACTAAAAGCGATGACATTCAATGTTATGATGGTGCCAAACCATTTTTTCCTTTGCTAAATGATTCGCTGCCTCATGTAAAATATCTTACACTTCTCATTCATCCTCCAATTTTCGCCCTCCAATAGCTCATTTATCCCAAAAAGTCAAATGAATAGTGTTACACAAATCCTACCGGAGCAACTCTAAATGGTTTAGCTTTCTAGAGCATTGGTCAAAAGTTTAGCACCATAGAAAAAATATTGCAAGGCAACTCCACCAATAGATAAAGTCAAGCCACGCAATCATATAGCATAATTAAAGTAGCTTACATTTAATTGGTAACAAAAACAATTTGGCTTTGTAAGTCCAAATATTGTTATTATCATGAAATGACCTTTACAAATTCATAAAAATATCTCAAACAAGGGAACCAATATTGAGAAGCAGATTCAAGAACATATAGAAGTCCATCTTGATATTTAGCTCATTTCATCTAAACCGGCTAATTCATTTAGCTTCGCAACCCTGAACATGCGATTAGATAAAATCTTATTAACAAACCACATTATTATGTCATCTATGATGCCATGAAGGGTGGGGTAGACAACAAACTATTACCCTATAAAACTAGATTTAACTAAAAATCTGGAGTTTAAAGATGTAGGGTCTCCATCACCTCCGCAACTCTAGCAAAGTCATTGGAGTTAAGAGGAGAGAGTCTGGGGAGCTTTCGCCCTCCACTTCTCATATTGAAATCACCATCCTCTTTCCAGGTCGTTGTGCCCTAGGTCAAAGCCAACTAATCTTACATCACGGGTAGCGTTCCATTCGAATAGGCACATGGAGCTAAGACCTAGTGCATTTTATTGGACTAAAAATCGTAACTTGTAAGTTCAAAAGTTGGGAGCTCTCGAAAAGTGGTTCGAAAGGCTGTAAATGTATTAGTTTTTTACATGGTTTTAAATAGCCCGCTGTAGCTCCGCTATAGCCTTTTAGAAGGCCTGCCGCTACGCTATTGCTAATTTTTCCGCTATTGCAGCTAATGACACTTTAGCTCCGCTAAATACCGCTATTTGGTTTAGCCGCGAAATTTATTTAGCACCGCTAATCCTGATCGAGGCATATATTCATTACTCACTCTAGATAACTAGAATCTGTGCCTCTTTGTTGTTTTCTTTACTTCAGTGAATGTTGTAATATAAACAATTGAATAATTGTTGAGTTGTTAATTGTTGGTTGCTGAATGAATATGAATGTTGATTATAGCCATGGATATGTTAATTGATCGAATGACTGTGAAGTAATGGACCGAGATACATGTTCTCATGTATCCCTAGACATATATTTGAGTATTTGTGGTCATAAATTTTTCTTACTTCAATGTTTCTATGCATATAATTGAAAATTTTCATGTTTTTTACAAAACCTCTAAATGAAATAGCTTTCGCTATAGCCCGCTATAGCTTTCTATAGCTTTTAGATGAAGTCACCGCTAAATGTCATAGCCCGCTATTTAAAACCTTGGTTTTTTAAGAAAAAATACTAAAAGCCCTGAAAAATGATAAAGTGTTAAGAGGCGTAGGGCTTGTATAAAAATCACAATTTTCTATGTGTAGATTTTAATATGCTTTTAAATTGGCACTAGAGTACCATGGTGTAACAGTCAACGGCTTGCAGTGGCGTCGCATTGCTGTTGTTGAATGCCTGATTCTGATCACCAAGAGATCATCCGCAGAAAATCATAGGAGCAAGCCCCTCTTCCCCGAATTTGCCGTATTTGAGAGAAGAACTTGCGTCCGTTGACATTGCTTGCCCTGTCGTCCGGATTAAGTGCTAACCATTCTTTTGTAACCGGTGCTAACTCGGTTTTCAAGCCATAAATCCAATAGGCTACTTTGAATGATTCCAAATACTCAAATGATTTGACGACAGTGACGTTTAAGTTTTTCACGCTCACACGCTTAATTGGCTATCTACACTTGTGTGTTCTGTACCATGTTTATCCGTCCCTCTTTATTTATTGCCCAGTTTGGAAAATACTGCCTGTACTACTTTATTGTACTAGTTCACCACCATGGCACGCATCGTACTGGATGCGGCATCATCATTAATAAATGTATTTCCAAATTTGGCAAGCTCGGGTCCTAATGGAGATGGCACTATTTTCATCAGATATTTTTGGTACGGCGAGTACGTAATGTCCAGGATTTTTGTGGTCGTGTAGAGATTCCCTAGGATAAAAGGATGAATGGGATCGTTTTCGAGTTCCCACCAATTGGTTACCGATGGCATTTACCGGCGTCATGCAATTTTGAAATCATACAACATATTGTGATGATATACTTCATCTCAGTCCTCCGATAACTTTCAACTTGATGGCCTAAAGTAACATAGTCTTTTCCTCCGAATTGCCTAATCGAGCAATACGACATCTCGCACCAACCGCGCCCGAGTTCACCGGCAATTGCACAATGCCTCGGCCTAAAAATCTCTTGAGCATTCCAGCGTTGAAGGCCCATTGTTGTGTTCCTGACCCAACCCTCGTGCGACTCTTTCCGCTCTACCCTCAAGCCGACAGCCAGTCCTTGTGCCCCACATCGGTGTCCCTTCCCCTCTTGCCGGAAACCTGTCCTAGCATTATTCTTGCCCCCTACCCTATCCACACCACAAACCGTTGTCGGTACGTCATGTGCAGAGCTTCGAACACCCACCACTGCTCGTACCCTCCTTTGTGGAAGCCCCTCCACCTCATGCACCTCATGCACTAACGCCTCCTCTTTGTTACTTCGCATCCCCCTACTCTGTGCAGTGCACCATCGCCGCCTTCCCTTTGCCGTCTCCCCTACCCCTTTCTCCCTCTCCTTGTCGCATTGCTTCCCCCTTCCTTGGATGTTGCACCATTCCCCTCTTCCATGGGGCCCAAGCCATCGCCACCTTCCCCACTCATGCAAGCTACGTTGTTGCCCTTGCCCCCTTCGACACACACCGCGTCCCCCAAATTTGTCATGCATACAACCATCTAGAGCCCCGATGCTCCATGTCCTATGGCTGATCTAGTGGCCTTTCACTTCCAGCCCGACGTTCCTAAAAAATTTCAAACCCGTTAGCTCCTGATAGTGCAACTAATCGAGGGAGAGGACATAGAGAGGGAGCGAAGAGGATGAGGAAACACCAACATTAGATGTGGTGGGTGCATGGCAGTAGCAACCGACCATTCTTTTTTTGTTCCTAAGATGATGATTTAGTGAGGTGATGCAATGCAACATCAATATGCTACTCCTTTTCAACCCAATTAATCAAAATTTTGTGTTATCTCAAGGGCCCCTCTCCATGGAAGTAACAAGTGGTGGACTCACCTATCCCTAAATGAAGATTTTGCTGCCTACATAATCAATCTAAACTATCATTGGAGAAAATAAAATAATTCTTTTATATCCTTACCGGTGCTTAACGATGTGTTTCATTCTCTTCTCCGCTCGACCAACCTCCTCACAATAACCATGCTCGACAAAGCATGGATGAGCTTATGCAGGGCACCGTGTTTGGTTGTCCGCATCCCATGAGCTCCGGCAACCTTTTCCATCCACCCCCGAGCTCGTCGTTGTGGATTCAGGCTCCTCGGAGTCGTCATCATCACATATAGCCTCCTCGAGCCATGTCTTCACCGGATTAATTAAGGCTCTCTCAAGTTCACCACCGCCAGATTCAACCTTCCCAAGCCACACTGCCACCGGATCAGAGCTCGCCACCGCCAGATCCAACCACGTCGCAGCTAGATCCGGCCTTCCTAAGCATCTCCAACCACCATCACGTCCTCTCCAGAGTGTTGCATCCTCTATTTTTGTGTTTATTGGTGTCGCCCTTGGCTTTCTCGACGAAGCTATATGAAAGGACCGAGATGACGCCTAGGGTGGGGGTGAATAGGCGTGACACCAAATTCAAGCTTCAGCTGCGCTGCGGAGGTAGGTTCGGACTGTCCGTAACACTCCTCGGACAGTCCGAGATCAACTGTGAAGATTTTGCCCCCAAATCTCAGGAAACGTCCTGCACTACTCAACCAACAAGAATACCAAAAACAATATCACAGAAACACAAGAGTGGTCTCCCTCAAGCACAAGATAGTAAATGAAGTAGATCTAGCAAGAGAGAAACTCAAACCAAATGTGAAGAGAGACACGAGGAGTTTTATCCCAAGTTTGGATCTTTGAGGAGATCCTACTCTCCGTTGAGGTAGGCTCAACACCATAGAGCCCGAGTCCCACTTGACTCTATTCCTCTCGGATTTGTGACAAAGCACTCACCGAATATCACCTTGATTTCTTTCCTTGCGGAGGCGTAATCACACCTTCACAAACGATCCGAGGCCAACCACACCGCTCCGGTGGCTCACGGCGACGCCTAGCCGTCTAGGTGTCCTCAACTTCCAAGAGTAACAAATCCGGCGAGAGACCACTTACTTGGAGGTAACCAATGTGCTCACGAGTTGGACCAAGCTCAGATCTAGCACCAATCTAGCTTCTCCACCCTCATATCAATCTCACAAGAGGCACTAAGAGGGGAGGTGCTTTTAGGGTTCTTGGGTGAGTGAGTGAGAGAAAATGAATCTGAGTTATGTGCACAATGGTCGTTTGCTGGGAGCAGTGGAATGGGTATTTATAGCTTTCCCAGATCTAGCCGTTAGGGTACAGTAAGTGAGATTCGGACTATCTGTGACAGCCCTCAGACAGTTCGAGGAAGGTTATGAATAGTGACCCAAACAAAAGTTATATTTGAGATCTAGAGGGTATGTGGATCAAAGATATGGGCTCAGAATCTCCAGATGTGGCTAAGTGATTCGAACTGTCCGAAGGTCTCTCGGACAGTCCGGTAAATTGAATAAATCAAGACAGAGAGACTAGAGGGTACCTCGGACAGTCCGACCCTTCGGACAGTCCGGATCGGACAGTCCGGTAATTCCAATATTTCAAGACAGAGAGCATGTCTGGAGGGTTCCTCGGACAGTCCGAGCCAGGGCACGGACAGTCCGAACACAGAGAAGTAATTTGGGCTTGGAAATAGTGGGGAATCTATTGGGTGACTAAGATTTGACCTAAGATCATCTTTTGAGCACCAGAGTCACCTCATGCTAGATTTCTTATCGAATCCCTCTTTATAGTACGGCTGTCCTTAAACTCAATAAAATAAAGATTACAAATAAATAATAATTGAGCTTCCAAATGAATAATTCTTCAAGTTCTTCGATAATTCTTCATACATATGATTTCCAATCTAATTATCTGTCCACAACTCAGCTAGATGATTAGTAGGAGTCATTAGTAGTTGGCATCAATCACCAAAACAAAGTTAGGGGCCTAGATGCCTTTTCACTATATCACTCCATGCAGTCTCCTTCCTTTCACCCCTAACAAGTCGGGGCAGGCTCCAGCGAACTACCCGAATTCTACAATTTCCTCTGACTTGGCGGCATAGTGTTTTGCTTTCTTTGGGCACAGCTCACCGCCATGCAACTTGACCTAATGCATGTGTCGTGGCTCACGCGGGCCTGATCAGGCTGCATGCAGGGAACCAAACACGCCATAAGTATTTGTGTCTATTCCAACAGTTGTGTTATTTAGCCATTAAGTTTTTTTAAAATGGAATGATTGGACACAATTCTTTATTGAGATGACCTTCACCTCTAATGTGAAGAACAAAGATGTAATACAATTGCCATATGATTGATTCTAAAACATATGCCTTTCAATCTCCCACTTGCACTAGTGCCAATCATGCAAATACTACTTCCGTTTTTTTTTGTTTGACGCCTTTGACTTTTGAGCACACCTTTGACCATTTGTCTTATTAAAACAATTAGTCCAAACATGCAAAAAAATAAGCCATGTTTAAAGTATCTTTATTGATAAAAAAATTACAACAAAATAAATGATATTTACATATTTTTTTTGAATAAGACGAGTGGTCAAAGATGTGTTCAAAAGTCAAAAGTGTCGAGCAAAAAAAAACGAAGGGAGTACTATGTATCCAAGGCTAGGGATGTGATCGGATCGGATAAGGTCGCATATCGGTCTATCCATATTTGTTTTCGTATTTTTTACCGGATACAGATTCGAATACAAATATGTCGAATATGGATACAAATTCGAATAATACTCGATAACATTGGTTATGAATACAGAGCGAATACAGATCGGTTTAGACAATGATATGAATATTGTTAGTCGAATAGTAAAATTAAATTTAAAAATTTGTTCCAAATTTTAACAAAAAATGGTAAAAATTTAAATTTAAAAGTGGGAATTTATAACATTGGAAAAACAAAACATTAGAAAGTCTATACACGAATTTAAAAGTTGGAAAATTATAAATAAAAAATATAGAAATACATTTGAATGATATCCACATTTTATTTGGATATTATCCGAACAAAGACTCGGATATTCCTTATCCACCGAATAATCAGTGCTTCGTATTCATATCCATATCCACGTCAAATTATCCATATCCATATCTTTATCCGTAAAAATAGTCGAATATCCGTAAAACTATCGAAATCACTTTCAGATCAATTCGGTCGGTCGGTTGGATAATGTCCATACCATTTCCACACCTATCCATGGTCTTATGTGCGCCTCTTGTTTTGTCTGTGGAAGAGGCTTTGTTAGCGGGACAATTCAAATATGTGTGCACTTTCAAATCTTCGCATCACCTCTATCAATAATCTTTCGAATCAGGTGATAACACATGAGTATATGTTTCAATTTTTCATAAGACCTAAGCTCCTTTTCTTGTACAATGGCACCACTATTGTCACAATAAAGGTCTATTGGACAAGATGCACTAGCGACTACTTCCAACTCAGAAACAAACTTCTAGAGCTAAACAACCTCATTAGCAGCTTTACAAGGCACAATATACTCGACCTTTGTTGTGGAATCAACTACTATCTCTTTCTTAGAACTTTTTTAATTCACCGCCCCACCATTGAGATAAAACACAAAGCCAGACTATGATTGCAAATCATATCTATCGGTTTGGATGCAAGTGTCCACGTAACCATTTAGGATGAGTTCTTCCTCACCACCAAAGATCAAGAACTCCTTGGATCTTCATAAGTATTTGAGAATGGTTCTTACAGTCGTCCCGTGACTTCACACTCCCAAGTTGCTTCATTCTCAATGTGATTACTCCATTGCACCTTTAGGAACATCACGGTCTTGCTCTGAGTCGCTCTCTTACTCTCTCTCATGAAGCTTGATGCGGATGTGATTTTCGAATAGGAAAGATCAATTTTTTTTTGAGAATAAGAACCCCGGTAATACATTACCAAATAGGAGTGACGGCTAAATCGCCAGCCACCCAAAGTAATACAAAGGTAGGGGTCTTACAACCAGAGATTTGAGCCCACGCAGGGGTCACAGACATATCTCCAACAACAGCACAAACAGAATGCCGGAACCAACACCCTAACCCTCCAACTCTAAAGAACTGGTGAAGATGAATCTTGCCGAGGTTGTCATCTGAGCCGCTTCCAACAGCCTTGCCCCACCAACTTGGCACAGGGTAGAAGAACGGTGGCCAAGCAAAAGAAATAAACCAATGTGGCGCAAGGCCGGCCACCGCCAGCGAAAGAGAGACAGAACAAACCATCCCCAAAGAGGAAGACGAGGCCGCCAACGTCAAGCAGGAGTTCATCCGCACCACTCCCAGATTTGGGGGAGACACAAACGACATAGCGGTGAGGGCGTAGGAGCCCACCCCCCACACCACCATGACAAGGGCATCCGCCACCGAGAAGCCCACGGGGCCAATCGGAGGGGAAGACCAACTCCGGCAACTACCTTCAAAAGCCGGCCACGCCGCCGACCGAGAAGAACTTGCAAGAGACCAAAAGGCTACAAGGAACGGGCATCCTAACCAGATCCAAGCAGCAGGACACGACTCTACGAACCCTAACCCTAAATTACTAGAACTCATCCTCAAGCCACCGGCCAATGGCCACCCGCCACCGCCAACACCCTTACAACCAGGAAACTGCAGCCCACCGCCGCCGAAGACAAGGCGGATTCCAGATCTGGACGCGAGGAGAGGGGGGGACGGCCGAGGGGGGAGAGAGGAGGAGTACCTGGAGGGAGGATAGAGGGGGAGGGAGGAGGAGAGCCGGGGTCCCCTCCCTCCCTTCTCCGTCGAGGACGCCGGAGAGGAGGAGAGAGGGGCAAGGCAGCGAAGTCACTCGCGAGTCGCTTGCGAGTCGCCTGCGAGTCGCGGCTACTGGCTGCTGCATAGGAAAGATCAAATTGAAGATCAAGATGTTTTAGCTCAGTGGTCTCGGTTCGAACTCGGAGGCGAAGGGATAGCTTACCCTTCACTTAGAATATGTGTAGCCTTGAGCGGGGTAACTTTCAAATAGACATAATCGTTAACCTCGAAGCTGAGCCCATGACAGCAATAAGCACATAGTTTTTTTTGAGAGACTTTATTGCCCGTAATAGCTGTCAAATCAAATTAGCTTACAAGTTTAGCTTCAGCTTCAGTGACCATATCCATACTAAAGAATGGTCTTTCTCTAGACTTGAAGTGGTAAATAGGAGTCCTACACTGTCGGCGTCTGGGAATTGCGCTCCTGAAGAGCAGCGAGACCACGGACCGGCAGACGAATTTGTAGTTGGAGTGAGGCCCAACGACCACCCTTCTGAGCAGCCCGCAGCGGCGGCCAAGCCTGCGAGGGGCTAAGACCGCACGGTCTTCCCGGACAAGGGCCTGGTGCGATTTGGCGATCCGGGTACAGATCCTTCGTACGATGAGAGGAAGAGGAAACAATACAAACCGTGAAGAGTGATTTACCCTGGTTCGAGCCCCCACTGCCGGGTAATAGCTCTACTCCAGTCTTGTTGATTATATGGTGGAAAACGGTACAGGGGTGCCGAGATCGGGCTTAGGGGTACTGTCGGGGATAAAATCATGGCCCATTGCCATGGCCCACTCCCTGACGGCCCAATTGAACAGCCTACCGGGGTCCAGCTCCCTGGAAGGTTCTATCAGGCCCATGTGCATCCTGCCGAACAGCTTCCTGGTTGGCACGGTGCGTAACGGCCTAGGATTCGTGTTTGAGTCCGACTCGAACAAGAGTTCTGCACGGCTACGTGAAGACCCGGACGTGGTTTCCCGGATTGGAATAGGAGTCGTGATCCCCAAGACTAGGAGTATGCCTTATCTGCCTCGGGATATATTTGGCACGTCGAGTTCATTACGATCTCGTAGTTAGCCCGGCCCGATGTTCCCTCGGTAGGTCGGTTTGCTTTGCACTATATAAACAAGGCCCCTACGGCGTGTAGGGGGACGAGTTTTACGACTTGATCTAGCTTTTAGCATCTGGTAGACTCCTGATCTTCGCTTGTACACCATAATCTCGCCGAGACTTGTTCGTCTCGTCGAGCCACCTCTTGTATTCACCTTTGATATATAAGAAAGAAATTTGGGCGAGGGCTATTATCTCTCCCGAGAGGCTGAACCGAGGATAAAACCCCTGCCTCTCTGTTCGTTCTTTGTTTGTGGTTGTTCGGCGTGTCTCCCATCTCACTTCTAAAGAACCTTAGCGACTTGAGATCGTTATCTCAACCGTCGACAGTTGGCGCCGTCCGTGGGGAGCACGCAGATCGAGCATGTCAAACTCTATCAGCGATACAGAGATTCTTCCTGTGGGTTACGACTCAGAAGGGCAGGATGTTTCATCCCCTGCCAGCTCGGATCGATCTTATCGCCCAAGATCGATGTCTGTATCCGAGACAGAGGTCTCTGGCTACGCCCCGGAGATGGTCTCCGGCTGAGCTCCCGTCATTGACGATGAGTACGGAGCTGATGATCTTTACGCGGGTTTAGATCTATCAGATTCCAAGACTATGTCGGTTGATTCTTCCTGTGGCGACATAGTGATGACGCCGTCTAGCGCGCAAACGGACGGCCACCGCGTCGTCAACATGGCCGGCGCAGGGACCTCGAATCCTACGCGGGTCCCGGCGACCGGAGATATCAGCGGTCGGTCTCGCTTTCGGCACCAGATGAGGCCGCATTAGCTGCCCGCGAGCAAGACGTTGTTCACCGCACTTTTGACGAGTCCATCAACCAAACTCTGGCGCAGATACGCGACCAGCGCAAACGTCAGCGATGTAACCCGCCTCGCGCACCTACGCCAAGACCCCCGGCAGAAGTTCAGCCTGCCCGGGTGGAATCCCCGCGTGCCCAGACTCCGATCGGGCAAGACGCGGATGTCTCGAGATCCGGGACCCCGGAGCGAGCCAAAACGACTCGGGCCCAGCTACATGAATTAGATCCGCTCATCAGGACAATCTCATCCTCGTGGGCGATGCTGTGGCTTCTTACCTCGAGAAGTTGGCCGAGGGCCTTAAGTCTCTAGGTGAGGCCTCATCCGGGCACCGCATCGAGCCTGCCCGGGAGCATTCGTGCAGTGAGCGATCCGATTGATCGCGTGACCACCGTCACCGTCGAAGGATCACTGTCCACGAGCAAGCTACCCGCGGTCGCCGCCGCTCGCCAAGTCCCCCCGTAGTCATCGCGACCACAGGGGCAAGCGTGCGCGCGACGATCGCGGAGGATCCCCTCGCGAGGAGCGCATTGTCGCGACCACGAGGAAGGCGCGTGGGGGCTTGTCACGGAGAGAGTTCCTCCAAGTAGAAACCTCCCGCTCAGCAAGAGCTCCCCCGAACAACAGGACCAATGTCTTCTCCAGGCTAGGTTCTACCGGGGAAGGTGGCCGGTCTTACGCCTTGGGCTGCAGGGCTTTTTCCGATGAGCACCACTCTGTTCGGTGGCCCTCAAAGTTCAAGCCCGGACACATGGAGAGGTACAACGGGACCCAGAACCCAGAGAAGTTCATTTCCATCTACGCTACGGCCATCATGGCGGCCGGGGGTGACGAGCCTGTCATGGCAAATTACCTCCCGACTGTCCTTGAGGGCGCTGCCGGTTTATGGCATTCAATCGGCAAGAAGATTCCATCAGCTCTTGGAACCAGCTTTGTGGACGCTCGATTGCCAATTTCCGAGGGCATTACGTGCGTCTGGGCAAGGAGGATGATCTACACCAGATGATCCAGATGAACGGGGAGACCCTCCGCAACTTCGTGAAGCGTTTCATCAAGATTCGTAACACGATCCCGAACATCTCGGACGAATCTGTTGTCCGCGCCTTTAAAAACGGAGTCCGCGACGAGCGGCTCACCCAGGATCTCGAGATCAATGAGACCTGGACCGCCAACGACCTGTTCAGGGCGGCTGACCGCTATGCCAACGCGGCAGATTGTTCTGCCTGTTACCTTCGGCAGTCCAAGCAACTTCCGGACGGAGTTGATCACATTTGACGTGGTCGATTTCCCTTCCGCGTACAATGCGATCCTAGGCCGGCCATCTCTTGGCAAGTTTATGGCCGTGTCCCATCATGGATACCATTACGTGAAGATACCGGGCCCCAACGGTGTGATCACGGTCAAGGACAACTACAAGACTGCTCTAGATTGCGACGAGCAGTCCCTTGCCCTGGTCGACCAGCTTCCGCCGCGTGGTCCCGAAGTTCCGCAGACCAAGTCTGCACGCCCAAGGGTTTCTGTCCAGCCAGGGGGAGAGACCAAGGAAGTTCGCTGTCTTTGGTTGATTCTTCCAAGACAGTTCATCTGGGGGCCAATCTGGACCCCAAATAGAAAAGCGAGCTCATTGCCTTCCTCCGAGCTAATGCAGATGTGTTTGCCTGGGAGCCATCTGACATGCCCGGAGTCCCAAGGTAGGTTATCGAGCACAAACTGGCTGTCCGGCCGGAGAAAAAGCCTGTTCGCCAGAAGCTTCGTCGCTTTTCGGATTTCAAACAGGGGATCATTAAAGATCAGCTTGGCAAGATGCTCGCCGCTGGTTTCATCCGCGAGGTTGATCACACCGAGTGGCTAGCCAACCCTGTCATTGTAAAGAAGAAAGGCGGCAAGTGGAGGATGTGTGTTGATCACACAGATCTAAACGCTGCTTGTCCCATGGACAATTTCCCGCAGCCTCGAATAGACCAGCTGGTCGATGCGACTGTGGAGCCCAACTCTTGAGTTTTTTGGATGCTTACTCCGGTTATCACCAAATAAGCATCTCCCCCGAGGATGAAGAGAAGACTGCCTTCATCACCCCTTTCGGCACTTTCTGCTACACGACCATGTCTTTCGGTCTGCGCAATGCCGGTGCCACGTTCCAGTGCTTAATGGAGAAAACTTTTCCAGAACAGCGCGGAAAAAACCTAGAGGTCTATGTTGATGACATAGTTGTAAAGAGCAAGTATGCTCCAGATCATGTAAAAGACCTGGCCGAGACTTTTCGTAATCTCACCAGGCATCGAATAAAGTTAAATTCAGAGAAGTGTACCTTTGGTGTTCGATCTGGAATGTTGCTCGGTTACGTTATTGGTTCGCAAGGTATTTCTGCCAACCCTGAAAAAATTGAGGCCATTGAAAATATGCAGGCTCCAACTACTATCAGGGAAGTCCAGAGCCTCACCGGACGGATGGCTGCTTTAAGCAAATTTATTTCCCGTCAGGGCGAACGCGGGCTGCCCTTCTTTAAGGCCCTGCGCAAGCACAATGGTTTCGTGTGGACAGAGGAGGCTGATCGATCTTTCTAAGATCTAAAGCAATACCTGTCCAACCCACCTGTCTTGACTACCCCGCGTCATGGCGAGCAGCTCTTGTTGTATCTCGGCTGCATGCCACAAACGGTGAGCGCGGTCTTGACGGTGGAAAGGGAAGGCATACAACGGCCAATCTATTACGTGAGCGAGGTGCTTCACGAATCTAAGGAGCGTTACCCTGAAGTCCAGAAGTTGCTCTACGCCTTGCTCATGTCCTCCAGGAAGCTTCGGCACTACTTCCAGGCGCATCAAATACTGGTCCCGACCAAGTTCCCTCTAGGTGAGATCCTAAGGAATAAGGAAGCTGGCGGACGTATAGCTAAGTGGGCAATGGGCTGGCGAGTTCGATATTACATTTCTGCCCGAATCGCTATTAAGTCCAGTCTGGTGACTTTGTCGCCGAATGGACCTGCCCGCCCAAGTCCCAGGACGCTCCCGAGCAACCTGACGAACCCCCCTGAACCATCTTTTTTGATGGCTCACGACCGAAACTTGAAATTTGGGTTTGTTCTCATCTCCTCAAGGAGAGCAACTCGATATTCTATCCAACTACACATTGCGGCGACTAACAAAGGCTGGAGTCTGAGGCCCTCCTCGCGGGACTAAGCGTGCAAGTCGCTCGGTGTCCAACGACTAGCTGTGAAGGAGATTCACGGTGGTCATCAACCAGTGAACAAGGAGTATCGGTCTTTGCGGCGACTCAATGGTGCGATACGGTTGAAGTGAGGAAGTTGGGCGGCATTTTCGATTTTTCGAGGTGCTCTTCGTGCCGGGAAGGACAACTTCTTGGCCGACCAGCTGTCCAAGTTTGGGTCCTCACGCGAACCTGCTCCGGCAGGGGTGCTCGTCGAGCACCTTTACAAGCCCTCCATTACGTCTCCGGACGAGGCAATAGAGACAGGTGGTGCTGTCTCCGTCATCAGAAAGGCATCATGGATTGGACAACGCCATTTGTCCGGTACCTTGCAGATGGGACACTGCCCGAAGACGAAGCCGAGCGTTCCCGGCTTACAAGGCGTGCTAGTCCATACAAGCTTGTGGACGGCATCCTTTACCGTCAAGGTGCTCTAGGAGTCCTCTCCAAGTGCATCTTCCAACAGGAGGGTGTGTTCCTTCTTAGGGACATACACGAGGGTGCCTGTGGCAACCACGCCTCCTTCCGAACTCTGGTCTATTACTGGCCTACAGCGTTACAAGATGCCCGGGACATCGTGACTAAGTGCAAAGCTTGCCAATTTCACGCCTGGAAGGCACATAAACCCGTCCAAGAGCTCCAAACGATCCTCCCATCATGGCCTTTCTCCACATGGGGTCTGGATCTGCTCGGTCCGTTCCCTAAGGGGTACAAGGGGTACACACACCTGCTCGTCGCCATTGACACTTTTACAAAGTGGATAGAGGCGAGCACTCGTGTAAATCTCTTCACGCCAAAAGCGGTGTGCGCTTCTTCAAAAGCAGCGTGGTCACGCGCTTTGGGATCCCCCATAAGCTGATCACCGATAACGGTACCTAGTTCGAGCGAGCTATTCGAGAATCTGCGAGCATTTGGGCACCAAGGTCTGCATTTCGCCTCGGGCACATCCGCAGAGCAATGGAGCAGTCGAGCGAGCTAACGGACAGATCGTCCAGGGTATCAAACGGCGCGTGTTCGCGGCACTCCGCGAGCACAACAAGGCTTGGGTTGACGAAGTTCCTTCCGTCCTCTGGGCAGTTCGCACTACGGCCAGCCGGGCAACCGGGGAAACTCCTTTCCCATTGGTCTATGGTGCAGAAGCCATCCTGCCCGCCGAAATAGCACTCGGTTTGCCTCGCACGAGCTCGGTCAACATAGTTGACGACGAGCAAGTGCGCCCACTCGATCTCGACCTCCTCGAAGGCATACGCGAACGGGTACAAGTCAGAATGGCGCGCTACCAGCAAGCTCTTCGCCGGCACGCCGCCAAATCAGTTCGACCAAGGGCCTTGAAGGCGGGTGACCTCGTTCTGCGCCGTGTCCAGAACCTGTCCAATGCCAACAAGTTAACTCCCCGTTGGGAGGGCCCGTTCACGGTCGTTTCTTCGCCGCTTTCGGCCGAAATTTTAGCTTTGGCTATGGAGGGACGGAGAGAGGCGACCGGACTTGGAACATCGACCAGCTTCGTAAGTTCTTTGTGTAGGTCTTCGTTTGTTTTCTTAGCTCTGCGCTTTTGTAAAACTTCGCGCCTTTGTTCGTCCAAGTCTCTCGGGCCGCCATGTAAAGTTCAATCCAATAAACAGTGAATTTTTGCGGCCCCCTGCGGCCCTTTTTCACTTGTTGTCTCCTCAGACTGTCCCCTTTCTGGTAACACTTGATGGCTGCCCGGTCTTGCGAACACCTGGCTCCGCGATCTTCAGGGTTTCCCTGCCCGTATCTAATTTCAGCAAGTTCTCAGACTCAGTGTTGCGTAACATGGCCTTTTCACCTTGCGGCTAAGTCTGCTCTCGTAAGCCCTCCGCGGCAGAAGCACTTATCGCTCGGTACGACCACTTGGCAAAGTCTGCTCTCGTAAGCCCTCCGCGGCAGAGGCACTTTCCTTGTTCGGTTAACTTTGAAATCGCCTAACTTACGTCGACGAGTAGTTCCTAGAACGAGTCGATCAGGATACGGGTGTCGCTCTAACTCTCTACGCACGTACTCGAATTCGCAACTCAGGTTTTCGAGAACCGTCCGTACCGGGGGCTAGGGTGTCGCTCTTTCTCTTGTGCACCTGTTCGAGTTCGCAAACTCAGGTTTTCGAGCAGCTGCACAACGGGGGCTGGGAGTTAGGCTAAGCGTTCTACCGGTTTTTCTTAAAACTTTCAAGCGCTTTCGTGCACTGCTCTTGGTTTCCTGTTCGTTTTTGTCTTTTGCTGCTCTTTTTTGCAGGAAAAAGATAAGTTCTTTATTAACAAAATTTGCAGGTATAAAAGTCCCTTTCGGGTTACAGCCCTACAGCTACTTAGAAGCGAGTTGCTCCTTGAGCTCCTCGACCACTTCCTTGAGGCGCAGGACTTCCCCCTAGGCTTTGAAACCCTCTCTAGCATCACCTCGGAGACGATCGGCTTCCTCCTTGCTGACCCTGGCCTGTTCCGTTGCCTTCACGCGGAGAGCTTCGACCTCTTCGGTCTTGATCCGAAGCTGCTCGGTCAGATCCCTGCCCTGGCTAGCGCTCTGCTTGGTAGTCTTGAGCTGTTCGTCCAGCTCTTTGACTCTTTTCTCCGTGGTGATCGCCCGCACTGCCATCCCGCGCATCTCCTCGATCTCTTCCTGTGAAGCCCACAGAGTCGAGATCTTCGCTTGGAGATCCGCGGAAGTCTGCTTTTCCTTAGCAAGCTGGGCCTTGAGCTCCTTGGCGTCCGCTTGAGTAGCTTCCGCTTGTTGGGACACATCGTCGAGCTGCTCCTCCAGCCACTTCGTGCGGCCCGGCTCCCTTTCCGCGACGCTTGCCCTCGCGGCCTGCGCGCGAAGCTCCTCGGCCTCTTCCCGAAGAGCCGCGGAGGATCGCTTCTCTTTGGCCAGCTGAGCTTTCAGGTTCTTTACCTTCGCCGCCCGCCGGCTCTGGCCGCCGCAGAAGTCCCGCCTCGGCTTCCAGCGTCCGGAGATGCTCCGGAGGACGCCAACCTGGCGCTCCGCTCGGTGTGCGCCTTCTTGAGCTCCTCCATGGTGTCCTTGAAGACACAGGGAAGAAGGTCGTTTAGCCACTTAGCGATGATATAGCGCGACCAGGGTTAGGCTTGATTTCGAGCTTACCTTGCCGAGCCGGCGCTTTAGTCCCCGGCGCAGGCGATCTTCGAGACCATGCGTCACGAAGCCTCGCTCGGGCGGGATGCGACGGGCGCGTTGCTCTAGCCGCCGTCCTCTAGGCTCCTTCATCTTGCGGGAGCGCAGCGACGGGCGAAGAACTTTCGTCCTCGCGCTCCTGCCCTTCTTCCTCTTCCGCCCGGTCACCTTGGGCGCCGTGTCGCCCACCGGCAACATTGGGGTTTCCACTGGCAGGGCAGCTTGTGCGCCCTGCTCGTGACCTTCTTCTTGCTCCTTGGCAGTAGGGCTTTCGCCCTGCTCGCCAATCATCTCCGTCGCCTCAGGGATGGGTTGCCCCTGCGACGAAGTGCCGGCGGGACCGTCGCTTTCGGTCCCACCTCGGCAACTTGCGAACCATCGCCTTGGCCCATTATGCGTGGCGCGCGTAAAGCCTCTTCTACCTCCGGCCGCTCCACCGCTCCCTTGGTAGCGTCGGGTTGGTCGTTTGAGTCTGGCGAAGCGTGCTCCACGCCGGCTTGTCCTTGAGGCTGGCCAATCTTACTGCCCGCGATGCACCGTGCAGGTGCTCGGGCAGCAGAGACCGCTCGATTGCCGCCTCGACGTCGTCCGTGGCAATCTCCTCCTGGGCAGCTGATGAAAAGAAGGTTATTTGAGCCTAACGCAGTCAGGAAGATAGTAAAGTCGAAAGATTTGTTACTACATACCTGCCGTGGAGGGTTCGATCTTCTTCTTCGTCGCCAAGACTTTCCGCCTCTTCCTCGGGGGCTCCTTAGCGGCTTGTTCGCCTTGGCCCCTGGGTATTCGTGGCGATGAACTCAGCTCTCTGGTGAGCTAAGCGCTCCTCTCGCGCAACGCAAGAAGCTTTTCCTTGCGCGCGACTTCTTCCTCGAGCCTCCTCTGCTCGGCGACCTGCTGTAGCCGTGCCATATGGCCCGGGTGAGCCCGCGTGTAATGCCTAAGCCAAAGGGTCATGTTCTTTACCTCTTCGTCGCTTTGCTCGATGAGGAGGGAGGGGCTTGGTCTCTTCCCGCTGGGCTGACAGCGCGCCCGCTTGGTCTGCTCGGCGCGCTCCGTCTCCGCGGGTGGTTCCTTCACTAGCTGGCGGCCGCCGTGTCGCGGCGAGCTTCGCGTCGGCTCCGCCGCCACCTTGGGCTTTGTGGCCACTTTGGCCTTGCCCTTCTTCGCCTTCTCCTTCTCCGACCCGGAGAGCTCTTCCACGATCCCCTCCAGGATCAGTTGGTCCTCCTGCGCATTGGAGAAGCGGATGTTAGCATTTAACGACGGTGCGAATCCGGTAACACAGACCAGAGTCCAAGCAATTACCTCGACCGTGCGGACGAGCACATTCCACGGACAGGTATAGGCCACCTCGCCGGTGACCTCGCCGTCCTTCTTCGCTGCCTTCAGCATGGCGTCGGCCCGCTCAGTCACCCATGCGTCGGTTGGCTTGTCGCGCGGCGAGGGAGAGCTGTTAGTCCTGTTCGGATTAGTTATCAAGTAAAGGTTGAGTCTTAAAGGCACTTACGTGCTCTCCCTCGAGATGTCTTCCCATCCTCTATCTTATAGAAGGGATAGGGTCTTCTCCATGGCACAGATGATCCTGTTTGTGAAGTCCCGATGATCTCTCGCCTGCGTGAGCCCGAGGCTCACGAGGAGGCAATCTTCCTCATCAAGTACCAGTCCTCGGCGGTCATCTCCGGCCGAGGCATTGGCGTTCCCTTCGCCGGCGCCTTCCCGGTGAAGACGAGCTTGCTGTCGTCGCTCCGCCTGGTGTAGAACCACCTCGTCCACCACGCGCCCATCGAGTCGAGCAGCGGTGGGCGGGGGTACGGCGCGTCGTCGGCGATGGTCCGGAGCTTGAGGTAGTAGCACCCCAGTGCCGAAGTGGCGGAGCTGCTCCTCGTCACTGTATAGTAGTGGAGGAACAGCCCCACCGGTGGATCGATGCCCAGATAGCCCTCGCACAGGTGTGCAAAGACGGCCATCTGGAGGATCTTTGCTCGGATTGAGGTTCGCCACCTCCAATCCGCGATGTTCAAGAAGGCCTCGGCGAAGTCGCTATCGGAGACCTCAACTTTGAAGCAGTCTGAAGCTGTTCAAAGCTGACGAACTCTCCCTCGAGCGGCTCTGGAGTTTCCTCCTCTCCGGGCAGCCTCCGGCTACCGGCATCGATGTGTCGTTCCTCCTCCCAGACCTTCAGATCCTCCTCGGTCAGGCTGGTGCCAGTGAACTTGGCCATAGCGGTTCCCAGAG
Source organism: Raddia guianensis (assembly GCA_036346415.1). Taxonomy (NCBI): domain Eukaryota; kingdom Viridiplantae; phylum Streptophyta; class Magnoliopsida; order Poales; family Poaceae; genus Raddia; species Raddia guianensis. The sequence continues at coordinate 46,019,873 of CM070535.1, read as the reverse complement.
TTGGACGAGCAGGTTTGGTGGTGGAGTTTGGGTGCTCGGTGCTGAGTGCGGTCGGAATTAGGGCTTGGGAAGGAAAGGCGCGAGAGCAGAAGTGGCTAGCCGCGAGCGGCTTGGGAGCTTTTATAGTCCAGTGTGAGCAGCTCTGCAACGGTTTTGTCACAAAACGGCTAGTTTTTACCACAACGGCTAGGTAAAAGCGGTCGCTTTGTTTTCCTTGCAATGACGGAAGTTACCGTTGGAATCGCTAGCGGCTATTTTTTCAAAGGTGTCTACTGAAGGTGAGTGCTCGCTTTCGGGCAGATGTGATTCCCTGTTCGACGCAACAGAGTTGCTCTGTACTGATCGGGTCTGTCCGGTCCCGAACAAGTCTTGTTCGGTTGAACCATAACCTGGTCGGTCGCTTGTTATACGTCTTTGTAGCGACAAAATTTCCCTCTTCGTGACTTAGAGTCTCAAGAGGAAGACCCCACTCTAGTGAGTCCTTCCACTTTAGTCTCGGGGGCTAGCTGTCGGGGATAAAATCATGGCCCATTGCCATGGCCCACTCCCTGACGGCCCAATTGAACAGCCTACCAGGGTCCAGCTCCCTGGAAGGTTCTATCAGGCCCATGTGCATCCTGCCGAACAGCTTCCTAGCAGGCACGGTGCGTAACGGCCTAGGATTCGTGTTTGAGTCTGACTCGAACAAGAGTTCTGCACGGCTACGTGAGGACCCGGACGTGGTTTCCCGGATTGGAATAGGAGTCGTGATCCCCAAGACTAGGAGTATGCCTTATCTGCCTCGGGATATATTTGGCACGTCGAGTTCGTTACGATCTCGTAGGTAGCCCGGCCCGATGTTCCCTCGGTAGGTCGGTTTGCTCTGCACTATATAAACAAGGCCCCTACGGCGTGTAGGGGGACGAGTTTTACGACTTGATCTAGCTTTTAGCATCTGGTAGACTCCTGATCTTCGCTTGTACACCATAATCTCGCCGAGACTTGTTCGTCTCGTCGAGCCACCTCTTGTATTCACCTTTGATATATAAGAAAGGCTGGACGTAGGGCTATTATCTCTCCCGAGAGGCCTGAACCAGGATAAAATCCCCTGTCTCCTGTTCGTTGCTGTTCATGGTTGTTCGGCGTGTCTCCCATCTCACTTCTAAAGAACCTTAGCGACTTGAGATCGTTATCTCAACCGTCGACAGGTACCGATCCCAAGCTTACAATGGTGGCGACTAAGGACTAAGATTGCTGCTAAGGAAGCTTCGGATGTATGTGTTGCTTGGGCTTGGATCAGATGGATTCAGGATCCCTTCGAACGTCCAGGAATCCTCCTTTTATAGGCACGGTGGGTCGCCCGAAGCTGATGCGGTGGGCCCCGCGCCGGTCTTTGCTTTAGTGGTGAGGCTCTTGTCTCGTTCAGGGCTCTTATGCGGTCCCGACTGCGCAGGAGAAAATGGTCGAGTTAATCTTGGACACGTGTTTTGTCTCGAGGTGCTTATTCGGGGGGAACCTTCTTTTGGGAGAAAGCACTTTCCCTTTAACCCCAATATAGCCTTGACTGGACCGAGCCAGCCTCGCGCCACCCGTTGGGGGCGTCGCGTAGTGTAGCAACCATTCGCTGCATGCCAAAGAGGGCAGACGACAAAACGAGTTGCCCGCGTGCTTTTCCCTGGGCTGCGGGTTCCTGGGGAGACACAGTTCGTTCTGGTCAAGGCCGGAGAAAGTACGGTGGGACACAACAGCTGTCGCCACCTACCCACAGGTAGGCGGACTACCCGAGGGACCTTCTCCCGGGCTAAGGATAGCCCGGGAGGCACATGGCGCCGCATGGTCTGACTAGCCGGGACGATGCTGTAGAAAGGCATCGCGACCTCTTTAAGCTTGGAGCGAGGAATCTGCATCTCGTCCAAGACCTTAGCAGAGAGCAAGTCCAAAGCGCTCCCGCCGTCGACCAAAACACGGCCAACTCTGGCGTTGCTGATGGTCGGAGCGACCACCAGTGGGAGCCGCTGAGGCTTGGTCATCCCAGTGGGGCAATCCTCCTGAGAGAAGGAGATGGGGACCTCGGTCCACTTCATCGATTCGGGCCGTGGTTTGCCCTTTTCAGCGTTAGTGGACCTCGGCGGCTTCCTTGAGGCTGCGGCGAGAGGTATGTCGAGGAGCCACCGAAGATGACGGCGATATGGTTCACGGGCTCTTGATACTCATCGTCGTCCCGATCACCATCATCGGTTTGGCACTTGGCCTTACCGGCTTCACCTTTTTCGGGCAGGGTGGGCATTGGGCCCTTGCCGTTGTGGAAATCCTCAAGCTTTGCAGCCCAGGTTCTGCAATGGCGTGTATCATGCCCGTAGTTCTGGTGGAACTTGCAATATCGGTCACTCGGACCTTTCTTGCCTTGGTTGCCTCCTGGGTGGGCTTCTTGCCCTTATAGTTATTCTTGGGCTTTTACGCCCATCCTTGGGAGGAGGTGTGCGATCTATACGGCGGACGGTGTTGTTCGCATCACCCTTCTTTTTCTTCTGGGACTTTTGTCACCGGGATTGTTCTTTGCTCTTCTTCTTTTCCTCCACACCAGGCTGGGCGGGCAGCTCGCCTTTGTCAAACGCCTTCTTGTACTGAACACGCTCTGCCGCGTTGGCATAGCGGTCAGCCGCCATGAACAGGTCGTTGGCGGTCCAGGTCTCATTGATCTCGAGATCCTGGGTGAGCCGCTCGTCGCGGACTCCGTTTTTAAAGGCGCGGACAACAGATTCGTCCGAGATGTTCGGGATCGTGTTGCGAATCTTGATGAAACGCTTCACGAAGTTGCGGAGGGTCTCCCCGTTCATCTGGATCATCTGGTGTAGATCATCCTCCTTGCCTAGACGCATGTAACAGCTCTGGAAATTGGCAATCAGAGCGTCACAAAGCTGGTTCCAAGAGCTGATGGAATCTTCTTGCTGATTGAACAGCCATGTCCGAGCAGCGCCCTAAAGGACAGTCGGGAGGTAATTTGCCATGACAGGCTCGTCACCCCCGGCCGCCATGATGGCCGTAGCGTAGATGGAAAGGAACTCCTCTGAGTTCTGGGTCTCGTTGTACCTCTCCATGTGTCCGGGCTTGAACTTTGAGGGCCACCGAACAGAGCGGAGCTCATCGGAAAAAGCCCTGCAGCCCAAGGCGTAAGACCGGCCACCTTCCCCGGCAGAACCTAGCCTGGAGAAGACATTGGTCCTGTTGGTCGGGGGAGCTCTTGCTGAGCGGGAGGTTTCTACTTGGAGGAACTCTCTCCGTGACAAGCCCCCACGCGCCTTCCTCGTGGTCGCGACAATGCGCTCCTCGCGAGGGGATCCTCCGCGATCGTCGCGCGCACGCTTGCCCCTGTGGTCGCGATGACTACGGGGACTTGGCGAGCGGCGGCGACCGCGGGTAGCTTGCTCGTGGACAGTGATCCTTCGACGGTGACGGTGGTCACGCGATCGATCAGATCGCTCACTGCCCGAATGCTCCCGGGCAGGCTCGATGCGGTGCCCGGATGAGGCCTCACCTAGAGACTTAAGGCCCTCGGCCAACTTCTCAAGGTAAGAAGCCACAGCATCGCCCATGAGGACGAGATTGTCCTGATGAGCGGATCTAATTACGGTAGCCAGGGCCTGGAGTCGTTCTTGGCTCTGCTCCAGGGGTCCTGGGATCCCTGAGACATCCGCGTCTTGCCCGATCGGAGTCTGGGCACGCGGGGATTCCACCCGGGCAGGCTGAACTTCTGCCGGGGGTCTTAGCGTAGGTGCGCGAGGCGAGTTACGTCGCTGACGTTTGCGCTGGTCGCGTATCTGCCCCAGAGTTTGGTTGATGGACTCGTCAAAAGTGCGGCGAACAACGTCTTGCTCGCGGGCAGCTAATGCGTCGTGGGTTAGGCGCTTCCTTTAGTAAGGCCAGAAACGGTCTTTTGGATCCTCCGTTCGTGCGGTGGGCCGGTACGGAATCGGTCCAAGGCCTGTCTCAGGATGGGCCACTTACTAATCACCAACATACACTTTCTCCCATAAAGAGCTTTAGATAGAGATATTTGAAGACTAGATTTGTAGCTATTGTTGCAGGAAACTCAACATATGGCAAGCACTTCTTCTAATTCCTAACATAGGAGAGAACACATGTTGGAGCATATCCTCCAATATTTTTTTGACCGTCTTTGTCTATCCACCAGTTTGGGGATGGTACGCTATGCTAAAAGAAAGTTTTTGCTGTAACTTGATGGAGACCCTCTTAAAATTGTGAGGTGAATTGGGAGTCCCGATCTAAAATGATCCTTTTGCGAACATCATGGAGAGATACTACATGATAAATATAAAGCTCAGGCAAGTCCTTTATATGGTAGACGGACAGGAAGAAAGTAGGCAGATTTGATCAACCAATCAATGTTGCCCAAATAGAATCAAGGAAAAAAGTCCATTTTACATATTTGAATAGTCAACAAATTCCACTTAACCCTCCAAACTATAAAATGGTCCATTTCACATACCTCAACTATCAAAAACAGAACAAACGTCAATATATGGTGGTTTTAAAGGTTGTTATGCTATTTTCTAATTTAAATAAAACCATTTTACAACCTGAAATTATTAATAAAATTCAAAATAAGTCCAATGAACCTCCTAAGCATCAAAGAAAATCATAAACAAATGGATATTTTTCAATAAAAATTTTAATATTCCTACACAGTTTTAAGGTTCATTCAAATTTTTAAAAATTAATTCAGAAGTGGATTGAATTGTGGTATCCTTTTTATCGTTGCTTTAAAAAAAATCAATTCAGAAGTGTACGCTGGAGGTATTGAAATTAGGAAAAAGTGCCGATTTGGTCCCTTAACTATGTCCACTAGACCACTTTGGTCCCTAAACCTCAATACCGGACTTGTGAGGTCCCTCATATAGCAAGACCGGACTTGGCCGATCCTTTGACTGGTCAAAACAGCGGTATTAGGGTTTTCTTGCCAACGTGGACTGTCACGTCATTGCCACGTCACACATGGTGAACACCTAGACTGCCACATCATTGCCACATCACATATGGTGAACACCTGGACTGCCACGTCAGGAAAAATCCTACGTAGCTGCCACACAAGCAAGAAAACCCTAAAACCACCCACTGACCTGGTCAATGGACTATTTTGGTTCGGTTTTGCTACATGAGGGGCCTCACAAGTCCGGCATTGAGGTTTAGGGACCAAAGTGGTCTAGTGGACATAGTTGAGGGACCAAATCGTCACTTTCTCATTCAAATTATAAATGGCAAAACCATATGTTGATGTTTGCTCCGGTTTTCATAGTTGAGATATGTGAAATAGACCATTTTGTAGTTTTGGGGGTTAAGTGGACTTTGTCGATAGTTCAAATATGTAAAATTAGCTTATTCCTAGAATCAAAACCTTTATATGTCTTGGGTAATCTATCCCAACCTTATCCAGTTTCCACTTAGGCATGGGCAATGGTTGGAGTGTTCCCATTAGTCTAAGATGGTCAGCCTTTACTTGTTGACATATGTCACAATCAACAACATACTAACACTCATCAACATATTGGGAAATTTCATGCTTCATATGAGTCCACTAAAATCATTGCTTCAGATCTTGGTACATCTTGGTAACTCCAAGGTTGATTGGTAAAGAAGAGTCATGTGCATCACTGAGAAGTAGCTCCATTAACTTCTTATTTTTTGGGCAACACTAGCCTCTTGCTAAACCATAGGACACCTTGGGTGTTCTCAGAGAAACAACTAACCACGGGCGATGGCGGGCACCATGGGCGGCAGCACAAGCAGTGAGACGGGATATTGGGGTGGATATTAGGTCTGGGCTGTCTGCCCGGTGGTCATAGATTGGGTTGGGCCCTGTGGCCTGCGTACAACAACCGGGTACCCGATGTTAAAAAAAAAATGCGGGTACCCATAGCCAATCCAAAGTTTCGAATAAAGATTAGTCAATGTTGTTTGGATATACTAGTATTGTTATATTAGCAACATGAACATTATGTGATGTTGCCTTATGTTCAAGACAATGTTTTTTCACATAAGTGTTACCAACATATAATATGTGGTGCAGTATAGTCTCCCTGCAACACAATTTTAATGTGATGTAGGTGTGTGTTAGAGTAGGTAGCTATCGTTTGTTCTTTAGCAACACAACCCGTATATGATGCGAAGGGTGTGTTGCTATAGGTTAGTCTTCTTATAGTGCAGGGAGGCCCACGCCCCATCATGTAATTAACAAATGTACAAAAATGCCTATCGGGTATTTAGGGTTTGGGGGCAAGAAGGAAATTTCCCATCTTGGCCGCACCCTTTATAAATAGCCATGTAAGGCTGTCTCCAACATGCTTCCATAAAGCACTCTCTACTCCAAAATAGGAGACAGATTGTTCCTCTATGTGCTCCAACAATGTTCCCTATTTTGTTCCCTAAGATAGAGAATTTCTCTTCATTCTCTTATATGTAGGGATTCTCTCTCATTTCCCTCTATAATTCTTCATATAGAAAACGCTGTTAGAGATGAGAGAAATATAGGGAGAGAATCTTTTTAAAGGTAGCCTTTATATGAGGCTATAGGGGGACCAAATGTAGATATCACTATTGGAGACATGCTAAGGGGGATTCCCCAACAAAAAACTCATTCATTCATGAAGGATAAGGGCTAGATTAACACTCCCCTCTCTCTCCCATTAAGTCCTGGAGGGGATGCCCCTTATTGTTGTGCACAACGCCACAACAATTGGCGCCGTCCGTGAGGATTCGCACAAATTCCATTAATCCCCACCCAAATCAAGAGTTTCGAGCAAAATACCCCCACAAATTCGAAGCTCCTATGTAGAATAACCCCCCAAATCCGAGCAAGAAACCCATCGAATCTGGGGCTTCCACAGGAGATCAAAGCCATCACGCTTGGATCTCCCCCAACGACCTCGGCGCCAACCGCAGCCGAGCCCAGAGCAGCCCCAACACCTCCTTGGAGTTGCTCCCCCATGGACGCGCCTCAGGGACAACCTCGCGACGGCCTCGCGGCCAGCAAGGCAAAACCTCCAAAGCCGACGACCAGACTTCACCCTCAAGCTTCGCCTCGCCTCTAGGCACGATTTGCACCTCTTTGTCACCATCGACAACACGTTCGGCGCGGTAACCACCAAAGTTCGCGCCCCGTGCAGCTCCCGAAGACCCCCTTTGCCACCTCGAAGACCTCCCCCAACGTGCCGTGATGACACCGCCGTCCCGAAGACTCCTTTGTCGTGCATAGGTGCCACAGCTTCAACAAATAACAGAGATAACAACAGGTTTTGGAATGGTTTGCGAGGAGAAATTGGATGAGAAATATGATGAGCAGGAGAGAACAAGAGAGAAGGTAGGGAGGAGGGTATGAGTTTTCTCTTAAGATGCCAAATTACATGGTCCATTACACTGCCGTACTTGGCTTGAAAGCAAATGCGAAAGGGAGAAGGCGCAGCTGCTTGTCGGGATGCACATTTCCATTGAAAAGCTACAATAATTACTACTTTTAGTCTTAGCCGTTGGATCAAGATCTCAGGGCCTTCATTGCGTACCCCTTTGATTAAGTGGAAGTCGGCGGTGTTTATGTTGCAGCGCCGGTTTCTTTGAGCTGAAGGTATGATAGCTCCTCCCCCTTAGAACACTCCTTGTCCTCAAGGATGAACTTAGAAAAAATCTTCCTGATGAAGTCTGCATCCTCCCATGTTGAAGCTTCAGTAGGTAAATTGATCCATTTAATCAGCCACTGAACAGCTGGAGCATTGTTTATGGGAATCATTTGTCGTTCCAAAATTTGTTCAGGACCCACATGGATGTAACCATCATCTCCCACCAAAGGAAGCCCAGGTGTAGGAATTGCTTTAGAGACGATGTGTTCCTTGAGTTGTCTCACAAGGAAAATAGGATGGAGATGAGTACTTCAGGAAGAAGGAGCTTATAAGCAACTTTCCCAATTTTCTGAAGAACTTTGAATGGTCCAAATTATTTTGAATGTAGTTTCAAACTCTTGTGAATGCTGAGAGCTGATTGCCTGTAGGGGTGCATTTTTAGATAGACCATATCAGGGATGTTGAATGTCCTTTCAGATATGTTCTTATCACTATCCTTTTTCATCCTTTCTTGTGCCCTTTTGAGATTGTCCTTGATGAGTTGATTGGCCAATTATCGCTGGGCAATGCAGCCTTAATTTAGCTTCTTCTAGGGTCACTTTTGGTACTATAGTTTATGTTATCATGGGTGGTGGAAACCCATATAATGCTTGGAAAGGGGTCATCTTTAAGAATGGAAGGTGGTATTGTACCACCATTTAGCCAAAGCTAACCAGCTTTTCCATTTGTTGGGGTTTTGGAATGGCATACATCTGAGGTATGTTTCCAAGCACTAATTTACTCACTCTGTTTGGCCATCTGCTTGAGGATGATATGATGTGCTGGAGTTGAGTTTAACTCCTGCTGCTTTCAATAGAGATTGCCAAAGATGACTAGTAAATACTTTGTCTCTGGCAGTGACAATATCAGTGGGAAATCCGTGCAACCTATAGATGTTCTCCATGAACGCTGTTGATACATGCTGCACTGAGAATGGATGGCTGAGTGGAGAGAAGTGTGCATACTTCGTAAATTTTTATATCACCACAAAAATTACATTTTTGCCTTCTAATGTGGGTAAGCCTTCAATAAAGTTCATAGAAATGCTTACCCAAGCCTTTGAGCTATAGGGAGAGGTTGTAATAAACCGAGATAGGGAACATGCTCAGCCTTATTCTTTTGACATATAGGACATTCCTTAACCCATTGTCGGATGTTGTTTTTAATGCCTTTCAAGTAGAAGTTTGCTTTTATTCTCTAGTAAGTAGCCTCTTCTCCCAAGTGACCACCCAAAGCAGAATTGTGATATTCCTGAAATAATTTTGATCTGAGGCTGTTATCATTGCCAATAACTATTTTACCCTTGTACCTGAGGATGCCTCCATTAGCAGAGAATTTTTTGATGACTTTTGCATCAAAGACAAGTTGTTTGATTAAGACGTGAACCATTCATCTTCTTTGTAACTATGCAATACTTCCTTTATCCAAGTAGGGATGGTTGATGTGATAGGCATCAATTGGTCATTATGTGGAAATCTAGATAAAGCATCATCCGTTGTATTCTCTTTGCCCTTATTGTATTCTATTTTATAATTGTATCCTATTAGTTTAACCAAGAGCTTGTGCTGTATCCCATCCACTAATTTCTTATCTTGCAAGTATCTGAGGCCTTGGTGATCAGTCTTAATGATTAATTCTGATCCCAGTAGATAATGTTTCCATTTGTTTACTGCCTCAATAATAGCTAAAGCTTCTTTATCATAAGTTGAGTAAGCTTGGGCTGTTGGGCTCAATGCTTTACTAAAGTAAGCAATAGCTCTGCCATGCTGCATAAGAACAACTCCATTTCCTTGTCTAGTTGCATCAACTTCCAAAATAAAGGGTTTGGAGAAATCAAGTAGGGCTAGAACAGGAGGCTTGGTCATTACTTTCTTGAGTGTGTTGAATGCCTGTTGCTAAGGGAAACCCAATGTAAATCCATCCTTCTTGAGGGCTAGAAATAATGGTTTGCATATGATGCCATAATGTTGTATGAATCTTCTATAATATCCAGTTAGTCCAAGAAATCCTTTGAGCTGAGTTGAATTTGTTGATGTATGCCAAGATAGAATATCCTTGATCTTGGACTGTTATGTCGATACACCTTCACCATTGATGACATGACCCAAGTAGTGAACTTGTTGCTTGGCAAAAGTGCATTTTGAATGCCTAGAAAATAATTTGTTGTCTTGTAGCTTCTGTAACACAAGTCTTAAATGGACTGCATGTTCCTCAGGGCTTTTACTGTATATCAAGATGTCATAAAAAAAAGGACAAATTTCCTCAAGAATAGAGATAAAATTTCATTCATAAGCGCTTGTGTCGACGGTTGGGATATTGACCCAAGTCAACTAAGGTTCTTCAAGAGGGAGATAGGAGACACGTCGAACAGAACGAACAACAACGAATAGGGAGACAGGGGTTTTTATCCTGGTTCAGGCCTCTCAGGAGAGATAATAGCCCTACGTCCAGCCTTTCTTATATCAAAGATGATTACAAGAGGACACTCGACGAGACAAACAGGTCTCGGCGAGATTATGGGTGTACAAGAAGCTAATAGGCGATGATGCGAGGATCAGATGTGCTATCAGATGATGGCTTGACTAGATGCCCCCTAAACGCCGTAGGGGCTTGGTTTATATAGTGCGGAGCAAACCGACCTACCGAGGGAATATCGGGCCGGACTAACTACGAGATCGTAACGAACTCGTCGTGCCAAATACATCCCGAGGCAGATAAGGTAAACTCCATGTCTTGGGGATCACGACTTCCATTCCAATCCGGGAAACCACGTTCGGGTTTTCACGTAGCCGTGCAGAACTCTTGTTCGAGTCGGACTCAAACACAAAGTCTTGGGCGCCACGCAATCATACCGATCAGGAGGCTGTTCGGTACGATGCACATGGGCCTTATAGAACCTTCCAGGGAACTGGGCCCTACTAGGCTGTTCGATTGGGCCGTCAGGGAGTGGGCCATGGCAATGGGCCGTGATTTTATCCCCGACAGCTTGAAATGTAGCAGAAGCATTTGTTAAACCAAAAGGCATCACCAGATATTTAAAAAGTCCAATATGAGTGGAGAATGTAGTTTTGAACATGTCTTTATCTGACATTCTCACTTGGTGATAACCTGATCTCAAATCTATCTTGGAGAATATTACTGAGCCATGTAATTCATCCAAAAGGTTCTCAATGATAGGAATATGATATTTGTTTTTTATTGTATTTTTGTTTAGCTGCCTATAGTCCACACTGAGCCCCCATGTGACATCTTTTTTCGTTACTAGTATTGCTGGTGAAGAGTAAGGACTCATGCTAGGTCTGATGATGTCGCTCTTGAGGAGATCACTGATTTGTGCTGCCATAACATCCTTTTGCTTATGAGCAATTCTGTAAGGCCTTTTGTTTACTATTTCGTGTTCATCCAACAGTGGAATTTGGTGATCATAACTTCTCTTTGGTGGTAGGTCCTTAGGTTCATCAAAGAGAGCAGCATAATCATGAAGTGGATCGCTATCATCAGTTGCATTAGAATGGATAGTATAGATGATAGCACCAATGGCTCCCTTTTCTAGAATCTTTTGTGCCTTCTGCATTAATATCAAGACATTTTTTGTGGAAGATCTTCATCAGAAAGTTTGTTTGTGTGACCATTGGCTTCAGTAGTGATTTGTCTGGTCTTGAAATTTAATTGGACTAGATTATATTTAGATATCCAATCAGCCCCTAGAATAATATCATAGCCCATGAGTTTTAGAAGGTGAAACTGGTCTTAGAATAGGTACCCTTGGATACTATAAGATCGATTAGTGCATTTAGCTTGACTATGTATTGTTTCTCCATTTGCAACAATGACCTTGAGAGGGTGTGTAGCTTTAATGGTAGCTTTACACTTTGTAGCAAATTTGGTATCCAAGAAAGATAATGTATTACCAGTGTCCACAAGGGCTGTACCTAGAAGGGGACCTATTTTAACTTTTAATGTGAAAGTACCCCTATTTGGAAGAGTGCCCTGTATGGCATGAGCTAATATCATAACAATATTTTTCTCTGTGTTTTGAGCTAGTTTCTCACTTTCTAGCAATGTGGTTTTCATTTGTTCTTGGAAAAGGGCTTCCTCTTCCTGGTTATCCATCATCATTTACATGAACTTTAATTGCTTGTTCATTTTGCATTGCAATTTATGTCCAGGAAACCAAGGTTTTTGGCATTTGTAGCACTTGTTACCTTCACTGTTTGATTTGTGAACTGATTCCAGCCTTTTGTTATCAGGTAGTGAATTGGTCTCTTTTTGAGTCACCCTAGGAAAATTCAAGTTCTTTGGCCCAGTCATCTTAACTCCTCGGTTGGAGTTAAAAGTAGTTCTCTTGAAAGGATTGGATTGTTCCAGATTTCTTGTCATCCAATAAGCAGTATCCAGGTCAGCTGGTTTTTGTATTTGGAGATGATGCTTGTTGTATTCTTGCAAACCACCCATAAAGCTATTTAAGAAATAGCCTTCAGACAGTCCAGGATATGTCTTTTTGACCACTCCCATTAGTCTATCAAAGGAATCAATATAGATACAGTGCCATATTGCCTAATAGCATGGAATGATGTTATCTTATCATATTCAGACTGGCCTTCAAATCTTTTTGTTTGTAATTTGGAAAACTTTTCCCGAAAAATGCTGTGAGTATTGACACCACTGCTGTTGAGCCAAGCATCTGCTCTCCCTTTGAAATATAATGAGGCAATTTGCAACCTCTGCCATGCTTGAATTTGAGCTATTTCAAAAAAAAATTCAGCCGTTTTGATCTAGAAATCTACCTCATCTCCATCAAATTCAAAAAATTGTAGCTTAGCCCTTTAAAAAATGACCTTTGATAATTGGTATCCACATGAATGAACCTATTGTAGGACCTCAATCCCGGTATGTGATGTTGAGGTTCACTTACTGAAGTCGCACCACTTGGCCTCGCGCAAGAGATGGTTGGGTTGTTGATAGAGCATGGCACAGCTGCTGTGAAAGGATTGGACAAGAGTGGTGGCACTTCGGTGCTCAAGAGGACTGGATTTACATTTCTAGCAGTAGGTGCACTGGTTCCAGTGGGTGGCTTGTAGGGACCACCATGCTTGTAATAGTAGGGTTTAGGGAAATTTTAGGAACATTTCTATGGGCTAGGGGTGTCAGTCCAAAAGGTATGGGAGAGCTAGTGTGAATATAATTGGCATGATGACTAGATGCATGGTCAGATTGGTGCTTTGGAGTCCTGGAGAACAGGGTATTCAAGGTAGTTAAGAGTTGGTCAATCTATTTACCTTGATCTTCTTGGACCTTCTGAATCTGGTCAATACCAACTCGTAGTTCATTGAGCTCTACAGTTGTTGCATACACGACTTCTTCTTCTTCTTCTTCTTCTTCTTCTTCTACAACCTCTTTGCCTTGCCTTGTCATCATGAGAAAGGCTTGCAAGTGCAAATCTCTCGATATCGAGGATTAGGGATTTTACAAGGGCAAGAACCCCAACCCTCACTTGATTGACCTCAAATTACAGGGAAGGAGAAAGATTCAAGTAATATTACAACAAAGCGATGAACTTTGCAACCTTCAATGCATTTCCTTGCCCCAGAACAGCACTGGATGGGAAACAAAACAGTGGCTCAAGAATTTTAACGAAAGTACCTGCCTTTCAACCCTTACCAAGGATCTGCACCACAACCAGGCCAAGGATCGATAGCTTTGATACCAACTTGTCATAGCTTCGACAAATAACAGAGATAACAGCAGGTTTTGGAACGATTTGCAAAGAGAAATGGGATGAGAAATATGATGAACAGGAGAGAATGAGAGAGAAGGTAGGGAGGAGGGTGTGAGTTTCCTCTTAAGATACCAAATTACATGGTCCATTACATTGCCGTACTCAACTTAAAAGCAAAAGCGAAAGGGCCGACGCAGCTGCTTCTCGGGATGCACATTTCCGTTGAAAAGCTACAGTAATTACTACTTTTAGTCTTAGCCGTTGGATCAAGATCTCAGGGCCCTCATTGAGTACCCCTTCGATTAAGCGGAAGCCAAGCAGAAGCCGGCGGTGTTTAGGTTGCAGCGCCGGTTTCCCTGAGCTGAAGCTGTTTAGGCCTCCCCTAAGCCGGCACGCCTCCAACGCTGCCGTCCCAAAGATTCGTCCCCCAACGCGCCACGATGCGGCCACCGTCCCGAAGACCCCTTCGCCGTGCATAGGGCATCTCCTGAAGACCCCTTCTCTGCCACGAAGACCTCCCCCAAGCTAGCGCGCCTCCAACGCCGCAGTCCCGAAGATTCCTTCCACAACACATCGCGACGCCGCGGCTGTCCCGAAGACCCCCTTCGCCATGTATAGGGCGTCTCTCGAAGAACCCCTTCGCCGCCTCGAAGGCATCCCCCGAGCCAGGCGCGCCTCCAACGCCGCCGTCCCAAAGATTGCTCACGGCCCAGCGCTTCCGACACCGCCCCCGCACAGCCCTGCCTGTGATGCCGCCCTAACGAGGCCTTCCGATAACGCCACCCCCACGCAGCCCTGCCTACGATGCCTTCAACATTGATAGTGCCATGCATCCACATAGGTTTACTATGTTCATATTGGTAATAGTAGGTTGGCACAAATCAATACCTCACTATAGGAATCGGCAGGAGAGTCGACTGCCAGTTACCGTCTCTACGGCCACAACACAGCCGTCGATACACATCCATTAGTATCGATGGCCACTTACTAACCGTCGATACATATGGGACACTCTCGATGGCCCACCTCTCAGCCGTCGACAGAGTTTGGAGTAGCCACAAGGAAACGTCCGAGGCATGACGCCGTCTACGTTGTGTCGACGGCCAGACGTTGAGCCATCGATACAGGGAGCACTGGAAAGATAGTGCCGACGGCTAAAAGGCGGCCGTCGACACAACGATTCTTGAAAACATTTTAATTCCTATTGTTTTTTGTGATTTAAACTTCATTTCAATTTTATTTGAGGTTTTTATGATATCTAGTTAAATGATGCGAATGTCGTGTTGATGAAATGTATTTTGCTATATTTTTTGTTATGTTACAATCGAATAATATACGTCGACGTAGCCTTTAAATAATGTTTGAATTTCAATATTTAATTTTGAATAGTTAAAAGTTTAAATTTTTATCGGATGAGGTTATTGATCAGCGAGCCAGGAGGGTCCCACCTAGGTTACCGACCTCTTCGCGAGTGCCCCGTCGATGTTCACCCAGCTGTCCAATCCACCCTCGTGAAGCGAACCCCGGCCGAGTGATCCGGATCAATAGCTTGCTATGTTTATTACATTCAGTTTGAAACTTGAACTTCGATGTGCTATGTGATGAACTTCGATGTGTTATATATGTGTGGTGATGAAATTATGTTCATATTTGTGCATTTCTATATATTTATGTGTTTTGATGAATTTTGATGAATTGTGGTCGCTTATATGCGACGTGGGGTATATGTGAATTGCGGGGTGTTTGGGTTTGCAGGTGCGGCTGCAGCTGCTGCTGGGAGCAGCAATCGCAGCCGCGAAAATTTGTGATTTTTTTGTTTTAAAATTTTTTTCTGTTCTGCTACTGTCTCGACGGCCAATGGGAGGCCGTCGAGACTACACCCCAGGACTGTGTTGGCCCACCAATGATAGTGTCGACGGCTATAACGTCAACCGTCGACACTGTTTTCCCGTGCCACATCACCAGGAGCCTGCCTAGGTTGTGGGACCCACTTGCTCTGTATCGACGGCTAGTTTAGGGTCGTCGATACTAGGGCGCCCTTACGGCAAACGGCGTCTGGTCGATCTGTGTCGATGGCTGTAACGTCAGCCGTCGAGACAATGACTCTCCCTCGACGATTGTCTCGACGAAGCGTCCTCAACGGCTATGTCTCGACGGCTGGCAGTCGTGACTAATTTATCTCGACTGTTTTGTTAGTTTTCTCGATGACTTAAACCGTCGAGAGTGTGGCAGTCTCCTGTAGTGCCTACATTTAAAATACATGGCATTGATGACAAATCTTCAAATTAACATATCTATTGCATATGCCATCCTAAAGGTATCCTAATCTCTCATCTGCTAAACATATTCATATGATCATGCCTAGTTCAAAATAAGAGATATCCATATGCTTTTCTCTCAAAAAACAAGAGTTGCAGCTATAATAATTGTCAGCTCAATGGACTCTAATGCTGAATGTCAAAGAGTAGCAACTAGTCTTCTAGTTTCCATGGCGTTACATGATCCAGATTTGATGATGGAGAAAATGTTTACCTGCTTTTCTGAGCTGACTTTTCTCACTTGATGAAGCAATATAAAGAGCACATGCCTTTGTTGTTTTGGAAGCAGAATTGTGCCATTCTGTCAAGAGAAGAGATGAAGGCATCCCGTGATATTGATTTCACTTGGTTCTCAGAAGCAACCAACATGCTACGCAGGGGCGGAGTTAGGATTTCATCATAGGGGGCCGACACATAACAAACTAATTTACATTATGATCATATCATTATATTGAAAACGAGCTATTTGCAGAAAAATATTTCGTAAAAATATTGTTATGTCATGCAATAAATCGAGTCAAATATGACATAGCAATGTAGAAAACAATGATAATAGTATCGTACCTAGCGGAGGTTGTCATATGTGGACACTTCACGTGATCAAATAACACTTTTTTTTCTTGAATATTCATATGACATTGAGTCAAGTTGTGGGTGGTGTGGCAAAAACTAAATAAATAGATTATATTTTATATATGTGTATATGTATAGCAAGTGTTATGCAGTTCTTTAGAATAAAGGAAGATTACACACCAATAGTACAATTATGTTCATATTGGACACGGTGATAACCAGCTAATAAAAATATTTGAAGTGTTTGAAAAGCAACATGAGCTACAATTAGTCAAGCCCCAAATGTATATAAGTGAACATCAAGAAGCGATATGCGAGTTTTTGGTAAACTTATCGAAATATTGTGCACTAACACTATTATTGAATATATAGTACGTACCTTAGTATATTTGCTATAATGTAATGTGCTTGGAAATATATTAATTCATAAATTAAAATCATTTTCTTTGAAAAGAAAATTTAAAGAACTATGCTAGTCTTATGAAATAAATTAGTTGGAAGAGTATGTTTAATCAATACTAATAACAAACTTTTTAGAATTGAAATTAGTCATGCAAATTAATTATATGAGCTTAAGTTTGATACAACATCCTATATACTATATACTTAGCATTGCACATAGATCATAGGGGGGCCAGACCCTACCAGCCCCCCTTGTCTTCGCCACTGATGCTACGAGACGACCATCATGGTCTTTTAAACACTAAAGGAGAATACTATAACAGCAGCACCAGGTCCATCATACCCATCTTCTACTCCTTCATATCTGTCTTTTCCAATATACGCGCGTACTGTGTAATGGACACTTCATGTATGCCAACGCCTACGATAGTGTGGACATGGGCTGATATTGCAGCTCATATGATTCGTACAACTGGGCAGACCACCATGAGATGCTGAGATCCATGTTGCTAACTACATATGCATAGAATCAATAATCTGCTTATCATTACGGAGCATGTTTCAAGATTAATTCAGCTAGCATAATGCCCGTTAAATCCCTCCCATGTATAAATAAATGATAAGGGCAGCTGCTTGCAAATCAGATAATGGTCATGCAAATAGTGCATAGTTAAGTTTTTGCATAATAGTCAGTTTTACAAAGAAATAGGCAAGAATGTCTATGATCTTTGTGAACTGCACATCAGTTTATTCTAGAAAAGAACAGCAATATGGAACAAGGTTGTTTATTTCATTGTACGGCATGATGCCTGACTGTGAATTATTAACCAGCTGTTGTATTTGATTCTATTATTGCAATTACTTGTGTGGAACTTTAACATGCAAATTTATTATCATTATGAAATTCGGGATTCCAAGTGTTCAGGAGCTTAGCTCCAAGCTTTTTCCAAATTATCTGTTACATTGAGCATTGCTCTAATGTTGCATAAGTTATTGCTCTATTTAGCAAGGCGACCATTTTTATAACCTCGATGGATTAAGATTACTTTATTTTGCACCAAAACCATTGCGCAAAGTCTCTAATGCAGGTGCTTGAGTATAATTAAATGAGGGTCTCGGATTTCACCTTGGCAAAAGTGCCGAAGGTTTAATTGAGATTGCCCTTCGTGAAGTACCGGAGGGTGTTATTCTGTCCTTCCCAAGCTTCCAAGGTTCATGGGCTCTACCTTCACCAAGCACCAATAATTATTAAATTGACCCCGAAGGACCATGGATGTCATCTCGAACGAATATCAAAGATTACTACATTCCCTTTGCAAGTGCTGAAGAATTATGAATTCCACCTTCGCCAAGTGTGGAAGGTCGTTATATTGCCCCGCGGGTACATGAAGTGATATAATTTTCGAATGGAAATCACATGCCTAATAAAATTTGCATGATATTGGTGCAAAGCACTAGATTATATGCACTCCAATTATATCTGATTACTTATTATTGTATAAATTGTGGAAAGTTAATTGCTGATTGCGAACCAATGCTTGTTATGTGATTTATTATTACCTTGTTATGCGAAAGTTAGCGGATTCCACTTTCATCAAGGCCGAAGTTTCATTCGATAAAATCCAATGCATATTACTTATGCTGCCATCTCCTTATATATATTTGACAATGTGTGCTGTGAAGATAAATCTCTACTATGCTCATTGCTAGATGTTTAATTTCCTAAAATTTTACATATGTGCAACTCTTACATGATTTGTGCATCAAGATATTGGACTCAAAGCCCTTCATTTGCTTGTTGGCTCATCGAGCCATTAATTCTCTACTAGTACAATGCCCGTGCTTTGCTACGGACCACAAAGGGATGAAAGAAAATATAATTTTAAACAATATATGGAATTACAAAGAGTAATTTATGAGGTGAGACATGCCAATTTAGCCGTCATGTGATCTAACAAATTTCGGCAATATTTCATCTCAAAAGTTCACATCCACACATTCAGTTCCATCATAAAAAACATTGCATGTCTTGTTATCTCTAGGCATGCATATGAACCATGACACGGGAGTGTAATTCTAAACAAGCAAGCACAGAGGAGCTATATCAAGTACTTTCAGGTCTTTTTTCAGCTTCCGTTCTAATACTTTCTCGTCCAGTGTTGGTCGATACCTCGGTGGAAGACCCGCGTGAACGTGAACCATTAGATCAGAATCAAACGGTGCAGATGCAATGACGGACAAAAAAAAAGACGAAAGAAGAAACTCTATTCTCTTTAATATTATATATAGCAACAATGTCCGTACGTTCAACAGGAGAAATAAAAATCCTTACACACCCCTAACCCCATAAGTTTGGCCCAAAATCCTAACCCCTTATAAATTAGCAAATATGCTCGTGTGATACAACGGGGGAAATAAAAATCCTCGCACGTCCCTAGCCCCATAAGGGAGGCCCAAAGACCTAGCCCCATAAGCATGTTTCAATTTAATCCGAGACGATTGTACAAGCAGCAATATGTGCACCAGCAGATTGTCCAACAAGATAAATCCTGTTAGCACAGTGTCCATATAACAAATAAGAACAGAATGAGAAGATATGCCATTTCAGGATAGAACTACGAATTTTATTCAGCTTATAGGATGTAGTGCAGTTGTGTTAAAGCATAAATTATTATATTTTACGTCACACCAATTATTCTTGAAATAGAAGAATAGCCAAATGAACAAATGCTTTTGACACGATACACCTCAACTTCCATGCTAATCAACTCCTGAAGGATTCATGTCATCCTGAGAAAGTAATAATTTCCTTATGCCACAGTTTACTATTTACGGTTATTGATGCCAATAAGCTGGATGCCATTTATCCCTAAAACACGGTCCATTTCCCTTTCATCATGCACCTTCAAGAACAAAGTCAACTTGTAAATTATAGCATATTTAGAAATGCTAAATATGTATTTGATTTATTCTAAAAAAAATAATGACTTACAAGTTGCATTACTGAATACAACTCTTTCAGATAGAGAGAGAGGACAGTTGAAAAGCTTTGACATGTAAAACATATCACAAAAAAACAACTTGGCTAACCTCAGCTAAAGCAGCCATGCCAAGTATTTTCCATATTTTCAACATACACTTGATATCGATATAAGGGAAGACAGCAGCAATCAGAAGAACAGCATCTGCTCCCTTGGACCGTGCATAGTAAAGTTGCCAGGCATCAATAATGAATACTTTGCACAGAAGAGGACACTGCATTTAGAAATAAGATCTTGAGTCTTCCATGCAATTGAAAAGTTTCAAACTACCATATTCGAATTTTATTGACTTCTGTAAATGCAAGTACAGCATATGCACAAATTTACATCACCTTTACTCCAGCATTGCGTATAGCCTCTAAGTAGTCAAAACTTCCCTGGTTACATATTAAAATAAAGCAAGCATCGTCAACGTGCATAACTTGATAATGGATGGCAGAACAGCAATCAAATTTCTCAACGAGAAGAGATTAGTGACCTGAAAGTATTTTCCATCCGTAAGAACACTTAAGCATGCTGCCCCGTTTTTCTCATATGCTTGAGCAATCTGTGCCTGTTTTTGTCACAAGAAACATAAGTTTTTACACATGACAAGCATTTGAGTGGTTTCTTTAGTAAAAAAAATGCATATTTATTCAAAATGTTGACAGATAAGAATATTATGGGAATGGATGATTATGGTAGAATTGAGGGGCAAAGAAATGCATTGATGCAATTTTATATAGTAGATTTCAATTATTGTTCAAATATTGCTAAACCTGCTCTGCAAATTTTTAACAGAGATGCCAATCATCATGTGCGTAAACTTCAAAATGAGCAATTCAGATTTACTACGTCAGTCTTGTAGCACATTTGTTATTACTAAATTGATAAATAAGAGAACAATCATCATGGTGTCTGCAAATTTGACTCGCAGGTCTATATTATCATAAAAGTTTACAAGCGAGCATATGATAACCAAAGGTACACTATGCTCTGTATGTAATCCACAGCCATCAAGATAGCAATAGCAGGTGAATTCCGACAATATACATAAAACAATTGGGATTTGTACACATCATCTGAGCATCGGTTTTCATCTTGTAAACTCACCGGATCGAAATTTTCCATCAGAACCCCCCGGCTTGGTGAAGCCTTCTTGACCTCAGCAATTAGGGCAGGTAGACCAGTCCGATCATAGGACGCCTTCAGCGCCTCAACAAAGTCCCTCGCTGGAGGCGCGTTGTCCAGCAGGCTCTTCAGCATGTACACGTGCCTCCTCTCCTTCAGCTGCCAAATGCAACCAGAGCAGAATTTCACATCACATCAGCGTATGTAGAGTAGCACACGACGCTGGCTGACAACACTGATCGCTCCAGATCATGATGAACATGCCTGTGAGACCTCGGCCTCCTTGTCCCACACGATCTTCTCGAGGATGTTGCGCGGCGTGTTCCCCCTCGTTCTTGAGGCAGAACTGGAACGGGGGCGGCAGCAGCGGAGGGCGCTGGGGGTGGCTGGAGATGGGGAGGGAGAAAGAGAAGTGAGATGGGGCCGGGGGCGGCCTGGCAAAGTACTCGACGACCGCCTGGAAGTCGACGGACCAGGAGGTGAAGAGAAAGGTGAGGATTTGGGAGGCGGAGAGCGCGCCAAGGACGACGCGCGCGTCGCAGCGGTGGCCGTCTCGGTGGACAGAACTGAGTACGGGGTCGCCGGCCGAAGTTGAAGATGGAGACGGCGGCTGTAAAAACAAATAGCAGCCTGCAGCCATACCTCTCAACGGAGGCAGGAAGATGTATTTATACTAGTCTACATGTTTGTTACAACAGCATATACTAGAAGATTACAACAGATATAACTTCCTAGTCTAGAGTTTCGGGCTGCCAACTCTATCTGCTAGAACCAACGATGCATATCTATTCATCTTGCTAGCTGATCGTGATATCAACAAACTCTTTGTTTGATCTTTATCTGCTAACACCCCACCGCGATCACAACCTGGCACATGAAGGTTGAGATGGAACCGCAATCTGTCAAATGACTGCCTTGTGAGAGCTTTGGTGAAAATATCAGCCACTTGATCTGCAGAAACAACAAAGCGAATTTCTAGCATCTTGGCAGCAACTCTTTCCCTCACAAAGTGAAAATCAATCTCGATATGTTTAGTCCTTGCATGAAATACAGGATTAGCAGTGAGATATACTGCTCCAATATTATCACACCATAAAACAGGTGATCGAGACTGAAAAATACACAATTCCTTCATGAGAGATTGTAACCAGATTATTTCAGCAGTCGCATTGGCTACCGCCTTGTATTCAGCTTCTGTACTCGAACGAGACACAGTAGGTTGCTTTTTAGAACTCCATGACACCAAATTCGGACCAAGAAATATGGCAAAACCATTTTGAGATCTTCGATCATCTGAACAACCTGCCCAGTCAGCATCTGAAAAAGCACTCAACAAAGTCGAGGAAGATTTCTGAATAAGAAGACCATTGTTTATAGTTCCTTTCACAAAACGTAAAATTCTCTTTACTGCTTCCCAATGACGATCAGTCGGTCGATGCAAGAATTGACAAACTTTATTTACTGCAAAAGATAGATCCGGTCTAGTAAGTGTCAAATATTGCAAATCCCCTACTACACTTCTGTATCTAAAAGCCTCTGTCTCATCCAGAATTCTTCCACCATCGCTACGTAACTTCTCTGCTACAACCATAGGAGTCCCAACTAGTTTGCAAGATTCCATGTTTGCCTTTTTAAGCAAGTTCTCAGCATATTTTTGTTGCTTGAGCACAAGACCGGAGCCTACTGACTTAACTTCTATGCCAAGAAAATAACTCAACTTTCCAAGATCCTTAATAGAGAACTCTGAGGAGATGGCCTTGATCAACTTCTCTGCCACTTCACTAGATGAACTAGCAATAATAATATCATCCACATAAACTAATATATATGTTATCACCCCATTTTTATTAAAAACAAACAAGGAAGTGTCTGCCTTCCATGACGTGAACCCGAGTGCCTGCAATCTGTCACTCAAACGAGCATACCATGCTCTAGGCGCCTGCTTCAAACCGTAAATAGCCTTATCAAGCTTACATACATATCCAGGGTGCTTTTTATCCTCATAGCCTGGTGGTTGGCGCATATAAACCTCTTCCTCCAATGTACCATGCAAAAATGCATTGTTAACATCTATCTGACGAAGCGTCCAACCTCTTCCAACAGCAATTGAGAGAACAAGCCGTATTGTGGATGCTTTAACAACCGGGCTAAACGTCTCATCATAGTCAATGCCCTGTTGTTGCTTGAACCCCTTGGCAACCAAACGAGCTTTGTGTCTCTCAATCTTACCCTCCGGAGTATACTTCAGTTTAAAAACCCATTTTGAATCAATGACATTTCGCCCCGGCCGAGGAGGAACAAGACGCCAAGTATTGTTCTTGATGAGGGCAGAAAATTCAGAATCCATAGCTTCCTTCCACTTTGGATGGCAACAGGCTTGATGATGCGACTCGGGTTCAACAAGTGCTGCATGAAAACCTCGCCGATTAAAGGAGTATCGAACAGTGCCATCAGTCCAAATTTTGGGTTGCACAATTTTGTTTTGAGACTGAGTGATCACCCATGGACCATCAGTAGAGCTTGACGTCGAAGCAACAGGCAAAGGAGCAATTGTTTCTACTAGAGGATCGGCCAACTCCAGAGGTGCAGCAACCTGTACAGGATCAATGGCTAGAGAGGCATCATTAGAAGCATTAGGATTAGGCAAGTCATTAACCCGCACAGGATTCTCTACCGTAGATGGCAACGATAAATCATTAGGGGAAAAAAATAGGAAGGACAGTTGTTGAAGATGTGGGCGCTGGAATGGAACTGGTCGAAGAGGACTCTAAGGCAAAGGGAAACACTTGTTCATCAAAGTTCACATCCCGAGAGATGTAAATACGACCGATAGATTTATCTAAGCACTTATATCCTTTGTGCATGGTGCTATAGCCAAGGAAAATACATCTCTTGGAACGGAAGGATAATTTTCGAGTGTTATAAGGACGAAGATTAGGCCAACACGCACACCCGAAGGTTTTAAGCATAGTGTAATCTGGAGGCACACCATGCAAGCGAAACAAAGGGTT
This sequence comes from Raddia guianensis, assembly GCA_036346415.1. NCBI lineage: Eukaryota > Viridiplantae > Streptophyta > Magnoliopsida > Poales > Poaceae > Raddia > Raddia guianensis. The sequence continues at coordinate 45,996,053 of CM070535.1, read as the reverse complement.
TTGATTATCGATAACTCGACTAGGAAGGCGATTAATAAGATATGTGGCAGTGAGAAAAGCCTCATCCCAAAAACGTAACGGCATTGAAGCTTGAGCTAGGAGAGCAAGCCCAACTTCAACAATATGTCGATGCTTCCGTTCAACCATGTCGTTTTGCTGATGTGAATGAGGACAGGAGACTCGATGAGAAACACCGGTATCTTTGAAATATTGGTTCAAACGACGATATTCGCCTCCCCAGTCGAATTGAAGGGCTTGCAATTTTCGTCCAAGGGTAAGTTCGGCGTGCTTTTGAAATTGAGAGAATGCATGCTCAACATCAGATTTGTGGCGCAAAAGATAAATCCAGAAAAACCGACTATAGTCATCCAAAAAACTAACATAATACTTAAAACCTCCAACCGACTGAGGAGCAGGCCCCCAGACGTTAGAGTGAACAAGTTCAAGAGGAGCAGTAGATACTCTAACAGAAGAACTTAATGCAGCTGATGACTCTTAGCTCTGCTGACAGGCATCACAGACATGGCTAGCTTTATTTGGAATACAAGAAAATTTATTTGACACGATAATAGATTGGACGACTGACGACGATGGATGTCCTAGTCTCCGGTGCCATTGATCTGGAGTGAGCTTGACGCTGGAGAAAACATGATAACAATGCTTGGAAGGATGACTAGCTGCGAGCGTGTAGAGACCACGATTACATCTGCTTCGCAGGATTATTTTCTTCGTGGCTTGGTCCTTTATGTAGAAAAAATCAGGGTGGAATTCAAAGAAGGCATCATTATCGAGTGCAAACTTGCGAACAGATAAAAGATGTTTAGTGACTTTCGGGACATGGAGAATATTTTTAAGATGAAGAGGATGATTATCATTGCCATGAATAGTAGAGGAACCTATGTGGGAGATTGACAAACCTGCACCGTTTGCGATCTAAATCTGATCTCCCTTGTAGCGATCTCGGACTGACAGTTGATCCAGGTCGCTAGTAATGTGATCCGTAGCGCCGCTGTCAACGTACCAGTTGGTGTCAATCTGATATTGCCCGGTATGTGCAGCGGCAGCAGCTACACGCTGATCTTCTGCTTGATATGTGTGGTTGTAGCGTTGATAGCAGCGCAAAGCATCGTGACCATACTTGCCACAGATCTGGCAGGTCGGCCTGTTGCTAGCGGATCCTCCGCTATTGCTCCTAGTGGAGTCATGACCATGGGACGTACCACGGCCACCGCCACCAGAAAAATTTCCGCGACCACGTCCCCTGCCGCGGCCGCTGTTCCGTCCTCCTCGGGATGCAGTGTTGGCTGAAGATGCAATCTGAACATCAGTGGCCATAACTTGATTACGTACCTCATGGCTTATGAGATGAGCGTACAGATCGGTAAGTGACAATTCCTCCGATCGTGTAGTCAGCGACGTGACGAAGGCCTCATATTCATCATCGAGACCAAATAAGATGTATGAAACGATCTCTTCTTGATGCAGTGGCTGTCCTACCGAGGCCATCATATCTGCTAGCTTCTTCATTTTATAGAAGTATTCAGTAGCAGACATATCCTTCTTCCGTGTGTTCGCGAGCTGGAGACGTATTTGCATGAGTCGAGCACGCGAGCGTGAGGCAAACATGCCTTCCAATGCCGCCCACACCTCTGCTGAGGAAGTCATGAAAAGTACATGACCCAAGATCTCATCGGTCAGTGAGGCGAGCAACGCACTCAATACCGTTTGATCTCGTTGGAACCACTGTGTGTATTCAGGGTTCGGTATCTGACACGCCTCGCCATTGTTAGCTTTAGTGATCATGGCGTCGGCTGCTTTGATAGTACCATCGGCATAACCCAGCAGTTGCTGGCTTCTCAGGTACGGCAGGATCTGGGCTTTCCAGAGGAGGAAGTTCTCTCGTGAAAGCCTCACCGTAACCACCTGGTTTACAGCTGGTCCATGAGCAGGGACGACAACCTGAGTTGGAGCAGCGGCAGCGAGCGTAGGCGCAAGCGCCGACGCGGTGGAGCTGGATGTGTTTGAGGAAGTAGACTTGGAGGATTCAGAACACGCTCTGATACCATGTAAAAACAAATAGCAGCCGTACCTCTCAACGGAGGCAGGAAGATGTATTTATACTAGTCTACATGTTTGTTACAACAGCATATACTAGAAGATTACAACAGATATAACTTCCTAGTCTAGAGTTTCGGACTGCCAACTCTATCTGCTAGAACCAACGATGCATATCTATTCATCTTGCTAGCTGATCGTGATATCAACAAACTCTTTGTTTGATCTTTATCTGCTAACAGCGGCCAGAGCTGAGGACAGGGGCGGAGACGATTGGATCTGAGGGCGGGGTCGGCGGGCGGAGTTGAGGGCTGGGACGGTGACCGCCATCGGGCCAAGGGAAGTCGGATCCGCGCGTCTGCAGGCCAATGCTGCACCCTAGTTCTGCCTTGCCGGAGATCGGCCACCTTGCCATGGGTGACGAGCTAGACAGCTGACTGCAGCGGCATGGGAAAGCGAGAGGAGGCGCCGGCCGGCGCGGGGGAGCGCAAGGAGTTGGCGGCAGTCGCCGACCTTCATTCGAGGTGCTTAGCCTTTTGAATTAGATCTTCCATCTTGTTTCGAAAATTAGAAATCATTTTTCTCATTGCCATCTCCAAGGGGTTCATGGGCTTCTCTTCTAGTATGTTGGTTCATGGGCTTCTCTTCTAGCATGTTTTCGTGTCCATCGTAATGTTAAATTTAATAAAATACTAGCAAAATGTGCCCGTGTGTTGCAACGGAAGAAATAAAAAAAACTTTGCACACCAGTTCATTAAAAAATTGTTTGCTAAAAAAAGGTCATTTAAAAAATTGATTACAGTATGTGGCCACAGACTTTAGAGCACATTGTATTTTCATTTAATTTTAAAATTGTAAGATGGCGGTGGGCGACGACCAGGGTGGGCGATGCTCACGCTAGATGGCCGCTGCGGCGTCGACTCGGCAAGATGGCGGCGGCCGCAGCGACGCTAGGAATGAAGGCAGGTGTTGGTAGTTTGGCACGCAGCCACGTGATGGGGACTGTGGGGAGCGAGTGGCTGGGACGGGCTTGGGCTAGGCCGGCTAGGGTTGCAGCCAGGTCGGTGGAAGACCCGCATAAACGTGGACCATTGGATTAGAATCGAATGGTGTAGATGCAGAGTTGGCAGATGACGGACGAAGAAACAGGAAGAAACTCTATTCTTTTTATTATTAGGTATAGATTTAGGTCCTATTCTTTTAAGCTGATCTGAACAGTTGTGTCGGGGATAAAATCACGGTCCATTGCCATGGTCCACTCCCTGACGGCCCAATCGAACAGTCCACTAGGGCCTAGCTCCCTAGAAGGTTCTATCAGGCCCATGTGCATCCTGCCGAACAGCTTCCTGGCTGGCACGGTGCGTAATGGCTTAGGATTCGTGTTTGAGTCCGACTCGAATAGAGTTCTGCACGGCTACGTGAAGACCCGAACGTTGGTTTCCCGGATTAGAACAGATGTCGTGATCCCTAAGAATTAGAGTATACCTTATCTACCTCGGGATGTATTTGGTATGTATTGAGTTCGTTACGATCTCGTAGTTAGCCCGGCCCGATTATCCCTTGGTAGGTCGGTTTGCTTAGCACTATATAAACAAGGCCCCTACGGCGTATAGAGGGACCAGAAGATCAAGACTTAGCACATTATTGCATATTACTTCCTGTACACTCATAATCTCGCCGAGACCTGTTCGTCTCGTCGAGCTTCCACCTTGTAATCCTCTTTGATATAAAGAAAGGCTGGGCGTAGGGCTATTATCTCCTTTGAGAGGCCCGAACCAGGATAAAAACCCTGTGTCTCTCTGTTGCTCGTTGATCGCCGTTTACCTTGCTCGGCAGGTCTTCTATCTCCTTTTCTCAAGAACCTTATTTGACTTGAGAGCGATATCCCAACCGTCGGCAGTTGGCGCCGTCCGTGGGGACATAGCAGATCAAGTCTGTTCGATCATGTCGAACTCGCTCAACGACCAGAAAATTCTTCCTGAAGGGTATGACTCAGAAGAGCAGGATGTCTCATCCCCTGCCAGATCGGATCGATCTATTCAATCTCGGTCGCTTTCCATATCTGGGACAGAGATCTCCGGCTATGCTCCGGAGATGGTCTTAGATCAAGCTCTCGTCATTGATGATGATTACGGGACCGATGATCTTTACGCCGGTTTAGATCTTTCGGATTCCAGGGGCATGTCGGTGGATTCCTCCTGTGGCGACACAGTGATGACACCGTCCAGTGTCCCCTCGCACGGCCGTCGCAGCATCAACATGGCTGGCGCAGGAACTTCAGAGAATCATGCGCGAGCTGCGGCAGCCGAAGAGATCGAGTATGTTAACTCTGCTCAGCAACAAGATGGATCTACACCGACTGCTCGCGAGCAAGAAGTTGTTCGCCGCAGTCTGGATGCTTCGATCAACCAAACTCTGGCACATATTCGCGATCAGCGCAAGCATCAGCGACGCAACCCGCCTCGCGTACCTACACCAGATCCCCCGGCAGAAGTTCCACCTGCTCGGGATGAATCCCCGCGCAACCAGACTCCGCTCGGGCAAGACGTGGATGCTTCAGAGATCCTTGGACTCCTAGATCAGAGTCGGGAACGACTCCAGGTCATGGCAACGGTGCTCAGATCCACCAAACAGGCCGATCTCTCCAGCATGGGCGATGCTGTTGCATCTCACCTTGGGCGACTGGCCGAAGGCCTTAGGTCCATAGGTGAAGTTAACACCTCATCCGGACAGCGCAGTCAGCCTATCCGGGTGGATTCGGACAGCGAGCGTTCCGATCGATCGCGTGACCATCATCACCGTCGAAGGATCACTGTCCACGAGCAAGCTACCCGTGGTCGCCGTCGCTCGCCAAGTCCCTGTAGTCATCGCAACCACAGGGGCAAGCGTGCACGCGATGATCACGGACGATCCCCTCGTGAGGAGCACATCGTAGCCACCACGAGGAAGGAACACGGAGGGCTGTCCCGGAGAGAATTCCTCCATGCAGAGTCCTCCTGTTCAACAAGAATTCCTCCGCGCAACAGGACTAACGTCTTTATAAGACTAGGTTCTACAGGAGAAGGTGGCCGGTCGTATGCCTTGGGTCAGAAGGCTTTCTCGACGAAGCCAGGTCTTTGTCGGTGGCCCTCCAAGTTCAAGCCCGGTCACATGGAGAGGTACAATGGGACTCAAAACCCAGAGGAGTTCCTTTCCATCTATGCTACAGCCATCATGACAGCCGGAGGTGACGAGCTAGTCATGGCAAATTATCTCCCGACTGTCCTTCAGGGCACTGCTCGGACGTGGCTGTTCAACCAGCAGGAAGGTTCCATCCGCTCATGGGACCAACTTTGTGACGCTCTGATCGCCAATTTTTAGAGCTGTTACATGCGTCTGGGCAAGGAGGATGATCTGCACCAGATGATCCAGATGAACGGGGAGACCCTCCGTAATTTCGTGAAGCGTTTTATTAAGATTCGCAACACGATCCCGAACATCTCGGACGAATCTGTTGTCCGCGCCTTCAAAAACGGAGTCCGTGACGAGCGGCTCACCTAGGATCTCGAGATCAATGAGACCTGAACCGCCAACGACCTGTTCAAGGCGGCTGACCGCTATGCCAATGCGGCAGAGCGTGTTCAGTACAAGAAGGCGTTCGACAAGGGCAAGTTGCCCGCCCAGCCTGGTGTGGATGAGATGAAGCAGAGCAGCAACAATCCTGTGACAAGAAGTCTCAGAAGAAGAAGAAGAAGAATAAAGGTGATGCGAACAACACCGTCGCCGGTTTAGATCGCGCACCTCCTCCCAAAGACGGGCAGAAGAAGCCCAATAAAAACTATAAGGGCAAGAAGCCTGCTCAAGGAGGCAATCAAGGCAAGAAAGGTCCAAGTGACCGATACTGCCAGTTCCACCAACATTACGGGCACGACATTCGCCATTGCAGGACCTGGGCTGCAAAACTCGAGGATTTCTACAACGGTAAGGGCCCAATGCCCACCCTGCCCGAAAAAGGTGATGCCGGCAAGGACATGCGCCAAGACGATGGTGGTGATTGGGATGATGAGGATGACTATTCTGAGTCCGTGAACCACATAGCCGTTATCTTTGGCGGCTCCTCGACTTATCCCTCTCGGCGCAGACTCAAGGAAGCTGCTCGGGAGGTCCACAACATTGAGAAGGGCAAACCACAGCCCGAATCGATGAAGTGGACCGAGGTTTCGATCTCCTTCTCTCAGGAGGATTGCCCCACTGGGATGACCAAGCCTCAGCGGCTCCCACTGGTGGTCGCTCCGACCATCAGCAACGCCAGAGTTGGTCGTGTCTTGATCGACGGCGGGAGTGCGCTGGACTTGCTTTCAACAAAAGTCTTGGACGAGATGCAGATTCCTCGCTCCAAGCTCAAAGAGGTCGCGATGTCTTTCTATGGGATCGTCCTAGGAGAAGCTGTTAAGCCGATGGGGCAGATTGTTCTGCCCGTCACCTTCGGTAGCCCAAGCAACTTCCGGATAGTGTTGATCACGTTCGGCGTGGTTGACTTCCCATCTGCCTATAACGCGATCTTGGGCCGGCCATCTCTTGGTAAATTCATGGCCATGACCCACCATGCATACCATTGCGTGAAGATACCGGATCCTAACGGTGTGATTACGGTCAAGGGCAACTACAAGGCTGTTCTTGATTGCAACGAGCAATCCCTTGCACTGGTTGATCAGCTTCCACCGCGTGGTTCCGAGGTTCCGCAGATCAAGCCTGCCCGTCCCAAGGTTTCTGTCCAGCCAGGGGGAGAGACCAAGGAAGTTCCGCTGTCTCTTGACGACTCTTCCAAGACAGTTCACTTAGGGGCCAATTTGGACCCCAAATAGGAAAGCGAGCTCATTGCCTTCCTCCGAGCTAATGCAGACGTGTTTGCCTGGGAGCCGTCTGACATGCCCGGGGTCCCAAGGGAGGTTATCGAGCACAAACTGGCAGTTCGGCCGGATAAAAAGCATGTTCGCCAGAAACTTCGACGCTTTTCGGACTTCAAGCAGAGGATCATCAAGGATCAGCTTGGCAAGCTGCTCGTTGCTGGTTTCATCCGTGAGGTTGACCACACAGAGTGGCTGGCCAACCCTGTCATTGTAAAGAAGAAAGACGGCAAGTGCAGGATGTGTGTCGATCACACAGATTTGAACGCTGCTAGTCCTAAGGACAATTTCCCGCTGCCTCACATAGACCAGCTGGTCGACGCGACTGCGGATGCCCAGCTCTTGAGTTTTTTTGGATGCTTACTTCGGTTATCACCAAATAAGCATCTTCCCCGAAGATGAAGAGAAGACTGCCTTCATCACCCCCTTGGCACTTGCTGCTATACGACCATGTCTTTCGGTCTGCAAGAATGTCATTATCACGCTCCAGTAGCTTAATGGAGAAGACTTTCCCGAGCAATGCGGAAGGAACTCGGAGGTCTATGTCGGCGACATAGTTGTAAAGAGCAAGTATACTCAGATCATGTAAAAGACCGCCGAGACTTTTCAGAATCTCACCGTGCATCGAATTAAATTAAATACGAGAAGTGTACCTTTGATATTCGATCCGAATGTTGCTCGGCTACGTCATTGGTTCGCAAGGAATCTCTGCTAACCCTGAAAAAATCGAGGCCATTGAAAACATGCAGGCTCCGACTACCGTCAAGGAAGTTCAGAGCCTAACAGGACGGATGGCTGCTCTTAGCAGGTTAATTTCCCGTCAAGGCGAACGCGGGCTGCCCTTCTTTAAGGCCCTGCGCAAGCACAATGGCTTCGAGTGGCCAGAGGAGGCTGATAGATCTTTCCAAGATCTTAAGCAATACCTGTCCAACCCACCTGTCTTGACTACTCCGCGACATGGCGAACAGCTTTTGTTGTATCTTGGCTGCACGCCACAAGGGTGAGCGCGGTCTTGACGGTGGAAAGGGAAGGCATCCAGCGTCCGATCTACTACGTGAGCGAGGTGCTTCATGGATCAAAGGAGCATTACCCTGAGGTCCAAAAGTTGCTCTACGCCTTGCTCATGTCCTCCAGGAAGCTTCGACATTATTTTCAAGCGCATCAAATACTGGTCCCGACCAAGTTCCCCTAGGAGAAATCCTACGGAACAAGGAAGCTGGTGGACGTATAGCTAAGTGGGTAATGGAACTAGCTGAATTTGATATTCTGTTTGCTGCCCGAACTGCTATTAAATCTCAGGTCCTACCTGATTTTGTCGCTGAATGGACTTGCCCGCCCAAATCTCAGGAAGCTCCCAAGCAACCTGAAGAAACCCCCTGGACCATGTTTTTTCACGGCTCACAAGACCGAAACTCGGGGCTGGTTTTGTTCTCATCTCCTCAAGGAGAAGCGGCCGAGATTCTATCCAACTACACTTCGCAGTGACTAACAAAGCCGCGGAGTACGAGGCCCTCCTCGCGGGACTAAGAGCGTGCAAGTCGCTCAGCGTCCAACGGCTAACTGTAAAGGGAGATTCACAGCTGGTCATCAATCAGGTGAACAAGGAGTATCAGTGCTGCGATGACTCAATGGCGCAATACCTGGTTGAAGTGAGAAAGTTGGAGCAGCACTTTCGATTTTTCGAGGTGCTCTTCCTGCCTAGGATGGACAACTTCTTGGTCGACCAGCTATCTAAGTATGGATCCTCACGCGAACCTGCTCCGGCAGGGGTGCTCGTCGAGCACCTTTACAAGCCCTCTATCACGTCTCCGGACGAGGCAACAGAGACAGGTGGTGCTGTCTCCGTCATTGAGCAGGCTGTGGACTGGACAACGCCATTTGTCCGGTATCTTGCAGATGGGACCCTGCCCGACGACGAAGCCGAGCGTTCCTAGCTTACAAGGTTGTAGACGGTATCCTTTACCGGCAAGGTGCTCTGAGAGTTCTCTCCAAGTGCATCTCTCAACAGGAGGGTGTGTTCCTTCTTATGGACATACACGAGGGTGCCTGTGGCAACCACGCCTCCTTCAGGACTCTGGTCGGCAAAGCGTTTCGCATGGGCTATTATTGGCCTACAGCGTTACACGATGTCCGGGATGTAGTGACTAAGTGCAAGGCATGCTAATTTCACGCCCGGAAGACACATAAGCCCGCCCAAGAACTTCAAACGATCCCCCCATCTTGGCCTTTCTCCACACGTGGTCTGGATCTGCTCGGCCCGTTCCCCAAGGGGTATAAGGGCTACACGCACTTGCTCGTCGCCATTAACACTTTTACAAAGTGGATTGAGGCGGAGGCTGTGTCATCTCTTCACGCCAAATCGGCTGTTCGCTTCTTCAAAAGCAACGTGATCACGCGCTTTGCGATTCCCCATAAGCTGATCACCGATAACGGTCCCCGCTGTGGTTTAGCTATTCCAGAATATGCGCGAATACCGGGAACCAAGGTCTGTTTCGCCTTTGTGGCACATCCACAGAGCAATGGAGCAGTCGAGCGAGCTAACGGACAGATAGTCCAGGGTATCAAACGGCGCGTGTTCGCGGCACCATGAGCACAACAAAGCTCAGGTTGACGGGTTCCTTCCGTCCTCGGGCGTTCAGACTACAACCACCGGGCAACCGGGGAAACTCCTTTCCAATTGGTCTACGGTGCAGAAGCCATCTTGCCCGCCGAAATAGTACTCGGCTCGCCTCGCACGAGCTCGGTCAACTTGGTTGACTCTGAGCAAGAGCGCTTGCTCGAACTCGATCTCCTCGAAGGCACACGCGACCGGACACAAGTTAGAATGGCGTGCTACTAGCAAGATCTTCGCCGGCACGCTGCCAAGTCTCTTCGACCAAGGGCCTTGAAGGTAGGCGACCTCGTTCTGCGCCGCGTCCAGAACCTGTCCAATACCAACAAATTAACTCCCCGTTGGGAGGGCTCGTTCACGGTCGTTTCTACTGCTCGCCCGAGGCTGTTCGTCTGGCAATGGAGGACGGGAGAGAGCTGACCAGCACTTGGAACATCGACCAGCTTCGTAAGTTCTTTGTGTAGGTCTTTTGTGTGTTTGCTTAGCTTCGCGTTTTTTTGTCAAACTTCGCACCTTAGTTCGTCCAAGTCTCTCGGGCTGCCATGTAATGTTCAATCCAATAAACAGTGAATGTTCGCGGCCCCCTACGGTCCTTTTCACTTCTTGTCTTCTCAGACTACTCCCTCTTTGGTAACACTTGATGGCTGCCCGGTCTTGCGAACTCTTGGCTCCACGATCTTCAGGGTTTCCCTGCCCGTATCTAGCATCAGCAAGTTCCTAAACTCAGGGTTGCGTAAAACAGCTTTTCGCCTCGCGGCTAAGTCAGCTCTCGTGAGCCCTCCGTGGCAGAGGCATTTACCGCTCACGGCACAACCACTTGGCAAAGCCTGCTCTCGTAAGTCCCCCGCGGCAGAGGCACTTTCCTTGTTCGGTTACCCTCTGAATCGCCTAACTTACGTCGACGAGCAGTTCATGAAATGAGTCGATCAGAATGCGGGTGTCGCTCTAACTCTCTACGCACGTGCTTGATTTCGCAAACTTAGGTCTTCAAGCATCGTCCGTACCGGGGCCTAGGGTGTCGCTCTTTCTCTTATGCACCTGTTCGAGTTCGCAAACTCAGGTTTTCGAACAGATGCACAACGGGGGCTGGGAGTTAGGCTGAGCATTCTACCGTTTTTCTTAAAACTTTCTAGCGCTGTTTCGCCTTGATCTTGGTTTTCCTGTTCGTTCTTGTCTTTTTCTGCTCTGTTTTGCAGAAAAAAGGTAAGGCTTTATTTTCATTAACCAAAGTTTCTGGTACAAGGCCCTTTCGGGTTACAGCCCTACTGCTACTTAGAAGCAAGCTGCTCCTTTAGCTCCTCAATCTCTAACCTGAGGCGAGCGACTTCACCCTGGGCTTTGATTCGTTCTTTAACTTCAGCTCGGAGACGTTCGGCTTTCTCCTTGCTGGCTTTCTTGTGCTTGGCCTGCTCCTCGGCCTCCGCACGAAGGGCCTCGACCTCCTCGGTCTTGGCGCGCAGCTGCTCAGTCAGATTTTCGCTCTAACTTGCGAGCTGCTCGGCGGTCTTGAGCTGCTCTGCCAGCTCCTTGACCCTCCTCTCCGCGGTGCTCGCCCTCACGGCCAGCCCGCGCATCTCCTCGGCTTCCTCCTGTGATACCCACAAGCTGGATACCTTCTCCTGGAGTGCCGTGGAAGTCTGCCTTTCCTCAGCAAGCTGGGCCTTAAGCTTTTTAACCTTGGTCTTCACTCGGCTTTGGCTTTTGACCGGTGCAAGGCGCTCACTTTCGAGCTCCCTTGCTCGGTACTCTCAGAATGCTTCCAGAATGGCGCTGTGCTCGACGCCAACGCCCTCTTCGAAGTCTTCCATGGTGCCCCGCAGGACCTGAGTAAGAGAAGAATAAATTCTTTTTACTTAGTTGTTCACGACTTAAAGTGGACAAGTTTCGGTTTATGCTTTACCTCTTGAAGCCGAGTCTTCAAGTTCCGGCTAAGGCGCTCACCAAGACCGTGGGTGGCGAAGCCCCGGCTGCTGGGAACGACAGCAGCGGGATGCTCTCTATGCCGCGCCTTCCTCTTGTCGGAGCGCGCCCGCCCGCGGGCTCGCCTCCTCTCCCTGGCAGCTTCGGGCTCGGGAGAACTGGCGGCGGCATCCTTGTCACTTGGGAGCTCCTGCTCCTCTTCCTCCGCCCAGGCAGCCTTGGGCAAGACTAGTGTCTCCCTGGCCGGAGATGCCGGAGGGGTTACGGACAGGGTGATTTGATCCCCCTGTTCGCTACCTTCTTCTTGCTCTCCGGTGACAGGGACTTCTTCCCCCACTCCGGAGGTTACCGTCGCCTTAGGGACGATTTGCCCCTGCGACGAAGTGCTTGGCAGCACCACCTGCTAGGTCCCGCCTTGGGCAGCCGGCAGAGCCAATACTTGGCTCCGCTCTCCGTGGCGTCGCGCCCTGCTTCTACTGCTTCCAGCCGGTTGATCACGCCCTTCAAGGCGTCGATCTGGTCGGTGGAGCCTGGTGGTAGCGCAGCCCACGCCGCCAATTTTGTCCTTAAGGGCGGCGACCTCGTTGTTTCATGAAGCACCCGCAGTGCTCTCGGCAGAAGAACCGCTCGATCCCCGCGTCTACGTCGTCCGTGGCGGGTTCCTCATGAACAGCTGATGACAAAGAGATGAGTTAAAGTCTGCGTGGTTCGATATAAGATAAAGGGATCAGCTTTGCTACTACACACCTGCCGCAGAGAACTTATCCTTCTTCTTTGCTCCTCGATGGAGTTTGCGCCTCTTGCTCGGGGGCTCCTTGGCTTCTTCGCCTTGGCCTCCGGACGCTTGCGGCGACAAGCTCAGCTCTTTAGTGAGCTGAGCGCTCTTTTTGCGCAACGCAAGAAGCTTTTCCTTGCGCGCGACTTCCTCTTCGAGCCACCTCTGCTTGGCAACCTGTTGTAGCTGTTCCATATGACTCGGGTGAGCCCGCGTATAGCGCGTAAACCATAAGGTCAGGTTCCGTACCTCCTCGTCGCTTTGCTCGTTGAGGAGGATGGGGCTTGGGCGTTTCCCACTTGGCTGGCCGCGTGCGCGCTTGGTTTGCTCGGCGCGCTTCATTGCCGCGGAGGGCTTCCTTGAGGGCTGGCGGCCACCATGGCGCGGCGAGCTCCGCGTCGGCTCGGCGGCCACCTTGGGCTTCACGGCCACCTTGGCCTTACCCTTCCTCGCTTTCTCCTTCTCTGACCCGGAGAGCTCTTCAATGATCCCGCCGATGATGAGCTGATCCTCCTGCACATTGTGAAGCGAATGTAAGTATGCGGTTGTCATGCAAGTCTAGCAACCAAATGGAGTTCTAAGTGACTTACCTCGGGTGTGCGGACGAGCACGTTCCGCGGACATGTATAGGTCACCTCGCCGGTGACCTCACCGTCCTTCCTGGCAGCCTTCAGCATGGCGTCGACCCGCTTGGTCACCCATGCATCGGTTGGCTTCACTGCCCGAGCAGAAGAAGTCGTTAGTTCCTGTTCGGATGAATCACCAAAGAACGGTTAAGTGCTTGAGGAACTTACCCGTGCTCTCCCTGGTGATGTCCTCCCAGCCTTCTATCTTGTAGAAGGGGTAGGACCTCTTCCGCATCGGACAAATATTGTTCGCCACGAAGTCCCGGATTATCTCCCTGCCCGTGAGCCCGAGACCCACGAGAGAGGCGATCTTCCGGGTGAGATACCACTCCTCGCCGCTCGGCTTCGGCCGCGGCATTGGAGTTCCCTTCGCCGGTGTCTTTCCGGTGAAGACGAGCTTGCTGTCGCCGCTCCTTTTGGTGTAGAACCACCTCATCCACCACGGCCCCATCGAGTCGAGCAATGGCGGACGAGAATAGGGCACGTCGTTGGCGGTGGCCCGGAGCTTGAGGTAGTAGCACCCAAGCGCCGAAGCGGCGGAGCTGCTCCTCGTCACGGTGTAGTAGTGGAGGAACAGCCCCACCGGCGGATCTACTCCTAGGTAGCCCTCGCACAGGTGTGCGAAGACGGCCATCTGCAGGAAAGAGTTAGGGTTGAGGTTCGCAACCTCTAGCCCGCTGATGTTCAGGGAGGGCTCCACGAAATCGCTTTCGGGAGACCTAAGCCCAAATATCGCGAACTGTTCGAAGTTGACGAACTCGTCCTCGAGCGGCTCCGGTGATTCCTCCTCCCCAGGCAGCCTCCAACTATCGGCGTCGATGTGTCCTTCCTCCTCTAACGTCCTCAAATCCTTCCCGGTCATGCTAGAGCCTGAGAACTTGGCCATAGCGATCCCCAGGTTTGGACGAGCAGCTTTGGAGGTGGGTTCTGGCTATTGGTATTTTGCGTGGTTGGAATAGGGCTTGGGAAGGAAAGGTGCGTGAGAGTGGAAGTGGAAAGCCGCAGGCGGCTTGGGTGTTTTTATAGTCCTAGGCGAGCGGCTCTGCAACGGATTTTCGCCACGAACGGCTAGTTTTTTACTGCAACGGCTAAGTAAAAACGGTCGTCTGTTTTCACTGCGCAGCGCAAGTTACCGTTGAGATCTGTCAACGGTTACTTTTTCCAAAGGTTCGTGACCGAGGACCGAGGAGTGCTCGCCGGATAGATGTTGTTCTCGCTTGACGAAATGAGTTGCTCGGTATTGATCGGGTTTGCTCGGTTCCGGACAAGTCCTGTTCGGGAGAACCATAACCTGCTCGGTCGTTTATTGTACATCTTCGTAGCAGCAGTGTTTCCCTCTTCGTGACTCGGAGTCTCAAGAGGAAGACCCCACTCTAGTGAGTCCTTTCACTTGAGTCTCGGGGGCTAGCTGTCGGGGATAAAATCACGGCCCATTGCCATGGTCCACTCCCTGACGGCCCAACCGAACAGCCTACTAGGGCCCAGCTCCCTAGAAGGTTCTATCAGGCCCATGTGCATCCTGCCAAACAGCTTCCTAGCTGGCACGGTAGGTAATGGCCTAGGATTCGTGTTTGAGTCCGACTCGAACAGAGTTCTGCACGGCTACGTGAAGACCCGGACATTGGTTTCCCGGATTAGAACAGATGTCGTGATCCCCAAGAATTAGAATATACCTTATCTACCTCGGGATGTATTTGGCATGTACTGAGTTCGTTACGATCTTGTAGTTAGCCCAGCCCGATTATCTCTTGGTAGGTCGGTTTGCTCAGCACTATATAAACAAGGCCCCTACGGCGTGTAGAGGGGCCAGAAGATTAAGACTTAGCACATTATCGCATATTACTTTCTGTACACTTATAATCTCGCCGAGATCTGTTCGTATCGTCGAGCTTCCACCTTGTAATCCTCTTTGATATAAAGAAAGGCTGGACGTAGGGCTATTATTTCCTTTGAGAGGTCCGAACCAGGATAAAACCCTGTGTCTCCCTGTTGCTCGTTGATCGCCGTTTGCCTTGCTCGGCAGTTCTTCTATCTCCCTTTCTCAAGAACCTTAGTTGACTTGGGACAGATATCTCAACCGTCGACAAGCTGAACGGCTGAAATGACTGAATTTCGAGAGCTTGTCGAGGTAATCTCAAGATTGGGATCTATTTCGATTAACTTGCTTTTTAAAGCGTTAGGACCCACCTTCAAAACAGCGGAAAAACTGACTAAAAAATCTCAAAGCATGTCTTTTTGAAATGTAGATAAGTCGTTAAGTTGTTAAGCTGAAAAGAACCGATCCTCGATGGATTTCAGTTTTGTTAAGCTTTGTGTGCGCGCGCTCGCGCGCGCGCACACTGTGCTAGTGGTCATATCCAGTTGTTTTTTCTTCCACTTTGTATGTGCTTTATGCAGACGAACAAATTTTGAATTAACCGATTTTAATCCATCTGATTACAGATAGTATACAGACAAAAGGTAATTTCATTTTTCTGGTGAATGAATCAAATTAAACCACGGCCTTTTTTTGCGAAGGAAATTTCTCGGGCTTTCCCTTTAGCATTTTATATTCATTTCATCTCATCGCCGGGCATATGCTAGTGTGATTATGTCAAATTTCCATGGCGCGAAACAACACCCAGTGCTCCAGCAACCTATTCAAATGCCAAAGTAATAATATCTATCTAATAGCACGATCATCAACAACATAAAAGCCAGGGGCTTCATCCAATCGATCATTACTGTACCCGAGTTGTCCACGAGATGTGAGCATGAGTTCCTTTACATATTGTAATAAATAATTTTCAAAATATATGTTCGCTTTCATCAACACTTCAGGTCTTGAGGATTACAAGATAGACGTGCCAGTACATAGAGTTCGCTACATGAGCTGCGCTCAAAATGGCTCAGGAAGTGAGCGGGCACAAAAACACACCGAATCATGGAGTCAGCAGTATCTTGCCGATGTGGGAACTTGCTTCCATCAACTTGAGAGCGTCGGCTGCTTCAGTAAAAGCTAATCTGAAGTTCATTTACACTTAATCTCATTCATTTGCACCGAGATGAAAGATCGTTACATACATTCATTGTTTTCATTTTAAGGGCTAAATCTATTTATGGAGTTTTTGTTTTCATTCCAAAGAGCATAAGTGCTATTTACATACAGCGGTCTTTGTGTAACAAAATAATGGATAGCACCCAAACAACAAGCACAAAACTGTGAAACAAATTGGAATAGATGATTAACTTCACAGTGGCAAAAGTTTTAGTGACTCACATATTGTAAAGTTGACAGCAAAGCACGCAAGTTGCCCTCTTTTCCAGCAGCCCACCTTTTAATTTCAAAGTCTAATGTGTCAGAAATTCTCTGGAATACAGAAGGAAAGAACAATGGATTAGCAGCCAAGAAACTGTAGCTTAAAAGGGCTAAGACATGTTGTGATGCCATGTGAAAGAAGATAACGCCAGCAAGCTCATGAAATATTTAAAACCAATGAACAATAGCAACAGAATACAGACTGTTCGTCTGTTTACATCATACTCCTATGAAATAAGCAGAACAAAGTTGCTAGGTTTTTTACAACACAACACTTACATCTCTTTCTGCCTGCTCCCTCTGAACCTGCATATCTCGTTCATTCTTTTCGGCCAAAGCTTTTGCCTGGACACATTTTACATGATGAGAAGCAATGAGAAAAAGGAATATCCATCATTTGATTATATAGTAGGGAAAAGGGATGCTAATATAATTTTGGAACCAGCAAGGAATTTAGACAACAAGAAATGGTGGACATTATAATTTTTCTAATTTGAAATCAAAACAACATTACCGCTCGTTCACAGGTCCTCTAGTGACGTTCTAACCGAGCACGTCTTCTTTCTAGAACAATAAGATTGCTATTGAGTTATGACTGAAGAAGATACTTTACAGTCTGCTATGAAGTCTGAGAGTCCTAGAACAAACCCATTGTATGATGTGCCAATTGCAAGAAATGAGAATGACTCAACAATAGGCTGGCAAACCAAAAGGCATTTTCAGCTTAATCTCATTTTTAAAACATTGTATGTTCAGCTTGAAAAATACTTACCCCTACTATTCCATTACTTGATCTAAGTTGTTCTAATGGATCGGTTATAGGGCCGCCCCCTGTGAGATCTGGAATTGTCCCCAGGATTACAGCATGCCATACAAGAAATAGTGCAAGGGGTATGTCAGTGCCTAATACGTTGTTCTTCCTGCAACATTCAACAAGGATACACACATGAATTGCGGCAGGTGCAGGTGCTATTAGAGAACAATTAAAAATAATGTGTTGGCCTCTAATTTCTCAGTGAACAAGACTGCATTAGATACTCCCTCTAGTTCTTGAAAACATGACGTATTTAGACATGTCCAAAGTCGAAGTTTTAAAAATTTATCTATGAAGATCTTTGAACTATTTTTGGTTAATCACATGATGATCGTATTGTCAGGTTCGGCCTGACATATGCTAGGTGTGGACGCTGTCCGGCTGTTCCAGCTGGCTCAGACCCAGCCGACCCAGCCACAGGTGGCTCAACAACCTGTTAGGATGGTGTTTATCCTTTTATCCTTTTAGCAGCGATAGCTGAGGTTGTCATCTTAAATCTAGGGAGTGAGTTAAGATGCCGCGTCCTATATGAGGATTAGACATCCAGATAATAAGTTAAGCAATAAAGATACTTTTATCTTGTTGCTCTCACCTTCCTCCTTCCACCTCTCCTAGCGCCAGCAGCCATTCCTGCTGCTGCCGCTAATCTCTTCCTTTTCCCCTATGACCGTGACACGTACATATAGATTCGTCTTGAAAAGCATTTCCATAATATCATAATTTTTTGTAGATTTCATGAATAAATTGCAATGGCAATTACTGCTCAAAGTTGCATTTCAAAGACCATGCTAGTGTCTCCAAAACGTCAAGTTTTTAAGAACCGGAGGGAGAAAGACACTATAACATTGTGCCCATTACCATCCTAGTTTTAAGAGACCTGAACTCTACAATATCTTGAACATGATTTAACTTGTTTCTAGGAGGCCTTGTTTGCTGAATGGTAAATGTAAGGAAGCATGCTTCAGAATTGAGCATGTAATATGCCAAACAGGCATGCAGAAGGGTCTGACCTGTTCAAATTCAGAGGCCCAACCATTGGGACCATATTGCTGATCAAAAGAGTGTGCCCAATCTTCAGGGTTATAATTTTGCTTGCCAAACTCAGTAATCCATTTATCTGCAGCATTATGCATTGGAGCAGATCTCAAAGCACTTTGAGACTGATTCCAATACTCCTCCAGCTCTGGGTATGGTCCATGCATAGGGCTCCTCATTCTATAATCACTGTCAATATCAAGAGAATGCAGCAATGTGTTTACCTGATACAGAAAAAACAGCATTACATTCATCAAAGAAAGATGCACGCCAGTTTAAAAGGTAGCGGCAAGTAAAAAAGGAAGCTACTGTGCTAATCTAATTAAAATGAAAAATTGAAACAAGTGTTTTAAGCAACCTCAACTTGTCATAAGAAAATTTTCAGAAGCAAGCAGAAGATAAATTATAAGTTACCATGTGCTTTTTTTTATTTTTCAGGTTGATTAGCCAAGAATGGTCCTAAGTGGTTTTCAGAGACAAATAGTAGAGAGAGTATAAATTGACCTGTGCCTGTATATATTCTTCAGGTTGATCAGCCAATATATGGCGTGCCATTATGCAGCTACGATCACGAATACATTGTTTGTCACCTTCAGGCAAACCAAGGGCTGGTACTGGAACAGGTTGAAATGGCACGCCAGCTTGGCCACTTGCAAGAAAAGAATGCAGGACACCAGATAAGACCCTTTGTGGTCGACCTGAAACAAAAGTCGGAGGTCATGGTCCAAAGGTTGAGCCTGCATTGTTATAAATTTGCTCAAACTCTGCAGTGTGTGTCTCTGGCCTTCCAAATTCAGAAAGCCCCGGAGGTCGAAAAGATTCGACCCAATCATTAGCAGGCTACCCGCGAATGAAATCAGTACCCTGCAGGTGTTCAATTAGGACTTTGGTATGCCCAAAAGGAAATACAGGAAGTCTTGACGACACACGTATGGATGAGATAGTAACATCTAATCAAATTAAAGTGGAATCTGAAAATTCTTAGTCCCAGACTTCAAGTGAATTCATGATTGATAAAATGCATTACCTTGCTGTGGGCATGATCTCTTCAATGGAAGGGCTTTTATAAACATAGAAAAACAGAGCAATCATGCATATGACTGAAATGTCCAAGACCTCAAGGTTTTCTTTTCCGATTTAAGACCAAAAAGTTCAGCGCATCTGGTTCTATTCCCCTATCTAACATTTCCTGTAAAAGATCTTCAGCCTTTGCTATTTCTCCGTGGATACAATATCCGTTTATAAGAGCTGTGTATGCACAAGCATCAGGAGTAAGTCCTTTCTTCAGCATCTCATCAAATAGTCCCTGAGCTTCCACTAGATAATCTGTTTTGCAGCACCCATCAATCAATACTGTGTAACAGGGTACATCAGGTTCAATTTCCATGTCCTTCATAGATCTCAGCAACCTATTCTGCTTTGCTCTAAGAAAAAAGCTCCTTTTCTCCTTAGCAATGCCTTGCCAGCTTTGTTGCAGGGTCTCCTTTAGGTGACCATCCAGAAGCACTGTATAAGCAACTACATCAGGCTTAATCCCTAAACTTGTCATTTGGACAAATAAATTACAAGCTTCTTGCAATTGACCAATCTTGCAGTAACCATTCATCAGTATAGTGTATATAATGACATCGACAGAATGTCCTCGCTGAACCATATCATGGAACCATACGAGAGCATTGTGCATATCTCCTGACTGACAATAAGATAATATGAGTTTGCTATATGAATTTAAATCAGGAACAACATCCTTTTCTAACATCATGCTACATACTGTTGAAGCTTTCTGGACTTTTCCATCTTTACAAAGGTCATTTATCAACATTGAACATGACGACGGACCCACAAAATTTCCTTGTTGAGCAACCCTACAAAAAAGTATGTAAGCATGACCAGGCCAGCCAGAACGCAAATAACCACAAACCATTGCACTGTACTCAGCTTCAATATGATCAATTCCTCTTTCCTCCACTATATTAAATAAAACTTCTGCTTCACTAAGATTTCCTCCTCTACAGAACCCATCGATTGTTAAACCATAGGTTTGTGAATTAGGTTCCAATCCCTGATCCATCATATGGTCTAGAAGATCAAATACATCCATAACAAGACCACTCTTTGAATATCCATTGATCAATATGTTATATGTAACTACATCTGGCTTTACATTGGCCGTATGCATTTCCTCAAATACCTGCCGTGCATTTTGTAATTCTCCCTTCAAACAGTAACCATTGATCAGACATGTATAGTGGATTATATCAGGCGCCAAACCCCGAGCATGCATTTCATTCAGTACCTTAAATGCCTCACTCATGTTCCCAAGCTTGCAATAAGCATCCATGGCAATGTTATAAAGCACCCCATCAAGATGAAGCCCTGATTCTCCAAACTTCTGGAAATACACTATAACTTCAGAAGTCAAACCTAACTTCATAAGGCATTGTAGAAGGTAACTTGCAATGTGGCAATTTATCTCCATACCATGGGATACCATGGCTTCATAATGATCCAACGCCTTGCCTAGATTTCCCTTTTTGCAGTAACTCTGAATGAGGCAGCTATAACCATATGCATCAGGGGTGGATCCTTGTCCAACCAAGTTCTCCAAGAGATTTTCAGCCTCCTCCAACCTCATTTCCTTACAGAGCCCATCCAATACCATGTTATAAGCCATGGTCTCAACTGGAACCCTCTCCCTGCTGATCTGTTGGAGCATAGCATAAGCTAAACCATATTCTCCACAGTCACAAAGTCCAATTATAAATGATGAGTATCCATGTGCATCTGGATTCACTCCCATTTCAATCATCTCAACCCACACCTCGAATGCTTTGTCTACCTTCTGTTCTTGAAAAAGAGATCTAGTGACTATGCCTATGGTACGAACATCAAAAGTCAACCCAAAGCCCTTCATTTGATCATAAGCCGAGACAACCATACCTGATTCACCACCCTCAGCTACAAATTTCAGGAGCAGGTTGCAAGCCCAAACTGACGGAACAACGCCAAGCCAGCAAAGCTCATTAAACAACCCTATTATCTCTTGTGCATTGTAGAAAATGATGCATGCCTTGATTAAGCAATCGGCTACGACTGAGAGTAAATACAAATCAGCACAAGTTCTTCTTAGGTGACCAATGAGCGGCAAGATTTCAGGACCACCAGCTTTTGATGGTGAGAGAAACTCATGGAACAAAGAAATCAGCATCTTCCGCTGGTGTGAATGGGATAAAATCTGTATAATCTCAGAGTAAGTTGAAAAGTCATGGCTAAACCCGTTATTCTCGGCATCTTTAAAGTAGGCAAATGCAATTGCAGGCCTACTCCTTAGGCAGTGGAGGGTCTGTACAACACTGGTGGAGGTCAAAGAACGGGTCCTTTTTGGGGCAAGCTCATCTAAAGGACAATTCAGATTTTCATCACTACTCGAGTAGTCTGATTGAGCTGGAGCGGGAAGCAGAAACAAGCCGCGAAAAGAGACTCCTGGGGTAAAAACTCTCAGGTGTCTGCGCCATTCAGCAACACATTTAGGCTGCCGCCACAGGAACATGGGAGGTACCAAGCTAGCAGCTGGGCATACGACCCATCAGCGACAAATGAAGGGATTTGCCTGCAGAATAAAAAAAAAAGGATTTTTATCATGTGTGCTATTACTAAGTTAAAGGGTATCACATTGGCCATTATAAAATCACTATTATTATAAATGCCATTATAAGGTGCTGTTTAGTTTTATGTGTGCCATTATGCACACTATACACTATAAAATACGCACCTGACAGCCGGGTCCCACATGTCATCCTCTCACCTCCTTCCTCCTCCTCCTCCCTCTCCGCTCTGATCTCGCCCAACTCCGACCCAACTCCGGCGAGCTCCAACGAGGTGAGCTCTCCTCCGGCGGCGGCGCGGCAAGCTCCGCTGCCTTTGAGCTCGCGGCGGCGGCGGCGGCGGCGACCTCACAGCGGCTGGCAGCGGCGAGCTCGCGGTAGAGGAAGTGGCGGCGGCGGCAGAGGAGGAGGAGGAGGGCAGCGGCAGAGGAGGAAGAGGAGGCAGGCAGCGGCGCGGCCAAGTCCCCGCGGCGGGCGGCGGCGAGCTCGCCTCCCCCAAATCCGACAGCGGCGGCGGCGGCAGAGGCGGAGAAGGAGGAGGAGGAGGAGGGTGGCGGCAGAGGAGGAAGAGGAGGCAGGCGGCGGCGCGGCCAGTCCCCGCGGCGGACAGCGGTGAGCTCGGCTCCTCCAAATCCGACAGCGGCGGAGGAGGAGGAGGAGGGCGGCGGCGGCAGAGGCGGAGAAGGAGGAGGAGGAGGAGGAGGGCGGCGGCAGAGGAGGAAGAGGAGGCAGGCGGCGGCGGAGAAGGAGGAGGTGGGTGGCGGCGGCGGCGGCAGAGAAGGAGGAGGTAGGCGGCGGCGGCGGCCTCACAGCAAGCTCCCCGTGGATGGAGAGAGAGGATGAGAGAGGAGGGAGGTGGAGGAAGAAGGAGGTGATAGGATGACATATGGGACCCGGCTGTCAGGTGCGTATTTTTCAACATATTTAGATCGTATTTCAGTCTGGTGTACCGTATAGTGCTTATAATGGCATAGATGAAACTATGCAACACTTTATAATGGCTGCTATAATAATAGTGACTTTATAATGACCGTTGTGACACCCCTTTACTTCGTATTGGCACACATGATCAAAATCCAAAAAAAAAAAGGTGAGAAATCCATAGCCTCTTGAATAACTCAGCTAACAATCTGGGCATCAATCTAAGCAGCAACCCATATACTAAAAATATGAAGAGAAATTTGGGTATTTACCCTCATATGGGAGCAGCATTGTCTTCGTTACGCGGACACGAACAAAAAGAAAAGGAAGAGAAGATATGCATAAATGAAGGAAGTGCTCGCTAATCGCTACCTGCGTTCGTGGTTGCGTGTTAGAACTGAGAAGAAGCAGAGGGGGCGGTCGCTCGGCACCGGCGAAGGTAAGAGAGCAAAGTTCACCAACAGGAGAGTTTCATTGTGTGATGAAGAGAGCACCCGCGCGGCGCGCGTTGCGGGGTGGTGCGGTTCTATGGCAATCGTGAAGGGGATGGCGGCGGTGACGACAGTTTAAGGGTTTGTGGCATTGTGGGTAGAGGGCTCTAATGGAACAGATGCCAATGGTTTTTTTTTTTTCCAAACAGAGAAGATGACAATCAACAAAAAAAAAAAATCAACCAGAAAAGATGACAATCGACAAATTAGTTTTCCAAGTAGAGAAGATAACAATCGACAAAGGGAAGATTATACTCAAACTGCACTTTTGTAGGGAGTGTAATTTTAGACTTCATAGTATGCAATTTATGCGATCAAAATCAACCTCAAAATTTAGCTGACTAATCAATAGCAAAAAATAAGTAAAAAGGTATAGCCTAGAAAAAAGTAATCTGTAATTATTTTTTAAAAACTTTTTAGTAGTTTTCTCAAGATTTTAAAACTATTTTCTAATTATTATTTTCTAATTATTATATCACATTTTTAGGACTCTTAATTTTGCTATAGTAAAACTCAACTTTATTTAACGCCGAAAGGAACAAGGCCTAAGAGAGGTATTAATTAAAGAGAAAATTGCACTATTAGTTCCAAACTTGTTCCGTTTGTGCACATAAATTCATAACTAACGAAATATATTATTTTAGCATCTAAACTTGCTGAATTGTGGCAATTAAGTCCAATTCGTGGGTTTGTGTGATTTTCAGGGTGGTTTCGTGACATCACGGTTAAAGTCAAAAATGGTATGGCTGGTTTTTTGCATTTTGCCCCTCATATTTGGTTTTCTTCCTACTCATAGCTTCAACCCACGTTATCTTCCTCCTCTCAGCTCCCAGCTCAGCCACCGGCCGCACCTCGCCTCCTTCTCCTGCTCCTTCTCCGACGATGTCGTCATTGGTCTCATCTCCGGTAGCTTTAGCCCGAACACGTCGCGGCGCCAACCATCCCCGCGCTTGTCGTTGCAGGAGTCTCCCATCTCAAGCTTGCCGCGGAGCCTCCCATCCCCGAGCTCATCGCCGCCCACGCCTCCCATCCCGAGGTCGTCGCCGCCCGCACCAACCATCCCCAGCTTCGAGCAGAGGACGGTGGCGACAGCGGGCGCCCGGCTGGACGGCGAAGCACCGCATTGTGTTGGGCAAGGGGGCGGTGGTCGGAGAAGGCGTGTCCTCGGCGTTGGGCAGAACTGAGAGGAGGAAGATGTATGGATTGAATATGGGAGGAAGAAGAAAACCAAACGTGGGGGCAAAATACAAAAAAAACAACCACCTCAGCTTTGACTTTGACCGCCGCGTCATCAAACCACCCTCAAAACCATCCAAACTTACGGATTGGATCAGATTGCAACAACTCAACGAGTTTAGGCGTAGAAATAAACAATTTCAATAGTTATGGATTTATATATATGCATAGTGCAAATTTTCCCTTAATTAAAAAACAAAATTGCTGTGGCGGCCACAATTCTTTGGCCCGCATGAGGCGACGCGCGTAGGACGCGCATGCAGGGTGGGACCCATGCGAAGATTCTGCATGCAGGAGGCACATAAGGGTGTTGAGCTATGCGTTGTGCTCTCTCGTGTGTGGAGGCATGGGAAAAGAGACATATGCATGTGGGTGGGGCCTATGCAGGGGCAGTTGCTGTGCGTGGAGGCACGAGGAAAAGGAACACCTGCATGTAGGTGGGGCCTACGAAGGAAGCTGTTGATGATTTTTTGCACACGACATCATGTAGTCGGACAGGCCCTGAGATTTTTAATGGAACGCGGTGAAACATGCTAGAACATGGTAAGTTTCATCAGTTTTGTTTATCATGTCTCATCATCTTTTGCCCATGTTTTATCATGTTTGTAAATGTTTGTTCATGTTCCACTAAACAAACCTTCCTTGTTTAAACGTTAATGACATCAATGTCATGTTTATTTTTCGATAAATGCATGTGGGGAAGCATCCGAACGGTTAGGGTGCGGTGGGTCCGATTTTTGTCGTTTTCTGCATGCGCAAGCTGTCAAAACAGGAGCGTCTGATCCCAAGCATCTTGATGGGGCGCCCGACGCATAGTGTCATGCACTAAAAATGTTTTATCAAAATTTGGGTGTACATCTACACACCCTAGCTCCTCCGGCCCACCAAATAATTTGTAATAATTTTTCTTAGGTTTTTAGTAGTCCTCTTAAAAATCCTAAAACTATATTTTTATTTTTTTACAATATTTGAACCTTTTTTAAAAAACCCTCAAATTTTGGTACAGTAAAAATGCTATGCTAAACTGAAATGTATCATGCCAAAATTAGAGGGTGCAAAAATCAATGGAAATCACGAAGGATTTTTCAATATATAGCGAAAGCAATTTAAATAAGGTCAATTTTTAAACCAGACCCATGGGCCCAAGACTAGATCGGAGTGTCAAATATTGAAATCTCCCAAGAAAAAAGTCTAAGGAAAGTAGGTCTCATCGAAGTTAGTTAAAGAGAGAGAGACTTGTCGTTTCACATCCGCAAAACATAGAGTTTTGCATTGTCTGGTCAAATTATGCGGTGCTTATCCGGTAGGAGGTACACCAGCCTTTCCGAATTTTTATGTTTCTGAGCTATTTGTTAAACTAGCAAGCAAACGCGCCTGTGGCGCGCGGGTGTTAGCATGTTTAGTACTGCTTATTCATGCTTAATCCCGGACGGGTCACAGGTCATGAATAGTGATGCTTACAATCATATAAAATGCATGACTATGTGATTATATCAAATACATATGCAATGAAGTTTAGCGGTTTGTTTGTGAGTTTCTGCCACAAGCGTCTTCCACTAATACAGAATGAACATGACCTGCGAGGATAACCATTCCACCAATACAAAACAGAATGTACGGTGGAAAAAAAACCAATCATTGTGCATCATTTGGTTGCTGACCAAATTCAGTAGCCTAGTGGACAATGTAAGCATCACTACTTCATAAAGCCTGCAAAAGAATTTATATGTCGAAGAGCAGACGATTCTGAATATTGGGCAACAAACAACGTAGTAAAATTATGAATTTGAGACTAAAAGAGCAGCCCACTTGTGTGGGACCGTTGTTAACTGAATGCCAAGAATGAAATCAGGCTATTCCAAGATGAGCAGATAAGGTTTGAATCTGTCCCAACCTTAGGGCCAGCTGAAAGTAAAGGAAGGCCATACATAGAAGGTATGGAAAGCTTAAATTTTTTGTGCAAAGAAAACTAAATGTACCCTTTTGTAAGTCTATAAAGACTCATAAAACCAATTAAGAATAGTCTGTATAGATTGTATTGCACCAATTAAGAATGTACTTCAGAAATACAATGCATTGCTCTGGTCTCTATATGGTTGAATCTAGAAAAAAAAATTAAGAACGTTCTGTATAGATTGTATTGTCCCTAATCCTTGCTTAGGACCTAAAAAATGTAAGTAGATAACAACACCAGGGAGGGAAGTAACCTAGATTATTTAGATATGTCATGGCATGTTAGCTCCAAAATAAATAGCCTAGATTATTTAGGCATGTCATGCCATGTTAGTTCCAAAATAAATTGATCAGAAACAATTATCTAAATGATGTACCTATTTGCAAAATGCTAAGAAACATTGGCAGGGGGTAAAAATATATACATAGTACCTAACAGCTGTAAGGAGAACCTCAAAAAAAATTCTTTGTAAGCATCACATAACGTTCCCATTTCAGTTTTGTATTAGGTATAGCATAGTGGAACAAAGAGCCGCAATAAGCAATAACCGCATCCTCCAATGTGGACACAACTTATTAACAACCCATAAGTTTAGCTTGCAGTGATCCATATGCGCAATTTGGTCAACATGTTTTTTTTAGGGAATGGTCAACATGGCTGGTGAGTGTGTCAACATGCTCAATTCATACCATTCAGTTCAATAATGTAAAGCTTTTTCCGTACGGGCCAAGCCTTTCTTTAGGAATTTATCAACAACTTTTTTGGAGGAATTTCAGTTCCTGTAGGAGCATATAACCTCTGAACCTTAGACACCGCACAGTTTTGAGTTCCTTTAGGAGCATATGAAGCATGGAGGTAGATAACTCTGAACCTAAAGTACTGTGTTTTGCATTCTGTAAATACGAAAAGTCAAGAACAGAAGGGCCTGTTGTGTTGAATATAGAACAAAATATACAATCAACCAAGTACGACTATGGGTCTGAATTCTGCAATCTGGACAAAAATCCAGCAGATGCAAACTAAAATCTATTTTACAGGGAAGACAGAAACTAATGAAAAATGGATAGCAGCATGGACTGGGGGAGTCCTGAAACCTAAATAAAATGAAAAAAGGACATGTTCCCATATCAACAGGACCAGTATTTTTTACGTATGAGGCATGCAAGTATGCAGCAGAAACAATGCCAAGAAAGCAAAAAGGTGTTCCTATGCATAGGAAAGGTCAACACAAAAAGCTCCTACGCATGGCTAGAAGTGACAATGGAAGAATTTGAGGAGCACAAATATCCATAGAACCTGGAAGAAATTGAGAAGTACAAACAAAGCTCCTATGCACGACTGTAACTGCATGACATTCTTCAATTAAGGCATCTTATAAAGCGATAGAACTCAACCGACAAATGCAGTATGAAAACCTGAATATGCAGCTGCGCAGAAGCATCTCATCTAAAGGGCCTATGGCAGTGAGACGTTGAAAAATAAACAGGGCATAGATATAAACCACAACATGTGCTGCATATGTAGGATCATCTCAGCTGTAACCTCTTGTATCATATATAGGCAGGTCTCCTCGGATGTCTCTCATGTACAGATGTACTAAATAACTTTTAGATAGTAAATTCAGCACCCAATCAATATATGATAGAGCCTAACCAAAGTTAATTGGCAGCTGTTATATAGAATTTTATATAGTAATAAGGCACTGGCTATAAAATATCGATGAGACCGAGTTTTCCTTCACAGTCAGAACATATAAAAGGCAGAATTAACCATGTATGTTCACGATAATGGCACTTGCTACCTATGATTTAACTGGGTATAAACATTGCTATGACCGAGCATTCGTTCACATACAGGACATCCAAAGGCTAAAATCAAGAAGCTTTGCAATGGCACTACCAACAGACTGAGAAGTACATAAATGGTGGAAGGGCGTCTGTATGAGCTTCAGCAATGCAGAGATAAACCATCTATTATATGAGAAAATTACCATTGAGCTACCAAACAAATAGCAGCAGAGAAAAAACACCTAATGTAGAGATTCTCTGAACAAAAAAGAAGAGGATATTAAGATGAGCAGAAATCAAAGGAAAATCGGAAAAAGAAACTAAGAATCAGAGGACCATGCTGACGAACCGACCGAAGGCAAGGGACTGCGGAGCGAGGTCAGCGACTCAGGTGACGCTGCAAAGGCAGCGTGGTGCCCAGACCAGGCCGCCTTGGAACGGGCGCTTTGTTTGATGTGGGGTTACCGTGGGCCGGCAATGGGCGGGAGAGCACACAAATGGGAGGTCGTGGAGGGCTGGAGGCAAGGAAGTGGTCCAGCGGCGCGGATCTGAACGGCATGGCACCAGGGGTACATGGATAACTCCGTGGTGAAGGGAGGAGCGACGGCGCCATGGCTGGGAGCTCCAATCCGGGGGACCGGCATGTGAGAAGCAGCAAGGAGGGGTTAGCGGTCAGGCCAGGAGAAAAGGAGACGGCGGCGCAGCAGGAAGTGGAGAAGGGGGCGGCTGCTAGGATTAGCGGCCACCCCGGTACCTATCGTCGATGGATCCGGGAAGCCCAGAGGCCAGCGTGGCCGGTTCCGGCGACCACAGTAGCAGGGGCGAAGCGGCCGACGGGGGGAGGCGACGGCGAGGAAATGACGACGGCTCCCGATCTGGAGGCAGCGAACGGCGCGGAGCGCGTGGAGGCGGCGGTGGTCAGGGAGGGGCCGTATGCAGCGCTGGGAGGGGGGAGCGGCGGCGGTAGGGCGCGGGCGGAGCGTAGAGCGGAAAGAGGCAGTGGCAGACGTAGGGGAGACGGCAGCGGCACGGATGGGAACGGAGGGAGAGTCGCTCTCCTGTGGGAAGAGGCGGAAATGTGTGGGAATGAGCCGGGGAAGGGGACGGAGACAGGTATAAATGCAGTGGCATTGCGGGTAATTTCCTCTGAAGCCCAGGTGTACCTACGAAGCTAAAAAGGGCAGCGCTGTGAGGGCTGGAAAAATCGGGAGGGCCGAGCGAAAAACGTTAGACGGAGGAAAGGACCCAGCTGCGAGGTGCGAGGACGTGAACATAAAATAGGGAACTAAGGAGTGTTTTTTGCAAAACCACCAGGGTTGATCCCACGGTTGGGTGACGGCCACGCGCACGGAAACGGACGGCCGAGGTTTTTCGGGTGACGTGGTCGGGCGAGGGAGCAAATTGCGGGGGCGCTACGCGCTATATTACTTAGGGGAATAACCTAAAATTCATCGGAGTGTCCTGTCCAAGACACCGGAGTATTTAGTGCATGTGAGATCGGAACATCTGAAATATCCAGACCCTTTGTTCTTTGTTGTTTCCCCAGATTTTATTTGTTCAGACCGTAGTATCTGGTACCACTTAGACCAGGCTGCCCGTAGTATATGGTACTACCTTCGGTCACAAACAGAAGTCACCGTTGACTTTGAGCATGTCTTTGACCATTCGTCTTATTAAAAAAAGTTATGTAAATATCATATATTTTGTTATGATTTGCTTTATTATTAAATCTATTTTAAGTTTGACTTATATGTTTACATATTTGAACTAAATTTTTGAATAAGATGAATGGTCAAAGATGTGTCCAAAAGTCAACGGCGACTTTTTTTGTGATCAGAGGGAGTATCACTTAGACCAGACTGCTCGATTTTTTGAGATTTCAAGCTCCCGTCTGTTGGAATTTTTTGCATCAAACTATTGTCCGATGTGTGTAGTAAATTTTACCCCAACGGCTAGCTCGAACCAGCACCTTTAAACCCCCTTTTCACATGCCTACTCAACTAGGGTTAGCACTTCACTCTCATCAATATTCACGCATAGCTTCCTCTTTGAGCAGTAAGCCTTCTCCCTTCCACATCCTCTTGCTCTAAGCTTTAGGTAGGATTTGAGAAACGAGATCGAGTGCCACGCAAGCTAGCTTCATCCTTCAAACACTCGAATCATCTACAAACCTGATTTTTGCCAAATTTGTTACTCTTGGAGGTTGAGTATTCATAAATGGTCAAGCATCGCCTACGAGCTACCAGAGCTTTGTGTGGTGAGCCACGGAAAGTTTGTAAAGGCCGATTCCATCATCGGAAGGGAAGGAATCAAGGGATCAAGCCAAGGGTCTTGGTGCGACCTCGTTGAGGTGAAGGTTGAAAAAGACCCCGTTTAACTATGACCTAGCCACCTCAACAGAGACGTTGGATCCCCTCAAGGATCGAGTTTGAGTTCTGCCTTCCTCGGACAGCGAACCATCTCTTGGTGTTCACCCGAGTATCCTTTTGCCTATTGCCCATAGACGTGCAGCTGCCCAGGATGATGGTGACACACCGTGTTGGTGATTGATAAGTGGTCCATCCCAAGACGGGCCTTGGGCCGATCCCGTACCGGCCCACCGCACGTACAGAAGGTCCAAAAGGCCGCCCCTAGCCGTACTAAAGGAAGCGTCTAGGCCGCCAGGGGTTTCCCCGGGCTTGACCTGGTCAACCGCGCCCTCCTGGGTCCCAGCCAGGAGCGTGGCGCACCCCTCGGGTTATCCTTAGCCTAGGAGAGGGTCTCGCGGGCAGCCCGCCTGTCCGTGGGCAGGTGGCGACATCTGTCATGTTCCACCTCACTTTCCCCGGCCTTGACCGGGAGGAACTGTGTCTCCCCGGGGAGGGACACGCTAGCAGCCCGGTTTGTCGTTTGCCTCCTTTGGCAGGTGGCGACGGTTGTTACGCTACGCGACGCCCTCAATGGGCGGCGTGAGGCTGGCCCGGTCCAGTCAATGCTATATTGGTGATAAAAGGAAAGTGCTTGCTCCCTAAAGAAGATTTCTCCCCCGTATCGGCATCCCAAGACAAACACGTGTCCAAGATTAATCGACTAGCTTCTCCTCGCAGAGCTCGGACTGCATGAGCCCCGGAATGAGACAAGGGCACCGCCACTAAAGCAGAAACGGGCGCGGGGCCCGCCGTATCAGCTCTGGGCGACCCGGGCGACCCGCCGCGCCTATAAAAGGAGGATCCTTGGACATTCGAAGGGATCAGGTGATTCAGGCATCGTCTTCTATCGAGCAATCACCCAAGCAATGCGCGCATCCGAAGCTCCCTTAGCAGTAGCCATAGTCCTTAGTCATCACCTTTGTAAGCTCGGGATCGGTGCCCTCAAGCCCGGTCTCGGCACCTCTGTACTGTTTTCCACCGTATAATCAACAAGGCTGGAGTAGAGCTATTACCCGGCAGTGAGGGCTCGAATCAGGGTAAATCGCTTGTGTCTTCACAGTTTGTATTCTTTCTTCTCTCTCCCCCTCTTTCTTCTCTCTCTTACCGTACGAAGGGTCTGTACCCGGATCGTCAAATCGCACTGAGCCCCGTCCGAAGATCGCGGGCTTGAGCCCCCGATGAGGCTCGGGCGCCGCCCGTTCGCCGAGAAGGGTGGTCGTTGGGCCTCACACCAACTACAAATTCGTCTGCCGGTCCGTGGACCCGCTGCTCTTCAGGAGCGCGTTTCCCAGACACCGACACACTGGGCTAGGCGTTGTACGGTTGCGTGTTACTGGACCTCGAGTTCGATGAGTGTGATGATCTGGACGACTTGGTCCCATCGTACGAGGGCTGGCAAGAGGATTACCTCGCCGAAGCCGGGGCTGACGAGATGGACGTTGATGCCTCTCTCGCCCCAGGGGTAGATTTTCGCCCCGAGGAGTCGCTCCCTGAGCTGGACCCCTCTGTCACCTATGTCAGTGAGACTCCCATGAAGTTTGAGTTGCTTGGTGACTCACGCTTCGCTTAGCGACACCAGACGCTTCCGACCTCAAGACGTCTCGCTGCGCTTTCATACCGCGACCGACGATGACGCCGGGAATGAGGAGGCCTAAGAGCAGCTGCGGCGCCACACTACATCTGGGGCCTTCTTCAACGATGCCATCCGTCGCGGTATGGATGGGATCTACCGCGAGGACAGCCGCCAACGCACCCCACCGGGCCCCCGGCCGGTCGACTCTCTCATTGAGACGATGACCAACCCGCTCCTGCGCAGCCAGCAGAAGGTGCGCGCCATCGCCATAGTCGTCCGCGACCTGGAGAAGGACCCCGTGATTTCACCATGGCGGACCTGAGTCCAGCCATTGCTGAGGGCCTCGGTACCATCACCTACGGCATCGCCCAACATGAGGAGCAGAACGGCGGCAGACGCCCAGACATCTGGCTCACGGACTGCTCCGAACCCAGCGGCACTCAAAACCGCCCCGCCCCAATGGGACTCAAAACCGCCTCCCGCCAAGAATCGCAGCTGGCCGCGCCAGACTCCAGACGGCCTCCTCCACGGAGGTTCGCCACGCGTCCCGGCGAAGTGTTTTTCCCGCCTAGGCCCGGCCCGGATGCCTCTCCTCAAGGTCGCAGCCGAGGTGCCCCGCCTTCTCCCGCGCTCACCGTGAAGCGCCTTGGCCGCTGAGGTTCAAACCCAGGCCAATCAAGAAGTTTGACGGGAGCAAGAATCCCAAGGAATTCCTGCTCATCGCTTGTAATAAATACCGGGTACAAAGAGCATTCGAAGGTCGAGAGGGCCCCACGCCGCGGGCGAAGCGAGGCCCAGCTGCTGGGCGAGCCCTCGAAGGTTAGGAGGGCCCCACGCGCCAGTGGGTGCGTGGGCGAGCCCCTGGAGGCGAAGTCGAGGCCCCACGCGCCAAAGTGGGCGTGGGCGAGCCCTCCGATGGTGAGGCGAGGCCCCACGCGCCAGCGGGTGCGCGCGGGCGAGCCCTCGAAGACCCGGTGAGGGCCCCAGCGCCAAAGCGGGGCCCAAGGTGGGTGGAGTATTGCGTATGAGGCCGGACGAAGGCTCTCGCCACGAAGGACGGCGCATTTAATGAGACATCACGCGAGTAGACAATGGAAGAAATGATTATCTGCTAAAGGGCCCTTGCAGTCCGAAAGCCGCCACTGTGGCGCCAAGAATTGAGCAGAGAGGAGGTTTGCTTGAAGAGGCCGCCTGTCGGGAGGAGGAGGTAGGCCCCACCCATGACTCACTGGTGTGATCTGCTTGGTGAGAGGCCACTTGCGAGCACGCGAGGCGGGCAAGGCAGCGCAAGGGCTGCACGTTGCGTCTCTTCTCGCCGTGTCTTGTCGAGTAATCGAGGGCATCAGATCGCTTACTTCCTCGGCTCTCTCCGTCGGTTCGAGGCTTGTATAAAAGGAGAGAGAGAGAGGAAGGGGCACGTTAGGTAGGATTCAACACTCGTTCAGGAGAGCACTCAGAAAGACTTTCCTTTCAACCACAATCGAAAAAGAGCTAAGGCTCGGCAGAGTAGGACTATTACCCGCGAGGGGTCCGAACTGGGTAAATCATGAAGTCGTTCCTTGTTGAGCCCGACGCCAAATCGAATCGAGCTTGATCGAGTCGGCCAGCGAGTAAAAATCGACCAGGTGTGATCCGCAGTTGGCCGAGCGGAGAACACGCCGTCGATGGCGCGCCTGTAGGGAGCGCTTAGCGCCGGTTCAAGCTCTTCGACCTTCTTCAGAGGCGATGGCGAGAAGCCCGCGATGGAGCAGAAGCGCCGCTAGAGCTGCTGCCACGAGTCGGCCGCGGCGATGGCGGGCGGATCACCCGGCGGTGGCGCCCCGCCTGGCCGGAGCCTGGCGAAAGCAGCCACCTCGCCAAGCTAGGCGGCGCTGCCTTGAGGAGTGCACTCCAAAGATGTAACCCCACGCTGCCAGGCCTCGCTTGAAAACCCACCGTTCCGGTGACTCGGACTTCGGCGGCGCCGTGGTTGGCCGCCTTGGCTCACACGCCGACGCCGCCGCCTGGTGGTGCAAGTCTCGGGCGGGGAACCGGCGCTCGCGTCCTCTCGTTTTTGTTGCCCTCGCATTCCTCTCGCAGATCTCTGCTGAGGGGGGGCCAAGATGACAAGAGCGCGACCCTACGGGGCTCGGCCGGCGCGCGTGTGGTGGCGCGATCTCCGGTCCCATCCGAGGACCGCCACTTGTCTGCATGGAGAAGACTGCGTGACAAGCTCCGCAGGGTCGCGACCGAAGGCGATCATCATTTGCCGCCGCCGTGGGACCAACAAGAGGGTTCCCCTGGCTCGCCCGGCCGGTGAGGGTGGCGCTTCTTGGCGCCACCTAGGCGACGGGCGGCGGGCGAGGACCGCGCGCCCAGAGCAGGAGGCTCTCGACGCCGGTGCCGCGCTTTTTCTAAGGAGTCTGCGCGCGCCCAAAGGGGCGGAACGGTTTCGTCCGCCCCCATCGAAAAGCACGACGGCTCCACCAACCCCGGCGAGTTTTTGCGATCTATACGACGGTGATGCAACCGATGGAGGGTCGGGAAGGTTCTGGCGAACTATTTTTCCGCTGGTCCTCACCGCGGAGCCCCGCCAGGGCTCATGAACCCGCCCCGAGTCCGTGGGGTCATGGAAGGAGCTCTCGAGCTCTTCGTCACCAACTTCCTGTGGCACCTTCGAGCAGCCCGGTAGAAGACGCACCTCCACAACGTGGGAGCGTAAGAAAGGAGAGTCGCTTGCGACTATATTCGGGCGCTTCACCAGTCCGCAACACCATCCCTAACATCTCCATCGACGCCGTGGTCACGGCATTCAGAGAGGCGCCCGAGACCCCAAGGTCAAAGAGAAGATGGCCACCGCAAGATTAAGACCACGGAAGAGCTCTTCACCTTGGCGCGACAAGTCGCCCCCAGCGAGAGGTCAGATCCGCCCGCCGCTGGCGGGCCGATCATGAGCGTGAGGCCAGACTCGAGGAACCCCGGCAAGGACAAGAAGAAGCGCAAGGCGGCCGAGACCGGCAGGTCATGGCAGCCGAAAGCGACGACGACGACGACGACGACGACGGCCAGCCAGCAAGCAATGGGCGCGCGGGCGTAAAAGAGGAGGTCACGGCGCCGGGCGGTACGGTCCCGTAGGGTGGCCGAGGCGGCGGTTACGGCGATCGCTGTGGCAGCGACAACCGGCGCGCCGCGACGAAGGGCGAGACCATCGCCCGCGAGTGGGGACGGAAGGCCCTATTGTCCCATCCACCGCAACAACTCTCACGACTTGGCGGATTGCCATGTCGTCGCAAGATGGTGGACAAAGCGAGTCCACGAGCAACAAGCAGCAGCAGCGTCCGGCGCGGCAAGGGCAAGGAGGCGGCTTCGCTTGGTTTTCAGCAGCGGAGCGCGAGGTTGCCGCCATCCACGGGCGGTTCGCCACTATCCGCCCCACGCTAGCTTTAAGCGTCGCGATGAGGGAGGTGCGCGCCGCGTTCGCTTTTGGTCGGTGAGGTACCGGCGTGGTCGGAGCAACCGATTGCGTTCAGTCAGGCCGATCACCCAACCAGTACCGCCGGCCCTGGGCATCTCCCGATCGTGGTTGCACCCACGGTCCGGAATGTAAAGCTAGGGCGGGTGCTGGTAGACGGAGGGAGTTCCTCAACCTCCTGTCCGCCTGGCGCTGGGCGCTTCAAATCCAAAGCAGCAGGAGCTTCGCCAACGCTCCGTTCTTCGCATCGCGCCGGGGGCTGAGTCCGTCCCGCTAGGGCGCATTAGTCTCCCGGTGACTTTCGGAGGCTCCGACAACTTCCGCACCGAGATGCTCGAGTTTGAGGTGGCGGATTTCGACCTTCACAACGCCATACTAGGTCGGCGGCGCCGACCAAGTTCATGGCGGTGTGCCACTATGCGCACATGGTGGTGAAGATCCCGGCCACCGCCCCATCGCTTTTGAAAGTGGATCGCCGGAGGCGCCCGCTGCGACAAGGACGCCGCTACCGGCGGGGCGATCGGTGCCTCAAGGCCGAGGCCGACGGAGCTCCTCGGCGAAGACCCGTGCCTCCCTGTTCGTCCGCGGAGGTTAAGGCGGTCTCCCGAGCGAAGTCGACCAGCCAAGACCGTTGGGCGGGCGCCTCTCGGCGCCAAATAGGAAGGCGCGCTCCTCCTTCTCCAGCCTAACGCAGACGTGTTTGCGTGGCAACCGTCCGACATGGCCGGGTCCCTGTGAGGTGATTGAGCACAATTGGCGACGTTCCGGCGCGCGACCGGTCATGCAAAAGTCCGAAGCGCGGTGGAGCGCCAGAAGTTATCCGCCAGAGGTGGACAAGTTTAAGGGCGGGGTCGTCCCGCATGTCGCCATCCTGTGGCTCGCGAACCCGTCCTCGCTCAAGAAATCCAACGGGCGCCGGAGGATGTGCGTGGACTTCATCGACCTCAACAAGGCATGCCCGGCGATCAGACTACCGCCCGCGCCGATCTCATCGCCGACTCAATCGCGGGTGCGAGCAATGAAGCCGATGCGCATCGGGTACCACCAGATTAGCATGGCCGAAGAAGATGAAGACAAGATCGCTTTTGTCACGCCCACGGGCGCTCATCGCTATACAAGGATGGCGTTCGGATCGAAGAATGCGGGCCCAACCTATCGGGCCATGCATATCGCCACCGCTCTCAAGTGGGGCGGAACTCGAGGTGTATGTCGACGACCTGGTGGTGAAGTCCAAGAAGGCGGAGGAGTTGATCGGCGACTTGGAAGAGACCTTCGCCAACCTGAGGAAGTACTGCATCAAGCTTAATCCAGAGAAATGCGTGTTCGCCGTTCCGTCAGGCAAACCGCCGATTCCTCGCTTCCGAGGGGATTGAGGCGAACCCGACAAGATCGCAGCGATCGAGAACATGAAGCCCCGACGCGACTTCGGCAGATGCGAAGCTTGGTGGGTCGCTGACCTCCCTGGGCCGCTTTATAGCTCGCCTGGGGGACAAAAGTCTCCCACTGCTCAAGCTCCTAAGGAAGACCAACCAATTCGAGTGGACGGCGGAGGCGCAGGAGGCGTTCGACGGCCTGAAGAAGTACCTTACCTCCCCGCCCGTGCTGGTCGCCTGCACCGGCGAGCCGCTGATCCTCGTCGCGGCAAACCCCAGTGATCACAACAAGGTGTTGGTGGCGAGAGAGAGGCGCCCAGCGCCCATTTACTACGTCGCCAAGGTCCTCCACGACGCCGAAACAAGGTATTCACAGCACCGAAGATGCTCTACGCCGGCCGACAAGATCCCGAAGCTACGCCACTACTTCCGGGCGAGAAGTCACTTGTTGACCAAGTATCCTTGCGGGAGATCCTCTTCAACCGCGAGGCGACGGGTCGATCGCCAAGTGGGCCATGGAGTGGCGGAATTCGATCTCAAATTCGCTCCCGAACGGCCATCAAAGGGCAAGCTCGCGGAGTTCATCGTGAGTGGACTCCGCGGACGCAGTAACTGAAGATACCCCGTCTCTCGCCGTGGACTCTCTTCTTCGACGGCTCATTCCTACCGGAGGGGGGTGGCGTCGTCTGGTGTCTCCCACCGGGCGATGTCGTTCGCACCGGTGGCGTTGGACTTCGCGCCACCAACAACGCCATGGAGTATGAAGGATCGCCGCCGGGCTCGGGGTAGCCGACCCTTGGCATCCGCGGCTACAAGTAAGCGGCTCTCTCTCCGTCATCAACCAGCGAGGAAGGATTTCTCCTGCCGGATCCCGCTATGGCGGCCTACCGGGCGAGGTGCGCCGGTTGGAGCGCACTTTGAGGGTTTGGGCCGTGCACATCCCCGCCGTGACAACTACATGGCGGATGAACTATCTCGATTGCCTCGTCAAGGCACCTGTTCCGCCGGGTCTTTGAAGAAAGACTCACGCGCCGCCTCGTCGCAGCCCCGATTCTGGCGCGGGACGACGCTTTCGACGCAGCCCCACCTTCGAGGAGACGCGTCACCAATCTCGCCGCAGCCTCCCGATTAGAGGGAGGAGGCGAAGAACCGCCGAGGCGGTTGAGACGGAAACGCCAGCCAAAGCGAGTACGCCGGCGACAATATACGTAACGCCGCCGCACTCGTCCGGAAGGTCGGTGGATGGATCCGATCCTAGCCTACTGCGGGATGGAGTGATCCCCACGATGACGCGTCGGCCGAGAAGATAGCGCGCATAAGGCCAGCGCGCCACGCCTCGTAGGTGGGGACCTATATCGCCAGGCGCAAATGGAGTTCTCTGAAGCGCGCCACTCGGGAAGCGGGAGTGAAATTTTCTCCGAGATCCATGGAGGCATGTGCGGAGCCATTCGAGAGCAGGCGTTGGTGGAAAGCTTTCCGCCACGGTTTTATTGGCCTATCGCCTCCGGGATGCCTTCGAGTGGCGAGAAATGCGAAGCGTGCCAATTTCATGCTAAGCAAATCCACAGACCGCCCAGCGCCGCAAACCATTCCGCTCTCCGCCGTTCGCGATCCGGGGCCGATATTCAGGCCCGTTCGCTGGGCGACGGAGGGTACACTCATCCGCTCGCCGCCATCGACAAGTTCACCAAGTGGGTTGAAGCTCGCCGTCCCGGCGATCACGTCCGCAGCGGCTATCAAGTTTATGAAGAGCATCTTCGTCCGGTCGTGTCGCCAATGAATTATCATCGATAATGGCGCCGCCTAAAAGCGCTGATTTCCAAGATGGTGCGAGGAGTTGGGTACCAAGCTGTGCTTTGCCTCCGCTGCGCACCAAGAGCAATGGGCAAGTGGAGCGGCGAACGCGAAGTACTCAAAGGGCTCAAGACAAGGGCGTTCGACCGCTGGAGAAGCGCTGCAAGCGCCAAGGCGGAAGAAGTTCCCACCAGATTGTGGGCCTGCGGACAACTCCCAGCAGAGCCACCGCGAGACCCCTTTTTCCGGTGTATGGCTCGAGGCGGTGCTCCCATCGAGCTCGCCCGGTTCCCCAAGAGTGGCGGCGTTCAGCGAAGACCAAGACCTCGACCGCGCCAGATGAAGTAAATCTCTGGAGGAGATCCGAGACAGGCGGCGATCCGCCGCCAAGTATCGCAAGGCCGCGCGTTATCAAGCAAGGCGGTGTGTGTGAGAACATTGGCAATGGGCGACCTCGTCTGCGCAAAATCCAAATGCGTGTGAGCGCAACAAACCGCCTCCCGTGGGAGGGCCCTTCAAGGTGGTCTCGATCTCCCCGGGCCTCGGTCGAGCTCGTGATTCGAGGACGGTCGTGAATTGGCGAACACTTGAACGCCGAGTACCGAGGAAGTTCTACCAGAGGTAGCAGTTCCTGAAGCCTTTTTTTTTCCGGCCTTCCTTTGGAGCCGAGCGGCGAGGTCTTCTTCCTTCACCGCTCGCCTCGGGGGCTGCGTTGTACAAAGCCATCTTCAATAAGAGATAAGTTCATCTCCTTGTGGGCATCTGTTGCTTTTTCGCCTCAAATCTGTTAGAAAGCATTCGTCGAAAGTCGGTAGCGAAAAAAGTACTCAAGGCGATGGCCCCTTAGTTGCAAGGATTTAACGCCTATGACTCATGGTTAGGCGAGGCGGCGGACGGAAGCGGGCTCTAGCCCGGTGTGTCGGCTTGGTCTAGGCAATGCGCCAACAATGCACCGCAACTAGACCACTTCAAGGCTAAGTTCCGCCACGCCGATGTCTAGGGTCGGTTCGCAAAGATGCCATAAGGGTTGAAGTAACCAGATGCCCGAGGAAAAGCGCCACTTTCAACGTAAAGCTCCGCTGTCTAAAGCTTTTTGGCAATCGGTGGCTTAGCCTTAGAAAGGTCTCATTAGAAAATATTCTCACGAAAGTCGGTAGCGAAAGTACTTAAGGCCGATGGCCCTTGATTGCAAAGGCAAACGCTTAAGCTTATGGGTTGGGCGAGGCGATGCGGATGGAAGTGAGGGCTCTAGCCCGGTGTGTTTGGTCGGTTCGGGCAACGCGCCAACGACGCATCGGGCGACTAGACCGCTTCTCGGCTAAGCTCTCGCCACGTAACGCTTAAGGTCGGTTTGCGAGAGGCCATAAGGGTTGAAGTAACCAGACGCCTAAGGAAGCAAAGGCTCACTTGCGCAGAACGCTCATTTAAAACCTTTGGCGGCCGGGTGCCCCATTTCAGATTCAAAGAAGTCAAAATCGCATAAGTTCAAATAAGACTCACAAAGAAAAGAGCAAAAGTTTGTTTGCATTTATAGGCAACAATCACAAGGCAAAAAAGGCCGTGGAGTCTCGCTTCTCTCGGTTCGCGCCTTCACCGGAGCGGCGCTTCATCATGGACACGCTGGTCGGCGGCGGTGTCAACTCGCTACCGCCGAACTGTCCAGTGGCGCGAAAGGTTCTCCGATGGCGGCGAGGTCAAACGCAGCGCCCCGGCCAGCAGCTTGCTCAGATGAACCGCGCGCTTCAAGAGCGCCGTGGCGACCATCTTCGTCGCCGCGTCTCGCAGCGCCGCCGGAAGGACGCAGAGCCGGGCGGTTCGTTCCACGGCCCGCCGGCATCGCGCGGCCGTCTCCTCCAAATGGATGCAGGAAACACCAATGGGTGCAGGGCGCCCCGGAAGCCGCGGTAGGTCCGGCGTGAGATGTCGGCGAGGGTCCGAGGAAGTGCTCGTGCGGAGGTTCGATCCGCTTGGCGGCCGAGGCGGCGGCGGCTTGACGCCGCACCTCGCGGTCATCGCCTCTTCGGGCGGTCTCTTGGCCAAGGCCCGCCGCGATTCACGGCGGATCGCTCCGCCAAAGCAAGGGCTTACTTCGCCGCCGCCCAGCGGGAGAGGTGCGGCGCCAAAGGAGGCGCCCTACGCCGGCGGTCACGGCCGAGATGGCGGCGGCGCCAAGAAAGCGAGGTTGCCGAGAGGGTTCTCCCGCCGCCGCCGGACTCTCCGCCGCCACCGGCGACCTCCGTCGAAGGCGGGCGGCGCCGGGGAAATGGCGAGTCGCGTGGGCGGAGCTCGATGCCCCGCCGTTCGCCCCTGTTCCAAGAAGGACAAACAGGGTTCAGTATGCAAAACCGCCTAGCATGCTAACCCCACGCGGAAGTGCGAAAGCGCAGGAAAGCCAACTGAAGCGGTGCGCTCAAGGCGAAGTCGGGGGAGCTCAAGCCGCTTGCTTGCGGCGGAGGTGGTGGCGCTGATCATGATCGCGATCGCCGCCGTCGAACTCGACGCCGGATAGCTGGCGCGAAGGTGCCGGTGCGGCGAAGCGCCAACACAGAAGAAGCGCCGCGCAGGAGCGTCAGCGAGAGGAGCGGAAGAAACCGGCGCAGCGCGCCAGCTCTGAAGAGTCGCCGCGCTCGCCCGTGGCGAGCGGCGGCGGATAGCAGTAGGCCTGGCTGGTTGGGGCCGGGCGGGCGGCGGAAGCCAGACTTGAAGAGCGCTCTCTTCGCTCACCTCCTCCTCCTCGTCGTCGCTGCCGACAAGAAGGATGAGGCGGCGCTTCGAGAGCGCGGCGGAGTCACCGCCACGACAGAGCAGCAGCATGCCGGAAGCTTGGGCGGTCGCGGTGGCGGCTCATGGATCTGCAGTGGTCCCCGGCCACTTGGACCGCAGGACCGAGACCTCCATGGGGCAACGCCTGCAAGTGAAGGTTAGGCCCCGCTGGTCCTGGGATCGCAGAGGGCGGATGCCACGGCTGGGCGATGCTGTCGGTCGGCGTTGATCATCAGTTCGCCTTGCCCCGAGCACGTCGCCCAAGACGCTCCCATCACCAACACCAAGAAGAAGCAAAGAGTTGGCTATTAGCCAAAAATGGAAAGAAGGAAGGTACAAAATCCAAAAGAGCGAGGGTATTCACCTCCAAGAGCAGCTGGTCCCGTCGTTATCGCAGTAGTACGCCCAGCGGGCGCCCTCAAGCGGAGCGGCAAAGTCGGCGCCGCAAAAAATCCGCCGCCACGGGTTCCGTGAGCCTGGCGGCGGAGTCGACAATGCGCCGCCATCACCTCCGTGCTCGCCAGATCGTCCGCGTCTAGCTGGGCCCCCCAGTCGGCGGTGGGCTCCGCGGGATCGTCGGGAAGAGCAAGATCGTCGCAGCCGCTTGAGTCCTCCACGTACAACCATTGCCGGTGCCAGTCCTTCCAGCTGGACTTGACCGCGGAAGGATAAAGGCGAGGAAAAGCGCGAGCGTGAAGTAGCGAGCCCCAACCGCGCCGGCGCGAGCCCGTGTGCAAGACGAAGAGTCGACGCCAAAGCGGGAGATTCGGCATCGTCCCCACGAACATCTCGCAGAGGTGGGCGAAGATGACCAGGGCCATGATCGAGTTGGGAACTAGGTGCGCCGCCTGGATCCCGTAGAAGGCGAGCACCCCCAGGAAGAATTCGGAGTACGGCGGGACAAGGCCCGCCAGCATCGCCCAGGAGAAGGTCACGATCTCCCCCGCGCGAGGACTCGGCATGATGGTGCCGGCGCGGAACCGGGCGGTGGTCGGTGGCACGAAGATTCGAAGCCGCGCCACCTGATCCTCATCGACGGTGGAAGCGTGCAAGGCGACCTCAAGATGGTGCGGCATCCTCGCTGGCGCCCTTTGCCGCGCTTGGGAGCCATGGAAGATTTGGCGGTGGCGCTGGCGAAAGGCTTGGTGGCGATTGGCGAGGATGCTGTGGTAGCAGCGAAGAAGGCAGAGGACCACTTTAAGACTTAGCGTGCGGAAGGATTGGCCGCGGCGCTGAGTGAAGTATTTATAGGCGTGGTATGGCGTGATAGATTTGATTCCGCTTCACGCTGGCAGCGCCATCATTTGCCCCGCTGCTTTTTGGTTTCCGCAAAAGCGTAGAGTTCCCAAGGAAGATCGTGTGCGGTGGAGAATCGGTAGACGGCGGTCCGCAGTGGTGGGCTCCCACGATTCATCTCCGCCGCAAGAAACGGAAAAAGTACCCGCGCGACGGTTCGCGATCATGGTGGACCCGGCTCTTGTCGGTGTAATAAATACCGGGGTACAAAGAGCATTGAAAGGCCGAGAGGGTGGGTGCGTGGCGAGCCTTGACGCGAAGTCGAGGCCCCACGCGCCAAAGCGGGCGTGTGGCGAGCCCTCCGATGGTGAGGCGAGGCCCCGCGCGCCAGGCGGAAAGTGGCGATGAGCCCTCCGAAGACCGGTGAGGGCCCTGCGTCGGCGGGGCCCGCGTGGCAGGAGTATTGCGAATGAGTCTTCGGACGAAGGCTCCCCGCCACGGCGACTAAGCGCATTTAATGAGACATCACGCCGTGAGTAGACAAGTGAAGAAATGATTACCGCTTCTGATGGCCCTTGCAGTGTGGCGAAGCATCCACTGTGGCGCCAAGAATTGACAGCAGAGAGGAGGTTTGCTTGAAGAGGCCGCCTGCGTCGAGGAGCAGCGGGCCCCACCCGCGGACTCACGGTGTGATATGCGGGTGAGAGGCCACTTGCGAGCACGCGAGGGCGGCAGCTGCGCAGCGCAAGGGGGCTGCACGTTGTCTCTTCTGTCGTGTCTTGTCGAGTATCTTGAGGGCATCAGATCGCCTACTCCCGGCTCTCTCCGTCGGTTCGAGGCTTGTATAAAAGAGAGGAGAGAGAGGAAGGGGCACGTTAGGTAGGATTCAACACTCGGTTCGTGAGAGCACTCTGTAAAGACTTTCCCTTTCAACCACAATCGAAAAGAGCTAAGGCTCGGCAGGAGTAGGACTATTACCCGCGAGGGGTCCGAACTCAGGTAAATCTGAAGTCGTTCCTTGTTGAGCCCGACGCTCAAATCAATCGAGCTTGATCGAGTCGGCTAGCAGAGTAAAAATCTGACCAGGGGTGTGATCCACAGTGGTTGAGCGGAGAACACGCCGTCACTGTCCATCTACACCACCGCCATCCGGGCCATGGGGTGAGACGAGGCCGTCTTGGTCATTTACTTCCCCACTGTGCTCGATGGTGTAAGAGCAACCTCCCGAGGGGGTTATTTGATTTTGGTAATTGATGGCAACTAGGTTGTAGAGATGAATCACGTTCAGATTAAGGATATTTGTTTCATAGTTCTTTTGATTTCTTGCGGTGTGTAGTCTAGGGTCATCATGCCTGCCGATCGTTGAATCTCTGGCTGCAGGGTCCCACAGAGCACATCTCCGGTCTCTTATTCTCATTCGTCTTCGAGAGAGTTGGGGATAGGTCCAGAGGATTCCAAGAGGTAGCCACGTGTCCGAGATTTCGTAGCCACTAAGCCATCCAAAAACCGAAACCCTTTGTGGGCGCGAAACTTCCCGCCTAAGCCTACGAACCTTCTGTCCGTTTGAGCTTAAGTTTTGACGCCAAATATTTCTAAATCCTCAAAAATATATTTGTTCGGGCAATGCTACAGTATCAGAGGGTTTTGTGGACTGCAGGCCGAGCTGGGGCAACTGGGCCCGGACAGTCCGGCCCAAGTGGCCCGGTCGAGCTGGGGCAACTGGGCCCGGACAGTCCGGCCCAAGTGGCCCGGTTCGGCCTCCGTGGCACATCTGTGATATTTTACATTTTTGAGAGCCTTTCCGTGCTCGGATTAAAAACATCAAAACATGAAAGTTGTAGAGAATTTCAAGGCGCATCTTTTTTGTGTTGACAACTTTTTCATTTGAGAAACAGAAAAAATCATATAAATTCGGGAAGCTCTCAGTAGCCTGGGGACCTGGGAAGCTGCTGAAACTTTGCCTTTGGCCGGACTGTCCGGCCCAAGTGTTAATTTTTCCCAGGTTGCAAATCCATTTTTCCAGTAATCCTCTGCCTTCGGTCGGACTGTCCGGCCCTGTAGGCCGAACTGTCCGGCCCAAGTATTTTCCTCCCCAGCTTGCGAATTTCCTTTTCAATGAGCATAAGCCTTGGCCGGGACCGGTCTCGCTCGAGTCTGGACTGTCGGACCAGTTGTGTCCCCTCTGTCTCGAATTGTATTTTCTCTGAGGCGCTTGCCTTCGTCCGGACTGTCCGGGAGTTGTCCGGGGGTTGTCTGGCCTAGGGCTTGAGTTTAGATCTGAGATCTATTTTCTAGGGT
Organism: Raddia guianensis; assembly: GCA_036346415.1. Lineage (NCBI taxonomy): Eukaryota > Viridiplantae > Streptophyta > Magnoliopsida > Poales > Poaceae > Raddia > Raddia guianensis. The sequence continues at coordinate 45,951,143 of CM070535.1, read as the reverse complement.
TTCGAAGGTGGGAAGTATATAAGGGCTTTGCTGGTCGTGGGAGAGAGGTGAGAGGCTCATTTGCAACCCTAACCACCTTTCCCCAAGTGAGAGAGCTCCTCCCATGGTTCCCCCTCCACCTAGGGTTCCATGTGCTTGAGAGATTGAGTGAGAGAGTGAGGGAAAAGGAGTGAGGAAGAAGAAGAGAGCATCCCCTAGTCTCCTCCTCGTCACCCCCATGGTTTGTGCCCTCTCCCATGGTTGTCTTGCCATCCTCCATGGTGGGATGAGGGTTGAGTGAGTTGTGGTGTCTCCGGTTTTGTGCTCTTGGAATTCTTTGCTACCGGGAGAGGTCGTCATCGCCAAGCTCCATCAACCGTACCACAAGCAAACCCTTCTTCGTGAAGGTCACCGTGCTTCCTACGGTGCTTCCTCTCCGTCCGTCGGGGTGTGCAAAGCCCGTCGTCGTGTCGGCGGACACCTTGCTTCCCAAGGTGCTCTTCTCCGTGCGTCGGAGATGTGCTAAATCTTGGTGTGCTCGAGGTAAACCGCTTGTGAAGTCGGTGTTTGAGTCCTTCGTGTGAAGGGTGCTGATTCGTGTGAAGGTTTGGAGCTCGCCTACCATGTGTTGGTGAAGAGCTACCATCGAGTGGATTGAGGGTTAGGGACGAGAGAGTCCCGACTTCTCTGTGCGAGAAGTTTACTCAACGGAGACGTAGGTGTTCATGTGTTGAGCACCGAACTTCGGTAAACAACTCGGTTTGCGCCTCTCCATCTTATTTACTTAACCGCATCTTGATATCCACTGCCTGTGAGTGCCTTCGTGCCTCCTACACTTGTGCATCGATTGCTTCCGCCAACTAGACTTGTGTAGAAATCCACGCGCTAGCTGTGTGCCTTAACTTGCTTAAGTGACTAAGTGCAACAAAAGTAAAATTGAAATAGTCCGATTCACCCCCCTCTCGGCCTTAGGTTCCTTCAATTGGTATCAGAGCCAGGCTCTCTAGTTTTACTTCACCGCATTAGAGATGGCCGAAGGGGATAGTGTAGCTGCCAATAGGATTTCAATCTTCAATGGCTTACACTTTGACTTCTGGAAGAAGCGCATGAAAATCTATCTTATTTCTATTGGCGCTGACATTTGGGATGCTGTTGAGAATGGCATCACTATTACCCGTGTTGAGAATGCACCACTCACACCAATTCAGAAAACTCTTATGGCTAATGATACTAAGGCCACGAATGCTATACTCACGGGGTTGAGCAGGGATGTGTTCGAGAGAGTTAGCAACCTCACTTCTGCTAAGGCTATTTGGGATTCTCTTGTTGAGATCCATGAGGGCACTGCTGCTGTTAAGGAGGGTAGATTAGTGGTGGTTAAGGAACAATTTGATAAATTTGAGATGCTTCCTGGTGAAAATGCAAATGCTATGTATACTCGCCTTAACCCCATAATCAATGAGCTCAAGGGGCTCGGACTCTCTATGCCTGATGTTGATGTGTGTAGGAAGATGATGAGGATTCTCCCAAGATAGAAGTACATGGACATCATCACTGTTCTCTCAAACAGCAATGAACTTGAGACGATGACTCCCGGTGCTTTCCTGTGTAAGCTTCGTGCTCATGAGATGCTTATCATCGAGCCCCTAGCCACCCCATCAGCTGAGAAGACCAAGACAATTTCTCTCAATGCTACTGGACACAAACCAAGTAAGTCCAAGCCTGCCTCCTCCAAGGATCAAGAAGGATCAAGTTTCTTCCCACCTGAGGCACTTGAAGAGATAATGGGTCTGTTCGGAAAGCGCTTCGACCTCAAGAGGCGAACCAAGAACCCACACTCTAGCTATCGATGCTATGAGTGTCATGAGAAGGGTCACATTGCCTCCATGTGTCCTCACAAGGACAAGACCAAGCGCAAGGAGAAGAGCAAACAAGGTAGTGATGATGACAAGCCCAAGCACAAGGATGGGAAGTACAAGAACTGGAAGAAAACCGAGTTCAAGGCCACCTCCAAGAATGGAAAGAAGCTGGCGTTCGTTGGAACTTGGATCTCCGATGATAGTTCCAGTGACTCAGCAGCTTCTGAGGAGGATGAGGAGCCAAGTGGTGAAGGACTTGCCACCATGGCAATTGCTGAGATGACTCCTCCGCCTCCAGCTTTCACCACAAAGTGCTTGGTGGCCGTCCTTGAACCACAAGAGCAAGTGTGGTATTCTGATGGAGAAGAGTCTACTTCCACTATTTCCTCTACACGGAGAGCTTCATCACCATCTACTTCAGCCTCCAAGTGCTTGATGGCTCGACCATCTGCTGAGGTATCTTCTGATTCTGACTCTGAAGCTTTTTCTGAGTGGGATGAAGAGACTACTAGAGAGAATGTGGCTAAGTTGCTTGATGTTCTCCAAAAGGAGCATTTGAGAGCCACTACTCTTCAGGAGTCTTTGAGTGTCCTCACTGCTAAGCATGATTCTCTTGAGATTGAATTTGATCTTTTGAATGGTGAGAAACTTAGCTTAGTTAGGAAGGTAGAGTTGCTTGATGTGGAAAACAAAGGCATGAATGAATTTGTAGATGGCTTACTTGCTACTATTCTTGAGCTTAGGACTGAAAACAAATTGGTTACTGAAAAGAATGCTTCTATTGATGCTTTGCCAATTGCTCATGCCACTGATGATTTAATTGCTTCACCTGCTTTGATTGTGCCTCCTGTGATTGCACCATTTACTGCTTCTGTCACACCTGCTATCACCATGACACCTGCTAGTATAGATGTTTCAGCTGAATGCGCATTGATTGGGTCTTGTGCTAGTACTGTTGTTCATTTGGTTGATTCTTGCTCTAAGTGTGACATGATTGCTTCTAGTTCCACTAGTGTAGAGTGCACTCCTGACTCATGCAAATTTGCACTAGCTGCTAGGGAACTAGCCATTGAGCGTGATGAACTTGCTATAGAAAATGCTAGCCTCAAGATCAAGGTTGAGAAATTTGACAAGGGTCTTGGCAAGTGTTATGAGGGGAGTCGTGTCCTTAACCAGATACTTGAAGAACAAAGGAATCCGGCCCTGAAGGGCGGCTTGGGATTCACCCCTAAGAAGTTTAAGGGGAAGAAAAAGAAAGGTCCTCAAGTGTCTAACAAAGGGCAAAACTCCCTTCATAACAAGTCTAAGGGAAACATCAACAATGTTAATAACTCTGGGGTTAAAAACATGAACACTAGGAACAATCACCCTAGGAAGCACAATGTGCACAACACATGGCAAGGACCTCCTAGGCACTATAATTTCACGACATGGCAACCTAGGAACCAATATGCTTGGCAATATGCTTCTAGGTACAATAATTGGAATGGTCCTCTTTCCATGCCATACAACAATTGGCAAGCTCCACCACCACCTAGCTTCTGGAATGGTCCTTCTAGGCAAAACTTTGCTAGGCAAGCTCCACCTAGGAACCAAGCTAGAAACACTCCCAAGCACACCCAACCCAAGCTTCCAAGAGCTCATGCAGAGTTGTATGACCACTACTTGCTTAGGATGAATGACAAGGGTAAGGTGGTTGCTAGATATGCTGGTTTGAGGGCTAAGAATGAGCATAAGACACATGTTTGGGTGCCTAAGTCTTTGATTGATTGATTTGCTCCCGTTACTTCTAGTTTGAAGGCTAACCCTCGGGGACCTCCTGTGTGGGTCCCTGAGTTACAAAAGTGATCTCTTCCTAATGCAGGTGAACTACCGGAGTGGAGGGTGCCATTGTATCGTTGACAGTGGGTGTACCCAACACATGACCGGCAACCCTCGGTTGTTCACTTCAATGGGGGAGGATGGAACAAGTCCCCCCAAGGTCACTTTTGGAGATGGAAGCAAGGGCAAGGTAATTGGAGCCGGAAAGATAGCAATCTCTTTGGTTCTCTCAATTGACAATGTGCTACTGGTAAACACTCTGAACTACAATCTACTTTCCGTTGCTTAGATTTGTGATTTAGGTTTCCATTGTAACTTCTCATCTGAGGGATTGTTGATTCTGGATCAAAATGGAAAAACAATGTTCAAAGGGTTTCGTTTTGAAAATTTGTTTCTTGTGAACTTCAATGAGCCTGCCGCATCCATCTCTGTTTGCCTGTCCGCCAAAGTCACACTTGGTTGGCTTTGGCATCGGCGCCTTGGGCATGTCGGCATGAGAAACTTAAAGAAACTTTTTAAAAACGAGTTGATTCTTGGGGGGAAAGATGTGGCATTTGAGAAGGATAAGCTTTGCTCGGCATGTCAAACCGGTAAACAAGTGGCAAGTGCTCATCCTGCCAAGAATGTTATGCCTACATCCCAACCACTTGAGCTCTTGCACATTGATCTTTTTGGGCCAACAAAATATGTGAGTATTGGGGGTAATCTCTACTGCTTGGTCATAGTGGATGAGTACTCTCGATACACTTGGGTAATCTTTCTTCCAGACAAAACCTCAACTGGGGATGGTTTCAAGAAATTTGTAAAGAAAGCTCAAAATAAATTTGATTGTACCCTCAAAAAGGTGAGAAGTGACAATGGAACCGAGTTTACTAATACTTTCGTTGAGCTGTTCTGTGATGAGCTAGGTATTGACCATCAGTTCTCAGCCACTTACACTCCTGAGCAAAATGGAGTGGTTGAGAGAAAAAATAGGACACTCATCGAGATGGCAAGAACAATGCTCAATGAGTATGGAACTTTTGAGGTCTTCTGGGCTGAGACAATCAACACAGCCTGCCTCTGCATTAATAGGCTGTACCTTCACAAGCTCCTGAAGAAGACATCATATGAGCTGCTTGTGGGAAGACCCAATATCTCCTACTTCATGGTCTTTGGATGCAAGGTCTACATCAAGAAGAAGAGGGAGCATTTGGGCAAGTTCCAGAACAGAGTGGACAGTGGGATTTTCTTGGGATACTCAGCCAGAGGGTCATCTTTCAGGGTGTTCAATGAAGCAAGTGGTCAGATTGAAGAATCATGTGATATAAAGTTTGATGAGTCAAATGGGAGTCAAGGGCAACATGAGAACTTGGATGACGTTGGTGGAGAGGAGTTGGCAAGGGCAGCTGAGCAGATTGAAGCTGAGGATGTGAGGCCAGTTGAAGCTCCAAGAGTAGTTGAGACAGTTGCACCACCTCTTACTCCTGAGCCAGTGGCAGACTCAGGGGGAGCTGTGCCTCAAGACAGCTCAAGTTTGGAGCCAGCGTCAGAGGAAGAGATAGCTTGTGAGCAGGATGGCGAGACAGTTGAGCAGACAGTGGGACAACCTTCCCAGTTGATCAGGACCCATCACTCCATTGCTCGAGATCACCCAGCTGAGCAAGTGATTGGGGACTTGACTCATGGTGTTCAAACAAGGTCAAAGACGGCTAACTTCTGTGAGCATCATGCTTTTGTGTCTGAATTGGAGCCAAAGAAGGTGGAAGAGGCATTGACTGATCCTGACTGGATAAATGCCATGCATGAGGAGCTAAACAACTTTGAGAGAAACAAAGTCTGAACACTTGTGGAATGACCCAAGGATTGCAATGTGATTGGCACAAAATGGGTATTCAAGAACAAGACAGATGAATTTGGATTGGTTGTCAGAAACAAAGCAAGACTTGTGGCTCAGGGTTTCATTTAGGTCGAGGGTGTGGATTGTGGAGACACTTATGCACCTATGGCCAGACATGATGCGATTAGGCTGCTTATGGCATTCTCCACTTGTCACAACATCACTTTGAAGCAAATGGATGTTAAGAGCGCCTTCTTAAATGGCTACATTGAGAAGCTGGTCTATGTTGAGCAACCTCCAGGATTTCAAAACCCAAAACACCCCGATCATGTGTACAAGTTGTCCAAGGCTTTGTATGGGCTAAAACAAGTTCCCAGGGCTTGGTATGAGCGACTTAGAGACTTCCTCATCTCCAAGGGATTCAGTGTTGGGAGAGTGGATTCTACACTCTTCACCAAGGTGGATGATGGACATTTGTTCCTGTGCCAAGTTTATGTTGACGATATCATCTTTGGGAGCTCAAGTGAGAAGATGGTACAAGACTTCAGTGGGATGATGGCTGCAGAGTTCGAGATGTCGATGATGGGTGAGCTGAACTTCTTCTTGGGCTTTCAAATCAAACAACTCAAGACTGGGACATTCATAAGCCAAGAGAAGTACGCTCTGGACCTCCTCAAGCGTTTCGAGATGGACCGATGTAAGCCACTCTGGACACCAATGAGCACAAGCGGCCACCTCGACCTCGACACAGAAGGTAATCATGTCGATCTCAAGCTATACCGTTCCATGATTGGCGCATTGCTTTATTTGACAGCATCTAGGCCGGATATCATGTTTAGTGCGTGCATGTGCGCTAGGTACCAAGCATCCCCTAGAGAAATGCATTTGAAAGCTGTCAAAAGGATTTTCAGATATCTAAAATTCACTCCTAGTATAGGTCTCTGGTTCCCTAAGGGTGCGCAATTTGAGCTCCTTGGCTACTCTAACTCAGATTATGCCGGATGCAAGATTGATCGCAAGAGCACTTCAAGGGTCTGTCACCTTCTCGGTAGATGTCTTGTGTCGTGGGCTTCAAAGAAACAGAACTCCGTGGCACTATCTACTGCTGAGGCTGAGTACATAGCGGCAGGGAGTAGCTGTGCTCAAATCCTATTCTTGACACAATCCTTATATGACTTTGACGTAAAACTTGATCATGTACCTCTTCTGTGTGATAATGAGAGTGCTGTTAAGATGGCCAGCAATCCAGTCCAACATTCGCGCACCAAACACATAGACGTCCGACATCACTTTCTTAGAGATCATGTGATGAAGGGCGACGTTGTGATTGGATCTATGCGGACGGAGGATCAGCTTGCTGATATCTTCACCAAGCCACTGGATGAGGTACGATTTTGCAAATTAAGAAATGAGCTGAATATACTAGATAAGTCAAATGTGATCTGAGCTAGCCGTGGGGCCATATGTGTGAACCTGGCAAAATTTAGCATTTGAGACAGTTGATTGAGCTTTGGTTGTTACACTTAGTTCAAATTGTGCACTCTTGTGAAATTATGTGTTTTGAATAGCTTGCTCTCAGGAATACTGTCACTTAGCCCAATATATGCTTAATTCTAATTCACTATGCAAACTGTCGCTTGGAGCATGTGCTAGGAAAAACTCAAAGCTCTTATTGCCTCTGTGTTGCTCAAATTTCATTGAATGATCTTGTATATCTAGCTCTAGGCATGGTATTAACTTAAAAAATGTGTGCAAAATATCACATAAGGTTAAAGAAAAAGGGTCAGACATGTCTCACCAATGTCTTCCCAACGAGATGGCTTGCCATCGCACTAGGCATGAACTTGGGGGAGCTTTGGATAACCAAGATGTTGAATCCTTCAGTGTAATGCTGGGCAACATCGCCAAAGGTTTGAGACATGGAAAATTTGAGAAAACATGAGCTTGAAATTCAAACAATTGCATGCAATGTGATTTCTATTGTTGTTTTGAGCACATTTACGCACTAATGGCTTTGGTTCACCCAAATCATGCTCTAAGTCCTTAATTACTTGAACTTCATGTCAAATCAGCTTATATTGCTCTATGTACATGTTGACCTAGAGTAGCTTGAGAATGAAATGTGGTGGATCATCTGTGCCATCTGATTTTGTATAACTCTCAAAGCTCATGAAACCTTACATCCCCTATGCCCCTTATTGTTCATTGATGCCAAAGGGGGAGAAAGAATTACAAATCTTGATCTTTGTCAAGGGAGAGATGATTGGGGAGCGAATTGTGCATATGAGGGGTGATAATTGATCTTTTAATTGCTCGGATGCTGTCGACGGTTGGGATATCGACCCAAGTCAACCAAGGTTCTTCAAAGAGGAGATAGGAGACACGCCGAACAACCACGAACAAAGAACGAGCAGAGATGGGATTTTATCCTGGTTCGGGCCTCTCGGGAGAGATAATAGCCCTACGTCCAGCCTTTCTTATATATCAGAGATGAATACAAGAGGTGGCTCGGCGAGACGAACAAGTCTCGGCGAGATTATGCGAGTACAAGTGCGCGATAACCTATAAGATGATGTCTACGAGGTGCTAAGATGCAAAAGCTCTTGGCCAGGGTCCCGTGTCGTCCGATGATCTTGGACGTGCCCTCTACACGCTGTAGGGGCTCGGTTTATATAGTGTCGAACAACCGACCTACCGGAGGAGAATCGGGCCGGGCTAACTACGAATACGTAACGACCTCGTACCATGCCAAATACATCCTTCGGCAGATAAGGTAAACTCCAATTCTTGGGGATCACGACTCCTAATCCAATCCGGGAAACCAACGTCCGGGTCTTCACGTAGCCGTGCAGAACTCTGTTCGAGTCGGACTCAAACACGAATCCTAGGCCGTTACACACCGTGCCGATCAAGAAGTTGTTCGGCAGGATGCATATGGGCCTGATAGAACCTTCCAGGGGACTGGGCCCTGGTAGGCTGTTCAACTGGGCCGTCAGGGAGTGGGCCATGGCAATGGGCCGTGATTTAATCCCCGACAGCTAGCCCCCGAGACTCAAGTGGAAGGACTCACTAGAGTGGGGTCATCCTCTTGAGACTCCAAGTTACGAAGAGGGTATATTTCCTGCTACAAAGACGTGCAACAGGCGACCGAACAGGTTATGGTTCCACCGAACAGGACTTGTCCGGGATCGAACAAACCCGATCAGTGCCGAGCAACTCTGTTGCGTCGAACAGGGAACGACATCTGTCCGAGCAGAGTACCCTGCCCTCGATACCGAAATCGGAAGAAGTGAGGTAAATCATCTCCTTGAGGCTGAACGTCATCAAGGAGGGATTGGATTCTTAGTAGTGAAGAGCGTACCACCGCATCCGGTAAGATCAGATCTTCCGGGAGAATGCACATAGCAAGTCGCGAGACGGACTCGTGCTGCTGCATCCAGGCATTCAGATGCCTAGGAAAAGATAGGGGAACCACCTCTCGGGCTAGAGCTTGCCCGAGGAAATAGAAATTGCGCTCTCGGCGAATGTCGCGCTTCAGAGCGGCGGTGATGTGCCCTGAGCGTAGATCGTGTGCGAGAGCGCACAATGCATACGGGGAAGGTGACCCGATCCGAGCGTAGAGCTCGCCAAAGGAACCAAGTAAGAGATCTAGTCCCGAGCACGGAGCTCGTCGCGGGGACGAAAGTGCGATCAGCGAAGACGCGTGCGGTAGAACTGCGCTCGGCGAAGAGCTGCGGTCGCGAGGTGATCCAGCCCGAGCACGGAGCTCGTCGCGGGGACGAGATCGCGCTCCGGGCAAAGAAGCGCCGTCGCGAGGTGAATCACGACCCGATGCGGTCGAGCCGCAAGAGAGCGTGTGAAATCGGCGCTTTACCCATGGCGTATTCCTTACGACGGTGTTAGCGTTGTCTTGACAAGTGCGTAACCGACGCTTGAGTGCCGTTGCTATGAGAATCGACTACGATGGGCATGCCCGTTGGCGATGAGAATCGACTACGGTGGGCGAGGACTCCGTTGGTGGCGACTACCTTAACTTAGCCGAAAGGAAGGTCTGCCGGGCAAATGCGAGAAATCATACGTGGTGAAGTGAATCGGTCCACAGGCATGCGCGAACAAACCCGGGAAGAGAGGGATGCAAACATCGGTTTTGGTGGGAAGCCTGGAACCTCGCCACGACCATCACGAGTCGGCGTTCCCGCTCTGTATTTCTGCAAAAGACAAACAAGAAACCAGCCGACAAGGGAAAAAGAGAGCAAGAACAGGCTCTAAGAAGAGCAAAGCGAGTTTTGAAACACGCAAAAGGCGACCTACCCACACAAGACATAATTTTTCCGCACGCCCCCGAGAAGCGTTAGTGTCACCGCGGCGAATGCGAACCGAGCGCCAGAGTGCCCGTTGCGATGAGAATCGCTTACGGTGGGGCGGGACTCCGTTGGTGGTGCATTGCTCCGGATTACCGTGCCAGGAAAGACGTAGCATGGATAAAAAAGACGTGTGCGGGCAAGTGCAGCCCCGCTGTGGCTAAGATCGCTAGTCAGGGATGGCGATCGGGACCTTAGCCGCAGGCAAAACGTGCGAGGCGAAATCTTATCCGGACATGGACCCGTATAGCGTTGGTGTCGCCTCGGCGGATGCGGAACCAGCGCCAGGAGTGCCCGTTGCGATGAGAATCGGCTTACGGTGGGCAGAAACTCCCTCGGTGGTGCACCGCTTCGGTTAACCGGAGCCATATAGGTCGTCGCCAGATAAAAAGACATGCTCGTACGTGGGGAGCGCTACGGGAGCGAAACACCAACGAGGTTTTGGAAAACCAACGCTAAGGAAAGGAACTGGAAAACTAAAAACATACCGGGGTTGCCGAAATTCAGCTCAAGTCCCAACTGACCAAGGAGAGGCCGTCCTTCGAGGAGCTGGCCGAGCAGCTCAAGACCGCCGAGCAGCGCTTGAATCAGAGCGAGAGTCTGACCGAGTAGCTTTTCGAGCAGCTTTTCCTGCAAAAATAGAGCAGCAAAAGACAAGGACAAACAAGAATCCAAGAGCAAGGCGAACAGCGCTAGAAAGTTTTAAGAAAAATCGGTAGAACGCTTAGCCTAACTCCCTGCCCCCGTTGTGCAGCTGCTCGAGGACCTGAGTTTGCGAACTCGAACAGGTGCACAAGAGAAAGAGCGACGCCCTAGCCCCGATGCAGACGATGCATGAAGACTGAACTTGCGACTTCAAGCACGCGTAGAGAGTTAAGCGACACCGTATCCGATCGACTCGTTTAAACCGCTCGTTAACGTAAGTTAGGCGATTCGAAGGTAACCGAACAAGGAAAGTGCCTCTGCCTCGGAGGGCTTACGGAGCGAGCTTTGCCAAGTGGTTGTGCCATGGCGGTAAGTGCCTCCGCGCGAGGGCTTACGAGCGAGCTTAGCCGCGAGGTGGATGCCGCGTTACGCAACTCGAAGTTTAGGAACTTGTTGAAGCTAGATACTGGCGGAAAACCCTTAAGATTGCGGAGCCAAGAGTTCGCAAGACCGGACAGCCATCAAGTGTTACCAGAGAGAAAGAGAGTCTGAGAAGATGAGTGGTGAGAAGGGCCGCAGGGGGGGCGCGAACATTCACCGTTCAATGGGTTGAACTTTACATGGCAGCCCGAGAGACTTGGACGAACTAAGGCGCGAAATTTGAGAAAAAGCGCGATGCTAGGAAACGAAAGACCTACACGAGGAACTTACGAAAGCTGGTCGATGTTCCAAGCGCTGGTCACTCTCTCCGTCATCCTGACAAAGCGAACGGCCGGGATCTGAAGGAATTTTGATCCATTCCCGAGCACGGAGCTCGTCGCGGGGACAGACGCGCCGCGGCGAAAGCTGCCCGGCGCGAGGAGATCGGCCCCGAGCACGAGCTCGCCCCGGGATCAGACGCGTGCCGGCGAAGAGCTGCCGGCTGAAGAGATTCGATCCCGAGCACGGAGCTCGCGCGGGGACCAGACGCGACTTCGGGCGAAGAGCTGCCGGTGCGAAGATCCGATCCCGAGCACGGTGCTCGTCGCGGGACGAGACTTGCGCTGGGCGAAGAGCTGCCCGCGCGACGAGATCCAGCCCGAGCACGGAGCTCGTCGCTGGGGACGACGCAGCCCGGGCAAAGAGCTGCCCGGCGAAGAGATCCGGGCCTCGAGCGGAGCTCGTCGCGAGATCAGACGCCGCGCCGGCGAAGAGCCGCCAGCGCGAACCAGATCTGGAAGGCGATCAAGATCGAAGGATCGATCCGATCTGGCGAGGATGAGACATCCGCCCTTCCGAGTCGTAGTCCTCGTGGAGAATCTCGATCACGATAGAGTTCGACATGCTCGTCTGCGTATCCCCACGGTCGGCGCCAAATTGTCGACGGTTGGGATATCGACCCAAGTCAACCAAGGTTCTTCAAAGAGGAGATAGGAGACACGCAGAACAACCACGAACAAAGAACGAGCAGGAGGCAGGATTTTATCACGGTTCAGCCTCTCGAGAGATAATAGCCCTATGTCCGGCCTTTCTTATATATCGGAGATGAATACGAGAGGTGGCTCGGCGAGACGAACAAGTCTCGGCGAGATTATCTTGATACAAGTCTTGCGATAACCTATAAGATGATGTCTACGAGGTGCTAAGATGCAAAAGCTCTTGGCCAGGGTCCCGTGTCGTCCGATGATCTTGGACGTGCCCTCTACACGCTGTAGGGGCTCGGTTTATGTAGTGTCGAACAACCGACCTACCGGAGGAGAATCGGGCCGGGCTAACTACGAATACGTAACGACCTCGTACCATGCCAAATACATCCTTCGGCAGATAAGGTAAACTCCAATTCTTGGGGATCACGACTCCTAATCCAATCCGGGAAACCAACGTCCGGGTTTTCACGTAGCCGTGCAGAACTCTGTTCGAGTCGGACTCAAACATGAATCCTAGGCCGTTACACACCGTGCCGATCAAGAAGTTGTTCGGCAGGATGCATATGGGCCTGATAGAACCTTCCAGGGGACTGGGCCCTGGTAGGCTGTTCAACTGGGCCGTCAGGGAGTGGGCCATGGCAATGGGCCGTGATTTAATCCCCGACAGATGCGTTCTTTCTCAATTGGTATCTGTTGCTTTCTATGCATTGATCTAGGGGGAGCTAGGTCTTAGGTTAGCATTGCCCTGCACTTCAATTCTTATGCCTAGTTTTCTATCTCAAGTGAAGTTATGCCATTTCATTCATATTCATATGCGCTTGGTTGGAACTAAGTCGCTGCATCAGACACATATTTGCTTGTTGAGATGGCTATGCAGGAAGATTTGCAGGTGTTGTCATTAATTACCAAAAAGGGGGAGATTGTAAGAGCAACCTCCCGAGGGGGTTATTTGATTTTGGTAATTGATGGCAACTAGGTTGTAGAGATGAATCACGTTCAGATTAAGGACATTTGTTTTATAGTTCTTTTGATTTCTTGCGTGTGTGTAGTCTAGGGTCATCATGCCTGCCGATCGTTGAATCTCTGGCTGCAGGGTTCCACAGAGCACATCTCCTGTCTCTTATTCTCATTCGTCTTCGAGAGAGTTGGGGATAGGTCCAGAGGATTCCAAGGGGTAGCCACGTGTTCGAGATTTCGTAGCCACTAAACCATCCAAAAACCGAAACCCTTTGTGGGCGCGAAACTTCCCGCCTAAGCCTACGAACCTTCCCGTCCGTTTGAGCTTAAGTTTTGACGCCAAATATTTCTAAATCCTCAAAAATATATTTTGTTCGGGCAGTGCTACAGTATCAGAGGGTTTTGTGGGCTGCAGGCCGAGCTGGGGCAACTGGGCCCGGACAGTCCGGCCCAAGTGGCCCGGTTCGGCCTCCGTGGCACATCTGTGGTATTTTACATTTTTTAGAGCCTTCCCGTGCTCGGATTAAAAACATCAAAACATGAAAGTTGTAGAGAATTTCAAGGCGCATAGTTTTTGTGTTGACAACTTTTTCATTTGAGCAACATAAAAAATCATATAAATTCGGGAAGCTCTCAGCAGCCTGGGGATCTAGGAAGCTGCTGAAACTTTGCCTTCGGCCGGACTGTCCGGACCCAGTTGTGTCCCCTCTGTCTCGAATTGTATTTTCTACAGGGAGCGCTTGCCTTCGTCCGGACTGTCCGGGAGTTGTCCGGGGGTTGTCCGGCCTAGGGCTTGAGTTTAGATCTGAGATCTATTTTCTAGGGTTTCGAAGGTGGGAAGTATATAAGGGCTTTGCTGGTCGTGGGAGATAGGTGAGAGGCTCATTTGCAACCCTAGCCACCTTTCCCCAAGTGAGAGAGCTCCTCCCATGGTTCCCCCTCCACCTAGGGTTCCATGTGCTTGAGAGATTGAGTGAGAGAGTGAGGGAAAAGGAGTGAGGAAGAAGAAGAGAGCATCCCCTAGTCTCCTCTTCGTCATCCCCAAGGTTTGTGCCCTGTCCCATTGTTGTCTTGCCATCCTCCATGGTGGGATGAGGGTTGAGTGAGTTGTGGTGTCTCCGGTTTTGTGCTCTTGGGATTCTTTGCTACCGGGAGAGGTCGTCATCGCCAAGCTCCATCAACCGTACCACAAGCAAACCCTTCTTCGTGAAGGTCACCGTGCTTCCTACGGTGCTTCCTCTCCGTCCGTCGGGGTGTGCAAAGCCCGTTGTCGTGTCGGCGGCCACCTTGCTTCCCAAGGTGCTCTTCTCCGTGCGTCGGAGATGTGCTAAATCCTCGATGTGCTCGAGGTCGGCTTCGCTTGTTGTTGGGACCCTTTGAGCAGTCGAGTCCCATAGTGTTTTCTTGTACTAGTCCTGGATCAATAGCTAGTACACCTGATTTCGAACTTGGATCATAACCATTCTTATTAAAACATTTAATATTACATCGAGTGCAGCCATTAAGGCTCTTAATACAAAAATCGCACATGAGCCATATAAGCTATGAGCGTGGGTACATAGTAAAATCCAAAAGAGAACTCTCAACAAAAATCCCACAAGCAAGGCTGTAGTAGCGATCCTAGGCGTCGGAGAAATCCACGTCTTGAACACCATCGGCGAAGCCATCGTCTTCAGGCTCAACGTCGTCTGGGCAATAACTCTGAGGTTCCGAACCTGCTCGTTGGAATGAGCAGCCCCGCGAGTGAACGCGAGGGTGAGTATATGTGCAAATACTCGCAAGCCAAATTGACATATGCAAATGAGGGCTTTAGCAAAGGAGGTTCGAGGGGTTTCATTTATGAAAGCCATCTTTATAAATTTTCCTATATCTTTGAAAATATAAAAAGGGTTAAGAAGGGTTAAAACAAATATCTTTCTTTTGAATCTCCGGCTACCCACTGGTTTTAACCCAGCACGGGCAACTCATGGCTACCTGCCATATCCATCCAATGATCACATGGCTATCTGCCATAGAAATCCAATATCAGGGCTAACCGCCAAATCAATCAAAGCCTCAGGGCTATCCGCCATGTCAAAATCATAATCTCAGGGCTAGCCGCCATGCAAATCTCATGACTACCTGTCATGCTAACTCAATTACTTCACAGCGTCCTGCTGCGAAGGCCCAAAACAAGACTCACGACGTTCTGTCGTGGTTTTCTTTTAAAGCGCCATTTCAAAAACAAAATGAGAAAATTACTACCATGAGGCAGCGCTCCGTCGCCCGCCCTTGACCGTGGGCACACGGTGTCAAACAGTTCTACACTCTGCAGAGGTTGCACGCTTTACCCACGAGAGGTAATTTACTTAGTAAACCACCACAAGGTCTTTAACCAACTCACTCCTAGCTCAGGCATCACCGCTAAGGATTCTACCTCTGGTCTGGTACTCAGTTGCCAGTGGCCCCCTCTTGAGCCAATAGGTTCAAATCTATGCGACACCGTTATCCACGGATGCTGCACTCAAATCTGTGGCACCGTCATCTGCGGGCACTATCAAAATCTGCTCGAATCTGAGCGGTCTCCGTTATCCACGGTTCAATTCCGTTAACCACGGATTCTGCGCGACACCGTGTGCTACGGATTCTGCGCTGCCTATTCCACCAAGTGAGATGCCCGAACTAAGAGTTTGAAGGGTACTCAACCAGAGCCTGCCCAAACCAGCACTCGTGGTCGCACTGTTGAACTTAGTTTGTCTACCTCAAGGACTCGGTCCTAAAGGATTTGGGTGGTTCCCACACTGGGCCCGACTCTCCTGCGTACTGCACCAATCCATACAACCATCCACCCAAATCAGGGTTTTCTGAAAATAATTTCCCATTATAACAATAACTATTGTACCCCAATAGTCCCATTTTATCAAACACGGCAGCGTCAACTGCCTTTAAATCACGCATTTCAAACATTGCATTTCACATGAAATAACAGTGACGACTATAATCAATTAATAGCGGGGCTAAGCATTTAACGAGTAACTAACCAATGAAATGGCAATAAACAAGTTATATAGTCCTAGGGTTGACAAGGACCAGGTTTATACGATAATGATAAATTTAATGGGCATTTAACTAATCAGCCTAAGTAATTAGCATTTTTAAATTTCAACTATCATGCATATTCACAATTCTAGAAAAAGCATTTATAAATCTAGGTGGCAATATGATTAACAATCATTTGGGAAAAGATCAACAATGACTTGCCGTGAATCCAGTGTTCCGGGTGTACGGGTAGGTCCTCGGCTCCAACGACGCCGGTATCCGGATCTAGCGCAAACAAATAATCACACAATAAATGCACATACAAAAATATGAATGCAATGGTGAAATTGATATTTTTAAATTAAAGTGTGCATTTTTATGAATCTGTAGAACTTTTATTTTACTAAATTTGAAGCTATATTGCAAAAGATATGAAATAAATAATTTAATTGCGTTAGTAAAATAAAAGAAACAGCAAGTGGGCCGTCAGCTAGCTTCGGCCCAGAAGGAAATCTCATGGGCGGTTGGTTGGTTGGTCTTGGGTGGGCCGTGGCCTCGGCTCGTGGCCTTTCTTGGGCTAGCTTCATGGTGGCCGGGCTCGGCTTTAACTGCCTGCCGGCTCGGCTCGGCCAAGGGGAGGAGAGGGCGCGGACGGCGGGACCACTTTGTCGGCCACCCGAGCGAGAGAGGCGGCGCGCATGGCTCATGGGCGGTGTTCGGTGTTCGACGGCGGCGGCAAGGCCTCCGGTGGGGTGAGCGAGGCGAAATGGAGAGGAGGCGATGGGGTCTCTGGGATGGCTCAGCGATCTTTGGAGGACACCGGCGGCGCACGGCGGGATTGGTCGCCGGCAAGAAGGGAGTGGTTGTAGGTGCTTTGACGAGCTATGGTGAGGTTAGTGGAGGGTGACGGTGGCGTGAATTGGGGTTGGGGAGGGGCGGTGAGGCTTAGCGACGTGCGGCCGGCTCGGGGAAGAGGGGATTATGGCGGCGGCGAGCTCCGGTGGAGAAGAGCAACTGAGGGCTGCTCGGGCGGAGGAGGTGCTCACCCGTGGGGCTTACCGACGCTTACCTTTGGCGTCGAACACGGCACGGTGCGCCCGGGACAAAGAGGAGGAGCGGGAGGGCAGCAGCGGGCGGTGCCGGCTTTATAGGCCTCGACGGCGGATGCGGCCAACGGCGGCGGGGTCCACGGCAGCAAGTGGGGTGGCGTCGCCCGGACTCCACGTCGGCGTCTTGTGGAGGTCCACGGCGAGGCAGCGCGTGGAGGAGAGAAGCCGGAGGAAGAAGACAACCCGAACAGGAAAGAGAAAAGAAAGGAAAAGAAAGAAGGGGAGAAGAAAAAGAAAAGAGGAAAAAGAAAAGAAAAAGAGAATGGGTGGGACCCACTGAAAGATATTTTTATTTTAAAATTAGTATTTCAGAATTTTTATTTTTAACAGATATTTTCCAAAGTTTTGGTATAAAATTTAGACATAATTTGATTAAATCAAATTTGGTCAAAATAGTACAATTATTTTCAAATTTAGATTTAAATTATTTATATTTTTATCAAACTCACATAAAAGCATTTATTATCAAATATAAATTTTGAATGATTATTTTGAAACTCAAAATATTATTTTTAAATTTAATACTAAGCATTCTTTATATTAAAGCTAAAATATTAATTACCAAAATATTCTTTTGGCTTTTGCAATTACTTATTTTAAAATTTCAAAATCAAAATATTTATTTTCACCAAAATTTTACTTTGACATTTACAATAATTAATTCAAAATTCAAAATATTAAATTTAGCCTTTAGAAGGTAACATACACATTTTCAAATTAATTAATTTTTCAAAACTCATGCACATGAAATAATGATGCCATGATTTTTTTTAGGATTTTGAAAATGGGGATGTTACAAACCTCCCCCCCTACGAAGAATCTCGACCCCGAGATTCGGAAAGGCTGGGGAAAAGGGTCGGAGAAGTCTATTCGGATTCAAAAACTCACCAAGGACAGTATCTGGAGCATCCTGGGGTGCTTCTGCGGTGACATGGTTGACTTGTCCTCTACCAACGGTCTGAGGTGCTCCTTGACCTCTACTAGTAGCTGGTGCACGCGAAGCTGATCCAAGATTGAAAGGGACAGGAGTCACTATCGGACGCCTCTGGGGACATCTATTGGCATAATGACCCCATTGATTGCAGTGAAGGCATTGCACTGTCTTGTTGCTCTGCGGAGTGCGAGTGACAAGGTTCTGCCGAGGTGTCTGAGGCAGTTGATAAGTCTGAGGTATCGGCATACTTTGAACTTGCAGAGCTGGCTGCACTGGAATCCGAGTAGGTTGGTAAGTGAACCGAGGCCTGGAGCTGCTAGACCCTTGACGATTCTTTTGATCCAACTTTCTTTTTCGCTTATCCATACGCTGGCGCTCAACGTCCTCTTGAACAAAGGCTTGGTTGACCACTTCCAGAAAAGTAGCACAGTTCTTGGAAACCACAAAAGCTTTAAGGTCTGGATCCAATCCTTCCACGAATCTCCACATTTTATCGGACTGCTCCTTAACATCATTGTCAGCATAGCGGGCAAGATAGTTGAACTTGCTCACATACTCACTGACGGTCATGTTTCCTTGCTTCAATCCAAGAAACTCTCGCCTCTTCATGTCCATAATACCTTTAGGAACATATGTTGCCTTGAAAGCATCCTTGAACTCATTCCAAGTGATCGCGTCAGCGTTCTGATGTGCTGCGCGAAAATTCTGCCACCAAACAGCGGCGTCATTCTGAAGCATATGGCCGGCAAAACTGGCATATTCCTGATCAGTGCATTGAGCTATGCCAAGCTTTCTCTCTACTTCTTCGATCCAATCTTTAGAAATCACAGGCTCCTCGATTCCGGTGAAATTATTGGGTCTGGTCCTCATAAAGTCACTGAATCTGGACTGTGGCTGATGAGGTAAATGCTCAGCTTGGATAGGGGCAGCCTGATTGATGAGATTGTTGAGGTTGTTGACAATGGCTTCGAAAGCTTGCAAGTGCATTGCCAAAACTTGATCCAGCTGGGGTGGGTTAGGGGGCGGTGGTGGCAAACCCTCATTGGCTTGGTTTCCAACATTGGCTGGTTGATCCTGATGGTGACCAGCGGCTTGAGGTTGATCTTGGGGCTCAGACGGTATCAATCCACTTCCTCTACCACAACCATCATTGACTCTTCGAGTGTCCACCATCTGAACGAGAGTCGAAAGGAGATGAGAGAGGGTAGATATACTAATGGGGAGGTATAACTTCTAATGCACACACAAACAATCACACCAGACAATCATAGAAAAACATTTTCGAAAACACACAAGCGATGCGCACGGGGTCGGCCCGATCTTCTGATGAGAACGATACGTTGATTTGGTGTAATGACAACACTACCAATCCACGGGATCAGCAACCGCACAATCGCAAATGTCACCACACGAGGCGATCAACCGAGCCAGGCACGATTGATCCTTGAACCTGCTAGCAATCGAGAACAAGCAAGAACAAGATGATAACTGATAAATCTCACGAAAAGGGTGAGGTTCTGTTTCTCGTCACGGGTGGTCTAGTCGACACACGCGAACACGAGGAGGGACACACATGGGTCAACCAAAACACAACAAAACCTAAGCATAGAAGAACGGCGGTGGCCACATATATAGCGACGGCCAGAGGGAGTAGGTCAGCCAAACCAGGGGCACCCACCAAAACCCTAAGTTACATGGGCCATAGGCCCAAAAATAAGGTGGCGCAGCACCCTGCAATTGTGGCCCGTGACCTTCTTCTGTGTGTTTCTGATTCTCCTGGACGAATTTAGACATAGGGCTGGATCCATTGGAAAGCTTATTTCCTAAGCTTTCCAACGAGTGGTCGCATGCCGAAATCGGAGTTCGGGAGCCCGAGTTATGCCCGTTTGAAGTTGACGTGCTGCTGGGCGGCCGAACTGGGCTTTCTGGCATCTTGGGCTTCCACGTGGGCCTTCCTTGGCACATGGGCTGTCCTCATGGTGCGTGCTTGCTTCTCTGGTTCTTCGTCTTGGACTTGAAAGGCCGAGCTCCGGGATTTAGGCCCTTAGGCGATGACGGAGTCGCAGCGTTGATCGCAGGTGATGAAGATGGCATTATCGGAGAGGATGTAAGGGCAGTGGTCGTATCCTTGGGTTGGATGCCCTCGTCACGTAGGTGTTCATGTGTTGAGCACCGAACTTCGGTAAACAACTCGGTTTGCGCCTCTCTGTCTTATTTACTTAACCGCATCTTGATATCCACTGCCTGTGAGTGTCTTCGTGCCTCATACACTTGTGTATCGATTGCTTCCGCCAACTAGACTCGTGTAGGAATTCACGCGCTAGCTGTGTGCCTTAACTTGCTTAAGTGACTAAGTGCAACAAAAGTAAAATTGAAATAGTCCGATTCACCCCCCCTCTCGGCCTTAGGTTCCTTCCGATGGCATGGTCTGAACCTGGCTGTTCGACAAGCGGCCTGGTTCTATCCGCAGTTGGGCCCAGCTGCAGGATGCCCTCCGCACGAGCTTCCAGGGGTGTTACGCCTGCTTTGGGCGCCCCCAGGACCTCAAGCTTGTGGTGCAGTGAGACAATGAGAGTCTCCAGGACTTTGTGTGCCGGTTCGTCAGAGCCCGCAACACGATCCCCTGCATCTCAGACGAGGCCATCATCGAGGCCTTTAAGGATGGTGTGAGGGACCGGCGCTACACCTAAGACCTCGAGCTCCACCCGGTCAATACCGCGAGTGAGCTCTTCCACACCGCGGCCCTCTACATCAACGCCTCCGAGACGGTTGAGTGCAAGAGGGGCCGCGCAAAGAAAAAGGCCAAGGTCGGCCACGACCCGGGCAAGACCGAGGCGAAGAAGAATAAGAAGAAGCGACTGGAGCAGCCCGCTAAGTTCATCGCCGCTGTCGAGCCTGACTAGCCCGAGTGCCCGCCGCCAGCCGCCCGCCGTTAGCACCCACCGCCTTGCGTCGCCAAGAAGAACCTCCCCAGAACGAGGCGGGCAGCGCGGCGGCGTGGGCCTCCTCGGGCGGCGTCCTCGTCCGCAGCAGCAGAACAAAGGTCAGGACCCGTTCCATAACCCCAGTCTCTTCTGCCGCCTCCACCAGCGCCTCGGCCATGACCTGCGCAACTGCCACACGTGGGCCCACCAGTTGGAGGACTTCTACGCTGGCCGTGGTCCCATGCCCCAGCGCTTAAGGCGCGCGCGCAAGGTTCTTCCTCGTGGCTGCCGGGACCGGGGTTTCCACAAGCCCGCGGCCATGTCACCGTCATCTTTGGCGGCACGTCGGCCTACAGCTCCCGCCAAGAGGTAAAGGCCACGTCCCGCGAGGTCCTCCACATCTCCCGCGGCGAGCCCGCGGCGGAGTCCCTGCCTTGGTCCAGCCAGGTCATCACCTTTTCGGTGACGGACTGCTCGGCCGGGCTCTCCAGGCCACAACGCCTCCCGCTGGTCTTGTGCCCCACCATCGGCAACACCCGAGTTGACCGTGTCCTCTTGGACAGCGGGAGCTCGCTGGACATCATTACGGTGTGCGTTCTGGGCCTCATGTAGGTCCCGCGCTCCAAGATCAAGGACATCACCGTCCCCTTCCACGGGATCGTCCCGGGGTCGTCCCTCCGCCCCGTCGGGCAGGTCGTGCTGCCCGTCTCGTTCGGCTCCTCCGCCAACTTTCGGACGGAGTACATTACCTTCCAGGTGGTGGAAACCGAGCTCCCCTACAATGCCATCTTGGGCCGTCCCGCGCTCTCCAAGTTCATGGCGGTCTCCCACCATGCCTACCATTGCCTGAAGATGCCGGCGCCAAAGGGAGTCATCACCGTCCGAAGGAACCACAAGACGGCCCTCGACTGCGACGAGACCGCGCTGGCCATGGTAGGCCAGCTCCCTACCCGTGGTCCTAGCAGCAAGGAGCGCTCCACAGTGCGCTCAAAGGTGGCACTGCAGCCGTAGGAGCCCACCAAAACCATCGTCCTCACGGAGACAGACCCCTCCAAGGTGGTCCACGTGGGGACAACCCTCGAGCCTCAATAGGAACTCGAGCTCATTACCTTCCTCCGGCCATAAGAACGCGTTTGCATGGGAACCGTCGATATGCCCGTGTCCCAAGGAGGTGATCACACGCGAGCTAGCTGTCCGCCCGACAAAATACCGGTAAAGCAAATGTCGAGGCGTGTTCCGATTGGAAGGCCAAGATCATCCAAGACCAGCTCGGCAAGCCGCCCGGCGGGCTTCATCCGCTGGCACAAGACTCCGATTAGCTTGCGAACCCAGTCGTAGTCCAGAAGAAGGACGGCAAGTGGCGCATGTGTGTTGACCACCGCGACCTTAATTTCGCCTACCCCAAGGATAACTTTTCCCTTCCACGCATAGATCAGCTAGTTGATGCCACGGCGGATTCAGCATTGATGAGTTTCCTGGATGCTTATTCCAGTTACCATCAGATCGCGTTGTGTAAAGAGGATGAAGAAAAAACCGCCTTTGTAACGCCTTTCGGCACATTTTGCTATACGACCATGTCTTTCGGTCTCAGAAATGCTGGCGCCACGTTCTAACGTCTCATGCAAAAAACTCTCCCTGATCAAATAGGGTGCAACGTAGAAGTCTACGTGGACGATATCGTAGTCAAGAGCAAGGACGGCCGTGACCACGTGTCCGACCTACGGGAAACCTTTGACAGCCTGAGACAGCACCGGGTCAAGTTAAACCCCGAGAAATGCGTCTTTAGCGTCAAGTCCGGCATGCTCCTAGACTATGTGATCGGCGGGGCGTGCATCGGTGCGAACCCCGAGAAGATCAAGGCCATAAAAAAGATGAGGTCGTCGACCTGTGTAAAGGACATCCAGTCCCTCACAGGCAAAATGGCGGCCTTAAACCGTTTCATCTCCCGTCTTGGAGACCGAAGCGCGCCTTTCTGCAAGCTGCTCCGCAAGCACGATAGTTTCGAGTGGACTGAGGAGGCTGAGGCCACGTTTTTGCGGTTGAAGCGGTATCTCGCCTCGCCACCTATCCTCACCACTCCAAAGCTCGGGGAAGCCCTCCTGCTGTACCTCTCAGTGACACCAAGCGCCGCAAGCGCGGTGTTGGCAGTGGAACGAGAAGGGAAGCAACAGCCCGTCTACTACGTGAGCGAGGTGCTCACCTGGCCAAAGGAGCGCTATCCCGACCTTCAGAAACTGTGCTATGCCTTGCTGATGGCCTCGCGCAAGTTGCGTCACTATTTTCAGGCCCATCAAGTCATTGTCCCGACTACTTACCCGATCAAGGACATTCTCCGAAACCCGGAGGCCACTGGCCGGGTCACGAAGTGGGGAGTCGAGCTGGGTGAGTTTGACATCCAGTTTGTATCTCGTACCGCTATCAAGGCCTAGGCCCTGGCTGATTTCGTTGCAGAGTTGACCAGGCCGGATGAGCAAGAGATATGCTCTCCAGGTCAAGACAGGGGAGAAGGTCGGTGGACTCTGTTCTTCGTCGGTTCACACCAGTCCGGGCGATCAGGATGCGGTCTCGTTCTCATCTCCCCCAACGGAGAGCGACTACAGCACATCATACAAATACACTTTGCGGCGACAAACAACGCCGTAGAGTATGAAGCCCTAATTGCTGGCCTAAGAGCATGCACTGCGCTCGACATTAAACGACTTGTTGCGAAAGGGGATTCGCAGCTCGTCGTCCGCCAGGTCAGGGAGGAATTTCTGGCAACTGACGACTCAATGCGGTACCTGGCGGAAGTGAGGAAACTGGAGAAGCGTTTCACGAATTTCGAAATTAGCTACATTCCTAGGGAAGAGAACGGCGAAGCTGACATGCTCGCCAAGCTCGGATCCTCACAAGAACCGGTCCCGCCGGGGGTGCTAGTGCAGCACCTTTTAAAGCCCTTCATTCCCTTCGGAGAGGAGGCCACGGGGATGTCTTCTACCCCCCAAACCGAGACATCCGGTACTATATCATTCCTCTAGCAAAGCACCTCCTGGATGACGCCATTCATCCAGTTCTTAGAGCAGGCGACATTGTCCGAGGACGCTGCTGAGCGTTCCCAGCTAAAAAGGCGAGCCCAAGCTTACCGTCTACACGGGGGCTTGCTGTACCGAAGGGGTGCTAATCGCGTGCTTTGTAAGTGCGTTACCCAAGAAGAAAGTAAGTACCTTCTGTCCGACATTCATGAGGGCATCTGCGGCGCACACACCTCACACAGAACCCTCGTCGGCAAAGCATTCCGCAATGGCTACTATTGGCCCACTGTGATGAGCGACGCAGAAGCCTTGGTTAAGCGTTGCGAAGCTTGCCAGTATCATGCGCGGATGACGCACCAGCCCTCCTATGAGCTGAAAACAATTCCACTGATGTGGCCGTCAGCGGTTTGGGGCATGGACCTCCTGGGACCTTTCCCCAAAGGCCTCGGTGGCAAAACGTACTTGTTCGTAGCCATCGATACCTTTACCAAGTAGATTGAGGCCGAGCCGGTCTCCAACATCACTGCAACTGCGGCGGTACGTTTCTTCCGAAGCATCGTTGCAAGAGTTGGTGTGCCCAGCAGAATCATCGCTGATAATGGCACCCAATTCACGAGCCGGGAGTTCAACGATTACTACGAAGAAATTGGCATGAAGCTCGCCCTGGCCTCTGTGGCCCACCCACAGAGCAACGGAGCGGCTGAACGAGCCAACGGACAGCTAGTCCAAGGCATCAAAAAGAGAGTCTACAACGCCCTCAAGGCAAAACAACAAGGTTGGGTCGATGAGCTACTGTCAGTACTCTGGACAGTCCGGACAACGTCTAGCCGGGCTACAGGAGAAACTCCTTTCCGGCTCGTCTATGGCTCGGAGGCCGTCCTCTCAACAGAAATGAGACTAGGATCCAATCGCGTTGACTTCGCCAGCTTCGTGGTCAACGACGAGGAGCGGCAGCTTGACCACGATCTACTTGAGGCGCGCCGTGAGCAATCCCTACTCCGGGCTGCAGCCTACCAGCAGTCCCTGCGTCGCTACGCAGCACGAAACGTACATACAAGGACCCTGCAAGTAGGAGACCTGGTTCGACGTCGTATTCAGAACCTCGCGGGCTCCAACAAGCTCAGCCCCAAGTGGGAGGGACCGTACAAAGTAATCAGCGCGGCGCGCACGGGCTCGGTACGTCTTGCTGACACGGATGGGAACGAGCTCCCTAGCTCATGGAACATCTCCCTTCTACGACGCTTCTACTCTTAAACAGGTCGTAAGTTTCCTTCATTTCAATTCAATTCAATTAAAAAAAACCTTCCCCCATTGAGACTCACGCTGGGCTCACTCATGACCATCTCAAGCAAGCCCGTGGCCAAAATCCGACGGCTAAGGATAAAGCAATCCGGAGCACTTCTACGACAGGATAAGCCGATATCTCGCACCCTAGTAAGGCTCCGCGCAGTGTGGAATTCCCACGGCCTAAGGTACAATAAGCCCACGTCAGGTTTGTTTGAATGGCCAACTTGGGCCTCGCAGCGCTCGGGGGCTGAGGGATTTTGCGCCTAGATTTTTCCTAAGTCCTTAACTTCGCCAAGCCCGCATCGCTGCGAGGCCTAACGAAGCTCGAGGGCTGGGGATTCGCGCGATATTTTTCTAAGTCCTTAATTTGGCTAAGCCCGCACCGCTGCGCGACCTAACGAAGCTCAGGGGCTGGGGGTATCGCGCGAATTTTTTCTAAGTCACTCTAGTCCTTAGACCGCGCCCAACTCTAAGATCGCACTTGGACTTGGCCACGACCTGAGGGTTGGATGATTAGGCACACCAAAAGCAATCTTCCCAAAGCAACCTGTTTGCCTAAATTTCCTAGATTTGCCTCAGAACTTCGTTACTGTTCATCTAGCTCTCCTACCTTTTGCATTTCAGATTCACACAGGAAAAAGGAACAAACGGGCTTAACAAGACGGACTCATTAAAGAGGTTGCATTTCACAAAGAAGATTTTACAAAGATGGAGATTGTACAAGCAAAAGGGGATCCAGCGTCCCCGAGCTACCTCAAAAGAAGGCGCCTCGCTACTACAGCTACGGCGGCGCCCAAATCCTAAAACTACCTCGCCACACCTAGCAGCGGCGCTGGCGACGAACGATGACGACGACGGCATCAGCGGGTCCGACGCAGGCACCGACGGCCCTGGCGCGCTCGGGTGCCGTCTCCGCCGGTGGCGGATGCTGTCGCCCATGAGCACCCATGGCGCCAGCACCGGAGCCTCCTCCTCTGCCATGGCCACCGGCGCAGCCTCCTCCTCCGCTGCAAGCGTGGCGGCATATGCTGCGTCGGCGGCGATTTGCGCCGCCACCGCGTCCTCCTCCTCATCCTCAGCTGCAAGTGCGGCGGTGAGCGCCGCAGCCGCCTCTTCGTTGGCGCGGACCTGGGCATATGCCGCCAGCTCGGCCGCCTGGGCCGTGACCACGGGGCCCGGCGCAGCCACCTCCTCCGCCGCGGGCTGGATCAGCGATGACAGAGGAGGCAATGGCGGCAGATCCTCCGTTGCCGCCACCAACCAAGCATGTAGGTAATCGGAACTGGCGTCGGAAGACATGTTTCTGCCCCCTCTCTGCTTTCCTCTCGTTGTTCTTCCTCTGTTTCTCTCCCTCTGGCTGCGAGTTTCGCTTTTTGGCTTGAGACTGGAGAAGACTAAGATGGAGGCAGCACAGCGCGCTGCGCCTCGCTTTATATAGGCCAGCGGCTGTGCAACGTCCTATCGCGCTGCGGGCTACTCGAAGCGTCGCTGCACGCGAAGGGACAAGCAATTAAAACCCACTGCGCGAGCTGAAGAGACGCGCGCGCACGCGCTGCCTCGCGGAATACTAATCGCGCCAGTCACCGCGCGATAAGTGTCCCGGTCCCGCTGTCAGTGGCAAAGAAAAAATCGCTGCGTATTGAAGCCCACTGTGCAGGCCTAGCCCACCAGTGCGAACAAGGCCCTACGACGTCTCTTCAATTTGACGCGTGGCTTAGGCCGGGTACACGAACCGTCGCGGGTGGTTTCACCTCTGCATCTGTGCCTGGCAAACGTGCCCCTGCCGTCAGCGGAACACTGTGCCGCACTGCAGAGCCCACAGTGCGCGCAATTTGACGCAATAAAATAAGGGGAAAATGGCTAAGTCCTTCAGCTACCACACAATACGAGATGTTTATCCGTTAAGCGAGCGTTTAAAAGAAAATACATATGTGTTTATGGCACAGAGTTCGGAACAAAGTGGCACGGGCCAAAACTACGACTCGCGCTGTAGCTGAAGCTTTTCCAGCTCGGTCTCTAGGTCGCGGATCCGCTTCCGCGCCTGAAGCAACTCTATAGCCTGCGAGTCCACCTCATTTTGCCCCTGGCGCCATTTAGCCAGGGCTTCAACGAGCTCTTGCTCCTGTTTTCGCAGAGATTCCGCCTCAGCCTTGGACCTTGTCCCGGCCTCCCGAAGCGTAGCAATCTTCGCCACGAGCTTATAGCGGGTTTCCTCAAACTCGCATACGGTGGAGTTGCGCTCGGACAGAGCAGCCTCCAGCTTCCTTGGAGGTCGCCTCCCTGTGCCCGTGCTCTGCATCAAAGGCAGCCCGGGCCTGGTCTGCCTCTTCACGGGCTGCCTAGGCTTGACTCGTCGCGGCCTTCTCCGACCCCTGGACCTAGGCGCCATGGCCTCCTGCTCCTTCTCTTGCGCAGACTGGAGCATGGCCTCTAGCTCGGCGATGTGGGCGGTTCCACGGACGTCGTTCTCGGCAGCCAGCCCGTTCACGCGCTCCGTCTAAGCCCGGGCTTGCGCGAGCTCGGCGGAGAGGCGTTCGATCTTCGCCGCGTCGTCTTCTGACCGCCCACTTGCTGCCTCCATCAGCGAAGACGTGCCGGCAATAAGGGTGTAGAACCAAAGCAGAGGAAAATAAATCAAGACACGGAAAGGTCAGCGCGTAAGCATGATGTGCAGACTCAAGGGTGTCACCTTCTTATTGAGAGCGAGCATGCTCTTCACCCTCTCTTCAACGGCGCCACGCACGGTTCGGTAGAACACGCGGACGTGCGCCTCATGGAACAACAAGGCGGGCACCCTCGCTGGCTGGTTGCTCTCCTCAACGGTGCGAGCGTGGCAGCCGGTAGTCTTTGCCGAAAGCAGGGCTGTCGTTCCAACTGCGGCCACTCGCCTCTCGGCATCCTCCAGCTTGGCCGCAAGCTCGGCCTTTGCTGCTGTTGCTTGCTCCACGGCCAGTTCGGCCTTGCTAAGCCGAGCTCGAACGCTTGCCAGCGCGGTTTCCAGCTCATCCACCCTCAGCTTGGCAGCCGTGAGCTCGGATGGCGCCTCCAGCCCGGGGGTAGTATAGATCTTTATGTGCGGCCAGCCTTTCTCGGCGGCGCCCTGCGCCCTGGCGGAGTCCTGCTGCTCTACCCATTCCGGGGTGGCAGAGATCCAGCCCGCGGATGCCAGCGGGGCCACGCTGGGCATCGAGACGTCCATCCAACCCAACGGTGTAAGCACGCGCACCGGCCAGACCCAATTAACTAGCAGCATCCACCGGTCATGCGCCGAGAGCGGTTCCCCTATCGGAGTCTTAAAGTAGCCTATAAAAGGAGGATCCCTGGACAATCGAAGGGATCAGGTGATTCAGGCATCGTCTTCTATCGGGTAATCACCCAAGCAACACGCGCATCCGAAGCTCTCTTAGCAGTAGCCATAGTCCTTAGTCACCACCTTTGTAAGCTCAGGATCGGTGCCCTCAAGCCCGGTCTCGGCACCTCTGTACTATTTTCCACCGTATAATCAACAAGGCTGGAGTAGAGATATTACCCGGCAATGGGGGCTCGAACCAGGGTAAATCGCTTGTGTCTTCACGGTTTGTATTCTTTCTTCTCTCTCCCCCTCTTCCTTCTCTCTCTCACCATACGAAGGGTCTGTACCCGGATCGCCAAATCGCACCAGGCCCTGTCCGGGAAGATCGCGTGGCCTGAGCCCCTCGTAGGGTCGGCCGCCTCCCCAGGCTACTGAGAAGGGTGGTCGTTGGGCCTCATACCAACTACAAATTCGTCTGCCGGTCCGTGGACCCGCTGCTCTTCAGAAGCGCATTTCCCAGACACCGACACACCGGGCTAGGCGTTGTACGGTTGCGTGTTAAAGATTTTGAAAGTCCTGGCGGCTAAGTTTTTCTCCTTGCAATGACTCAGCCCATGACGGTAGGGCGCACTAGGGTTCCAAGGTTGCGTGGTATATCACATAATTTTAGGTATTAATTACCTTGTATGTTTATCTTTTTGGATTTGTAACCCTAGGATTAATATAAATACCCTTCAACGTGGGGATACGATCATTTCGATACATCCACACAACACAACTTCATTCATTGTTCATCTTGTACAAAGAGAAACCCTACCTAGGTCATTCTCACGAAAACCCTTAAACTATGATCTCGTGATTATAGTAAAACACTGGACGTGGTGGTATTATCTTTTGCACGGGAGGCCAAAACAAGGATAAAAATCTCTCTAGTGTCTTCTTCTTTGTGCCTTACGGAAAGATCTCTTCGACATCTTGGAAATCGAGATCACAACAAAAAGGGGGCTCTTTGGCAAACTTATCAGTACCATTTTATTCATGAATTAACATGTGACCCATGAGCATGCACAAAGCAGGCAAGGCTCATAAGGCGATACGGCTTTTTCGGCCCTCCAGCCTACTGGGCCACAGACCACCTGATCTTCCCCCCGGCCCCGGCTTGAGCTTCCTAAGCTCGAGCTCGGGCTTGGGAAGCTCGAAGCCTTCGACCTTGTGGCGTTCACATCCTTATCCGTAAGCAGGCCCTGCACAGAGGTAGCCTTGAGTCAACACAAATCCTCGATACCGAGGCACGCAACAGCACTGGCTACTCCGGTGTGTCAAATCACCCGCATTGTCTAGCACTGAAAAAGTGTGGGACCCATTATCATGAGTGGAGCAGATACTCAATAAAAGGGATCTCATGGATCTGTGACCATGCGCCCATTAGCCGGTAAAGATCCGCGTGCCCTAGTAACCCGCTAGAAAATCCACTACTCCAAGACAACATGCCTATAAAAGGGGACCCAAGACAAGGAAATAAGAAGAGGCAACGCAGACCAGAACTAGCGAGCTCCTACCTCTAGAGACCACTAGAGAACTCCAACTAGTTTTAATACGCTCGCACTCACGAAACCTAGAACATTGATAATTAGTAGAGTTCTCCTCTCAGACTGAACATTCACCTGCGCCAGTGTCTCGTGAAATTACTGTACTAGAGGTCGAGGTCCCTGGGCTCGTCTTTCTCCCCTTGTAATTACTCTTAACCATTTAGTAGCAACAAGACCCGGACGTAGGGCTATTATCTGGAGGTGTAGGCCCGAATTAGGATAAAACACTATGTCCCTGGCTTTTGATCCGTCGAGCCTTCCCAAGAAGGACCCCTTTGCAGCCGGATGAGAAGGGCCATGGTTGGGCCTCACATCCAACTAAGTAAGCTCGGCTCATCGAGCCTGTCCCCCCAGTCGTCAACAGCTGGAGCCCACCGTGGGGCTGACTTTAGCCCTCCTCCAACTGCTCCCTTGAGGATGGTTGACATGCTGAAGAGCAGGGAGGCTCTTGACCTCTACTTTGATGGGAGCGACAATATAGACAACGTTGATGGATCGTATGAAAGGTGGCAGGATAATCTCCTCGTCGAAGCCGAGGTTGAGGCCATGGAGGTTGAAACCTCAACCACCGCTGAAGAAACTATTCGCTCTGGGGAACCGGGCGACAAGAATGATCATACACTGACCCATGTCAGCGAGTCCCCCATGGAGGTAGAGCCTTCCGCCAACGCCTCAGTAGGGGAATGAAAGGAACTCTATGGCCTAGAGGGGGTGAATAGGCAATTTTAAACTTTTGTTGATATTCAATTAAACATCAATGTTAAGAATGACCCAATTCTAGGTTCTAGTGTTCTAGCAAGCGGAAGCAAAAGACCTAATTAACACTAACGAGTCTAATCCATCATCACAAGCAAGCAATTGCAATTTATTGAAAAGTAAATGCGATAGTAAACAAGTGAGAGAAGACAAGTTATTTGTTTCTCCAAAGATCGGAGTCACAACTCCTACTCTTCATTTAGGCTAGCCCTTGCGCACAAGGACCGGCTCCCTCTCGAGCCACACGCCTCACTTACTCCCCGGTAGTCATTCCGCTACTTCAGCAAGGTGGACTCCGTCACCCGTATACCGACCCGAGAGTAGCCACATGACAAGGCCTAATCCCAATCCCACACCACCGAGAAGAACGCCGTCTTCAAAGGTAATAAGCCCGATCCGCTCCGATCGTGCTGGATCGAAGGACTTCAGTGAAGCTCAAGAGGGAGAAGTGGGTGGAGATCGAAATTCGGTGGAGGAATGGCTCTACAACACCCCTAAGTTTGGAATGTGATGGAGCAAGGTGAAATGGTGTAGCAAACCTATAGAATTTAGTCTACCAAACTCTATTTATACTCCATAAAGCGAAATTAGCAGTTAGAGCTTGAGACAGCTCAAAAAACTAGCCGTTGTCTGGTGGTGGAGGCAACGTAAACACATGAACAGGATGAAGTTAGGTTTAGATGTTCTGACTAGACGCGTCCAGTGGACGCTGAGGCATACCCGTCCGACCGCCACCGGACGCACGGGCAACAACCTTAACCTAGGTTTTCTGCGGCTTTCGGACGCTTCCGGCCACCCCATCGGATGGGTCCGGTGGAGAGAATTACCAGACTAAGAGTTTTCGAGTTACTGTGCACAATTAAATATGCCCACCGAATGATTCCAGTGGAGAGAATTTCCCGAAAGAGAGATTTCGGGTCATGGGTGCATAATTAGATATGCGTACCGGACGAGTCCGGTGGGGCTGAAAAGATTAGTTGCTGCAAAAAGATGAAACTCTGTCTCTCTCTCGATTTCTTGCTAGGCTTAGACAGGATTACGGGACAAGCAGGGGCGGATCCAGCACCCAGGCAGGCCAGACAGCTGCTTGGGCTAGTCCGGCCCATTTATAAGGCCCCGTCTGCTAAATTCAAGGCCCAAAGGCCCAAAAATAGTGAGGGCTTGAAGGATTGCCTAGGCTCCTTAGGTGAGCTGGATCCGCCACTGGGGACAAGTGAACTCAGGAACAAGGTTCAGGGAAGAGCAACGATCCGGCAGGATCGATACCGTTCAAACCCCCTTTGAAGCATGGGCAAATAACCATAAAACAAACTATCTACTCCTAGTCTTGTCATGGCCTCAACACACGCCCGACCACGCCTTTAACCTGTTTGGAGCAATTCCGTAGCTTGCCGACGCCTCGCTAGGGTTCCATGAACCTCCGAGAACACCCTAGCACCTTGATCAATTTTAATACCCCGTCATCAATACCACTAATACTCCGAGGCTCAAATTGAGCCCACAGGGACACTAATATGTCCCTTTCCCGCGAGGTCGCCTCTTGCAGCATCTTTGCTGCATCGGACGACAGGACTCTAGTTCCACCGAGAGTGTCGGTGTCCGTCGAGATGCAATGCCGCCGCGATGCTGCCCATGAGCTATTCCGTGGATCAATCGAACGAGCCCTAGCAAATGTGCGCGGGGTTCGGCAGCTGCAACGCTAGCCGCTCCATCACGTCGCTCGACCTCGCCCGCGTCTGCCACCTACAGCGCGTCCATTCGCTCTAGGCCTACGGTGCTATGGACGAACTTTGCCATGGATGCTTGGGTGAAGGAGTGCGAGTGGGCTGAGAACAAGAAAGGCCGAGAGAAAGGTTTTGTCGGTACAGTAAATACCGGGGTATGAAGAATCCTAAAGAAGACCAGGCGGGCCCCACGCGTCAGGCGGGCGACTAGGCCCCAGCGTGTGGGCGAAGTCCTCAGCAGGCCAGCGGGCCCCACGCGTCTGGCGGGCGACTGTGCCCCAATGGCGTGGGCAGAGCCCCTCGGTGGGCGACCAGGTCCCGGCGCTCGGGGCGAGCGTGAGAGGCCTCCTTACTGTCAGGTGGGCCCGCGCGTGCAAGAATGGTCTCAAGGGGAGTCTTCCAGGCGAAGGCTCTCCTCTGCTGTGAAGGACAGGAGCATTTAATGCGACATCACGCACGGACGGACCGAAGAAGAGATGATTACCGCCATAGTGACCTCTGCGGTCGATCAAGCATCCTTTGTGGCTCTCGGAATTGTGAGCGGAGAGAGAGTAGCCGTCATCAGGTTGGTCGCCCGTGTCAGGCGGCGCAAGCTGGGCCCCGCCTTTTTCCCTCACCAGCGTGTTGACCTAGATCAGAGGCCACTTGCGAACTGCGTGGGCGGCGCCGTCCCCACCTGATGAGTGACTCGTTTCGTCTCTCCTGTCAAGTCTCTCACATCTTATCAGTGTACTCAGTGTACTGTTTTGCGCACCCCCTAGCTCTCTCCGCCTATCCGCAGCTTTTATAAAAGGAGGAGAGAGAGAAAGAGAGGGGGCATTAGGCATTATGCATTCGGAGCAGACATTCTGTAATCATTCCCACACAACCACAACAAGAAAAGAGCTAAGGCTCGGCAGGAGTAGGACTGTTACCCCCGAGGGGGTCCGAACCTGGGTAACCTCTGCGCGTCGCTCCTCGCCGCGTCCGACGCTCGAATCGGATCGAGCCCGGGCTGATCAGCTAGCAGAAACAGAGATCTGACAGGGGTGTGATTCGCTGGTGGTTCGGTGAAAAACACGCCGTCAGGTTTTTTGAAGAAAGAGGCGCGGTAGGAGCAAGAAGGGTAGGAGGGTGTACTAGCAGACAAACGAATACTTTATATCGCCCAAACAGGGTGGCGCCCCGTAGGAGTGGCGCGAAACCGAAAAGAAACTGCCACACCACTACCCACGATTGAACAAGCAATTAATTCGGCCCCAAAACTCGACGAAGTCGTGCACACGCGTCGAGCACCGTCACATCATGGCTTAAGTGGATAGCTAAGTAATCCACTCCGGCACGCCAACGCCCGGGGGCTAGCCGTTGGAGGCTTGGACAGCCGTGGCTAAGACCAGGACCAAGCGTTGCAGTCCCACGTCTCCCAAGCTCGAGCATAAGTTCCGGGACTAAGTTTTTCAGTCCTACGTCCCTTAGGCCCGCGGCAAAACCCGGGACAGAGTGTTGCGGTCCCACGTTTTCTAAGCTTGTGCTTAAGTTCCGGGACTAAGTTTTTCGGTCCTACGTCTCGTAAAAACCTGCGGTTTGATGATTCGGGACTACGTATTTCAGTCCCAAGCGCCTCTTAAGTTCAAGGTCGCGTCTCAGGGCAAGGCAGTCCGGTTCATAAATCACGGCTAGGAAGGACTAAGCACTTTGGTCCTAGAGTCGCGATAGGATAGGAAATGCAGGTTTTTTCATTAAAAAGATAAAAATTTACAATAAAGTGGCCACTCGGCCTTGCGCAAAATATAGCCCCAGGCTTGCCCTAGAAAACTAGACCTTGACACATTAGTCGAAGTCCAAGCGACGGTGGACCCTGGCACGCTAAGGCTTGGCATCGTCATTCAGCTCCTAGAAGGCATCGCCTTCATCCTCCATGAGCTCGACGACCCAGGCCTCGAGCTCTTTGGGGGCCAGAGGCGCTGGCGCTTCTTTGGGAACGATCGCAGCCGTCTTCGGCGTAGGCGCCAGAGCTGGGGGAATGGGTTTCTCCCCCTTGTTGGTTAGAAGCTCAGCGACCCAACCCTCAAGGGCTTTTAGGCTTACGAGCATCGGATCAAGTGCCACCCCGGCCTCCCCCGACGGTCCTAGTGGCATTTCAGCAAAGGCGGTCTCTGCGACCACGACGCGTGTGGCCTCTAGGGCCTCCGGGCCTCCATGGCCGCATGAGCCGCGGCCTCCGCTACCTCCCTAGTGGCTATCGCCGCCATAACCAAGTCAAGCTCCACCCAGAGCTCGGCGTCGAACGTGGCAGCCGCTTACGCTGCAGCCACCTCCACTGCCTCAGCCGACAGCTCCTCTGTCATTGCCCATCCCTCGTCACCAAAGGTCGGTAGCCTCGGTTCATGAAGGTTTAGCGCCATCTCCAGCAAGGGAAGTGGAGCCAGTTCTTCCAGGCAGAGCACCTCCTCCTCCTTTTTCTTCTCTCCGCGAGCATCTTGAACGGGGGAGCTTGGGTTATGGGAGGCTATGACAGGTTGGCAGGAGGGATTTTTCAAGCGGAAGCTTAAAGGCCGAAGTGAAGCAAGACTTAGTGGCTGTGTGGCAAAAAAACAATGCGAGGCCGCAATAAAGAGGGGAGCTCGAGATGTTTCCGATCCCCTGAGGACACACGTGGCGGAGGCAAGGAGCTATGCCTCGGTTGCCCACCAAAACGTCAGCGCCCTTCCAACTTCCGAGGCGCACTAAGCGCGATCCTCTTGGGTCCCGCGCAGGCGCGATAGAAACCGAAGCGATCATCATTAAAGACTTAAGCGCACGCCAACGGCGCGATCGCACAAGTTTCGGGGCCTAGCTGTCGGTGAATTAACATATTGCCCATGAGCATGCGCAAAGCAGGTAAGGCCCATCAAGCAATATGCCCTAGGAAGGAGTGCCCTCCAGCCTGCTGGGCCACAAACCATTCGATCTTTCCGCCTAACCTCGGCTTGAGCTTCCTAAGCTTGAGTTCAGGCTTGGGAAGCTCGAAGCCTTCGACCTTGTGGCATTCACATCCTTATCCACAACAGGCCCTACGCAGAGGTAGCCTCGAGTCAACACAAAGTCCCGATACTGAGGCACGCAATGGCGCAGGCTACTCTGTTGTGTCAAATCACCCGCACCATCTAGCACCGAAAAGGTGTGCGACCCATCATCATCAGAGGAGAAGCTACTCGATACAACCCGGCGGACTGTGCAAGGTATCTCGCAGATCTAAGACCGTGCACCCATTGGCCGGTAAAGATCCGCTTGCCCCGGTAACCCACTAGGAAATCCACTGCTCTAAGACAGCCTGCCTATAAAAGGGGCCCGAGACGAGGAAATAAGAAGAGGAAATCAAGACCAGAATTAGTGAACTCCTACCTCCAGAGACCACCAGAGAACCCTAGAACACCAGTAGTTAGAAGAGGAGTTCTCCTCTCAGACTAATCATTTACATACACAAATGCCTCGAGCACTTACTATACTAGAGTTCGAGCTCTCTGGGCTCGTCTTTCTCCCCTTGTGATTACTCTTAACCATTTATTAGCAACAAGAGCCAGACGAGAGTTATTATCCGGAGGTGGAAGCCCAAACCGGGGTAAACATCGTGTCCCTATCTTTTGATCCGTCGAGCCTTCCCAAGAAGCACCCCTTGTAGCCGGAGGTGAAGGGTCGTAGTTGGGCCTCACATACAACAAAGTAAGCTCAGCCTGTGTAGCCCGTCTCCCAGTCGTCGACACGTTTTGAAGACCATTCCGGTTTTGCTATTGGGATGGAAAAATTTCGGTACCGGTCCATTTCGGCATACCGTTCCGGGCTTTTAATATAATAATTTAAATATTGGAAATAGAAATATGTTTAGCAAAATGTACCTTGACATACATAAATCATTCAAACAATTTAGCACATAATTCATGATGCTTCATTTCATAAGCTATTATGTTAGGGTTCACAAAATACAAAAATCAATAGGGGATGGGCTGGAGTGGGTCAAGATGGGCCAGGGGAGTGGCACTTGATTTTGGCTCGGTATTGAATTGGCTCAGTACGAATACCAGCCAAAATGACCAATACCAACCGGTACGAACCGATATTTGGGTTGGTATGAAAAATGGCTCTATGTGTATCATTTTGAGTAGCGGAACGAGAAATACCGACCATTCCGGCTAGAAGGAATGGTATTGATAAGTCTGCTCTTTGTCTTTGGTCCTCAATTTAAATGTAAGCTCGCTTGGGAAGCTTGTTCCCAATCATTGATAGTTCTCTTTTTTACGTCTTCCTTCAAGATGTCGATTAATTCTAACGATACCCAAGATCTATGTGTCTTGAATGACGTCAAAGGTCCTAATGAATACTATACCGACTTTGAGGTCTCCCAGATCTGAGATCTTAAGGGCCACTCGAAGCATGCCCAGATGCGACACCAACCTCAAGGCATTTCCTGGGCAACAACAACTTAGAATATGTTCCCAAGCCACACCTTGAGCAATTCTAGGAAGACCCAATGGATCAAACTCCCCCATTTGCAGGGGAAGGTAGTGATGCACTTTATGGTAGATTGGATATCCCAGACAACATAATGGAATCCACTAATAAAGACAATACCGCCAGTGACATGGTCATGACTCCGTCGGTGCCCGATGGTCCCCACAATGTCTTTATAACAAATATTGAGAGCATCGGGAATCCGGTGGATGCGACCAGGCAAGACAAAGAATGACGACATTGAGACGAGGAAGCCCGACGTATAAAATAAGCTAAAGGTCTAGGCCTCTCCAAGGAGAATGGAACTCGTTGCGGGTTGAAGAAGGCTATGGACAAAACCTTGGCCATCAAGAAGGGGAGAGTTCACAAGGACATGCGTAACCATCCGAGCCCGCTTCCGCACGACCCGTTTCCCGACGAACTCATTGTACCCTGTCTAGAGCCCGGGCAGAGTTGACCTGTTCACTAAAGCCACTCTTGGAGAGTTGCAAGCACATCACGGCTTTGGCGATCATTATCTGGTAGTTTTCACGACTTGCTAGGTGACAATTACTTGTCCGCCATGGGAGCCACCGTAGTGGAGGAATAAGAGAATGTGGTTGCGGGCCTTGGGTGAGCCCACTCATGCCGCAACCTCAATCGTTCCAAACCTTGAACTCAGATGATAGTTTGTGTGGCAAGACCTTTGCTCATGGTTCCCGTCGTCAGGAGCATCAAGAAAACCGCCGATCGGTGCATAGTTCTGTATGACCAACCCCGGGATGATCCATGGGTCGGGCTGAACCGCAAAGAGTATGGTGGGCTGTCAAGACGCGAGTACCAAGAAGTTGTTCGTCTAGGGGTTCCCCATGGCAAAATCATAGCCAGGTTTCCGATATACTTGTTCCACACTAGGATGCCCTAACAAACCCGGCTCACTTCAAGAAATGGTGATACTACAGAAACTTGATTAAAGAGATGAATCACCGTTCAACCAAGCCAACCAGATGCCCGACCTTCTTAGGGGATCTACGGAATGTCGATTGACCAAACAGATTCAATTTCGGACACATAGGTTCAATGAGACATAAAAAATCCCGATGATTTTCTCTCTCTATACCACCACGATCTTACCGGTTGGCGGGGACGAGGCTATCTTGGTGAATTTCCTTCCCACTATCTTGGAAGGACCGGCTCACACTTCGTTGTTCAACCAACCCATGGGCTTAATCCATGACTAGAAAGAGCTCTATGATTCCATGTGGAGTAAATTCAATGCAATGTTTGGCTAGGTATGCCGGAACACTTAGAGATGATCACACGAATGGATCGGGAGACTCTCTGATCCTTTGTCCAACAATTCATCCTAGTAAGGAACATCATCTCCAATATGTCAGACTACACAGTTGTTGGCGATTCTTACACTATTAGAAATAATTCGCAAGCGGATGGATATCGCTTGTAGTTTTCACCCCGGGAGTATTCCAGAGTATCGAATCCACAGGGAACGAGGGACAAGGATAATTCTAATATCTTTATTATTTACGATACCAGCCAGCTAGTTAACAGGGGTAAGGATAAGATAATAATATAATAAGACCGGTGACACACACACATAGGAGTATAAAAAGATATGTTAGGCAGATAGTTGGGAGGACAACGAGAAGAGTATAAAGTTCCTTAATAGTGTGATCAATTATCAGGTTGAGCTAGCAGATATGAGTTTGGAGGTTTGTTTTAAGAACTTCGTTGAAGCTAGACCGATTCACTACCACCCGCTATCAGTTAAGAATACCGAATAGTTATGACCACCCCCGATTGGGCCCTACTGGTCCAATTCCTAACGCAGTGGATTACGCGTGAGATAAATCTCGGATGGATAGGGTTGTCACCACCTACCACAAAGTACATTGGAATGGGTGTAAAACCATGTCAAAGATAATATGAGACACCACGTTTGCTATTAAATCTGATCACTCCTCCTCGGATCCTAGGAAGGCGATCCAAGTCAATACTTAGGCTATTCTAAGCATATGAGAATGAACCCAGCCTCGGAACCAGATGAACTAAATCAACCGCTCTAACAATTCACACTTCCCACTTAATGTAAATGTGAAAGGCACTTGTATTATAAAAGCAAAGTCTTACTGAAGGGAAAGGATACATGTGCTATTACCCTAATTCTCAAAGATGATTCCGGAACTTCCGAGCTTCAGCTTGACTCAACTCGAACTCCCAAATTAACTACTCTAACAAGTGAAGAGTGACTCCAAATGAGAGGGATGTGGTGTGTTGTGTGTGGTGAGGGGGTCCTTTTATAGCCATCCGTGACCAATGACGGGCATCCATGTCATGGGACAAGTGTCATCTCCACACCAGTTGAAGGAGAATCCGAGAGGGCATCCAAGGCGGTCGTCCCACCTTCGGTCGATCCCAGGTCTCGTTTTCGCCTGGGATGCTTCTTTGGCGGTGTAGATTACTTCTCCAAGTCGGTTATGGCAATTAGAGATGGTAGAATTGGCTTCCTTAAGAGCCAAGTCACCCAATCGTGAAGCAACTGCAGCCATTTGATCAAACCGACGCATATGGACGCTTGAGATTACTCGTTGGTACATTTCTTAGCAACTGAGAGAAGTTGGGGCCAGTTCGGTGCAGAGGCCAGGTCGGCCAACCTAGGGTCGGTCGGCCGACCGGCTCCTGTGTCCAGTTCAACTCTGTTTTCTCTCCAGTTTATTCCTGAGGACAAAATCTCACCAAAACTTGTGGAAATATATTATTTTAAATAAAATGCAAATATAAATCTTGATTTTCCCCTAGATTACTGGAATGTTGACGTATGTTGGCGTATGAAATTGGACTTTAACGACTGCCAACACCCCCCAATTTGAACTTTTACTTGTCCTTGAGCAAAGAGCTCAGAATTGGACCCGGTGGATCAGGATTGCATCAATATTATTATTCAATATATATTAAGCGCACAAGATAGTATTCTCATTATTTGTTAACATAAACTCGTACAAGTGTATCCCAACTTTGTACTTATATCTTTAGGGCTTCCAAAATGTCACCTTGTCTTAGGTGGTTGGAAAATAGAACTGTCGGTACAATAAGTACCGGGGTATGAAGAGTTCGAAAGAAGATCGGGCGAGGGCCCCACACGTCAGGCTGGCGACCAGGCCCCAGTGTGTGGGCGGGCCCCTCAGAGCGCCGGGCGAGGTCCCCACACGTCAGGCGGGCGACCAGGCCCCAGCGTGTGGGCGAGCCCCTCAGAGCGCCAAAGCGAGGCCCCACACGCCGGCGGCGACCGAGGCCCAGCGTGTGGGCGAGCCCCTCAAAGCGCCGGGCGAGGGCCCCTGAGCCCGGCATGTGGGCGAACCCCTCGGTCTTGGCGTGGGGCCCCTCATCAAGTGGGGCCAGCGTGGCGAGAGCATCCCGAAGGAGTCTTACAGGCGAAGGCTCCCCTGCTGCGAAGACGGCGTATTCAATCGACATTACGCGGATGGGCGAGTTGAAGAGATCATTACGCCACGGTGACCTCTGAGTCATCCAATAGTCACTTTGTGGCTCAGCCGGAATTGACCGCAGAGAGAGAGTTCGCCGTCGTCGGGATGACCGCCCGTGTCGGGAGGAGCAAGTGGGTCCCACTCGTTCTCTCACGGTGTGTTCGCACGAGTCGGTGGCCACTTGCGTGGTTTGCGTGGGCGGCGCCTCTCAACCTGATGGCAAGACGTTTTCGTCTCTCTGTCCGTCCCTCACGTCTTATCGATTATCTTGAAATCTTGTCTTGCCTACCCCTCGGCTCTCCATGATTCGAGGCTTGTATAAAAGGGAGGAGAGAGAAGGGAGAGGGGTTCGAAACATTCTATGTCGCATTCCACACAACCACAACACGAAAAAGAGCTAAGGCTCGGCA
Organism: Raddia guianensis; assembly: GCA_036346415.1. Taxonomy (NCBI): domain Eukaryota; kingdom Viridiplantae; phylum Streptophyta; class Magnoliopsida; order Poales; family Poaceae; genus Raddia; species Raddia guianensis. The sequence continues at coordinate 45,910,293 of CM070535.1, read as the reverse complement.
GGAGTAGGACTATTACCCGCAGGGGGGTCCGAACCTGGGTAATCTCTGCGTGTCGCTCCTTGCCGCGTCCGACGCTCGAATCGAACTGAGCTCGAGCTGATCGGCTAGCAAGATAGAAAATCTGACAGGGGTGTGATTCGCCGTGGTTAAGCAAAGAACACGCCGTCAAGAACAATCAAGACAAAGCAGCGTTACTTACCCTTGTTCAGAATAGGTGTCGAATGTTTTAAAATTATAGTTCCTCTATTGGTACTCTTGGATCTCTCAAGTGGTATTTTACTCATCCTCACCAAGGCCTAAGGCCAATTCTAATCCCTATATTCTAAAGGTTTTTCTAGAGCTCAAGGTAGGGCTAGAAATGGCCTACTTAGGCTATATAATGTTGTTAAGTCAAAAAATGGACCTAATGAAGATCATGCCGCTTCGCATTCCGGTCCTTAGAGAAATAATGTTCTGGGGTGAGGGAGAGAATGGACTCACGCCAAAGTAAAGAAGGAACACAAGTGCATGGATGTGAGGTACTAATGAGTCTATCTGTGGACCACATGAGCCCCGGGTATCCTCTAGAAGGCCCATAAGGGAACGGATGGGGGCGATACAAGTCGGCCGATTAGGGTTGAAGATTGCTCGGGCTACACGTGCCTTGCGCCGTAAGAGAGGACCCGAGGATATGGTATATCCCCATGTAAATAGCAGATCAATGCATGCATACCATGTAACGTCATAACAGAAACAGTTGCCATATACCACGCGACGCTCTGTAATCCTATCCCCCCTACACTATATAAAGGGAGGGAATAGAGGCCGTAGGAGAGAGAGATCTTCGGCATCATCATCAAGCATACACAATAACCCTGGTCATCTTGCATCCCGCATATTGATCAATCATAATCCCAGAACACAGGAGGTAGGGTATTACCTCTGTTGAGGGCCTGAACCTGTATAACCCTGTCTTGTGTTACCCATCTGGTTTGGTTCTTGATTAGCGTCCCCTCGTACAAATTCATTGCCGGTGGTGACCCCCCAGTTAGTCACCTGTCGACTGTTGGCGCGCTAGGTAGGGGGCAGCGTCAAGATCGTTCTTCAGATCAGATGGCTTTTTCGAGATCGCCGTGCGTCGACGTAAGGCCAGGGGAGTCTCGGCACCCTGGACTTCATCGCCGACGGCTTCGGCAATCTTCATCTCTCCCCCCCTCGGGAGATCTTTCAACCAGAAGGTACACGCAATCAACGGGACCCATTGCCTTTCGGTTTGGAGAATTCTGCTTGTGTTTTCTTCAGGAGGATCCGTCGGCAGCCTCACTTCGCGCCCCTCAGCGAGGAAAGTGAGGAAGAGCCCCATGAGATCGCCTACCCCGGCCTGGACAACCTCCAGCCCGATGAGGTCTATGAATCCCTGACTGGATTTCTCTCCGGACTCCGGAGTCCTGCTGCGGCTTCGCGACAAAGTCGCTCTGAGATTCGGACAAGAGATAACCACTCGGGGAACCACTCTGCTAATTCGGTCAGACCAACCCGCTCAGATTCGGCAGTGTTCGTGGGTGTCATCAACGGTGGCCAACCCATTGGACAAAGCGAACAAGTTAGCCTTTCCGCCTCTGACTCTGAGTCCGACGATAGCGCTGAGATTCGCAACTATCGTGAGGTTTTCGTCCTCGGGGCGGAGGATCATCATTCCACCTCCCAACCAGTGAGACCTAAGGCAACCGCTATCGTGGCGACAGACCCGGACTCTCGCCGAGTGGAAGACCGAGATCGCGCATGTCAGCTTCGCACACGCGGTCGCGACGTCCAGAATGAGCTCTGCGCGGTCAAGCTAAGGGACCAGGAGGTCTACAACACTCCCCAGGCCAACGTCATCGCGTCGAAGACTCTTCTTGAGACTATCGCGCCACAACTCCCAGAAGGCAGCCCATGTATCCAGGCTCTTGCTCGAGCGACGGCCATGGTAGAGATGGCGGCCATACAACAAAACGAGGCAATACCGGCTCCGACCGCCTCGGCTCGCGATCGATCTGGCGCTAATCGGAACCGGGCTCGAGCCTCGGGCGGCGGTGACTCACACGATCGCCCGCCTATGATCTCGTCAAGACATCGAAGCCGGTGCGGGGAGCGCGATAACGGACGAAGCGGGACACTCGTGGCCACCATATCCGTCTAGCGATGATCAGGCCGAAACACCGCGATCGGCGTGACCACCGCCGAGAGCGGCGCCAAGTCCGTGGCGGGGCATCGCGATAGATCCCCGGCGGGGGCCACGACCCTGGAAGGTCGGGCCTTCACCCGGATCTCCGCCGAGTGGTTTGGCTGGATGGTTTTAACCTCAAAGACATCGACAAGTTCGATGGCGAGAGGATCAAAGAAGCGGCTGCAGTTTCGCCTTAGCGATCGCCGGCAGAGGTGATCGAGCGTCATGGCGAATTATTTGCGGTCGCTTTGACCCCAACCGCCCGAGACACAGCTAACGGGACTCTCGAGAGAACTCCATCGAGTCTTGGGGCGACCTCGAGGAAGCGATTCATCGCCAATTTCAAGAGACCTATGAAAGGCCAGCGAGAGATGGGAGATTGGAGCGATTACATAAGCAAAAGCGAGACTCTTCGTGAGTTCATCAAGCGCTTCACTAAGAAGAAGAATGAGATCCGGACGTTTGAACAAGCGGTCATTGATGCCTTCTTTGCGGGTGCAAATCCGAGGAGTTAATCAGCGGATGACCGGGACCCCAGCGTAATCTCAAAGCCATGTTCACGATGGCGGATCGGAGAAATTTGAAGCGAGGAGGCCATCGCAAATCACCGCGGAGGCACCGGCGGAGGCCCCAAGAAGAAGCCCAGCGATGAACAAGGCCAGCCCAAGGACAAGAAGCGAAAGGAGACGAGATGGTCGCCAGCGTCGGCGTTACCGACCTAAGCCCCCAGCGACAACGACTACAAAAAGTGATGGATTGGTATGTCCCTTCCATCCTCGAGGTAAACACTCGCCAAAGACTATCTTATTCTGCGAAGTTCGCGAGAGCTCCAAACGATCGCCAAGGGCGATCAAGGCAAAAACCGATGGAGATTACCGGGGCGGCGAGAGATCAGCTATATCTTCGGGCTCCGATGCGTCTGAGTCAAGCGAAGCGAAGCTTACCACTCGGGAGATCAATGCCATCATGCCCCCGACTCCGCAATACTTGCGCTGGTCCGAGGTGCCCATCACCTTCGATCGAACGGACCACCCAGATCGGATCGCCTTCCCTGGGAGGTATCCACTGGTTTTGGATCCGGTCGTTCAAGGGAACAAACTGAAAAGGGTCCTGGTCAATGGCGGGAGCGGGATTAACGTCCTTTTCGTCAAGACCTTCGACCAAATGAAAATCCCACGTTCCGAGCTACGGCAAGGGTCATGTCCGTTCCACAGTGGGACATCCGCGATACCACTCAGATAGATTTACCTACCGGTCACGTTTGGGACCAAGGAGAATTATAGGACTGAGAGCCTAACACCAAGACTACTTCTAACTTAGTTGGGTAGCTTTACCGCAAAAGCGGCTAACTAGTCTTCTCTCAGGTTTTGAAGGACACCATGGAGGAGCTCGAGGACGGCGTCACCATCGGCGGGCGCCCGTCTTGGCGTCCCTCCGGGAGCACCTCCGGACGAGGGAGCCCGAGGCGGGGCCCTCTGCACCAGCCCAAAGTCGAAGCCGGCTGAAGGCAAAGGTGAAGAGGCTCAAAGTCCGACTGGCCGAAGAGAGGCGTTCCTGCGAGTCTCTCCTAGGAGAGGCCGAGGAGCAGCAGCGCCCGACCATTAAGCGAAAACTGCGGAGGAGAAGCCGGGCCGCTCGAAGTGGCTCGAAGGGCAGCTCGCTGACGTTTCCCAACGGCGGGACCAGCTCGCGGCGGAAGCCAAGAGACTCAAGGCCCAGCTTGCCAAGGAAGAGCAGACTTCCGCGGGTCTCCAAGCAAAAATCTCGACCCTGTGGGCTTCACTGGAAGAGATCGAGGAGATCTGTGGGATGAGCGGTGAGGGCGATCACCATGAGAGAAGAAGGTCAAGGAGCTGGACGAGCAGCTCAAGGCGGCGGCAGCAGAGTCTGCCAGAGCGAGGCTCGACCGATCATTCTGGCGCCAAGACCGATGGTCGAGGCCATCGAGGCGAGCGCTGGCGCAAATAGCGAACAAGGAGGAGATCGAACGCCTCCGAGCTGAAGCCCGGGAAGGAATCAAGGCTCAGGGCGAAGTCGTGCGCCTCAAGTTAGAAGTTGAGGAGCTGAAGGAGCAGCTTGCTCCTAAGTAGCACCGCGGCTGTAACCCGAAAGGGCCTTGTACCTGAAACTTTTGAGTAAATGTAATAAAGTACTTACCTTTTTTCCTGCAAAAAAGAGCAGCAAAAAGACAAGAACGAACAGAAACTAAGAGAAAAGCGAACAGCGCTAGGAAGTTTAAGAAAACCGGTAGAGCGCTCTGCCTAACTCCCAGCCCCCGTTGTGCATCTGCTCGGAAACCTGAGTTTGCGAACCCGAGCAGGTGCACAAGAGAAAGAGCGACACCTAGCCCAGTGCAGACGATGCTCGAACCTAAGCTTTGAACTCGAGCACATGCGTAGAGAGAAGAAGCGACACCGTACCTTGCTCGATTCGTTCCGTAGTACGCTCATCGGCGTAAGTTAAGCGATTCGAGAGTAACCGAACAAGGAAAGTGCCTCTGCCGCGAGGGCTTACGAGAGCAAGCTTTACCAAGTGGTCGCGCAAGCGATAAGTGCCTCTGCGGCGGAGGGCTTACGAGGCGGAACTTAGCCGCAAGGTGGAAGGCCGTGTTACACAACCACGAGTTTAGGAACTTATCGAAACCAGATACGGGTAGGGAACAATCCTTAAGATTGCGGAGCCAAGAGTTCGCAAGGCCGGGCAGCCATCAAGTGTTACCGGAAGAAAGTAGTGCGAGAAGACAAGTAGTGAAAAAGACACAGAGGCCGCGAGGATTCACCGAGGTGGATTGAACTTTACATGGTGCCCGAGGACTTGGACGAACCGAGGCGCTGAAGTTTACAAAAAGCGCAGGCTAAGAAAAGAGAAAAGACCTACACAAAGAACTTACGAAGTGGTCGATGTTCCAAGTCTTTGGTCGGCTCTCTCCGTCCTCCATAGCAGGCGAACAGCCCGGGAGGGAAGAAAGCGACCAGTGTGGGCCCTCCCAACGAGGAGTTAACTTGTTGGCATTGGACAAGTTCTCTGGCGTGAGCGAGGTCGCCCGCCTTCAAAGCCCTTGGTCGAACCGACTTGGCGGCGTCGTGAAAATCTTCTTTGGTAGCGCGCCATTACGACTTAATGCCCGGTCGCGTGTGCCTTGAGGAGATCGAGATCGAGGCGCTCTTGCTCATCGTCAACTAAGTTGACCGAGCTCGTCTTGGCGAACCGAAGTCTGATTTCGTGTGGCGGGATGGCTTCGTACCATAGACCAATTGGAAAGGAGTTTCCCGTCGCGGTGGCCGTAGTCTGCGAATCGAGGAGGACGGAAGGAACCCGTCAACCCGAGCCTTGTTGTGCTTTCGGCGAGAGCAGCAAATACCCGCCGTTTAATACCACGAACTATCTGTCCGTTAGCTCGCTCATTGCTCCATTGCTCGTGGATGTGCCATGAGGTAAACAGAACCTTGGTGCCCGGTATTCGCGATATTCTGGAATAGCTCGCTCAGGGCGGGTACCGTTATCGTGATCGACTTATGGGGGATCCCAAAGCGTGACCACGTTGCTTTTGAAAAAGCGAGCGGCCGTTTGGCTCGAAGAGGCGACACAGGCTCTGCCTCAATCCACTTTGTAAAAGTGTCTATGGCAACGAGCAAGTGTGTATAGCCCTTGTACCCCTTAGGGAATGGGCCGAGCAGATCCAGACCCCATGTGGAAAAAGGCCAAGATGGGGGGATTGTTTGGAGCTCTTGGGCGGGCTTGTGTGCCTTCCGGGCGTGAAATTGGCAAGCCTTGCACTTAGTCACGATGTCCCGGGCATCTTGTATGATGGGCCAATAATAGCCCATGTGAAGCGCTTTGCCTGTAGAGTCTGAAGGAGGCGTGGTTGCCACAGGCACCCTCGTGTATGTCCACGAGAAGAACACACCCTCTGTTGCGAGATGCACTTGGAGAGAACTCCCGAGCACCTTGGCGGTAAGGATGCGATCCACAAGCTTGTATGGGCGGCAAACCTTGTAAGCCGGAGCAGCTTCGGCTTCGTCGTCGGGCGAGGTCCCATCTGCAAGGTACCGGACAAATGGCGTTGTCGATCCGCGATCGCTTTCGATAACGGAGACAGCACCACCTGTCTCTGTTGCCTCGTCCGGAGACGTGATTGTGGGCTTGTGAAGGTGCTCGACGAGCACCCCTGCCGGAGCAGATTCTCGTAAGGATCCATACTTGGATAGCTGGTCGGCTAGGAAGTTGTCCTTCCTGGGCACGAAGAGCACTTCGAAAAATCGAAAATGCCGCTCCAACTTCCTCACTTCAACCAGGTATCGCGCCATTGAGTCATCGCAGCACTGATACTCCTTGTTAACCTGATTGATGACCAGCTGTGAATCTCCCTTCACAGTTAGCCGTTGGACACCAAGCGACTTGCACGCTCTTAGTCCCGCGAGGAGGGCCTCGTACTCTGCGGCGTTGTTAGTCGCCACAAAGTGTAGTTGGATAGAATACTGGAGTTGCTCTCCTTGAGGGGAGATGAGAACAAAACCAGCCCCCGAGTTTCCAGTGCGCGAGCCATCAAAAAACATGGTCCAAGAGGGTTCATCAGGTTGCTCGGGAGCTTCCTGGGATTTGGGCGGGCAAGTCCATTCAGCGACAAAGTCAGCTAGGACCTGTGACTTAATAGCAGTTCGGGCAGCAAATAACAGATCAAACTCTGCTAGTTCCATTGCCCACTTAGCTATACGTCCGCTAGATTCCTTGTTCCGTAGGATTTCTCCCAGAGGGAACGTGGTCGGGACCAGTATTTGATGCGCCTGGAAGTAGTGGCGAAGCTTTCTGGAGGACATGAGCAAAGCGTCTGATAACCACGGACCTCGAGTGCGCTCCTTTGATCCGTGAAATACGTACCTCGCTCACGTAATAGATTGGTCATTTGTATGCCTTCCTTTCGACCGTCAAGACCGCGCTCACCGCTTGTGGCGTGCAACCTAGGTACAGCGAGGCTGCCGCCATGCAGCGGGTAGTCAAGGCGGGAGGATTGGACAGTATCGCTTCAGATCTGGAAGGATCTATCGGCTTCTTCCGATCCACTCGAAACCATTGTGCTTGCGCAGGCCTTAAGAAGGGCAGCCAGCGCGTTCGCCTTGGCGGAAATAAACCTGCTTAGAGCGACCATCCGCCCGATGAGGCTCAGTACTTCCTTTACGGTAGTTGGAGCTCGCATATTTTCAATGGCCTCGATTTTTTCGGGGTTGGCGAAATACCGTGCGAACCAATAACATAACCGAGCAACATTCGGATCGAACACCAAAGGTACACTTCTCGGATTTAATTTTATTCGATGCTGGTGAGATTACGAAAAGTCTCTGCTGGGTCTTTTACATGATCTGGAGCATACTTGCTCTTTACAACTATGTCGTCGACATAGACCTCCGAGTTTTTTCCGCATTGCAGGAAGGTCTTCTACATTAAGTATTTGGGCGTGGCACCGACATTCTTGTGACCGAAAGACATGGTCATTATAGCGAAAGTGCGAAGGGGTGATGAAGCGATCTTCTCTTCATCCTCGGGAGATGCTTATTTGGTGGTAGCGGAGTAAGCATCTAAAAACTCGAGGTAGGCGTCCGTAGTCGCATCGACCGGTGGTCAATCTGGCGGCGGAAATTGTCCTTAGGACAAGCGGCGTTCAGATCGTGTGATCGACACATCCTCCACTTGCCGCCTTTCTTCTTTACAATGACGAGGTTGGCTAACCACTCGGTGTGATCAACCTCGCGGATGAACCGGCGGTGGCGGTTTGCCAAGCGATCTTTGATGATCCTGTTTGAATTCAGCGACGAAGCTTGGCGAACAGGCTTTTTGTCGGTCGGACTGACCGGTTTGTGCTCGATGACCTCCTTGGGACTCGGGCATGTCGATGGCTCCCGAGCAAACACATCTCGCATTAGCTCGGAGGAAGGCAATGAGCTCGCTTTTCTATTGGGGTCAGATTAGCCCCAAGTGAGCTATCTTGGAAATGTCGTCAAGCGACAATGGAACTTCCTTGGTTTCTCCCCGGTGAAGGGAGACCCAAGAGCGTCTGAGACTTAGTCTGCGGAACTTGAGACAGCGTGGCGGAAGCTGGTCGACAGGGCAAGGGGCGCTTGTCGCAATCCAGAGCAGCTTTGTAGTTGCCCTTGACCGTGATCACACCGTTAGGACCGGTATCTTCACGCAATGGTAAGCGTGGTGGGACACGGCCATAAACTTACCAAGAGATGGTCTGCCCAAAATCGCGTTGTACGCGGATGGGAAATCGACCACGTCGAAAGTGATCAACTCTGTCCGGAAGTTGCTTGGCTTGCCGAAGGTAACGGGCAGGACAACCGCCTAACGGCTTGCGGCTTCTCCGGAACAATCCGTAGAAGGGCATTGCGACTTCCTTCGACTTAGAACGAGAATTTGCATCTCGTCCAAAATCTTAGCGAGAGCAGGTCCAAAGCGCCCCGCCGTCTCTGAGTACACGGCCAACTCTTGCGTTAGCGATGGTCGGGCGACCACCGAGGGAGCCGCCGAGGCTTGGTCATCGGTGGGGCAATCCTCCCGAGAGAAGGAGATGGGGACCTCGGTCCACTTCATCGACTTCAGGTGAGGTTTTGCCTTTTCAGCGTTAATGGACCTCCGGCGGCTTCCTTGAGGCTGCGTCGAGAGGTGTAAGCCGAAACGCCGAAGATGGCGGCGATATGGTTCACGGGCTCTTGATATTCATCATCATCTTCCCGATCACCATCGTCGGTTTGGCGCCAGCCTTACCGGCATCACCTTGTTCGGGCGGGGTGGGCATTGGGCCCTTGCCGTTGTAGAAATCTTGAGCTTTGCGGCCCAAGTTCTCTGATGGCGTATATCATGCCGTAGTCTTTGGTGGAACTTGCAAAATCGGTCGCTTGGACCTTTCTTGCCTTGTCCGCCTCCACGAAGCGTGCTTTTGCCCTTGTAGTTATTGTTGGGCTTCTTACGCCCATCCTTGGGAGGAGGTCTTGCGATCTATACCGCGACGGTATTGTTAGCATCACCTTTGTTCTTCTTCTTACGGGACTTCTTGTCACCGGGGTTCTTTCCGCTCTTCTTCTTCTCATCCACACCAGTCGGGCGGGCAGCTCGCCCTTGTCGAACGCCTTTTTGTCTTGAGCAGCGCTCTGCAGCGTTGGCATATGATCACCGCCTTGAATAGGTCGTTGGCGGTCCAGTCTCATTGATCTCGAGATCTGGGTGAGCAGCTCGTCGCGGACTCCGCTTTTGAAGGCGCGGACAGCAGATTCATCCGAGATGTTCGGGATCGTGTTGCGGATCTTATTGAAACGCTTCACGAAGTTGCGGAGGTCTCCCGTTCATCTGGATCATCGGTGCAGATCATCCTCCTTGCCCAGACGCACGTAACTTGCTCTGGAAATTAGCGATCGAGGCGTCACAAAGCTGGTTCCATGAGTGATGGAACCCTCCTGGCGATTGAGCGACCCGCGTCAAAGCGGCACCCTCAAGGACATCGGGAGGTAATTAGCCATAACGAGCTCGTCACCCCGCCGCCATGATGGCCGTAGCGTAGATAGAAAGGAATTCCTCTGGGTTCTGAGTCCCATTGTACCTCTCCATGTGACCGGGCTTGAACTTTGAGGGCCACCGGACGGCCCGAAGCTCGTCAGAAAAAGCCCTGCAGCCCAAAGCGTATGACCGGCCACCTTCCCCGGTAGAACCTACTCTTGAAAAGACGTTGGTCCTGTTGCGCGGAGGAACTCCCCGCTGAAGCAGGATGATTCGCCTGGAGAAACTCTCTCGGGGACAGTCCACCACGCTCCTTCCTCGTGGTTGCGACGGCGCGCTCCTCACACGGGGACCGTTCGTGATCATCGCGCTGTTTGCCCCTGTGGTCGCGGTGACTACGAGGACTCGGTGGCGGACGGCGACCACGGGTAACTGCTCATGGGCGGTGATCGCCGGCGGTGGCGAAGGTCACGCGATCGATCGTAGTGTCCGAACCATTCAGGCGGTTTGGCTGCTACGCTGGAGGAGTTGTTGATTTCTCCTAGAGACTTTAGGCCTTCACCAATCGTTCTAGGTTAGAAGCACAAACAACGCCCATCTTGGCGAGGTCGGCCTGGTTGGTAGATCTAATCACGAAGCCATGGCGTGAGTCGTTCGACTACGCTCTGGGGTTCTGGGACCCTTGAGGCATCCGCGTTTTGCCCGACCGAGTCGGTTTCGCGGGAACTAATCCGGACGGGAGAAACTTCTGTAGGGAGACTTGGCGAGGGCACGCGAGGTGGAGTCGCGCGCGATCGCTTGCACCGATCGCGAACCGTACTACGATCGATTGATGGAATCGTCGAGGTTGCGGCGAATGACGTCTTGCTCGCGAAAGCGAGCCAGCCGCACCTCGTCTTGATGCCGGCGAGTTAATCGCCCAACCTCGCCCGGCCACGGCCGTGCGGGATCCTCAAAGGTTCCTACATCGGCCATGTTAATCTGCGGGGGTCATGCGAAGGTATGCTAGGCGGTGTCATCGCTGTGTCTCCACGGTAGAATCTACCGACATAGCCTTGGAATCCGATAAATCTAAACCGTCGTAAAGATCGCCGGTTCCAGTAGTCATCGTCAATGACGGAGTGCGATCTGCGGCAATCTCGCCATATAGGCGAGACCTCCGTCCCAGATCACGGAAAGTGTCCGAGACGAACAGATCGATCCGAATCGGCAGGATGAAACGTCCTGTCTTCCGAGTCGTAGCCCTCAGAAGTATCTCTCAGATCGCCGACGGAGTTCGACATGCTCGATCTGCGTGTCCCCACTGGTCGGCGCCAAATTGTCGACGGTTGGGATATTGACCCAAGTCAACCAAGGTTCTTCAAAGAGGAGATAGGAGACACGCCCGAACAACCACGAACAAAGAACGAAACAGAGATGTGGGTTTTATCTGGTTCGGGCCTCTCGGGAGATAATAGCCCTCACGCCCGACCTTTGTTTATATCAAAGAGAATACAAAGTGGGGAACTCGGCGAGATCGGCAGGTCTCGGCGAGTAGTATCTGAAAAATCTAAAGTCCGTGGATCTAAGCTAGATCTTTGAGATGTAAAACTCAATGCTAGGGTCCTCTAAACGCCGTAGGGCCCTGTTTATATAGTCGCGAGCAAACCGACCCACCGAGGAATATCGCCGGGCTAACTACGAGATCGTGAACGAACTCAAGACATGCCAAATATAACCTACGGTAGATAAGGTGATCTCCTAATCTTGGGGATCACGACTCCTAATCCAATCCGGAAACCACGTCCGGTCTTCTCGTAGCCGTCTGTAACTCGCTCGAGTCGGACTCAAACAGAAGCCTTGGCCATTACGCATCTCGCCACCAGAAGCTGTTGGCAAGACACACATGGGCTGAGATAGAACCTTCCAGGAGTGGGCCTGGTAGGTCAGTCGATTGGGCCGTCAGGAGTGGGCCATGGCAATGGGCCGTAATCTAATCCCCGACAGCTCGGTTACGAGGTATGATTTCTATTCCTATCCTTTCTTCACGGACACGTAGTTATCCGGGATTACAATCATATCTTTCCTATTTAAAATAGACTTCTTTCTTTATCCTTTCCTTGTTGTACAAGGTAGATAACAGGTGGCACCCGTGCGCATGTAGACAGCTCAGCCCATCCCCTGTTAGGTGGTCTTCGCGGCCCGCCATGTAGATACCCGGGGTACATGTATTTCACATCTCCCTTCCCCCACTAGTATAAGTAGGCCCCCTTGGGCAATGTTATATTCATCTGATTCATTCACACACTCGATTTGGTTCAATCTCACTCAGCCCACAAACTCACACACTCGATTTGGTTCAATCTCACTTAGCCCACACAATCACATAACTGTAACACATAGCTGCTTGGATGAGCCTTATCTTGCTCTGGTAGCCCTTCTTGTAACCTTTTCAGCATAAGAATGTAAGGTTGTACGTAGGGTTGTTATCCCGGCAGTGGGAGGCCGAACGGGGGTAAAAAATCACTGTCTCTCGCTTTCTTTCACCGTGTTTGTCCCCTTTTGAGAGCTAGCCGTTCCTGAAGTGTTTACCCAGCATGGAAAGCAGTTCAACAAATAAACTCGGTACCTAACAACTCCGGTTGGGCCCAACCGCCAACAGGAGGATAGTTAGTGAAGAGAAAGAGAACAATAAAGAGGAAATTTGGCTTCATGCCACCAGTCAAGCCTCTAATTAGGAAAATGCCATCCCAATTTTTGGCTAATTAGGAAAATGCCACTACTTTCTCACCTCCCTTGCCAAAATGCTGCACAATGTCTTTTTGTTATCTTCCGGTTAGATCCTCGTGCTTTTCGAAAGGAAATGACTATACTGCCTTATAGGGATTAAACCTATAAGTATTTAAATTGATATATTGTATGCCAACTGTTGGCACATAAATAGTTGTTTTTCTGACCGTATATGATAGAGAGAGAGAATTAGAGAACATGAACTGCTTAATCATTTGGTTGCTTTCCAGACCATCATTGTTAATTACAATATTCTTGTGTAGTGAAACCTGCCACAATTGATTCTCTTCTAGTGTAGTAGATGGATAAGCTAAGTGCACATATGCTCTTTCAGATCTTGAGTATTTACACATGTTGAAAAACAGGACGTCAAAACTAGATCTGAAACGACATCTGTCGGTGTAATAAATACCGGGGTACAAAGAGCCTTGGGAAGGCCGAGAGGGCGCCACGCGTCAGGCGGGCGAGCAAGGCCCCAGCGCGTGGGCGAGCCCCTCAGAGGCCGGGAGGGCCCCGCGCCAAAGGGTGCGTGGGCGAGCCCCCTCCGACGGTGAGGCGAAGGCCCCACGCCAGCGGAGTGCGTGGGCGAGCCCCTCCAAGACTGGGGAGGCCCCACGCGTCAGCGGCGAGCAAGGCCCCATCGCGTGGGCGAGCCCCTCAGAGGCCAGGAGGGCCCCGCGTCCAGCGGGCGAGCAAGGCCCCTGGCAGCGTGGCGAGCCCCTCGAAGGTCGGGAGGGCCCCACGCGCCAGCGGTGCGTGGTGAGCCCCTCCGACGGTGAGGCGGGCGAGGGCCCCACGCCGGGTGCGCATGAGCCCCTCTCAAGACCAGGCGAGGGCCCAGCGCCAGCAGCGGGCCCGTCTTGGCGGAGCATTGCGTATGAGTCTTGGGACGAAGGCTCCCCTGCCGCTGAAGGACGGGCACATTTAATGAGACACCACGCGGATAGACAGAGGAAGAAATGATTATCTTACAAGGACCCTTGCAGTCCGAAAGCAGGTCCTTTGGGGTGAGAAGAATTGACCGCAGAGAGAAGAGTTGCTTGAGGAGGCCGCCGGTGTCGAGGAGCAGCGGGGCCCACCCGCAGACTCACCGGTGTGACTATGCGGGTCGAGGCCACTGCGGCACGCGAGGCTGAGGCTGTGGCGTGGGCGGCGACATGTTTTCGCCTCTTCTGTCGTGTCTTGTCGCAGTATCCGAGAGCATCAGACGCTTACTCCCTCGGCTCTCTCCATGACCCAAAGCTTGTATAAAAGGGGGAGAGAGGGAGAAGGAGGAAAAAAGAGAGGGAGGCATCTGAACACACACAAGTCCTTGAAGCATTCGTGCATTCGAGACACTCTGTAAACACATTCCCTTTCAACCACAATCGAGAAAAGAGCTAAGGCTCGGCAGAGTAGGACTATTACCCGCGAGGGGTCCGAACTCAGGTAAATCTGAAGTCGCTCCTTGTTGTGCCCGACGCCAAATCGGATCGAGCTTGATCGAGTTGGCTAGCGACGAGAAATCGACCAGGTGTGATCCATGATGGTTGAGCGGAGAACACGCCGTCAGTGGCGCGCCAGGTAGGGGAGCGCTAGCATCGGTTCAAGCTCTTCGACCTTTCTTCAGGAGGCGATGGCGGAGCGGCAGTCCGCGATGGAGCAGGAAGCGGCCGCTAGAGCGCGGCAGAGGAGTCGGCCGCGGCGATGGCGGTGGATCACCCGGGCGGTGGCCGCCCGCCTAGGGTTGGAGCCCTGGCGGAAAGCAGCCGCCTCGGCCAAGCTAGGCGGCGCCTGGCCTTGGAGGAGTGCACTCCAGCACAGAACCTCCACGCGGCCAGGGCCTTGTTGGAAAACCCACCGGTTCCGGTGACTCCGGACTCCCCGGCGGCGCCGTGGTTGGCCAACAGCCCTTCGTCGACGCAACGGCCGTGGCGGTGGTGCATGTTTGGGCGGGGAACGGCGTTTCGCGTCCTCCGTTTTTGTTGCCCTCGCGCCCTCTCGCGAATCTCCTGGTGAGGGGCGGGGCCAAGACGACAAGAGCGTGCGATTTCACGGGCTCTCGGCAAAGGCGCGTGTGGTGGCGCGATCTCGGTCCCATCCGGAGGACCGCCACTTGTCTGCATGGAGAAGACTGCGTGACAAGCTCCGCAGGGCCGCGACCGAAGGCGCGATCACATTGTCGCCGCCCGTCTTGGGACCAGCAAGAGGGTTCCCACAGAGCTGCCCGCCCGGAGGGTGGCGCTTCTTCGGCGCCGCCTAGGCGACGGGGGCGGCGGGGCGAGGACCGCGTCCAGGAGCAGGAGGCTCCCGACGTTGGGTGCCGCGCCTTTTCTAAGGAGCTGCGCCGCGTCCAGTGGCCGGAACGGTTTCGTCCGGCCCCCATCGAAAAGTACGACGGCTCCACCAACCCTGATGAGTTTTTGCAGATCTATACGACGGTAATGCAGCCGACTGGAGGGTCGGGGAAGGTTCTGGCGAACTACTTCCCCGCGGTCCTCACCGGGCGAGCCCGCCGTGGCTCATGAACCTGCCCCCGGAGTCCGTGGGGTCATGGAAGGAGCTCTCGGAGCTCTTCGTCACCAACTTCCAGGGCACCTTCGAGCAGCCCGGGGTAGAAGACGACCTCCACAACGTGGAGCAGAAGAAAGGAGAGTCGCTGCGCGACTATATTCGGCGCTTCAGTCAGGTCCGCAACACTATCCCTGACATCTCCATCGACGCCGTGGTCACGGCATTCAGGAGAGGCGCCCGAGACCCCAAGGTCAAAGAGAAGATGGCCACCCGCAAGATCAAAACGACGGAGGCTCTCCACCTTGGCGACAAGTGCGCCCTTCAGCGGAGCTCAGATCCGCCCGGCCGCTGGCGGGGCAACAAGGGCGGCGAGGCCGGAACCTCGAGGAACCCCGGCGGCAAGGACAAGAAGAAGCGCAAGGCGGCCGAGACCGGCAGGTCATGGCCGCCGAGCGCGACGACGACGACGACGACCACGGCCAGCCGCGCAATGGGCGCGGCGGGCAGAAAAGAGGAGGAGGTCGCGGCGCCGGCGGTACGGTCTCGCAGGGCGGCCGAGGCGGCGGCTATGGCGATCGCCCGGCCGCGACGGCCCCCAGCGGCGCGGCGGCGTAAATCATCGCCCCGTGAGTGGGACGGAAGGCCCTACCGTCCCATTCACCGCAACAACTCCCACGACTTGGCGATTGCCATGTCGCCGACGAAGATGGTGGACAAGCGAGTCCACGAGCGCAAGAAAGCGTCCGGCGATGGCAAGGGCAAGGAGGCGGCTTCGCTTGGTTTTCAGAAAGTGAGCGCGAGGTTGTCGCCATCCACGGGCGGTTCGCCACCTATCCGGCCCCACGCTAGCTTTAAGCGCGCGATGAGGGAGGTGTGCGCCGCCGTGCCGGCTTTGGGTCGATGAGATACCGTGGCGTGGTCGGAGCACCGATCGCGTTCGATCCAAAGCCGATCACCCAACCGATACCGCCGACCACAGGCATCTCCCGATCGTGGTTGCACCCACGGTCCGGAATGTAAAGCTAGGGCGGTCTTTGGTAGGCGGAGGAGTTCCTCAACCTCTGTCCGCTGGTCGCCAAGGGCGCTCAGATCCGGCAGAATGGAGCTTCGCCTAACGCTCCCATTCTTGACATCGCGCGGGGCTGAGTCCGTCACTGGGCGATCGATCTCCGGTGACTTTCGAGGCTCGACAACTTCCGCACCGAGATGCTCGAGTTCGAGGTGGCGGATTTCGACCTCCCTAACGCCATACTAGGTCGGCCGGCCACGACCGGAGTTCATGGCGGTGTGCCACTATGCGTACATGGTGGTGAAGATCCGGGCCAGCCGCCCCATCGTTTGAAAGTGGACGCCGGAGGCGCCCTTCACGACAAGGACGCCGCTACCGGGCGGGGCGTCGGTGCTGAAGGCCGAGCCGACTTTGGGAGCTCCTCCGAAGACCCCGTGCCTCCCGGTTCGTCCGCGGAGGTTAAAGCGGTCTCCTGGCGAAGTCGACCCGGCGAAGACCGTTCGGTGGGCGCCTCTCTCGGCGCCAAATAGGAAGGCGCGCTCGTCTCCTTCCTCCGATCCAACGCCGGCGTGTTTGCGGCAACCGTCCGACATGTTTGGGGTCCCCGAGGTGATTGAGCACAAATTGGCGGCGTTCCCGCCGCGACCGGTCATGCGTGAAGGTCGAAGCGATCGGTGGAACGCCAAGAAGTTATCCGCCAGAGGTGGACGAGCTCTTAAGAGGCGGGGTCGTCGCAGATGTCGCCCATCCTAGGTGGCTCGCGAACCCGTCCTCGTCGTGAAATCAACGGGCGTTGGAGGCATGTGCGGAGCCATTGAGAGCCGGCGTTGGTTGGGAAAGCTTTCGCCACGGTTTTATTGGCCCACCGCCTCGAGGATGCCTTCGAGCTGGTGAGGAGATGCGGCGTGCCAATTTCATGCTAAGCAAATCCACCGACCGCCCAGCGCCGCAAACTATTCCGCTCTCCGCCGCTCGTTCCGATGCAGAAATTTGAACATTCTGGGCCCGTTCATGGGCGACCGGAGGATATACTCAGCTGTTCGTCGCCATCGACAAGTTCACTAAGTGGGTGGAATCCTCGCCGGTCCCGGCGATCACATCCGCAGCGGCTATCAAGTTTATGAAGAGCATCTTCGTCCGGTTCGGTGTCGCCATGTGAGTCATCATCGACAACGGCTTTCGCCTAAAAGCGCCGATTTCCAAGGCTGGTGCGAAGAGTTGGGTACCAAGGCGTGCTTTGCCTCCGTTCGCATCCGAAGAGCAATGGGCAAGTGGAGCGGGCGAACGCGAAGTACTCAAAGGGCTCAAGACAAGGGCGTTCGATCAAGATGGAGAAGCGCTGCAAGCGCGGGCGGAAGAAGTTCCCACCAGATTGGGTCTTTGCGGACAACTCCCAACAGAGCCACCGGCGAGACCCCTTCTTCTGGTGTATGGCTCGGCGGTGCTCCCATCGAGCTCGCCGGCTCCCCAAGAGTGGCGGCGTTCAGCGAAGACCAAGACCCTGACCGGCGTCAGGATGAAGTGAATCTCCTGGAGGAGATCCGAGACAGGGCGGCGATCCGGGCCGCCAAGTATCAGCAGGCGCTGCGCCGTTATCAAGCAAGGCGGGTGTGTGTGAGAACACTGGCAGTGGGCGACCTCGTTACGCAAAATCAAGTGCGGTGGGCGCAACAAAGCTATCTCCCACGTGGGAGGGCCCCTTCAAGGTGGTCTCAGTCTCCCGCCCAGGCTCAGTCAGGCTCGCATTCGAGGACGGTCGTGAATTGGCGAACACTTGGAACGTCGAGCAGCTAAGGAAGTTCTACCCGTAGGTAGCAGTTCTAGAAGCTTTTTTTCGGCCTTACTTTGGAGCCGAGCGGCGAGGTCTTCTTCCTTCACCGCTCGCCTCGGGGGCTGCGTTGTACAAAGCCATCTTCAATAAGAGATAAGTTCTATCTCCTTGTGGGCATCTGTTTCTTTTTTCGCCTCAAGTCTGTTAGAAAGCATTCCGTTGAAAGCTGGCAGCGAAAAAGTACTCAAGGCAGATGGCCCCTTAGTTGCAAGGACGAGCGCCTACGACTCGCGGTTGGGTGAGGCGAGGTGGACTAAGGCGGGTTCTAACTTTGGTGTGTCGGCTCGGTTCAGGCAATGCGCCAATGAGGGCACCGGGCGACTAGACCACTTAGGAAGCTAAGTTCTCGCCACGCGATGTCTAGGGTCGATTATAAAGAGGCCATAAGGGTTGAAGTAACCAGATGCCTGAGGAAAAAGCGCTCACTTTCAACGGAAAGCTCTGTCTAAAGCTTTTTGGCGATCAGTGGCTTAGCCTTAGAAAGGTCTGTTAGAAAACATTCTGCCGAAAGCTGGTAGCGAAAGTACTTAGGTGATGGCCCTTAATTGCAAAAGGCAACGCTTATAACTTCTGTTGGTGCGGCGGCGGACGGAAGGCGGGCTCTAGCACGGTGTGTCGGCTCGATGCGGGCAATGCGCCAACGTGGCATGGCAATGACTAGACCACTTCAGGAAGCTAAGCGCCGCCACGTAATGTTTTAAGTCGGGTTGCGAGAGGCCATAAGGGTTGAAGTAACCATATGCCTAAGGAAACAGCGCTCACTTGCGGCAGAACGTTCAGTCTAAAACCTTTGGCGGCCAGGTGCCCCAATTCAATTCCGCAAGTTAAAGTTGTGCGAAGTTCAAATGAGACTCACAACAAAAGAGCAAAAGTTTGTTTGCATTGATAGGCAACAATTACAAGGCAAAAAGGCGGGGGAGTCCCGCTACTCCTCCTGGCCTTCGTCTTCCGCTGGAGCGGCGCCCCCCATCATGGACACGCGGTCGGTGGCGGTGTCAACCCGCGCCTGCTCAAACCGGTCCAGCTGGCGCGAAGGCTCCCCGGTGGCGGCGTCGAGATCAAACGCGGCGTCTCGAGCAAGACAGTTGCCCAAGATGAACCGCGCTGCTTCGAGAGCGCCTTGGCGACCGTCTTGATCGCCCGCGTCCATGCGCCGCCGGAAGGGCGTCAGAGGGCTTGGCGGCTCGTCCCACGGCGCCAGCAGATCGGCAATTGCCGTCTCCTCCAATGGGGATGCGAGAAACACCAGATGGATGCGAGGCGTCCGGAAGCCATGGTAGGCGGTGCGCAACATGTCGGCGAGGGTCGGGCGCTTCGAAGTGCTCGGCGGAGGTCTTCGATCTGCTTGGCGGCGAGGCGGCGGCTTGGCTGCCGCACCTCGCGAACCATCGCCTCCGCCAGCGGTTTCTTGGCAAGGGCCGCCGCGATTCGCCGGCAGATCGCTCCGCCAAGGCAAGGCCTTCCTCCCACATCGCCCGAGTGCACGGAGAGGGTGCGAAGCGCCTCAAAGGCGTCCACGCCGGGCGGTCACGGCCGAGATCGCAGCAGCGCCAATGGCGAGGTGGTGGCGAAGGTTCTCCGCCGCGCGCGCCGGACTCTCATTGCGCATGAAGCGACCTCCGTCGAAGGGCGGCGGGCCTGTTGAGAAGTGGCGAAGTCGCGTGGGCGGAGCTCGATACCCAGCGTCCGCCTGTTCCAAGAGGGACAAGCGGGGTTCGTATGCGAAACCGCGTGGCGTGCTAACCCTAGTGCGAAGTGTGCGTAAGCGCCAGGAAAGCCAACTGAAGCGGCGCCAAGGCGAAAGCCGAAGCGAAGGGGAGCTCAAAGTCGCTTGTTTGTGGCGGCGGTGGCGGCGCGATCGCGATCACCACCGCCGAGCGAGACGCCGTGGCTGGCGCGGTGCCGTGCCGGCGCGCAGGCCAACAAGGCAACAGTGGCGCGAGGAGCGTCGGCGTGGAGGAGCGGAAAAAGCGGCGCAGCGGCGCCAGTTCTGATAATCGCCGCTGGCGATGGCGGAGGGCGGCGGTAGCAGCAGGGCCCCGCTGGTTGGAGCCGGCGGTGGCGGAAGCCGGGGCTTGAAAAGCGCGCTCTCTTGGGCTCGCCCTCCTCCTCGTCGTCGTCGTCGTCGGCAAGGATGATAATGGCGCTTCCGAGAGCGCTTGGCGAGTCGGCAACCACGGCAGAGCAGCAGCGGCCGCTGAAGCTTAGGCGGTCGCCGAGGCGGCTCAGCGGATCTGCAGTGGTCCCGGGCCACTTGGACCGCAGGACCGAGACCTCCGTGGGCGGCGCTTTGCAAGTAAGGTTGCGCTCCGTGGATCCTGGGTCGCAGAGAGGCGGATGCCGTCGGCGGCGATGTCGCCCGGTCGGCGTGGTCGATAACCCGCCACCCGATCTCGAACACGTCGCCGGCATGTTCCCATCGGTGAACACCCAAAGAAGAAGCGGTGAGCGGGTCGTTAGTAAAAATGGAAAGAAAGAAAGTCTGAAATCAAAAAGCGCGAGGGTATTCACCTCCAAGAGCGGTCGCGAGTCCGTCGTTGTCGCCGTAGTACGCCCGGTGGGCGCGCCCTCAGCGGCGCGGCAAAGACGGCATCGCAAAAAGTCCGCCACCACGTGGGTTCCGGTGAGCCTGGCGGCGGAGCTCGCAATGCGCGCCGCCATCGTCTCCGTACTCGCCGGATCGTCGGTTGGGCCCCCGATCGGCGATGGGCTCCAGCGGGATCGTCGGGAAGAACAGATCGTCGCAGCGTTTGGAGTCCTCCACGTCTGACCACTTGCCGGTGCCGATCCTTCCAGTTGGACTTGACCATGGCGAGGATAAAAGCGGAGGTGATGCGGGCGCAGTAGCAGACTCCCAACCGCGCCTGGCGCGAGCCCGTGTGCAAGGCGAAGAGTCGGCGCCCGAGGCGGGAGGTTGACAGCGTCCCCACGAACATCTCGCAGAGGTGGCGAAGATGATCGGGCCATGATCGAGTTAGGAACAAGGCGCGCCGCTGGATCCCGTGAAAGCGAGCACCCCAAGAAGAATTCGGACTCTGGCGGGACAAGGCCCGCCAACATCGCTTCGAGAGAAGGTCACGATCTCCCGGCGCGAGGACTTCGTAGCGATGGTGCGGCGCTGAACCAGGCGGCGGATCGGTGCACGAAGACTTCGAAGCCGCGCCACGATCCTCATCGGCGGTGGAAGCGGCGAGCGACTCCGAAGATGGTGCGGCATCCCAGCGGCGCCTTTTTGCGCTTAGGAGCCATGGAAAATTTGGCGGTGGCGGCAAAAGGTGAGTAGCGATTGGCGAGGAGGCGTGGTAGCGGCGGAGAAGGCGATGGGCAACTTTGAAGACTTAGCGCGCGGAAGGATTGGCGCTACCGAGAGAATATATTATAAGCGGCGCGAGCGCGACGGTTTGATTCCGCCCATGCATGGCGCCATCATTGCCCCGTAGCGTTTTTGGTTTCCCGCAGCGGCGTGGTTCCCTAAGGAAGATCGTGTGCGGTGGAGAATCAGCGACGGTACGCGGTGGTGGCGGGCCCCCACGATTCGTCTCCGCCGCACAAGAAATGGAAAAATATCTGTGACGGTTCGCGTATCATGAGTGGACCCGGCTCTGTCGGTGTAATAAATACCGTGGTACAAAGAGCCTTAGGAAGGCCGAGAGCCCCCCGCGTCGGCCGGGCGAGCAAGGCCCTGGCGTGGGCGAGCCCCTCAGAGGTCGGGAGGGCCCACGCGCCAAGGCGGGTGCGTGGGCGAGCCCTCCGACGGTGAGGCGAGGGCCCCACGCAGGCGGCGAGAGCAAGGCCCAGTGGCGTGGGCGAGCCCCTCAGAGGCAGGGAGGGCCCCACGCGTCGGCGGGCGAGCAAGGCCCAGCGTGGGCGCCCCTCGAGGTCGGGAGGCCCCACGCGCCAAGGCGGGTGCGTGGGCGAGCCCCTCCGACGGTGAGGCGAGGGCCCCACGCGCCAGCGGGTGCATGGGCGAGCCCTCTCGAAGACAGGCGAGGCCCAGCGGCGAGGCGGGGCCAAGGCGAGGAGCATTGCGAATGAGTCTTGGGACGAAGGCTCCCCCTTCTGAAGGACAGCGCATTTAATGAGACACCACGCGCGGATAGGCGAGAGGAAGAAATGATTACCGCTTCTGATGACCCTTGCAGTGTGCGAGCGGTACATCCACTGTGGCGCAGAAGAATTGACCTACAGAGAGAAGAGTTGCTTGAGGAGGCCGCCGTGTCGGGAGGGAGCGGCGGGGCCCCACCCGCAGACTCACGGTGTGACTATCGGGTCGAGAGGCCACTTCTGGAAGCGCTGAGGCGGCTGCTTGGCGTGGGCAGCGGCATGTTTTCGTCTCTTCTGTCGTGTCTTGTCGATATCTTGAGAATCAGATCTTGCCTACTCCTCGGCTCTCTCCTTGACCCAAAGCTTGTATAAAAGGAGGGAGAGAGAGGAGAGAAGGTGGGAAAAAGGAGAGGGTAGGCATACGAACACACACAACAAGCAGAAGCATTCGTGCATTCGAGACACTCTGTAAACACATTCCCTTTCAACCACAATCAGAAAAGAGCTAAGGCTCAGCAGGAGTAGGACTATTACCCGAGGGGTCCGAAACAGGTAAATCTGAAGTCGCTCCTTGTTGTGCCCGACGCTCAAATCGGATCGAGCTTAATCGAGTTGGCTAGCAGACGAGAAATCTGACCAGGGGTGTGATCCGCAGTGGTTGAGCGGAGAACACGCCGTCAACATCGGAGGCACGATATTTGATAACGCAGTTTACCTCTCAGGCTACATCTGCGGGGCAATGATTATGGACGCTCCACATTTGTTTAAACTGTGTTAGAGGCTTATGCAATGGTAATTTAAGCAAGACGTTTGTGGGAGTTAACAAAAAGCATTTTGACAGACAGAAAGTGAATTCTTTATGAAGGCTTTAACATTTTCATTTCCTTCCCAAATGAAACGATAAGAGTTGTGATTAAATGGCATGTAGCATGAAAAAACAATCGTTTTGTTTGAACTTGGGAATTACTGGCATGTGTATATATGAAATTGATTGGCATTCAAGTAGTTTGGATGGGAGCATTTGTGTCATATTTTAGTTCTAACAGGAGAGACTAACGATTGCTCTAGGTGAGTGGCATTTTCACACCAAAACAAAGAATGTGACATTTTCCTAATTAGTCAAAAAGGAATGTCATTCCTAATTAGAGGCTTGAACGGTGACATGGAACCAAATTTCCCAAAGAAATGGTTCCTAAGCTTGAAAGAAGTGTAAGAAACAAGAAAAATTGCACTTGGAGCAATAAATTAATTCGTAAGTCGTCTATTCCTAGCTCTAGTCTCTCCCTAAATCAACTACTCACTCCGTTATGAAATAGTAGTCATTTTGAACATTAGCACGGTCTTCAAATTAGAACTTTGATCATAAAAACTTTTAAAATTTATTTATAATGCATTAAACATTATAATATTATGAAAGTTCTTTTCAAGAATAATTTATCTATATGATTTTTATGTTAACCTAAATAGTTTAAAAGTTTTATATGGATAAAGTTTTAAAACTGACTTAGAACAAGTCTAAAACGACTACTATCTCATAACGGAGGAAGTATTACAGATATATTCCTATCTGGATTTGTGCCTTTGGTCTAGCACCATTTCACCCCCTCTGATGGTGTTTTTTATCCTCATCAAACTATTGTTCATGTCTTCATGATAGTACAGTTAACTAAACAGTCAACAACAGACAGCCGGGAAGCAAGTTTCCATGGTCTACTTGTGTAATTGTTTCAGATATAGGCTGACAGCATTATGATCAGTTGTGAACATAAATTGGCCCATGGTTTACTTAAGACGCTGCAAATGTTTTTTATCTGAATGGTTTAACAATTCTCAGGACGCAGATCAATTTTCATTGATTTTCCCTTTTAAAAAATCCAAGTTTTTAAAAATGTAAGTGAAAACATTGACTTCTAGATAATGTTGCCCGACAGTCGTTAGAAATATCATAATGTTACTCCCTTTACTGGAGGTATCAATTTCAGAAAATCAAGGTCCATGCCAAGTTGATACAGAGATCAAATCAGCTACTGTTAATTATGCTATGTATGATGGCTTCTTTGGTAGTTCTCCTGTATCCCCTACTTTGTATTCTTCCACTGCTCAATTGCTTGAAGCTATTCTTACGAAGTGACACGCAAAGCAAACCCATGGTTCTGGATTTCAAGGTACTGATAAGAGGTGAAAAGTCTCACATACTCGCATCACATTCTGAGAATTAAAATTTTCATGCGTAAGAGTGTATCTGTAGTATCTTTTGTATGCTTCACCATTTCTATGAATATCTAATGCAACTCAAATACATTTGTGCAAACATTTATATAATGTACTGTGTTTCTGATAATCTGCTTAGAGAAAATATATATCTGACATTATTAAGTTCACTGTATGATGCAAAGTTGAAAACTGTTTTATCGCCTCCTATTTCCCTAGGGAAATCCACTGCCCCTTGTAACACCCAAATTAAGCCAAACTAGCAAATTTGATCAAATTTGATAGAATTCAAAAAAATTGCTAAGCAAATTTAGGTGAAATTCAAATTCCAAAGCTTAATTTGGGAACTTCGGTTGGGCTGTTTTTGGGCCAATTCCTAGACCAGCTCACTCTTCTATCTCCCCGTTTCTCTCTCTCCTGCCAATCCTCTCTCGCTCCCGGCGCTCACTCTCTCTGCCTCTATGTTGACCAGCCAGGGCCAAGCAACGGGGTGGATTAAGCTCACTGTGACAACTAGCTCCCCACCGCTCAATTTTGCCGTGCTGGCACCGCCAGGGCTTGGCTCCTTCGCCTGTCGGTATAAAACCTCGCCGCCGCCTAGGATTGTCCTTTTTCTCCGCCTTCTTCGCTCCCGAGCGTCTACTCCTCCTCTCTTTTGTCCACAGCAACTTCCTGAGCTCGCTGAGCAACGCAGACGTCGCCGAAGCCACCACATTACTTGGAATTGCTCGCCGGAACGAAGCCGAGTCGAACCGGTTGCCGTTGATTTCTTCCTCCTCGGTACGATTCGATCCGATTCCTTCAGTCCGTAGAACCTACTCTAACTCCTCTCCATTTCCCCTCAATTAATTTAGCAAGAACTTCACTGGAGTATCCTCGCCGTGGTTGCCCTACTCGGAGCTATCGTGGTGTCTCTCGCCGCCAAGCCGAATCGGCGACGCTCCGTCCTCGCCAGGGCTTCGGTAAGCAAGCTCTCGCCTCCCCGAAGTTTCCTCTCTCTTTTATTTGGCTGGGATCGAATGGTAGCGCCGCAGCCGTGCATGCCAAGCCGTTCCGCCGTCGCTGTCAATGGCGCCGCCGCGTCCGGTCACCTTTGGCCGTGACGAGAGCACCAGTTGGTGCGCGTCGCTTCACCAAGACCGTAGGTAGCATCTACACCAAATGGCATAGCCCCTAGCGTTGGCAAACCTCGGTTTTCCCTTCGGTGGCGCGCGTCTTCGAGAGGTTGAAGATCATGACGTCATCATTTCATGTGCCACGCACGCGAAGGTCGCTGACATTCAGTTCCCACCTGTCAGCCGCCCCTCTCTCTGTTCTATCACGGTTCGCCCAGTTTTGTGTCACTGGCCAGTGAGCCCTTGGCCCCACGCGCCAGTTTAAGTGGAGGTGCCTTTCGCTGGACGCCTTCAACGTCACCGCCTAGCGGACCCGCTGAAAGGGATATGCCCTAGATCAATCATAGTGATGATTCTACCACGTCTTTGTTCATGTACATATGATAAAGTTGTTTATCGGTTCCCTTAATAAATGTCATGAATTTGTCCACTGGGTACGACTTGATTTTGAAACACATTGTTATATGACATTATTCTAAACGGGTCCCTGATCCATATCATTAAGAGCGGGTATGATTTCATTAGCATATGTATTGGTTGATGGTAATGTTTCACATACCATAGATATAGAGATATTAAACTAATAGTATGGATGCATGTTGAAGAACATGGGCAGTCGGACAGACCTACTCCGAGACACTGTGAGTTGTTATCTCTTATAGCGCCATCAACGTATAGTCTCGAGTGATACGTCTATATGGTCCTTAGACCTGAGATTATCATGGATGCCTAGCATGTTGACTCGTATACTCTGGTATCATCAAACGCTACACCGTAACAGGGTAGTAATAAAGATGACTACTTGGTATGTCACGATACATAGCCAGTGGTGTGATAATGAAGATGAAATTTACCCCTCCTCGATAACAGGAGAGATATCTTTGGGCCCCTTGTGCGGATGGATAGGAAAAACGCACGACCGTGCTAATATGACTAACGAGTTAGTCATGGGATGTATTCATTCCAATGCCAAGTGAATTGGTCAAGCTATCAACAAGGGTGGCGCACATCTCGCCTTGAGCTTGACTGGTATTGGGTGACAAAGGGATCAGTATGTGAGTTTATCAAGGTTCAGTCGAATATTGATTCTATGCATTTGAGCGTCAATACGTACTGCTAGGTGCCGTTGTTGATCGGTGGATTAAAAACAGGTTCTCGGATCTATGGCCGACTTGCACTGAACCTAACGGGTCACACACTTAATGAGTTGAAACTATTTTAACGGGTTTTTGCGTGGATATGATATACGTAGGAGATAGAATCCTGGCGGACAGAAGCCCACTAGCGTTACTATATAAGGAGAGGCGTAGGGACGGCGCTAATATATGAGTTGAGCCTTCACCACGCCTAGCGGTCGCTCGCCCCTCCTGCTCTTCAGAAACCCTAGCCGCACGGTGAGGTGCTAGCACACACAATGTGGCGTTCACCTTCGATGCGATGTGGATACCGCTAGAAACGCGGCCAGACGCGGACGTCTTTGTTCGGCTGGATCGTCGGCGAGCACAAGTGAGTCGTCGGCGAGCACAAGTGAGTCATCGGCGAGCACTGGCGAGCACTCAGTGGTGATCGGGACGTGTACGTCTACTTTCTCTACGCGCGAGAAGCTGCTTCCGCTGCACCTGCGCGTCAAAGGTAACAATCTATGATCCTCTACTTGCATGTGCTCTTAGGTGTTTCGTGGTAGAAAATTTTGATTTTTGCGTCACAGTAGCCAACCTGTTCAAAGACAGCAAGACTAGCGGTGAGTCTCACGCCTAATGGGCGAATCGGCACTCGCCACGCCACTGCCTGCTATTCGGGCCACGCCGTGCCGCACATCGTGATGGGCTTGGCTCGTTACTGTTCCAGCAATTTTTCCCTAGGTTTAACTGATTTAAATATCCCAAAAATAGATATACATTTACTAAAAATAGTAGAATAGCTCCAAAAATTCCTAGAAAATCACAGAAAATGCTAGGATTAATCTACACCCTAGGAAAATTGTAACTTAGGTATTGACTTATAGAACTTATAGAAGAGGCTCTGGATATATTAAAGAAGATATATAAAAGCATTTACATTTTTTTAAAAGGAAATTCTTAGGTGTAATTTAGTAAATTCACCCTTAGTCTTCTTAAACATCAAAACTTAGCATCTCCGTTTAGAATCGATACACAAGCCTTGTATTTTTGCATATACCTTAGTTAGTATATGAATTAATTTGAAATCTCCTTTCCGATAGACGAGCCTGCTCTGGAAGAAGTATACCCGGAAGCCAGCCAAGCACATACCAGTGATCCACAAGGCGAGTTTACATCATAGCTCATTCTTCTACCCAGTTTTATTAAATTATCTTGTTTGAAATATAAAAGTGCATGCTCAATATACTTTTAATCTGCCTATCTTGTTAATCATGATATAATCATGCCCTATCTTTGTTACCCTTGTTTACCATACATGATTCATGATTGCTTGGTTGTCCATATATTGGATAAAATGTTTAGACTTCCTAGTCTTGGGTAAAAACTGTTTAGATTTACTTGCGTCTTACTGATTTAATCGGGTATCCAATCCCGCACTGGTGAGCCAAAACTCATCAGTGGACACATTGACAATATACACTTTGATCATGATGGATTTTGAACTGCATGTGTTATTGCGATGTTGATTTAAACCGTGGGGTGATGATGTGTGGTTAACATGGAAGAGAAGGGTGATGGGCAGGATGGATCCAGAAGCGATATTTGTGTGATATCTATCTACCTAATAGATAAAAATGAGATGGAATGACCAGGTGAAGTATAGGCTCGCTTGGAGGGGTGCTCATGTGTTGTGTACAGCGGGAAGTCGCTGACCATTTTCTCTGTGTGAGAATTGTTTCCTAACACCACAATGTGTGCCCATCACGCGGTAGTGCAGGATTGGTGGTTTGTGTAACCTAAAAGGCTTGTGTAGCCTTAAGCCAACATGAGGGAAGGGTGAATTAGGCCGTCACTTGTGTAGTGATCTGACCCTATCTGCCTGGTTGGACTAAGGGACCAATGCCATCTGTTGAACGGCAAGTCAACCGGAAGGGTGGGTTGGGTAACTAGTTCGTCGGAACTCGATGAGATGGTGGTTTGCAATGGGGATTGTCGACTCGGAAATGATGGTGTGGTGAAAGAAGATGGGATACGGGAATGGTTCATAGAGGGTGCCTGTGTGGCTTAAATAATGGATTTTATGATCTTTTACTGTAATCTCCATTCGACATCTTTTTGGAGATGTTTTTTAAAAAATGGCTAGGTATAGGCTTTTATACATATATGTTAATTCTAAATTTGGCTTTCCGCAAAGAAAATAATCTTAACTCCACTATACGACCTTTATCACTATTATGCATTAAGGACGGTGTTAACTTGCAAGTGCGGTTTGATTGCGCACTTACTATCGCACTCACTCACATTTTTAGATTACGGAGATCCAGATGATGGCATTTATGCTTGTTATGAGGAAGGAGATCCAACGTTCGATGATCACGGCCAAACTTAGGCTCTCCTACAGTCTGGGGTCGCTTGCATAGCTAGGATTCTTATATGTAAATCAAGTCAGGCTTCCGCTAGCAAATACTCTTTTGTTGTAATATAAACACACTATGTCACTTTTGTTGTATCCAAGTATCAAAACATGGTTAATACTCCCAGTTTGTAAAAAAGTTCTTTTGGTATTGTATGAGATGATCCAGCTACGTATTGTGAGGCACTAGTGTACTGGTCCAGGGAATAGTGTAGTTTCACAGGACGGGTTTCAAAGGTAAGCTAATTTGAGGCCCCTGAAAGGATTGATATGCCGCCTGGGGGGGTGAATAGGCGAATAAAACAAAATTGCGGAAATTATAAACTCAAACAGTACCCAGCACGTCGGATGTTCCGATGTAGGTCGGATGTTCCGATCTGGTCCAGAGAGCCTTGCGTCAGATGTTTTGATCTGGATCGGATGTTCCGATGTAGGTCGGATATTCCGATCCTGATTGTACTGGAAATGATGTAAACCTGCAGTAAAAACTAATTTCTCGCAAAACCAAGTTTAGATCTACTCAAGAATATTCAGAACAAGTCAAAAAACCAATAGTAAAACAAACACTCAAGACCAAGACGAAGAACACGGTGACTTTTGCTTACCAATGTTCGGATCTTTGAAGGAAGATCCTACTCACCATTAGGGAAGGCACAAAGCCTGGATCACCAAGACCCTAATCCCCTTCCGGCGATGCACACAACACTCACCGGCATTCACTAGATGAATCATTTTCCTTGCGGAGAGGGAATCACACCTTCACAACCCCCGGAGGCACACCACATAAAGCTCGGCGGCTCACCAGCGACACCTAGCCGTCTATGAGCCCTTCAAGCCTGCTAGAGTAACAAACGCGATGAAAAAATTAGGAATCGCTAAGTGCTCAAGAATTGGATGTCTCTAATTCTTGGAGCACTTTGGGTGCCTTCATCTCTCTACATCTATATCTCACAAGATAAACAAGAGAGAGAGAGAAAGGCTAGTGTTCTTGAGAGATGATGAAGAAGTATTAGGTTCAAATTAGAGCGTGTAACCTTTTGGCAGGTATTAGAGAAGGCTTTAAATAGAGAATCCTGAAAAGTAGCCATTGCTACAGAGGATCCCGCATCGGATGTTCCGACCCACGCCGGATTTTTCGACAGCCATCGGATGTTCCGACCCACGTCGGATATTCTGATGGTGTAGGCTCTATATAAAGTGTATTTTGAGTGGAAAACTCACACGAATTTCGAGATACCTATTTTGAGCACTTAAGAACCTTTATATGCTTCTCCGTAGCATCCCTCTTCATAGTACGGCGTACCTATGTCTCAATAAATAAAGATTTACAAATAATTACTAGTCTTAATGCCTTCTTGCAACATATCCATGTTTGAGGGGTACACCATCACATTTAAACATGTACTTCATGAATTTAATATGTATGACATCTATGCACTTTTGTTCAATAAAAAATATTAGCTCTATAATTGTTAATCATTAATCACCAAAACTATTTAGGAGCCTAGATGCACTTTCAACCCCGTCATAGCTAGTATCAGAACATACGACTGTAGAAAATCTAGAGCTGGCCAGCGAACTAAGGATTTTTGCTTACACTAGTTTGCTTCAATTTCGTCTATCTTATACTTGTATCGTATTTACGTAAATCTCATCGCTTAAATGCTTTACTGCTCTGTTGACTTGATGATGCCATTATATAGTAGGATGTGCGGTTTCATCATGTTCATAGGCTATCATGCTGTAATCGGCATTAGGTTTCATGGAAATGTCATTCTAATTCATATATTTATCTTTCTCTAACCTTATCACTTATATAAGGTATAATCTGTACCTTGTAGATGTCTGGCGTGGTGTTCAACGAGTATGATTCTACTGTGGGCTACTTGGTGGGGCAGCGTAGTGAGTACGTGGGAGCTCTTCAGCATATGGCTGCTGCTTTGGGTTTCACGGAGCTTCCTCGCTACTTTTAATTGGGCTTCAGTGAGGGCGTTGCCTAGGCCCAGAGATATAGTGGAGGTTCGGATTTATCATGAGTATCCGGATATCCTGACGCACAGCTTTCGCACAGAGACACCAAGAGAGCGTGTGGAGTATGCCATCAATGATGCTGCTTCCTTAGCATTAACAAGGCTGCGCCGTGACTGCGATCACTTGCTTCGGAATGGACCATGTCACAAAACCTAACACAGCATTTCCGCAGTCAAGTCGCCAACAGAAAATCAGAGAAAACGGAAACCATCACATCACCTCCATGCAAAGGCTACCAAGCTTGCATATGCATCGCATACGTTCCACGCAAGAAAGGCACAATAAACGCAACAAAACACCGTCCATGCTACAGGCGGCAACCTATGGTACGTAGCCCTTATCTAGCTTCTCTCAACTCCGCGCTGGAAGAAATTCTTTACAACGTCCCCCATTTTAGTTATTCCACATATATAGCGTGGCTTGGGTTATATACTCTCAAGGAAGAAAAAGAAATCCCAGATTGCAAGATCTACCTTTCTTTTACTTTCCCAATGCATCTAGCTCACTCCCTTCCTCCATTGCTTACCCATCTGGCTTGCTTCGTTTAATTTGCTTGCCCCATAAATTAAACAAACCAATGCAAAACTATCATACAAACACGCATGCATGCTAGCTGCTACTTCTGTCTAAAACATCTGGTTCAAATTTAGCTTCCTGTACGTGTGCAGGCAGCTCCCATGGGACTCTGCGTGTCCATGCTGCAGCGGAAGGCGAAGAAGCGGCAGCCCGAGCCGTGGCGCGGCGCCCCGAAGCCGCTCTTCGTCGTCCGAAGCGATCGCCGGCCGTTGAAGCCGGAGGCGCTGGTGTTTCACCATCATGTGCACGATTCCGGCCGTCCAGAGCTACAGAAGCCAGGCAAGGCGTACACCACAGGCCTGGACAGGAGGCTCAGGTTGCCGTCCGGGAGTAGCAGAGGCGTCGCGGATGAGCCGGCCGCCGCCGCCGGAGGGAGGTTGCCGGCGTCGAGGTGCTGCACGAAAAGCACGACCGCGCAAGGGAGCGCGGCGGCGGCGGAGTGGTGCAGGACGCCGGCTGCACCGATGACGCCGATGAGGCCGGTGTGGCAGCGGCGGATACTGATGGGGATGCGGTGCGAGCTGCCGCGGTTCAGCGGGCTCATACTGTACGACGAGCATGGCCAGCGCATACAGTGCAGAACCCCAGGCAGACGAAAGCACCACCAGGTAACCACGTATATATACTACAGTACTGCAAATCTGACGATATGTACATATATATGTATCTGGACGTCTTTTCCCTGTACAAATATATTTTTTCCTTAACCGATATTGGTATGTCGACAGTTAAAACATGTACGTTTTTTCAGGGCAAAAAGAAGAACGTTACTTCGACGACTCTCAAGGATCTCCTATAGTTGTTTGTCATTCATGAAACATAGTGTCAACGTGACCGTGTAAATTATTCCATTGTAAAGTGCCACTCCATCTGAATTACATTGGCAATTACTGAAGATTTGAATCTACACGTGACACACACTGATGCGGTCGCATTCATTAACCACAGTTTGGTCATCCTGCTCCACAAGTGCAAGTCGGTGACAACTATCAGACTTTTCAGGCTGACAGTGTTGCAATCCAGCAAACAACCAGGACAATGGTAGGATCCATCTCATCTGGGAATTCAAAGAAAAAGAAAACCATGTTTGTCATGATGGTCAAAGTATTATACATAATGTTTCGAGTGGCATCTTTCCAGCCACTAAAAAAAGATATTTCACAAGATTTAATTCACAACATGAGAATTAAGCACTATCTATCAGAATGGTAAAATAAAAATTGATGGAAAACAGTCCCTTTTGTTCAATCTTATGCAACGGAAATTTCAAAACATTAAAAATTGGCTTTACGCAAATAAACAAACCTCCAATCTTTTTTTGGAGTCTCTATCACTATATGCATTATATGCATTAGGTTGGGTGTTAACTTACAATTGAAGCTTGCACTTGCCCTAATATCCACTCACTTTAGATGCAGAGAATGAGCAAGATCTCTACGAGTGTCATGAATATGGAGATCCAAAAAACGTGCGTAGGAGTCACTATAGGAATCGACCATAGTATCGAGGGCCAAAATAGTTGACACTAACAACATAGCTATCGGGAAAAGGTACTCTCGACTTCTAGAGTAGGCCGTCGAGTTTGCTCCAATGAAAGAGGTGGTTGTTTTCAACGGTTTGGCAGTCAAGACAGGTTGTATCGACGGCCGCGCCTGAAGCTGTCGAAGAACGTGCTCCGTACACCGTTTCAATCTAAACGTCGTACTCTCGACGGCCACAACTAGACCGTCGATCTACGTAAATGTGGGCACCACCCAACGTGGCCATGTTTTAGCCATTGAGATTCTGGGGTTGAATTGTCTCGATGGTATAGTCTCAGCCATCGATGGTAGGGTTGTGCAGAAAAAATATTTTATTTTCCACAAAAAATCCAAAAACTTGCAGCAATTGTTGTTCTAAACAGCATCAGCTACACCTGCAAATCCAAAATATTCATAATTCATATATTCCCCAATTGTCACACATGCGACCACAATACCACATTTGCACACATATATAATCAAAATCAACGTCATACACATTGATAACAAACAAATATATGCATATATAACACCGCTGGTCTTTGTTGTCTACAAACTTACATAAAATTTGCAATGACATTACAAACTATTGACCTAATGCCTGCTATACAGAGGCTCGCCTGAAGGGGGTAGGGAAGGCTGGGTAAACATCGGCGGAGCGCCATCAAAGAGATTGTTGACAAAGTCGGCCTCGTGGTTGCCCGATGTCTTGCCTCCCTCATGCGCATGAGCTATTGCTGGGGCGGCAGAACCCGAACCCTTCAAGCAAACATGAGCTTATTAGTTTAAGCTATGCATCGAAATAAAGTAGCACAACATGATTTGAGGTTGAATGACTTAACACCTCAGTAACGTACGGGTAACCGTACGTGGGCGAGGTGGGCCCATGTAGTCACAGCTGGGGGAGGTGGGCCACTGTAGAGAGCTTGCTGAGGAGGTGGTGCACTATAGGGACCCTGTGCAACAGGCTGGTGCAATGGGCCCCATTGTCAATGTTTGTTGTCGGCAATAATCTATATAGGGTTATGCGCTAGATCCAAACCTGATGGTAGCAGAAGACACAAATTATACAGATTTGGGCCCTCACTGTGGAGGTAATATTCTAGTCCTGTGCCTTGGGATTATGATGATGACTGTATAATCAGGTGAGTTTTGCGTATTGCGTCTCTCGATGGATGGATCCCCGAACCAGGGTCCTTGTCCGCCATATATATTGGGGGAGGCAGGGTTACAAGATAGAGTATTAGCGTGCGCGGGGACGTCCTTCACGCCAAGGATGGCCCGCGTCCCTCGCGTGCTCGCCCGTCCGATGCTGCTCACGTGCGCTGTCAGATCTGTGCGAGCTAAAGCGCTAATCCTTTTCCAAACTCAGTACAAGCGGCTCGCATGCAGCGGGATCTAAACAGCTCGTGGCTTCTTTTTTTGCCTTACGGAACGGCCAACAAAAATCCCAACAAACAATGCAGCACAAAATAGAAAGCCAGATTAAACAAGGAATAATGGAAGTGTTATGCCTTTTGAAAGTGAGTCTCCAATGTGTTCTGAGGATGTATTGAACTATTGGTTTCTTCAAACACAAGTTCTTCCATTCCATCCTAGAGCATGGACAAACATCAACAAACAACAATAGTGCGCGGTGTGGCCGGGTTGCCGGCTGCAGGAAGCAGCAAGGTCAGGGAACAGGGAGGCTGCGAGGCCAGGACCAAGTAGACGACGAAGCTGGCGAGCAGGGATGCGGCGTGGCCAAGCGAGTGACAAAATGAGGCAGTGCGGTCGGGGAGCAGGGAGATCGCGTAGTCGGGTGGGCGACGGAGTGAGGCGGTGCGACCGAGGAGCCGGGAGACGGCGTGGCCAGCTGGGTAACGGATAGAGGTGGCGTAGCCGAGCGGGCGCCGGAGTGAGGCGGTGCGGCCAAGGAGCAGGCAAGCGACGAGGCTATGGTTGGGGAGTGGATTCGGGAATCAGAGGAACTCGCGTCCAAGAGCCATGAGCTTCTTAGCTGCAACCCGCGTGCCACAGCCAGGAGCAAAGCCGCGAGCCGATGTGTACAGGTGGGACTGTTTGGGTTTTGCTCGCGAGATCTGACGGCGCGCGCGAGTAGCATCGGACAGGCGAGCGCGCGGGGAACGAGCATCAGTCCTTCGCACGGGGGACGCCTGCCGGTCATTCGCGGGAAGGACGTTCCCCGCGGTCAGAGTCCTGGTTGATGATGAGGTGTGATTTTTATTTCTATCCTTTACTTACAGAATATGTTGATATTCAGGATTATAACCACGTCTTGTCTATTCGGGATAAACTTTTATCTTTGCCTACCTTGCAGTGCAAGGCAAGCCGTAGTTCGAGTCATGCCCACGCACGTATAGCCGGCTCGGCGCATCCCCTATCGGTGGTTCTAACGGCCCATCATGGACCTCGGGGTACATGTATTCAATAGTAGCCCCCGAGTCATTTACAATCGAGTCGCTACATTTCTAGTCGCACCTCAACCGAGCCATGCTTCACGCCGAGTGCCTCTAGTTCTTGGCATCACTTCCCGACCGGTTTCTTTATCACGCCAAGTGCTTTGTCGCATGCAAGGAGATTCTGAAGGACTCAATAGAGCTTCATGCGTCGGAATTTCCGAGTGGTACTGTCGACTGGTGACTAATCGGGGGTCACCGTCGGTAATGAATTTTTTACGGGGCGTAAACAAGAATCAAACCAGATGGTAGCACAAGACAGGGTTTATACAGGTTCGGGTCCTCAGCTCCGAGGTAATACCTTACTCCTGTGCTCTAGGATTATGACTCTGTGTGGATTCGTAGATGACAAAGATGATGCAGGATATGAGATCTGATGATGATGCCTATGGCCTCCACCCCTCCCTTTATATAGTGCAGAGGGGATAGAGTTACATGGTAGTACGCAGTACATGGTACCTAATTCGGTTATACTGATGCATGGTATGCAAGTATGAATCTCCTAATTATATGGAGTCTGGCGATATTCTTAGGAACATCCTTGGCGCCCAAGCCACATGTAACCCGAGTGGTCTCTATCCCGATCAACCGACTTGAGTCATCCCCCATCTGCTCCCTTATGGGCCTTCTAGAGGATATCCGGGGCCCATGTAGACCAAGCCCAATTGTTGAGGCCTATGTGGAGGGTCCCCTTGTGTGATGATTAATATATGTGACAAGGATGAATTTGAAACGGTCTTGAAGTTGTCTTGTTGATGCATTGTTGGATTTTGCTGAGATTTTGTATTAGTCCCGGACTGTCCAATCGTGCTAAGTGCGTTTTGGCATGGTGTTTTGGTTTTGACCACAGGATTCAATGTTGATGATCGTATGATACACCAACCTTGCAGGAGAGGTAAGGCGTTTTGTTTTTTTTGTGTGTTCACCTCTATGATGTAGGTATCGGCGGGTATGTGGCTGACGCTTCGAGGGGACAGCTGAAGGCTTGCACGTCCGGAGGTGTGCAGGCGACCGGGTTCGATGATCCGGCGGTCACATGGGGTGTTCTACTCGAGAAGATTTGCCATGGCAAAGAGTCTGGGACAGCTGGAGCCTGGCACATTGGCTAGTTGGTGGCGAAGTTTATCTGACCGATGGGCCTAGGCGTCAGCTGTTAACCGAGAAAGTTGCGAGGATATTTTCCGAAGAAATATGTGAAGATTATTCCTCTGTGGGAGTATGGTGTGACATGAAGCACATGCCGGTGTAGTCAGCATCGTTGTTATCCGGCAGCTCATCCTCAGCATCATCCGAGTGTCCATCCTCCTTGTCGGAGATGATAGATTCTTCTAGAGCGGCCAGCACCTTCTCGACCATGCGTCGTCCCTTTATCAACTGCTTAGGTGGCTTCTTCTTGTCACCTCCACCACCGGCCTTGATGTTGCGCTTCTTGTGGACGTAGACGTTCCTTGCCGATGAGGCGTAGTCGTTCCGCTCCTCTCCTCCTGACTTGGGACAGTCACGCTTCATGTGGTTGAAACCTGAAGGAGAACGCGGTGCAACACTAACCGGAAAACAAAATTTTTCTACCGCGATCACTCAGGAAACAAGCGAGTCAGGAATCAAGAATTGTTACACTTGTAACACATTAGCAGCGAAAGTAGAGTGTGTGAAGCATCTCCGCGTGCTCCAAAGCAGAGTAAGTATTCGTACACGACGTGGTACAACTCCTGCTCATGGAAGTAGCCAATACTCTTGATCAGCATCGGCGCATGAGCGACAACGCCTCTACGGTATCCACACGTCTAGGGGTGGAACACCACACGCTGGTATGCTAGCACTACGCATGCTGAGAATCAATAAGGATCTCAAGTCGAATGACCGTATAGTTATACCACTCGAGACTACATCCTGATGACACTCTTAAGATAACTACCTCAGTAGTGCTCCGAGCAGGCCTATCCAACCCTATGTTGTTTGACATGTGACCACATTATTGATTTGATATCTCCATATCTATGATATGTGAAACATTAACATCAATCAATACATGTGTTGGTCAAATCATTATCGTTCCATATAATGATATGTGACTAGAGATTATTTAGAATAATATCATATTAACAATGTGCTTCATAATTAAGTTGTACTCAATGAACAAAGCATTGACATTTATTCAAGTAACTCATAAGTATATGAACATAGACGTATGATACAATCATCTCATATGATCACCTCTAGGGCATATCGCTAACAAGACCATCACAACCAAATCACCTCATGATGCCTCTCCTCCGATCAACCACTCGTCTGTAAGCATGTGAGAACTTCCTGGCCAACAAGTCAAGCTGCTTCTTAGGAATTTTGTCAATCTGATCATTAGACAGCTCAAAGAGGACAGAGAAGGAGAAACCGACAACATCAGAATAATCACGACCAGAGGGGTCAGCTATCAAGGATGTGGATGAGAAACTGGGCTCTTTTGGGAGATTCTCAAGTTCGTGCGTCTTGAGACTAACATAGTGCGCTTCCAATGTCAGCGTCGAGAGATTGGCTGCCTGTCGAATTGCAGTCACATTCACATCCCAGATCTTAAGATCCAATGCAGAGAGAAAGTGTCTGACGATTTTCAAATTAGTATATTTGACTTCAACCAAATAGAGATTGGTAAGAATCCTGGTGAAGCGGGAGAAACATGAGTCAAGCGTTTCACACGGCTTCAGAGTAAATCAATTGTACTCTCATTTGTGTGGGTCTTGTCTCACCAACTTAACCTGAGCCGTCCCCTCATGCTAAGCTTGAAAAGTCGTCTAGATTTTATGGGCTGTGGTGATGTCCGACACCTGCCCGTACTACCCTCGGCTAAGGCCTTGGATCATAAAATTTTGAGCTTTTGCATTAAGCTTTACATCGGCTTAATTCACGGTCCTCACCTCCTTGGGTAACTCATATGGGTACTTAATCTTAAGACAAATATTGTAGCTCTAAGCCATCACATGTCTCTAGCCTAGCTTTCCAATAGGAAATATTGGCTCCGCAGAACACGGGGAGGGGGAGTTTGGTGGAATACTTGTCCGCCAAAGCTCAAATAGTAACAAGGATCGGCTTCAAAAATTGATCAAGATTTGCAAAAAAGTAGCAAACCAAATACTCAGATATTAGTTGAATGCCTGAGCTAAGCAGCTACAGGGGCGGTGAATAGACGACATAAATTTTTGACGCTACCGATTTCATCAAAACCCAAACAACTTGACAACTATGTGTACTAATGACTTGTGTCGGTGTAAGAAATACCGGGGTACCAAGAGTCCTGAGAAGACCCTCAGGAGACCGAGAGGGCCCCACTCGTCAGGCGGGCGATCAGGCCCAGTAGCGTGGGGCCAGCTTGGCGGAACGCTGCGAATGAGTCTTCGGACGAAGGCTTCCCCGCTGCTGAAGGAC
Source organism: Raddia guianensis (assembly GCA_036346415.1). Lineage (NCBI taxonomy): Eukaryota > Viridiplantae > Streptophyta > Magnoliopsida > Poales > Poaceae > Raddia > Raddia guianensis. Next base: position 45,871,605 of record CM070535.1, on the reverse strand, counting down.
GAAGCGCATTTAATGCGACATCACGAGCGGATAGACAATCGAAGAAATGATTATCGCTCTGATGGCCCTTGCAGTCGGCGGCCATCACCGTGGCGCAAAAGAATTGACCGGCAGAGAGAAGGTTTGCTTGAGGAGGCCGCCCGCGTCGGGAGGAGCAGCGAGCCCCACCCGCAGACTCACCGGTGTGGTGTGCGGGTCGAGGCCACTGCGGCACGCGAAGGCGGCGCGCGTGGCATGGTATGGGCAGCGTTTTCGTCTCTTCTGTCGTGTCTTGTCGATTATCTCGAGAGTCTTGTATTGCCTACCCCCCTCGGCTCTCTCCGTCGGTTCGAAGCTTGTATAAAAGGAGAGGAGAGAGAGGGAAGGGGGTACGTTGCACAAGCATAGTTTCCGAACACACGCAGTTCACAAGCACCCTGTAAACACATTCCCATTTTCAACCACAATCAGAAAAGAGCTAAGGCTCGGCAGAGTAGGACTATTACCCGCGAGGGTCGAACACAGGTAAATCATGATCGCTCCTCGTTGTGCCCGACGCCAAATCGAATGGAGCTTGATCGAGTTGGCTAGCGAGACTAAAAATCTGACCGGGGTGTGATCCGATGGTTGAGCGGAGAACACGCCGTCGATGGCGCGCTGTAGGGGAGCGCTAGCATCAGTTCAAGCTCTTGACCCTTCTTCAGCGGCGATGGCGGGCAAAGCGATCGCGATGGAGCGAGAAGCGGCCGCTAGAGTCGCGGCCACGGAGTCGGCTGCGGCGATGGCGGTGGATCACCCGGGCGGTAGACGTCCGCCTAGGGTCGGAACCCTGGCGGAAAGCAGCCGCCCCGGCCAAGCTAGGCGGCGCCTGGCCTTGAAGGAGTGCACTCCAGGACAAAACCTCCATGCGGCGTGGCCTTTTTGGAGAACCCACCGGTTCCGGTGACTCGGACTCCGGCGGCACCGTGGTTGGCCAACAGCCCGCTCGTCGATCCGCCCTTGGCGGTGGTGCAAGCCGGGGCGAGGAACCGGTGTTTCCGCTTCCTCCGTTCTTTGTTGCCCTCGCACTCCTCTCATAGATCTCTGGTGAGGCGGGGCCAAGACGACAAGAGCGGCGATTTCACGGGGCTCGGCCGGGCAGCGCGGCAGTGGCGCGATCTCGGTCCCATCCGGAGGACCGCCACTTGTCTGCATGGAGAAGACTGCGTGACAAGCTCCGCAGGGCGACGCGACCGAAGAAGGCGATCATGGCTGCCGCCGCCGACGCTGGGACCAGACAAGAGGGCTCCGCAGGTGCCCTGACGATGAGGGTGGCGCTTCTTGGCGCCGCCTAGGCGACGGGCGGCGGGCGAGACGCGCCCAGAGCAGGAGGCTCCGGCGTCGGGTGCCGCGCCTTTTCTAAGGAGTCTGCGCGCGTCGATGGCGGAACGGTTTCGTCCGGCCCCATCGAAAAGTATGACGGCTCCACCAACCCCGATGAATTTTTGCAGATCTACACGACGGTGATGCAGCCGACAGGAGGGTCGGGCAAGGTTCTGGCAAACTACTTCCCCGCGGTCCTCACCGTGAGCCCGCTCGTGGCTCATGAACCGCCCCGAGTCCGTGGGGTCATGGAAGGAGTTCGGAGCTTTTCGTCACCAACTTCGTGGCACCTTCAACAGCCCGAGTAGAAGACGACCTCCACAACGTGAAGCGAAGAAAGAAGAGCGCCGCGCGACTATATTGATGCTTGATCAGTCCGCAACACCATCCCCGACATCTCCATCGACGCCGTGGTCACGGCATTCGTGAGAGGCGCCGAGACCCCAAGGTCAAGGAGAAGATGGCCACCCGCAAGATCAAAACGACGGAGGAGCTCTTCACCTTGGCGCAAAGTGCGCCCTTCAAAGTGAGCTCAGATCCGCCGGCCGCGCTGGCGGGACAATTCTGGCGGCGAGGCGGACCTCGAGGAACCCCGCGGCAAGGACAAGAAGAAGCGCAAAGCGGCCGAGACCGACAGGTCATGGCCGCCGAGCACGACGACGACGACGACATGCGCCACCAGCGCGAATGGGCGCGGCGGGCGTAAAAGAGGAGGAGGTCATGGCGCGGCCGGTACGGTCCCGTAGGGCGGCCGTGGCGGGCGCCATGGCGATCGCCGTGACGCGACGGCCCCGCGCCGCGACGAGGGCGAGACCGTCGCCCGTGAGTGGGACGGAAGGCCCTTCGTCCCATTCACCGCAACAACTCCCACGACTTGGCGATTGCCATGTCGTCGAGAAGATGGTGGACAAGCGAGTCCACGAGCAAAGCAGCAGCAGCAGCAGCGTCTGGCGATGGCAAGGGCAAGGAGACGGCCGCTTGGTTTCCAGCAGCGAGCGCAAAGTTGCCGTCATCCACGGCGGTTCGGCCACCTATCCGTCCCACGCTAGCTTTAAGCGTGCGATGAGGGAAGTGTCTTGCCGTCGTGCGGCTTTGGGTCAGCAAAGCGGTGGCGTGGTCGGAGCGATCGATCGCGTTCAATCAAAGCCGATCACCCACCAAGATCACCGACCTCGACATCTCCCGATCGTGGTTGCGCCCACGGTCCGGAATGTAAAGCTAGGGCGGGTGCTGGTAGACGGAGGGAGTTCCCTCAACCTCCTGTCCGCCCGGGTCGCCAAGGCGCTCCAGATTCAGCAGCAGGAGCTTCGTCCAACACTCCCATTCTTCGGCATCGCGCCGGGGGCTGAGTCCGTCCCGCTGGGGCGCGTCAGTCTCCCGCTGACGTTTGGAGTCTCCGAGGTGGCGGACTTCGACCTCCCCTACAACGCCATACTAGGTCGGCCGGCGCGGACCAAGTTCATGGCAGTTTGCCACTATGCATACATGGTGGTGAAGATCCCGGCCACCGCCCCATCGTTTTGAAAGTGGACCGCCTGAGGCGCTCCGCTGCGACAAGGACGCTCTCGCTTTGGCGGGCGCGATCGGTGCTCAGAAGGCCGAGGCTTCGACTTTGGGAGCTCCTCCGGCGAAGACCCGTGCCTCCCCCGGTTCGTCTGCGGAGGTTAAGGCGGTCTCCTGGCGAAGTCGACCGGCGAAGACCGTTCGGGTGGGCGCCTCTCGGCGCCAAATAGGAAGGCGCTTCGTCTCCTTCCTCGATCTAACGCAGACGTGTTTGCGTGGCAACCGTCCGACATGGTGGGGTCCCGTGTGAGGTGATTGAGCACAAATTGGCGACATTCCCGGCTGCGACGGTCATGCGAAGGTCCGGAAGCGGTCGGTGGAGCGCCAGAAGTTATCCGCCAGAGGTGGACAAGCTCTTAAGAGCGGGTCGTCCGCGATGTCGCCCATCCTGTGGCTCGCGAACCCGTCCTCGTCTAAGAAATCCAACAGGCGTTGGAGGATGTGCGTGGACTTCACCGACCTCAACAAGGCGTGCGAAGGATCCGTACCGCGCCCGCATCGATCTTATCGTCGACTCAAGCTGGGTGCGAGCAGTGTGCTACGGATGCGCACTCGGGTACCACCAGTTAGCATGGCGAAGAAGATGAAGACAAGACCGCCTTCGGACGCCTATGGGCGTCTCATCGCTACACAAGGATGGCGTCGAATGAAGAATGCGGCCCAACCTATCGGAGGGCCATGCACATCGCTCCACGACCCCAAATAGGGCGAAACACGGAGGTGTACGTTGATGATCTGGTGGTGAAGTCCAAGAAGGCGGAGGAGTTGATCGGCGACCGGGAGAAACCTTCACCAACCCGAGGAATCTCGCATCAAGCTTAATCCGGAGAATGCGTGTTCGCCGTTCCGTCAGACAAGCCGCTGGGATTCCTCGTCTCCGAGGAGGATTGAGGCGAACCTCGACAAGATCGCGCCGATCGAGAACATGAAGCCCCGACGCGACTTCGGTAGATGCACGGTGCTTGGTGGGTCGCTTGACCTCCACGGGCGCTTCTACTCGTCAGGGGATAAAAGTCTCCCACCGCTCAAGCTCCTAAAGAAGACCAACCGATTCGAGTGGATGGCGGAGGCGCAGGAGGCGTTCGACGGTCAAGAAATATCTCACTTCGGCCCGTCTGAGTCGCCCTAGACCCGGGCGAGCAGCGATCCTCTACGCCGCGGCAAACCCCAGCGGTCGGCAGCGGTCTTTGGTGGCGGAAAGAGAAGGCGTTCAGCGTCCCATTTACTACGTCGGCAAGGTCGCCCACGACGCGAAACAAGGTATTCACAAAGACCAGAAGATGCTCTACGCCCGTCTTGTGGCGTCCGAAGCTACGCCACTACTTCGAGGCGAGAAGTCACGCAGTCTTGACCAAGTATCCCTTGCGGAGATCCTCTTCAACCGCGAGGCGACGGGTCGACGCCAAGTGGGCCATGGAGCTGGCATAATTGATCTCAAGTTCGCTCCCGAACGGCCATCAAAGGGCAAGCTCGATGGAATTCGTCGTGAATGGACTCCGGCGGACACGAAGTGAAGACACCCCAACACCCTCGCCGTGGACTCTCTTCGACGGCTCATTCCAATTTGGAGGCAGGGTGGCGTCGTCTGGTGTCACCCATCGGCGATGTCGTCCCGGCACTGGTGGTCTTGGACTTCCGCACCACCAACAACGTCGCGGAATATGAAGGCCTTTCGCCGGGCTCGTGGTGGCCGACCCTTGGCATCCGGCGCTACAAGTAAAGGCGACTCTCTCCGGTCATCAATCGCGAGGAAGGATTTCTCTGCCGGATCCCGTCATGGCGGCCTACTGGCGAGGTGCGCCGGTTGGAGCGGCACTTTGAGGGTTTGGGCCGTGCACGCCCTCGCCGCGACAACTACATGGCGGATGAATCGTCCCTGCATTGCCTCGTCGAGGCACTGTTCCGCCGGGTCTTTGAAGAAAGACTTACGCTGCCGTCTGCCGCAGCCCCCAATTCTGGCGGGGACGACGCTTTCCCTGACGCAGCTCCCACTCATGGAGGAGACGTCACCAATCCTGCTGCAGCTCCCCGGTTGGAGGGAGGAGACGGAAGAACTGCTGAGGCGGTTGAGGCGGAAATGCAAGGCCAGGCAGAGTACGCCGGCGACAATGTACAGAACGTCGTCACACTCGTCCGGGAAGGTCAGTGGATGAATCCGATCCTAGCCTACCTGCGGGATGGAGTGATCCCCGACGATGACGCGTCGGCTGAGAAGATAGCGCGCAAGGCCAAGCGCTGCGCCCTGATAGGTGGGGACCTGCATCGCCAGGGCGCAAACGGAGTTCTACTGAAGTGCGTCACTCAGGAAGCGGGGAGTGAAATTCTCTCTGAGATCCATGGAGGCATGTGCGGGAGCCATTCGGGGAGCCGGGTGTTGGTTGGGAAAGCTTTCCGCCACGGCTTCTATTGGCCTACTGCCCTCCAGGATGCCTTCGAGCTGGTGAGGAGATACGAAGCGTGTCAATTTCATGCTAAGCAGATCCACCGACCGGCCCAGGCGCTGCAAACCATTCCGCTCTCTGGCGTTCGCGATGCAGGGGCCGACATCTGAGCCCGTTCATGGGCGGCGGAGGTTACACACATCTGTTCGTCGCCATCAACAAGTTCACTAAGTGGGTTGAAGCCTCGCCAGTCCCGGCGGTCACGTCCGCAGCTGCTATCAAGTTTGTGAAGAGCATCTTCGTCCGGTTCGATGTCGCCAATGTAATCATCATCGATAACGGCGCCTTTCAAAAGCGCTGATTTCCAAGACTGGTGCGAAGAGTTAGGTACCAAGCTGTGCTTCGCCTCCGTTGCGCATCCGAAGAGCAATGGGCAGGTGGAGCGGGCGGACGCGGAAGTGTTGAAAGGGCTCAAGACAAGGGCGTTCGATCGCCTGGAGAAGCGTGGCAAGCGCTAGGCTGAAGAAGTCCCCACTGTGTTGTGGGCGCTGCGGACAACTTCCAACAGAGCCACCGGCGAGACCCCCTTCTTCCTGGTGTACGGCTCTGAAGCGGTGCTCCCATCAGAGCTCGCCTTTGGGTCCCCAAGGGTGGCGGCGTTCAGCGAAGACAAAGACCCTGACCGGCGTCAGGACGAAGTGAATCTCCTGGAGGAGATCCGAGACAGGGCGGCGATCCGGGCCGCCAAGTATCGGCGGTAATTGCCGTTATCAAGCAAGGCGGGTGTGTGAGAACAACTGGCGATGGCGACCTCGTTCTGCAGAAGATCCAAGCGCAGCGGGCGCAACAAACTATCTCCCTGTGAGGAGGGTCCCTTCAAGGTGGTCTCGATCTCCCTTGAGCTCGGTCCAGCTCAGATTCGAGGATGGTCGCGAATTGGTGAACACTTGGAACGTCGAGCAGCTGAGGAAGTTCTACCCGTAGGTAGCAGTTCCAGAAGCTTTTTTTGGCCTTCCTTTGGAGCCAAGCGGCGAGGTCTTCTTCCTTCACCGCTCGCCTCGGGGGCTGCGTTGTACAAAGCCATATTCAATAAAAGATAAGTTCTGACTCTTTGTGGGCATCTGTTTCTTTTTTCGCCTCAAGTCTGTTAGAAAGCATTCTGTTGAAAACTGGTAGCGAAAAAGTACTTAAGGCAGATGGCCCCTTAGTTGCAAGGACGAACGCCTACGACTTGCGGTTGGGCGAGGCGCGAAGCGACGGAAGGCGGTTCTAGCCCGGTGTGTCGGCTCGGTCTAGGCAATGCGCCAACAATGCACCGCGACTAGACCACTTCCGGAAGCTAAGTGCTCGCCACGCCGACGTCTAGGGTCGGTTCAAAAGAGGCCATAATGGTTGAAGTAACCGGATGCACGAGGAAAAAGCGCACACTTTCAGCGTAAAGCTACATCTAAAGCTTTTTGGCGATCGGTGGCTTAGCCTTAAAAAGGTCTCATTAGAAAACATTATGCCGAAAAGTCGGTAGCGAAAGTACTTATGGTGATGGCCCCTTAGTTGCAAAGGCAAACGCTATAACTTACGTTGGCGAGGCGAAGCGAGACGGAAGACGGGTTCTAGCCGGTGTGTCGGCTCGGTCTCAGGCAATGCGCCAACAATGCACCGCGACTAGACCACTTCGGAAGCTAAGCGCCGCCACGTAATGTTTAAGTCGGGTTGCGAGAGGCCATAAGGGTTGAAGTAACCAGATGCCTAAGGAAACAGCGCTCACTTGCGGCGTAAGCGTTGATCTAAAGTCTTAGGCGATGCGGTGCCCCGATTCAATTCCATAAGTTAGAATTGTGCGAAGTTCAAGTGAGACTCACAACAAAAGAGCAAAAGTTTGTTTGCATTGATAGGCAACATTTACAAGGCAAAGTGGACAGGGGAGTCTTGCTACTCCTCCTCGTCTTCGTCTTCCGCTGGAGCGGCGCCGCCCATCATGGACATGTGGCCGGCGGCGGTGTCAACCCGCGCCTGCTCAATCCGGTCCAGCTGGCGCGAAGGCTCCCCGGTGGCGGCGTCGAGATCAAACGCGGCGTCTCGAGCAAGGCGATTGCCCAAGATGAACTGCGCGCTTCAAAGCGCCTTGGCGACCGTCTTCGATCGCTTCCGCGTCCATAACGCCACCGGAAGACGCGCGCAGGCTTGGCGGCTCGTCCACGGCGCCCGCAGATCGCGCGGCCGTCTCTCCAATGAGAATACAAAAGGTAACGATGGATGCAGGCGTCAGAAGCCGTGGTAAGCGGCGCAAAGCATGTCGGCGAGGGTTCGGAGGAGCTCGAAGTGTGGCGGTGAGGTCTTGACCGCTTGGCGGCCGAGGCAGCGGCGGCTTGGGCTGTCGTAGCCTCGCGAGTCATCGCCTCCTTCGCGGCGGTTTCTTGGCCAAGAGCCCGCCGCAGCTCGCCGGCGGATCGCTCCGCCAAAGCAAGGGCTTCCTCCCGCGTCGCCTAGGTGCGGGAGAGGTCTGCGAAGCGCCTCGAAAGAGCGCCCTACGTCGGCGGTCACGGCCGAGATGGCGGCGGCGCCACGACGCGGTGGCGAGGGTTCTCCGTGCGGCGTCGGCGAACTCTCTGCCGCCGCTTGAAGCAACCCCCGTCGAAGGAGCGGCGGCAATTTGAAATTTGGCGAGTCGCGCGGAGCGGAGCTCGATGCCCCAGCGTCCGCCCTGTTCCAAGAAGGACAAACAGGGTTCAGGTATGCAAAAACGTGTAGCATACTAACCCTAATGCGAAATGTGCGTAAGCGCAGGGAAAGCCAACCTGAAGTGGCGCGCTACCAAAGCGAAAGCCGGCTGGGAGGCGCCAAGTCGCTTGATTGCGGAGGCGATGGTGGCGCGGTCGTGGTCACCGCCGTCGAAGCAGCCAAGCGCGCGAGTGGCGCCCGGCAGAAGGACCAGCAAGCGGCGCGGAGGCCGCAGCGTCGACAAGCGCCGCGCAGAAGCGTCGGCGAAGAAGCGGAAGAAAGCGGCGCAGCGGCGCCGGTTCTGAAAAGTCACCGCGCTCGCCCGGTGGCGGAGCGGCGGCGGTAGCAGCAGGGCCCTCGCTGGAGGGGGCCGGCGGTGGCGGCGGAAGCTCAGGATTGGAGGGGCGAGCCCTCTTTGGACTCGTCGCCCCCTCCTCTTCGTCGTCGTCCACGGCGAGGATGAGGCGGCGCTTCCCGGAAGCGCGGTCGGAGTCGGCCGCCACGGCAGAGGTAGCGGCGGCCGCGGAGGCTTGGGCGGTCGCCGGAGGCGGATCGCGGATCTGTAGTGGCCCCCGTGCCACTTGGACCGCAGGACCAGAGACCTCCATAGGGGCGGCCGCACGCAGTCTTTGGTTGCGCTCCGTGGATCCCGATCGCAGAGGGAGGATGCTGCAGAGCGTGAAGTGTCGCTGATTGGTGGGGTCGATGAGTCCCTTGACCGCCCCGAGCACGTCGTCAAGACGTTCCTGCGGGTGGCGAAAGAAGAAAGGAAGCCGTAAGGTCGGCAAGCAAAAGATTCTAAGAAAGACGAAGACCCAAAAGACTAAAAGAGCACTCACCGCCGAGGGCGACGCGGACTCCATCGTTGTCGCCATAGTACATCGGTAGGCGAGTCCTCATCGCGAGAAGCAGAGTCGGCGCCGCAAAAAATCCGCCACGACGAGGGTTCCGGTGAGCGCGGCGGCGAAGATCGGCGATCGCGCGCCAAGATCAACTCGGCTCGGCTGAATCGCGTCGGGCGTGGCCCCGGTTGGCCGTGGGCGCCGAGACCCTCAGAAGAGAAAGATCGTCGCGGCGGCCGGAGTCCTCCACGTCTGACCATTGTCGGTGCCGATCCTTCGATTGGACTTGGACGCGATCGGGAGGAAGGCGGCGGTTCAGCGGAGCGTGAAGTAGCAGACTCGAAGACCCGCGAAGACGCGGCCGCGCGTCGCGGCAAAGACGAAGAGCCGGCGCTAGAGTGGGAGGCTTGGCATCGTCCCCACGAACATCTCGCAGAGGTGGATGAAGATGGCGGCGCAATGATGGAGTTGGGGAAGGTGCACCGCTGGATCTCGTGAAGGCGAGCACCCCAAGAAAAATTCGAGTACGGCGGGATGAGCCCTTGCCGCCGCCAGCACGAAGGTGATGATCTCCCGTCGCGAGGCTCGGCGCCATGGTGCCAGGGCGGAACCGGGCGGCGGTTGGCGGCACGAACACTTGAAGCCGCCTCACTGCGTCTTCGTCGGCGGCCGAGGTGGGAAAGCCTGTCCCAGGCGACGGCGCGCCCCCACGGCGATCCTTGCTGCGTTTGGGTGCCATTGAAAAGCGATGGAGAAGTTAGCGAAGAGAAAGAAGGCTCTGTGGTGGCAGCGAAGGAGGCAATTGGCAGTTTGTGAAGACTTAGCGTGCGGAAGGATTAACCGCAGCGCTGAGAGAAGTATTTATAGGCGTGGGGCGCGACCGCGACAGTTTGGATTCCGCTCCCACGCGCGCGCGGCGCCACCATTGCCCCGCGCGTTTTGGTTTCCCACGAAAAGCGGTGTAGTTCCCCAAGGAAGATCGTGTGCATGTGGAGAATCAGGCGTACGGCCGCCGTAGGTGGTGGGCCCCCCACGATTCGTCTCCCGCCGCACAAGAAACGGAAAAGTGTCTGCGCGACGGTTCGCGTATCATGGTGGACCCGGGGGCTACTGTCGGTGTAATAAATACCGAGGTACCAAGAGTCCTGAGAAGACAAGGCGGGCCCCACGTGCCAGGCTGGCGAGCAAGGCCCCAGCGCGTGGGCGAGCCCCTCGGCGCTCAAGGCGGGCCCCACATGCTAGGGCGGCGAGCAAGGCCCCACGCTGCATGGCGGCGAGCCCCTCGGCTCAAGGCGGGCCCCACGCGCAAGCCGGGCGAGCAAGGCCCAGTGGCGTGGGCGAGCCCCTCGGCGCTCAAGGCGGGCCCCCGTGCAGGCAAAGGCGAGTAAGGCCCAATGGCTGGCGAGCCCCTCGGGAGGCCAAGGCGGGCCCAGCGCGTCGGCGGGCGATCAGGCCCGTGGCGTGGGCGAGCCCCTCTCAAGACCAAGCGAGGCCCCACGCGCCCAGCGGGCGCGTGGCGAGCCCCATCGAAGACCAGCGAGGGCCCCGCGCGCCAGCGGGTGCGTGGCGAGCCCTCTCAAGACTAAGCGAGGCCCCACTCGCCAGGCCCGCGGCAGGAGCGCTGCGAAGGAGTCTTGAGACGAAGGCTTCCCTGCTGCGAAGGACGAAGCGCATTTAATGCGACATCGCGGATAGACGGTGAAGAAATGATTATCGCTCTGATGGCCCTTGCGTGTCCGGCGGTATCCTTTGGGCGCAGAAGAATTGACCCAGAGAGAAGGTTTGCTTGAGGAAGCCGCCCGCGTCGGGAGGAGCGGCGAGGCCCCACCCGCAGACTCACCGGCAGGATCGTGCGGGTCGAGGCCACTGCGGCATCGCGATGGCGGCGCCATGGCAGCATAAGCGGCAAGCGTTTTCGTCTCTTCTGTCGTGTCTTGTCGATTATCTTGAAATCAGATCGCCTACCCCTCGGCTCTCTCCGTCGGTTCAAGCTTGTATAAAAGGAGAGGAGAGAGAGGAAAGGGGGTACGTTGCACAAGCATAGTTTCCGAACACACGCAGTTCACAAGCACCCTGTAAACACATTCCCATTTTCAACCACAATCGGAAAAGAGCTAAGGCTCAGCAGGAGTAGGACTATTACCCGTGAGGGGGTCCGAACACAGGTAAATCTGTGAGTCGCTCCTCGTTGTGCCGACGCTCAAATCGATGTAGCTTGATCGAGTTGGCTAGCAGACTAAAAATCTGACCAGGGGTGTGATCCGCAGTGGTTGAGCGGAGAACACGCCGTCAACTTGTTTGAATGAGAACCATGAAATAAGTGGGAATTTTGAAATGACAATCCTGGTTGTCAAGTGTTCAAACAAAGAGGAATCAATTCAACCTTGAATTTAGAAAAAAGATTAAGCCAAAACATCAAAGTTACTTTTTAAAAAGCAAAAACCAGATTCTAGAAATTTTGTCTTGCAAGAAATTTTCCAACTTTTTCTACACCCATGTGGGTGAGTCGTGATGTTCTCCTTCAAATTTCAGCTTCAAACTCTATCTACAGAAAATAAGAAAAATCATGCACCAAGAACCGTCACAAACTCAAGACAGCAAGTTTAGGGCTAGGTATTCACCTCATAGCTCCCAAACGGGAAATACAGTGGACTTATAATTTTAACCACATATGGGTATGTGAGTCACGCATCTTTTACAACTGGAATCATCCCAAAATGAGTTTTCTATATTTTCTAAAAATCAAACACTAACTGATGCGCGGAGGAAAGTTTCTAAACAAATTTGCAACAAGTCAAGAACTTGATCTCTTTCCTCTCATATATTTGCAAAGATTGTGTCAAATCATATTAGTAACCTTAAAGCATTTTAAACAACCAATAATTAGTAAGAAATCAACAAGATTCATCCCTAACAAGAGCTCTAAAAAGGAAAATGAAAGTAATAAGAAATAGGAGCAAATAAACACAAGATGTTCATGGAGAAGAAGGATTTCATTGTATAAAAGTTGGGGATTAGAAGCCACACTCCTTGTGGCCACAAACACTCTAATTGCCACCCAAAACACACCCAACTCAACCTCTCTATTTCTAAAATTTTCAGCGATGAGGGGGAGGTGCTCCCTCCCCCTCTATTTAATATGGCCCCATGGGTGAGATGTCATAAACCTTAGAGCCCATCTCGACCCTTCATTTGGGATAAGTGGTGTACAACTCACGCACTAAACAACACACTCACGCAGAGGAATATTCTCCACATATTCCTTCGGAAATACCATCGCAGTTTCCTCGATCGCCAACCCATACCTAGGCCCACCGGTTAGATCAACTTTGCCACCAAGTAACCGACGCGCTAGCCACCAGCTTTTCTGGACTCCTTTCAATGGCGAAGCTTCTCAAGTACACCACCTCACGTGACCGCCAGATCATCGAACCTGGTCGTCTGCACGCCTCCGGACGCACCAGCCTTCAGCTGTCCCCAAGCGTCAGCCACGTACCCACTGAAACCCGCATCACAGAGGTGATCACACATAAAAACAACACACCTTACCTCTTCTGCAAGGTTAGTCCATTATACGATCATCAACAGAGAATCCCGTACTAAAACACACATAGTAAAACCGGATAGTCCGGGACTAATTCAAAATCTCAGCAAAATCCAACAATGCCTCAACAAGAGAATTTCAAAACCACTTCAAATTTGTCCTTGTCACATACATTCATCATCACCAAGGGGACTCTCCACATGGGTCTCAACACATTACATCGATCGATTCGCTATATTCTTTATCAACTCTATATGACATTAGGGTGGAAGGTAGAAAGTATCTTCTCAATCTTCTCTTCTTATTTAATTTTAATTCCACAAAGAGAGAGATTCATGACAATTCTATTTAATGCATAGTTATACTCCACCACGGTTTTGAAATCTGCAAACCTTAGGCGAGCCTAGTCCTGTTGTGTTTGTGGCCCCAAAGTGTACTTGAGTTTTTCGAACCGCTTCTTAAGTGTGGCCCAAAGGTTAGTAGCACTTTTTTCAGCCATGTACTCATGCTTTAGAGTGGTGGATAAGTGATACCTGATGAAATGGAGTGCTTGGTTATTTTGTGTTGGGGTAACAAGGCCAGCTTCAATGCCAATGATGAGGTGGAGTCCTTTAGCACCAAGCACAATTTTCACGTCTGATTCCCAAGTGAGATAATTCTGGCCAAGTGAGATAATTCTGATTCCCTAAACTCACGGTTTACAATGCCAAACATCTACAAGATGTAAATTCATTTCATAAGATTACCGAAGTAATCATAGTGGTGTGTGACAAATTCACGTAATTTCTAATCAATCATTCCTAAAATAATGATTGCAAAATTATAATAGCAAATTCATCAAAATAATTGCATGTAATAATAAATGACAGCATGACATTTATTAAATATGCAAGATTCAATTTTACAGGGGTGGGGTTCAAATAGCCAGATTCATATATTCATGAATTCATAAATTGTAGAGGTCAAAATATAAATTCCAAAAAGAAAATACACATGCAATTTCATATTTAAGCCCAGTTAATTAATTTTTCTTTCTTATATTATTTATTTTATTCAGGTCCACAACCTTCTTTTCTTTCCTTTAGCCAGCGACCCAAATTTTTTTCTTTTCTTTTCTTTTACTTGACCTACTAGGGGGGACGCGGTGGTCTCATTTGGCATGGCGGCCCACGCGAACGCACGATCTGTGAGGCACTTGGTGTGGCTGCCCTCTTGGGTGGCGCAACGCAGTGGCCCGCTTGGGGGCGCAGAGCGGCCTGTTTAGCGCATGACGCGGCGGCCTGCTTGGGAGCACGACGGCCTACTAGTGCGCACAACGCAGCGGCCTGTTTGGGGGTGTGACGGGCCACCTGGGGGGACGCGCGGCTTGCTAATGCGTATAACGTGGCGGCTCGCTTGAGGGTGCGGTGCGACGGCCCACAAGGGGAGCGGCGCGTCCTACTAATGCACATGGCTCGGCGACCCGGCCAAAGGGACAAAGGGAGGTTAGGATTTCGCCCTTGCCGCTACCGGAGGCTCCCAGGGTAGCACCGACGGCGTCTTTGCTTGGTCCGCCATTGGGGGTTATGGGCGACGGCTGTGGGTGGTGCACGTGGGCGGCGGCTGCACAGCCGGTGTGGCCTCCAACGGTGGTATAAGTGACGCGCGTGGGCGGCGTCGCACATGAGCGATGCGGCGCAACTAGCTTTAGGTACGAGCGCGATGTTGCGACTGCATGCGCGACTAAGGTGCATGCGTCTTGATGGATTTAAAATTTGGCGCGGCTGCACCGCTTGCTTGCTTCATGCACAGATTTAATGCAAAATATGTTGATTCTTCGTTGGATTCGAAACCGACAGTTTAATTCAATGGGACCTTCAATCCCTGCAATTCTATAACAAACTGAAAAGGAAACTAGCGAAATAGATTCAATATTATCTTCGATCTTGTTGGGCAAAGACAGGACGCGAAAACTATCGTGCAGTACAAATCAACGGGTCCCGACTAGACCTACGGAAGGGATGGCAATTCGGTGCAGTTTGTCAAAGATCGATCTCCGACGTCTTACCCATCGGCCATGCTGCCACAGCCCGCACCTCCGCAAGGAGCCAAGCCACGCCACCGCCCGCCGCCCGCAACCCCGCAGAGACTAGTTCATCAGAACCTTGTGCTGATAACGTGTTAAACAACCATGCTACCAAGTGTAGTCTACGTGCACAAGTTGTAGATACCAAAGAACAATCACAAGCACATATTGAACACGGGATGTAGAAGGGGTGCTTTTTATTACTTTCTCAGATGTGTACAAAATAGATAGGTTCCTCTCCTACGCCGGCTAGGGTTTCAACTATTCCTACAAATATGCCCCACCCCTAGCCGCCTGCCTGGCCCAAGCCGGCGCAGCCCTCGGTAGGGGTTCCTCAACACTGATTACGCCTCCGGAACCTTCGTGCTTAATGAAAACCTTCGGCCCATGGGCTAGCGCCCATAGCATATGTACATCTAACATTTCCATATGTAATATATAAATTGACTTCCTAAATCTTCTAGACTCCATTCGCTACGAACTCTCAAAATCCTTCTATTCCTCCGGGATTCCAGTCCTCTGTTTGCCTGCTTGCTGCACCTGCTGCTGCTGCTGCCAGCATAAACAATATTCTACACGCCGCCACTGTACAATTACTAGTCGCAGTTCACGTGGCAAGGCCCATGTACACCATTCAACAGCAAGCACAAGTGCTAGACTACCAAACAAGCACTGGATACAAGTATCTTTGAGATACGATTGAGAAGAAGCATGGATTGGGATAAGCAGTCTAGATCGAGAAATCAGATGGGGACGAATTTGGGAAGACATCAGAGAGGAGGCGAAGCCAAAGTTCCAATTCTAGGTCATGTTCGATGCCAGCTCTGTGTAGACGAAGCTACTTCTTGCAAGCTGTTACGCCCAAGCCGAACGGACCAACACCTAGCCCATGTGTCGTCCTAATTAAGAAATAAAAATTTACTAACCAAAAGACCAGTGCCACCAGATAAGATAGACACTGAAGTCTAAAAATAACCAAAACCAAAATAATACTGCTTTCGAAAACAATTACCATTTGATTCCTGTCAGGTGGTCCTTCACAATTTGCAGATACTCAGGTAGACAGGGCTGGACTCGTGCACTGAAGCACTGATGTCTAGTGGACACCGGACACATCTGTCTGCAGACTGCGGCTTGCTCATGGCAAGCTTCATAAAGAGAAAAGGTTAGAGAAGTGCAGCCACACCAAGGAGTTTAAACAGTAAAGCTTAGATGAGGAAAATAAAATAAAATAGGCATTAAGGGGAATTCAGCATCCTACCAATTTAAAAATTTTAATTGCTTGTATATTTTATGTATAATTGCATGTAGATGATGTAACTTGACCTAAAATGTATGAAATGAAAAAATTGAAAATAATACCAAGGTCATAAACATTCAAAATTGTGATATGCTTCAGTCTAAACATTTTAGCTGACAATTAACACTTGCTTACAAAATTACAAGACCAGATACGTAATAAGGAATTCGGGGGAATCCCTACAATCTCTTAGATTTTCACTTGAGTACCAACCACCAAATGTTTCCATTACAATTGAGTCAGATTTCTTCCCAGTCCCCAGATCTCACCAATTGGAGTCCATGGGTTAAGTAACTACATGAACATTAACAGTCGCAATGATGTTAAATAGGAGTATTACACAGCGGTGTACATTGTAAGGAATGTTATGACAAGATATTTTGGCCACTTCACACTTATTGACATATATTCAGACTCTCATGGTTAGTGAACAGGAAAGAATCTACTGAAAAAAAAGACATTGAAGAAAGAAATACATTGATAAAGTAGATGTACAACAGAAATGAACGAAAAAGGGAGCTAGGGTAAAAATTACTGCTGAGTAATCATACAAACTTTCGTGCTTTCTGTTAATAAAAATTTATTTTTAAAAAAATTATCTCACTGAGTATATGCTGCAATATTTCCTTTTAAGACCTACTGCTTTTGGCAAGCAGGCCAGGGAATAGATTGCTTCCACTGAAATTAGCTTTACGGTTCCCAGAGAAAAAAATTATTCCGCTGTGCCAACCTTGGATGAAATTTTGGCAAATCTTAGTGAAGTTTAGACGTGGTCATTATGTGATTAGATAAAGAAAAGTTCAGAGGTTGTGGAAGAGGAGAAATTGTTCGTAACTGTTTATAATAAATACAAAGAGGAAGAGGATATTTCAGTTCACAAAATATATAAAGTTTTTGGCCTCAACATTTATTGGTCTAGGTTTTAACTTCATGTTAGTATTGGTTCCAAGTCCAAACAGAAAAAACCTGCAACTAAATATATTTAATCAGAACACAAAACAAAGTCACTGAAGTTCACTAATATTGTGTCTTATTGCACAATTAGCCAAAGAAAAGAATATCACTAAACTCTACATATATTTATGTGGTGCAAAGAGAACTATTCTGTGGGACTAGGAGGCTCCTTTTTCCTATATCAAAGGTTTCTCCCTCAATTCGCATGCTAGCATTTTTCTTGTTACAGTAGTATTGAGAACTCCCACCTCAGAATTAAAATATAGCTAGCAGAAGATGATTGTTTGCAACAAAAACCATTGAGGAACCATTAACTCATACAGGATACAATAATGTGGTCAATCACAGTTATAGATTCCATAACTTTCAATTATGATCAAAATTATGAAAAATTGAAGGTTCAGCTTAAAATATACTGAAGGTATTTCAGGGTCATGATAATCCATCTAAAAGGTAAACTTTCACTGACAAAGAAATGGAAATAACTGGTTACCTAATGCCATCTTACCAGCAATCTTCGATTTCTTTCCTTGATTCACAAGGGATCAGTTCACATCCTTCCCAACATCTTATCCAGAATAAAGTTCAGTTTATAAATATTTCTGTAGTGACAAAATCCAAACCTACAGAAGGATCTAATTGTAACTTCAAATATATAATAATCAAGGACAATATGCTTCCTAATTCCATCAAACAAGCGGTCAATCTCCCAGAGTTTGTCACTGTAAACAAGCCTGTTTATTAGGAAAACAAGAAGATCCCTTGACAGTCCAATCTCCAGCGATTCTAGAAAAGAATCGGTAGCCTCACTGAAATTTCTTTCATTGCAAAATCCATCAACCATTATAGTGTATGTCACTTCATCTGGAGCAATGTTCCGTACTTTCATGTCCAAAATCAGGTGCTTTACTTCCTTAATCTTTTGACGGCAGTAGAACCAATGAATGAGTATATTGTATGTCACAACATTGGCAGCAAAACCTTGACTATGGACCAGACTCTTGGCTAAGGAAGACTTTCTCCCAATGCATAGACTACGAATCAAAATGTTGAATGTCCGTGTGTTTGGCATAATACCTTTCTTGATCATGTCTGTCGAAAGCTTAAGAGCGCCCCTCCATTCATGCATTCCACATAGCCTACTCATTACAGTGTTGTATGCAACAACTCCAGCATACCATTTCAAGGCTGTGCTCCTCTCTAACAAGTCAATAGCATCAGAAACTCTCGATTCATGGAAGAGGCAATTCAGGCAAATACTCAGAGTATAATCGGTGGGATCCAACCCTTCATCTAGCATAACATGCAGCTGCTCAAGTGCTTCTTTAGCCCTACCTTTCTTGCAGAGGCCATTCATATACGTATTGTAGGTTACTGTGTTGGGCTTCCAATCTTTGATTACACTCTCCTTTAAGACCTGTTTTGTTTCATCGAATCTGCTGTTCTCACACAAAGCCCTGATCAAAATATTGTAGGTGACAACATTGGGAGGACAACCAGCACGTTCCATCACTTCCATCAGCTCCTTGGCCTCCTCGACACGGCCCTTGAGGCAATACCCCTGAATGATGGGCGTGTAAGTGTGCACCATCGGGTGGCAGCCCTGTTCCAGCATCCACTCGAGCACGCCCCACGCCTCACCAAACTCCCCTGCGCGGCACAGCCCCGTAATGAGCGTGGAGTATGTGCCCACGTCGGCCTCCACCCCGAGCTTCTGCATCTCGATGATCACCTCGTATGCGAGGTCAAACCGAGCGGAGCGCCAGGCATGCAGCTTGACCAGGATGTTAAGGGAAGAGACATTGGGCGCCACCCCGGCCACGAGCATTTTGTCGAACGCGTCGACGGCCTCCCCTACACGGCCAGCCTCCGCGAGCGCGTTGAAAAGCGTGTTGCAGCACAGAACGTTTGGGTGCGCGCCGCCACCGCCACCACGAACGAAGCTCCTGAGCTCGGTGAAGAGGGTGAGTACCTGGTCGACCTCGCCGGCACGCGCCAGGGCTTTCATGGCCACGTTGTAATCGCGTTCCAGCTGCTTCCGTTGCGAGGGCGGCGACGCTGTCTCCGTCGGCGGAGGC
Organism: Raddia guianensis; assembly: GCA_036346415.1. NCBI lineage: Eukaryota > Viridiplantae > Streptophyta > Magnoliopsida > Poales > Poaceae > Raddia > Raddia guianensis. The sequence goes on along the minus strand of CM070535.1, from coordinate 45,852,819 downwards.
AGGAGGGCCTTGGAGTCTTCAGATTCGTCGGAGCTTGCGGGCGACGATGGGGCGGGGAGTGGGAGGAGGGCGGCGGCCGAGGCGGAGAAGGCCATGCGTCGGCGCAGGAGGAGAGGGGAGATGAGAACTGCGGCGCGGCGCGCGATGGTCGCCAATGGAGGGGATCACTGGCGGGCGCCGTTGCGGTGGACGGGGGAGGCCTACGAAGGAGAGGAACGATGGGGCAGAACGACAGAGGCGGTGGCGGTGGCGGCGCGGAGCGGCGGGATGAGAGCAGCTCCAAGGGAGCCGGGGGACTTGGAGGAGGGGAGATCCATGGATGCCACATCCAACCGTCCACCGCTTTCGCCACAGCCGTTGGATCCCCCTTCAACTCTACAGTGGCGGTGGCGGTGGCGGTGGCGGCGCGGAGCGGCGGGATGAGGCGGATCCCGATCGTCTGACGTCGGGGAAAAACGAAGTCAGCTGACTTCGTATGCAATCCACCGTCCTTTGATGATCCAACGCAGCTGCTGCAGCTATTTCTTTCCAGGGCAATACGTGCTGTTGGGTTGGGCCATGTTGGGCTAATTCCAGAGCTTGCACTTGCTAAAGCCTAGACGCAACGGAGGGGAAGTGAACTAGCACTCCAGGTGACACTCCAGGTGATAGAAAACTACAGCGCTCCTGAAGCTGACAGAAAACTCCACTGTCTAACTGATGAATTCAAGCACCAAGTTGAAATGACTTGCTGCAAATGGCTAAAATGGAACTCTAGACATATTCTTAGAATATTTGAACAGATAGAAATTATACATATATCTTATAACAAGCTCAATGGCAATCTGAAGTTGGTATGAGTAAATTTGACTTCCAGTTTTACACAACTGCAATTCAATCCCCTGAAAACCATATATCCAGCATGTACAAATGGAACCTTAGACATATTCTTAGAATATTGGCACATAAATTATATATATAGATCATATAACCAGCTCAATGGCAATCTAAATCTGGTATGAGTAAATGGAGAAAATGAGTTTTTCAGTTCTACACACTCACAACATTGAGTTTTCAGTTTCAGATTTAACTTTTCAAATTGAAATTACATATGGCAATCTGATGTTGGCATAAATAAATGGAGAACATATGTTTTTCCGTTTGTAGGACTGAGAACAGTGAGTTTTCATATTTCAGTTTCAAAATATAGCCAGTTTTCAATTTCAGATTTCATATGTTTGAGTTCCAACTTCAGACTTCATATACAAAATATCACCGATATTGTCCAGTACAAAATAATTTGGTGTTCGGAACAAAATATAACCGAATTCCAGGTAATATTCCTAGTACAAAATATAACCAAATCCCGGATAAATGATCCTTGCAAGTTAAAATAATTCTTTGGTGCATAACTTGCTGGTCATTGATCCCTGTAGAGTTAAAGTAATGGTTAAAGTTCTAGCCTTTCTTGCATGATCTAGCCTTTGCATCAGACTTCCTTTTATTTGTATACCTCTTTCTAACCTCAAAACTGATGCAACTTCCATATGCTTCCCAAAACTTCCAAGTCTCATCAACACTCTGGAACTTCATGCCAAGTTGAGGTGTCCAATTTGGTATCGCGCTATCTCTGAAAAAAGGAACAAATAATTGCCACAAAGATTTTTAGTTCATCCAACCAACCAGAAATTTTGCAAAAAACATGAGGAGCAAGATAATACTTATCTAGAGGAGATTCTTTCATTCTAGTTTGAAAACGCATTCTTAATACTATGCTTATCAATGATAACAATTTTTTACCTTGTTTGTTCCATGGAACTGTTGGATCTAGATCCATGGAGCTCTCCATCGGCTTCTTCATGCTTTCCTGGCGCCAAAATGTGCAGCACATAGTTTTTCCCTCCACTTACTGTTTTTCTCTCTGTTTCCCTCCGTTTTAGCAGCTTTAACATCCATCACACGACGAGCTGGGCCGGCCCAGTTGGTCAAGTTCACGATGGGTGCAGCAGCAAGCCAGCAGTCGTTGGATTGGCCATCAAGGGGCAACGTCAGGTGACTTCGATGCAGCTCGGCGTCAGACGATCGGGATCCCGGGATGAGCAGCAACACTGCTCCAAGGGAGTGGGGGGCTTGGAGGAGGGGAGATCCATGGATGCCACATCCAACCGTCCACCGCCTTCGCCACAGCCGTTGGATCCCCCTTCAACTCTACACGTGTGTTTCAAGGTCTCACCCATCCCACTGGCAGACTGGCTCGGCTCGCGTCGCCCGACCCCGCGCTCACGTGCGCTATTTCCCCTATCGGGATTACTGGGAAATGCTTCTATACCGTCGCCCTCCCACTACTAAGTGTGTCTCTCATTCGCCACACCCTTTCTCCTCCTCCTCTCATTTGGTTAAGCCACCTCCTCTTTGGTGACTGCGCCGTAGGCGACCATCCTCAGTCTCGACACGCGAACACACCTGCAACAAGAGAAGGCGATGTGCCGGCCGTCCACACCGTGACAAGCTGCTGTCAGAGCACACCAAGCCAAATTGAGCATCGTTGTCGCTCCTATGGTTTCTCTAGGCGTCGGTGATACCGTGCATCGCAGAGGAGGTGGTGGCTGTCGCCGAAGTTGTTTATCCTTCGTCATCGCCACATGCGCTAATCGAGCCGAGGGCAAGTAAAGGAGCCGGTGGTTGCTAGCTGTGTGATTGTCGGGGCTAGGGGCTTGGCCGGGTGGAAGGGAGGAGGAGAGAGGAAGAGAGAGAGAGAGAGAGAGAGAGAGAGACGGGAGACACATGGGGGAGAGGAGAGAGTACTGGGAATCACCGATACAAGTGGGAAAATCAAATTGGGGAAATTGGATAAATGACATCAAATTGAGATGCCTTGTCTAAAATATCAATCTTTATCTCTACTATTATAAAATGACTTATGGTGGTTAATGGTAACTTGTCATTTCACTTTAATTACCCACCAATGCCAATCCTCAACCCTTGTCCGCTGAAACACCTTAAAATTTTGAATCTGTCCTTATCGTTCACATTATCCACTCCATCTGATTGCCGCTCCTCGCTTCCTCTTCTACTAAGGTCGTCCCCATCTACACCTCCTATCCGCAAGCATGTGTTGCCTCTGACCTCCGTCATCTTCTGCTCAGGCTGCCCCGCCTCCATTTCCTCTTCACAAGCGTGCGCCGCCTCCAACCTTCGTCATGTGTCATCCTCTTCTGCTTAGGCCTCCACTAAGTGTCGTCCTTGCCGGGCTCCCCGTCCTGTAGGGCCCCTTGTCTGCACCTCACCGCGAGCCCTCGAGCACGGTCGGTGCGCTGCCTCCAACCTCGATCCTACGTTGCCCCTTCTTCCTTGTCAGCGCCACTTTCGACCTCCGCGGTGCCCTATCCCCATCTACCCCATCAGTGCTGCCTTCGACCTTGACCTTGCACTGCCCTGTCTTCCTCGTTGGCGCCGTCTCCCTTTTGTTGTGTGTCGGCCTCGACAGCCTCTCGTTCTTGCCATGCTTTCCGTTTCCGTTCATCGTCCTCGCTACTATCCACACCAGGTTACCCCTTTACCAAGACTTCCACACGCATCTTTCGCATCGAGGCCCTGGGTCGCCACCCCACCACCATGTAGCAAACCCCGCACCACCATCCATGCCAGGTTGCCCCCTTTCGAGGTTGGTACTCTTCATTCCATTCCGCCAGGAATTGGACTTTAACATGCTGATGTCATATGACCCCACAGTTGTGGACCTGAACGATTACCCTTGGCAACGAGCCTAGGAGGAACCTAGGTTACCTGGCCCGTGAGTAACCAAGTTATGGTATCCTAGCCTGATCCATCCTTGGCTCAAGGTCCAAATGACCGAGCTATGACCCAGTCTATCCTTAGCTCGAGCTATGGCTATCATTTGGAGCTAAGAGCTCCCGAGAGCAGGAGAGCCCAGTTGGTGGTTATGCCATGAGTCAGTTCCACGATATAAAAATATATGGGAAGCCTCTAATTTTTTATGTGGGTACAACTGCATCTGGAGGAATAGCTTGGAGCTCCATGCAAGGATGTTCAAAAATAGAAAAATCTGGTTCGTCTTGGAGTACAAGTCAAAAACATGTTTCGGTGTTCAGTTTAGCCGTAGTTATCCTACCATGTTAAACACTATATATACCCCCATGTATTGCACCTTGTATGATGAGGAACGGAGCAGCTCGATCTTTTGTGGAGAGTCATGGGGATTGTAGGACTGAAATCGGTGACTAGAGGGAGTGAATAGGAGCCCAATCCTTTACGATCAACATCACCCTCGAATGACCCTCTCAGACAATACATCGAACACTTGGCGTGCTTCCAGACTTTCAATGCTCCCTTGAACATTCGATCGAACATATGTCGTGTGTCACTGATGCCCCCTTGTATTTGTGCATGATGCTTGCAACCATGTTGCTGTTGTGGCTGAGTCATATGGTCCCCGTTGACCTCCTTGCATTGCCCCACCCTGGAGATGTAGCCAAGCTCTACAAGCCGTCGTGATCACACTGCCTTTGGCATGATACTGCTAGATCCCAAGCCGCTTTGCCTTCCCAAAACCGAACGAGATTGCCGTGCGCACTCCCGTACAGTCGTTCAACCATGGGCACACCTTGAGCTGCCACAACACCAACACTTCATCACCATGGCCAGTGGACAGCCGACCCTCCTCTCTTCTCTCTTCATCCTTCTCTCTGAACATCAATCACTCCCATGGTCGTTGCTCCCAATCTGATCTCCAAGACTGCTTAGAACCTTCCATAACGAAGCATCCTTGTCTTTGGCACCACGTTGAACTTCAAGGCAAGACTGCATCATGTATATGTGGAAACTTAGTGATTATCCATATTAGGAGATACTATGCGACTGACGAACAATGCAACCATTATTCGGAATGCTCGGGGCCCAGAAAGTCCAGGCCTCCCACAAAATAATGCCCCGGACCGAAAATATGTAGGGACTCCTAGGCTTAGGAGGTAAAGGTAGCTTGGATCAAGAAAACTAAGCCCAATTACCACAAGGTGGGTAACCTGAGTTCTGTCTAGGTCTAAGCCTATAGCAATACTTTTAGGCCCGCAAGCCGAGCTAGGTGATGTAGGATGATGTCAGCAACGAGTAATCCAATCCCCAGCAATATTATTGAGGGCAATTTTGATCTAGGCCATCCATTTAAAATCCAATGCATGCCATCTTCTTTGTCCCTGCTTTCTCCTCTTCTCATAAAGTGGGGAGCTGCCTTTATGCAATTACGCGGCAAAGGATCCCGTGTCATGTGAGTAGCCAAGAAAATCATCCGTATATCTGAAAAATTATCTAAATTGCTACTGAATTGATTCGGTACGTCACATGGAAAATATCCCTGGAATAGAGCCGCAAATGTATTGCTGCTGCAGTGCTGCTCGATTAGCATGCTGTCTATCGTTAATGAATGCTTGCACTACAAGTACTACTATTACGTGTATGCATGCAGTGATCAATTGATCATAGAGTCCATTTACAAGAGCAGAGGCCGGACGTGGTGTGGGAGTCTTGGACGGCAAGCATGGTATAGCTTGCGCACCAATGGAGTGGAGTGTGCTTGCGACCAACGCCTGTCTGCCTATCTAGTGTTAGTGCCTAGCTTTATTATCGGTAGTTCATCCATGATCCCCCGCAACATATCACCTCGCGAAACCCATCGACACGGGCCCAATTCAGCTCGACGCTTTCACTCGCCGTCACGCCGCAGTGCCGCACGTTTTCTCCGGGGAGATCAGACTGGTCAAGAATTCTTCTATCTCTTGGTTCGATTGATGAAGGTGCAAATTAAGGCCATGTACGTGCGTGACGCTGACCTGAAACCTACCTCGCGACGAACCGCATCAGTCAGTCCGTTCTAGGCTGCTGCATGCTGCCTCCTGAAACGTACGTGCAGTATATATGCTTCATGCCTTCAGGTTCAAGGCCTCAATCGGCCTAATTGCTAATTTGCACGTCCTTTCGGCAACCAAGGCCTCCCGCCGGCATTGGATATTTTTATTCTTCACGTGATTTTTTTATGATAGTCTAGACAGTAGGTATTTGAGCTCATCCGTAGCCGACACTTTAAAACACCGTAAATTTATATAGAGTATCTGAAAGAGAGAAATAATATTTTAGAGCATCGTGTAAAGTGTGAAGGAAATTTAGATAAAAGAATAGAGCGATTAACTAGCAGTGAAATGAAGTGAAGGATAGAGTGACTAATATGGATGCTGAGGATTGGTGCAGCCGTTCTAGTTCTACATAAATGCAGCTCGAAACATTTAATTGTCCATCCTTTTTCAAAGGGTAATAATCTAAAAAAAGCCTACATGCATAAAAGGCAGATGAATATTCATTAAACTAGTGTGATCCTTTCGAAACATGGGTGGATCTAGGGGTACCCCGACATGGGCATCCACAAATTTTTTTGGGTAACCTTAGTAGTGGTATAGGTATTAGACACTCACATATATAATTTTTTATAAAGGTTGAGTGCTTATAAGTCACATAACAGTAGCTCTCAAGCAATAGGTCTTGAGTTTAAAGTTTTGTTCTTTTGAGTTGACATGAACGACTGAACATCTGAACAACTGAAATGACTGAATTTTGAGAGCTTATCAAGATAATCTTGAGATTCGGATCCATTTTGTTTGACTTGCTTTTTAAAGAGATATGACCCACCTTCGAGATAGCAAAAAAACGGACTAAAAAAAACTAAAACATATGTCTTTTCAAAACGTGGATAAGCCGTTAAGCTGTTAAACCATTAAGCTGAAAAGATCAGAGCCTAAATCTTGCTCATTGCATTAATTTTTTTTCTTTTCTACTTTGTAATTTCCTAAATTTCATTTTCACTTTCTTCTTTTGTCCGTAATCTAGTTATACTTTTGCTTCATAAAAGGCAAACACTTATTATTTTAATCTTTACCTTCTGCTTTCCTGTTTGTTTCTTTGTTGAATGGGGAAATTGTGGAAAGGATGTTTTTTGTCATTAATTTTATGAAGAATAAGTTAAGAAATAATATGGGTATCAGTTCTTAAACAATTGTTTCATCACTTTTATCTAGCAGTATATTTTCTCCAAGGTTACATACAATGCTATAATATAGCATTTTCAAGAGATGAGTACATGTAGAAACGATATTATAATGTACTATTTCAATGTTCATTGTATTGCATGCTATGTTTGTCGGTGTTTCTCAGCTGATAGGTTTTTTGGGGACTACTACGGTTATTCAGCAGTGGGGTGTGCGCAGTTAGCTCACTCCTCTCTTCTCTCTCGGGCAAGAATGCAAGAATAAGCACCAAGTTTACCCAGGTTCAAACCCCCTGATCGGGTAATAGCCCTAGTCTTGCTTGAGCCCCTTGCAATTTGAGTGCCGACTACCTTCGGGTGTTCGGTCTAGAAAAAAGATCCACAAACCCCTTTTACAGATGCACCTCAGCCCATATATACCTAGGCTGACTTGGGTCATAGAGCAATGTACAATTCACACTAAATGATTTTGACCATTGTATCTGTCCCGTCACTGATCGCATGTCGAAGTTGCCACCATGCAGCGCCCCTGCAATGTCTAGGGACAGAAAGGAAGTGACAGGGCGGGCGCCTACTCCCGGCGCCCTGTCACTGCACCTCGTCGCACGCGCCTGTAGAAGCTATTGCGTAGCTGACGCCATGGAGTGGCGGGGGCAATCATTTTGTCAGACCCCCTCCTACTCTGTCAGACCAATTCCATCGCATTGAATGCACCAGATCTGGGACGATCCGCGCTCGTCCTTATGAGGGAAGCTTCCTCCCTCATTCGCCCTGCATCCTCTGACAGCGAGGCTCTACACCCTCCAGCTGCTAGCTGGGCTGACACACGTACATGGCACCTAGCTTCAGGGCCTGCTCGCCGAATCGATGTGTGGCTTGATCGCCTGGCATCGGGGCTTGCTTGCCTGCCTGCTCGCCGGATCGACATGTAGCTAAAGTTGACCATTTGACCAACTTTACTTGAAAATAGACCTTGACCCGCTTGGGGTCGATGTTGCTGAGTATGGGGCACTCCCGGTTGGACTACTAGTCCCACCTATCAGTGGCACAGAAGTATACCCCGGTGTAGAATACACTGACAATGTTGTTCTTTATGTAAGATTTTATTTGAAACAATTGTTTTATAATTTTGTTACTTTATAAATTATTAACCTTTATTTTTGCATGCCAAATTTCTGTGGGAATATCCTATACCAATTTTATAATGGAGTGATGATTCTATTGCGCATTAAAAGAATTTGTATAATTGTGCACCCCTAGTTTTTAAATCCTAGATTCACCACTGTTTTGAAATAAAAACACAGAAAATATAAAAATATATAATTGCATTGAACAAAATAGCCTAATTGAATGAACACTTATAAACAATAAATAATATATGATAAACAATAAACAAAATGTGTTAACCCTAAAATGATACTGTGGAATTTTTTTGTAGACTAGGTGGAAAATGACTAGGGATTGTGGAGATTTTTGTAGTCTAAGTTGAAAAATCATAATCATTCCGCTACAAACTATGACAACACATAAGGCCCTTTTTTATTCACGGTTGTGGTTTGGTTTTGCTTGTAGTTGAAAAGGTTAAAGAGTCTTTAAAATGAGACTAGGAAAGGCTAAAAGTTCATTTAAAATTATTTTTAAGATATTTAAAAAAATCCTATAAAGCACTAAAAAATTATGACAAAATATTACGATAAATGTTATAAAATGTTAGAGTAAAGTTAGGAGAAACTGTAAAAGTTGCTGAATTAAATAGAGTGTCTGGTAGGATGATGGAATATTTTACAGTGCATTTTAAAGTGTGAAGGAAATTTGCGGTGAAACCCTAAATTTGCAGTAAGTTTTAGAGCTTCTGCTAGCTATGCTCACAACGAATGCATGGCTGTTTGGGCCTTACTTATACCCGTGGAAAGACGTTGGAAGAATCTTAGGCACACGCATTCCCGTCTATAGATTTCAGTTTTTCAATACAAAACGAAAGATCTAATATAAAAGAATTATTTTTTCCGTATCACAAAAGTGAAAAATATATATAACAAAAATGAAAAAAAAAAAATCACCGTCGAGAGCCCCGCATTGGAAAGGAGAGGGAAAAATCTCCATCACAACATAGATCAGAAAAGGAGTGAAAAATGATACATGAGACGTACAGAACCGAAATCAAATCAGTCGAGAAATTAAGTCAGCGAACCAAGCTTTCGTACCTCAAATTAGACAGCCTTAGATTTCCATCGAACGGTATCAAACCACCTGCGAAATTGCTCCAAATTTCAAAAAAAAAAAATCCTAGAGCAACATAGGTCCGTTCGTTTTGGAGCGAAGACTGACCAACTAAAAGAAAACGTAAACGTGTCACGGTTAGACATGATCATTAGCTAGGCCGAGCCAGGCATCCGGTCAGGTCTGAAAGAACTTGGTGCTGTGAGCAAAGCTTGAGCCTGAACTGATCTGATATTTTCTTACAAAATCAGGACCGAGCATGGCTCGAAAGCTCAAAACTCGGCCAAGACGCATGGAGCGTGAATTTACATAGGAATTTTGTTTTCCCGCAATCCCAAGCACATCCTTATTTTTTACCTGGACCAGACGTCGATGCTTGGGTATGGCCCGCCAAGCCCAACCCAAAAAATGGGGCTAGGTCTAGGCCAGGTCATCAAGCCGGGTGGCCCATAATTAGATCTTGTCTCAATCTCGTTGTTTTGAATGGCTCCCTCTAGTTTCAAAGAATTATGTTTAATACAAATTTTACGTAAAAGTTTTTTTTAAAAAAATATACGTTTAGATTCACCTTGAAAACTACTTTTGTGTATTTTATAAAAAATTACAATGATAATTAGTAGTGAAAAATACGTTTTGAGGGTGTTGTTAATGTTCGGTATGTCAAGATTTTAGGAAACGAAGTAGGATATAGTAAAGAACGGTGAAATCGAGAACATACGGTTTTGAATAGCGCAAGGGCAAGGCATTGCATAGTATAGAAAAAGAAGGACAATGAAGTATTTTTTTTATATTGATCTCCACCTTGTGAATAACTCACCTACTCCTGAACTTGCATAAATCTTCATAAATTGATCCAACGAGGCTGGTGAGAAAGACGAAAATGAATAGGCAAGCGCATGAATCGTGAGACACAGGTAAAAAAACGATCGAGACAAAAAGGTGGTGACAATAAGATACTATGCCAGTTAGACAAGGCAACGATAGCCTCACAAGTGAATGCGGTTCTAGAGGCAGCCATGATAAGGTTGAAGTGTGGAGGAGGACAATAGAGAAGGGAAATGATGTGTTAGGAGGGGAGAAGAGGTGGTGACATCGTGCGGGAGGGGAGGGTTGTGCCATGGGACAAGGATAAGGGTGGAAGCATGGTGCGGAGAGTGAGGAATGAGGAGAGGGGTGACATCATAGCACAAGGAGTGTTGAGAGGGGTGGTTACGCCAATTTTCAAGGGGAGGAAGCTAAGAATAGGGCAATGGAGAGAGGGGCCATCTCATTTTTAAGGAGGAGAGATGTGGGCTTGTGAGAAGGGAGAGAGAATGGGTAGAGGTCTAGGGAGACGCCAGCAAGTGAGCTAGGTATATGTGATGGAGAGGTTAGGGTAAGGGCCAGAGTGAACGAGATTATAAATGGGACAAACTAGATAAAGACAACATATCCAGTGCAAATGGTTATTCAGTGCTAATATGCTAACAGTAGATCTGGATCATCAGATCCACAAGAAGTGGTCCAGATCTAAAAAGGTGGAAACCCCTTTTCATTTAAAATGTCAGGGGGTTTTTCGTGAAAATGTTTAAGTGACAAAAGTGACTTACACCTCTCCAGATTTGGGCCGCTCCTGATGAATCCGATGGCCTAGATCTGTTGTTAGCTTGTTAGCAAAAACTCAATAGGCATTTGCAATGGATACATCTTCCTAGATAAAATGGCCTAGGATGAGTGTTATAATAAAAAAATGTTGATAATTTTTTTGTATTCTATTTTATTAATTTGGTATTAACCTGGGGTAACATTAAATAAATATCTTAAATTTGGTTTATAAGAAAATTTACGCACCTTATGTTAACAAGGAGATGACTTCCATAAACTTATATTATACTATTAATTTGAGGCGGCGACTTGGGGTCGGACGCTCCCACACGGCCGGCCCAAAAAAGCCAACAAACACCACGCACGCCCTTAACCTAGCAAAAAAATGTGCTCATCATCCCTCAACCAACATCTGCCCATCAAAACAACCCCGAATCTTCCTCTTTGATTTGTTCTCATCACAACAAAATTTTTCACACGCTCCTGCGGGTTCAACATCCCCAGTTACTGAAAAAATTACCTACTGAAACAATGAGAATACTTAATGAAACAATGAACCTGACCTATTGAAACAATGAGAAATGCCTAATGAAACAATGAAAAATGACTATTGAAACAATGAACTTGGCACACTGAAACAATGAACTTGACCTATTGAAACAATGAGAAATGCCTACTGAAACAATGGAAAACGACTATCGAAACAATGAGAAAATGACTATCGAAACAATGAGAAAATAACTATCAAAACAATGCACTGAAACAATGAACTTGACCTATTGAAACAATAAGAAATGCCTACTGAAACAATAAAAAATGACTATCGAAACAATGAAAAAATGACTATCGAAACAATGAGAAAATAACTATCGAAACAAATGCACTGAAACAATGAACTTGACCTATTGAAACAATGAGAAATGCCTACTGAAACAATGAAAAATGACTATCGAAACAATGAACTTGGCACACTGAAACAATGAACTCGACCTACTGAAACAATGAGAAATGCCTACTGAAACAATAGAAAATGACTATCGAAACAATGAGAAAATGACTATCGAAACAATGCACTAAAACAATGAACTTGACATATTGAAACAATGAGAAATGCCTATTGAAACAATGGACAATGACTATCGAAACAATGGAAAATGACTATGGAAACAATGAACTTGGCACTGAACAATGAACTCGACCTAGTGAAACAATGAAAATTGCCTACTGAAACAATAAGAAATGTCTAATGAAACAAATGCCAACTGAAACAATTATAAATGCCTAATGAAACAATCATCCTTGCGTGATGGAACAATTCTTGCAGCCTAGTGCAACAATGTCAAAATCTTGTTAGAACAACGCTGCAACAACTATCCTTTCCTATTGAAACAATCCCCAAACCTTACTAGAACACCGACCAAAAGGGTGCTGCAACAACCGCACACACCTATTGAAACAATTTCAGAAACAAAACACCAACAAAAATGTAAAAAAATCTTACCAGGAACAAAAAGGGAACCTCTTCAATCCCCTTGCTACTGTACATCTTCCTCATGAGCCACCATTTGTACACTTTTCTCCATGAACCATCACTTCCAAGATAGATCTGATAGAGAGAAGAGAAGAGGTATAGAGATTGGAGAGGGAGGGAGGGGGGAGAGAGAGAGGGAGAGAGAGATGAGGAGAAGGAGGAGCTCCATCATCAAATCCTCCACGCACAGAGAGAGAGAGGAGCTCCAACATGAGCTCCACCATTTCTGCGTACAGAGAGAGTGAGAGAGAGATAGAGGGAGGGATAGATAGAGAGAGAGAGGAACATGAGGAGGAGAGGAGGAGGAGGGCGAGGGGGCGTGGTGAACTAGCTTGAGGAGGAGGCGGCGAGGGCCATGAGCTAGCTTCAAGAGAGAGAGAGAGAGAGAGAGAGAGAGAGAGGATAAGAAATTGTATGTGTGGCTGAGAATAGTTGTGAGCGAGTGATGGAGAGAATGAGAGAGAGGAAGAAGAAGCCCCATTGCGTTGGGCCGTCGAGGTTTGTCTTGAGCGTCAAACACGGCCGGACGTCCGCATGTAAGCATTTTCGTTAATTTGATATACTTTTTAGTGCAAAGACATTCAATTAGTTAGAATATATAAAAAAATTGGTACGGTCGTAGTTTTATCTGAAAGTGGCTGAAATGCTAGTAAAACCGAGTCGAAAAAGACCATCCATTTAGTTCATCTGGGTTTTCCAAAAAGTTAAAGGCGTTTAACTCGAAGAAACCACCATAAGCCATAAGGAAAAAAAAGGTCCAACTGCCATATTCGCACATGCTGTCCACAATTTGCACAGGTGCCTGCCGAACCATTTGACATTCCAGCATGCGGTTTCTTCCGCAATGTTGCGGTGCGAGACTCGTGGAGCGACCTGCTTCACACTTTGCACGGCGCGCTCGAGTTGATTCCTCATTCAGGTGGCCCACCGGCTCGGCAAGCTCCCTTACAGCTGCGAGTGCACGTCAGTAGGAGTAATGGGCTGGCCTAGTTGGGGTCGGCCGCGACGCAAGGACCATGGCGACTAACCAACCAACCAGCCAACTAACTGGGCGCGCGGACGCGACCATTCAACTCCCGTATTCCGGCGCCTTTTCGCATCAATGGCGATCGCCGCAACGGTGCCTCGCCCTCTTCTCCTCTCTGCTCTTGTGCCTCAAAAGGTTGGGCCCTGAGAGCCCGTGACGGACCGTCAGGTGGTTGCACTTGCACGCCCTCCTCACGAACCGCATGCTCAAATGGAGCACCACCCCCGCACGATTAGGCGTGCCTAACGCGCATCCGTCGACCCTGCTTCCTATGGTTTAAAGATGAATTTCAGGTTTTTATTCTTTCGGTTTAAATTTAATTAAGTAAACTTTTGTAATTTTTTACAAACCAAATATTGTATTACTTTGTAGTAATTTTTATGATATTCTAAGTAGTTCTTCTAAAATATTTTTTCCATAATTTTTTATACTCTTCGAAATGTTTCTTGAAGGGTTACAACTTTTTCAAATTACAATTTTTAGCAATTTTTCGCTGAAAAGAATAAGGCCTTAATTTGTATTCATATATTTGGTTTTTAATCTTGTGAAGTTGTAACAAAAATTTCACTTCTCAACAGTTGCCGTCACCAGTATAGCGATGATGGACATGCCCTTTAGACCACACCGTTTGAGATACCCTGAGACGATAATATAATTTATATTTAGCTGTCTATTTAGGAAGTCTTCAAGTAAAAGATACTATTATACTATATATACTTCTGTGATTATAAAAAAATAAAAATCAACGCAAAGCATAGATCGAGAGGACAGACATTGTCTACGAAAAATTTGTCGTGGATTTAAGTCGTAGCAAGCAATGCGTGTCCGCAAGCGTTTGCGCGGGCTGATTGGTTCTCGCGGATGTCCGCAACCGTTGTCCATTCCTAGGATCGTCGCTACCGAGTATGCCGAGATTCGGCTCTTGAATGGTGGGATGGGATGTGCCCATGTTGAGCCGTGAGATGTAACCACCTCCGCCTCCTAATTACGGCTCACGCCTCGCACGTGACGAAAAGGACGCCGCGGGACACCGGGAAAAGTGGGGAAAAAATGCAGCGCGCTGCCAGCTCGGACAAAAGTTCACCGCGGTAATTGTAATAATTAACCAAATGCATCCATTGCTTGCCCACAAGAAGTTTCTGCAGGTATCATCGTTATTACAGTGGCGGCTCACGCTGTCACCGCCGCAACTCAAGCCCGTGTCGCCGTCAGCTGAGCCGCCATGTGACGGGCCGTGGCCGTGGCCGTGGCCGCGCGGCGCGTCGACGGCCGTGCGCTCGCCACCGCCGACAGAGGACGAAGACGAGGAGGTGGACACGAGCTCGCCGTCGCTGCTGTCGCCGGCGTCCGGCGTCTCCTCGTCGGATTTTGGGGAGGCGTGGCCGCAGACGGTGATCCATTCCTCGCCGGTCCAGGTCCAATCGGGCGCAGCGACCCCTCCGCCGCCGGCCGCCAGCTCGCGGATGCGGTCGACGGGCGCCGGCGATGTCACCGCCGTGTCGGGCTCTGAGTCCGTCGAGGAATCCTCCCAGAGACTTTGGTTGAGGATGCTCTTGGGAGACACCCACTGCTCGATCGGCCCGGCTTTGGAGGAGGAGGAGAAGGAGGAGGCCACGAACGGGTGCTGGAGCAGCTGAGCCGCTGTCCACCGTTCGGCTGGGTCTCGCACCAGGCACCTGGCCAAGAAGTCCTTGCCTTCGTCGGAGAAGAAGGCGGGGGTCGCCGGAACGTCGCCGGAGTGGGCGACGTGGTGGAGCGCGGCGACGGGGTCGGCGAACCGTGGCCACGGGGAGCCTCCGGTGGCCATCTCGATGACCGTGCACCCTAGCGCCCAGATGTCCGCCTCGGGGCCCTGCGCCTCGCCCCGCGCTGCCTCCGGCGCCATGAACGCCGGCGTGCCCCTGATCGCCGCGCCGCCGACATTGCCGTCCTCGGCCGCCGACGCCCAGCGCGCGCAGCCGAAGTCGGCGAGCTTGGCGCGCCCGTCGGCGCCGACGAGCACGTTCCGGCCCTTGACATCGCAGTGAGCGATCCCGGCGCCGTGGACGTACGCCAGCCCGCGCAGGACGTCGCCGGCACGCGCCCTGATCAGGGGTTCCTCGCACTGGCCGCCGCACCGCTTGATCTCGTCGGCCAGCGACCCGCCGGGCGCGAACTCCAGGAACAGGTCGTAGCACGCCGCGCCGATCCCGTCGGCAGCTGCCGACACGGCGGCGCCGACGCACGACACGACGTACGGCGAGCTCAGAGCAGAGAGCACGCTCTGCTCCCGGCGGAGCACGCCGGCGCGCGCCATCTCCACCGACTTCACCGCGAACACGTCCCCGGTGAGGCGGTCGGTGGCGATCGACACCATCGCCGACGCGCCACGGCCGATGACCGCCCCACGCTGCCACTCCCCGATCACTCCCATTCTTGCAGCAGCCACAAGAACGGGAGCACAGCTCAAGGCTCAAGCTTCCACTGCCCCTTGTTGTTGCTGCTGCTGTCGGTACCGTCTTGAAGAGGCGATTGGAGCTGGATGTGTGGAGTATATGTTGTGTTGAGATTGTGTTGGCTTGTGCCAGCTTTGGTGTTTGTGTGTGTGGGCATATATAGGAGGATGCTTTGGCACTGGAATGTGGTTAAGTGTAGGCTGTCCGACCAAAGCAACAAGGCAAGGAAAGGGTGAGAGAGTCCAAGCTGGCACAAGGAGATTCTCCACTTGGCCAGTCATGAGTGGTGAGGAAATTTTGGGGAGATGGCGCAAGGGCCTACCTAACAAAAATATTAGGACTTGGGGATTATATATTTTGTCTATTTTTCTCTTTAATAAAATAAAAAACATGGGAGAAGGGGACACTTGTCCATGTTATCTTGTGGTTTTGCTAACCTCATGTGGTTGGAAAAGCTTTTTTTTTTTAATTGGTGAGTTGTGTATGCTGGTGGAGTTGAGTACCTGTATATGTCGTGCAATATTTTAGTCTTTGTACAGGTGAGAATGGATAGAGGGCCGGGATTGGGTATATGTCTGCATTCCTAAAATAAAGGGTATAAAGTCTGGAGTGTCGATATAAATGAGTTTGTAGGTGGTTTTGTGAAGAAATCAGAATGCAAGTGGAAAGTGTGTTGGTTGTCGAAGTAGCTAATTAGTTGTGTTATGCATTCATTACTGCAACCTCAACTCTCGTTTGCTACTTCTTTTCTACATATACCTTTCATTTCAATTTCAACAACCTGTGGACTAGTGTCCATCTACAAGGCAAACAACACCAGCTCTCACCACAATTGAAGCATCACCCAGTTGCTTGACAAGTTTCCTTTTCTCTCCAGAAGTAACCTCTGGCTTTGCACTCAAGGACTGCTCATGATTACATAATGTATTATATGTGGGGCAAACATAATAGTTAGTTATATCTTCTTTTCAACTTCACGATGTTGATGTTCATACCTAATTATATTGTAGGTACAAAAATGTAATATGCTTAGGCATATCATCCCATCCCCACACAGGCACACACACAGAGGGAGGGGGGGGGGGGGGATCATATTCAACCATGCTGTTAGTTGCTGCTGCTCGTCAAAGAAGCTGTACAGGGCATATGGATACTTTCTAAATCAACATATTTGGTCATAAACACCTGTAATTATTTTAACAACTTCTGAAATATCAGGTGCATTTTGCACAACTTGGTGTCTAATTATGTTGAACAATTTGCGGCTACAATTCACATGATCAAGTGATGACCTAAGGATTTGGTCTGAAAGGAAAAAGGCAGCTTCTGGACATGGGTATGCTCCATCTTGAGCTATCAAACAACATGATGCCCCATCCATGTGGCGTTCCGATCGTCCAATGAGAAATCAATTTATCGGATAATTAAACCACGCCAGTGAAGTTCACACCTTAATTTGCAAGATTGAGACACATCGGATGGCACCAGTGATTGCCTCCTTAGTAGTTAGTACAACCAAGTACACCTTCTTGGGCAGCTAAGTACTTCTATATAGTACCATGTGAAATTCACCATAGCCACTGACAATCTATTAGGCCAAAGCGTTTTTCTCGTGCATTTTCTAAAACAAGTGCCTACCTCTGCTTAACTGTGGTCACTAATAAACAAAGAAAATTAGCATTCTATTTGCATTTATTGTACATACGTAGCATGCGTACAGTTTAACAAAGAATCCTAGCATGCGTACAGCTTAACCTAACAGAACAGTTGGGGGCTTGGGGCAGATCATCGCTGTGCAGATCCGATTTAGCGGTAGCTCCAGCATCAAACACACGCATATTGGGAAGAGATTTTTATTTTGTGTATTCTTGATAAAACAATTAGCAACAGGAACGATGCCAAGATGGGATCAGTGGTGCTAACTAATCACCAGCTAATCGATCACGTGTTCAGATTTTAATCACGCTGTTAATCGGCTACAGGATCGTGCGTGACACATGCTGCACATATTATATGTGTATTTCTTGACGTAATTTTCATGAGATTTGTTGTTAATTAAGTAGCCCAGGGATCAGCCTTGCTTTGTGCATGATAGGGATTGAGCACTTGGTGAGTGATCTTTCATGAGATATTTAGCGACTAATATAATCCCTTGTATGTCTTCATTGCCTCCATTTTTTTTATTTTGATGGAAAGATTCTGGCAATTTTTTTTCTTTCTTTCATTTCCGCGTGGTTTTTGCCGACGCCTTGGCAGGGAAGAGAAGCGATGTGGGATCCGGAAGAACAAGATAGGAGATAGAGCAAGCATGGTGTGCAAGTAAAGGCCCGAAAAGTTTACTCCCAATCCTGATAAAGTGCATGCATATGCATGTTCTCTTCCAAACAAATATGCCATAGCTTCTGGTTAACCTGATGGCTTTCCATGAATTAATACCAAAATGTAATTAGCATACGCTATATTTAGCTAGAACCGTAGTTTTTTTGGAAGGTGCCCCATTGACTTTCTTTGCCAAACACCAACATTCAACGAGCACTTACCGAATTCTAGATCGAACAGCTGACACAAAAGAAGTAGACAGGCGTACACACCTGCTAGGTCAGGTAGCTACCGAGAGCAATGCACATTCCATCTCTGATCGATCGAGCCTACAGCTGCAGGCAATCCAATGGCAGCGGACAGCTAGCTCAAGCGATGGAAAGTACGTAAGCCTACTGTACCCGGAAGCAGCTCCTCCGCGGCCATTACCGCCACTGACATGTAAGGCCCGACATTGCCCGATATCTGATATCTATGTTGCCCAGATACACGTTTACGGATACGTGATATGGTGATACCGTGATATGGCAATCTCTCTAAAACACCGATATGGGGATACGTATGTGTGTCTGTGTGTGTATATATCAATAAATAATTAAATACACATATTTTCAGTAAATATAAAAAAAATGCTAATAGTAAAAAAACATGGTCTAGACCATCACCATCAACATCTATCCTTTAAAGGTAGTAGTATGTAGCAACAATACTATACCTACGGACTCCGGTGCTTGGCTTGGCTGCTTGCTGGCTTGTTGCTAGCTGCTGATCCAAGGAGTGTGAGCCTATCAGGGGGGTTGGATGGCGGAGCTGTGCGGGCGGATGGAGGGTGTCGGTGTATTCTACACTGGGGTGTACCCCCGTGCCGCTGACGCGTGGAACCGATGGTCCATCCGGGAGTGTCCCATTGTCGATACATTCTGTACCAGGGTCTTCACGCCCAAGGGTATGACCGGTGGGCCTAAGCCCCCGGAATGGCGGATAAATCAAGAATGAATAGAAGACTCAGCGGATGGGTGCAAGGCGGGCTAACAGGACCCGCGCCTAGGGAGAGCACGACACGTGGCGACCTAGCGAGCATGGCGTAAGGCGGGCAAGAAGGCCCCAGCGGGCAAGCAGGCCTCAGGGCCCTGGCGTAAGGCGAGCGAGCAGGCCCCAGTGCCTTGACGGACTAGGCCACCTAGCGGCGCTGCGAGCACGACGCGTGGCAGGCGAGCGAGGTTCAGTGCCCTGGCGGAGCACGCTACGTGACAGCTGTGCTAGCACGGCGTAAGGCTAGGGAGCAGGCCCTAGCGCCTAGACGGGCCAGGCCACGTGGCAGCAGGGTGGGCGCAGAGCTCGCTCGGGCCCCATCAGCGGGGCATCCGCGGGAGCACAAGTGAGCTTCCTGACGAAGATTTCGCTCTCTAATGGCGTATCGGCGGCATTAAATGCAGCAGATTTGGCATGGGACAAAAAGGCTAATGAGGGTGTCGCTAGGGTGGTGTCAGGCGTACTGTGCCTGTATTGGCGCCACTATGCAAGGCAATGATGGTCACCGCTCGTGTCTGGCAGCGTCAAAAGTAGCTAGAATGTACCGTTGGAGAGAGGATGTTGTGGGCTCAACTGTACTGTGTTGTACTGTCTGTCAGCTATAGTGGTAGTAAATGAGCTCTCTCTCTCTCTCTCTCTCTCTCTCTCTGTGTGTGTGTGTGTGTGTGTCTAGCTCTCTCACGCCCACGCGGGGTACCTTGTTAGCCCAGAGTTTATAAAGGGAGCAACGTGCACCAGGATAGGGGATCTAGAGGAGGAGAGGAGATCCGACGAGAGCCGATCCGATCGAACTCTCGAACATTGTATACACTTTGTTCATCCACATCCAAGAACTAGTGCAGGAGTAGGGCTGTTATCCCTTGGAAGGCCCAAACCTGGGTGATCCATCCGCTAGTTTTTCGGATTCACAGGTAGATGGGTGCCGCGTGTTGAGTGCGAAGACACCCTCTATAGAACACCGGACACCCTTAGGACAAATATGTGCCGAGCTCTGAGAGCAGATCCGGCTGCATTTCGTCAGCCAAAACCATGGTAGGATCTCCTTCCAAGCACCCGTAGGAGGGCGGTAGCAGACAAATGCCTCTCCCCTGGAACAGTGTGGACGCCCGCACGAAGGGAGCGCGTGCATCGGCGCTTGCCCATGGAGGAGGTCACACCAGCGCAAAACCTTTATGCCATCCGCACCTTGCTGGATCATCGTCCAGCAGGGTTGTTGGCGGACTCTCCATCCATGCCGTGGCTACCAGACATAGCTCGCCTTGTCGAGGCGGTGCATATCTGGGTGGACGCGTCGGAGTGGCGGAGCACTTCCAAGGCTCTGCTATCCCGCTTGCTTCCGGTCCACACACAGGCCTCCAGTCACACAAGCTGGAGCTGTCGCGTGGGTGACAACAACGGTAAAGAGGAGGAGGTGGTGGCCGAGGAGTCGGAGCTGGGCCGAGGGTGCCCCGTCGCCGCGACGCCCGATGGGGCTGTGCTCAAGGGCCAAGTGAATTCTCAGAATCTTTGGTCGCACCTCAAGGAGCAACATCAGTGGAGAGGGAAAGACCTGCGCGACACGTTGCGGCATCGCGGCCGCCGGGAATGGGACCGCGGGGAGAGAAGATCCCCCGACGGCAGTGGCCACGAAGGTTCTTTCTCCTCGGGTTTTTGGCGATCCTCAAGCCAGGAGTCGCAGAATAGGAGGCGCGATTCCAGCGCCACGAGGTGCCGCGTTTTCACAGAGCGTTTGCGGCGCGTGGAGTAGCTAGACAAGTTCCATCCGACCCCCATTGAAATGTATGACGACAGCACTAATCCTGAGGAGTACTTACAGATCTACATGAGCATGGAGCAGGCTGCAGGTGACTCCGAGAAGGTCGTGGCCAACTTCTTCCCGACGGTCCTCATTGGAGGGGCCTGGTCATGGCTGATGAACCTCTCGCGGGCGTAGGTCCGCTCGTGGGAGAAGCTGAGCGATCTCTTCGTTTCGAGCTTCCAGGGCTCGTATGTCCAACCGGGGGTGGAGGACGA
Source organism: Raddia guianensis (assembly GCA_036346415.1). Lineage (NCBI taxonomy): Eukaryota > Viridiplantae > Streptophyta > Magnoliopsida > Poales > Poaceae > Raddia > Raddia guianensis. The sequence continues at coordinate 45,831,628 of CM070535.1, read as the reverse complement.
CCTTCACTCCCTAGAGCAGAAGAAGGGGGAGTCGCTGCAGGACTTGATTCGCCATTTCAGCCTGAAGGGACCTAAGGCCGAGAGAGGGGTGAATCAGACTATTTTAATTTTATTTGCTTGTTGAACTTGGTCAATTAGTCAAGTTAAGCACCCAACTAGCGAATGAGCCCTACACAAGTCTAGTAGCGGAAGTAAACACAAGTGCGAATAATAAAGGAGGCAAGAGGGCAAACCGATCTTTTTACCGAGTTCGGTGCAAGCACCTACTCTCGTTGAGGAAGCTCGCCACATAGGAAAGCCCGGGACCCTTTCGTCCCTAATCCTCAATCCACCAGAAGAAGTTCGTTCCCGAACACATCGGAAGGGAACTCCAACTTGTACAAGAATCGACAGCCTTCACACGCGAAGGACCCCGAAACACCCGACTTCACAGGCGAAGTCGACCTCGAGCACACCGAGGATTTATCACATCTCCGACGCAATGGAGAAGACGATGCACCGGCTGCGCCTAGCCGATGACTACCACGTTGGTGGGTTTGCTTGCGGTTCACGTGTCGATGAAGCTTGTGGTGGAGTTGAATCCCGGTGACAAGAAGTCCAAGAGCACAATATCGGAAGCACAACTAGACCACCACCTCTCCCACCATCGAGCTAGGCCAAGAACTCATGGGGAAGGCACAAGAACTTCGGGGATGACCGGAGGAGGCAAAATATGACTTCTTCTTCTTCCTCTCTCCCTCTCCCTCTCAATCTCAATCTCTCATGTTGGATTTAGGGAGATGGAGGATGAACTAGGGAGGAGCTCTCACTCTCTCAAAGCTAAGGGATGAACAAATGAGCTCTCTCAAGCCTCTCCCATAAAATCCTACCTATTTATAGGGTTCAGGCTAGGCCAATGGACGGATGAGATTAACTTGGAACGAGATCAGACGGCTAGCAATAAATCGACTTTGGCTGGAAGGGCTTATCGGACGCGTCCGACGGTTTTATCGGAAGCCGTCCGATACTCCTCACTATGCAACTCCGGATCTGGAAAAACGATACCCACCATGTGTTCGATCGCGAGCGCAGCCGGCATCGGACGCGTCCTGATGACCTGGTCATGACAGGGTGCACCTAAGTTCTTGTCTTGATCTTGTCTTGTCTTGTCTTGTGTCTTGTCTTGTGTCTTGTCTTGTCTTGTCTTGTGTCATGTCTTGTGTCTTGTCTTGTCTTGTCTTGTGTCTTGTCTTGTCTTGTCTCATGTCTTGTCTTGTGTCTTGTCTTGTCTTGTCTTGTCTTGTGTCTTGTCTTGTGTCTTATCGTGATCTTGTCTTGTCTTGTCTTGTCGTAATCTTGTCTTGTCTTGTCTTATCTTGTCTTGTTGTGATCTTGTCTTGTCTTGTCGTGATCTTTGTCTTGTCCTGTAAATCTCCTGCATAGCTAACTTAACAAGCAAATACGTGTCTCGTGCAGTGGGTTAGTTCGAACAAGGGTGATACCAATTGAGATTACTTCACTTGAAATAACAACTAAGCATAAGATCAATTGAAATGCAATACAATGCATACCTAGCACCTAGCTCCCCCTAGATCATTGCCTATCAAGTGAGCAACACACAGATTTGCAAAATTTACAATATCTCCCCGTTTGTCATATTTTTCACTGTTCTGCTCACTTTTCTCCCCATTGCTTGCCACTCATTCATTCTTCTCCCACTACAACATAACTAGCCTATTTAAACACATACTTAGCATCATATATGGCTTGTGATGCAGAAAACTCAGAAGATATGTCTACTCCAACACATGCTAGCAACACATATATGTTATGATGCTAAGAAACCGTCCTGCATTACATAATATGTGTTGCTGATACATATGTGTTGAACCATTAATTTTACTTGTGAAAACCTTTCTTATTTTGCAGCCTAGCGTCACTTAGGACTTTTTTATTTCAGTTGGAAGTTGTTGAAAGTTTTAATTTAAAAAAGTTGTGAAAGTGGTTTTGGAGAGTTCAAAAGATTATGAGAAAAATTATTCCAGAACTATTTAAACCTCCATAAAAATGACTACAAAGTACTACATCATTTAGCATGTAAAAAAATAACAAGTTTTCATTTAATTTAATTTAATTTAAGCTAAAAAGAAAAGGCCTTAATAAACCTGTTGCTATGCATTAGGTATGTGTGGCGTGTTTAACATCCGACAAACTATCATATTTAGTTAATAAAATACAAAAACCAGACCATAATCTACTTTGAGAAAATAACAATTATTTGAGGAATTTTTTATATTGGTACAAGAAAATAATGTACTCCGTATTTTTTTTTTAGGCCCATGACCCACTGTGCCAAGCCACTTAAGGCAGGATTGTTTTGGTTCCTCCCTGTTTTCTCCACGCCCGACCTAGCCGCCGCCTCCGCCGTCGCTCGGTGCTGTTCCTCCGCCGAGCGCCACCGTCCGCAGTCCCTCCGCCGAGCTCCCGGCGCTACGCCCCCTCCGTTGCTATCCCTGCGAGCCCGGCGCCGCTCCTCCGCCGAGCACTCGTGCTGCCCCCTCCGCCGTCGCCGCCCCTCCGCTGAGCTCCGCACCGCCCCTCCACCGAGCGCCCGGCGCCGTCCATCTGCCGCGCGCCGCCCCTCCGTCGAGCCCGGCACCGCCCCCTCCTCTGCTGAGCCCGGCGCTGCCCCCCTCTGCCAAGCCCGGCGCCACGCCTCCACCAGTGAGCAACTGAACATCGTGCTCTGCTTCTGTTGGAATTTTTGAACGTCGTGCTCTGCTTCTGTTGGAATTTAGCAAGATATACAATCAAGAACTGATTGTATATATTAGGTATGGCCTTCTCTGAATCAGCATAGTATGTGAATACTCATTACATTGCCTTCTTTAGAGCACACATATGAGTATTTTAGAATTGTTCTGCTTATGTATAAATTGGTAGTTCTATGCAGAACTAATTAATGGTAAGAACTGCAATTCAATGCTAGGTGCCCTTCACTTCTTTTTTTTTTTTGTCATTTGAGCAAATTGACAGAATTTAATTTGAAGGTAGTAACCATTAGGGAAGCATAAAAGCAACTCCAGGATACTTGTATAGCCTATTTGATCAATTGTAAATTACAAAATTGTTCTGGTTACGTATAAATTGGTAGTTCTACATGGTCTCTTCTCCTACGGAGTGAGCATGGATGCGTCAAATTACTGAATTAGTTTTACATATGGTTATTATTATTATGTTAAAGGTGTTATGGCCTAATACAAAGCAGTTAGTACTGGTAAATTGAACCTTGGGTATGATGATATGTGGTAGCCAAGTATAATTTTAGAAGTTAGAAATATCAAAGGTGCAGGCGACATTTGTAGTTGGATACTCAAATTTTCTTCATCTAGGTCACTCTTTCTAAAATGGAAAAGGCTCCTAGGCGTTGCAATTGGAAGCAGGAAGCTTGTATAGCGTCTTCACAGTTTCCTAGCATATAGCACATAGCCATAGCTCGTAAGTTGGAAACTTTAGATAATAATAATCCTCTTAAATTATTATTATTTCTATTGCTTAGCAATAGTTGAGTCACCTAGATGTTATGCCTGGACTGCTAGACATTTTTATTAGTTAAGAAAAAACGGATTTATTGTTTATATTCCATCATTTGATCATATATGTATTCACTGATTAGCTGTTCATGTTTGATTTAATTTCTGCCACTCAAATCAGTGGCTAATTTTGTTGAATGGTACTCTGCAAATGATTATGGAGCGAAAGTTTCAACCAGTCATAATATTCAGCATTAGTAGAGAATATGAGGATCATGCCATGTCGATGTCAAAACTTGACTTCAACACTGCAGAAGAAAATGATAGCGTTGAGAATATATGTGGGCTTGAGTCAAAGCAATTAGTAAAAAATATTTTATGAGCCTCTTAAGTCAATTTTGTGCCATGAATATTTTTTTCCACAACATCTGTCATGACGTTGCTCTCACTAAATAGAAAGTTTCTATAAGTATGGTTGGATGTAATAGAACATACAATGAGTAGCCCTTTTCTGTGATGATGGCCATATTTTTATAAATTCTCATGTTGAACTTATTATCGAGAGGAACATTTGCCTACATCATGCAACTTCTCGCTTGAACAAGAACTGTATCAATTGATTATGCCTTTTCAGCATACATGATGGTTTACAAGAACCATTGTATCAGAATGTAAAAGATCTGCAAATTGTGATTTGGAAATCTGTTACATTGCTTATTTCCCGGTAGTTTAGTTCTTCGTTGGTTGCCTAGTGCCCTAGCATATAGTTAATTGACTGTTCATCATCAACAATTCATTGTTATCATGCACTATAATTTTTTCCCGGTAAATATATGTGGCCTTTTATTTTCTTTCTCTAAACTTTAGTTGAAAATACAGATGACTTTATAAGATTCCATTGAAGTCGCTTTTCGTTTTTATTAGCATAATTTTGAAAGTTTGTTATTAAGGTCATTTGTTTTTCTTATATAAATTGCTCTTTTTGTAGGTTTAATTTCATAATTATGTGGCACAAAGCAATTTTTTTTACTACTATGCTAATATTCTTGATCTTTTTCTTTGGCTAAAGTATTGTTGCAGTCACAAAATGCTTACCAAGTGTTGCTTCCTTGTTGAGACCGATTAAAAGATGGGTGATCTTGTACGAGAAGAACAGGGTGAAAGAGCATATTGTGTTAAGCCAATCCATGACGAGGGATGAGAAGCTTTGACAGAAAAGAATAGGAATTAAGTAGACATCGTTTTTGTATTTCATATTTTTAAGTCAATTATTAATTACTATTTGGCTTCTATATGTATGGATAAAGGAATTGTTTTCCATTTCTATGTAAAGTGATGTACATTATATTATATTATATCCAAACAAATAAAATTCATTTTTTGATTATTGCCCATATTTAGAGTTGTTCAAGATAAATTTTAGTAAATTATGTATGACAACTATATTATCAACAAAAATAATATAATTATGTATGCATGCATTTAATGATGTTGCAATAAACCGTTTAAGTGATGCTGTCAGATACTACTAATTTAATACGTACATGTGATGCTAAACTCATGTTGCTAGCTAGCAACACATATACACACATATCGCACCATATATTTTTTGTGATGCAGCATACAACTAGCAACACCACTTATAACAACACCTACGTTATGTGATGCTGTTGATGCCTGCAACACATATATATACATATAGCATCATATGATTATGTTGCTATAGGGCAGTCTCCTTGTAGTGTCCCCTTTTGTCATCAATAACCACAAAGGGCAATCAACAAGCACATCAAAGGGATACAATACTTAAGAGCTTTGTAAATTATACAAGTTCTAACCATGCCAAATTATTCACCACATTGCAAAATCAAGACTATTTCTAGATCAAATATCACAATACACAATAAATGCTCATGTTTGAGTGATGTGTAAGTAGAATTAAGACCTAGAGCCGAATGTAGAGGAATCAAAGCCAAGAGTATCTAGTAAGCTCATGCACTAGGAGAGGTCCCTTGATGCAAACTAGTACCTAGTATAAGCATGTTCAAATATGCACAAGTGCTACACCAAGTCAAAGAGTTGAATCTAAAAAATTTTCTTTTAAGTTCCATGTCCCAAAACCATAGGCGACACTGCCCAGCATTACACTGAAGGATTCAGTGTCTTGGTCATCCAAAACTCCCCCTAAGTTTATGCCTAGTGCAATGGCAAGCTGTCTCAGCTGGGAAGACATTGGTGAGAACAAGGATGGCCTTTTGGCCTTACTTTTGCATTTTGCACATTTTTAGATTGCTCAACATTTTCATAACAAGGGTGCTCATATCTAGTCAAGGTATTAAACAAGATACACAATGAATAGCAAGACCAGAACTAGAAGCACTAGGTCATTCTCATAGAGATGAGCTATAAAAGATACCCATGGCTATAACACATCTAACACTCGCTCCATGTGAAGAATTATTACCATATGTTAATTAGAGCACCTATTGAGCACGATGACAGTCAATTTGAGATTTAGCTATCAAGTGCAAATGGAGATGCATTGAACAAAGTATGAATCAAGTAGAATTTGCAAAGCTCCAAGATTATCTCAAGTTCATATAATTGTGCCAGGTTCACACACAACAGCCCTACGACCAACTCAGGCGACATTTGACCTATCTAATATGTTCAGTTCATTTCTTAATTTACAAAAGCGTGTCTCATCTAGTGGCTTGGTGAAGATATCAGCAAGCTGGTCCTCCGTACTCACAGATCCAATCACGATGTCGCCCTTCATCACATGATCCCGAAGGAAGTGATGTCGGACGTCAATGTGTTTGGTGCTCGAGTGTTGAACCGGGTTGCTAGCTATCTTCACATCACTCTCATTATCACACAGAAGAGGCACGTGGTCAAGTTTTACGCCAAAGTCAAGTAAGGATTATGTCAGGAATAGAATTTGCGCACAGCTACTCCCTGCCGCTATATACTCAGCCTCAGCAGTAGATAGCGCCACGGAGTTCTATTTCTTTGATACCCACGACACCAGACATCTACCAAGTAGGTGACAGGCTCCTGAAGTGCTTTTGCGATCAATCTTGCATCCGGCATAATCTGAGTCAGTATAGCCAAGGAGCTCAAACCGCGCACCCTTAGGGAACCAGAGACCTATGCTAGGAGTGAATTTTAGATATCTGAAAATCCTTTTGACAGTTTTCGAATGCATTTCTCTAGGGGAGGCCTGATATCTAGCGCACATGCACACACTAAACATGATATCCGGCCTAGATGCTGTCAAGTAAAGTAATGCACCGATCATAGAATGGTAAAGCTTGGGATCCACAGGGTTACCTTCTATGTCGAGGTCGAGGTGGCCGTTTGTAGCCATTGGGGTCCGAATTGGCTTGCATCCGTCCATGTCGAAGCGCTTCAGAAGATCCAGAGTGTACTTCTCTTGGCTTATAAACACCCCAGTCTTGAGTTGCTTGATTTGAAAGCCCAAGAAGAAGTTCAACTCACCCATCATTGACATTTCAAACTCAGCTGCCATCATCTCACTGAAGTCTTGCACCATCTTGCTGCTTGAGCTCTCAAATATGATGTCGTCGACGTAGACTTGGCGCAAGAACAAGTGTCCATCATCCACCTTGGTAAAGAGAGTAGAGTCTACTCGTCCAACACTGAAACCCTTGGAGATGAGAAAGTCTCTAAGTCTTTCATACCAAGCCCTGGGAGCTTGCTTGAGCCCATACAGAGCCTTCGATAGCTTGAACATATGGTTGAAGTATTTTGGATCCTCAAACCCGGAGGTTGCTCAACATCTGGCAGCCTCCTCGATGTAGCCATTCAAGAAGGCACTCTTTACGTCCATCCGCTTAAGAGTGATGTTGTGACATGTAGAGAACGCCATAAGCACCTAATTGCATCATGTCCGCCACAGAGCATAAGTATCTCCACATCCACACCTCAACCTGTGTGAAGCCTTGAGCCACAAGTCTTGCCTTGTTTCTGACAATCACTCCAAACTCATCTGTCTTGTTCTTGAAGACCCATTTGGTGCCAATCATATTGCAATCCTTGGGTCGCTCCACCAGTGTCCAGACTTGATTCCTTTCAAAATTGTTCAGCTCCTCATGCATGGCATTTATCCAATCAGGATCAGCCAATGCCTCTTCCACCTTCTTTGGCTCCAAGTCAGACACAAAAGCATAATGCTCACAGAAGTTAGCCATGCCATGACCTCCTCACCGAACCCAATTGTTCTTGACCTTGTTTGCACACCTTGAGTTAGCTCCCCAATCACTTGATCAGATGGATGATCACGAGCAATTGAATGATGGGTTCTAATCAACTGAGAAGGTTGTCCACTTGACTGCTCCACTGACTCTCCATCTTGCTCATCAGCTGTCTCTGTCATTGAAGATGGTTCCTCACTTGAGCTGTCTTGAGGCACAGCCCTCGAGTCGCACAAGCTCGGTGTGGAGTGGTGTAACTATCTCACTCACCCTAGGAGCTTCCATTGGCCTCACATCTTCAGGTTGCATTTCTCCCATTGCTCTTACCAATTGATCTCCATCAACATCATCCAGATTGTCATGCCGACCTTGGCTCCCATTTGATTCATCAAACTTCACATCACAAGTTTTCTCAATCTATCCACTTCCTTCATTGAATACCTCAGAGGAAGTCCCTCGGAGGAGTATCCTAGGAGAATCCCTGTGTCCACCCTGCTTTGGAATTTGCCCAAGTGCTCCCTCTTCTTCTTGATATAAACCTTGCATCCAAATACCCTGAAGTAGGAGACATTGGGTCATCTTCCCACAAGCAGCTCATAAGAGGTCTTCTTGAGAAGCTTGTGAATGTACAGCCTGTTGATGCAATGACAGGCTGTATTGATTGCCTCAGCCCAGAACACTTCAGAGGTTCCAAACTCATTGAGCATTGTTCTTGCCATCTCGATGAGTGTCCTGTTTTTTCTCTCAACCACACCATTCTGCTCAGGTGTGTATGTGGCTGAGAACTGATGATAAACTCCTAGCTCATCACAAAACAACTCAACAGAGGTGTTAGTGAATTCAGTTCCATTGTCACTTCTCACCTTTTTGAGGGTACAATCAAAAATGTTTTGGGCTTTCTTTACAAACTTTTTAAAAGTATCCCCAGTTGGGGTTTTGTCAGGTAGAAAGAAAACCCAAGTATATCGAGAGAAGTCATCAACAATGACCAAGCAATAGAGATTTCCCCCGATACTCACATATTGTGTTGGCCCGAAAAGATCCATGTGTAAAAGCTCGAGAGGTCGAGATGTAGACATGACATTCTTGGCAGGATGTGAGCTTGCCACTTGCTTACCGGCCTGACAGGCGCTGCATAGCTTGTCTTTCTCAAATGTCACATCTTGCACCCTAAGAACCAACTCGTTTTTGAAAAGTTTCTTCAAATTAGCCATGCCTACATGTTCAAGACACCTATGCCAAAGCCAACCAAGAGAGATTTTGGCAACAAGAAAAATCGAGATGGATGCGGCAGGCTCATTAAAATTCACAAGAAACAAGTTTTCAAAACGAAAGCCTTTGAACACAGTTTTCTCATTTTTATCCAAGACCACCATTCCCTCAGATGAGAAGTTGCAATGGAACCCCAAATCGCATACTTGGGCAACAGAGAGAAGATTATAATTCAAAATCTTAACAAGTAGCACATTATCAATTGAAAGATCTGAAGAAATTGCTACCTTCCCTGTGCCAAGCACCTTGCTCTTGCTTCCATCTCCAAAAGTGACCTTAGGGGGGATGTTGTCGCCTTCCTCCCCTATTGAGGTGAACAACCGGGGGTTGCCGGTCATGTGTTGAGTGCACCCACTGTCGATGATCCAATGGCACCCACCACTCCGGTAGTTCACCAGATAAGAAGAGATCACTTTTGTGACTCAGGACCCACACAGAGGTCCCGAGGGTTAGCCTTCAAACCAAACGCAAGCAGAGTAAATCGATCAATCAAAGACTTAGGCACCCAAACATGTGCCTTATACTCATTCTCACCCTCAAACCAAAGATATCTAGCAACCACCTTACCCTTGTCATTCAGCCTAAGCAAGTAGTGATCATACAACTCAAAGATGAGCTCTTGGAAGCTTGGGTTGGGTGTGCTTGGGAGTGTTCCTGTTTTGGTTCCTAGGTGGAGCTTGTCTAGCAAAGTTTTGTCTAGGAGGACCATTCCAGAACATTTGTGGATGAGCTAACCAGATGGGAAACATGGGAACTTGCCAGTTGTTGTAATGCATGGGAGGACCATTCCTATTGTTGTACCTAGGAGCGTATTGCCAAGCATATTGATTCCTAGGTTTCCATGTGTAGTTATAGTGTCTAGGAGGTCCTTGCCATGTGTTGTGCTCATTGTGCTTCCTAGGAGCATTGTTTCTAGTGTTCACATTTTTAGACTCAATGTTGTTACTCTTGGTTTGGGCATGAGAGGAGTTTTGCTTCTTGGAAGGTGCTTGAGAACCTTTCTTTTTCTTTCCCTTAGGATCAGGGGTGAAACCCAAGCCGCCCTTATGGGTCGGTTTCCGTTGTTTCTCAAGCATCTTGTTCAAAGCAACACTACCCTCATAGCACTTGCCAAGACCCTTGTCAAATTTCTCAAGCTTGGCCTTGAGTTCAGCATTTTCAATAGCAAGTTCTCTAGCAGCTAGTGCAAATTTACATGTATCAGGAGTGCACTCAACAGCTACATTAGAGGAACCACTAGAGCTAGATGCAATCATGGAACATTTAGCACATGTTTCAACAATAGGAGCAACAATGTTAGCAGTAGAAGCAATCATGGCATATTCAGAAGAGAGATCATTGCTAGCAGCAGCTAATGTGATCGCAGGTGTAACAGTGCCAGTGAAAGGTGTCATGACAGGAGGCACAATTAAAGCTGGAGCAACATTCAAATCACTAGAAGAAGATACAATAGGCAAGGCATCAACAGAAGCAGTCTTAGCAACAAATGATTCATTTTTAGCCCTAAGCTCATAAATGGTTGCTAACAGATCCTTTTCATTTTCATTCTTTGCCCTACGCTCTTCATCTAGAACATTTAGCTTCCTAGTCATGCTAATGTTATCACCATGCAAGATGTCATACTCAGTCTCAAGAGAGTTATGCTTAACAATCAAATAATTTAAAGACTCTTGAAGAGTTTTAGCTCTCAAGGTTTCACTCTGCACAATGTCAACCAATTTGAGCACATGCTCCCTAGTTGTCTCATCATCCCAGTCAATATCAGAGTCAGAATCAAAATTTGATACCTCAGTGGAGGGTCGTGCCATCAAGCACTTCGGTGAGGTAGCTGGTGGTGATGAAGCCTTTGGTGTAGAAGTAGTGGAGGAAGCAGACTCATCCCCATCAGGATACCATACTTGTTCTTGTGGTTCTGGGATGACCACCAAGCATTTTGGAGGAAGGGATGGAGGCGGCGGTGTCATTTCAGCAATTGCCATGGTGGCAAGTCCTTGACCATTCTCCTCATCCTCGGCGGGTGTGTCACTTTGGAGCTCTCATCGTGGCCCACTCTCCAAAGAATGCCAGCTTCTTTCCTTACTTGGTCGTGCCCTTGAACTCGGTCTTCTTCCAGCTTCTCTTGCTATCCTTGTCCTTGTGCTTCCTCTCCTTGTTATTTGGTTGGTCATCATCACTGTCTTGCTTGACCCTCTCCTTATACTTGATTTTGTCCTTTCGAGGACACATGGAAGCAATGTGACCCTTCTCATGACACTCAAAGCACCGGTAGCTAGAGTGTGGGTTCTTGCCTGGCTTCCTCAAGCCGTAGCGTCTCCCAATCATGGCCACAATCTCCTCAGCAGCTTCACTTGGAAAGAAGCTTGTTCCTTCTTGAGTTTTGGATGAGGAAGACTTGTCACTTGGCTTGTGTCCAGTTGCCTTGAGTGCTATGACCTTGTTCTTCTCAGGGACAGGAGTAGCTGTGGGCTCGATGATGAGCATCTCATGTGCCCTCAGCTTGCTCAAGAAGACAGTTGGAGTCATCTTGTCCACATCGCCACTGTTGGACATGTAGGTGATGATGTCGCGGTACTCTTGCCTTGGCAGTATCCGCATCATCTTCCTGCACACATCAATATCTGGCATAGAGAGTCCGAGCCCCTTGAGCTCATTGATTATGGGGTTAAGTCGAATATACATATCATTGGCATTTTCATTTAGAAGCATCTCAAAGCGATCAAATTTCTCCTTAACCACCACTAATCTACCCTCCTTGACAGAAGCGGTTCCCTCATGAATTTCTATGAGTGTGGTCCAGATGTCATGTGCAAATGCAAGATTACTAATCCTCTCAAACACCTCCATACTCAAGCCAGTGAACAAAACATTTTTAGCCTTAGCGTCATTAGCAGAAAGTTTCTTTTGTTCAGGTGTGAGAGGTACGCCTTCAGTGCGTGTGATAACAATGCCATTCTCAACGGCATCCCAAATGTCCGGGCCCATAGACTGAAGATATGTGGTCATGCGAATTTTCCAAAATGCAAAGTGTGACCCACTAAACAATGGAACCCTATTTGGAGCAACGCTATCCCCTTCGGCCATCTCTAAGCGGTTAAGCAAATTCTAGAGAACCTGGCTCTGATACCAATTGAAGGGACCTAAGGCCGAGAGGGGGGTGAATCGGACTATTTTAATTTTATTCGCTTGTTGAACTTGGTCAATTAGTCAAGTTAAGCACCCAACTAGCGAATGAGCCCTACACAAGTCTAGTAGCAGAAGTAAACGCAAGTGCGAATAATAAAGGAGGCAAGAGGGCAAACCGATCTTTTATCGAAGTTCGTGCAAGCACCTACTCGCTGAGGAAGCTCGCCACACAGAAAGCCCGGACCCTTTCGTCCCTAATCCTCAATCCACTAGAAGAAGTTCGTTCCCGAACACATCGGAAGGGAACTCCAACTTGTACAAGAATCGGCAGCCTTCACACGCGAAGGACCCCGAAACACCCGACTTCACAGGCGAAGTCGACCTCGAGCACACCGAGGATTTAGCACATCTCCGACGCAATGGAGAAGACGATGCACCGGTTACGCCTAGCCGATGACCACCACGTTGGTGGGTTTGCTTGCGGTTCACGTGTCGATGAAGCTTGTGGTGGAGTTGAATCTCGGTGACAAGAAGTCCAAGAGCACAATATCGGAAGCACAACTAGACCACCACCTCTCCCACCATCGAGCTAGGCCAAGAACTCATGGGGAAGGCACAAGAACTTCGGGGATGACCGGAGGAGGCAAAATATGACTTCTTCTTCTTCCTCTCTCCCTCTCCCTCTCAATCTCAATCTCTCATGTTGGATTTAGGGAGATGGAGGATGAACTAGGGAGGAGCTCTCACTCTCTCAAAGCTAAGGGATGAACAAATGAGCTCTCTCAAGTCTCTCCCATAAAATCCCACCTATTTATAGGGTTCAGGCTGGGCCAATGGACGGATGAGATTAACTTGGAACGAGATCAGACGGCTAGCAATAAATCGACTTTGGCTGGAAGGGCTTATCGGACGCGTCCGACGGGTTTATCGGAAGCCGTCCGATACTCCTCACTGTGCAACTCCGGATCTAGAAAAACGATACCCACCATGTGTTCGATCGCGAGCGCAGCCGGCATCGGACGCGTCCTGATGACCTGGTCATGACAGGGTGCACCTAAGTTCTTGTCTTGTCTTGATCTTGTCTTGTCTTGTCTTGTCTTGTGTCTTGTCTTGTCTTGTCTTATGTCATGTCTTGTGTCTTGTCTTGTCTTGTCTTGTGTCTTGTCTTGTGTCTTGTCTCATGTCTTGTCTGTCTTGTGTCTTATCTTGTGTCTTGTCGTGATCTTGTCTTGTCTTGTCTTGTCTTGTCGTAATCTTGTCTTGTCTTGTCTTATCTTGTCTTGTCGTGATCTTGTCTTGTCTTGTCGTGATCTTGTCTTGTCTAGTCTTGTCTAGTCTAGTCTAGTCTAGTCTAGTCTTGTCGTGATCTTGTCTTGTCTTGTCGTGATCTTGTCTTGTCTAGTCTTGTCTAGTCTAGTCTAGTCTTGATCTTGTAGCTTGATGCTTGAAGTATGTGTAGCAGGCTTGAACATGAACGAAGACTCACGCAAAGAATATAAGAGAAAAACTATGAAACACAAGAGTCTTAATCTTGAAGTCCCTGTTGTCATCAATACCAAAACTTGATCTTACACAGCCAATGCCGAAACACCATTGACGGCGTGTTCTCCGCTCAACCACTGCGGATCACACCCCTGGTCAGATTTTTAGTCTGCTAGCCAACTCGATCAAGCTCGATTCGATTTGAGCGTCGGGCACAACAGGAGCGACTCGCAGATTTACCAGTTCGGACTTCGCGGGTAATAGTCCTACTCCGCCGAGCCTTAGCTCTTTTCTCGATTGTGGTTGAATGGGAATGTGTTTACAGGGTGTTTCAAATGCACGAATGCTAGTGCTCAGATCTCTCGTCCCTCGTCCCCTCTCTCTCCTCCCTTTTATACAAGCTATGGGTCATGGAGAGAGCCGAGGGGGTAGGCAAGTCTGATGCTCTCAAGACATCGACAAGACACGACAGAAGAGACGTAAAACGTGCATTTGCCCATGCATGGCATGGCGCCGCCTCTCGCTGCCGCAGTGGCCTCGACCGCCTGATCCACACCGGTGAGTCTGCGGGTGGGGCCTCGCCGCTTCTCTGCCAGGCGGCCTCCTCAAGCAAACCTTCTCTCACGGTCAATTCTTCGCACCACAAGGATGTACCGCTTAGACTGCGCAGGGTCATCAGAAGCGGTAATCATTTCTTGTTGCCTATCCGCGTGATGTCTCATTAAATGCGCTTGTCCTTTGCGGGGAGCCTTCGTCCGAAGACTCCTTTTTAACGCCTCGCCAAGACGGGCCCGCCTGGGCGCTGGGGCCTCGCCTGTCTCTGAGGGGCTCTCGCCACGCACTCGGGCGCGTGGGGCCCTCGCCTCACCGTCGGAGGGCTCGCCCACCACCCGCCTGGCGTGGGGCCTCGCCTCTGCCGTCGAAGGGGCTCGCCCACGCGCACTTTGGGGCGTGGGGCCTCGCCTCGCCCGGGGGCTCGCCACGCACTGCTCGGCGCGTGGGGCCCTCTCGGCCTCTGAGGGGCTCGCCCACGCCTGGGGCCTTCCTCGCCCGCCGACGCGTGGGGCCTCTCGGCCTTCGAGGGGCTCGCCCACGCAGCTGGGGCTGGCTCGCCTGCTTTGAGCGTGGGGCCCTCTCGGCCTCGAGGGCTCGCCACGCCCTGGGCTCGCTCGCCCGCTGACGCGTGGGGCCCTCTCGGCCTCGAGGGCTCTTTGTGCCCGGTATTTATTACACCGACAAGTAGCCGGGTCCACCATGATACGCGAACCGTCGCGCAGATATTTTCGTTTCTTGTGCGGCGGAGACTAATCGTGGGGCCCACCCCGCGGCGCCAGACGCTCGATTCTCCACCGCACACGATCTTCCTTGGGAACTACGCCGCTGCTGGAAACCAAAACGTCTTGGGGCAATGATGGCGCGCGCGGCGGGCGGAATCAAACCGTCGCCGCGCGCCCACGCCTATAAATACTTCTCTCGCGCGTAATCCTTCCAGACGCTAAGTCTTCGTTGCCCATCGCCTTCTTCGCTGCTACCACGCCTCCTCGCCAATTGCCACCAAGTTTTCGCCCCGCCACCGCCAAATTTTCCATAGCTCCCTAAGCGAAGAAGGCCGCCATGGACGCCGCGACCGCCTCGAGCTGTTTCGCCCGCTTGCACCGTTGATGAGGATCGTAGCGGCTTCAAATCTTCGTGCCGCCGACCGCCCGGTTCCGGCCGGCACCATCATGCCGAGTCCTCGCGCCGGGAGATCGTGACCTTCTCTGGCGATGCTTATGGCCTTGTCCCGCCAGACTCAATTCTTCTTGGGGTGCTTTCGCTTTCACGGATCCAAAGCGCGACCTTCCCCAACTCGATCATGGCCTGGTCATCTTCGCCCACCTCTGCGAGATGTTCGTGGGGACAATGCCAAACCTCCCGCTCAAGCGCCGACTCTTCATCTCAAGACACGGGCTCGCGCCGAGCGCGGCTGGGAGCTGCTACTTGGCGCCCGCGACGCCACCGCTTTTATCCTCGCCGCGGTCAAGTCCAACTGGAAGGATCGGCACCGGCGGTGGTCAGACGTGGAGGACTCCGGTGGCCGCCACGATCTTGTTCTTCCCGACGATCCCGCAGAGCCCATCGCCGATCGGGGGCCCAACCGACGATCTAGCGAGTACGGAGGCGATGGCGGCGCAGATTGCCGAGCTCCGCCGCCGGGCTCACCGAATCCGTGGTGGCGGACTTTTGCGGCGCCGTTTTGCCCGCTGTTGAGGGCGCGCCCGCTGGACGCATTACGGCGACGACGACGGGACCCGACCGCTCTTGGAGGTGAATACTCGCGTTCTTTTGGATTTCGTACCTTCTTTCTTTCCATTTTGGCTAATAGCCAACTCGCCGCTTCTTCTTTGGTGTTCACCGACGGAACGCAGGGGCGACGCTTCGGGATCGGCCGGCGGGGCTTCGACCACGCCGACCGGCGACATCGCCTCGCTGACGGCATCCGCCCCTCTGCGATTGGGATCCACGGGCGCAACCCTTACTTGCAGGCGCGCCCCCATGGAGGTCTCGGTCTGCGGTCCAAGTGGCCCGGGACCATGCAGATCCATGAGCCGCCTCGGCGATCGCCCAAGCTTCAGCGGCATGCCGCTGCTCCTCGCCGTGGCGGCCGACTACCAGCGGCTCAGAAGCGCCGCCTCATCCTCGCCGACGACGACGACGAGGAGGGAGGGGCGAGCCCAAGAGAGCGCGCCCGCAAGCCCTAAGCTTCGCCGCCACCGCGGCCCCATCCAGCGGGGCCTGCTGCTATCGCCGCCGCGCCACGGGCAAGAGCGCTGGCGATTTCAGAACTGGCGCGCTGCGCCAGGTTTCTTCCGCCTTCTACGCCGACGCTTCCTCGCTGGCGGCCTTCTTCTGCCATTGGCGCTTTCTCAAGACCGCAAGACCGCTTCGCGCCCAATACAAGATTGCTTTCGACGGCGGTGACCGCGACCGTGCCGCTACCGCCGCCGCAAACAAGCGACTTGGAGCTCCCCCCTTCAGCTTTCGCCTTCAGGGCGCACCGCTTCAGGTTGGCTTTCCCTGCGCTTACGCACACTTCGCATTAGGGTTAGCATGCTACACGCTTTTTGCATACCTGAACCCTGATTGTCCCTCTTGGAACAGGGCGGACGCTGGGGCATCGAGCCCGCCCACGCGACTTCGCCAAATTTCACCGCCCGCCGCTTCCTTCGACGGAGGTCGCTCGGCAGCGGAGAGTTCACCGCGCCGCGTCGAGAACCTTCGCCACCGCGTCACCGGCGCGCCGCTTATCTCGGCCGTGACCACCGACGAGGGCGCCTTTGAGGCGCCAGACCTCTCCCGCACTGGGCGACGCGGAGGAAGCCTTGCCTTGGCGGAGCGACCGCCGGCGAGCTGCGGCGGCCTGGCCAAGAAACCGCTCGGGAGGCGATCACCCGCGAGGCTGCGACGCTTGCCACCGCTGCCTCGCCGCCAAGCGATCAAGACCTCCGCCGAGCACTTCGAAGCGCCCAACCTCGCCGACATGTTGCGCGACCGCCATCATGCGGCTTCCGGACGACCGTGATCCACTGGTGTTTCCTTGCATCCCGGCTGGAGGAGACGGCTGCGAAGACGCCTGGCGCCGTGGGACGGGCCGCTGAAGCCTCTGCGCGGCTCTTCCGGCGGCGCGGACGCTGGTGATCAAGACGGTCGCCAAGGCGCTCTCGGCAGCGCGGTTCATCTTGGGCAATCGTCTTGCTCGAGACGCGCGCTTGATCTCGACGCCGCCATCGGGAGTTTTCGCGCCCGCTGGACGGTTTGAGCGGTAGCTGGTTGACACCGCCGCCGACCGCGTGTCCATGATGGGGGCGCCGCCCGGCGGAAGATTTAAGACGAGGAGGAGAAGCGAGACTCCCCGCCTTTTTTGCCTTGTAAATGTTGCCTATCAATGCAAACAAACTTTTGCACTTTTGTTGTGAGTCTCACTTGAACTTCGCACAACTTTAACTTACGGAATTGAACTGGGGCACTGCCACCAAAGGCTTTAGATCGAACGTTCGCCGCAAGTGAGCGCTGCTTCCTTAGGCATCCGGTTACTTCAACCCTTATGGCCTCTTGCAACCCGACTTAAACATTACGTGGCGAGCGCTTAGCTTCCGTATGGTCTAGTCATTGGTGCCGCCGTTAGCGCATTGCCTAGACCGAGCCGACACACCGGGCTAGAGACCGCTCCGTCCGCCGCCAAGCACCAACAGAAGTTATAAGCGTTTGTTTTGCAACTAAGGGCCATCACCATAAGTACTTTCGCTACCGACTTTCGACTGAATCGCTTTCTAACAGACCTTTCTAAGGCTAAGCCACCGATCGCCAAAAAGCTTTAGATGAGCTTTACTGCTGAAAGTGAGCGCTTTTCCTCGTGCATCTAGTTACTTCAACCCTTATGGCCTCTTTTTGCGAACCGACCCTAGACATCGCGTGGCGAGAACTTAGCTTCGGAAGTGGTCTAGTCATTGGTGCCATTGTTGGCGCATTGCCCAGACCGAGCCGACACACCAAAGTTAGAACTCCGCTTCCGTCGCCGCCTCGCCTAATCGCGAGCCAGAGGCGTTCAATCTCAGAACTAAGGGCCATCGCCTTGAGTACTTTTTTTTCGCCACTTTCGACTGTATCGCTTTCTAAATGACTTTTTGAGGCTAAAAAGAAACAGATGCCCACAAGGAGACAAAACTTATCTCTTATTGAAGATGGCTTTGTACAATGCAGCCCCCGAGGCGAGCGGTGAAGGAAGAAGACCTCGCCGCTCGGCTCCAAAGGAAGGCCAAAAAAAAGCTCTTGGACTGCTACCTACGGGTAGAACTTCCTCAGCTGCTCGACGTTTCAAGTGTTCACCAATTCGCGGCCGTCCTCGAATGCGAGCCTGACTGAGCTTGGGCGGGAGACTGAGACCACCTTGAAGGGGCCCTCCCACAGGGGAGACAGTTTGTTGCGCCCCGCCTGCGCTTGGATTTTGCGCAGAACGAGGTCGCCCACTGCCAGTGTTCTCACACACACCCGCCTTGCTTGATAACGGCGCAGCGCCTGCTGATACTTGGCGGCCCGGATCGCCGCCCTGTCTCGGATCTCCTCCAGGAGATTTACTTCATCCTGACGCCGGTCAGGGTCTTGGTCTTCGCTGAACGCCGCCACTCTTGGGGAGCCGAAGGCGAGCTCTGATGGGAGCACCGCCTCAGAGCCATACACCAGGAAGAAGGGGGTCTCGCCGGTGGCTCTGTTGGGAGTTGTCCGCAGCGCCCACAATACGGTGGGAACTTCTTCCACCCAGCGCTTGCCGCGCTTCTCCAGGCGGTCGAACGCCCTTGTCTTGAGCCCTTTGAGTACTTCCGCGTTCGCCCGCTCCACTTGCCCATTGCTCTTTGATGCGAACGAAGGCAAAGCACGCTTGGTACCCAACTCTTCGCACCGCCTTGGAAATCAGCGCTTTTAATCGAAAGCCGTTGTCGATGATGATTACATTGGCATACACCGAACCGGACGAAGATGCTCTTGATAAACTTGATAGCCACTGCGGATGTGATCGCCGGACCGGCGAGGCTTCAACCCACTTGGTGAACTTGTCGATGGCGATTTAACAGATGAGTATATCCTCCGGCCGCCCATGAACGGGCCCAAATGTCCGGCCCCTGCCGCGAACGGCAGAGAGCGGAATGGTTTGCGGCGCTGGGCGGTCGGTGGATCTCGCTTAGCATGAAATTGGCACGCCGCATCTCCTCACCAGCTCGAAGGCATCCTCGAGGGCAGAGGCCAATAGAAACCGTATGAAAGCTTTCCCAACCAACGCCCGGCCTCAATGGCTCCGCACATGCCTCCATGGATCTCGAGAGAATTTCACTCCCGCTTCCCGAGTGACGACTTCAAGAACTCCATTTGCGCTCGGGCGATACAGTCCCCACCTACTGGCGTAGCGCTTGGCCTTTGCGCTATCTTATCTTCTCACCGACGTCATCGTCGGGATCACTCCATCCCGCAGGTAGGCTAGGATCGGATCCATCCACTGACCTTCCCGGACGAGTGTGACGACGTTCTGTACATTGTCGCCGATGTACTTCGCCTCGCCTGGCGTTTTCGCCTCAACCGCCTCAGCAGTTCATCGCCGCCTCCTCTAACCGGGAGCTGCGGCGAGATCGGTGACGTCTCCTCGAGAGGTGGGAGCTGCGTGGAAAGCGTCGCCCCCGCCAGGTGGGGGCTGCGACGGACGGCCGCACAGAAGTCTTTCTTCAAAGACCCCTACCGAACAGTGCCCTTGACGAGGCAACCGGGATGTTCATCGCCATGTAGTTGTCGCGGCGAGGGCGCACGAAGCCCAAACCCTCAAAGTGCCGCCCAACGGCGCACCTCCGCCAGTAGGCCGCCATGACGGGATCCGAGCAGAGAAATCCTTCCTCGCTGGTTGATGACCGAGAGAGTCACCTTTACTTGTAGCCGCCGGATGCCAAGGGTCGGAACCCAGCCCGGCGGCGGGGTCCTTCATACTCCGCGACGTTGTTGGTGGCGCGGAAGTCCAGCACCACCAGTCTTGGGACGACATCGCCGATGGGAGACACCAGACGACGCCATTTCTGCCCTCCGGCGGAATGAGCCATCAAGAAGAGAGTCCACGGCGAGGTGCTTGGGGTGTCTTCAGCTTCTGCGTCGCCGGAGTCCACTACCGATGAACTCCGCCAGAGCTTGCCCTTTGATGGCCCGTTCGGGAGCGAATTTGAGATCAAATTCTGCGGCTCCATGGCCCACTTGGCGATGCGACCCGTCGCCTCGCGGTTGAAGAGGATCTCCGCAGGGATACTTGGTCAACACTGTGACTTCTCGCCCCGAAGTAGTGGCGTAGCTCGGGATGCGCCAAGACGGCGAGAGCATCTTCGGTTGTGAATACCTTGTTTTGCGTCGTGGAGGACCTTGCCGACGAGTAAATGGGGCGCTGACTTCTCTTTCCGCCACCAAGACCGCTGCTGACCGCCTGGGTTTGCCGCGACGAGGATCAACGGCTCGCCTGGTCTGGGGCGACCAGCACGGACGGGAGGTAAGATACTTCTTCAGACTGCCGAACGCCTCCTGCGCCTCCGCCGTCCACTCGAACTGGTTGGTTTTTTTAGGAGCTTGAGCGTTGGGAGACTTTTATCCCCAGCGAGCTATAAAGCGGCGACAGAAGGTCAAGCGACCCACCAAGCACCGCAGATCCGCCAAGTCGATCGGGCTTCATGTTCTCGATCGCCGCGATCTTGTCAGGGTTCGCCTCAATCCCCCTCTGGGAGACGAGGAATCCCAGCAGTTTGCCCGACGGAACGGCGAACACGCATTTCTCTGGATTAAGCTTGATGCAGTACTTCCTCAGGTTGGTGAAGGTTTCTTCCAGGTCGCCGATCAACTCCTCCGCCTTCTTGGACTTCACCACCAGATCATCGACATACACCTCCAGGTTCCGCCCTATTTGGGAGCGGTGAGCGATATGCATGGCCCGATGATAGGTTGGGCCTGCATTCTTCAATTCAACGCCATCCTCAGTATAGCGAGACGCCCATGGGGCGAAAGCGGTCTTGTCTTCATCTTCTTCGCCATGCTAACTGGTGGTACCCAGAGTACGCATCCGTAGCACAAATGCCGCACCCCGCAGCTTGAGTCGGCGATGAGATCGATGCAGGCGTGGCACGGATCCTTCGCACGCTTTGTTGAGGTCGGTGAAGTCCACGCACATCCTCCAACGCCTGCTGATTTCTTTTGACGAGGACGGGTTCGCGAGCCACCGGGATGGGCGACACTGCGGACGCACCCGCCTTAAGAGCTTGTCCACCTCTGGCGGATAACTTCTCGGCGCTTCCACCGATTGCTTCGGGACCTTCGCGATGACCGTCGCGCGCCGGGAACGCCGCCAATTTGTGCTCAATCACCTCGGGACCCCAGCCATGTCGGACGGTTGACACGCAAACACGCTCTGCGTTAGATCGGAGGAAGGAGACGAGCGCGCCTTCCTATTTGGCGCCGAGAGAGGCGCCCCCGAACGGTCTTCGCGGGTCTCGACTTCGCCAGGAGACCGCCTTAACCTCCGCGGACGAGCGGGAGGCACGGTCTTCGCGGAGGAGCTCCAGTAGTCGAAGCCTCGGCTTCTAGGCACCGACGCTTCGCCAACGCGAGGGTCCTTGTCGCAGCGGAGGCGCCTCCGGCGGTCCACTTTAAACGATGGGGCGGCTGGCCGGGATCTTCACCACCATGTACGCATAGTGGCACACCGCCATGAACCTGGTCGCGCGCCGGCCGACCTAGTATGGCGTTGTAGGGAAGGTCAAGTCCGCCACCTCGAACTCGAAAGCATCTCGGTGCGGAAGTTGTCGGAGCCTCAAAGCGCCACCGGAGATCGAGCCGCCCAATGGACGGACTCGGCCCGCGCGCGATGCGTCAAGAATGGGCGTTGGCGAAGCTCCCGCCGGATCTCGAGCGCCGCGACGACCGGCGCGGACAGAGGTTGAGGAAACTCCTCCGTCTACCAGCACCGCCCTAGCTTTACATTCCGGACCGTGGGCGAACCACGATCGGGAGATGCCCAGGTCGGCGGTATGGTTGGGTGATCGGCTTTGGATGAACGCGATCGGTCGCTCCGACCACGCCACCTCCACCGACCTAAAGCGGGTGCGGCGGCAAGACACCTCCTCATCGCACGCTTAAAGCTAGCGTGGGGCGGATAGGTGGCGAACGCCCGTGGATGACGGCAACCTCGCGCTCCCGCCGCTGAAAACCAAGCGAAGCCGCCTCTTGCCCTTGCCATTTGCGGGCGCTTTGCCGCTGCTCGTGGACTCGCTTGTCCACCATCTTCAGCGACGACATGGCAATCCGCCAAGTCGTGGGAATTGTTGCGGTGAATGGGACAAGAGGGCCTTCCGTCCCACTCCACGGGGCGATGGTCTTCCTTCGTCGCGCGGCCGGGCCGTCGCGCCACGGCGTCGCCGTAGCCGCGCCTCGGCCGCCTTTACGGGACCGTGCCCGCCCGGCGCGACCTCCTCCTCTTTTCGCGCGCCCATTCTTGCGCTGGCAGAGCCGCGTCGTCGTCGTCGTCGCGCTCGGTGGCCATGACCTGCCGGTCTCTGGCGCTGGCGCTTCTTCTTATCCTTGCCGCCGGGTTCCTCGAGGTCCGCCTCGCCGCCCGCGGCTGGCCCCGCCCAGAAGTATGGATCGACCTCTCCAAGGGCGACTTGTGCACCAAGGTGAAGAGCTCCTCCGCTGCCTTGATCTTGCGGTGTCCATCTTCTCTTTGACCTTGGGGTCTCGGGCGCCTCTCCGAATGCCGTGACCACGCGGCGTCGATGGAGATGTCGGGGTGGTGTTGCGGACCTGACTGAAGCGCCGAATATAGTCGCGCAGCGACTCTCCCTTCTTCTGCTCCACGTTGTGGAGGTCGTCTTCTACCCCGGGCTGCTCGAAGGTGCCCTGGAAGTTGGTGACGAAGAGCTCCGAGAGCTCCTTCCATGACCCCACGGACTCCGGGGGCAGGTTCATGAGCCACGAGCGGGCTCCGCCGGTGAGGACCGCGGGAAAGTAGTTCGCCAACCCTCCCCGACCCTCCGATCGGCTGCATCACCGTCAGATAGATCTACAAAACTCATCGGGGTTGGTGGTGCTGTCAGATACTTTTCGATGGGGCCGGACGAAACTGTTCCGACCCTCGGACCTTGGCGCAGCTCCTTAGAAAAGGCGCGGCACCCGACGTCGGGAGCCTCCTGCTCCTGGATGCGGTCCTCGCCCCGCCGCCCCCGTCGCCTAGGCGGCGCCGAAGAAGCGCCACCCTCATCGCCGGGCAGCTCATGGAACCCTCTTGCTGGTCCCAGACGCGGCGGCGGCAGGCTGATGTCGCTTCGGTCGCGACCTCTACGGAGCTTGTCACGCAGGTCTTCTCCATGCAGCAAGTGGCGGTCCTCCAGATGGGACCGGAGATCGCGCCACACCGACGCCGCCGGCCGAGCCCGTGAGGAATCGCCGCTCTTGTCGTCTTAGCCTGCCCCCTCACCAGAGATCTGCGAGAGAGTGCGAGGGCAACAAAAGAACGGGAGGACGCTGAAACGCCGGTTCCCCGCCCGGCTGCACCACCGCGCCGGGCGGCCGGCTGTCGATGAGGCGGGCTGTTGCCAACCACGGCGCGCGCCGGAGTCCGGAGTCACCGGAACCGTGGGTTTTCAACAAGGCCTCGCCGTGGAGGTTCTATCTTGGAGTGCACTCCTCCAAGGCCAGCGCCGCTTAGCTTGGCCGAGGCGTTGCTTCCGCCGGGCTCCAACCCTAGGCGGGCGGCCACCGCCGGGTGATCCACCGCCATCGCTGCGGCCGACCGTGGCCACGGCTCTAGCGGCCGCTTCTGCTCCATCGCGGATCTGCTCGCTCCGCCATCGCCTCTGAAGAAGGGTCAAGAGCTTGAGCCGATGCTAGCGCTCCCCTACTCAGGCGCGCCATCGCGGCGTGTTCTCCGCTCAACCGCTGCGGATCACACCCGGGTCAGATTTTTAGTCTGCTAGCCAACTCGATCAAGCTCGATTCGACGGAGCGTCGGGCACAACAAGGAGCGACTTCGCAGATTTACCTGAGTTCGGACCCCCTCGCGGGTAATAGTCCTACTCTGCTTGAGCCTTAGCTCTTTTTTCGATTGTGGTTGAATGGGAATGTGTTTACGTGGTGTTTCCAATGCACGAATGCTAGTGCTCAGATCTCTCGTCCCTCTGTCCCCTCTCCTCCCTTTATACAAGGCGTGTAATGGAGAGAGGCGAGGGGGTAGGGCAAGTCTGATGCTCAAGATAATCGACAAGACACGACAGAAGAGGCAAACGTGTCGCTGCCCATGCCGTGCGGCTTGGCGCCAGCAGCGTTCGCATGTAAGTGGCCTCGACCCGCCGCAGTCACACGGTGAGTCGTGGGTGGGGCCTCGCTCGCTTCTCTGCGCCATGCGGCGGCCCTCCTCAAGCAAACCTTCTCTCTGCCGGTCAATTCTTCTGCGCCAAAGGATGTACCGCCGAGACATGCAGGGTCATCAGAGCGGTAATCATTTCTTCACCGTCTATCCGCGTGATGTCTCATTAAATGCGCTTGCCCGTCCTAGCAGGGGGAGCCTTCGTCCGAAGACTCCTTTTAACGCGCTCGCCGCCTTAGCGGGCCCCCTTGTGGCAGCTGGGCCTCGCCTGGTCTCGGAGGGCTCGGCCACGCACCCGCTGGCGGCGTGGGGCCCTCGCCTCACCGTCGGAGGGGGCTCGCCCACGCACCCGCCTGGCGCGTGGGGCCCTCGCCTCGCCTTCAGAGGGGGCTCGCCCACGCACCCGCCTGGCGCGTGGGGCCCTCTCGGCCTCCTGAGGGGCTCGCTCACTTGTTGGGGCCTTCCTCGCCCACTTTGACGTGGGGCCCTCTCGGCCTTGAGGGGCTCTCGCCGCATGGCCGAGGCTGGCTCGCCCGCTTTGGCGTGGGGCCCTCTCGGCCTCTGAGGGGCTCACGCCATGGGGCTGGCTCGCCCGCTGGCCGACGTGGGGCCCTCTCGGCCTCTGAGGGGCTCGCGCATGTGTGGCCTGGGGCCTTGCTCGCCCGCCTGACGCGCGGGGCCCTCTTGGCCTTCTGAGGGCTCTTTGTGCCCCGGTATTTATTATACCGACAACCATCCCTAAGATCTCACACGAGGCCATCATCATCACCTTCTGTAGAGGCGTTCGTGGCAGCAAGATCAAGGAAAAGATGGCCACCCAGAATGTCTGCATCGGCGGAGGAGAGGCTAGGATTTTCAAAGGTTCCAGCAGCAAGGTCTAGAAGAAGCACAAAGCCGGCGAGACTGGACAAGCCTTGGCGGCCGAGCGCAAGCAGAAAGGCGCCAAGCCGCGTCAGGACAAGGACCGCGGACGGCGGGAGGAGCGGTGAAAGCAGCGAGACGACCGCTAGGGTGATACATGGCGCAAGCCCTACTGCCCTGAAAGGATCGCTATGCCGCCTAGAGGGGGTGGTTAGGCGAATAAAAAAAAATGCGCAATTAATAAAGTTGAACAGTAACCAGTCGGTCGGATGTTCCGATACAGGTCGGATGTTCCGATCTGGTCCAGTAACCCCTGCGTCGGATGTTCTGATCTGGGTCGGATGTTCCGACGGCGTCGGATGTTCGCGTCGGATGTTCCGATCCTGGGTATTCTGGAATTGTCAAAAACCTGCAGTAAAC
Organism: Raddia guianensis; assembly: GCA_036346415.1. Classification (NCBI taxonomy): domain Eukaryota; kingdom Viridiplantae; phylum Streptophyta; class Magnoliopsida; order Poales; family Poaceae; genus Raddia; species Raddia guianensis. Next base: position 45,805,829 of record CM070535.1, on the reverse strand, counting down.
TGATTTCTCGCAAAACCAAGATTAGATCTACTCAATAATAATTAGAACAAGCCAACACTAATAGTAAAACCAACCAAACAAGATCAAGACAAAACACAGCGATTTTTGTTCACCGATGTTCGGATCTTTGAAGGGAGATCCTACTCACCGTTAGGGAAGGCACAAAGCCCGGATCACCAAGACCCTAATCCCCTTACCGATGAAGCACACAGCACTTACCGGCGATCACTAGTTGAATCCTTTTCCTTGCGG